>CAVNYO010000405.1:1214166-2428333 GCA_963692855.1 Mycena citricolor
TGTGTATCACCCTGACGCAAGCCACAGGTTTCCGCCGACATGGCCTGTGTACACGCCAGCGAGAAAGATGGCTAATTGGTTGGAATCGTACGCTGACGCTCTAGACATCCCGGTGTGGACGTCATCTGAAGTGACCGCCGCCACTCAAGATTCTTCCGATCGTGGAAAGTGACGGTCAGGAATCGAGTTGGGGGAGAGAGGATCTTAGATGTGCAACATCTCGTCTTTGCGACAGGGTTTGGGAGCTATCGAGGAGCATTGCCGACTTATCCGGGCATGGTCAGTCACTTGCGGACCAACAGAGGTCTGGCACTGATGTCAGATATCGCTAGGACACATTCAAAGGCCAGCTACTTCACAGCTCGCAGCACAAGCGTGCCAGCGATCATAAAGGAAAGAAGGTGGTTGTGATCGGTGCATGTACTTCAGGTACCTTGACATTTTCCCAACCACTCAAACATCTCATGGTCTCCCAGCGCATGACATCTGCGCTGACTACTACAAACATGACATCGGTGTGTACTCTACCTGGCCTCAACTACTCATACTCAGGAGTTTCAGATGTTACAATGTACCAACGCAGCTCGACGTACATAATGTCCACCAAGCACGGGTGGCCTATTCTGATGGGTGACCGGTACTCTGAAGATGGACCGCCCACAGAAATCGCAGATATCCAGACTGCTTCGGTCCCGATGCAGGTCGTTGAATTAATGGCTCCCAGGAGGACATTAAAGATCGCGGAGGCTGACAAGTATGGTCTGGTCTTTCCATCCAACACGGATATTTGGCGTTGACTGCTTGCAGAGATTTGCTCGAAGGACTGAAGAAATGTGGCTTCAGACTGAATCTCGGCTATAAGGACTGTGGGTTCTCGCTCGCGGTATGGGAACACGCTGGTGGATATTACATAGGTCAGTAAACAATGGCCGTGAAGATCTCCACCTGATCACGAAACCAGACGTCGGAACAAGCCAACTGCTCATTGACGGGAAGATCAAACTCAAGAATGACAGTCTCATCGAAAGCTTTAGTGCGAGCGGACTTGTTTTTGAGAACGGTACAAGGCTAGAGGCAGACGTTGTCGTCTTTGCTACCGGGTAAGCTGTGACGATGTTGGTCTCCTGGGATCCTAATGCGGTAGTTCCAGAGTCGGCAATGTGAGAGACAACATCCGCAGAGTTTGCGGTGATATTGTCGCCGATCGATGCAAGCCCATTTGGGGACTGGATGCTGAAGGAGAGGTGCGAGGATGCTGGAGGGATCTAGGTTCGTGCTCCCGATATTATAAGCAATTGCTATAGACAGTCATTCAAGGTATCCCGGGGCTTTGGTATATGATGGGTAACCGTTCATGGACAGCATGGAACACGACGTACTCAGTTTTTGCAGGAAATTTGGCCTACAGCCGCTTCTATTCGAAACATCTCGCTCTCCGTAAGTCATCCGCCTGATCTAAACGACGACGCGACGACTGACTTGACTGCTCAGAAATCAAAGCGATACAGGAGGGACTCTTCAAAGAGCGATACAGTTTGGACAGATAGATGCTGCCGGTGCTAATTCATCCGGAATCACCCAGATAAATTGAAATCCATTCCTTTCTTCGCCTGTTCTCCTTGCCTATGGCGTTCTAAGGAATGGGACCATTCAAGCTTCAATTCGCCGGGAATCGACCGAAAACGAGTGCCAGTACATCATCTGAACACGAAACAGAGAATCCCTCCCTGTGGGATGACCTCACCAACAACATTGCGCGATATGTACTGAACATATTCTATCCTGAAAACAACCCGACCTGCTCGTGCACCCCAGGAAGTCCCTCGATGGGCGGGTAGACAGATTACCCGTAGAGCATAGTATTAGAAGAAGAATAGGGCAGGATCTATAGAACGCAACTGACGACTCACATACATGTATCACACTAACCTAGTGAGCTTATACCATCTGCTGGCCTCGGTTCATTCATTTGGATGTACATAGACTGGAGCGATACACATTATAGAGCTCAGAGCCAGCTCAGTTACCTTGGCGTTTTCCCATATCAGTTGGGATGTGTTCAAAGGTACATGGGATTCCGGAACGGAGCGGTTGACCGAATTAGCCGACCAGCCTTGTTTTGAGATGTTCCGCGACCTTCATATGATTCTGTTTCCTGACTTCATATCTCAAGACGACATTGCTTAAATCGAGTTCTCTAGGGCACTGCCCTCTACATTGCACGCTAATCCCAATCGAAACTCCAACCCCTCCCCCAGTTCGAGAAATAGGGCATGACTGCAGCTACTGACCACCAGGTATGCACACACATCAGGCTATTTCAGACGGTCTGGCGCCCGCTTTTACTTACTTCGTCCTGGGCAGGCTCAGTTTCTCGCTGATCCTCGCGCCGGCGAGTCTCCACTCGCAGCAGCTCCTCATAACCCCGTACATCTTGCACGACTGCAGCAACAGTGCCCTTCGAACCCGCCACCTCCGCTCGGCCCCGCACCTTCACCATCTCTCTTAGTACCCCTGATACCCGCAGATATCCTGCGTCCAAACCACTCCGAAAGCAGTATTACAGGGCCATCGATGGTTTCTCTGCCGAATGCGCTGATACCGATTCCTACTGCGCCTCCTCACATCACTCCCGTGAGCATGCTATGGCATCCTCAGAAGCACCAGCAGGCATCCCCGCCATCTTTTCCTATAATACAGCCCAGCAGTACAGTCGTTCCTCTCAGACCCCCGTCGTCGTTGTCGACGTCGCCACAACCCATGCAGGCCCTTGAAACCCCATCTTCTTCAACGAACTCCACTATCTCGCCACCCAGCAGTTCGAATTTCGTGAAGGGGCCGCCCACTCTGCCTCTCTCGACGTTCCTCGAAGGAGCTTGGGCTGAGCACACCAAATACCTCGAGAGCACGGTGGAAGGACTCCAGCTTCAGCTCGCGCAGACCCAGGAAGCTGACGCCCGCGCGATTGAAGAGCTCCAGGCTGAGTTGAACAGACGACGTAGCTTGTATGCCAAATGGGTCAGCTGGGCGACGAATGCGTTCAAGACGTTCAAGGAGAGCACTAGCAAAGAGGCCCAGACGTTGAAGGATGAATGTGATGCTCTGAAGGCGAACAATGACGCGCTCGTGGTTGAGAACACCATGCTGAAAAGGCAGAGCGAGGACATGAAACAGCAACACCATGCGCTCTGCCAAAGAAACCAGGATGTGGAGCGCCAGAATGCGCTTTTTCGGAACCAGCTCGCTCAGGCGGACAGAGATCGTGCATCGGCGGCGCAGGCTAACCAGATCCTGACCGCCAATAACGGGAGCTACGTCGCTCTGACACAAACTTTGCAGCGCCAATATGACACGCTCAAGGGCCGTTATATCGCTGAAACGACCCAATTAAGAGGAGAACGGGATATAGCTCGAGCTGGGTCATCCAAAGCCCAAGACGATTTGGAGACAGGGCGCGCGGGGAATGAGAATGTATGCGTCAAGGCGGAGTCGCCCGTCCCGAAATCCGAGACCGAGCTTTGGGACGCCCTGGAGCTACAGTATCCACAAACCCCGGCGTCGGATGAAGATAGTGCGCCAGTTGCAGTAACGTCGAAAATCGAGTTGGACGACGCGGAAACTCAAACATTCAGTTGGGATGTCAAGCCTGCGATCAATCCCAGGAAACGGTCCAGGCGCGAGTTTGAATGCGACTCGAGCTCTGGGACGATGGGACCGCCACCAGATCCAGAACTGTCGATGGGAGACCCGTTCCCCGTTCCCCGACAGGTCGACGTCAAATCACTCAATAGTCCGATCCGCTGGTTCATGCAAATCCGGAGGAAGAATGCTGGCTAGTGGATCGCTAGCTCCGGTGGGCTGATTCCAGCATACACCATGGGATACTGTGCTCGGCGATTGTCGACCGCTCCATGCGCCTTATCGACTTGATTAGCATCCAGATGAAACCGTCACTGTCCACAATCGTTGAGCGCACTGTCACGTCCTATGACACAAGCGGCAATACCCACGTTCTAGGATGGACTGGCTAGATCCTGGCTGGAACCCAATACCGGTCACCGACGTCGCACCGCGTCGGGTGCAAACGGGATATTCTGTCTTTGATCACGGCGCGATGCGGAGTTCGGGGCTTTATCAAACCTACTGCACACCCGTCCCGCACGTTTATTTAATCATTAGCAGTATGTATATCTGACAGTAATTCAGTATCAATGACACTAGGGCCTCTCGCTGTTTCATCCGTTGCGTGGAGCAGACGTAATAGATTGGTAGATTGGCGCTCTAAACCACCGTTCGGTGAAAGACGCGCACGTGACTATCGTATCCATACGGCAGTTGTGGTGCACTCGCACAGTCCAGCCTCTCATGGACGACGACTCGGCCTCGGCCGACGGGCATACAAGAGACCCTCCAGCCCATGAAAGCGACGAGCCCCCCAGCACTACACGCAAATCCCGCGTCCGCCGTAGCCTTACCCTCTTTCCAAGGAAAATCACCACACTTGACGTGAGTACCTAGCTTCAAGCTCAAGCCTCGAGGCATCTCACTGTAAAACGCGGCTGACCCGTGTCCTTCTTCTCAGTTCGCCGCCCTCATCCGAACGAGCAGTCTGCGGAGCTCGACAGCCAAGTCCAAGGCAAAGCGCGCTCAAGTGAGTGCCTGTGCGCTCCTGATTATCCTGTGGGGAGTTTATGTGGCTCGTGTCTGCAGAAACGAAATTCGCGTCGGACCATGGCCGTGATGGAGTACAATACCGACAGTAAGGACGCCACACCCGACAGCGAGGATGACCGTGTGGCCATGCCCCAGATTTCCACTGATGTCGTACCGGTGCCGGTCCTCGAATCCGTATGAGCTGTTCCTTCTTTACCTTTCTTGACCTTACCAAAGACTGCAGAAGGCAAATCGGAGTACGGACTCAGTGGAAAAGGAAGAGGAGGATGACACGGGGAACGACTCTGGGGTTGTTATATCGGATATCCTCCTCATCCGCCAACTACCTCGCACTCCACCCTCCACTTCCGATTCCCCCCATCCCAGTCCATCAAATGTAGCGGCTCTACGGCAGTCCTCGTCGACCGTCAGACCCCTGTCCACCGCGACGACCAACACAGCGAGCACCGCGACCCCTGCGAACGTGACGCCGCGCAAACGACCTCCGTCGCGGATACCCATCCCGTCTGTTCGAGAAGAGCCCCTGGATTCGATGACGAAGACTCCACCAGCAACACCGCGGAAGAACTTTCACATCTTTGGTATCCCTCTGCCAAGTCCAAGACGCGGATCGTTCAGTAGCAGCCGCCCAGCTACACCATCGGATGCGGGTGCGTCAGTATCTGCACCGAAAAGGGAGTCGTCGTCATCGAAGCCGCGATTCCTCATTGGAACTGGACTGAAAGTGTCATCGCCCAAAATGACGAATGCGCCCAAAGCTGCAACCAAACCCAAGGCGATGCCATCCCCGACTAAGACGCCACCAAGGACGACTCCCGGACAGCAATCTCCGTTGACCAAGTCGACATCACCCAAATCTGTATCGTCCCCGACCAGATCTGTGTCCGTCTCGCGGCCGCTATCACCCAAATCGCCCGGGTCGCCCAAATCCTCCTCTCCTCGGGCCCATATTTCGAGTGCAGCTGTGGCTGCTGATTCGATTGGCAAACGGAACAATCGCCAATACATGTCTGAAGTGGGCGCTCGATCACCGCGTATCGGGTTGCCAACTTCTCCGCGGGGGAGCTTGAATATCGGCACGCCAGGCAGTCTGAAGCACAGCAGCAGCACCGTGGGGAGTCCGGTTGCTGTGCGTTCAGCTCTCGGTGTATCGACGCGGGCAAGCGCTGGGACTTTGTCGAGTGTGTCCACCCGCGAGCGAAGGCCGTCGAGTGACTCGTCCTCGCAATCCCATTCGCAATCGCATGCCCATTCGAACCTGAATCCGCACTCACCTCACCACGTGCACTATCGCCCTGCAGCGCATTTGAGCGGAATTGAAGAGTGGCGGTTAGAGACTGATGAAGACGCGTTGGCGCGGATCGGCATCACCAATGTGCAGGCGAGGCCCAAACCGTTATCAGTCGCCGCACGGGCCGTGTCTGAGATAGGAAATCATGCCAGAGCACACGTGACGATCGCGAAATCTTCTCTGGCAACGACAACCATGACGTCCGCTGCGAGGACACCCAGTACGGTTGGGAGCACGGCGGGGAGAAAACATGGATCGTTTGACTTTGAGCGGCCGGGATGGAGTGTGGGGTCCGCGACGAGTTCGATCGGGGCAAGATCACGCAAGAGGCCCGAGTCGGAGGAGAACATTCCGATGCGGCGCGGTGCGCATATATCCGCCAAGGATCAGCAGAACAGATCGACCAGTGCGGGTATGGCTGGAGTTGGCTCGGCTCGGTTCTATGCGTCCATGGCACCGCCACTGCCCGCTGAGCCTGAGCCGACGCCACGCCAGAGGACGGATAGCTGGGGCAAGAGTCCCGGGAAGCGGTTGAGCGCGGGGCTGACGAAATTGTTTGGAAACACTGGCAGTAACAGCAAGCCGAGCAGCGTCGTGGGAGTCAATCGACAACACGCCAAGTTCTCATTCGAGCCCCCCGTCCGGCTGGCGTCGCCTCCCTCCCCCGAACCTGTGCTCGAACGCAGGCCCTCGCCCACCCCACTTTCCAAGCGCGGGCACAGCGCCAGCCACTCGACGTCCAGCACAGCGAGCTCGGCTCCCAGCGTGGGACACCGATCTGGCACGAAGCCGCGGTCGCTGGATCTAGGGTTAGGTCTCGCGTGGGCACCCACCAAGCTGCGCGAGGACGCGGTGCTCCCCGCCTCTCCGCTGGGGAGGAGCCTGAGCACGAGCAAGAGGGCGGAGCAGGGCCGTGCGGTGGCTGAGCAGTTCCGCGGTGCGCTGGACGAGGACGGGTATCGGAGTTTCAAACGATGTGAGTGGTTGTTGTGTTGTGCCATCCTTCGCGCGCGCAAGGTTATTTACGTTGCATCGCAGATGTGCACCGGTTTGACGCGCATGAGATTCCGTTTGACGGGAGCACGGGGATCGTCACACGGGTCGAGCGTCTGCTGAAGAAGGCGCGGCATCTGAGCGACGACGAGCGCGCGAGGATGATGGATTCATTCATCAGGATTATACTGCAGGCAGCATGAGACGACGACGACATGCCACGAGGACGACACATCTACGCGCATCCACATCTACTACATCTGCACGCCATCTCTACGTTTCTGCTCACTTGGGTTCACGCTGCTTCATGTATCTCATGCTTCTGTTGTGTATTCTTATCCGCACCTGCCACCTACTTACCTAATTTGCTATCCTATCCGCATTGCAATGCTATCTCATGTTTTCATGATGAGCTTTCCTCGTCGTTGGCGGTTGTCCCGAAAATCATGTGGGTCCTGTGCAAGGAGCAGTCGGCGTAGACGTAAATATCCCGTTGTACTCATTCGGATACACACATCCCGCCACTACAGTGACCCCACCCGCCGTGTCCTGCGGATCGAACCATCCATCCGGCACAAAGCTGGCTGAAGCAGGCAGGGTTCCCACGGGCATGGGGATGACGGCTGCTGTTTGCGTGTATGTCGGCAGCAGACTGGCGGGCACTCCGGCATTGGACAGTGTAGGAGGAGGCCATGGGAAAGACGCCGTGGACGAGGCAGCAATGGAGGATGTCGCACCGCCAGTCATCCATTCTGCGTAGCTGCCATTCCACGGACTCGGGGTTAACCCCAACTCTGCGCACTTGCCGAGAGCGGTCCGAGGATCTCCTGGAATCCATCCCTCACGGAGACCAAGCTCGTAAGACCATAGAGGGGATCCGATGGATCCAGCCCCATTAAGCCCAATCTGCAGCACCGGTCAGAACAATCGCGACTAGATACCATCCGCTGATTTCGCCTGCCTTCCATGTCCAAAAGAACCAGTCTCTTGTGGCGTCCATGATCGCCAGAACATACTCGGAGATTCCCGCCTTCATGGACTCGTTGAAATGCATATAGTCGTCGTATTCCGTACACTGCGGATTGGTCGACTCGGGTCCGACCCCGCGGAGAAAATAGCCACAGTCGTTGGGCGACGCAGCCCATTCTCCCGTGACGGTCACGCCGAACGCCGACTGCGATGCGTTGATGCTCGGGCCCCACGCATTGCACGCTTGCCGCGGCCACTTTCCACCCGGGCGACCATTCGCGTCCGGAGTCGCGATTGGCGACGTGTCGATCCCACCGAATGAGAAATACGGGTGGGTGTCCAAAATCATCCGATCCGACCCGGCCAAGAAGCCAGCCCAGAAGTCGAGCGACTGGAACCCGTCGTGGATTGCGATGTACTGCGCTGCCAGCGTGAGAATGTGAGTATGCGGTATCCGAACTATCTTACGGGACCGTTCCCAGCTCCGTAGCCCGTGATGCCTCTGATCATGGAATGTGCTTGCAGATAGAACGATGTCAAAGCGTCGATTCCTATTACCCCGAGGAGGGCCTGAAACACTTGAGACAAAGACGAATAAATGACGGTGAATGTGCCTTACTTCATTGACGATCCCAAAAACGGGGATCAGATCCCGGAAAGCAGGTTGCGAGATGAACTCGGTGAGAACCCGAACGTAATACAACGTCCTTTCAGCATTGGCCAAACCCCTTTGCACAACAGATCAGCAAGATCAATCGCACGTGGATGTCTCTTACATGTTTCCGGAGAGAAAATTCACAGGCGACAGTCTGTGCACGATTGAGCACCTCGATTTGGTGAACATGTAGTCGCGCCAACCGTCCAGAGTGGTTATTGCCTGATGAAAGCGCATGAGCGCCCCTTTCGGAATATCAAGAGCAACACCCACCGTTCTGCGATCCGGGAACAGTATGTAAATCCAAGAAAACACGTATTCCGTACTTGCGCGCCCAACCAAGCAACCTTAGAAAATATCTACGGAGTATGTTATTTCCGAGGTACTACTGGAGAAGAAAGGCATACGTCCAGGATGTCCTCGCAAGGAACGGTTCACCAAAGCTGTTCGGGTCTCCAGGCCAGGTTTCGATAGCCCAGAACGGGATGGGAACTCGAATCCAGTTGAGACCCACACCTGAAAGTTGAACCAGGAGTGAAATGGTTGTATCGGAGCAGATCGGAGCATAACGCAGACTTACCTGCAATCTGAGCAATGTCTTCCTCCGTCTGGAGTGAAGAGTAAGTCAGGATGCAACCATCTCGAACAAACTGACTATAAAGGTGTTGTAATGTTGCTCAAGCTGGCTCAGCCCACCACCGGCCGTGTCGTTGGCCATGGCAATCGAAAGTGTCCATTCGTCCACAGCCTGGGGCGAATACTTGTCGAAATACGAAGCAGTGATGAATGGCTCTGTTGACGAATCAAACCAAACATCAGGAGCAAACAGGTTGGAGTACCGAGAACGAAAAGGCCACCAAGATTCACACCGTATATTCGATCCACCCCCCATGTCCAGCTCGTATTCAGGGGCGGAGTCCACGAATTCGGTCGTGCATTGTTGTTGAACGGGTTGGCCGGGTCTTCGACCCCTTCAGCGTAGCATTAGGCCCATCATCGGTAGGTCGCACGACGAAACACCCACAGAATCCCCCGAAAGAGTTATTGTAGACAAAATGCCCGCCATCCAACGTAGTCACAGTCGATCCGTCTCCGCCGGTCTGCGAGTGGATGAGAAAGGCGACCCGAGGTAGATGTGTTGCGTCTGCACCGTATATTTCGTGGATGTCGCGTTGGAAGAAGCGGGAGAACCAGACGAATCCAGCTCGTGTCTCCGCCGGACCGTGCCGAAATGGACACCTAGCACGACCACAAGCACCAGACCAACCACCGCAGCGCAAAGAGCGACGACCCGGCGTCTGGTAGGTTTGAACCTGGCGTGGCGCGTGACTGGCGCATGCTTTGAGTCCCGGATCGATTCGAAAGGGGCATGGGCCATCGGCATGCGCACTGCTCCCCGAAAGACACGCGTCTTGAGGCTGGTAAACAACAAAGGCAGAGGATATGACGGGCTCAGTACACCGTGCAGGACACGGAGCGATAAGAGCGTGCGCCGGGCCTGATCCGGATGGAGACTTGTCTGCAATCACTTCGATTTCGGCAAAGGCTGAGCACATATCCGAGATATACACGAGAATCTTTGTCGTCTTAAGCGTTTGCAGCGTGGGTAGGGGAACTTCGCATGACGATTAACGAGATTCAAGTATTCTTACGTGCTAGCTTGTTAGCAAAGACGAGGACGCTCCATCCTAATTGTGGGACAGACAGATACTTGGTAGGAACCACGCCATCGCCATGACGTAGACGAATACCGTCTCGTCCTCGAGGATACGGAAGCCTGTCGAGGAAGCACTCAAGATTCCGTGGGACGCCGTAGTCAGTCATTCGCGGCGGCCGACCAGGCGGTTGAGATGGTTGTTGCCCGGAAGTAGTGCTAGTAAGTGGCTGTGTCCCTTATCCTCCAGCTCTCTGTTCTTACACCCATGTCTAAATCCCCCACAGTCTATCTCGCTCATTTTCTCGGTATCCTCTGGGCGTGTCTTGTTTCTCTTGTATCCTTGCGTCGCCCGGTCCGACACGACAATATCGCATTACCTACGACCTCGCCGCGTCCTCCAGAACCGAGCACATTCGGATCTCCAGCTGCAGCGATACACGTACTGGGTTCGCGCATCCTACCTTGATTTGTGACAAAGAAAATTCAGCAGATCGCTTTCCCACTTTCACTAGATCCCTGGCAACGCGACAAGCAAGATTTCCTACGACGGCCGAGTCTGCTCAAGGCGAGCGCCAGCCCCGCGTGGGTCAAAGGACAGAAACTCAAAGCTCACTGGACATCGCGCAAGAAATCAAGTGTCAGCAGCAAACGTACGCAGAGGACATCAGTATACCCCCCGCCGCCGGAGATCTACGTGCAAGACTGGAGCTCGGTGACCGTCAACATGGATGATCTCTTCCACAGTCCTGAGCCCCTGCCTAAATCTGAAGCGCCTCTGCAAGTCGAGCAGACGTCTGTGCCTGAGATCTCTCCTGCGCCCTCTGAAGAATCTGCCGACATCGCGGAGGCTCTGACTATCTACACGACCGACCATCCTGAACCCGAGCTCGCCTGTTCACCGGACTTGCCCATCTACTCTCCAGGCGACATGTTCTCTGCTGCTGGCGATGGCCCGTTCTGCGATCCCTTCGCATCGCAAGTGACCTCACCTTCGATCCCACTTCCAGCCACCTGCCCCACGGTGACTGTTCACTCTGAGACAGGCAAGATGGTCCCGGTCCCGCTCGCTATGCCCGGCTCTGGAGAGAACTCCCACGTCCCGTATGTTGATATCTTCGACCTGGACATGTATGCCAACAGGATGACGCGCCATGCTCAACCAGTCTGTGGGTCTAATGTACAAGACGGATGTCGCAGTGCCTCGTTCTCTGTCACTCTTCCCCCGTCCCCTCAACGGTCTCCTCTGGCATCCGTTACGAATGCTAACCTAGATGAGAGGAAGCACAAGAACGATTGCGGGTCCTGGTTCGAGGAAACGAGTCAGGGAAGCATCAATACTCAATGGCTTGTAGCATGATCTGAATCAGCAGGAGCTTGACTCGACCGTAGCTGTCTTCTATGGATCGAGACGTGTTGTGTCAAGTCTGTCCGCCGGATCGCACACACCACACGGTCCATAAATCGTCCAACCGCACCTATATCCATTATAATACTCAGTATAAGTGATTAGGATTACGCTATCTTTCAATATCCATCTCTCTCTGAGCTTACGAGCAGGATCCACCTGCAACGTCAATGTTCGCGAGCGACGGGATCTCGTCGTCAGTGTAGATCTTGAACTTGGTGGCCGGGACGCCCTCGAAGGCGGCAGCGAATCGCTCGGCAGTGTTGTTTGCGCCATCGACTTGTCGGATCCAGGCGCAGGCAATGAAGTCTCCGTATTTGCGGATGCTATAGCGGTCAAGGTCAGGAGATTCTGGAGAGCGATGTGATATTGTACTCACGCCTCGGCGTAGGTCTCGGGATCCTTCTGCGTCGAGTCTCCGATGGTCAAGAACTTCTTGCCCGGGTACATTCCCTGGATACGGTCGATCATGGCAGACTTGTACTCAAAGATTCCGTTGCTCTGCACACGCGGATCATCAGCATCTGGGTCCTTCAGTCCAGACACACGCAGAAGACGAACCTGAGCAAAGTTGATGATGTCCTGGATGTTCGTCGTCGTCAGGTTCTGCAGCATGATCGGTCCGTTGGAAGCAGAGTACGTCGTCGAGATGAAGTCCCGCAGGAATGGGTACAGCTGGAACGGCGAGCCAGAGACGTAGACGAATTGAGGGGAGTTGAGCGACTTGGCGAGCGACGCGTAGAGCTCGGGCATGCCCGTCACAGGCACCGGCGTGTCGATCAGCGTCGTTTGCGCAAGTTGCAGCTTGTCGAGCGTGTGCGAGACCTTGACCGTGTCGTCAATGTCTACAGTTCTATGAGCACCAATTCCGAGCACGGAACAATCAACGACATGCCAGAGATGACACCAAATCCGCTGTTCGACGACGGGAACATGGTAAAGTTCACGTTCCGGTTGTTCAAGAATCCGCTGAGCTTGACATCACCCTGCACAGCGGCGTCTCCGCTCGCACACGCTCCGACGGAGACATTCTGGATCGCCATTCCCCCCGAAGCCGTCGAGGGAAGCGTCGCCGGCTGCGCACATCCGTCTACGTTGACAGTCACCGCTTTGCCCGAAAGCCCGAGCGTGGCAAACAGCGCGAGCCGGCCCGTGACGGTGTCCGCCGTGCTCGAGCTGACGTTGAGCCCGATCGCCTTCAGGGCGCTCGTGACGCCATCGATGAGCGGAGAGATGCTGACCTCGCGCGTCGACGCGTAGGCTTGCAGCTGAACGAGTGTGTTTCCGGGGTTGGCTGGGTCATCGAAGGCCGGGGCATCAAAGACAAGAACATCGTCAAGTGCGTTAATCGAAGACCGTTCAGCGGGGGGTGCGTATCCGCGCGGCAAAGCGTTGACCGATGCGAAAGCAGCGAAGGAGAGAAGGAAAGAAGTCTGGCGCATCTTTGCAAAGAAAGGATCGGTTGTCGAATGAATAAAGAGGGAAGCAGGGGAGAAATAAACAAGAAAGCGCAGCTGCTCAGCAGATGAATGAAACGAATGAATACCGTGACCCTGCGCGTCTCTTATTAAATCCACGCGGATCCCGTAACTTGTAAGCCTCGGAAAGAGCAGAAGTCCATCACCGCATGCGAATTCTCGGTCACAGGTTGGTCGTGATATCAACATTGACAGGATCGTCTGTCTTCCCCAGCAACCAGTCGTGCGTATGCACATCAGGGCCTCATAAACACATGCAGAAGGTGATCAGGATGGAAAAGCGGAGTCCGATGAGCGTCTGGCGAGCGGGGTCACGGTGCAGGCAACGTGAGGAGGAAGTCCGGTAGTCCTGATGCACACATGCTTCATGATTTGGACGACGAATCGAAGACCGCGAAGGACTGGCCAGCAGAAATTGAGGTTGGCAATGGATTTCGGACTATTTCGGATGATATACATAGGTCGTGGATCAGCAGCAGGAAGGTGAAGGAACTGGCGATTGTGATGGTTGTGAGCGGTGATCCTACGTCTCGGCCCCGGTCCCGGCGGTCCGATAGTGGGAATTGCGCGGCAAAAATACTACCAAGTACCTAGATGTGTGTATTTCCAAAGGATGAGAATGGTATATTTACATCGACCCCGCGTCACTTGCACAATAACAGAGCCCACATGGCGCAGTAGTTGTATAGTGCATGCGATCATTTCATTTCCGATTGTCGAATTTCCAACGGAGGAGGGGCAAAGAGGGAACAAACTATTGGAATCAAGTCAACGACCCACACACTGGCTCCGAGATCGCGCCAAGGAAAATTGCCGTTTTCCGGAATACCACCAACGACGTTCGAGAGGCGAGACGTTTCACAAGTCGAAAGTCGCGCGAGGACTTGCAAGATCGATGCCGAGGCTTTGCCGCACACCGAGGGCAATTCGGAGAGGCAAGCAGTGTTCGTCCTATAGGCCTTAAACGCACCTCCGGGGGGCTATAGGCCTTATTTAAGGTATAGGCCTATAATTATAGGCCTGTTTATAGGGCTTAAAATTTGCACGTGATCAAAAATGTGCCCAATCAATACCAAAAAAAGAGTGTCGTACAAGATTAACTAGAGCTGGAACTCGTCTGACAAGTCGATTTTAATGGCACCATCATCAGGAATCGCATCCTCCACTTCATTAGCAAGTTCCCCCATGAGTCTTTCCTCCTCCATGACACGGCGCGATGGCTTGCAGAGCCGTGGCTTGGTGGTTTTGCCAAATAGGATCTTGAGTCACTAAGTAGCATAATCAGCGTGATGCGCCGATACTCAGGAATCAATCATACAATGCATTAATTTTAATTAATTGATCACGTGTTGGGACCTCATGTGGCCTATAGGCCTATTATAGGCCTATAAGATGCTCTCGGTGACCCTATAGGCCTTTAATATAGGCCTTAAATAGGCCTATAAGCCTATAGGCCTTAAACCTATAGGCGAACACTGGAGGCAAGCCCTTGGCAGATGTGCTACCTATCGCATCATCATGCGAAACGCTGTGTCTTTACTAATCGAACGCCGACTTCCTTCATCAGGATGAAAGCAGATGCAAGTCGATGCTCCGGGACACAGAGAGCGACCAGATCAAAATTGTTGAGATAGTCACTCAAACCTAGGCTTCCAAAAAGTGCCCAGGCCCAGATGTATCCCATGGGTGTTAGGTGACGGGCGCGTCCTCTAAAAGCTTCACATTGAAGCTAAGACGTGCCCATGTCGACGTCCCGATGTCCCTGTACGTAACCGTGATTTCCTTTGTACTGCCGCATCGGCACATTGAGGGGGTGAGATAAACGAATGCGCCAAGTTGCCATCCGCTTCATTCTTGAGAGAGAACTTGCGCGATCCCAGATCCTAGCATTCAGTGATACACCCTCCCAAATCCGGATCGTCCCAGCCAGCAAAGCTCATGCCGAGGCTTGGAGCATGGTCCAGGTCCCCTCGACTCAGTGCGAGATTGCTGTCGACCGAGTCGCCCACAACATGGCTCTCGAGCGACTCAAAGGAGAAACTTGCTCGACTCATGCCACTCCTTCCAAGTGTATGATGCGAAGTTGAGGATGATTGAAGCACCCAAGGATGTTCCCCGTTCCTTGTCGCACAGTACCGCGAGCGGGAGCGAAGCGGAAATTCATCAAGAGCAGAAGGTAAAAAAGAAGATTTGGAGCACTCAGAGCCAAGTTGAGGGTGTGAAGGTCTCACTACATTCATGCGCTTGGGTGGCTGTAGAATCCACAGCCATTGAAGTAGATGGCAGAGAAACCCACGCGGGCAATGAGACTGGCACAAGGTCCCAGGAGAGCGACTCTCTCATCGAAATATCGGCATCTACCCTTCGCAACCAAAAAGTCCCCCGGATAGAGGGCTTGCGAAAGGACACTTCTGATTAGTACTTGATGATGGAGGAAGAACTGACGCTGTTAATCAGGAGAACTGGACAAAAAAAATAGCACAAGACAAGACGCAGAGTATGGAAGGGCGAATAGCAGACAAAGATGAGATGATTTGAGAGAGGGATGCGTCTGAGACTTCCGCGCAGTGATGAGGTTCGTAGATAGCGACTAAGTGCACCCGGTATCATTTTCAAGTGATCTCTCTGGTCCCCGAGACATTTTGAGTCGTCAAGCTTTTGTGCAAGTCTGACGTTCGAATGCACTGGTGAACGCTCGTTGGTGAAGAAAGTGTTCTGGGACTTGCACGTGATGAAGTGGTGGTCCTCCACGTGAGCAGACCGTTGCCATGTGATCGCGATTAGTAACTTGGGCTCCGCCATGATTGAGGGTTTGCCCGTCGAGCTCATTGGCAAGATTGTGGGCGACCTGAGTCTCGACGATGCTCTCAAGATGTCACAGCTTTCGCGACGTCTCAGAGCCGTCTCGTCGGATCCGGTCCTCAATGTCTGGCGACCGTGCATCCTGCGCAACCTCAAAGCGAGCACCTATGAAACTGCATTCAAGACCCTCAGCGTACATACGGTCGTTCCGCGGCACAACTGGCTCGAGATTCTGTCCCTTGGAAGGGCTGCGTACCTGCTCTTCGACGCGGTTCTCCCGAATCTACCAGACGCAGAGTGGGAGGAAGCGTTCAAGCGGAGGTTTCTGACGTCATGGGCCAGCGCGTACCACAAGAAAGCGCATACGACGTGGAAGTCTGCTTTTCTGCGCGTGCTGCACTACACGTGGCATCGGAGTACGACAACTTGCAGTGTCAATGAGGCATGGACCAAGTCAGTCCCCGGTTGCTGCTGTTATTAGTTCAGCCTCCAAGTTTTGTAGATACATCCTTCTGAACCGGAACGGAACCGCGAATTACTTGGAGGGCTCCTCAAGAGGGTTCAGTCCTTTTGCCATCTTTGAAGAAACCAGGCACGATAAAATCCAGTCAAAGTCTCGACAAAGTGAAATGACGTCACCCCCAAGAACCCAGCAGAATCTCTTGCATCTGCCTATGCGTGTCAGAGTTTGTGCCCCAGTGGCCATTGACTGCATTAACGCTGAAGATTCTCTCCCCAGGTCCTGGTTGAATTTTCTGATGCGCGTGTGCTTGTGTTGGGAACATTAAACCGCCCCCGGAGCTCTTTGAGCGTAAATGCGAATGCAAAGTTGCTGTTACAGCCTCCAGGTATTCGACCGGGCGGAAGCACGCTCTCAAATCTAGACTATTCAAGAATCAGATATCCTCTGCCTGCAGAGTCATTTTTCAATTACCCCTTCTACACGAGTGGGGGTTCGGATCGGCGCTGGCTGGCACCGGGGGACGCCGATATGGAATGGGTCGGAAGCGTCATGTTCGTCGTCTGGAATTTTTCGATTTAATTGTTCTTTTTGAGGGGCTGATCTCCGCGGTTCTTAGGCTCGTCGCCCAGATAATTACTCGCGATTCGAACGACGACGCGACTGTTTCAATCGATGATGATGAATTTGAGGACCTCGACTTCATACTGGGTCCCGGACGAAATCAATACGCTTCGTTTACATGGGAAGACCTTTGGACGGTGGCGCCTTGGATTCGGGAGAGTATCTCCAAGGAAATTGATGGGGCCGGACTGGGTCTCTAATTTAGACTCATCAGTGGCAGTGCCGCTCGTTTGATCGAACACAACAACATCAAGATCCAACTTCTCCGGATCTCTGAATTTACAACCATGATCGGATATGTGATCGGAAACCGTTTCAAAACACAAAAAGAAACCTGTTACGCCCCGAGGCTGATTATTATCCTCATTGTGTAACTGCGTCTCTTGTTACGTACCTTGTGGGCTCACTTGCACACGCTGATTCTATGTTCCGCCGACAGCTCTCTCCGTCCGGACATCCATTCATGATCATCGTCTTTCCCTGTGAACAATAAGCTTTCTCGCTGCTTTGTTGCTCCATTGGGTTTGTTCTGGAGAGTTTAAATAACGATTCTTTTGACCGAGTATCTGCATTCTCCTCTACTTCCTTTCCCCAACGTTGCAGGGCATCGTAGCAAGCCATTCCCCTCTTTTCCAGCCTGATACCTTAATTTAATACAGTCATGACGATCGTTGTGCGTGGTGTTCTCTTTTTATAGTCCATCCATTGACCGAATTCTCTACCAGCTGTTCCCTTGCAACGAATGCCACAAGAAATTCACGCGCTCCGGCGATCTCAAGCGTCACAGCCTTATCCATCTTGGAATTAAGTGAGCTCCTCCCTCATCTTCTGATCAGAGCCTGAGCTGATACAAAAAAGAGCCAACCACTGCAAGATCTGCGGCAAGTCGTTCTCGCAGCCGTCGGGCCTCAAGACACACATGAATACCCAGTGCGCCATCTTTCTGTTCTTCCTTGCAGTATTTCTAATGTCTTGTGTCAGCACAAACTCGAGACCTCACCGCTGTGGCCGAGGAGATTGTGCAGCCACGTTCAATGACCCTTCCTCTGCATCCCGTCACCGCAAGGAAGCGCACTCGTCAAGTCATGTATACGAGTGCCCCAAATGCCATACTTGGTCTGTTCCGGTTTTCTTCCCAATCCATTCACGATCTGACATTTACACCCCCCGCTAGCATCAAGCGCAGGTCCGCCTTCACGACGCACCTGAAGAAGCACGGGGACCAGTTCTTCGGTGTCCCAGTCGACATCTTCTATCATGGCGACATAGCCATAGGGAGCAGGAAACGGTTCCGCCGGGCATCATCTGAAACTTCCTCTGATTCCTTTTCGATCTCCTCGATGAGTATGTCAATTCCCCTTATGACCCATCGTGTGCTATTTTCCTGCTTCTGTTGACCGTCGCTGATTTTTTTCTGGGTAGATGATCCATTCGACGGCTCTGCCTATCATGGTCAATTCATGGGCTCCGCGAGCGTCAAAGGCTTCGACTGGGGCTCGACGTCATTCTCTTATGATGGGCTTGACTACTTGTCGTTGCCAGCCAGTGAACAAACAACCCCGTTTGATTCTCCAGAACTCAACCTCAACGCACAAACTCAGTACCTATCCGAATGCCTTTCCCGGTACGCGTTTGGGTCACTTGACCCCGTATATAACTTTGGGGATCAGCATCTCTATTCTGGCGCCGGACTCGTGCAGGATGTGGACTTCAGTGGTCTTTACACAATGCCTTAAATAAGCGGTCGATCTGCTTGTTACCAGTTATGTTGCTAATGTCGCTATGTCAACTTAATTATATAGTACATCTCTTCGAGCTTCTCGTATAATTTGTATCTTGTACTGTACTCCCAATCGCTACAATAATGGACTGCTGATGCAGATGCAATCGTGGCGAATGGGGATAAGACCGACAACCAGAAGTGTGACCTTGATTAGACGCACTCACGTGTTGGCGACATCAACAAAATCTTCAATCTCGTCCTCTCGAACACCTCCCCCCATCTCCCGCCGCTAGCCCGTTCACCGTGGCCTTTGCTGTCCCCCGTGCTTATTCTTACTTTTGTCTCCTATACCGCCCTTGCCTCTCTGGAGCGCGCCGACCGAGAATCTATTCTAATCCGGCGTCCATGCTCGCTTATGCGTCCCCCGCATCCCCCTTCCCAGACGGCGCGAAATACTCCAAAGACCTCGATTCCTTCAACAAACTCCTGCCGCCACCGATAGAATTCGTAGAAGGGTCGTCGTCTGGAGCCCTAGCCGTGCCTGAGGGCAAATACGATCCTATAAACGCCACCCCCAAGGCGTCTAAAGCAGATGTGAGTACATTCGGACTTCAAGGTGGAGCAGACACGTATATCATTCCTCCTCATCAGGCTGTGCGCCCCTCTTCCATCGCTGCTCGCCCATCCACGCCCACGACCCCCAAACCCACCGCTGCATCAACACCCCGGGTGAATGGCAAGGCGCCGTCTCTATATCCCGGCATTATCGACCTGACATGGCCACCGAATGTGTCTTCATCCGGAAGTGGCTTGTACAACAGCGGCAACACATGCTTCCTAAACAGCGCCCTGCAATGTTTACTGCACACTCCTCCGCTTCTCCGACTGTTATACGAGCACGCCCATGGTCGATGTCCGTGACATCCAGTTGTATGTCAGTGCCAGTCCTCTCACTGATCGAATTGCAGGTCCCGTGAAGGACAACGCGTTCTGTATGACATGCAGCCTCGGGAAAGTCGCATCCCAGGCGTACAGCAATCGAAATGCGTTCATGCCGCAAGCTGTGTCCGGGAAGCTACAAAGTGCGCTCTATCTGCCTTCCCGGTCCGATTAGATGACTGAGTCTGTTGCACAGCAATCGCGAAGCACATGCGACGGGGACGTCAAGAAGATTCGCACGAGTTTCTTCGATACGCCATCGATGCGCTGCAAAAGTCTTGTCTTGCAGGACAACCTCCGTGCGTGTCTCCTTTCTCTAGACTCTTGACTTAGGTCTATAACCGTACGCAGAAAATTGGACCCTAAGTTGGCTGAGACGACCTGGGTGCACAAGTTGTTTGGCGGCAGACTACGTTCACGAGTTAAATGCACCGAGTGTGGGCATAACAGCGACACATTCGACAGCATCCTGGACCTGAGCGTGGACATCTTGAACACGAACAGCGTCAAGCTAGCTTTGCGCAAGTTTGTGGCGGTCGAGTATCTCAAGGGGCAGGACAAGTACAAATGTGAAAAGTGCGTCGTGATGCGCGTTTAGCTCGCATCCTCTCTGACCTGTTACTGCAGATGCAAGAAGCATGTGGTCGCGGAGAAGAGCTTCACGATACAAGAGGCGCCGGCGGTGTTGACGATGCACTTGAAACGGTTCACTCCGATGGGCCGCAAACTGACTCACTTTATCGACTACGAGGAACGATTGGCACTGAAACCATACATGAGCGACGGCTCATTCGGCCCATCGTACTCGCTGTACGGCGTGATCTGCCATGCCGGTGGTGGGCCCAACTCGGGACACTATTTCTCTTACGTGAAAGACTGCCGTGGGCAGTGGCACGAGATGAACGACGAGTCTGTTACGAAGGTTCCACACGCGCCGCTGAAGCAGAAAAACGCGTACATCCTCTTTTACCTGCGGGACAGAGGGCAGGGTCTCGATGCGGCAGTGAACCTTCCACCCAGCGCAATGGTGCCGCGCCAGAGCATCGCCAAGAACATGAAGAAGCGAAAGGCTTCCGAGGATGGACACGAGGACGAGGGTGTCAAGGTCACTAAACCCTTTATTGGGCCGCGCATGCCTTCTCCGGACCGGATCTCGACGCCGAAGAAGACAGCAGAGAAACCCAACGCAACACCTGCCAAAGCCGATCCGCAAGCAGAGCGTGTCCGTCAAAAGATCGAGGCTGCGCAAACGAGCAAAGCCTTGGATGGTCTCGAGGCATATGGATCTGACTCGAGCGACAAGGAGGACGACGGGCCTGAGGAACTGGCCAATCCGAAAACGGTTGTGGGAGTGCAACCTCCGCCGACTGGTACCTCACCGCTACCTCCGTCTTCCCCTCTGCCGACGTCGGCTACCACTCCGAGTCGATCCTCAACGACAGACTCCAATGCTGCCAACTCCGTTCGAACGCCCATTTCAACGACTAGCTTCTACGGTGGCCCAAGTTCTTCACACAAGCGCAAGCACTCGGAATCCTTCGGCAAGGAGCGCCGTTCGTCTGCTGCCAGTTTCAATCCGTTCGACAAGAGTCGACTCACCAACGGCCGGAAGAAACCGAGACCGTTGTGAGCATAGTTTGCGAGTTAACGTACTTACATACATAGACTTGGTCGTCCGTACATGTATGTAGTATTGAGTTATCCTTGGACTTGAGTCGCCTGGCATCTTGATTACACATAAATGGTGACAAAGACAAGGCTTGACTTGCCTCCCACCGTCTATGCTACGCCGCGCTTGGAAGCCGGCATTGGCAGCCACGGTCCCAGCTCTCGGCGGCGCGTACTGGTATTATTCCCGTGAACCCAAGGAGGAGACGTTCGACCTTTCTGTGCCCGTCAAGAGAAACGGCAGACGTGAAAGAACGACGATGACGTTCCCGCTTCTTTCTCAAGACGCAACGGACGCGCGTATACGGGGGAATGCGACAGCGCATACTATTACGAGGCCTGGGATTGTGTGGCATCATACCACCGGTGCGCATTGCGTCGGGAGCGTCGCCGTTGTGTCGTATGAACTGATATGTGCTTACTTACTTGCCTAGCTTCGGTCGCGTCGAACGACCCCATCGAGGATGCCACCGCGCATCAGGTCGTGCGCCGGGATGAGGGAGACGGGGACCTTCTATTTTTTGCTGTTATGGACGGACATGGGGGGTTTTGGACATCACAACTGCTCTCTCGCGTTCTCATTGACGCTATTGCGCTGGAGCTCTCCTCCCTCGGCAAGACTGTATCAGACACTTGGTTCGGCGGCGTGAAAAGTCTGTGGCGTCGGCCACAGAATAAACAGGATGAGGATATCAATCTGGACGCGTCTTCCAGGGGTCTTCCGCCACCTGCGACACCCATGTCGTCGCCCCTCCTGGTCGCACGAGCACTACAAAAGTCATTCCTGTCTCTCGATGCCGAGCTTCTTGCTGCACCGGTACGCGTGCTGGCTGCGGCGTTAGCAGAAGACCCCGACGCGAAAAAGGGCAATGCGAGTTTGAAAATCCCGGACCTGAGCAAACACCCCCTCGCGCTGCCCGCGATGCTCCCGTCGCTGTCCGGCAGCTGTGCGCTGCTGACGATGATCGACACAGCCCACAATAATATGTACGTCGCCTCTGCCGGAGACTGCCGGGCTGTTGCTGGCGTCTGGGAGCCGGAGCAAGGTAAATGGCGCGTTGAGGTTCTGACAGAAGACCAGACGGGACGGAATCCATCAGAGGCTGAACGGTGAGTGTGTCTCCGATCGTTGGGTGTGTTGGATTCTGAATCGGTGTTTCTGCAGAATGCGCAGAGAGCATCCTGCCGACGAGGCTGGTGATGTCATCCGCAACGGTCGTGTGCTCGGTGGATTGGAACCAACTCGCGCATTCGGTGACGCGCGATACAAATGGTCGCGGACGCTGCAGGCTACGTTGGTCTTTTCGATGGCTGCATACATTCTATGTTGCTAACGCTGCTTGTAAGATTATATCGCGCGTTCCTCGAGGGTGGAGATCAGCAGGCACGAGGCCCACCTACGTTGCTCAAGACGCCGCCTTATGTGACTGCACGACCCGTCGTCACGCACCGAGTCTTGAACTTGCCAAAATCAGACGGAGCGGTCACCAACGCTCCGGCTCTGCGGTTTATCGTACTTGCGACCGACGGACTCTGGGACGAATTGAGGTGCGCATTTTCAGCTGCATATACTCAGGCATCGACCCACATGTGATCCTCTACCAACAGCTCAGAAGATGTCGTGCGCCTAGTCGGCGGTCACATCGGCGGCCTGCGAGGGAATGTCCCGAAAGACTCGCTCTCGAACCTCGTCCCGACCGTCGCCGGGTCTGGCACTGTGCAAGGCAAGGATGCAGACCACCGCCGAGCGCGGACCTCGGAAGCGTGGACTTTCGTCGACGACAACGCCTCAGCGCATTTGATCCGCAATGCATTCGGTGGGGCCGATGCGAGGTCGGTGCGCGAGGTGCTCAGCATCCCGTCTGGCCTTGCGCGAAGTTTCAGAGATGATGTTTCGGTGACGGTAGTCTGGTGGGAACAGGAGAATGAGAGTAAATACCAGGTCGCTACTCTCACAGTTCCACCTCCGGACGTCAAGGCCAAGCTTTGAGTATCGCGGATGATCGATGATCTGTGAAGTGGATTATATAACACAAGTTGAGAGTACACTACACAAGCATGTAAATCAATACAGACACCTTGTAAGCAAACGACAATGTTCCCGTTTAAAACATATACAGACTTGCAATACACGACATGCGATGGACGAAAACATTTCAAACCGGACTAGGCTCTATCTGAGACTCAAGCTCGGGGCGACACGACAGCAGCACCGTGACTGCGCAGCGCATAGCGGGGCGTAGAAGACGGGACAGGTGACGACGGGGGCGACGTCATCGGGGTCAAGGAAGAAAGGGAGGACAGCCGCGACAGCGTTCTTGTCAACGAGGCGACTGCGTTCGGGTTGTGCAATGGGGTGTTCGTCCGAGGAGGCTCTTCCAGGGGCGGGGTGTTTCCTTCTTGGGTTACAGTCGGAAGCTCATCGCTCCCGGGCGGATCAGTGAGCGAGAGCATCGTGCCATTCGGGGTGATGGGAGGAGTGGGCACGTAACTTTCGTAATCGGAGGGATTGTTTGGGGTGTGCGGGGGCTGGTGCTGGGAAGAGGGATGCCCTTGCGAGTGCTCTTGCGACTGCGGGGGCGGAGTGCCTTGCGACTGGGGCCATTGTTCCTGCGACAACGGCTGCGAGAACACATCGCACGCCGCGCGCAGATCAGCTTCTTCGCCTGCAGTGATCGAGTTCCCGCGCAGCATGGAGAATAGCGAGGAGTGGGATGGGATCGAGAGCGACGTGTCCGTGCGTCGGAGCTTGTTCGGTCGCTCGCCCGTGACGGGATGGCTGTCCGGCGGTCGTGTGCGAGCAACCCCCATGATAAACCCATATCCGTGATCCAACACCTCCGTTCCATCGGGTCGTAAACGCTTCAACGCTCTAGGATTCCGCCTGCTCGGGTGTTTGATCGACTTCAGTGGAACCAGAGGGTTGTTGTATGCCCAATCGCGGACTTTGATTCCCATCGCTTCAAGGTCTGCAGGCGTCGGCTGAAGATCATCTTGTACGCGACGGATAGGCGAGGGAGATATGCGTCTCGCGGCGGGGGACGATTGGAATGTTTTGCTGGAGGAAGCCTCTGCTTCCGGTGGTGGGAACGCCATGGCGAGAAGACGGACAAGTAAGAAAGAGATCGTGATGGCGCTCGTGAGTGGGATAGTGAAGTGAAATGAGACTATCAGCCGCGGACTTGGACCTTCTTATACCCTCGTCCACAATTGAACTGCACAAGGAGATGACCAGAAAGAGGATACTCGCACGTGAATGCATGATTCGCTCATTGTTCTGTCACTTTGATTGTGACAGACTGACGCGTAACGCGCTGTGGTTCGACTCACGGACTGGCGCAAGCCATTACCAGCCATTACCCATTGTGTCATTGTTGCTTTCAAAGGTTTTGATCCGACATTTACCGAAATCATATAAGCTGACTACCGTCGTCCATTAGGGTCAAGGTCTATCTTGATGCCAGGATCTGACTAAGTGCTGGGGGTCCTGGCACTCCGTGACCATATGCCTCATATCTGCTTAGTAAGGTGATATCGGGTGATATTTCGGTGTAGTAAGTGTTGTCGTCGTCGTTGATGGCGATAGCGGCTTCTAGTGCTTTCAGACTGCAGAGCCAGTTTTTTCCTGTTGTACGGCGATTATTGGAGTGCAACGTATGAAGCACGTGAAATTTGCATGCGAACAAGGGACACAAACCCTAATGGTCGAGTCAACTATCATTTCAGGTAGGGCTAAGCACAGCCTTGTTGGCACGTGCAATGATCTCCGGTAGTCTCCGGTTCATTTGCGCTATGTATTGGCTGGGATCCGGATTGTACTTAGCTTGGATCATTGACCAGACTCTCCGCATCAGGATTGACAACAGATATCTCTGCCCCACGCTGTGTGGCCTTCCTACGAACAGCCGCCTGCTGTTTCAAGCGATCCAAATCAATCCGCGGAGGTACATTTTGGAATTCCGATCGCCGAACAAGTGACACACCGTGGGGAAAATGAGTTTTGTGGTCGCGTTCATTTGGGCGTTTCCTTCCTATAAAAAACTACAAAAATGTACAAAAATTTATTTTCATCAAATCACTATTAAAGAGAGGTGCCTTTGCGCACTGTACATGCAAAGAACCCACGGAGTGCACCGGTCCAAGCGCGACGCGAGAGATAACGACGAGATGAAGAGATGGCGAGGGCGATGAGCAACGCCGAATGACACATCAGGGAGGGGTCACGGTGTGACTGGAGATCACTGGTTGGACCCCAACATCGAATCATGATCACACTTTCCTAAAGCAGACCTTGACCCTAATGGACGACGGTAGCTGACACCCTTGATTCAAAAAATATAAACTCGTTCGCTGAGATATTAATCAACAGGTATATTGCACTAAGATATCGATGAAATTAGCCTCAAGTGACTCTGAGACTGTATTCCAGATAGACATCCCTGGAGCCTGAGCTGAACCTTTCCCACGTGCTCTACACGGTCACGTGTCCTTGTGTCCAGATCGACAATCGCGTGTAGCAGCGAGCTATTCTAGCATCTTATCGTATTCGACCGTGGGATTCCATTCAAATCGATCAAAAATTCACTAGTCCAACCGGCAGTAAACATTTTTCGCGATGCTCCGATGGTTCTGCTTGACATCTCTGATGTTCAGGCTGATATCTCTCGAGACTGGGATCGGCCGGGGCCAAGTCGCATCGGTCGCCAGGCTACGTGAGCTGTAAGAGCATGCGACCCACTTGAACTGTATCCATGTTCGAATTCTAACTAACCCTTGCTTCAGAACCGCCCTGCACGTAATCCCGTTCCGCGCGTCTGTTCCGTTGATGGTCGTTGATCGCCCTGCCGGCCGAATCGGAGGGCTAAAATTGCAAAAATCATTATCGGGTCACCAGTCAAGTGACATGTTGCAGAGAATGCAGGGCCCGCATGGATGGGGCCTAGCTGGTTCTGGAAATCTGACCGATCTGGTCGCGCCAAGCCGCCGCCGCTACGGCCGACTTCTCCTGCGCACGAGGCGGTCTGATCGCTGATACTTACTTGAAAGGAAGCCGACCCAGCCTGAACAAGATTTTGAGTCTTGAGTCTTGACAGAAGTTGTCCGGGCGCCGCCGGGACAAGACACTAGTCTTGGCAGGACCGATGATAACCACGTGCCTTGCTCCCTTCCAATCCCCCTTCCCTCGTGCGTGTCGACTGTCTCCGTTCCGCGTCCGGTCAAATCCTGCAATGTCCATCCATTCTCTTGGCCATCTGGATTTCAGCGCCAATTCCACGACACGATCGACGACGCTGACGCCGGCTCCCCCTAATCTGCATCTCCAATCAGGGCGCAACGAAGTCATCTGGTTCTCGCGGAATGTCAGAAACTGACAGAATCGGTACCACAAGCGACGACGACCGTGGAGTCCGTTGGGCCAGCTTGAGGCCACCTCCACAGTTCCTGAAAGTGTCATGTCCGTAGCGCTCTGACGTCGGTCTCGCCCAGCAAGCGCGCTTGGGGCGTCCTTGAGAATCGCTCGCAAGGGCCACGCAGTGTGTTTGCATCCGGAGGCATTAGACCCTACTGCCATTCTTCTATCTCCCTGAATCTATTAGCTCGGATGATTCCGGAGTATCGTGATTCTGGACCCATGAGCTGGTCGCGCTTCACATGACTGCCGCGAATCCTGAAACCTTTGATCTCTCGAGATCTAAGACCTTGAAAAACGTCACTCGCTTAGTCGCTGCTTCTGATGTGTGGCACGAAGGAAGGAAGGGACAACGCGTTTCCCAGGCCGCCGCCGCTTCTGCGCAGTTAAATAAGTACTTTGGAAGAACGGAGTTCGGGTTTCCTGACTACGCCTCCTTTCGCCGTTTCCCTGCCCCGCGATGAGCAACAGCATCGACAAGGCGACCTTGTTTCGCATCGTGTGCGCTTCAACTCATGGGGCTGGCGGGTCGCGCGTGCTAAATGTCGACGCAGCTCATTCACACTGGCGGGCGCGGATGTATTGCAAACGATGCCTGGTGCGTGAAATACTAGATTGTGTTGGGGACTCTCGAGCACTTAAGCAACTACCAGCTACATATAGACTGTATAGAAAGCAATGGGACAACAAGAGTCTGAGCCCTGTCTGTTTCTTCTACGCCATGTCAAGATAGTGAGCAGTTTGTCCAATGGAAAAGCTTTTGGCGCTGATCAGCGGACTGCAGCATGAGCATCATCTCCCTGATCTCAAATGGAATCGGTTCGTCCTATGATCATCTCTATGTTCCGCTATCTAATGCTAAGTTGCAGGCGCCTTGTCGACCAATTTTACCTTGGAATCGTGCAGACGGTTCTACATGCTGCCCAACATTACTGCTCGTAAGCTCAAGTCGGATGTGCTCATGCGCTTGAGCTGAATGTTGTCCAAGTGCTGGCTGGCATTGCGGTTCAGGCGCTGCTCTTCATCCGGTCAGTTCGCTAGGCCTGGGAAGCCGGCTCGTCGTCTAACTTGCACGACAGCACATACGCCATCTCAGGTCGCTCCAAGTATGTTATGTTCGGCCTGAGCGCACTGCTTATGGTCTGCATCCCGGTGCGTCCGACCGATTCAAGCTAGTGTGTTCCTGCTCCTCATGCGTTGCCAGCTGGAAGTGTTCGGAATCGTGTACCATCGTGATGTGAGTCCTCACTCTCTCTCGGGGTCGAACAGGCGCTCAACTCTGTGCAGATGCAACTCAAGGGGGTAAGACTGTCCGATCTGTCTCTTCTCCGTCTCTGCTGAACTTATCTAGGGCGCGTGAGTGTTCGTTTCCTTGCGCTCTCAACCACGAGACTGAACACTTGGCCAGATGCAAAGGCAAAGTCTTCCACAAGGGCGACCCAGACTGGAATGTTGTATTCTACAGCACCCAGATGGGTTACGATCTCATCGTGTGTGCGGTGGGGACATATTTCCTGTGGAGCTCGGCCCTAGTCAACGGACAATTGTCGGTGTCCAACCCTGCCTTCCTTGCGCAGGCTTGCTGACCTGTGACCCTCCAGCAATGCTTCTCGATTCGTCCGGCGTGTGCTACGCAATGGGCTATTGTATACGATCACAGTGTTCCTAGTGAATCTGTAAGTACTCGTTATCAGAGACACCGACATTGACCCACTGATAACCCATCGACAGCTGGGTCGTTCTGGAGTTTTCCAGGGTGTTTGTCACAGGAGCTGCATCGACCCTGCCCCTGACCGTTGTCATGATCGGTGCGTCGCTGTATAACAACCCACCAAGGACTGATTGGATGATATTCGCCGTTAATAGCGGCTCAGCACCTGATTCTCAGCATCCAGAGTCCCCGGGGCACGGACGATTCTGTCACCGATCGCCTGCGATCAGGTCCGAACTCGCGCACGATCAGCGGGGGACGACACCGCGAGACAACGCAGGGCGTGGAGATGTACAAAGTCACGGAAACGCACCTCCACCACGACCCGCCACCCCACCACACCCATCAGCAGAAGATCACATTCGATGCGGAGCGCCAGAGCGTCGACATCGACAAATCTGGACACTTCCCCCATTAGATTCGGCCGTCCGCCTGTCCGCCCGCTGGCGCCCACATTCGTTTCGTTATCTTGTATATATTGAAGAAAAGATTGTACATATTGTGCAATAGAGTCCTTGACCGCCCCGATACGGTCGCGTCATGCAGCCGCCCACGATGGGTCATAATTAGGTGGCAGTGTCTCCTCGAACCGCCCGGCATCGACTTCCTGTCGTGCTGGAGACCGGGACGATGAAGACGATCCCGTATTAGGTAATAGACCCGATTTGCGACTGGGCAGCGAGTGGCCGCCCCCGACAGCCAGCCTCGGGCTCGGGGGCACATCGGCATATGGATTAAAGTCGTCTGAGAGCGGCACCTGAGAGTAATTGACACCGGAATACATGCCTCCCCTGGAATCCTGCATAGAACTCGTGGCCGTCGGCGAGTAGCTGCCGTAACCCAGCTCATTGAAATTGGCCTGTTGGACGCTGGAATTCCGCAGGTGACCCAGCGTCATGGAGTTTTCTGGCAGATAGTTTAGGCATCCCTTGCGACTGGGACCGAGCGAGAGACAGCTCACGAGGTGTGTGTTTATACGGGGTTATAACCAACCCGTCTGAAGACGTCGTTGACCGAAGTCGCGGCCTGTTGGAGCCGCCTCAGATAAGATAAGATAAGATGGATGAGGAGATCCGCACTTTCTTCTGTATCTTCTTCGAAGACAAACGAAAGCAGCAAGCAACAGCGCGATTGCACCTAGTACGGCGCCCACAGTGATTCCAGCAATCTTGCCGTCATGCCTGTCGACGTGCTGAGGTTGTATGGCAGATGGAGATGTCCGAAATGATGATGAAGTGGAGGACGGGGAAACGGATACACTCGAAGTCGAGCTCGTGCTGCAGAGCATGAGAGATGATGAGGCGATTTCGATTCCATCCTTACTTCTGTACATTCATCAATACAACCTATGCAAAATGGATTAGCAAAGCTCCCGCCGCAAACGATGGACGACGAACACTGTGGATGTCAGAATAATTGCCGTCGTTCAGATTAGTCAGGGTTACACGATATGACGTCGAAGGATTCAGGCCGCTTTCCCAGTATATCAGGTTGTCCAAAACAAACCATTTAGACGTGCCGCTGAGAACCCTGGGACCCGACGACGACCCCACTGCTGGGTTTATTTCCACACTCAAGTTCCCATGGTTATAATTTGTTGTTCCGTAGATAAAGACAGCGGAGCTGGAGCCAAGTGTCAAATGCGGCTGAGATATGCCCGACTAGTTAGCTAGGGCTCACCTGTTTGTGCATGTGAACGAGATGTACGCCCCTGCGGCATTGGTGTCCAGTCGAGTGTACCCTCCCTGGTCCTGATTGTGCTGGTTACTGAATCCCGATCCAGAAGTCGAGTAGAACGAATTGGTCTGCGCAGATCCATCACCCTGAATGCTCACTGCTACCTGGGTTGTATTCACTACAGATCTATGCCAACGGTCAGACACGATATCTCGAGCGGAATTCCACGCTCACGCAGATCCGACATCTGACCAGAGGTCGATGGACGCATAACTCAGAGCCAACGGTTGTGTTCCATTCGCCTTGAGTAGCAACGTGTGCTTGGCATGCGCGTCCAGGTCCTTGTAGGTCGCCAGAACAGAGCCGGAAGGTGCCCCGGCGACGGGAGCTCCATCGTCGAGAGTGGTGGTATACGCGCCTGCAGTCCCCTGACCAAAGACAGATACCCTGGTCCCGACGAACTCAATCTGGGCGGAGGCGCCGGAGAAGGTGGTCACATGCGAGCTAGAGCCCGACGGAATGTTGTTGGCCTTGTGTCTCGGATCGTACGCGCTGTCTGGCGTGCCCGTCCAAGCAGACTGCCATGTCGTATTCGAGCTCCCTTCGCTGCTGGGGAAAAAAGTCCATTCAGGGGATTGATCGGTGACCATGATCGTTAGGGGGGTCGCGGACGACATGGGAGAATCGCGGCGAGAAAAGCCAGTGACGCGCTGAGAAGACAAATAAAACGGAAAAGAGAGGATAGCGCGGTGGTGGAAGAAAGAGGACGCTCGTCGGGAAGGATTTCTGGCGATCCCTGGGAATCTGATAGTCGTCTAGGTACTACTCGACATGTAGTCTCCTACACGCACAGCACAAAACGCGTCAACCACGTATTCCAGTGATGCAGTTATAACTGTCCGTGTCTCTCTTGTTTCTTGATCCGTAGATATTGTCCCGTCCTGTGGACTGTTTCATCTTAACCTCGTCTTCGGGGAAGTGCCTCACGCGGCGGCCCACAACACAGCGGATGAACGACTGACACGACATAGCCACTGATGCTTGTTTGAAACTCCGTAATTGATCTTCTCCACAAACCTGTTCCGCACACGCGTTGAATGCACTTATACTTGGCTGGGCCACCAGGGCCTCGCGTCATCTATCTCATCTCCCCCGAGCGCCGTCGAGTGCTTTCGTTCCGGCAAAGCGAGTCGAACCCAGCACAGGCCGTCGTGGAATTCGTTCCACAATCACAAGTCAACCTCAATAATGCGATCCGTCTGACGACCAGAGTTATCAAGGGTTGCTTGGGACTGATCTCATTGGAGAACGGTGCGTCTATCTACCCTCTCCTGTTTTGAGGGCCGTGTTGACGTATCCCCAGATATCTTCCTCGCTGTCATCTCCAGCGCAACCGAGGTCGGGAATACGCGCCCCAACTCTTCCCGTGTGGAGTCAGTGTCAAAGATCCACCAAGTCAGCTTCTACAGTCTGACCGTTTCGACGTGGGATGATATCGCAGCGGAGACCCTGGCCACGACAGAGGCGGCCGATGCTATCGTCAGGGAGAACTACGGCCAGAATGTACCGACTCTCGAGCATCCATGCGCCCCGCTGACGAAGATCCTCTCGTCCGGATCCTTCTATTACGCTTCCGACTCCCAGTGGGACGTATCATCGCGCCTGTCGCTCCGCCTCGTACGAGATAAGACGCCGAACTTCAGCACTTTCGATCCGGCCTTCATCTGGAACTCGTTTCTGCTGCAAGGGCTGCTCGATTTCCGGGACCGGTTGGACAGATTCGAGAGGAGTGAATTCGACGCGTGTCAGTTTATAGTATGTATGCTGGACGCTGCCCTCTTTCCGACGAGCGTCAGGACTGAGCGGTCTGCAGCGTTTGGCGATTCAAGGCTATGTCGGCGTCTTCACCATGGCCCTGCCGGCACCTCCAACGAGTGGTGCTCCGGCCATCGTGACACTTTCGCTCATATCACGGCTCGGTTCGAAGCGGGCGGGCACACGATTCAATGCGCGCGGAGTGGACGATGGTGGGAACGTAGCTAACTTCGTCGAGGTGCGGATCATTAGAGCGCAGTCGGCCTGCATTCTAACGGCTTGCAGACGGAAACTATCTTTACGACGGACCAGCATTCTGTTAGCTACGTGCAAGTACGAGGGAGCGTTCCTTGTCAGTGCTACGTATCCATCTCTTCCAATGCTGATATGGTGCACGTCCAGTGTTTTGGGAACAGCAAGGGCTACAAACATTCGGTCATAAGATCCAGATTACCCGGCCAACGACGTCCCAACCTGCATTCGACCGGCATTTCTCGCAATTGGTGGACGACTATGGCTCGGTGCATGCCATCAACCTGCTCGGCACCAAGGAGAATGAAGCCTCTCTGACAAACGCCTACGCCCGTCACGTACAAATCGCACGCGAGGGTCTTGGGGATAGCATTAACATCAGCCACTTCGATTTCCACAATCATGTCAGGGTTGGAGGACACGACAGCGTGAGCCGAGAGCTGCGGTATGTGTCGGAAAGACCCGATGGTTGCGTCGCTTGCTGACGTGAGCTGCGCAGACGGATGGATCGGATTGCTACACATGTAGATGAATACGGCTTCACGATGTGTGATGCGACGACTGACGAAGTCGTGACCGAGCAAAAGGGTATCTTCAGGACCAATTGCCTCGACTGGTGTGTCGTGCAGCCCTCTGCTGATGACACGGCCTGAATGACACCCCAACAGTCTCGATCGAACGAATTTCATCCAGGAGATCTTATCTAGAGGAACATTAGAACAGTATCTGCTTCTCGTGAGACGAGAATGGCTGCATTCCAACACTCTTTGGACACATCACCGTGAGTTGTGGGGAGACAACGGCGATGCGCTATCCAAGATCTATGCCGGCACTGGGGCGCTCAACACCAGTTTCACGAGGAGTGGGAAACGCACATTAGCTGGTCGGTCTTTACTTGCCATGCCATGACGTCATCTGAACCGAGACGCAGGCGTCCTGTCGGATGCGACGAAGAGTGTATCTCGGGCTTACATCAACAACTTCCAAGACAAGGCCAAGCAGACTGCTATCGACATGTTCCTCGGGAATCTGAGCAACCAGCGGTCGGTGACGATATTCGATCCCATCCACGACTCTGTCCGAGATGCGCTAGAATCTCGGTGAGAGTCTCCTTATCAGCGGGTACGCGACCCTGGCTCACGAGGTGGTTAGGATCAACGAATACTCGTCAACCAGGCAGTGTTCTCTCTTCGTCGGAACATGGAATCTCAACGGCAGGGTAAGTGGTCTAGGCTTCCACTGCGTACTTTGCCGGGTAATCTGGATCTGTTTCAGCCTCCTTCTGAATCGCTATTACCTTGGCTATTCCCACGCGAAACCAAGTCCGAACCAGACATCTTTGTCCTCGGATTCCAAGAAATTGTCCCTCTCACCGCGCAGCAGATCGTGCAGACAGATCCTGAGAAGCGGAGGGTCTGGGAAGCCAGGATTTTGGAGACGCTTGACCGACGGCCGACGAAAAAGTCGGACTATGTATTGCTGCGCAGTGAGCAACTGGTTGGTACAGCGTTGCTTGTGCTGGTGAAGACGGAGGTGGCGCCATTGATGAGGAATGTCGAAGCAGCGACTAGGAAGGTTCCTTGGTTCCGCTGCTGTTCGTGAGCCACCGTTTGAACGTGCTTGCAGACCGGTCTCCGTGGGATGTCGGGCAACAAAGGCGCTGTCGGCGTGCGATTGGATTTTTGCGACACCAGTTTCTGCTTCTTGACTGCGCATCTGGCGGCAGGTCATTCAAACGTCGAGGAGCGTAATATGGACTACCGCACGATTGTGAACGGGCTGCATTTCCAGAAAGGAAAAACGATCCAGGTCCACGAGTGAGCTGCGCTGTTGCTACGCCGGCACTGATCAGAGCGCTGATCGACCGATCGCAGTAACATTGTCTGGCTGGCGGATACCAACTACCGGATAGACCTTGAGAACGATACGGTCCGTTCCCTGGCAGTTGGCGACGAGTATGACGCGCTTTTGTCTGGAGATCAGGTGGGTGTTTGATGGCTGAGTTTGGCAAGACCAGGTCACGAGCTGATGATTGGGCAGCTGCGACAAGCGATTGACACTGGAGCAGCGTTTGCTGGATACGAGGAGGGCCCACTATTGTTCAGACCGACGTATCGGTACGACCTGGGGACGGACAATTACGACACGAGCGAGAAGATGCGCATTCCTGCGTGGACAGGTTCGTCACGTGTCTCTGCACCAGTAGGCGACTGCGCTCATAGACATTCTGTGCAGACCGCATTCTTTTCCGGGGCGGTGACTTGGATTTGTCGACGTACTCACGCGCTGAGTTGAAGGGATCGGATCACAAACCAGGTGCGGCAAGCTCATCGTGTTTGCTGCATGGGCGGAGTCCTGAGGGGTTGCTGCAGTATTTGCTACGTTCAGAGCGTCGGTTCGAACCATCGACGAGGCGAAACGGACAGCGCTGTCACAGCTTCTTCTGCGGAATGTGCTTGCGACGGGGCCAGGGCAGAGACTGGACGAGCAGCTGGCTGCACTGTCCCTGCCCTCGACAGTAGGAGACCGTGCGTATTGAACCCTGTTTGTGCGTGCGATAGTTGCTGAGTTCGGTGGTCAGTGCCGCCGCCCAGTTCTGACGAGAGTGCGTGGTGGAATGGACCTGGTGCGTTGCTGTATATTGTGCTACGTCCGTTTCTTCTGAACTTTATCGCACAGCGCACATGAACGGAGCCGTTTCTGAGGTCGAGATACGGCATCTCCGGACCGGGGTAACAAATCCCTTCGAGCTTTCTGATTCCGACTCGATCTCATCGTCGTCATCTTCGGACGAGGAGCTGTACACCGATGCCTTGACACTGCATGCGCCGATATCTCCAGTGCAATCTGCAATCCCTCGGAAAATGCCGCCGCCTCCACCTCCTCGCAAGAAACCGCCGCCCGTTGAGTAAGGTCTGTATCGGCAAGCTAGTATTTGTATCATGGATTATATAATCGACCCGTTCTCCTCGATAGCAGCCACATAGCGAGACCATTTCTCCGTCGGCTCCTGTTCCTCGACAATGCATGAAGTGATGTTCCAAGCACACTGACACGTCATCAGGACTGTCGTACCACAGGATACCAGGTGACTGACCTCGAGTGAACAGTTGAAGTAAAGATGGTCGCCAGGTCGGAACGTGCGCGCAATGTCGGCAACATCCGCGATCGCGCTCCGGTGTTTCTTCAGCACGAGGGCATCGAACGGAGCGGTGACGCTGTATACTTCAGCCAGCGCGGCGAGCGATATGATGATGCAGCCTTTGAGCGCCAGCGAGAGCAATCTCTGTTCCGTGGACACGTCCAGTTGCGAGATCGCAGCGATATGTTTTTCGACATCAGCGACGAGCACTTTGCAATGAGCAGACCACTCGCTCGCAACTGCATTGTCTGCTGCAGTTGATCTGAGTTCTGTGTGCGGCGATTTGCACCTCAGAATGACTTGCCAGAGTCCCACTCCGCCCGCAGCTCCTTGGCTCGGACTACAAAGTGTATGCTTTTAGCCCTGAGATAATTGATCTCGGCATAGCCCGTGTCGCTGGCCTGATGAGTTGTAAGCAGAGATTATTCGACGAGCGCATGACGGCGACCGACGACAAGATGCCGAAACTTGGCCAACAGGACCGACGGAAGCTGCGGAGAATGTTCTGTGCTGAGGCCAGCGATGCTCGTCGCCATCATGACATACACCATATGCGACAAAGCCGATCTCGCTTCGGCAGCGAGCCCCGACGGCACATCCAGCACATGAGGACTGGGGGGTCCACCGCCACCGAATGAGATGGCAAGGTTGTCGGCGTTGAGTCTCAGGGCGTGCTGATTCTGCATAACGACGTTGCTCGCCTTCCCAAGGAACTCCTGCGACTTGTTGTATTCCGCGTTCTTTGCGTGGTACACCCCCAGCAGTTGGTACACCTGGACGTAGGTCATAGGGTCGGGTGCACGCACGGATCCCGCTAGGATGTCCAAGATGTGCAGCTTGTATCTCTTTTCGATCGCTGTCTGCCGTGTGATGCGCCCGTCGCTCGAAGAGACGGGGTCGGTGGCGACCATGTAACCCATCAACGCACACAGCACGATGAAGACTGGGTGCACGACGGCCCCAGAGGTGTCGCCATCGGCGATGGCTGCTCGCTTGTCGGCGCTGATGTTGAAGCCGTAATGCCAGCAATGTTGCAGGAAAAGACAGCGCCTTATTCCCTGTATCAGCAAGCAGAGCAAGTCACTGACCAGCGTGTTCGGGCACTCACAACGCAAATGAGTCGAGCTGACCGCCTTGGTCTGGGAGCGTTTCCGAAGGGGAGGCAAGTGGAGAGGAGGTCTCTTCTTCCGGTGGGGGACTATCAGCAGAGGATATATTTGGGATCGAGACGATGTTTGAGGGCCCGGCAGCGGATTGCGACTCGGTGTTCATCTCAGTCGATATCGGGCTGGATTTCTCCTTTCTTGCAGCGCGTCTCTCCCACACTTTCCCACCGTAGTGACACGATTCCGACATTCCCAGCCGAACGCAGCCGGAGCACGGAGTCTTGCCGTTGCATTTCTAGCACCCACCTCAATCTCGCTCGCAGGGTGCAACACCGTCGAGCCACACACCTTCTTCTTCTGCCTGCACGATGAGCCCGGACATCAGAGAGATACGGCACGGCGCTCACCGGCAGGAGATGCACGCAGCGCCTTTCGTAAGACCTCCCGGATTTTCAAGGCGCATACACGCAGGCGAGGTGGCCGCGCGATCGCGTACAAGGCCCGCACGGGTCCAAGCCGTCACACCGCTAGGCGACTGCCGCTGAGCCGGCTCGATTGGGTGACGCTTCGGGACGAAGTGGACGCACCACTTTGCGTGTGCGGCAGGCTTTGCATGTTCTTGGAGGTTCAGACATGTAGTGCTAGTAGTAAGCCAGCAGATCATCGGTCCGACTGGCCGCTGGCTCACAGCCACCGCGCAGCATTCGTCGATGGATAGATATTACAGGGAAACAGCAGTTATAAATGACATCGACGACCCTGCCAGTAACACAGGTTCTGCATCCAGAAGATGCACTAAATAATACCCTGCTTTTTCAAGTCTTCATACGTTTTCCGGTCATACACATTGCCGTCTTCGTCCTCGAGCTCTTCCATCGTGTCCTGTTGATGCATGTCCCGCCGATTGTCTTTGCTTAGTTTCTCGGCCACTGGATGAGTACCAAAATTAGCATCATTCAATGCATCGCCAGATGGAACAACAAGCACGCACGTGATCGCGCATCCTCGATCCGAGTGATCTCGTGGAAGTGCTTCGTGTTGGGGAGCCCGAGCGCTCGCATACCAAAAGCATGGCGAGACTCCTGGAAATGGCGCTCAAAGTTCTTGCGGCCCTTGTAGACGGCATCGGAGCAGATTTCGCAGCGGTATTCGACGCCGAGCCCGTGCAGCTTGTACAGCCAATAGGGAATGGGCTTGCCGTCCCAGCCCAGGGGAAGCTTAAGAGGGTTGTAAATTCGCTCCTCCTCCTCCTCCTCTTCGGCCCCTTCTTTGGTAGAAGACGTAGGCGGTGCCACGGGCTTGGCCTGCTCGATCAGCTCCTGCTCGCGCTCCCGAGCGGTGAGCGAGAAGCGCCGCTCGACGTTGGATTTGGTGTCGTTCAGCACGGGGATCAGAGGAACGAGCAGAGAAGTTGATAGCCATGTCCAAAGCGCCGTATTTCGCAGCCGCGCTTGAGTCGAAGACTGTGTTGTCGAGGATGACACGGCAGACGTTCCGTTCTCTGTCGGCCGAGGAGCAGGGGTCAACTCCCCAGCATCGATCTTGGCTTGCGTCTTCACGTGCTTTTTAGATGTGAGATGTGCATCGAACACCGTCTGCTTGGCATAGAGTTTCTGGCCTGTGAGAATACTCGTCAGAAGGGAAGGAATAGACTGTTGTGCCACTCACAGGCAGGACACCAGATCCCGGCAGTCTCTTGGCCATTGACAGTCGCTTTAGGGGCATTTTCCTCCCACCCACGAATCTCTCCAGCCGCCCACTTCTCCTCGAACAGCTTCGTTGCGTCCAGTTGCTGCGACTCCATATCCACCAGAGGCATTGTGCGCTTGGAGAAAGAGAGCAGATACGTGTGCAGATTTTTGATGTAGGTCTCGAAATCCTTGGAGAACCGGGTCTCTTTGGACAAGTCACGGTGGATAGGACCGTACTGGGCAAGAAGAAGCAAATCAAGGTACTGCAGGTAGCCCGGACGCTTGCCGACATTCTTCAAGTTTGTAAACGCAACGTGGTTGGCGTAGAGATCGACGTATTTGCCGTAGGATTCTTCTCCTGAGAACAAGAGAGATATGGCTATGAAAGCACTCGTCAGGCTTGTCCGTGTTTGAAGCAGTCAAGCAGGACGCACGGTCTTCCTCCTCGTATTCTTCATCAGCACCATCCTGATTTGGTTCTTCGAGAAGCGTAGCCAGCTCGAGATCGAACCCGCCTGGCACTGAGTCAGGGTACTTGGCGTGGTGCTCTTGTATTTTAACCAACCGGGCATAGAACTCGGTGAAGTCGTCCTGTTGGTTAGGTGCCGTGAGGCGGTCTATCTCTGCCCGTCTGCGCTCCTCGTCCTCATAGAGAGCGTCAAGTGCCACCGCGCGCCCCGTGATGCGGTCCAAGATTTGAGCTGCCCGTGTCTCTTGTTGGATGCGTTGCTCGTGCGCGGGAGTATTCCGAGATAGCAGACTAGACAGAGCGCGCTCGAAACGCTCAATCTCCTCATGGGTCTGCCGCTGGAGCTCAATGACACTATCCATGGTGAGTGCACTCGAGATGAAGAGAAGAGGAACGCGAAGAACGGTGGGAGATCAACAATCACAAACAGCTTGCTTTCGGCCACCGTGACCACGCTACTTAGAATGTCCCTGGACGACGATGATTTTACGTTCGGTTCTTCTGTGTGGGGCTCCTCTGAGCCGGTTACTCTCGCCCCTCCTGCTCAATCCACATTCTTCCCGCCGCCATCTGACGATTTCGACGATTTCGGATCCCCAACTGAAACTGCTGATACCAATGCTGCTGTTGAGGACGATGATTTTGGAGATTTCGGAGACTTTGATGATGCGGGAGGTGGTGGAACCGAGTTTGGCGATGACGCCTCCGGGGGCTTTGGAGGCACAGCGGAGGCCGGACCTTCGTTTGCCGCAAGCTGGACACCCTTGAGGCTAGAATCGTCGCCAAATAGAGATCGGTTACGCGGAGATATCGACGAGATACTGGCTCCTGTCTGGGCCAATGTTGATTTCAGTCAGGTCATCACTAGCGACGGCATTCGGGAGGTGGAAGGAATCTCACAAATCTTGATCAATCCTGAAAGGTAAGGAACTCTAGAGCAGGTACGCCAAGCAATCATGCTGACTACCGATCTCGCAGTCGAGACTTGTATAACATACTACTCAAGTCACCACCTCCGACCAAGCCCCCGAACTGGACGCGTTCTCGGATTCGCCGACAGCACTTGATCGCACTGGGCATCCCCGTTAATCTGGACGAGGTCCTACCGCCACAAGCCAATGGACACGCTATGCCCCTGCTGCAGGTGACTACGCGGCCGATGTCGGCGCCCCCGGGTCCTCGTAACGGGTCGGGTGCAGGCACCCCGGTGCCTCGATCGGGCACTCCACAGCCGGGTGGGCGCACGGAACAGTTCGGGCCCAGGCCAGACATCGATAACGCGAAAATCGCCCAGTTGCTGTCGCTCGATGCAGGTACGCCTGAAGTTTCTGTTCAGTTGAGGGCTCGTAGTGATTTAGATTTGGATTAAATAGACACGCTCGCGATTCAGCCTCTGTCGACGCTTGAAGGCTACTTGGCAGCGCTTCGGGCCCAAACTGCAAACACGTCCGCGCTGCTCTCCCATTTGCTGCAAACTCGGGAAGCGCTGCAGCAGGATTCGGAGACGTACAACGGGCTCATTGCTGAGCTGGTCGGCGAGGCACAGAAGATCAAGACAACTAAAGGTCGGACACCCAGCAGGAAGGGGACAGCGCCATAACCCGATGGCAACATCCGTTGCTTCCATGTGTCTGTTTTTCATCCCGACTCGATATCTCCAGGGATGCATGCGCTCATGGTTCAAGATTCGAAGCAACCCGGCAACGGGTCGTGTGGTCGGAGTTTGGATTAGGCCTGGAGGAAACCATCTATTTTGATAGCGACGTTCTCTGGCCATGCAGCAGAAGACATAGCATAGGGCGATTTAGTCTGTGATGGGCAGTGCATGACATGTTGCTTGACAAAGAGTTTGACCTCCATGCTCCAGGGGATCTTCCGTTGCCACGATTTGAGCATCCCGAACGCAGCAGAGCCGTGCGGCTACAGACCAAACCTCACGGTTTGACTGTTTAATGAACCCGCATGTCGAGACGGTCCTCCATATCGGGTCAATTGCGTCATCAAGAAACCCCACAGTGGGATTTTCACCTGAGGCCGTCAGCAGGCAAAGCAGCGGGTGCTGATCAGTCTGAATTGAGGCAGTACTTGATCTGCTCCGAGGAAAGCTAAGCGGGCAGGGACTCGGAGGAGAAGATGTGCAGAATCCTGACTTTCGGGGGCGAATCGCTAGTCCCGACTGTCCGACACAGATCACAGAGAATCGAAGCAGAGAGTGTTTTTTTTTTTTTTTTGCGGCACGTTTGGAATAACACCTTGAGACCGACATAGGTCCATCTCAAGAATGTCCGTGAATGTGTGACGTAGGAACCAGGACCTCGTCGGCAGTCTGCAAGGTAGGAATGCATTTACGCACGAACGGCAAACGCCGAACAGTGTGGGACTCGATCACCTCGTGATAATACCCACTAAACCTCCTGAAAATACGAGACTTTCATTGGGGATTGAACTCCTGCTTTCACAGGACCCAACGACTTCTGTTTCACACGGAAGCCAAGACCGATGGTGCCGTTAGACCAGGGCGGCCCTGCAGAGAGTGTTTTGTTTGAGAAGCCGACGGTCTTGTCCTGGATGTCAGCCATATGTCCTTGTCTGATTAACCGCGGTCTCCCCTTGGATGATCCTGTAATTAATATCTAACAGGCAGGTCAGGAAAGATGTAGTGGATCATTCTCTCGTTCGCGTCAAGTCTGCGAGGTGACAGCCGTCAGCAAAGCGAGCCAGTTCCGCCGCGGTATAAAATCAGTGAGTATATGTGATGCTGCGAGCAGCCCAAGGCACCTCGAAAACCCATGTGTTACTGGCGGCAGTGAGTCCTACCAGCTCCAGTGCACAATCACAGTCCCGCTGACCCCAAGACCAGAGTGCGAAACCACTACACGCAGTGAGGGCCCAACAAACGTGGGATGAGATGACTCATATATTCACCAGATGTGGGCATGCCATATCCCTCGTTTGTCGCCCTCCTACTCTGACCAAGACCTGATCGATTGAGTTCGCATCGTCTGTAGGTCGACGAGGAGGTGAGTGAAAATTGCCCGACCAAACTGTGCCTTACCACGGCATTGGCAGATAAAATGCGATCTCGTCCGCTGTAAATTCAGCCCCGCACATCCTAAAGGTTGCACCGGCCAAGCGTGCATGAGGACGTGTTGGCAATAGTAAGTCCCGAGAATCCGCTTTGACGAAAGATCTCATAAGACGTTCAGTCACCAATCTCCACAGCAATATTGTGAGTGCTATCGCCGAGCAAATCGCGGATCTCACAGGATGCCTAGCCCCGCACCTAAAGAAGCGCTGCGAGTCCTGCAAGTGATACCCTACCTTCTTGTTTCTGCTCTCTTTTCTCTGCTATTCAGAAGGGGAGGGGCATCAATATATACATTCGTGATAATACACACCCTGGCAGGACGGAAGGGATAACAGTACAGGATACAGCAAGCGAGGATTAATCAGCGTCTCCGATATTGTGCTTTTGTTTCAGTGCAGCGAGTTCTTCTTCTCGTCGAGCCAAATCCGCCTTCGCCGCCGCCGCGTCTTGCTTCGCAGGCATGTGATACAGAACGACGATGTAGCGCTCTTGCAGATGGAACCCATTCAGATGATCGAGGGCGTTCTTCGCCTGAAAATGTAGCACATCAGAAATCGATACCGGGGCCGCGTCCGAGACTCAGCGGGTGCAACGTACATCCAACACATCATCGAACACCACGAACGCCGTTCCCTTGGTTTTCTGCTCATTCCCGATGCGGACTTGGCGGATGGTGCCGTACCTGCCGAAGAGGTCGTACAGGTCTTCGCCGGTGATTTGATAGTTCAGGTTCTTGACGAAGAGAATGCGGTTGGCACCAGGTGGAAGCTTGTAAAAGTTGACCTTTCTGACACATGCCTGGAGCGGTAGAATATACGTACGGCAGGTCTAGCAGCCATTTATCGAGATGTAGGAGCAGTGATGGTCTAATGCGGAATATACGGCGCGACGAGAATCAGGGAAATGACCGAGCTGGAGGTGTAGAGCCTGAACAGTCAAAGCCTGTGGTGGCTATGCCGTTGTATGTGTCCACATCAAACTTCGCAGTCCAAACAACTCTTATCACTCGAAAAAGGAAACTTTTTCGTTTCTCCTGCAGGAGCCAATAAGAGAGCAGCAAAACGCAATCTCAAAGATAAATGAATAAAGCTCCAGACGATATCAATGGCCGGAAGATACGCGAGCGAAACTTCCACTCCATATTACAACCCTTGACATCGTGTAGATGGAGGAAGTGATAGAAGCCTACGGAGCATCTTGAAACAGTGCTTTCGGCGTATGGGCTCACCCGGAAAATGTGATCGGAATTAAGTATACAGCAGCATGTTCAGGAAACACGCTGTGCGGCAAGTTATTCAGCCGTGGAAGAGGCGAGCCACTGACAAATGACTCCTCGGGGAGACACACTGAAACTTCGATTTGCACTGTCGCATGGATTGCATGATACTGACGGAGAAATGCGGCACGCGGAAGAATCTTCGAACATGAGCTTTCGAAGCGGGATAAACAGAACAATCGGACAAGAGTGCCGAATACTGGGTGTGACCCCAAATCAAATAGAGATAGGGGGTGCGAGCCACACAACACGACCAGAGCGCACGCGGGGGAGAAAGCGGTCGGAATGGAACGCAGCTTGTTCCTCTAACACAAAGGTCCCATCTATCTGCTGCGCGTCAACTTGTCCAGCTGGCTACAATCCGTGCCTCCTCTAACGCAGATAACGGTCGCTGCGTGCTTGTTTTCTCCATCGGGGATGGTGCATTTGATGTCTCCGCGTTGGGGCAGGGGCAGTCTACAGGGCTCGGAACGCAGTCCAACGTTGCGGGACAGAGGTATCTGGGACATGAGACTAGGACGGGCAGGTGTATGAGCTCTTGGCAACCCGACCCGAAGTCAAGTAAGGGACGCACCGCTCTCAAGATGTGCTGCCCACTGCGACGCTCCAGACGGCTGCTGCTGCTGGCGATGCTGCTGCTGGAACATTCCGTCGAAGAATTGGAATTGAGCGGCGACCATTTGTATGCCGGTGAGTAAGAGTAGATAGGCTACGGCGCGAAACATATCGACTGCTGGGGGGAAAGCGTCTTGGAAGGGTAGAGTATTGGAATTTGATGGTGAGTCGCGCAGAGACGTGTCAAATTGGTCACGTGTCTGAACGCTCCTGCGTTCGGATGTTCAGGCTGCTTGTCCCGAGCTTCACGATGGCGGAGACTGGCCAGGCACCGCGGGTGCACGATATCCATCTTCTGACTGCGCTACCGACACATTTTGGCATCCTCGGCATCACAATTAAAGACAACTCGACGCAAGCGAGCCTGACCTGGTCCCAGATGCTCCGTTGAAGCCGCATTCTTCTTCCTTCGTGCCAACGATGCATGCAGCGGAGCGAATATTGGATGCTGACGTCCGTAAACGGTACCGGTTCATCCCGACTGGGCGACCAATGAGACCCGGGTGAAGCGAGTGAAGGGCATGCACATTGCTGGTGCTTGATGGGCGCTGTCACCGTGTACCTTGCACTGCTGTCATGGCCCTGGATCTTCGGTGGGCACCGCACGGCTATCCGATTTAAAGGGATTCCCTGGTGGTGTGGTCTGACCCAACCAACGCCTCAAACGCCCTCCAGCCATGAGTGGATTCAAAGTCGAAAATCGCACCAGCGAGAGCGTCCAATGCTCTATCACGAACACCACCGGCGGCAACGCGGAGTGGTTCAACGTCGCTCCAGGGTGCAATGATACGTGGAAAAGGGCAGGGTGGGAGGATGTCAAGTTCCGTGACCCGGCGGATACGAAGTTCAAGTCTCTTCGAGCCAACCGCGGGGAGCCCGCGATCATCTACTTCGACGGGTTTGACAAACCTTTAACTATCGTGAACACCTACCAGCCTGCTGGCTTCAGAGTCAACAACAAGTCGCCGCAGACGGTCATGGTCTCCGTCACCTCCACTACAGGGGGAGACAACGCGCTGTTCAAGCTGGTTCCCGGGCAGTCGGACGTCTGGAGAAGGAACGGATCCGAGACGATTCGTGTCCAGACTGAAGACGGAAGCAAGCATGCAGAAGGCGTCTTCGACAACAAGGGCAAGATGGCGGACGTCAACTTTGTCGACTTCAGTTACAGCCTGGTCTTTCGGACGGGTAACGCGAATTACATTGCTGACGAACACTACGCCGAAGCCGCGCGCATAGCTGGTTCTTACTACGACAAGACTCAAGCCTTGGATTCCCATTTGACTCTGGCTATTCCCAAAGTCGATGCGCTGGAATGCGCGGTTCATGGCATGTCTCTCGTCGGCTGATTACTCAAAGATGCTGAATCACTTTATTCTCACCAGGCCGGAACGAGAGCATCGGAGACTTCAGTCAGATCGACAGACTGGCGCTCGTGATCAATTGCGTGAACTTTGGTGTGCCCGGGCCTGCTGTAGTCGTGGGAGCCAACTCCGAATGGATCAAAGTCGCTGCTTATTGCCGTGTATCTGACAATATGGCCCTGCTCGGATTCCCCGCGAGAGTGATGAGCCAGATATCACCTGGCAATTCAACTCCAGTCGTCGGCTCGCGGCTCCTGGCTCTATCCACGTTCGTAAATGATGCCAATGCTCCTGGCGATGTCATCCCCGGTCCCCGATGTTCGAGTACGACGTTCTCATCGGTCACACAAAGCTCGCTGATAACGCTTCCAGCCCGAGATTATCATATCCTACCTCTGATCGCTCAATTTGTGACAGAGGATACCTGCTCCTCGAAATGGCATGATTTGATGAACCAGATTGACGAGACCTCGTGGTCCAGGGTCGACGAATGTTGGTCAGAATGGAAGGCAAGAGACTTGGAAGTACCCTTTGCACGACGGTTGACCAGTCCCCAGACTAGACACGGCGAAAACACATTTAGACTGGGAGCACCGTCTCGATACAGGAAAGGGCTGCGGGACACGGCAGTATGTAATATCAGGGTCCTTCTCGATTGTCTTCGACGGTTGTGCGTCGTGTATGGCTTCATTCAATAATTCGACATCTCCACTGCGAAAGCCGCGCCCAACTTCATGAAACTTGGTAGATAAGAAACTGTGAATGGTGCAGGGCAAGTGGAACTTACTGCAGCATATGATCGAAGGAAAACTCTGAAGAAAAGTCCATGCGGTCATCGATGCTATGAACATCTGCTCCGCTGAGGTCAGTCAACTGGGTGACGCAGTCAAGAGGAACGCACGGCTGTTGGCATATTTGAATTGTGCTTCGAGTGGATGACAGGCCTGGTACCCAGCCTTGTGCCAGATGAGGTGATCGCTCGTTGGTCCTGCACCGGTAGGGCCGACGGGATATTGCGTTTCGACAATGGGCAAGTCCACTGGAATCAATATGCGTCAATAAAAAGGCAGTCAAGAGCTGAGACCGTCCGTACAGTATTCCTTGGCAAGACTGAACAGGTGCTTGGTCAGCACAGAATCAACTTGGTTAGTGTTGGTAACAATGGCCAATTCTTCGCGGGTCCCAGCTTTGTGGAAAGCTGTCATGTCGAACTGCAACATGCCACGAACAACCTTGTGAGCCTTCTCATAATCGTTGACGATGGCGGACGAGCCGAGCAATCCGCCCTGCCAGAACCAGTTCAGATGCCTCGGCATTTAGACTGATGGATCGCCGCACCTCTTCTCCAGCGTAGAAATGGAACTCCAGCGGCGAAACCGGAACATAACCCGCAGCAAGCAGACCACGGTACGTCTCAAGGAGGGTCACAGTGCCGGAACCATCATCTCCCGCGCCAGGGGCTCGTCCGTACGGATCCGTGCGGTTGATACTGTCGAGGTGCGCGCCCATGACGGTGATGGGGTCCGAGGGAGCAGAGCTCGAGGGCGCAAATCGAACGATCTGGACGCCATTTATTTTCCAGCGCAAGCCTATGCCGCACTCCACTCACAATAGAATGCTGTTTGAACGCATGGTCGACCAGGTTGACATTGATCATCGATGCTTGCTCTTCCGATGCCAGCTCATCCGTGTATGCCAGAATTTTGCTGTAGAGCCATTCCGAGCTCTCCTTACCAGTGTCGGAATTGTAGTACCGCGTGAAGTAGGACGTCAAATGCTCGAGATTCGCCCGCGGCTCATCCGTGGTCAGATGGGGGAACACACCGCGGACGATGGACGAGCTGGAGTCGGGGGGCGGGTAGGTGAAGCGAGGTTTTTTGTAAAGACTGCCAAGGTGAGGCGCGTCCGTTCTATGTTTTTAAAGTGAGGATACCGCAACCGTTGGGTGAGAACTATTAGGCTCACATGTCAACGAAGTCAATGCCCTGAGCCTTGGCCTCAAACTTTTGCTTGTCCGTCATCCATTGCGGCTTAGAGCCCGGAGACAATTGGACAAGACGCAATTCGTCCGAGAACGCTGGAAACGGGCATGGCATCGTGTCAGCTAGGTGTTCTGTGAGGACACCCTCGTCACATACCGAGCGGGGCTTCCTTCTGCAGGAGCTCGCTGCTCAGACCATTCTCTACAGGAAGTTGCCCGGACAAGCCACCGATTGTCGCGAGCCCCACGATTTGACTCAGAATCGCCCAGACCGATTGCAGCATGTTGAATGAGGGAAAGAAAGTACTCGTGACCCACGTATCAAGTTTGTGCGCTATTTATTTCAAATTCGAACTGTCCAAGGGCCAAGGCTCGGCGCTGCTACGCCGCTGGTCCGCTGGCCCGCTGCGCACGTTATCGGTATCGCGGTAATTGATGCACGCATGGCGGGATGCTCCTGTCTTGCCACCTACGTCGTACCTTGCTTGCAGTCTGGGACAGTGCACGGCTGGAATCGGGCTATATTTCGGACTTTAGCGTATGAGACCGGGTGTCCAGTCAAAGTGTAGTAAGTAGGGCCAGGGTCAAAGCCGGAAAGCCGGACCGGATTAGGTCTTCACGATCGTATGATGCCATACACCCGCAAACTGCACGGAAACCCTGAGTCCCTGAACTTGATCATGGCTACTACAACGGTTCTTCAGCCCACTCCATCAATAATCGCCGAGTCTTCTGGAGCCCAGAAGTACCGCGGGGCTGTCGTTGAGGTCTGTCTTTCTGTGCGCGATCATATTCGTTTGCTAGGTTTCTCAGATCGACGGCAGGATCTGCAACTTCCACCTGCTTTCACGGTGCAATCCAGCGAGACGATATCACGGGCCATTGCACAAGCTTACGAACGAGACTTCTCGCATATTCCTGTGCTCGACCGGCTAAGGAAACCCCTCGGCTACATTGAAGTCGCGACTCTGAAGTCCAAGTGGGAAGCGGGGCAGGCTGATGCTGTGGGTCTCATACTACCATCGTGCAATCACCCCATCTCTGATGGTTTCTAATGCTGTTCAGAGTGACACAGTACTCAATTATATGACAAAATTCAAGCGAACCGCTGCTCAACCGTACACCGTGATCACACCCTACACACCATTAAGCGAGCTGGAAGAGTTCTTGGGGCGGAACATCTTCGCCATCGGTGCGTCCATGTCCTCGTGCATGATCTCCGCATGACGCGTCAACGTCTGTTTGGCAGTCACGGATCCTGGTCGCAAGTTTGTTGTGGCCCTGGCCACCTTGCACGACCTAGAGACTTTCGTATCTCGGCGCGGATTTGACTGACTCTTCGGTTCGTGTATGGCTGCATGTAACGCCTCATATCAATCGAACGTTGCTCGTCAAATGCCTCTTGCCCTTGGCTCTCGATCTCATTGGCGGCCTCTTTCGTTCTTTCCTGCGCCAGGCGCCATGGTCTCTTGCACCCTTTCCTCTGAGTCGCGCAGCAGCAATCGTTTCGTAGAACTGAAGCCAGTCGATGACCACGAGTGAACTCTTACTGGTCGTGATCCGCGAGAAAACGCTATGCACACGAAGAAGCACTTCCAAGAAGCGTTCCGGATCTCAGACCGTGCGTCGATGGGTACTCGAGTTGCTCACCGCCGGAATCCTTCTTTCTCCGACGTAGCAGATCGAGAAGCATATACTGGCGGAAAGTGCAGCCTCCCAAAACATATGCAGATATGTGCACTTGCGTTGCCGTGCACTCACGTCAACTGCGGTCTGGCTGCGTCAGTGACTCTGGACTGGTCTGAGTGGGCCAGATATCGTCGCTTCCTGAAAGAGGCGTCGAACAGCAGACTCTTCTACTCCGACCGTGTGAACGACAAGTGGTACCACTTTCACCCACTTTGATGCTCAATTTCTGAGCCTTCGTATCGGTAGGTTGGGCTCGAGACTCCCCACACATTCCGAGCTGTCCAAGGGAATGCCCCGACACACCATGAGAGACTGTCTGAGGACCCTTGAAAGCGACACGGGTCCGAGAGAAGACATGTTCCATCTCAGGGTTCTTTCGTAAGTTTTTTGAGAAAGATCTCGTACTCAAATGCACAAACGGCTCGCTGCTGCAGACTTCCCATGACCTGGACCAGGCCAGGCCGCATCGAATACGATTGGGGACGGTAAACTACCTGTGCTTTGTACTTATAAGTAAAAAGATGTTCCTACACACAAATCAAGAGGGGGGCGTAAAAATAGATCAAGCAGGAGGAGAAGAGGAAAAGTGTCGTAAAAAGTCGTCGCAGTGTTAAGTTATATACAAACAATTAGATAAAGGCCGGGGGTTAGAGATGCAGAAGATGCAGGGGTGTAGCGATGTCAGGGATTGGAAAGATGGTGCACTGTGCAGGAGAGCGAGTTGCAGCGCTGACCGGTTCGAAGCCGGCCACCATTTCGGCGGGTGGGATTTACGCCAAAATCATCTCGTCGTCGTCGTCGGTCTGGTTCCCATCCGCCTCCTCCTCCATCATGCGCCGCAGGGCTTTGCGCTCGTCGTCCGGCAGCACGGGTGTATGCGACGACCGCATCACTCGTCGGGGCGTTGGGGTCAGTGACGCGCGCAACTTGGCCGGACGCGGTGTCTTGGTGCTGAGGTCGCCACCGAGCACCAGCGAGTCCGTTGAAGTAGACTTGCGTCCCGCCTTGGCAGCGCGCCGGGGTGCCGCATTCTCTTTGGCCTCATCCTTCTGAGGTGACGGGGGACACATGGGCGCGACGGGTCCAACGAGCACGTACGCGTCCTGGCACACCACAAAGCCGGGGTAGTGAACCGACTGAGGATCGACCGCCGGTGGAACCTCGCGTGGGATCTTGCGCAGTTCACCGGGAATGAAGTCGGCCGCGGATGAGGAAGATGAGGAGGACACGGGGAAAGATGAGTCGATGCCGGGGACCAGCGCGGGTGCTGCAGAAGACAACGTGCGAGCCGCGTCCAACGCGCTCGAGCGACGCGTCGTGCGTGGCGAAGACAGGAAAAGTGACGACGAGGCACCCCCGTGTGGCGATCCCAGACCGAGATCGAGTTTCTTGACCGGACTACCGACGGGAAGAGCGCGGAGCCGCGCGGGGGTCTTCACTGACGAACCAGAGAAGATCCCTTCGTCCACTAGAATGCGGCGTTTAGTCGGGCTGAACAGGCTGGGAATGGCCGGCGAGAGCGCGCGTTTCATGCCGCCTTTCGACGCGGAAGGGAGGTTGGGATCGGGTGGAAGGAATCGCTCGAGAGGCAGGTCCTTCAGGGGACCGGGATGACGAGACTTGCTAGCGGAGGATGAACGGGGCATTTGGGCGCGCGTCTGGGTGAGGATGGTGAGGGAGGAAGGGAAGAACAAAGGTGCGGGAACAATGGAACGGCTCGACGTGACTGTGGACAATTAGTGAGACGCGTTGTCAACACGTGGTGAAAATTTCTGTTTGTTCTGGTGTTCGCGACGTGATGTTGAATGCGTGACCCCGGATACTTGGTGCGGCCCCCGGACACAATGGCTACAGATAAGATAAGATAATGGTACAGAACTAGTTATGGTACTTTTTCAGATAAGTAGCATTCTATGCAGCGACAGCAACAGGCACAACAACATCAAACACACCAGTTCCAGACAGACTCGGTCTGCCCAGGACGATGTTTCCACTCGGTGTCGAGAGATCGTCGAAGTCACCGTAGAGAGTGGCATCACTCAAGAACGCGGCGGTTGTCTCGTACGACGCTTTGAGAAGGGGCGACGGATTGGTTGAGATACCCTGTCGATTGAAGGGTTTATAGCCACCGTCAAAGGTCATATAATCCGCAATGAGCTGCAGGTGGCGGTTGTCGACCTGAATGTTATACACGCCGAAGACAGACGACATCTCGTGCAGGATGGCCGCACGGGCCATTTCTACCCCGTAAGTCTTCAGAATGGCGTAGATGTCGTTCGAATACATGTCGTTTTCCTCGATAATGCTTTGGTCGGCTCCGGAATTGAACAACCACAACCCTTGGAAGTTGGAGCCGTTGGTCGTGAGCTGTGACGGTCATGCATCAGCAGCTACGGGACATAGAGAATTTGTACCTTGATTTTAGTGGGGCCTTTGCCCTTGCCATCCTCCTTGACCTGGAAACAGTCGCTGATGCCTGGAATCTGTCGGATGACGGTCGCTCTGCACGTTCGTTCTAGAATCCCGACTAGAAGCAGCTTGGGCATGTCCGGGTTGAACTGTTATCGTATTAGCAATCACATCCGGCTCAAACAGGACTGGGACTGACTTCGAGCTGGAATGTGACCTTCGCCTCGCTGAAGTCAAACGAAGTCGCGTGTGTCATATTCCGGAGGAACACGTCACCAACAACTGCGACTTTTTTCGTCAGCGGGGTGTGTTTCTTGGTCTTGGGTACAGGCGGCATCGATGTATCGGAAGCATACGCAGCTTCAATGTCGTCGTCGTTCATGGCACCCTGCTCTTCATCGTCTTCGTCTTCATCTTCCTCGTATGTGGCTAACTGCTTCTTCTGTCTCGCGCGTTTCTCGTCGTCAGCGTCGCCATCCCCGTCCTCGTCGTCATCCTCGTCGTCATCGGCCGGCCTCTTTTTGCGCGGCGCGACTTCGTCTCCGTCTTCATCGCCGTCCTCATCGCCACCACCTTCCTTATCCTTGCTCTTCTTTCCCTGACCGAGTTCTCTGATCTGCGCCTTCAGATCCGCGTCGAGCTTCTTCATCTCGTTCTGCATCTCCTTCTTCAGGGTGAGTGGAAATTTGGTCGTGAAACAGCCCAGAATGTCCGTCGGGTCGATGTCGTATTCTTCCTGATATTCGGACTTGGGGAAGAGCGTGAGATCAACCGTGAACTGGGTCCTCCGCGCCTCGCCCTGCACTGTCAATCGCTCGCGTACAGTCACGTTCTCGACGACCTGCGACAGCGTGACACGGCTTGCCCGTTTGCAGAACACGTCAATCTCTTCTTGTGTGGCAGACGAGCTGACAGTCATCGACATGGAGGGGGTCTTGGGCTTTTGCGACGCTGTCATGACAATTTCACGTAACCGGGGAATTCCGAGTGTGACATTGGCAGCTCCGTGCCCAGCAAAGTGGAAGGTGTTCAGCGTCATCTGTGTTGAGGGCTCACCAACACTAAAGCAGAGCTTAGAGGGGATGTAGAACTTTTGCGAAAAATACTCACCCTTGAGAAGCCAGCAGCCCGACCGCCTCGCCCGGTTCGACCAGACTACGCATGTATTTGATGTTCATGAGCGTCTTGAAGTTTTTGGGATTAACCAGCGAGCGGCTGCTCTGGTACGGCAGCTCCTTGCCCTTTTCAGACAGCAGCTCATCCGGATTCTTCTTCACGTAATCGTCAACTGCAGCGGCAAACGACTCGCTTGTGCTACCCAGGAAGCGACTGGGATTGAATTGCGACAGAACCGGATCGTATGTTCCTTTCTTCTTGAGCACCTTTTTCATGAGTTTGGACGCCTTTTCCGAGTCGACGGCACCGTCGTCCATCAGTCGCTTGGGGTTCAGGATGTTGACAAAAGACAGCTCATTCTGCGCGATGAACTGGAACTCTCGGAGATGTTTCTGCTTGGTGACGTCCAGCGCATCGCCGCCATACTGGAACTGATAGATCGACGAGTCGCTTCCCCGGACCGTGTTGTCGTAGTGGATGCGGATACCCTCCAGATGCTTAATCAGACAGCGTTGGAGATAGCCTGAACGCGATGTCTTGACGGCGGTGTCGATCAGCCCCTCTCGACCAGCCATGCAGTGGAAGTAGAACTCCTGCGGTTTGATTCCCGTCAAGAAACGACTGGCAACATAGCCACCAGCGATGGCCTTCGTCTCAAACGGTCGGAACGACGGCAGCGTCTTGCCGCTGATCATGACCGGGACACGCCGGCCCTCAAGCTCCTGCTGACCCAACGCACATGAGATCTGGCGGGCGTTGACAGCACTGCCCTTGGCTCCAGAAAGCGTCATCGTCTGCATGTTGTTGTGCGGGAACTTGCGCTGCAGACCGGTGGGCATACACGCGTCGCTGATGGCCGTAGTAAGTTTGCCCATCTTCGTCTTGACCGTCATATCGAGGCCGGCCATTTTGTTGTCATCCCGCAGCACGTCCTGCAGCAGAGAAGTGAGAGCGGGCTTGATCTCGTGTTTGGGGGTGTCTTTGAGGGATGGGAAATTCTCGATTGCCGCCTCCGTTCCCCAGTTGCTGCTCTTCTTGATCAAATCCGTCCTCCAGCGATTGCCCTCCGGGGTGAGAGTGAGATCGTCCATACGACATGTGAATGCGCGATGTTGGAGGAATTTGGTGAACAGTCGACTGAGGATTCCTAATAGCTTGCCCGCCACTTCCGACCCATACAACTCGTACACCGAATGCACCATGCCGTAGTCTGATGCTCCAAAGGCTGCTTTGTCGAGAACACCACATAGCAGTTCGCCGTCCATGAAGATGACCTTATCCTCTTTCGAATCGTTACCCCAGAGATGTCCCGGCACTTTGGTCTTCGCATTCAGATTCAATCCGTCCATCCTCTCTGGTGTGATGTTCCTCAGCACAGTGGAAATCTACACACATCAGCTTCGAGTCAGAACGGCCATCGCAAGTCCCTCACGATCTGCTTGCCAGTCCAAAGAGGGCGGGGCTTCCATATTGTCGGCGGAAGTGTCACCAGCCTCGGAGGTTCTCCGCCCTCGTATACGTCATCTTCAGGCCTCAAAGCGCCATACAGAAGCTGAAAGTACTCTGCCCGAGTGAAGAACGCGTCTTGAGTGGTCATCCATACACCAGCCACCACGTGATCCTGGATAAGACCGCGCAGTGGGTTTCCGGACGTAGGGACCAGGTATTGGTTGTCGGTGTTGGCGATAAACATCGACTCGGCGCGAGAGATTTGGTTCTCTGTGCATCGATTAGGAAGACGTTCTCAGACGATGCTGGTCTACTGACGAGGGAAGTGAATGTTCATTTCTGAGGTATGACTTAGTATGATAGGAACTTGTAACATAATGCTGACTTACCGTCACCATCGAAGTCAGCTGCAGGAGCTCATGAGCTACAGTTCCGGGTCGCGAAGAGGACTCACCATTGTAGGAGTTACTAAGTAGCCATTAGTATCAGGTGAGATAAGATTGAATGCTGCTCACCAGTTCGCGTAGTGCATTCGGATTGTCTTTTCGCCTCGCAGCACCCGTGCCTTATGAGCCATCATACTGGGCTTGTGGAGCGTCGGTTGTCGGTTGAGGATAAGCATGTCTCCATCTCGCAAATGACGATACACTTTCTTGTTGATAGCAGGTGTGCGTGTGTACAATCCCCGACGAGCCGTTCCCCCGTGCTCGTTCTCTTGGGGCGTGAGCAGCTGATTGGCTATGGCTGTGCGTTGCTCCACAGTCAATTTGTCCTGTAGGCAGCGTGAGATGACCATTCCGACGAGAACGTGGCCCAACGCACCAAAAGCACTTGATGCCCATCCTCGTATTCCACCAAGGTTGCTCCAGGATAGCCCTTTGGTCCGGTAATCACCCGCTGCCTCATCTCATGGAAATTGGCTGGTGTTACAGGCTCCGGAAACGTAAGCTTCTGAGCAAACACGGGCGGAACGCCGATCTCGTTTGGTTCAATGTTAACATCTGGAGAAATGACTGAACGAGCAGCATAGTTGACACGTTTGCCCTGTGGGTTGTTAGAATATGTAAGAGCATGCAGGCTGATCTCACGCACCATCATATGCATTCGGAACAATCCCTCCTTCTTCTCCAATCCTTGCTTAACACCAGCGGGTGGCAGCTTGCCCTGCCTCATGGGAGTCGGATTCTTGCTACTGTCCATGAAACTGTTCACATCGACTTGGAGTTGCACCAGGTTTTCCAGCAGACTAGACATTATCCTCTTGCGCAGGGTCTCATCGAATTCGGGTGTCTTCACCGATGCTTGTCGCAGCTGCAGATTCTGATCCCGCAGACGGTAGCACGTCCGGAGAATCTTCTCCAGCAGCTCGTTCTGCGGATGCTCGAACAGCTTGTCACCCATGTGCGCTGCGGGTCGGAAGCGAGTGGGCGCGACGGGGACCGCGTCCAGAAAGAACATATCGGCTGACGCGAGCGAGAGACCTTCGGCGGAGACTGCGGCAAAGGGACCGTGCCTGCCGTAGAGCAGCGAGCACATCTCGGGTTCGTTTTCGAAGAGCCGGCGCAGATGTGCACGGCATTCCTCCGGTGTAACGACCCTTTCATTCCGTCCGCGCGATGTCTTCACGCGACCGTTGGCTGCGCGGGGAAGAGCGTCCACAGCAGAGGTTTGCTTTTGTGGGCTTTCCATCAAGTCTTCTCCGTCATCCTCTTCGTCCTCTTCGTCCTCACTCAGATCCTCGGCATCCGACATATTGGCATCCCCGTCTCCTGCAGCCCTGGTTTCAGAAAGATGCTTCGCCAGTTTCTTTTCTTGTTCCCGAAGCAACACATCCGGGCGTTTGCGCACACACTGAGCCTTTTGCTTCTTCGACAGATCGTATTCGACAATCTTCGTATGTCCTTCCTTGCGGAATGTGTATGCAGGACTGCCAGATTGAGCGAAGGCTAAAGAAGTCAACAAGAACGCTCACCATCCACAATCTACGTTCCGACATTTTGATAATGAAGAGGCTTTCAAAAACTCCGCAATCAGCTCCTTCCGAGCTCGGTACACCAATCCATCCTTGTAGTTGTCCCGCTTGGAGTCGCTAGCACGTTTCAGGTGCAGCATAACATACATGTTAAGTCGTTTGATGAAGGCTGCAGGCGACTCGCTGGGAACGGTAACTATGCGTCCACCCGCTTCATCATCGGAGCTGTCCTCATCCGATTTCTTCGACTTCCCCTTCTTGGCCTTGGTCTTCTTCTCCTTGGGAGCAGCAGCTCGGGTGGAAACTCGGAGGTGAATATCATCCACACCCTGCGCGGCATCCAACAAGCCGTGCTCCAGAAGTCTGAATTTGGCAACGTATTTGGCGAGCTAAGATTTGAGAAAAAGGTGTTGGAATTGTCTCGGAGGTCGTATAGCGCGGAGACTTACGACGGTCCTTCCCATCTTGAACTGGTGGCAGAACAGACAGGTATCCCGAAACAAATTGAACATATTCCCCATGAAGAGAGGATGAAAAACGGGTGCGGGGAGGTCGATGTGTCCGAAGTGGCCAGGGCAGGTGAAGAACGTCAATCGGCAGGTCGAGCAACTGGTACCAGCCATCAAACGCACGAACGGGAAACCGTTCAGATTGTACTCACATATCCTGCTTCTCCGTTGGCCCCAGCGCCGGATCGTAAAGCCCTCCCACACTCGGCCGGTTCATATCATCGAGTAGATTGACATTCACGATCTGCTTGACCGAAATCCGGCGCACGTCTTCGCTCGTGAGGAAGGAAAAAGAAATGCCCTTCACAGTCGAAGACAGACTGTGCGCGATGTTCATGGTGAATAAAGGAGCGTATTAAGGACGCGGAGTGTGTCGGACGGTGGGTGCAGAGGGCTCGAGGCCGCACGGGCGCGGTTGTAGCAGACCCGACGAAGTGATCGCAAGGAAACTTTTTTGGCGAGACGTGCGGTGGCGGTGCTTGATTTCATCGACCGGGTCCGAGTTCAACTTGACTGGAATTTCCGAGGATGTTCAATCTCAAGTCCCACCCATTCAAACCGTTGCAGGTGGAATAATATTGTGCGACAAGAGCATAAATGTGGATCAGAAGCACAGATGTGAATCCAGCGTCGACTTCAAAGTTGGATGACCGCCCTTTCGTCATACTCAAATTACTGAGTAAATATCTTAAGTAGTACTTGAGGACACAGCTAAGTCGAACCTGGAGCTAACTTCATGGATATTTGGCGTATATATGTGCAAGAAGAAACCGTTTCGGTGCTCCAGTTGCCGACAATAGTTGTCAAGGTCCAGTGGACGCCTACCAGTTCAGTCTACATTACTGCACAGGCGTTCAGGACCTCTCTGATCAATCTTTTCTGAAAATAGTGGGCCCAAGTCTACTATGAAGGAAGAAATTCCATGTCCAGATCTCGGTTCAGGCGTAGTATCAGAGGCGCAGCTCTCTGGCTCCCTCATTAAGCGCAGAGTTCACATGGATCTGACCAAACTAAATGCAACGACCTACAGACAAGACAGACTGCATATAACTGCATATATATGAGACGATGATGCCTATTAGTGAGATAAGCCTCAGTCAAGGCGAGGCCATAATCAAAATCTGAATTGACGAATAGAGTTGAACTCAGTCTGTCAGATGTATCGATCACATCGCTTTCCCCGCTTATACAACATTTCAGGGAAAAACGTAGTCCAGATCTTGCAGTGCTCGTGGACTTTTTGACAACGACCAGTCCTGGAAGAGAGCAGTAAGAGGAAAAATCTGCATGAGCATTGAGAACCTAGATCATCAGCAGAGTCGCAAATTTTCATGCAAATTTGGCGCTAGAGGATTGTAAGGGGATATTGGGTGAAATTCTCCTCAAGCAATTTTCCAGACAGGTAAACAGAAACGGATTTCCCGCAGTGAATCGTTCACTTTCATAATGACCAGATGTGAACTATTTTTGGGGACTGGTTTGGCTGGAAGATAATCACGACTTTTATATTTATGAAAGGCCATTTATTCTGATGATCGTCAAGACCTTCAATTTGTCGCAGCAGAGCTCAGTCCATCCACGCAGTCGCGCTATGGATGATTGATGATGAGTCACAAGCGCGTCCTGTCACATCACTGTCACACTTTCGTCCTTTCTATCAACGCTGCAGACCACATCATGATCAGATTTGGTTCTTGTCTGCGAACTCTGTTGGCGGTCTTGAGGGTACACACGGACGAAGAGACAGCAAAGCTTCATTGAGGGATGGATGTCGACGCGTGGGCCGAGCTACGGGCCACACGCTGGCTCTGAGGGATACGACCTGAAACCAGTCCAGTCTATCGTGAGCCGTTGAGCCAGAGTCAGCCTCACGACATCCTCAGGACTATTTCCACTACTTGCCCATGGATTTCCGTCTCTATTCTTAGTAAGAGCGTCAAACTCCCATCGTGAGCGAGGAACCGGAGCCATTGGACTGGGTGGCGCAATGCGTCTGAGCCGAAGTCTTGCAGGAACTCGTGGGCTACTTCTTCGAAGACCCGGAATTTGTCCAACATCTCGAGTCGATGGTCGATGAATCCTATCCCGACCTCCGCCACGCTGCACAGATTTGGCTGAATACCTACGTGGGCTACGATCGGGACCACTGTAGCTGGACGGGGATTCCCACCGAGGCGGAGCAGGAGAGAGATCTGTACGCTCCGGTGGTCGAGCTTCTGGTCCGATTCTTGGCGCATTTCCGGGAAACGATACCAGTCTCGACCCGAAACCCGGACAGGCGCTCGATGCGGCACGTACATCCCATTTTCGAGAGCCGATGCAATAACTTGCCGATTTCGGCTCCCGGTAGTTGGAGGAACATCCAAATCAAGTCTGCGCCCGATCTCGCCGTTCTTGCTGTCGGTCGATCGGTCACCCGGGAGTCGGCATATCTACCGAAAGTAGAGTATCGACAAATAGGGGCCCCAATGAAAGTCGAGCTGAAGGACGCCTTTGATCTGGAAGCACGACGCCAGATCGGGATCTATGCTCGCAAGGTCTTCATCGCGCAGCAACACCGGTGTTTTGTGTATCTCCCAGTATTGACTGGGGCGGATGGTGTGATTCGACTGCTGTGGAGCACCATTCAACTATCGCAAGGATCCGCTACGCTTCATGAAGATGGTCTTCACCCCACAATGGGCGACGACACGCGATTTATCTGGGAGAACAATAAGCGCCTGCTGCGGGTCCCCGGCGCCCACGTTCGAGACGGCGACGCCAGCACCTGGTAGGAAACAACGCAGGAGCTCTCGTTCGAGGTCGTTGATGATACAGGTGTCGCTCGTGCTGATGTGCGACCGGTCTTCGTCCGGAAAACGACTCGATCTTGGGGAACGACGTGCTGAAGAGTAAGATCCGTTGCCACACACGAGATCTTCATGGTCAAGATCGCTTGGGCGCAGAATCGGGACCAACGAAACCATCAACAACACCAGGGAAATGAACGTAGGATTTCCAGACGACGGCCAGGGCACTCTCTTTCACAGCTTCGATGAAGCAAGCTGCAAGGCTGCCATCTCAGAGCTCAGAGCTCTACCATCTGCGGCACTCGAACTTCCTCTGCCTTCGCGAGCCAGTCCGGCCCCTTCTACAGGCTCAATGAAACATTCCTAGGCCAGCAGTTCCGATGCATTTGGGAACAAGAAGCGGAGTATGACAGGTGGTCAAAGTATCTCGATTCAAGAAGGACACGACGACGACGTGCACTTGGACCTGGGTTAACCTCTGAGTCCGACCATTGCAAGGATTTGAGTTTCGGTCCTGATCCCAAACCTATGACCAGGGTGGGCAAGCTTTGTCAAGGGAAGCAGGGGTGGAGTGCTACATTCAGGTTGTCAACAATTCACTTGGTGTTCATCCTCCAGGCCCTTCAAGATTTGTTGTCAACTGCGATGCCGTGTATGCGCACAGATGCAACTCTTCAGGCATTTCGTCGCGAATCAGCATTCGGTTCTGAGTGCTGCCAACCCAATATCGCTTTGGATACATACCAGTTCAACTATAGGATCATGCGTTTCGCGTTTTTTCCAGCCAGCATTCAACAATCGTTCGCGTATGGATGACCTGACAAGTGAGACACCCGCACAGTAGATTACAAAATTGGCATTTGCTAAGGCATCCAAAACACAATTCGACGAAAAGTAATGCACAAATCAGATAAGCTCTGCAGCGTTCACTGGCATTTCATCCTGTCAAAGTGTTTCAGCAAGTTTCAACCTTCACGACACAATAGAGGACAAACAATCTGAGTGCTGTAGAATTGTTCTGAAAGCAGATATGAGATAGCGATGTCATGGTTGCGCAGGTACTCACCGATATCACGCAGGATACGAACGTCGTCAACAGTCACAAACTGGAGCCCAATGAACCAACAGATCAAGTCCAGAAAGAGCGATACGCACGTTGATGGCAACACCCTTGCGACCGAAACGACCAGACCGGCCGATACGGTGAATGTAGTTTTCACGGTTCGCAGGGAGATCATAGTTGATGACCAGCGAAACCTGCTGCACATCGATACCACGCGCCCAAACGTCCGTTGTGATCAACACACGCGATGTTCCTCCGCGGAACTCTGCCATGATAGCATCACGCTCCTTCTGCGCCATCTCACCGTGCATTGAAGACACCGTGAAATTTGAATTGCGCATCTTTTCCGTCAACCAGTCGACCTTGCGTCGAGTGTTGCAGAAGATAACCGCTTGCGTGATTGTCAGAGTGTCGTACAAGTCGCACAGCGTGTCGAATTTCCAGTCTTCCTTCTCCACGGCGACGAAGAACTGCTTGATGCCCTCCAGCGTCAGTTCGTCACGCTTGACGAGAATGCGGATGGGGTCGGTCATGAATTTTGTTGTCATCTCCAGCACGTCGTATGGAAGGGTAGCGCTGAGCAGAACGACCTGGGTGGCGGGAGGGAGGTAGCGGTAAACGTCATAGATCTGGTCTTTGAACCCCTTGTTCAACAACTCGTCAGCCTCGTCAAGCACCAACATCTTGATATTGCGTGTACGCAAGCTCCGCCGCCGGATCATGTCGAACACACGGCCAGGGGTACCAGAGACAACGTGCTGTCCGTACTCCAGCTTACGGATGTCCTCCCCAATCGAGGTTCCGCCGATACACGCGTGACACTGCACGTTCATGTAGTCGCCCAGCGCGAGTACGACAGACTGTATTTGCGTGGCGAGTTCACGTGTGGGGGACAAAACGAGGGCCTGTGTCTCTCGCACGTTGATGTCGATGGACTGCAAGATGGAGATGGAAAATGTGGCAGTTTTACCAGTACCCGACTGTGCCTGTGCAATGACATCCCGCCCTTGTGTTATAGGCAGGATGGCACGCTGTTGGATCGCAGAGGGCTTTTCGAAGTCTTGTCGTCGAGATAGTGAGGCGCGTATCCAACGCGATAGAGCAGAAAAGACGCACTGTACGCGTAGATGCCTCGAACAAGATCCTCCTTCAACCCCAAGTCGTCGAAAGTGGACACCACGGACACGGCCTCGGAGGACTCGAAGACGAGTTTCTGTCAAAATGTGAGAGATGTGGGGATGTTTGAGGGGAAGCTGACTTGCGTCGTCGCCGGCGTTTATACCAGACATGATAGTTGAGTTGAGGGTCTGGCTATGGCGGAGTTTGAATCACGTCTTTTTCGTAACTGTCTGGACGCGCATAAGCGTCTGTCTCTCACCGCCATGACTCAATCCTTCATTTTCAATTCCTCTGTTGAAGCCAAACGCTTCTCTACCAGGAAAACCCATATCCGCCGTCTCTACGATGTGATGGAAATCTGCCTTCAGCGCGGCGACTTCGCGCGAGCTGCTCGCGCTTGGGCTATCTTAGCTCGGTGCGAGGAAATCAAGTGGAAGAAAATGTGGGTGACGGGCTTGCAACTCCTCGGCCCTGAGCCCAACAAAACGACCAAGAAAATCGAGTTTTTACGCGTGATGATGTTACAACAGCCCGAGGAAGTGAGGGTCGAGTCAACGACGTCCGGTTGGGTCTGACAATGAGTCTCTGTGCCAGCGCGAAAGCATTCTCCAAGAGCTAGTGCTCCATTTGATCGCCTCCGGTGAGCACAGAGAGGCTTTGGACGAACTTGAGCTGTATGACGCCTCTATTTCTCATTCCGACCAATGCATTGAGAGGCACGTAGGTACCTACCCTCCTTTCCTTACCAGGATAATCCGGCTCTTCACGTGTACGCTGGACTGCTCTGCTTGTTCTTGGCTCAACCTGGCGGTAAAGATCCTGGATGGCATCTAGTCTAACACGACCCACTTCCTACAGAGCTTTCAACTTCCCTCGATCCCAGTCTACTACGAGATGCCCAATCGCATCTGGAGCGTGCATTGGCTTTGGATACGGGAAATGTCGTAGCACAAGGTTTTCTATTCAAGGTCCCCTCTCCCACGACGACATTCACACGAAGTAGCTAACCAAAGAGCAGATTCGATCGCTGAGTGGCAATAATGCAAATGCCGATGCCGAGTCGGACGAAGAAGACCTGCCGATCCACACTCGGAATGCGAAACGGCCCAGAACATGAATGCGAGCGCAGGTTACTCGGAATCCTCCGAGTCCGAGTCCATGTTGAGCACCGGCATTTCCTCATTTTCGTCGTCGTCGACCTCCATCCGCATTTGGGTGACTGTAGTAGCCAACGAAGCTGGGACTGGTTTTGCTGGGGTTGTTGGTGCTGGTGTCATTGCAACAGTTTGGGGAGCGAGCTGGGTGGCCATCTGTGGCGGGGGTAGTAGCGGCGCAGAAAATACAGGCGCTGTGATCACCGGCGTTGGAGCTTGAGCTGGCCTGGACATGGACAGATCATCGGTGCTGGCAGATATTGGTGCGACTTTTTCGACTGGTTCGAGTGGTTCCGCAGAGGCCAGTCCCAGGGACTGTCGCAACTCAGCCTCCGCCTGGCTTTCTTCTGCGTGAGAGAGCGACAATGACTCAATCCAGGGCAAGGAACGAAGCAGCGGAGGAAGACGAGGGTGCAAAAGAATTTCGAGATCAGGATCTCGCTGCATTTTTGCTATGAGCGGAATCTGATCACAGACAAGCGCCTGAAACTCACATGTACCGCTGATAGATTGGAATTGATGACTAGTCCAAGGCTCTTACTCATTCCTCCCGTCGATCCGGTAGACAACTCCAGAGTCATGTCCTGTACCACGGCTGTGACCTCGCCATGAAGAAGGTGATCAGCGGAAACTGCTGCTGCTGATATTTGCGGCAATTTCAGCATGATTGAGAGGACGACGCGGGAAGATATCGAATGGAGGGCTGGCGAGAGGGTGTGATTGCGCAGAATGATCCGGAGCACTGTTATCGTAAAGGCCAGGTCAAGGAAATGTCTGCGATCAAGTTGTAATTTCTCTCACCTGCGAGGGATGCTAATACAACTTTCCCGTCCACTGCGGTTGGGCAGATCACATCTCGAGACAAGTTGAAGAGTTCGTCGCCTTCAAACTCTCTAGCCCTTTTTTTGCCTTTTTTACTACGGCCACTCGTTTGAGTATCTCCATTAGAGACATCTTGCTTTGAGACAAGAACGGATACAAAAGGCAGGAGAGTTTTAGCCAAACCATTCACAAGCAAGGGTGAATCGAGTGGCAGACACTTGAATAGCATCGCTTCCAACGCCACAAGAAAAGACAGTCGCTCCGAGCTGTGGTGAGTATAAGCTTATAGAATGAGCTCGGGCTGGCCACTCGCTTACGCAGTGGTGGACTGCTCGAGTTGAGACACCAGACAGCCAACGACGGTCGTCGCATTGGGAGTCAGACGACGGCCTAGACTGCATCGGGAAATGGCTGTCAGCACGCAGGAAAGTTGAGAAGCAGGAGTGTACCATTCTGCGAGTCGGATGATTAAATCAGAGCCAATTTTCCAGATGTGCGGGGTAACAGAGGCTTCCATATCACGTCTTGAGTAATCGATATGATGCTCTACCTGGCACTGGCTGAGGATGGACACTCCCCGAAGACTGATTATCGCACCTTTTCGTCCTTGAGACATCCCACAAGTGCCAACGCGAATTTGAGGAGAGCACCCAAAGGGATTTGCACAGCACGGGCCGTGTTGGTTTTCAGTAAATCGCTAATGGCTACCACGCTGCATTTTAGTCGATCTAGATTGAGAGGAACAGCGATCCGTGGGTCCTCAGCAGACGCTGAGGGCAAACGACCTGCCAAAATGAGTTGTTGCAGATATCATTCGGGGCAGAAGGCGCGTACCATCAACAGAGAATGTAGTTCGTATAGCGTAGAACGAGTTCCACCCTTGCGACAAGCTATCCTCCATAGCTTTCCTCCATAGATTGACGGCTCCGACTTTTCCACCAGTCAGAGGCAGAGTAGCATATAAGCAGGAAGCGGAATGGACCAGTCTAGGTTCGGTGGTATCGAATGGGCTACCGTTCAGAACACCGAGACAGATCGTAGACAATCCGCCCGACCAAGTCCGGTGCAGAGTCGGATAGACTATGACCAGCGCAGTAAGAGTGGACAGAATCAAGCACTTTAGAATGTGAGCGCTTCGAATCAAAGCCAAGAAGCTCTGCATACTCTCAACTCGACATCTGACTGCTTGTCCACAAGTGCCATGCACGCAGTAGTAAACTTTGCAACATTCGGTGTTGCGACTTGTCTCTGGAACTCAGGCATGTCCGCAGCCTCCGTAAACAGAATCCGCAGGAGTCGTATCGATGCAGCTAGTACTGGAACGGGTTCTTGTTTCTTGGGATGTCACGCTTGAGCTGCATACCCCTTGAACACCAGAGGCGGAAAACTAACAGACAACAACGGCAGAACGCTCCCGATCCAGCTCTGTGCGTATTCCAATAGAATGGGTTTCGCGAGAATACCACTCTTCTGCGCCAGGCAAAGCCCCGCCCACCGCGCGTCGGCAGTTTTCGCGTGCAAAAGTGAGTTGATTCGTGCCGTCCATTTGGTCAAGTGCGGGGAGGGTGCAAAGTTCTCCGCCGTCAGAGAGTCGAGAATGTACGGCAGATGAAGAACTGCGTAGGAGTCCGATCCGAGTTGGAGTTGCAAGAGGGCCTTCAGAGGATGTCGCGCGTCCATCAGCGGTAACAAAAATTTGGGAACGGGCCCGAGAAACCCTGAGCTCGTGGCGGTGCATCGATCACTCGATCTTGACACTTCTCAATTGGTACACCCGACGTGCTGCTCATGTCGAGGCCCCCTGCTTTAGACTCCAGTGTCGAGGAGCACCTCCAATTATCAGCATTCAAGGTATTGAAATCAATGCATTTGTGGCATACCAGTAATCGAGCAATAAATCAGGCCAAATTCGATGTCACGGACTTCGTGGGGAATGTTTCCGAGAAACTAATCGCGCAGTCTAAGAGTAGCGCCGGCCGTGAGTAGTTTTGCCCCCATACGAAACACATATATTCATCTAGTCCATATCAGCATTTGACCCTACCCCCTTCATCAGCACCTTCGAAGCAGCTGTCGACAAGCTCATCGCTGTGCGTAAAGATGTGCAGGCCAAGACCGAGCAGATGGAGAAGGGTGTGCGCGTTTCGGAGAGAGAGTACTCGAAGAAGATGGCTGATCTTAACCGGGGCTTCGAGGTGCGTCGTGCTTTCTATCGGTGACCTTGACGGAGGCTGACCGTGCGCGACTCAACAGACTGTTGGCAACTCGTTCTCTGGCATGGAAAGCCGCATGAACGAAGTAAGCAGTACAGCTGTCCGGATCGGTGTGTTATATTCCTTCTCGTCCTTCATCTGAGTTCCTTGACAACCCTGTGCAGGGGAGCAACTAGAGTCGGTGCACATCGAGCGACAACGCGCCCAGGCAGCATACGATTTGATCGACTTCTATGTTCAATTCTCGCGGGGGGACACGACTAAACTGGATGCACTGCGAAAGGAGGGCAGGGCAGGCAGGAGACAAGTTGCTGTGCTTCTGAGGAGACTGAATACGGTCGCCAAAGAAGTTGATCTCCCCTCTGCGGACAAGGTACGCGTCGGGATCCCATATTTCATTGTCTAAACAGAACATTAGACCCGCGAGAACATTGAAAAGTATTGCGAGAAGTTTGAGAAGGAGATGCTGAACCTATTCGACCGATGCTATAGACGAGGTGATCCCAAGATGATGCATGCAAGTCACGCCTTCATCTCATGATGCATACGAGTGCTCAAGCCAGACAACTCAGCACTGCGCCCAAACTCTGCTCGAATTCAACGGCGGCAATTCTTGTGTGCAGGTGTATGTCAACCAGCATGATTTTTTCATCAACAATGTGCGAGAAACCAAGCCTGCGGAGGACACATTACTGTGGGTCAGTTTTCACACTTTTCTATCCTCCTTTTTGATTATTTTGTCAAGATGGAATGCACTGCCAGATCCAGACACTAGTCCACCGAAATCAGAAGTAGGACTGGAGGAATTGTTCGCGGAGATCCGAAACACTGTCGACACTGAGGCTCAGATCGTGAAAGCCGTTTTCCCAAATCCTCCAGTTGTGATGCAAGTTTTCTTGCAACGTGTGTTTGCACAATCGGTCTGTCTGTTTCCATCTCATCTAATCCTATTTTATCTTATCTTATCGGGCTAGATCCAACAACACATGGAGCAACTGTTGCACAGAGCAAGCACGATATCCGAGTTGGCGTTCCTTCGCGTGCTACAACTCGTGCATATACAGGCCGCGATACTCGTTGAAGATCTTAAAGCTTATGAGCTGCCAACGGTGGCGTCGAAGAGCAGCTTCGAGACATCGGAATTCCGACGTAGCCTGATCGGGTCAGCAGCACAGGCTACAGGGACGTCAGCGACAGTGAGTACGATGCTGGAGAGTGCGATGGAAGAGCTTTTCGTGCCGTACACCGAGGGACAGCGCTATCTAGAGAGGGAGAGCCGAAGTCTGGGGCCACTGTATGCGAGTCTGTTGACCAAGTTCACCCGATATCACGTGCGTGGCCCTGCTCTCGAACGAATGTGGAGATTTATCCGACTGGCTCCAGGCCAGGACACAAAAAGCTGGCAAGTCGTCTATGTTTGGGTTGGTGGTGAACCAGCTCAGTGCGGCGGCGGCTACCACTTCATCGACTGGCTCCGCTACGACGTCTGCCCAGGCTGCTGCAGTCCTAATGCGTATAGGAGGAATCAATGCTGCCCAGAAACCGTCACAAGATAAAGCAGGCGAAGAACCGATTCTCGAAGAAGATGGGCTTTTGGTTGTCGACACGGCGGAGACCATGCTCAAGTGGCATGCAGAAGCCGTCGGCCGCTGTGTCGAGCTCAGTCCGGCTGGTGATGTTGCAAAGCAGACTTTTGCGCTCATGCGAGTGTTGTCCGAGGCAATTGGGACCGCTTATGTGGAAGCAGCCATCGAAACGTCTGTGCTAGTCGCCTGCGCTGTGTTATGGCTCACTCAAAAGTCATTTATAGGGCCCAGGCTCGCATTGAAGCTGAACCCAAAGCTGAGCTCAATCTGCAGTACCTGATGGTGCTCAGGCAAGTGGACCTGATCTGCCATTTGTGGCAGCAGTACGTCAACACCGCGTTGCTGCCGCTCGCCAGCTCCTCGGTCACTGTCCGCCGTGAGATGGTCCTATACAACAACCAGACTCTGGGACGCCTGGAGGGCGCAGCAAACACACTTACACAGCGGTTAACGGACTGTAAGTGAATTGCCTTCCAACGGAATAACACTCTCATCTTCATAGCAATCGTCACGACACTGACCGCTCATCTGGCGAAACAAAACAAGAATGACTTCCGGCCTCGAAACGACGACCTGTCCTTCGCTCGAGTGAACACAGAACCCTGTGTCGCCTGTTGCGAAACCTTGGAGAAAGTGCGCGACGCAGCCAAGCAAAGCATGAGCGGGAAGAATCTGGAGGTGTTCCTGACTGAAGTCGGGGTCTCGTTCCATACCATGCTCCTACAGCACCTCCGAAAGTTTACCATCAACGACACCGGTGGGCTGATGCTCGCCAAGGACCTCAAGTCGTACCAGGATACGATCGCGACCTTTGGCATCCCAGCCCTTCACGAACGCTTTGAGTTTATTCGGCAGCTCGGGAACATTTTCCTCGTCAGACCGGACATTCTCAAATCATACATCGCGGAGAACTACCTCGGCAGGGTCGATCCTGCTTTACTCAGGCCGTATGTTGCGCTGCGCAGTGACTGGGGCCAGTTTGAGAAGGACTGGGCCGATGGCTCCGAAGATGCGGCGGGTCGTGGGAAAGGATTTAAAGACCGCTTTGGTCGGTTGAGCGTGATGATGAAAGAGCTCGAAGGTCTCAAGCAGGAGGGAATGAAACTAGGCGAGAATCTTCCTGCGATGCCAACCATCCCAATGGGTGGATTCGCGGGCGGGTTCTCTCTCACATCCAGATTCGGTTGAAGTCGTGTTTGTATTTCTGTTGTACATCCACCAGCAAGAGTGCTGGCTGGTCTCAGTGTTTAGGTCAAAGCAGATGGATGAAACGTGACTTGCGTTCTGCATAAGCGTCGGCTAGCTTCACGTCCGCTTCCTTTGTTGAGCCGTGCCCACCTTCGGGTCAGGACAGAAAGTCGAATCCTTGGAATGGTGGGAAACAGAGTTCTCAGATGCATCAGAGGTGCTGGCCCGAGAGCGTTTTGTCATGCTCTGAGCGCGGAAATGGTGATGCATCCGTCCCCTCGTCTTCAGTAATCGAAATGTTTTCTGAATGCGAATCACTATCCGCACCAATAATTGGAAACGACCTCACGACTTTTGATGTGCTGATGATCGATGTACCTAGTCCGGCTTCACTACACAGCCTGGGGCCGCCATCCTTCGAAAATGACCCATCTCGGAACCTCCCAGACCACGTTGCATCGGCACGCTGAATGCTATCGATGCCCCACTTCGAAATAAACTCACCCCTTCTTTCTTCCCATCCACCTCTGCACGATGTACCACCCGAGTCCCAATCAGAATCCGTTGTATAGTCCGAACCGTGCTTCCTTCTCACCTGACGGGCGGCGAAGCCCCAATCCGCAGGGGATGGGAAACCTCAGCGGCGGGATCGAGGGACGCCGCAGTCCGATCCCGATGGCCAATCCGATAGGCATGGGGATGGGCGCCGGAGGGATGGGTATGGACCTCGGCCGGCGCAGCCCCAATCCCATGCACCAGCCGTTGCCGGTCAGTAGCGGCATGGGTATCGGTGCAGGCATGGGCATGGGCATGGGCATGGGTGGCGGTTCGATTCCCAACAGTCTCACTGCCAATGGCATGGGCGGTGGGAGCGGCTTCGAAGTGGAACGCGCGACTCCATCCCGTCCGTCGTCGGCGATGGGACGGCCGGTTCAAGATCAGGGCGCTGGCTACAGCACAGAGAACATCTTCCGCGAAGTGACATCGCGCTTGATTGGAGCCAAGACCCGTCCCGCGAGCGTTTCTGGGCGAATCCCTCTGGATACCAGCAGCCTAGTTTTGTTCTTCCGATCCAAAGTGCGATGGCTCTGCTGAATCCGTTGATGCATTTTTTGATCATGAAGTAGACCAACGCGGCACACTCACTCGATTTCCCTATCGATCTCGAATATGGGAATCCGCCTCCCGCACTCGACGTCCTGATCGCCTCCTGTAAGCGAACGCAAGCCGCCGGATACGACGGAGCGGTGTACGACACCTTGCACTACCCGTCGACATTGCCGCTCACTCCATCGCTGGAGCTCGCGAACCACCCCATCATCGATGCCGTCCGTAACACACTGTTCCCCTCCCTTCCGGTTGGCCACCACCTTGTTGCACGCCGCGACCATCTCGAGGTCCTTCTCGCTGGGGGCCACAGTCCGCCGGAGCGAGGCACCTCCCGTGCGGATGGTCGCGTCGCCACGCTCAGCATCACTCTCCCTGCCCGCTTCCAGGGCGGGGCGCTTTCCATCCGGGATCTAGACGGGCACATGGAACGTCTACTCAGTGCTGCCCCCAACAATGAGCTGGAATGGACTGCGTGGTTGTCTGATGCCGAGGTCGAGGTCGAGCCTGTGGTCAAAGGATGCCGCATGGCCCTGCATTATGCTTTGTTCGCTCTCTCCTTCGCAGCACCAGCTCCGGGACTGTTTGTTCCCAGCCAACCGTTCATGGATCTCCTGCCGCCGGTGCTGCAGATGGCTCGAGGGCGGAAGGTCGCTTTCCTGCTCAGTCACGACTATGAGTCGGTCGATCCATCGGTTTCTATCGCAGAGAGTCTCGTTCCCTATGTATGTATTGGCTTTTCCGTAAATTGCTGCATCGCTGACATGGCACGGCAGTTGAAAGGAGGGGATTCAGTGCTTTACACCGCACTAAAGACATACAGACTTGCTCCTGCGTTGCACTGGAGCGCCGGAGGCTACATCTGGCCCGTGGACCACGCCGTCGAGCTCTTCAACGACGGCGCCGATGGTCTCCCCTCGGTTCCAGGCGGCTTCAACGCGGGTCGTCCCCCCAGGGCTGCAGGTGGCACCTTCAGTGCTTTGCAAGCCAAAGTAGAGGCCAGCGGAGCGGTCCCTTTCGCTGCTGCCGAGGTCACGCTTCTGACCGATTACCGCTCGCCAGAAGGCTCCCAAGTTGGGAAATCCAGAGTGTACTTCGTTCAGGAAGGATTGCTGGAGAAACTGGTGGTAAATGTCCTCATTGTCGCATATGTTCCGTAGGCAGGCTCGTCATGAATCGGATGGAATGTATTTTTACCTGTAATGACACTCAAAAGATTGCACCAAATATACTTGGACTACATTTCTGAAATGCAAGACGTATGTAACTTCGATGCCATCCATATAGAGTGCAAGGCACATGAAATTATGGCCGAACCAGCTGTCCTACTTGGTCATCGGGACCGCACCGCCGCTGGATACGTAAAAATGCTCGATCTCACTCGCCTCTGAATTCCGGGCGCCGTTTCTGTTTGAATGCCTCCAATGCTTCAAGCCGATCCCGCGTGGGGATGAGGAGGTTGTAGGTAGCACGCTCGAAATCAAGGCCTGTTGATGATGAGCCTTGGATGGAAAGTAAGACAACAGGTCGAAGCACCTGTCTCCAGAGGCAGATCTTCCGAGCGAGTGATAGCCAATTTCGCTGCCCGCACAGCCAGAGGAGCTATTCATTGCATGAGCGACCGAAATACAACGTTGAGGGAAAGGCTCGCGTACCATTACGAGCAATCAGCTCGGCCAGGGAAGCTGCCTTGTCAAAGGCGGACGGAGCAGTGTGGTCCACCAACCCTGCCGTACGTTGAGAAATCCGGAAAGAAACCAGCAATCAATCGTACCTAACCCGAGGGCGTCTGCTGCAGTCAACAGGCGGCCAGTGAAGATCAGGTCCTTAGCCTTGCTTTGCCCAAGAAGACGCGCTGCACGTTGTGTCCCTCCTGCGCCTGGGATGATACCCAATCCGACCTCTGGCAGCCCGATCTTGCTGACCGCTTGCCCTTTACACGCGAGTGAGACGTGTCGAGCTTCCGGTAGCAAAGCTGTCCGTAGTACCTGCTATGCGTATATCACAAGCCAAGGCCAGCTCCAGCCCTCCGCCCAGTGCCGGTCCGTCAATGGCAGCGAGGGTGGGCATGGGGAGTGCCTCGAGCAGGCCGAGGGCAGCGCGGAGACCGTTCAGGAACTCGCCAACCTGTGCGGGGGACATGGATCTCCGTTCTACTAGATCCGCGCCGGCACAGAACGAGCCAGGAGCGGAGGACCGCAGGATCACCGCGCGCACACTGGCTGGGGGGTCACCAGGGGGAGTTCGAGAAAGACTTCATCCCGCACCTGGAGTCCGACCGCAATGTGTCCAGACTTTCACGCAGCTCCTGTAGCGAGACAATATCAACCCCGGTTGCGGTCCTGCAATCGGATTATGGTTCGGGTACCTTGAGAAGTGTGGTGGAAATGGCATTCTTGGCTTCGGGGCGGTTGAGAGACAGACAGGTGATGTGCTCTGAGATAGGCTCGAGAAAGGCCTGCTTGGAGTATGCGCGTGCGAGTCGGAGCGGAACGCGCGCCGCGAGCGTGAAGCTGAACATGACGATGACGAGTGTGGGGAAAGCCGATCATGATCGATGGCTGATGATCGCTGTCAGCGACAGGCCTGAGTTAGCAGCGCGCGTACATGATGATCGATGCCCGCTAGTGCCTCTCTCACGCTCACTGCTCATCAGGACCTCGCATGCTGCCGCCGCGCTGATTGGCATGGAGCTAGGGCCAGAGGCTTCCAAGTTTCTCGAACTTCCTGACGAGATACTCCTCCTCATTCTAGGGGACACCGATCTCGAGAGGGACGCGTCGTTGCTCGGTCTCGCGTCGCTTTGCAGGAGACTGCATTTCATCGCATTGCCCATCTACCTCGCTGCGCACGGCATAGCGGACCCTGCCAAGTTCGCTGCGGTAACGATTGATGTTCAGACGGGGAAGGACACGCTTCTCGGGCTGCAAAGGGCGCTCTATCTTTCCGACGTCGAACAACTTGAAATATCGTGTTTTCTGCCACCTGGCGTCGAACCGGACATATCTATGATTCTGCGGCACTTTCACAGGCTCAATAGATGCGTGGAGCAGCTCAAATCTGTGCGACGCATCGTTTTCGACCTCAATATCCCAGAGAAAGAAAATGCTGATCGACTCGATACTGGAGACTTTGTCTGTTGGGCTGAGGCTTTGACCGTGGTGCTTTGCTCGATGCTCAACGCGCGGCTTGGGTGCACTGAGCTCACCGTGCGGGGCGGGGAGTTCTTCGCGGAGGCGTGGAAAGAGCTCGAGGTCGAACCTGCCCATCGACCGATTCTGCTACGTCCGATTTCCAAAGTATTGAGCAGGGACTCTGATGGATGGGACTCGAACCGGTGGAGGATAGGCAGCAATCAGTTTGTCTCCGTGGACTTGTTGGAGGAATGGACTGCCCTCAGATCTTTCAGCATCGAGTCCAGCATATTACTGATCAACCCATTCCTTGTTTGGACGCTCTCTGCCCTGCGGCTCTCTCGAATAACAACCTTCCAGCTGAGGGGAATCAGACTAGACTGTGCCACCTGGTCTCAAGTTTTGCGCGCTCTGGCCGCGTCTATCCCCGTCGCGACGAGCGTCGTTTTCATCGACCTGTACGGAATATCAGGCGCAGACATCCTCCATTTCCTCGAAAAGATTGGCCGCCAACTTCGCCGCCTCACGCTTGGGTATACAGAATACAGCTTCCGGGTCCAATCATCATGCCCCGACTCGGCGCCGTGCCCGAAGATGCCGTTGCTGGAGCGTCTGCACGCTCCACTGCCCTTTGTGACACATTTCCTGAAGAAGGCGGTCAACGTGGAGAGCCTGAAGACGCTCCGTGTTTCGCCGCGGATGCTGATTAGCCGGCGGTTCGGCGGAATGCGGCACGCAGGGAAGACCGTCCTGGCGGTACTCGATCATCTGCGCAAGCGGAAGGCCTTGCACAAAGTCCAGATCGAGCTCGAGATGCATTGCGGACCGAAGGCCGCGTGGGCATCCGCCATGGAATCCGACCTACTCGATCCGTTCCCTGCTGAGATGACGGACGCATTGTCTGCCGTGCGGCGGCTGGTCCTGCTCGGAGACTGGGACACGGTCCGGCCAGACGTGAATCTGGATATCCTGGCCAGGTGGATCACGCAGTTCAGTGGCGTGACTCAGATGTCTCTGCGACCCGAATCTGATGCGAAACGACCGCAGAAGGCGACAGCCGCGTGGGCTAGCGCTAGCAACGCACGATTGTTGTGCGCTCGAAATCCGAATGTGGAGCTGTTGGAGTTGGATGGAAATATCTTTGATACCCGCCTCGCATGTGAGTTAATAGCTGGAGAGATACTCACGATCTTAACCACCAGCTTCTCTCCAGCATTCAAGCAAGCCACCGGGGACATTTTGATACATATTTCATCTGATTGAGCAACTGAGTGGAGGCAAAGAGGAGCATTTGCTTGTTATGTATGATCTTAATTTGCCTTTGGACAGTTGGGACTGTTCCCGGCTCACATTTACACCCACGTTCACGATGAGACTCGATTCCAAGCAATCAAGGTCGAATTAGATCTTTCCATGTCAATCGCTGACGCCTCCAAAACATATGGAGTCCGTCGCGGAACTTTGAAGATATTCTCTGCTGGAAGATCTATGCTCCTGGAAAACCCACCATACATTAGAATGCAGTGAATCAAATGGGGATAAGCATAGAGACAAGGGTAAGTAAATGTGATGAGAAGTCAGTAAAAGCGTTGTCCTAGCAACAATAAATGTAATCGAAATGGGCTCAGACGGCCGTTCCACCATAGAAGGAATCCGCAGTAGAGTCGCGTGGCACACCAGTTGTGTGTGCCGGGTGAGAGTATGGATGGGGCGAGAGCGACGGGCGGAAGTTGTCCGGTGTCACGCTGTACGCGCCATCGTGTGTGTTCTCGGAGGGATAGAGATAGTCCTGCTGCCCATTGAACGGATTCGACGCTGCTGGCTGTGAGTACTGCTGCTGTTGCTGCGAGTACTGCTGCTGCTGCGAGTACTGCTGCTGCTGAGAGTACTGCTGGTCGTAGGCGCTGCCCTCCGAGTAATACGACTGTGACCCGGCATCATGCGACTGGTGCACGGACTCGCCAGCCGCTCCAGGTACAGCAGCAGTGTTGTAGTAGTGTTGGTAGTTGTACTGTGCGTCGGCCGGGTCAACTGCGTAGCTCGCGCCTGGAGGATACCCAATAACATCTGCGCCGTATGCCTGTTGCTCTCCATGGTAAGGATTGTACGCATGTTCCCCGGCCGCAGCAGCAGCGCCGTAACTTGCCTCGGTCGTGTCGACGAGGTACTGATCATGGTGCTGGTGCCCGTAGTTGGGGACCGGCGCCATATGAGCATCAAGCGGGTCATTGTTGAGCGAGATCATGCTCGGTCCGGGGGAGTGATTGTGCTCGTTCCGCCCTGGAACAGGGTCCACCGGCGCCTTGGTGTCGTAGAAAGTGTCCCGGATATCATCGCGCTTCGACCTGCGTTTGCGGGCGACGACGAACCACAGACCGAGCACGACCACAAGTCCTACGCCGACGAATGTCCCTGCGACTACAAAATCGTCAGCTCACTCAATTGCAATAAGGACGCGAGCCGAGCACACCTTCGCCTTTATTTCCCCAGAAGCTACGAAGCATCGGATGAGTAAACGTCACTGGAGGGCGCGAGCATCGACTCACCCTGTAGACGCCGCGTTGACCTGGGTATTAGCCGTGACAGTGGTAGTAGGCACATCCGGAGCAGCAGTAGTCACAGCGTTGGCAGCAGGTGTCGCCTGCGGGGCGACTGCCACTGTGGTCGGAATAACCACGACTGCGATTGACTTGTTCAACACGGTACTAGAGGGCCGGCTATTCGTTTGTTAGTGATCTGCGCGTGAGAAGATATGCCGAATGGCTCACGGTGCGGATGAATGAGACGATAGCACTATGAGCGAAGTTGACGAAGAGCTCGTAGTAGCGTGGACAAGAGTGGAGGTGGTCGGGAGGGTGGTCGACGAAGAGGAAGAGGAGATAGAAGAAGAAGTCGAGGTAGTAGTTGAGGTGCTGCTGCTGCTTGAGCTAAGAGTCGAGCTGGTCGAAGTGGTGGTGGAAGTCGTGCTCGACGACGACGAAGAGGATGTTACAGTACTGGAGGAGCTCGAGCTCGAGCTCGACGAAGAAGTGGTAGAAGACGAAGCCGTAGTCGTCGTTTGGGTATCGGTAGATGTCGTGGTGGTGGAGGATGCTGGCCCAGTTACACTGTCGCGCATGGCAATTTCCCTGGCAAGGAGCGCATTGTGGAGATGGCGGGGAGACGGGTGACCCATAACGCTCGAGAGTGAAAGAACGAGGAAAAGAACGAGCGTGTAGTATGACCTGAAATCGGCCATGGTGGGCCGCAAACGAGTCGCAACCGCCTGACGACTGGGGGAGGCAAAAGGGAGATGATCTGAGTTGGTAATGTTCCCATCACGTCACATTGATGGTTTCCTTATCTTATCTACCTTTCCCGGCCACTAATCTAAGCGACGGCGTGACTGGGCTCAGTGACAGTGAGACCCTTCCTTACAAGCAGCCCTCGCGATGGCGAGTCGCGATGTGCCCCCACAGCTGCAACTCTCTCTTCCTGCCAACACCACCTCATTCAAACGATCCTTTTCACAGTTTGGCTTTGGGGAGGACCTGGACAGCCCGTCGGAAGCGCTGGACGCCCCCAACAGCTCCTCCACGAATAGTTTCGCAGCCACGAGGAGCTCCACCACGACGCAGAACTCCGATGGGGCACAGAACAGACGAAAGCGGCCCCGAAGCTCCAGCAACGCGAGCGAATCGGAGGACCATTCCAATCATGCCTCATCGTCCAGCCATACATCATCCTCTACCATGAGTTCCCAGCCAGCCTCTCCCAGCCAGCTTCCGGATCCCGTGCCTCGCCGGCATCTTCTTTTAGATGTCAGTCTTGGGCGTGGCTTGGAGAGCAGCGTCGCTCTCGAGCTGGGCATCGCTCCATCTGAGCTCGAGCACCGAGCCACTCCAGAACCGCCGCCTCGTATCCCCACGCCCGAGTTCCCGGACAGCGGGGATGTCGAGATGCCCGATATGCTAATTGATATCTCAGAGGAGAACTATGGGCACGATGATGACAACGAGGACGAGGAAGAAGCGCCCATGTCGTCTGCAGACCGCATTAGGCTGTCTGTGGACCGCTTCAACGCCTTTGATAGACACATCAGCATGTTGCGCTCATCTTCACCCCCAGTATTGCCGCTACCTGCGCCATTGGCTGCGCGACACACGCCTCCCACACTGCCACCTCTTACGTTAGTCGATCTGGAGTTGAGTGCGGAAGAACGAGCGGGCGAGGAACTCATTCCTGGTGTGTTCCCTCTTCTTCACAGGAGGATTTCGGCTCTGACGAATCAAAGCTGGGCCCCTGCGCGTCGCTGCAAGCAGCCCCCCACGGCTGGACCTCAATCTCCCTTTGCCCGGCTCGCTGTCACCGCACGAACCCACGATTCAATTCAGACAGCGGCTCGATTCAGCTCTAGACTCGGCATTGGACGGAATTGGACGGGGTGCGCTTCAATTTGAACCACCCATCTTGTCACCCCCATTGTTTACGTCGGACGATGAAGATTTCGCGTACGAGTTCTCGGAGTCAGGGCCCTTCGCCAGCCGACGACACAGTCCAATCTCTCGTTCGAGACAAGCACCGACGCTGGAATGGTCGACCTCTTCCGCTTCTGTCGACTGGGATGCTACCTTCGAACCTTTGGGCCGACATCAAGATCTTGCTCCCCATACTTCCGAAGCTCGAAGCAATTCCAATAGTGGCAATGCGTACAACACGTTTGTTCTCCCCCCGGTGGCAACACCTTGGCGCATCAGACCACCGAGTGCGACCACAGCCACGAACACAACCAGTGCCAACATATCAAGGTTTCGCACCCATCCATCGTTGCCGTCGTTGCCGCCTTCGCTGTTGTACCCACGTCCGGCTTCTTTGGCCGAACCACTGAGCACGGCGAGCAGCAACACAGCAGAAACGTTCCAGTCTCGGGCATCGGGTTGGGCGTGGGAGGATGTGCTGGAGCGAGCAAGAGCACGCGAACGGGAGCGTGATCGTCAGCGAGAACGTGAACGCGAGAGGGAACGAGAGAGGGAACGAGAGCTCGAAAGAGAGCGTGAACGAGAGCTGGAGAGAGAACAGGAGAGGGAGCGCGAAAGGGAACGGGAACGGCAAAGAAACAGGGAGGAATATATGGATTTTTCTTGGAGTATCGATCGGATTTGGGACCGGGACCGGGACGAGCCTGTGGCTAGCGGTGTTAGGCCTCGATCAGCGGAGACGCTGATCCACCGCATGAGAAGGGATAACGGACACGATGAAATTTCACAAACAGATGCAGGTGCGGAACATATTTACTTGCTGGTCAGAAATACTGATGAGCTTGTATAGCGTCTGAACACGGGTTGGATCCCGAGACTTTGAGTCTGCTCAACCGCAATATTGCATTGTCAAATTCGATGATCGAGGACTATCCATCCACGGGTTGGGCGCCAGGAGATGACTCGCTTACTCGCAGCTGGACGTTGGATGAGTGGATTCGGGATGGAACTGTTCGTGAGGGCAGCTCACGGACTGCTCGAAGAAGAACCGGTGCGGGTCCCCCCAGTGCACAGACGAGCGATTCCTGGCGACATCGTGTCAGCTGGCATTCCGAAGCGATGACTCCTCCACAGCCGACTCACACTCACGCACGTGGTCACCATTCGAGTTCGAGTCTGCATGCGTCACCGTCGTCATCATTGGCGGCCTCGTCTTCGCTCCACCGTCGACTGAGTCGCGTGAGCTCGTCCAATGCCCTTGAGGCAGAACGAGCGGCGGCTATGTCTGCCGCGGCGACGAGGAGAAGGGAAGCTCGGGCGCAGCTCATTGAGCGGCTGGGCCGTGGTGTCAGAGTCCATACCGAGCTGGATAGTAACGAGGAGGAGCGCGAGACTGTTCGACGAAACTCTCCTTTCTACCTTTCCACGGCTGAGTTCGAGCCGAGCTTTGGCGGGTCGGATGGGCCGTGGGCCAGTGCTGGTGTCAGTCCTCCTACTTTCCGCCGCCGGCCAACAGCCACAGCTGGTATGGCCACTCCCAGCGCTAGTACCTTGCGTCGTGAGCCTGCTCGAGGACTGCCTGCCTCGGCAGTTGATCGGCGGCACGTGTTATCTTCCCGTATTGGAGCGACTAGCACCTTCGAAGATCTGACGACACAACTACGCAACCCGTCGCCGCCGCCAAGCAGCTCGAGACCGGTTTGGGGCAACGATGGGCTGCCTTTCTCGACTTTGTTCGGTCGCCCGGCGAGCCAAGAGCTGCCGCCGTCGTTGCCATCGCCCGATTTCGGTGGAGACCTCCGAGGAGGAACTGTAGAACCGGAGGAGGAACATGATCCACCGGCATACTCCGGCCCGTTTCGGCTGACGATGCAACGCCATGACGAGTTTTCGAGGAGAACTACGACCGCCGGTCCGACGCGAGGGACGGCTTCCGGCAGGACTGATGATCGCTCCACGCGGCCTATTCCCGTGCCGCATCGCAGTCGGGTTGAGCCTGGGCCGTCGTCTTCGAGACTCTACACAGCCACGGACATGCACAACATCCTGGCTAGGCAAGCGAGACTGGAGGGGTCGCGGCTGGGCTTGGATGTGGATTCGACGGCGATCGAAGACGAAGATATCAACCCACTTGACTATAGTGCGATCCTGGCAGCCAATGCTCGGCGCATGATCAATCGCCGCCGCAATCGAGACAATCGTGAACGAGATATCCGCGAAGAACGATTGCCACCCCTCGACGATCCGGACGCCCCTCGAAGGCTGTTGAGGGGGCACACTCATGCATTCCATGCCGCGTTGGGTCGATATCGGCGAGGACACAGATTGATGGGCGATTTCATGGTGCGTCTTTTTGTTACAATCGTTTTCACTGTGCGATTCTGACGAGTGACAGCGAGACGAAGACTTCGACGCGTCGTACGAGAGTTTGCTGAACCTCGGGCGGATCATCGGCGATGCGAAACCTCGTGGAACCCCCGACAATGTTTTGGCGGGACTTGATTCAGCGACATATAAGGATTGGGCAACACCAGATAGCGATCCGCGGTGTCCCATCTGCTTGGACGACGTGCGTAAAGACTTGTCTTGTGCTATGTCGGCTGCTGACTGACATTTTGGCTTGCAGTACAAGGCGGAAGACGCCGTCATGAAGCTGGGTGAATGTCGACATTGGCTTCACAAGGAATGTCTGGAGCAATGGCTCAAGAGCGCGAGCACGTGTCCCGTGTGCAGGAAGGATGTCAAAGCGAAGCCCAAGCCCAAGCCTCCACGATTCGACCGGCATCAGCACCATCACCACAGACGGCGGGACGAAGACCAGGACGGAGCCGGCCCCAGTGGCTCGTGGTTCAGCGGCATCTAATAATTGCAAATCATTTCATGTATTTTTCTTGTTTTGAATGCCCACACTACACTCTGTTTATGAAAGAGATGTACCTGCACTGAAAGTAGTCCACGGATCTGCTTGGCGTTGTTATTATTATCTGATGTTGGTTAGAACGATCCATACGGCCTCCTTCACCCCGTTAGCCAGATGGCCCTTGCTAGGCTCGTAGACGTTCACACTCACGTCTATTTACCCCGATATGCCAGCCTTTTGAGAACGCGGTCGGCGGTGCCACGGATTCTTACCTCGACCACGGTAGACGGCAAGCGCGATGACCGGCTACTCATCTTGGAGCACGAGCCTAGCGGCGGTCGTCCAGTCGGTCCGCAGTATTGGGACCGGGAGGAGAAGATCAAGTTCATGGACCAGCATGGGATTGACTTATCTGTTGTGAGGTGAGTGAAGCATCCTCGGAAGCCTCGTCCGGCCGTCATTGCCCTGCGCGCGCGTCATATATTCATCACGCAAAGCTGAGCAGCTTTATCCCAGCACGGCGAATCCATGGCTGGATTTCCTTCCTGCACCCGAGGCAAAACAGATGGCAGACGACCTGAATGCGGATCTAGAGGAGTATTGCTCTGGATCTCCCGAGCTGACTCCGTCGCTCAAACGGCTCTACGGATTCGGTCTTTTGCCGCTCGTGTCGGGCATCTCTACCGAGGCTCTCCTCGAGACGATCGAGCGTATCTCCAAACTTGCGTATCTCAAGGGTATCATCATGGGCACCCGGGGCATCGGAAACGGACTGGACGACGCGGCGTTGGATCCAGTCTGGGGCGCATTAGAAGCCGCCGGGCTGGTTGTCTTCATCCACCCGCACTACGGCGTCGACAACGCGGCATGGGGTCCCAAAGACAACGGACATGTACTTCCCTTGGCTCTTGGCTTCCCATTCGAAACCACGATCGTACGCCCTTTCTCGCAAGTGTGAAACCTCACTCTGACATGCGGCTAGGCAACAACGCGTCTGATTTTGGCGGGCGTATTCGACCGCTATCCTTCGCTTCGCGTGTTGCTCGCCCATTCGGGAGGAGCATTACCTCAGCTCTCCTCCCGCCTTGCGTCGTGCATCGACCACGATCCAGTGGTAGCATCTCGCCTGAAACACGATGCACGATGGTATCTGGGCAAACTGTACTTTGACGCTGTCGCATACGGGCCCGAGGAGCTGGGCTTCGTCAGCGATGCCATTGCCCGCTCTGCCCGGTACGAAACGGGCGTCACCGCGTCAGATTTCACCTTGGACCGCGGACTGGGTAGTCAGAGGATGCTGTTTGGGACGGACCACCCATTCTTCCCTCCGTTGGCATCAACTCAGAAGTGGAAAAGTGTAGTTGAAAATCTCGAGGCCATTGAAGCTGTCTCGGGCTGGACTGCAGCTCAGAGAGAGGGGGTTCGGGGTGCTAACGCGTTGTCTTTGTTCAATTTAGTTTAAATATCGATGATTGTACAAGGGCTTCTAACTATGCTGCTTTCGGTTTCTGGATCTTCAAGCTGAAGTCGATGTGTTGAACGGACTGATGCACCACGCTTGTGCTCAGGATATCGAGTTCTGAAGCACGTTTCAGTAATTTTGTCGGCTTTACAGGGTGTTTAACACACCGTTGAGCGCGCGTTCTTGAAGATTAGCCTCGTTTATATTTCCGCTCGTCTCCAAAAGAAACTTCTTCTTTTCTCCCCATTTCTGTCGCAGACTCCGTGCGACGCTCAACAGTTCCTCGCCCTCGAGATTGTCGAGCATGATGACATCCGCTCCCGCTTCGATGGCTTCGTCAGCTTCAGCTTCAGATTGCACCTCGACATCGAGCAGAAGGCTGAAGCCACCGACATGTCGGGCCTGCTGAATAGCAGCCGTTATGGACCCTGAGACCGACCCTGAGAATCGAACAATTTTCAGTAGCGTGGAAGGGCGCACCGGAGGACCAGATGTGGTTATCTTTGAGCATGATCATACTGGACAGATCGTGCCGATGAGGGTCAATCCCGCCCACCAGCATCCCGTATTTCTCGACCAGTCTGAAGCCTGACCCGAGACTCAGAGCGAGAAACGCGGACACTCTTTCAAAGCTTACCCGGAGTAGTCTTTCTGGTTCCAGCAACGATTCCCTTGAATCCATACCCGCGAGCAAGGTCCTTAATTCGCTTCGATCTAGATGATCTCAATGAGCCATCTCCGAGTCAAGCATGCCAGCCCGGATCTCTACTTCGTGGCAATCCCGCTGCACCGAGCCAACATGTTGAGAGCGACGCGTTCTCCCAGAAGCAGATGACGAGCTTTCCCGGTGACTGTCGCGACGTGCTTCACAGGCTCGAACGTCTCTCCCTCTTCGATATGCCAGACGACCCTGCATACATCTTAATGAGATCGGAAATAGGAGATTGAGGGCTGGAAGCACGCACTGGCATCCCAGTTGCTCAAAGACCTCAGTGAAGAACGGCGATCCTGCTAGCACGGCCGGAACCTTGCCTTTGCCAAAGAGGTGTGCCTCGCGAATGGCCTCGCCGACCACGTAACCTCCATAATCGAAGGAAGGGGTATCTTCGGCCAGCCAAGCCGTTACTTGTGGCTTCCAGCTCGGAGGCAAGAGATGCGCATAAGAATTAGACATAGTGGTCGCGATTACCAATCACAGAACTGATAAAAACACATCTGTACATTCTGGACGATAGATATATAGATAAGATGCGACATCCAAAACAGTACAGATGCTCTCGAAGACCATGTGGACATCGACAAAAGTATCCTAAAAATACGCGACGTCCGGAAAATGGGATCTTGAATTACGAGAAAGGGTCACAGTGCATGTGGGTTTAGAGCTGAGTCAGCAGGGCGCCGATGATGACCGCAAAGCCGAGAACTCCCGAGCGTGCAGCGGCGATGGTGAAGCCGCCACTGGTCGCAGCAGGCGTAGCCGAAGCGCTCGAAAGAGTTGCCGAGTCAGTGGTAGAGGTGACGACGGGTGCTGCGGCAGCCGTAGCAGTGCTGAGCAGGGGGTCAGGGGTGGGGCGCAATGCCGATGATGAACACGCACTTCACAAATGTGGGAGTCGCGCTGGAGGACACAGGGGGCGACACAATTGAGAATTCGGTGGACTGAGCGAGGATGGTGTTGAGTTCTTCGGAGCTCTTGCACAGGTTCACACGGTAGCCGGCACCAGGAGCGGGCCACCCCTCGGACGGAGGAGAGACTTGAGTCTGGTCAGACGAGTATCCTCAGTTGAATACTCAAGAGAATGGCGAGACCGAAGACGTACGTTTCCCAGGGAAGTGACGACGAGGGCCTTGAGAATCTGCGGACCTCCGGGCATCAACGCAGTGTTCTGAACGATGTCAAGTCAACTCATGCATAAGGTGGCCAGGTACAAAAGGTTAACCTGGTTGACGAGAACAGCAGTGAAGTTCTGGGGGTCCGTATCAACCGATGACCAGCGAATCGTTTGCGAGTCGACATTGGTCCAATTGTGGCCGGTACCGGGGAAGCTGCAGCTGATTGCGGAGGCAGCGGTGGCGAAGAGGAGGAGTGAGAGCGACGGGAAGATCATGTTGTTAGGTTGACTTGGAAAGAGTGTGGTGGCAAAGAGCGAAGGACTTCTCGAGGAGGAGATGAGCGCACTGGTAAATTTGTACGTATCACAGTCACGGAGAATGTAACATAGTATGACAGCAGGCAAACATAAGTCAACTCCAGGGCCCAGGCACATTAGGCCACGCGCTTGTGACGGGGGCAACAAAAGGCAAACTATTTGCTATTCTGTGTACTCGACAGAGTGCCCTCAGCATCCAGCCATAAATCGCGCTGGCCCCAGACTCCGACCACAGCACAGATGATCATCCAACAAGAAGGTGCGTTTATGTCGTTTGGCGAGACAGGCGGTGTCTTCGCTTGTGCAAGATGTTGGAGTAGCGAGATTTGTGCTCGGGCCAGGTTTCGAAGCAAATGCATATCATCTGCTGATACGTAGTCGTCAACGATCGACAGCAGAGCGAAGACCCAACGAGCGTGCGTCTGAGTAACGCGAATATTCTTCTCAGGTTGTAGATGCAAGTTGGTCCAATGTGTGAAATACATGATCAGATGCAGCGCCATTCGCTTCAGAGAAACAGTGAGTTCTAGCACCTGCAGTGTGAAGTTTGAGATACCTCGTCAATCGAGTGAAGCAATGCAGGCGTAGGCTCGCGTGGTTCAAGCAATGGAGTAGGAGGGGGGTTTCTGGTAACGCCAGAGATTTCTTGATCGCCGAGAGCAGGTAAATGCGTCTCTGGATCGACTGTCTCATCCGCAAAGGCGCGCATCCCTCGCTGCATAGTTTTCTTCCTTGGCATCTGCCAATCCTCAGGTGGTCTTCCAGACAAGAATGCCCACCAAGCGTCTCGATCTTTCAGTTCGGGCATGGACTTGACGTCGCGTCGGCGGGGCAGCTGGACGTCCAGTGTCGGCTGGTGAATATTCTGTCCAGTCACTGAGAACATCTACAGGAAGAACAGCACGAAAGACGCGTACTTTTCTAAAGTTTCTGAAGCGAGTTTCGAATACTTCACGCCATTCTGTGCTGGGTAGTTCTGGGTTGACTGCAGGCAAGACATCACTCGATGGACGAGGCCGTTCGGGGATTTCATACGGGTTCGGCGCGCGCGTAATATGAGGGAGACTACGTGCATTTCTTCTGAAGCAGTGTCAGAGATTGCAAATGCGCTTGCGACTTCAAGCGCACCGGACGGTGAATAGATACTGCATCCCATCCTCGGGCTCCCCCTCGAAATTCTCAGGCAGATCGACCACGGGAAGAATTTGGCGTCCCAGAGGAGTTTCCTCGTCAGACATTGCGTTGGTATCGACCCAAGTAGCTAGGTGTGCACAAAGATGGTATGGTCGAATATGAATACAGTGACCGAGTCGAAGTTAGCTTCAGACATTTGCCGAGCCGATCATCAAAGTTCATTGAACCGCTCTCAGATCATCCGAGTCGTTGCTCTGTGTCGAACAAAATCTCGCGTTTCTAGAGGATTCTCTTCCCACCTTCCAGCCCATGTCGGTTGTAGACGAAGACATCGACAATGAAACGCTTCAGGCTCAAATAGATCTCTCCATGTCCTTCACCGACAACCTGGTTGCGTCTTGGATAAAACCTTCGGCTAAGCATGGGAAATCCTCCAGTAGCACCTTGGAGTCAGAACTCAAGGAGTACATGCGCCGACCACCGAGGTAATTTGTCGCCGAATTTCGATGCCTCAAGCTCCATACCCTCAGGCTCGGTGTTGGTGCGCCATTACCGGAACTCGCCAACTCCTCTCGAACGGCAGATCGTCTGAAATCTCGTCTCACGGACAAGGGGAAGAAACGTGCACGAGAAGAGGAAGAGGCGGAAGCGCTCAAAGAGGATCTGGAGGATGTCCGAGGCTCGTCCGGCGTGAAGAAGGCGCGAATAGATCCTTTTGCCGGCAATGGCAAGAAGAAAAAGAAAATCACAGCGGTGCCTCAGAAGGACGAAACAAAATCTGCTATGGTTCTTGAAGAAAAACCCTCTGTCGAAGAGAGGAGGGAGGAGATATCGGAACGGGCCGAGACAATAATGACAGCCAAGAAGAAGAAGAAACGGAAGAAGGAGGAGAAAAGCAATACGGAGGAGAACATAGCCCTCGCCGGGGTGCCTGTTTCTAAACTCGTCGTGCCTCTCCCAATCCCAAGTACCACTGTCGCCCCCAACAGATCTCCTGCTGGCACCGACCACAAGACAAGTACGTGACAATCACCACAGAGTGCCTAACTGTTCTTTATCCCATACAGAGGGACCATCAAGTTCTCCGACCATTGAGAGACCGTCCCTGACTGCAGCCACTGCACCGGGCCATCCGTCGATATCCATCACTGGTCCGATATTGAACCTTAATGGCCCCCCTCCTCAAAGCGATGAATCTGATGTAGACAACCGAGATCCTGCCGCCTCCAAAAAGAAACGCCGAAAGCGGAATAAAAAGAAAAAGAAAAGCCTACTGGCTGTTCCACAGGATGACGGTCCAACATCATGATGAACTGCTTCTTGGGCGCTGATTGGAACACGGACAGGACACAACTACAGTCATAAAGAATATTATTCGTCCAACTATACAAATTCGAAAACATTACAAATCGTTTCTAACAGATACATAATTGAGTCAAGTCCAGAAAAGGAATGGGTGGAAAGGCGGACAACACGTGTATCAGATGAAATCTGCTTGACGCGCTCATCGCGTTGTGTGCCTTCTACGAGGTGCCGGCTGCTGTGATGGCCTGCGCCTCGTGGTTGCTGGCTGGGTTAATCTACGGGGCGGCGGTGCCGGTTGCCGAGGGCGGGGAGATCGCGTGTCGGCGCTCCTACCAGATGGCTTCCTCGTCTGTCCAGCAGTGGGTCGAGGCTTGGGTTTGGGGTGGAGAGAACCGAACAGAGCAGAAGGTTCCTTGTCGCGCGATGCCTTGCGTTGAGGAATCTTCTTGCTCTTGTTCTGCTTGAAACTCTTGGCGTCTCTCATCTCCCGCATGCCCTACGTAGTACGCGACGTCAGACACATGGTTACTAGCGGGCCCATACCCACCTTAGATCGGAGGTCCTCGTCGCCCAGCAGCGTGCCTCGCATCTTGGCCAGCCACCCATGCATCGTCGAGGGCGGCGGGCGCCGTCTACTTCCATCGCTACGAAACTAGTAGGTGCCGTCAGAGAGGCGCGGAACAAGTCGAGATCCAGCGTACGTTGGACGCCCATTCAATCTTCATGACGAGTCAAAGCGTTGAAATTAAGAGGGTGAAGAAGAGAAGAGAAAAGTTTGGCTGATGCCAAAAGACTGCAGGAAGAAGTTCTGAGAAAGTGACTGAGTAACTTGCACTCCAATGCTTGATGTGTGTGGGGTCCTTCCGCCTGTCAATCACGACATATCATCACACCGCCACGGCGGTGATCCAAACCAGTGTTGTAGCTAAGGTTAAGGGACCCTTAACTTTAAGGCCTTAACTTGCCTTAACTTCGGTCCTTAGCTTGGGAGAGAAACCATGTTAAGGGTTAGCTAAGACTTCGTAATAGCCATGACACAATATCACGTGAGATGTCAATGCCATCGATTATCGCTGTGCATCTGGCGTCGTTCCTCATTGCCTCGCACACCAAAACCCAGTCCAACTCATTACTCCGCCATGCCTGCCGTTCGAGGGGAGATGTGGGAACATTTCTACGAAGGAGCTTCCCGCAACAAATCACATTCTGATGCATGGTGCCGTTACTGTGTCGATCATCACCGCCCAAATTCCGCAACCCAGCCAACGGAGGTCGATGGAGAGGGAAGAGAGGAGGTGGCTGGTCTTGATCTACTCCACGAATCGTGGTTCAAACAAGGTCGGTTGCTAGTGAGCTTCGATGTCGGTCCCTGTGATTCAAGATTGACATGTGATAGCATGTGAAAAAGTGAAATCAGTGAACGGCGAAAAGAAAGCTATGATCGCACACCTGATCGGCGGCCGGTCTGAGTGTCCGCATGCTCCCGATCACGCTAAAAATGCTGCCCGTAAATTACGTGGGGGGCTCAAAGAATCGACGAAAGCATCGGAAGGAAAGCCCAAGCCTAAGCCAAAACGAGCCATTTTCCAGGCTGTCGAGAAGACATTTACGCAGACTGAGCTCAAGGTTTTCAAGGGTATTGACATGCCATTCACCAAGGAACAGAAGGAAATGATCGCCGTCCAGACTGTTCGCGCCACGATCTCTGCTAATCTGCCGTTCCGTTGGATAGCTGATCCGGAGGTTCTCCGACTGTTGATGATGCTCCGCTCTGCAATTGGGGACGCGCTACCCAGTCCTAATCAAGTCTCTGGAACACTTTTGGACCTGGAAGAGAAGCGGGTGACTGACAATGTCAAGACCATTCTCCGTGGTCAATATGTCACTGTGTCGTGCGTCTCAAAATTCATGCAATTGTTGTCCGAATAACATGTGTATTTCTTCAGGATTGATGGTTGGAGTGATAAGGCATCTGTTCTCGGAGTTGATGTCTCCTTCGACGGCAAGGCATATCTTGTCCGATCAGTCTCAATGAAAGGACGTGGGAAAGATGGTCCTGCGATGTGTCGCACATTCATCGAGATGATTGACTGGGTGGAGCTCGAGTATGCATGCAATGTGGTCGGTTTTTGCTGTGACAATGATGGTGGGAGTCAGAAGGGACGGAAACTGCTTCGAGTTGAGCGTCCGTGGTTGTTCAACCCGCCATGCTGCGCACATCAGGTCTGTGACACATGCCAATCTTTTCGATGAAAGCTGGAATGTTTCCAGGGGCAACTTATTTTGGCGGACTACTTCAAAGAGAATCGAGATGGATCTCAAACCTCCGAAGAAACCGCTGATATGCTCGGCTGGATCCGATCACATGAAAAAGTACGCGACATCTTTGATGAGGTCCAGGTGGAGAAAAAAGGTGGTGAGCCACTGGCGTATCTGGTCGCGAATCTGACGCGCTGGACCACTCACACCATCTCGTTCCATCGCACGCTGTCATTGAAGGAGCCGCTACGCCATGCTGCTATTCTTCGTTGCGCGGACATCTTGCAGGCACAGCTCGGTGCTGAGAAGAACAAGAAGAAAATTGCTGCCGTTGAGAAGGAGGTCAACCGCTTCTGTGAACTCCTCGACGACCCTGGATACTGGAAGCGACTAGAAAGAGTGTCTGAGGACATCGAGCCTGTCTGTTATATCACAAACATCAATCAAGCTGACAACACTCGTGCCGATCAAGTCCTTCTCGGTCTCGCCGGAGTATACCTTCATTTTAGTCGTCATCCTGATCCTATTGTGCGCGCTGGCATGCTCGCTCGGCTTGAGAAACGATGGGAAGCACTGGATCAGCCGATGTTCCTCTTCGCAGTGATTCTGAACCCATATGAGAAGACGGATCGGTTCGGTGGGGAGGCTGCAGTTAGCGTCTTCACACTGGCTAGCATTTTAGTGGAGGTGAGTGATCATCGACACACTTGTTCCGGCTGATCCGAGCTCTAGCTTTACACTCGAGTCAAGCTTCGCAAACTTCCTGACCAGGATCTCTCCGAGGTTGAATCGCGAAAACAAGGTGAAGTCCGCGCTGCATTCATGCACTATATTTCAGGAACCGGACCCTTTGCCGACTTTGAAACAAATCAGGAAGTCTTTTCCCAAACAAATGTATGTTCCATTACTCTTATTGAGTTCTGATTCTTAAACTCCGGCACAGGGAACAGATCCTATCCTTGTGTGGCAAACATTCCGCTCTGTTGCCCAAGTTTCCGAGCTTGCTGAGCTGGCGATGATCCTCCTCGGGCTTTCAGTCAATCAAGGAGGCAATGAACGTGATTTCTCAGATTGGAAAGTCAAACGAACTCGATTGCGCAACCGGCTGTCATTTACGAAAACCACAAAGATGTCGAAGGTGGGTCCGGGTCTATCCAGCGGCTAACTTGAATAGCTGACTGCGGATTTGCGGTCACGGCACGAATCAGACGGTCTTCAAGAAAAACGGCACGCACGAAAGAATCACGATGACGACCGTGTCTCCCAATTGATTGCGGTACCACGATATGCCGACGCGCTTGAAATATCAGACCTCGGCAACGAGGAACGTTCATCCGAGTCCGTGCTGGTAAACTCGGCAAGATCGTGGCGCTGTTCTCAGGCTCGCTGGATTCTCGCGGCGAGAGAATTGGAGGATGATGAGGATGGAATACAGTTGTTAGAACTGACGCAATCTCTCGGAGCTGCAACAAAGCGGTGGTTACCACGCACTCTGAACAATCTTTTCGGGGAACGCGCTAAACGACCATTAAAGCTACAAAGAAAGCATCAATTCACTGACGAGGAGCGGTTGATGGAACTCTTGGCCGCCGAGCACTCTGATGAGGAACCCGACGATGGTGCTTTAGAGGGTTCAGGAGACGAGTACACTGAGTAGATATCAAAGATACACCCGAATCCTGCTTCAATTGAATTGATTTTTTTTTGGAAGTGCCGTAGCTAAGGCCTTAACTTGACCTTAATATTAAGGGCATGCTAAGGCTCAGACTCTTAAATTCCCCAGGCACCCTTATTAAGGGCTTAGCTTCAAACACTGATCCAAACAACGTGGCTCACGCCAAACTAATGGCTGGACGGAACCTTGCATCCTCCGAGCAACATCCAGTGTGACGTACAGGAATGCCCCTTGTTCTCAAAGGAACGAATTCTACGATCTACACTGATCGCACTCTTCTAGTGTTTCGGAGAGAGTTATGTGTTTGGATTGCCTTACTCAACATTCGATCTCTAGTTTGACTCTGGGGGTCGAGTCTTCTGTTCGTTCCGACTGCGAACGGGCTTCGTACAGGCTTCGTACGGGCTTTGTGCCACCGGCCTTCGGCTCAAGGGATCGTGTCTTCTGTGCAGGTCTTCTTTCTCTCAACACCCACCGGTACTCGGCATCTCAATAGCCGGTCTTGCAAATTGGTGGCAGAAAGACAGTCTCAAGGCTCGAGATGCTTGGTCGACAGGAAGATTGCGGTTTCCAAGGTCACACAATTGTCTAAAACATGACGCAAGAGCGTCAGGCACCGCTGGCCATGCCACTTCTCTCGATGGATGATCACCTCAACACAGCCATAGGCGAAAGTGTCAATTCCGTTTGCGGTGCCGGCGGCTACTCGAAAAGTTTGTGTGTCCGCCCTTGTTTTTTCCGCCACATGGGGTCGCAGGAGTCGGGCCTGACACCGCCATAGCTCCTCTCTTACGCGTTTTTCTGCAGTTTCGCAGCTCGGGGGCGCCAGAGACCGACACAGTGTGTATGCAACTGTGTCTCATCCGCGGCGCACTGGGTTGGTACAAGTACTCGCAGGTGCGCCATGTTCCACCCAGAATTCCCAGCACACTCTCACTGCAATGGTTTGGAAAAACGTAGACGCGATCATCCAGGACAAGCTCTACTTGGGAAAGTAAGTTGCCTAATTTGGCACGGCGTCGTTCATCGGACTGATGTTCTCCGACTTGTTCAGCCTTGTAGCAGCTCGATCAACGAGATCACTGGCCGGTACGTTGTGTCCCCGCTGACATCGACTGTCTGCTGATCTCGCTCCAGAACGCCGGGTCTCTCATGTTCTCTCTGTCTGCACGGACCCTATCCCTGCCGAACTGCCGCAATCGGGGGTTCAGCACATGCGCATTCCGGTCGAAGATGTGGACTATGCGGACCTCCTGATATACCTGCCCTCTGCGTGCCAATTCATTGATCAGGCCATTCGCTCCGGTGGTGTCGTTCTAGTCCACGATGTCCAGGTGAGTATTCTATCACACTCGCGTCATGGCCTGTGAATCATACTTGACAGGGCGTCACTCGAAGCGCTGCAGTCGTCGCTGCCTATCTGATGTGGGCATATCAGTACAGCCCCACCAAGGCGCTTGAGTTCGTGCGAAGGGGTGGGTCCAACTCTGTTCTTCAAGTCACCTCGCGCCATCTGACCCTTCTTCCCAGCACGCGACCAGATCTGGGTCAATCCTGGCTTCCAGGAGCAGCTTGTCCTCTTTGAATTGTGCCATTATGCGCCGTCGCCTTCAAATGGGATATATCAGAGCTGGAGATTCAAGCTCGATCGTCATTTGCGCGCCAATGGCCTGCTTCCCTGAAGTCTCCGAAGCCCAAAAAGCTCACTGAGCATAGATGTTTGTTTCTTGTATTCCATATCCGCATTCGCATTTCTTCAATTATGTACTTCCATATCTGTAATTATCTTGCTGCTGAGCAAGTTACACACCCAGCCTGAATTTCGTATGATCAAGGCACCAGTGACCGTGACGTTGCCGTCGTAACACCACTCGCCGAGCGTCAGCCCTCGGGTGGGCATCCGACGAGAAAGCTCGGGGCCATCCACGGACTAGATTAGAGAGTGAGAAATCTCATAGACTACGAGTCTCCTCGAATTCACAATGCTTGAATAGAGGGGAATAAGTAGATAGAACAAATAATACAGGCGAGGATCGTATTAGGTAAACAACCCACAGCGGGCCAAACACTTCACAGCCGTCTCTCTTGGTCTCCGCCTCTACAATCTCTCCTCCTCACTCACACTCTCACCATGGGTCTCTCTGTTTCTCGTCTCCTGTCCGGCCTCTTTGGCAAAAAGGAAATGCGTGCGTGCCCCTTTGTTTGCTTCTCGCCGCAGCGCCTCATTTTTGGCGCTCAGGAATCCTCATGGTATGATTTTTTCGAACTCTCGCTCTAGCAACCGATGCGACTACGACCCTGTCTTCCAGGTCGGTCTCGATGCCGCTGGTAAGACCACCATCCTCTACAAGTTGAAGCTTGGAGAGATCGTCACCACCATCCCCACGATTGGTACGTGTCCACGTTGGCGCACTGCTTTGGCCCTCGCTTAAGCGTCCATCCTTCCAGGCTTCAACGTTGAGACCGTTGAATATAAGAACATCTCTTTCACGGTGTGGGACGTCGGAGGTCAAGACAAGATTCGTCCTCTGTGGAGGCATTGTATGTCTAGTGACCATCTTTGTTTGGAGCATCAGGACTCATCTTGCCGCGCAGATTTCCAGAACACCCAGGGCATCATCTTCGTTGTCGACTCTAACGATCGGGAACGTGTGTCTGAGGCTCGGGAGGAACTGCAGCGGATGCTCAACGAGGACGAGCTGCGCGACGCCCTCCTCCTTGTGTTTGCCAACAAGCAGGACTTGCCCAATGCGATGCAAGCATCTGAAATTACGGACAAGCTGGGTCTCCACGGTCTCAGACAGCGAACCTGGTACATCCAGGTCAGTGCTTGGCGACGTCGCTGCGGTATTGTTCGCTAATCAATCATTTTACAGGCTGCGTGCGCCACCTCCGGTGATGGTCTTTACGAGGGTCTCGAGTGGTTGAGCGCCAACATCAAGCGCCGGGTATAAATGCTATTCGGTACACTTAATAGCGCATGTGGTTACGATCCTTAACGATAAACACACGGCCTTCCTCGCTATTAGCAGTACCCATACTCTTCCTATCGAGCCTTTCCGCGCTTATCCTGGTTTCTGTTTTGCCTCTTTATGTATAAAACCGACCCATGGTCCTATAAAATGCTCGCCTATTAGACAATCTGGATCCCGTTTTGATCACCGCCCTTCTCCAGGAAACAGTCTGCCCACAGCCTCAGCCTCCCTCCGTCTCCGGTCTCCACGCTCCCGTGATGCAGAATCTCGCTGACTGGCACCATATTTGGCAAGTTTGTCCAGCAGTGATGCCAGCCTCTTGTGCTTGACCACTGCGTACGAGGTCTGCCGCATTGCGGGAACAAGATATTCCTGAACGCTGTTGTTCAGTGCAATTGATGTCGTCTGTCGGATGCGTGTCAGAGTGGCCATGCGCGAGAGCTTTTCCTTTACTGACCGATCGGAGCTCGACGAATGCGACACACAGATGACCACGTCCTATCCGGCGGAGCTCCTCTTCCAAGAAGTCGACATCGATGAGGATGTTGGATATGGCATTCTCATTCATCATTGGGACGTTGCGCCCCGTAAGGAAGTCCTGGACGATTAGGCTGATAGATCCCGGATCCGACCATGACTCGGACTTACCATCAGACAGCTGGCGATGTAATCCACGGCGCCTTTGTATGCTTCGTCCTTGTATGCTTCTTTGATGACCAATGCGTCCACGACTGTCGTGAGCCAGTTGACGAGTTCGTACAGATACATGCTCGGTGCATCCTCCCGACCGTTCGGCGTCCAGTCGTATTCCGAAAGGCCGAAAAAGTCGTCCAGCTTCGAGGAGATGAGCCCGGTGATCCGAGCCAGCGCCCGAGAAAGTGTGTTCTCGAATGAAGTGGAAGCATTCAGGGATATCGGCCCGCCCCGCTGCGTGGAACTGATGGATGAATGTATGAACGCCAATCAGAAATGAGACTCGGACGTATAGACTGCGAACCGGAGATTAGTCAGCGAACGCTGTAGTTCGGCGCAGGCTACTTGGAAATGCTCTAGGTTTGTTACAATCTGAGCTATCTGCGTCAGGGTAGCTGTGCTGGCCAGTCTTGTGCCAACAGTCTCGCTGATGTGGTTGATGAGCAGACTGTCAAGAGACTTGGGACGAATCAGAATTGCTGCATGCACCGGAGTATGGTCCGACCTTGCTCAATAGCTCGTCGATATTCCTGTGATGTTGTGACACTCCTTCAACAAAGGCATAGAACTTCTGGATAAATGCGCGAATCTGAGCAGAGAATGAGATTAAATCGCTATGCACTATTTTGCACGGCTCACATCTTGACAGCAAAGATAAAAGGTCTGCGACCAGGGAAGATTACAAGGAAAGGCACTTCTGATCGGGCTCAGCAGCAATTTCTTCGGCCAGACGACAGAACATCACACACCTTTGGACGGCATCTTCCTCTTCCTCGCTGATCCAGACAACTTCCAAGACGGTTTTCGCTTGGTTCTCTGTGTCGATCTGCATCGGTAGATGATCATCTTGTTTCACGATCTTCCATGCGTAAGCATTGGGCCAGGAAAACGAAAGGTCAAAACAGCCCACATCATCGAATCTCTTATTGAACTGAGCTTCCAGAAGTTTGGCATATTTCTCGAACAGCACGATGATGAAAGAGTGCAGAGGAATAGTAGAGTAGCTGGAGGACTGCAGACGATGAGTTCACCAACGAGGGCATTAGTGAAGTATCAGTACCTCGAGAGTCATGACAAATTTGATCAAGCATTCTTTGACCGCCAAGAAAGAGTCAGGATTAGTCTCTGTTCGCAAGGCAGCTTCGATGGCAGATGTTAGTCGAACCACCAGGCCATCCCAAAGCTCTTCTACATCTCGTTCAGAGCGAAATTCGTCCGTTGTTTCGAGAACACGCGTCTCGACGATGAAGAAACCGCATATCTCTTGCGTGAGGCTGTCGAGAGCGCCTAGTGGTAATGGAGTGGGAAGGATGAGGTCGGATTGTGCCTCGAAAGAGATGAGAAGACTGTTTGCAAGCGATAAGTTACACCTACCTTGCGATCAGCTTGGTACGAGCGACGAAGCTCGTCTAGAGAATCCAATGCCGTGTAGATGTGGATGGATTGGAACAGAGGCTTGAAGTCGACTTGGATTTGATCGTTGTTTAGCACGTCGTCTTCAAGCGGTCAGCAGACGAATTATGGCCTTTCATGAAGCTCACAGTCAGTCTTCTCGTAAGTGACCATTTCAACTGCACTGCCCACGCGACTCATGCGCAATAAAGGATCCTTCTCTCGGCGCCCTCTCCATCGACGTTGACGAGTTTCTGTCGCGTCCAGCGCGAGACGGCCAACGTCTCCACTGACGTTCCGAATTTCGAGGAGCCATTGTTTCATTGAGGCAGTGACTGCGTCCTTGATCTGCCCCCGCAGTGATGGCAACGACGACAGCAAGTGCTGGAAGAAGGGTGTCTGGGATAGCGATGTCGGGGGCATACTCTGTATCTCATCCAGAGACTAATTACATCCCTAGTGTTAAAACATCCCGACAATCACAGCAGCAGCAGATCACACACCCTTAACGCGCTCCAGTATTTCCCCTCCCGCACCATCTCCCCGACGCGGTTGACGACATCAAGAACGCGAAGACACGCCTGCAGCGTGTCTATTGCCTCATCTAGGTTCGCGGCTGTCTTCTTGGACTGTAGCAGACCGCGCTTCTTCTCCACCAGACCGCGACCGAGCTGCGCGACACTTGCATCAAGAGAAGAGATAGTCTGTTTCATCTTGTCCGTGTAGTTCTTGACATTGAATAGCGTGGACACAGATGAAATGAAGTCTTGGTAGTTATCCGCACATATCTTTTCGATCTCGGCATCCTTGGACTCTACTAATCCTTGAACACTGCGGAGGAAGGCTTCCTGTTGTCTGTTGGTGTGTATCTGCTTGATGATGGGACCCAGTTGTTCGAGATTCTCGGACGAAGAAGATGGATCCAGAAGATGGATTTGCTGTAATTGAGTGTCGATGCTTTCCGGCGTGAACTGGTTGACTCGTCTCCTCGGCGGCATAATGCAATGGCCGGGACAGATCTCAATTGATGGTGTGGCAGTGTAACTGCTGTCTTGATGTTGGATGATCACGAGCTTCGGACCTTTCGCCCGACGCGTTAAGGATGACCACCCCTGGCCAGTGCTTGATCTCAACACGAACGTTCTTCCTCTCCCGTTCAATATGCCCTCTATCAATTTCCACGTCGATGCCGCGTAAGACTTGAGGTATCTTTGATAGACCGACAAGTTGAATCGATTGGCCAGCCTCTTCGACATGGATGGAACGCTAGTCGATTCTACTGCTGGCGTTGAAGGCGCTTGGGCTCTCTTTAAGGTCGCTTATCCGACCCTAGACTTGCACGATATCTTGAGCTGTGTGTCGGACTCGATCCTTCTCAGTCTGATCGTTTACCGTCCTACATAGCTGCTCACGGTGTGCGGACAATCGAGAACATACGGAAACACTGTGGGATCACAGATCCAGACGAGCTGGCTGTCCGTTCTCCTTCGCCATCGCACTTCTTGGAACCTTACACCGTTTTTATAGCGCGAAGCTGAGCGCTTCGAGACCGCCATCGTAACATCCTCCACTGAAAACGGCCGATCTGGAATTGTTGTACTCCCCGGCGTCATGGCCGCCATGGACACGGTACAGCCTTAGCAGCAATAGTTTTGGTTTCTCGAAGCTCATTCAACCGCTAGATCGCGTCGAAGCGCTCTCTGCCGAACCCCGTCTGGGCCATCTGCACATCTGCAACAAGAGCGTACGCGAATACGGCACTTCGACTTACCGGAGTTCCTGTTCCAGATGTTTTTGTCACCTCGGAGGATGTCACCCAAGGCAAACCCAAGTGAGTGTCAAACTCCTTGATCTTTGGCGTGATCTTACTTTTTCAGGCCCGATCCGTACCTTCTCGGCGCAAAGCTGGTCGGTGTAAAGCCGGAAAACTGTAAGCTCAGATCATGTTACCTTCAACTTTATCTGTAGAACGTTTATCAGGTGTTGTGTTCGAAGATGCGCCCAACGGTGTTCGCAGTGGGCAGGCTGCGGGCTGTAAGACTATAGGATTCCTCACGTCACACACTTTGGAGCAGATGCAAGCAGTCAAACCGGATTTCCTGGTGAAAGACATGTCGAAGATCAAATTCAAGCTATCAGAGGGCGGTGGCCTCGACGTCACTGTAGAAATAGAAGATCTCTAGTCGTTATCTAATCCACACGTAGATCGTAGAAAGAATCGGTCCATGCTTGATGATAAAGATGTCGAATTGGTATCCACACTCTCCACCTTAGAGAGCTCTTATTGATAATTACTGGAAAGAACGAAGGTGACTGGGCTTGGACGTACAGCCACATCGTGCGAGCATGTCAACCGTGCGGCCCGACTGCAGGTACTTATTCATCAATTGACCCGTCGCTTTGCGCGCCCAACCTTCAATACCCAAGATGAGAATGCCAGATATCTCAATCGTCTCGATAACGCTTCCGCTTCTTCTCGCCGGGCATGGTTTCCGCAAGAAGTCGCTCTCCACGAGCGGTGCATTGACCGCCCTCGTCGTCGGCTTCCTGATGTTCGTCGGGAGCCTCAAGACTTGGGGCATTTCTCTCATCTTGTTTTACCTCATCGGGAGCCGAGCGACGAAATGTACGTGCATACGCGCCTCGGACGCTATAGCGTGTTCCCTCATCAGACGCGCACGCAGACGGGAAGCAGAAGAAACGGACTCTGGAGGCGGGCTACCATGACGCAGGCTACCGATCCGGCTGGCAGGTCCTCAGCAACTCATTCAGCGCCCTCGTCGCGTGTTCTGCCTGGAACATTCTGTTTGACCCACAAGGCGTGCATGCCAGTATCTTCCGTTTACTCACAGGCGACGCTGTGAGGATCCCATCCAGTATTGTGCACCCGTATTCGAGTGAATGGTGTCCGGTGTCTGAAAATATCGGCCAAGGATGGAGTCGGACCCTTGTTTTTGCCGCACTTGGGTGCGCACCTTCCACGCACAATGGGCCAACTGCCTTGAACTTGTTCCAGTCACTTCGCATGCTGTCTCGGGGACACGCTTGCGTCTGAAATCGGGATACTGGCCCCTTCACCACCGCGACTAATCACGACTTGGAAGCCTGTTCCGCCCGGTACGAATGGCGGAATGTCGGTGAATGGGACGATCGCGTCTCTCGTGGGAGGAGTGATCATGGGATTGGTGGCTAGTATCTGCCTGGTCCTGGAGAATCCGACATGCAGGCAGACATGGGATGTCGTTGTCGGTGACGCTGTGTTTTGGGGTGCGATCGCTGGCGCGTATGGTAGCGCCATCGATTCGTTCCTTGGCGCGACGATTCAAGCGACGAGGTACGATGACGAGCGTAAGGTTGTGACTGAGGATGCCGCTCAGGGGAAGACTATCAACGGATGGAATGTCTTGTCCAATAACCAGGTGAATGTCGTCTCATCACTCTGCTGCGCTGCCTTTCTCGGTCTGTACGCATAGACAGTATTGAAAGCATCCACATATTTCGATGTTTCGCATTCATTATGAACAGGAGTAAGTAAGGATAAAGATCTGCGAGCAAATACCAAGGAGGAGAGCTAGATGATGGATGTACAGACGCGGGGTATTTTGGGAGGGAAACAATCCAAGGCGGCACCTGCGTGTATCTCACATCATCACGTCTAGTACTCACCCTCCTCTTCGCCATCAGCACTGTCGGTGCCAACCTCCTCGTAATCCTTCTCCAAGGCAGCCAGATCTTCACGTGCCTCTGAGAACTCACCTTCCTCCATACCCTCGCCGACGTACCAGTGCACGAACGCACGCTTCGAGTACATGAGATCGAATTTGTAGTCTGGTCGACGGCGTCAAACGGCTGCAAACGTAGTATAAATGAACACGCACCAAGTCGACCCCAGGCAGCAGAGATGGCAGTGGTGCTGCACATAAACCCATTAGATGGTCCCAGAACATTCATTCACAAGAACTCACTTGGCAAGCATGCAAAGACTCCGAGTGGTCTTCGCGAGGTCACCTCCCGGCACACAAGCAGGGGGTTCGTTGCAAACACCCATCTGTGAAAATGTTACTTGGAAGGTCATGTGTGTGTTGACCAAAGACATGCCTTGAATCCTGTAGGGCACCAGTCGACGAACTGGATTGTACGCTTCGTCTTGATGCTGGCAACCGCAGCTTGGGTGTCCTTGGGCACAACATCCCCACGGTACAACAAGCAGCAGGCCATATATTTGCCCTCCTTAGGGTCGCATTTCACCTAAAATGACATGTTAGATCCAGTTGTACCAGTTATCTAAGCTAGGAAACTGACCATCTGATTGCCGTGCTCGAAGCAAGCAAAAGTCATCTCAGCAACAGAGTTTTGCTCGTGACCAGCCTTCTCGGCAGACAGAAGGGGAGCATAGGTAGCCAGGGGGAAGTGAATACGGGGGAAGCTACACAAGGGGTGAGTCTCAGATTATCAATGACGTCATCAAACAACACACGGCACAAGGTTAGTCTGGAACTCATTGAGATCGACGTTCAGGGACCCGTCGAACCGCAAGGAAGCCGTAATGGACGAGACAACTTGAGCAATCAACCGGTTTAGGTTGGAGAAGCTCGGGGAAACGACACCGAGGTTCTTCTTGCAGATGTCGTAGATAGCCTCGTTGTCGACCTATTCCGATCAGCCGGAGAGAATGGAAAAGCAAAACGCGCAGGCGCACCATGAAAGAGCAGTCAGAGTGCTCGAGCGTGGTGTGAGTGGTGAGCACCGAGTTGTACGGCTCGACGACCGAGCTGGACAGCTGAGGCGCGGGGTACACACAGAACTCAAGCTTGGACTTCTTTCCGTAGTCGGTCGACAAGCGCTCGAGGAGGAGAGCACCGAAGCCTGAGCCGGTTCCACCACCGAACGAGTGGAAGACGAAGAAGCCCTGGAGTCCGGAGCAGTTGTCGGCAAGGCGGCGGACCTTGTCCATGACAGGGTCGATGAGCTCCTTGCCAACAGTGTAGTGACCACGCGCGTCTGAGATAGGGCACCACTAAGACAGTATGCGACACAAGGCTGACTAATGTGCTCACAGTTGTTGGCGGCATCCTCCTTGCCTGTAATCATCGTCTCAGGGTGGAAAAGGGAGCGGTAGGGACCCGTCTTGACGTCGTCGATGACACCAGGTTCGAGATCGACGTAGAGGGAACGGGGGACGTGCTTGCCCGATCCAGTTTCGGAGAAGAAGGTCGAGAATCCACTGTCGGAAGCAGAGGGAGAGCCCTCCATGATACGACCATCAGGCTGGCGAAAAATCGAAAGTTAAATGCATAATGAAGGAAGCAAACGACAGGGCACGTACGCTCAAGCCGTGCTCGAGAGTATAAAGCTCCCCTTTGGTGGGTCTGTCAGCACGCGATGGAGACGCGATTGAGGATGGAAGGAACGTACAGCAGGCGTTACCGATCTGGACACCGGCCTGGCCGACGTGGATAGAGATGACTTCACGCATAGTGTGACGACCGCGGCGGAGTTGGAAGAGAGAGACGAGCTAGGGTCCCGATGCGTCAACACAAATTTGTCGCGCCACCCCCCTTCTCGGCTCCGAGGCCGGCCGACTCAGACCGGATTGTTCCGCTTCCCATAAGTCAACTAACTTGTCCTTTGCGTCGACCTTCGAGACTTGAATACTGGCGTGTTGCCGATGAAGTACCTCTTTGTCTGCAAAATCAACAGCATGCATCGTCAGGTATATCCTCCAAAGTCGGTGGCTTCTCATTTGCTCGCCTCCCTACATTCTGAAGGCAGCTTTATCGTTAGCTCTTGTTCTTCTATATCTGCCTGCTGGCTGCCTTCGGGTGCTTGTCGCCGTACATGATTCATTCATCCGCTTCTTCTCGCTGAAACTGTCATATGGACGCACGGATCGTCCCCACTTGTTCTTCTCTACCTGCCTGCTGACTGCCTTCGGTCTCTTGTGGTCGTGCATGATTCATTCATCCGCTTCTTCTCGCTGAAACCGTCATATGGACGCACGGTAATCCTCTCTGTGGTCTTGTTTGACCAGGGCGGACTCGATGTATCAACCCATGCCGACGCCAACTTTCTTATCCTTATTTTGTCCTGCGGCATCTATCCGAGGCGCTGATGGCTTACAGCACGGACTATTGCATACCCTAATTGATGCACTCCTCCAGCCTTGCAGCCTTGTTCTGGCTTCTGCCGATTTTGCATCGCTTCTCCTGCCGGTATTTTACTCAAGGCACCGATTTCATACAAGCGTCCGATGTTCTTCTGTTCACCGGACGCTCTAGAACGGCAATGTTCTTGAAGATGAGGCCTTTTTCAGGGTCGCTTGCCGTCGGTCTGCAGCATGTCTGGTGTCGTGAGTTGCCTCTCCTCCTGGTCACTTCTCGCCGCCTTCTTGACAGTGCGGTTATCGGCCTCTATCGGCCGACGTGCTTCCCCTGTTTCCCAAGGCCACGCGCTCTACCGGGCCACGCATGCAAGCAACTCGGCATCAGTCGTGTAGATAATCTAGTTTCCACTCAATCCAATCCAATCGCTGCTGAAGTCTCTGGCACGGCCGGCGATGACGTCTATTCCTTTCCGAGCCCTTCGAGTGACCTGCCGCCAGCGACACAGGCGACGCATTCATCAATAAAAATCACCGCGCGGGATTAGAATCCTGCAGCCACACGAAAACATCTCTTCATTTGCTTTGACAACACGTGAGTTCTAGCGCTTTATCTTTGTTCCATAGTCTGTCCCTTATAAGGCGGGACATTCCTTCGAGTCCCTCATTCCATACTCTCTCTCTTTGCTACAATGGTCCTCAAGCTCTACGGTTACACACACTCCAGCTGCACCCGTTCCGTGGCTACCGTCTGCAAGGAGATCGGCGTCCCCTTCGAGTTCATCCTCATCGACATTGCTGCCGGTGAGCAGAAGACGCCCGAACACCTAGCCCGCCAGCCTTTCGGTGTAGTGCCAGCAATCGAGGTTCGTCCCAGATCATGTTCTCGGCATTGCCCTGATATCCTAGCAGGATGATGGCTTCAGTCTCTTCGAAAGCCGTCCGATCGCGCGGTACATCGTGGCAAAGTACGGGAACGGAAGCACACTCGTTCCCGATCCGAAAGACATCCAAGCGACTGCCAAATTTGAGCAGGCCATGAGCATCGAGAGCAACCACTTCGACAGCGTTGCACTACCCATCATAATCGAGAAAGTGTTCAACCCGTGAGTGTCGGTCTCGTTATGATCGATCGATCGATCTCAACTTCTCAAGGATGAGGGGATTGGCAACGGACGAGACCAAGCTTGCGGCGTTGGTCGCCACAATCAACGCGAAAATGGATGTTTATGAAAAGATGCTGGCAAAGCAGACCTATCTCGCCGGAAACGTAGGTCATCGAGAACACGGTCGATTCATCCTTATCCACCTCACAGACGCTGACAATTGCCGATATCTTCCATTGCCCATGGCTCGAGGGACTGAAGACGGTGAGTTTCTGTATGAAATTAGTGCCGGTTCTTTCTAATCTCTGTCATCCTCTAGGCTGTTGGACCTGAGTTGTTTACCAGCCGTCCAAATGTCAACCGTTGGGTCGAGGATATCACATCCCGTCCCAGCTGGCAGTCGGTGAAGAACGGAGTTTAAGCACCATCAAATGCTCATTGTATTCACGAATCACTACCCGAGCATCATTATTAAAAGCCACTTTGAATCTGGGAAGCGGACCGTCTGGTTATGCCTTAAAAGTCGAGAGGCAGGCTCTACGATTTACCAACCCCATCAGGTCACTGATGGGTCAGTGATGGCGTTGTGTCATTTGATTGTCGCGTTCATCAAATCGCGAACTGGTTCGAGATTCGACAAGCATCTGTTGAAGTTGTCCGGACAGGTCTTAGTACATAGCCCATTTTCCTGAAGAGATTGCACTTGAGCCGGGCCAGAATCAAAGTGTTCGTCAGTTCTCTTTTGATTCAAGTGTTACAGCCCGCTTTTTATGGATATTTCGGCTGGTCGGCTCCAGAAGATATATATTTTCGTCAAAGTCGCTTGCGTAGATCCCGAACAAACGATCAGTGGGTGGCGTAAGCACCTGCCAAGAACTTGAACCGTAACTTGTGAAGAGTATGGATGCCACGCACACCCCGCCAGCACATGCGACATTCCTGCGCAATGAAGCGGAGGTGGTCGCAATGAGACGGACTGCAGTTTAGCTGTCACACCGGGACCGGCGCTCTGCGGTAATTTGTTCATCATGCGTCTTTGATGAAACCATCATCTCACATCTGATCGGTAAATCACAGTCTAGACCACGTGCGATGTGGGAGAACCACTGTCGAATTTTGACAATCAGGTTGACGATCGTATGTCCGTGTCAAGTGCTCCCCTTCCTCCTGCGTCCTAACATCCACGCTTTCGCCGGTGACCCTTTTGAACCTCCATCCCATCCACCGTGCGTAGTGAATCCTAGTTACAGCCAACGTTCTCCCTCACTCACTCTCTCTCTATTTCTCCAGCCTCAGCCATTCTACGTACCCTCTTTTCTCAGTCTCGCGCGTACCCCATTCGCATATCGTCCGCTCGTTCGATCTCGCTATCCACCACACATCGCGTTCCCCCACCTCACTCCCGACACGCGCGCACGAGACCTCCTGAGTTGCTCGTAGGCTGTGTGGGGACGTATACGAACAAGCGCAAACATGACGACCCGGACGCAGACCTCGAGCCCGTTCGCCAGGCTCTCCTTGATGAGGAAAGGTTCCCAGTCGGCCCGCGCTCGGGAAGCTTATCGTGCCCCCGCGGTAGACGACAATTACATCCCTTACAATGGTCCGGTAGAAGCACCACCACCAAGGCGGCAGGAGCGGGGCAGGGACAGCTGGGGCGATCCGGTGTACGAGGATGATGGAGACCACCTGATTCAAGAGCTGCACCAGCGTTACGCGACGGACTTGTCGAGGGACCCCTGGCATGGGGAGGTGGAAGAGCGCATAGGCCGACCCCGTGCCCGTACCCATTCAGGTTTCTCCGGCCGCACAGTGTCCTCGGGTACAGTGGACCCTCACATTCCCAATATCGGTGCCTTTCGAAAGTCGTCCGTAACCGCTGACGGCAGGCCACCCGTTCCTTCATATATCAACCTCGACAAAAGCGGGGGGGTTGGCGAGTCCCCTGTCCCATTTACTCGAACCTCGCGCGATGTACCCCCTCAGAAGCGGTCCAGTTTGGCGACCATATTCACTTTCGGGCAGTCGAGTAAGAAAAATCCCTTGTCGCCAACCAAGGTTCCGCTGCCGGTGAGCCCTGCAGCGAAAACCGACCCGGCAAGCTTCTCGAGCATGTACAACCCTCCTCAAGCTCAGATGCCAACTGGATCCGGACCGCCTTCAATCTACAGTGTATCCTCCCAACGGCGCAGCAATCTCGATTCTCACGACGTGGACGCGTATCACTCTTATTACAATTACACGCCCGCCGCTGACCAATTTGGGACGTTGGACGCTCCGAGGAACGCCCTTACGTCTCCGCATCCGTACTCATATAACCTCATCCACGAGCCACCTCCCACCGCCCCCCTCATCATCTCCCCGAAACTCAAATTTGACGTTATTCAAGACGAGTCGCTCGACCCTCGCGTACGCATGCTGAAGAACTCGACGTCGACGCCGAACCTTCGGTCTGGTTCGCGCTCTCCCAATCGGCTACGCAAACCAGGCCCGCCGTCGAAGCTGAAGGATCGTTGGCTGAGTCCCGAGACCTGGTGCGACGCGGTTATGTTTCCGCGTCCGAGGCTCAAGATCGAAGGCCTCAACGGGAGGGTGGTCAGCCCACCGGGATCACCAGTATCTGGTGGATTTGACGCCCACGAAAATCACTATAAACCTCCGGGTATCGCTTCTCGAGTGCTAGCACACTCTCGCAGCATTGCCAGCCTTCGTAGTTCCGAAGCTGGACCGAGTACTCGGAGGAACGAACCCCCAGTGTTGCCACCTATCGTAGTCTCTCCGACTCGTCTTGAGCGCCCGCCTCGGCCGAAGAGCTTCGCACTGGATGACCTCGCGTTGCCGAGTCCGGTGCCTTCGCTGGCACGGTATGTTTTTTTTCTCGGCGATGACTCGGCGGTGACACAGTTGCAGCGTGCTTGAGGAGGGCCAGATTCTTGAGCATCAGCGCAAGAAATGGCAAACACAAGCGACGGGCTCGTTTCAAAACACGCGAAGCCGCAGCCTATCTCGATCTCGCGCAAAATCGCTCACGCATCGGGGCGAGAGCGGGCCACAAGGCAACATGGCTTTCCTAGCGGCTCGTTCGTTGGTCGGGAATCAGCAGCTCGTTCCGGTGTTGCCTAAGCGAACACATGTTCGCACCGGCAGCCAAACTGGGACTTCGACGGGGGCCAACACGTTCAACTCCCGATCATCGCATTCGCACTCGAATTCGTTGGTGAAGACGGTGAGCAAATCGTTGCACGGACACACTCGCCAAGAGAGCTGGGGCAAATCTGCGCTCAAGAAGGCAGCGGGTATCTGTTACCCTGATCTGTCTCCGGCGGAGGAGGAAAACGGGCTGGAATCAGCGCTCCGGGGTGGGGGAACCAAAGTGATCAGATTAGCTGATCCTGCCATGCTGCCTGTTGACCGGGTGTCTCATCGTAACGGGCCATCGCCTGTCCCGTCGACTGTCAGCGATACTCGCATGGGAATCGCATTGTCGACACCGCCACCGAACGACTCCAGCTCGTTCGAGTCGCTGCACCTGCCGAGCCATCCTTACGCACAGGGCGCGGTGTCGTACTCGTCCTATCAGCCGTCGTCCACCTCCAAGGGCGCGGACTACGCCGGGCCTCATCCAGCTGTGGCCATCCCGCACGCAGATCCGCAAGATCTGTCAGCCCGACACCGACTCCCGCCACAGGCGTATGTTGGTGGGAGCACGCATCCCTATGCCTCACAAAGGGACTCGTTTCCGGTTGTGTCGCAGCCTCGGACCGACAGCAATGTGCCGGCTCAATCGAAAATGTGGGCGCAGCTTTCGCCAGGGATCGTGCGCGAGATTCTGCCGGGCGATCTGATGTATTCTCCCTACACGTCAGAACGTGATTCGACCTCGTCCAGTCCCTCGCCTGCGAACCGGAAATCGACGCTTACTATCTTGGACACGATTGGGCTCGGCGAGACGCTAGTCAACGCAATGGAGCAAAACAGAGACAGCGGATTGGGCACGAGCGAGGGGCATGAGGGGGGTAAGACTGTCGGTGAGTGGATCGACGAGGAGGAGCAAGCTTCTGCCATGGAAGGACACCCGTACCGGGTCCGACGAAAGGCGTCGCAGCACGACGAGGCTCTGCCCGAGACACCACACACCAACAAGTCGTCGCCCGTCGATCCCTCGATGAGCCATGCTCGACTCATCCCGGACAGCCCTCCACCTTTGCCTCGCTCTTCTCCGGCGATGAACTCCGAGGAGTCCTCACCACCTCGCTCGCCCCCTCTCGTTGCCAATGGCGACGACGATAACCTAGACGAGTTCCGGGACCTGTTCTATCGGCCCAACATGACGGACGAGATCCTCACCCACCTCAGCCGGCCGACTTCGACACGTCAGAACAGCGTCACCTGGGACATTGGCTCGACGACGCGGACACGGACCGGCAGCGGCCTGACGAGTCTCGCGCGACAGTTCAGCCACGAGTTTGAGGAGATGCGTGCGATGCGGATGTCCATGGCCGGCAGTGCCGATTCGCAGTCCAGCATCAGCCGTTTCTCGCGCTTCCCGACAGATCAGGACATCCATTTCATCTTCACTGATGAGATGGAGCAGAGCATCATCGATCCTGTGCGTCCCGAGGAGGAAACGATGTCCGCATTTCACCCATCGATCCACAAGCTGCCTGATGATGTCGAGTCCTACAGGACGTCGTCGCCAGTGGATGGTACGTGCTTGATTTGATCGGAGGCACCGTTTCAGTACTCATTTATCGCAGAGACTCTCCGTCTCGGGAGTGTTGGGTCAGGGCTGACACCCAGGATCGAGTCGAGCGGGGACCACCGTCAGTCGCTCACGGGTGAACTTTCGCCCGGGCCTGCTGCCGCTCCGAAGAGCGCACCGATCCCCGTTCCACGAAACTCGCTACAACCCAACTCGGTCGACCCGACCCGGAGCAGTTACATGACCGAGTCCTCCATCTCGAGGATCTCAAACCTGTCCGATTTCCCGTCGCCGCCGTCACCCACCGCAGCCGCCGCCGCCGGCGGGGGACACGGTCACATGACGACGCCCGCGCACATGTCTCTGCTCAGCTCGTATTTCCACGACTTCCACGAAGCCGTCGCCGAGCACGCCGCCTCGGAGGAATCACCCGCCGCGCCACCCTTCACCCCGCGTCTCGGACAGCGGTTCTGAGCCTGTCATTATTATAAATGTTATTCTTATTTGTTTGATATGTTTTCAAAGCTTTCTTCACCCGTAGGGCTGCTAGTTTACTACCGTTTTGTAACACCACATAATCACCGGAGATGGTAAAAGCAGATGCCGATGACGTCCACATCGTGTGGAATCAGCGAAATACGCGTGGGACAGAGAATGAACGGGCTGCAGGGTAAAAGCTTTTGTTGCTTCAGTTTTGTCCAGTATTGTCGAAGCAGTCCTTTCACCTCGATGAACTGCACGATTTTGACTGGCCACATCTCACTTGCACGGAAATGAAATTAGGGTAGAAGGGGAAGCCAGTGACGGCAACATTATTCAAATTCAACGAAATACACTACGGATTTTCATGGGAGAATGAATGGATTCCAAGTGCAGCAAGGTATAACGGTGTAATGCGGGATGATATCATGAAAAGACGTGCAGAGGGGAGACAGGGGAAAGAGAATCAATCGAGCATTGAGGAATCAACAAGGGATAGATCAATACTCAGCGCCCTCCTCCATGTCAGCGGTATCGATGCCGACCTCCTCGTAGTCCTTCTCGAGCGCAGCCAGATCCTCGCGCGCCTCGGAGAACTCGCCTTCCTCCATACCCTCACCGACGTACCAGTGCACAAACGCACGCTTCGAGTACAGAAGGTCGAACTTGTGGTCCAAGCGGCTCCACGCCGACGAGATCGCCGTCGTGTTCGACAGCATGCACACGCTGCGGGTCACCTTGGCGAGGTCTCCACCCGGGACGCAGGCAGGCGGCTCGTTGCAGATACCGAGCTTGAAGCCAGTCGGGCACCAGTCAACGAACTGGATCGTTCGCTTCGTCTTGATCACAGCAACCGCAGCGCTGGCATCCTTGGGCACAACATCACCACGAAAAAGCAGAGCGCAAGCCACTAGATAAGAATAAGCCACACAACAGAAAATTATCGATAAAGGCACACGCACTGTATTTGCCCTCACGGGGATCACACTTGACCATCTGGTTGCCCGGCTCGAAGCACGAGAAGGTCATCTCCGGAACAGAGTTCTGCTCGTGGTTGGCCTTCTCAGCAGAGATGATGGGAGCCAGAGTAGCCAACGGGAAATGGATACGAGGGAAACTGCCGAACAAAGTCAGAAGCAAGGAAGACATCAACTGTTGAGCCTAACTGACGGAACCAAGTTAGTCTGGAACTCGTTCAAATCGACGTTGAGGGAGCCATCGAAACGAAGCGAGGCGGTGACCGATGAGACCACCTGGGCGATGAGACGGTTCAGGTTAACGAAGCTGGGCGAGACGACGCCTAGGTTCTTCTTGCAGATATCGTAGATAGCCTCGTTGTCGACCTAGTCCGATCAGCCGGAGAGAATGGAAAAGCAAAACGGACAGACGTACCATGAAAGAGCAGTCGGAGTGCTCGAGCGTGGTGTGAGTGGTGAGCACCGAGTTGTACGGCTCGACGACCGAGCTGGACAGCTGAGGCGCGGGATACACACAGAACTCAAGCTTGGCCTTCTTTCCATAGTCGGTCGAGAGGCGCTCGAGAAGGAGAGCACCGAAACCTGAGCCGGTTCCACCACCGAACGAGTGGAAGACGAAGAAGCCCTGGAGACCAGAGCAGTTGTCCGAAAGACGACGAATCTTGTCCATGACGGGGTCGATGAGCTCCTTACCCACGGTGTAGTGTCCACGCGCGTCTGTTCGAGTCCATCAGTAAACATTCACCGCAAGCAAAGCGAAAAACAGGCACGACGACATACAGTTGTTCGCGGCGTCCTCCTTGCCCGTGACCATCGTCTCGGGGTGGAAGAGAGACCGGTAGGGCCCGGTCTTGACGTCGTCGATGACACCCGGCTCGAGATCGACGTAGAGCGAGCGAGGAACGTGCTTGCCCGACCCCGTCTCAGAGAAAAAGGTGGAGAAGCCGTGGTCGCCAGACGCAGGCGAGCCTTCTACGATACGGCCATCGGGCTGTGGGAGTGCAAGAAAACGCGTGTCAGCAGCGAGGCGAGGCGCCTGGTGATGCCCACGCACCGACAATCCGTGCTCGAGAGTGTAGAGCTCCCCTTGAACGTTAGTCAGTACCGTGCTGAAAAGAACGCGTCATGGGAGGAACACGCTCTTATCGAACGCATACAGGCAACGCGACACGTCGAAAAGACTCACAGCAGGCATTTCCGATCTGCACACCGGCCTGTCCAACATGGATCGAGATGACTTCACGCATTCTGAAGAAAAAGAGCTAGGATTGGAAATGGATTAGAGGAGCGATCGAGTGCAACCAGTTCCAAGTGGCATACCTGAAGAAAGGTAGAGGGTCAAAGAAGAGTGCTGACGGGGATGGTCAGACCACGCCTGAATTTTTATTATGGCGTGTTTGTGCTCTTTATGCAGTTAAGCGGGACGGCTGACACGATTCACATAATGCATTTTCGCTGCAGGCTCACTAATGTCTGATACCAGTATTCATCATACTGCTACTGGTCATTAAAACTGGAATGCCCTCGAGTCCAGTAAATCTAGAGATGTGGATAAATATCTAAGATCTTCACGATTTGATGGCCTTCTTGATTGCATTTTTCCCGTTGGCCGCTTTCTCAGTGCTCTTGCGCATGAAGTAGCTGGCGAGAGTTATGTCACTGAAACAAAAGAGCCAGATGCTAGTCCACTCACCCAACAAGTACATCCCATATGCGCAGACCGTGCATAGAGTCTGGGACGAGACTGTTTCGGACTTGTGCTTCAGACACAGATTGTTTAGGCGGCTTGTTGGGGTCGTCGTTAGGGTCCAACGAAGCCTTGACAGCGTCCGATAACTTGAGCTTCGGAATGACACGGTGGGTAGCGGGAGCCGTGTGATAAATATGTTTCTTCAATAATGCAATGGCCTCTGGCTGGTTGGAAATCAGTCGCTGGCTTCAAGGTCATGAGGCCCATCCAACGCACAGTGTCTCTGCGCTTGGCAATAGCTGTCGGAGGAGGATTTTCGTCGTCCAAATCCAATGGGCCCCATCGTCGATCGATCTGTATTACTCCGTCCGTTCGATGATCGGAAGTAGACGACGAGGTCGTCGTCGTTTGTCCCGAGTCGTCCGAGACGATCTTGAGCCCCTGCTCTCGAGCGTTTGAAATCATTTTTTCCGCCTTTTCTCGGTAACGCTGCCGTTGCCGAATGGCCCGTTCAGCTTGCCGCTTGTAAGTCCTGTCCCATTCTTCTTGTCCGTGCAGCCATCTCAGACAGGGCTCCTCCTTGATGATCCCAATCTCTGCCGGCTTAAGCTTCAAAACCGACATATCATCCATCGATTCCATTGGCCGTGGTTTGCCATGGACATCCACGCGTTCGCGAAGCATCTGAGGACATGATAAGACAAGAGCAGTGTTCCAGATGATCTACCCGGACATGAACTTGGCGGCTCTCTTCAGCTTGTTTTTCCGACTGGTCGTCGGTGACCGCAGTTTCGAACGTATCATGCGAATTTTGTCGGTTCAGATCAGGAAACGGCTGTTCCGCAAGCTGTTCAGAGCTGTGGTCCACGACGTGCTTTACGAATGCTGAAATGGAGCGATACGCGTGTTTGGCCTGCTGAAGTGTGAGCAAGTCTTGCATATACTCAAGGCAGAGCAAGCAGCTACACTTTCGGTGAAAGTGAACACGGTCAGCACGTGGCACATGTCTGCATACAAGACGTATGAGATGTTTCGTTCGACATAGACTGGACTACTGACCGTCGAAGATCTGCAGGTGGACCTGCATATGCACGTCAGCATGAGTGAATCGCGAAGGAAGGTGTCAAGACCTTGGTGGGCTGTGTGTAGAGCTTCGCATTCACTTCTTGACGATGAGCATCTCTCAAAGCACCTCGTCGAGTCGGAAATCTGTCGGGGTAGGCCGCTCGGTGTGCCAAATAAACGATCTCGTCCCGGAGCACTTCACTGTTCCCGGCGATGATGTACAACGGACAGAGATTGCCCAGCGACCCTTGCAGAATGGGCGACACCAGAGGATGGGACAGCTGTCTGCAAGTCGTGAGACCTTCCACTTGGTACAGATCGAATCACCACTCACTCTGTAGTTGCGTACAGCTGGATTTGAGAATGCAATTCCAGGCTCTCCGCATTGGGATCCTTCATCTGAACTTTGGGCGGCCGGGGTTCCCAGTAATCCACATCGTAATTATCCGGGTCCACCTGAGTGTGGTCGCCTTCTCCGCCTTTTTCGTCTTCGTCCTTCCCTTCGAGGCGGGCTTTCGTCGGTCGTAGTTGGTCAGCATGCCCGGGTTCCGGAGGATCGTTGTGTTTGGAAGGACCAACGCGTCCGTCATTTCCAGGAAGCGAGTCGACCGGCCAGGTGGTACTAGGTTTCGCCAGAAATCCATGTTGAGGAATGATGTCTGTTTCTGTATTTTCCATAACGCTGGGGAAAGAGTGTGTCAAATCCACCCAAGGGGATATAAGAATAGCTCCAGCCGCCATGGGAAGTCCCATGTCACGTATCAGAGTCAGGACCGTCACACACAGACCAGCACCAGCAGAGTCCCCTGCAGAATCTGAGTTGTTATTAACGATATACCAATATGCTGACCTGCGAGAACAATCTTCGAAGGCGGAACAGGCTGGTGAACTGCATCGGGAGGTGGTTGAATAAGGTACAGATCTGCGCAACATCTTAGCAATTGTGTCGAGATGAGGGAAGATTGCTCACATGCAGCGAGAACATCTTGGACAGGACACGGCCAAGGGTATTGCGGCGCCTTTCTACATCACGATCAGCATTTCAATCGCTAGCGGTTTGGGGAATTCTGCATACCGATAGTTCACAGCGAATACCCTCCCATGTATCTTGCGAGCTAGAGTCAAGAGTTACGGAGACCCGCAGGAGAATGCACAATTGAAAACTTGCCGTATCGGATGAGCTGATATCTATGTGTATCTAGCGAGAAGATCAGTGCATATAGCTGCTGCAAACTCGCCACAAACTTATGGAGCCCCAAAAGTATCCGCCTTCGCAAGGTACGATGAATTGTCCAGGTAGCATTCGAGATCGTGCTCACCCCCGTGTACGTATAACTGCAAGGGAGATAAGTAGAGATAGCACCATTTCGGCTTCGGCTTACCATGACTCTATCCAACTTCTCCATCCTCACAGTAGTTTCCTCGTCCTCGGTCAACTTGCGTGAGAGCGGGTTGCGGACCTCCTCGTCGTCGTCAAGAAACTCCTTCTGCGTGATCCACTCCGCGTCGACTCCGTCGAGGCCGCGGACCTGCCACCACCTCTCGCCGCCGACGACGGACTTGAGCTCCTCCGGTCCGAACCAGTCCACAAGCACGTCGGCGGCCTGGTTGCACGTCGCGAGGCTGATGCTGCATGCCGCCACCGCAGCCCAGTAGGGCGCCGGGACGTGGGTGTTCGTGCTTTCGTGCTGTGAGTGGTGTATCTCGCGTGGACACGCGCGGTGTGGACTGACAACTTCTGCAGGCTCTCTACCGTGTTCTTCGTGCCCAGCTCGATGAAAGCTTTGACGATGTGGAACGCTCTGGACGGATGGGACTCAATGGAGGTTGCGAGCAACAAGGAAGCGATCTTGGGCTCACTGGTCGAAGAATATATCATCCTGCGCCTCGTCTGGTCGCTTGTCCCGCTGTTTCTTGGCGAGGCGTTTACTGTGCTTGGCGAAGGTCTTGACAACAACTGGTGTGATGTGCACGGCGGCAGAGACAGTCGAAACAGGCATCCCGAGCGAGCGTGTGCGAAGAAGGTGTATAAAGAATGGCAGGTCGTCTTCGCGATACTACGTCATGGTTGAGGTCAATCGAGTGTTATGATCGGTGCACAGCCACAGGTGCTTTGCATCAGCATGTTCCAATCTAATCAGCTCGGCCGATCAGAGTGAGAACTCTCCCTCGAGATCAAGCAGAACCCTCCCGAGCGTATGGAGACCGCCCCGGCATCCCGGATGATCAATTGAAGGCCTCTGCTTGGCTCATGTCTGTGCATCTGTTTCCGGGTGTCTCGGGCACGGAGTCGGCAGTTCCTCGCTGGTGCCTGTGGTACCAATCTGATTTCCGGTTAGGCTTTTGATATGGCAGGATACATGGGTGTGCCCACTTGACCGGCAGCAGTCGTCTTTCTTCCCACTGCCACCATGCCGGCCACTGGGCTGCTACTGCTGAGCACACTGTTCCCCATCGCTCAGGTTTTTGCGGCCCCCAAAGGCAACATCCCGCGGCCCGCGGATCCCTTCCTCGACCCGAAACACGATGTCTTCAATCCACTGCGTTATATTGCCTCGAACGTGCTCACGGGGATTGCTTTCGGTGCGCTGCCACGAAACCCACTCCCGACCTGAAAATAAAATGATTGCTCTGCGAAGGCTTGATCTTGCTGGTCGCGTTTATAGAGACGGGTCTGGTCTACAAACGCGGAGCGAGGTTCATGCTTTCGATGGTCATCGGATGCTACAGTGCGTCCTCTCAGCCCAACGCGCCTTCCACGCGGCTCGAATCAAACGTGTTCTCTAGCGTTTGCGATCGGATTCGGCACACGCTTCGGTCTGCACTCGAATCCGGAGGGTAAAGGTGAGTACCAAGTATATCTATCCCTGAAATCAGATTTTTCACCGTGTTTCCAGGTCTGTACATCGTGGAATACCTCTTCATTGTCCTCTCTCCGTGCGTGCGCCGTGCTTGCGATGCACCCAGCCTGCACTGACGCGCGAGCAGTTGCGCCTTCATCGCATCGGAGTACGTCCTCCTTGGCAGACTGGCGCGGTACCTCGAGTGCGACAGACACCTCATGGTGCCAGCCCGCCGGATCACCAAGATATTCGTCTCTTCAGACATCACGACGTTCCTTATCCAAGTGAGGGCGCTGCCTTCCCGCGCCACCTCCCAACCGGGCTCAATTCTCCCAGGCTGTCGGCGGCGCCGTGTCTGTGTCCTCCCAGGAGCTCAAGATCAACACAGGCAAGCCCGCTCTCTCGCCGGGCCTAACCCCAGACTGACTAACGTCCACAGTGGGATCACATGTGAATTGACTCGGGGGCGTCCACAAATCGACATCTGACCATCCCCGTGTCTAGATCTTCCTCGCTGGGCTTGTCCTGCAGCTGGTCTCCTTCCTCGTGTTCATCACCGTGTTCGTGGTTTTCCTGTACCGTCTGTACACGTACGACAGGGCGCTGTGGGCCAGCGCGAGCAGCACGAAGCAGCGCGACTGGCGGATCCTGGTCGGTGCTATGGCGCTCAGCTTCCTCGGCATCCTCGTGCGGCACGATCTCTGCACCTTCCCCCTACGTCACTGATCCGGCCGCAGATTCGGTCCCTCTACCGTGTCATCGAGCTGTCCCAGGGATACGTCGGCCATCTCGCCACAGACGAGGCTTTGTTCTACGCGCTGGGTTCGTCACAGCAGACCGTTATTCGAATGATGCAATCTCACACCCCTCCAGACACGCTGCCTCTCTTTTTGGCGATCGCAGTCTATGTCTTCGTATGGCCAGGCAACTACATCGGAGACGGAACACCTCCGATTGCCGATCAAACCGAGAGCACCAAGGACACGGAACTGGCTGAAACGCACTAGACTACTCCCGTCAAGTTAATTCTAGATGATGCAAGCATGAAAATTCACATAAACGCGTGGGCATCCTTGAGAAACACGACGGCACGTGATCGCGATTGGAGGCGATCGAAATTGAATATGGGTCATCTCTGCTCTGAATCCAGATTCGAGGGAAGAACACCGAGATGCACACTGACCGAGAATCTTCGTACAAATACAGAAACGTATCGAATGTCCCATCTCGGGTCGGAGATCCTTTACATAGACGACAAACATCAGGCCCAGGGGTCAATGTAGTCCCTCCAACACACCCTTGGTAAGCTTGGAAAGCCAAGGACGACGAGTCAGCAGATTGCAGATAGATAAAAATACAGAAACTGTAGCACGGTACACAGATATACAGCATGTCCAGCAGCATTTCATGGAATCAAGCCATGCGTCCTCAACAGTGCTCCCCATCTAGCGCAAATCGTCAGTCCATCTCGTTCCCAAATCCAAAAAGCGACCAGACTCACTCTTCTCGCTCGACCTCCATCTCCGCCATGCGGCGCTTCAAGTCCCTACATACAGATCCCGAAACAGTCAATGACGCGGTAAGATCGGCGGACGATGGTCACGCACGAGTTTTCGCGACTGAGCGCGTTCCTGTCTTCCTTGGTTTTCCGCAGGTCCGCGGTCATCGAGGCCCAGGCTTCCTCGTCAGGAAGATTCGCGTCATTGTACATGCTGTCCAGTTCTTCGTTGAAAGCCTGGAACGATTAGGCTTCAGGCGAGATGACAGCAGAGCGCCCCCTGATCACACACACCTCGTACATGATTTCCTTCTCAGCGGTCGCATCGGCAAGCAAGCTCTTGACCAGCTCACACTGGCGCCGTGAGTTCTGCAGCTCAAGCTTCGTCTTCTCCAGCTCGGTCGATTTCTGGTCGCATGCTTCAGCCCATCGAGCGAGCGATCAAACAAACAGAAAACACACCTCGTCGAGCTCGCTGGCCATTTGCTGAACGCCACTCTCGAGTGCCTCCTGGTTCGACGTCGCCCGTGAGAGAATCCCGTCCGCTTCGGATACGAGGGCTGTAAGTGAACGTTGTGCGTCGTCTGAGCCACTGCGTCGTGGAGTGCTCCAGGGAGCAGGAGCGGCAGCAGCGCCTCGTGGTGTGCCATCGCCGCTGGCCCTCTGCCCGATGAGCTGTCTCATCTCCTCCATCCGATCGATAGCAACTTGAGTCTGAGCAATTCGTCAGCGAAACGCATTGCAAGAATACAACACAATCCACTCACCGACGCCCGCTGCGGTGTGCGCGTCATCTTGGACGGTGAAGCCGAACGGGCCGGCTCGTCGGTGCTGAGCATCCCGATCTCGACCCGCATCCGTTTAACGGCGCGGTGACACGACTCGACATCCTCTTTGGTCGTCTGCGACAGCTGCAGCACCCGGTTTGGTTCCCGGCCTTTGGTGGACGAGCGTATCGAGACAGCCCGGCCATTCAGTTGAGGCGACACACGCGCGGTCATCGGTTTAGCACGTGTCAACGGAGACTCGTGCCGCGTCACAGGTTTCCTCGGCGGAGGGTCAGCGTGGTCCGCACTGCGTAGGGACGTCTTCTTCTTGATCGACAGAGGCTCGATTGGCGCCGCAGACGTCGACGCGCGTGGAGTAGCTTCGGTGTTGCCGGTCGGAAACAGAGGCAGTCGTTTGCTCCGAGGGATGGCTGTCGCCCGTGAAGCCGCTCCACGCGCTGCATTTGAGGCATTTTCAAGAGCAAGATCATCATCCATCGAAGGCAATCGGGCCGCGGACTCGAGCATAGGGGTCTTTGCAGGCGGTAAGGGGGAAGGGCTCCTAGGCCCCAAAGGACGTCGTTCATGAGATAAGGACCGAGATTGTCGAGGCGGAGAATCAAGGGGGGCCCAGATTGCATTCGCGACAGGGGCCGTCCTGGGGCTTCGTCTACAGAAAGTCAGCTCAGGTAAGAGTAAAGCAAAGCGTGTGCTTCTTTACCTTCATAGATAGTTTCTTCCGAAGGATTCGGAAGGGGTGTCGGAGCGATGGTCTTGCCATGCTGAGTCTGACTGTTCTTTCTCGCCAACGCCAGCTGGAAGGCCAAGTCCCGTTCCGTGGAGTCCATGTCACGCACATGGTCCAGGATAGTCCGATCGTCATCCTCGATGTCACTGTACTCGAGCCCCCGGTCTCGTGAGCTGGCCCGCGAGGAACTACGGCTCGGAGGCCGACTCTCCGGCTCAGGTGTGCCCCCAGGTGACCTGCTTTTCCTGAGAACATTCCTCGACCGCGACCGGGACGAGCGCGTTCTTAGCGAATCATCGTCCGTGGACATCATAGTGGTCGCAGTGGAATTAGACCGCTGCGAGAATTTAGTAAGGCTGCCATCTCCCGTGCTTGTGGTCTGCGTGTAAATCGATGACCGGCTGTTCGAAGACTTGGACCGGCGATGGCCATTGACAGAACCCCCGAAGAAGTCACCCATGGACGATCCGGGGCGAGAATTGAAGAGGTTCCGCGAGATGGCATCCAATCCGAAGATCGCGGCTTTGGACCGATGCGTTGGAGTCGAGGGTGCTGAGTTCTTCCCCGTACGGAACTCGAACAAGCCAAACTGATGAACTAAACGAAAGTTAGACAGGCTCTTGTAGCGTAAAAAAGGACTCACTTGTAAGCACAATCCGTGCTGGAACGCGAGTAGTTTGCACAATGTCTTCTTCGCCAGGGTCCGATGGGTCACTCGATGAAACTTTGTATCGACAAACACCCCCAGCCAGGGGCTGCAAGCGAATCACAGCGAAAGGAGGCCCACCCAGACCAAACGGGATTCTGTCCGCCGAACCAAGCGCATCAATGTGGACCACAATTTTCGTCTGCGTGATCCTCGTCAATGTGAACACGTAGAGTGCCGATTGACTCACCTTTTTAGCTTCTTGCAGAAAGGCTGTCCGCTGGTAGACGTTATAATAGGTGCGCGCGACAGTCGTTCGTCCGCCCTTGGTCTCGACCTCCATCTCATCTGCCCGCAAAACGACCGATTGCCCTGCCCTGGCTCTGTATGTGGCCTGAACCTTCCAGAGATTCTCCAAAAAGCGCTCCTTGTCGGCTTGGCTCTGGACAACCAGAGAACGAAATGAGCGCCCGGCCCATCGCTCGTTCTGGTCCATAGGAGGATTCTCCAAATAGAGGTGAATATCTGCGAATCCGTTTCATCAATTGAGAATGCGACTTCAACTTGATCTCACATACCAGTTTCTCCAACATCAGTAACAACGATCTCGGTCACGTCAACGACTCCTTTGCAACTCATCCCACTCTTCTTCCTTGAGCTAGAACGTCCAGTGACCTTTGTCACCTTATCGAGGTCATCAAGACCGACAAGCATCCGACCACTCTTCTCTCCGTGCCCTGCCCGCTTGGCGATCAAAAGTTTGTCATCAAAGAGGAACAGCGTGCATTGCAAAGACCCGGCAGATGAGCTGTTCACCGAAGCGGCAGACGACACTGGTAGATCCAACGGGACATCTTCGACATCAAGACAGTCTATGAAGCGCCGCGAGTTGGAGTACAGATCTGGCGGGAAGCCTTCTATAGTCGAGCTCAAGCAGTGCAGTATCGCCGCGCGTTTCGTCTCTTCATCGGGTTCAGCGAGGGCGATCTTGTTGGCGCACTCAATCGCTTCAAGCAACTTGGCGCGCTGCGGGTCGTCGGGTGGCATGTATTTGGTGATCGTCCGGAATATCAGTGTACACTGGGGGATTCGTTGTACGGGCTTGATGAGGAGCTCTCGTAGGCCGACGCGATTCCTCGAGTCTGAGCCCGCGTACTTGATGCGCTGGGGATAGTATCAGCAGCTGCGTCCTTCCTCGCAGTGAGAGCCACACACTTCGATGTAAGCCGCAAAAGGCGACGATTTGCGCGCGATCTCTCTCTGAAACCACCGTTGTGCCTCCTCTCGTTTCGTGTAGTACTGCTTGTACTGCTCGAACCCGCGTGAATCTCTAAAGTGTCGGATTGCCACGTCTCCGACTCCTCCAACGGCTTTGGGTCCATCGGGCTCGATCATCTTCTCCAAATCCGCTAGAAACGCTTCGTTTACAGGGAGCAGATGATCGATGTTGCCGAACAAGGTGTTCGCCTCGTATGGGGGGATTAGCGCCGTGTTCTTGCTCTTCGCGAAGTTACGCAGTGGGTCAGCATAGTCGTTCTTCAACGACCGGAGCGCGCGAACGTAAGACCTTTCTGTTTCGACCAGTTCTTGTATGGAGGAGGCGAGTTTCGATGTGTCTGTAAGCGCGCGCTTGCGTTGGCCAGCGAATTCCTACAGAAGAATGGATTGAGAGACCACAAAGGGGACAGAGAGCTGAGACACGTACGGTGTGAGTGGATTCAGAGTCCGAGGAAGATGAGAGAGATTCTGTTTCAGACGCCACTGTGTCTCCGAGAGACAGCACGAGGTCCTGAATATCTGTAAAGCCGGTCAGGGGAAAACCGTGTGCTCGTAGCTTGAATGGCGCGCCTTCAGGTAGCCTCCTCCCATTCTCCGAACCTTCGACAACAACTCCGCAGAAGAAGACGCGTTTGGTCTGGCCGGTGGTGGAGTCGCAGCGAGAGCGCTGGCGCTCGTGGCCGGTAGATAGAGGAATCGTCTTGCGGGGAGAGGTGCTGAGGGACATAATGCCACCGGGGGCGAAGGAAGGTTAGTAGGGGAATGGCACGGCCCGGAGTCGAATTAGCGTTCTCGCCGCAGAGTTTGGGACCGCTTCAAGTTCAACAAACGATCGAAGTCGCGATCACGTGAGAATGTGTCAGCACTCTGATGACATCACCTACTACGACAAGTTTGCTCTCGCCGTAAGCTGCTGCCCGCCCAGAGGGACCGTCGCGACCATCGCAGCAGCCGAGTCAAATTAACTCGAACGTCCAATTTCAGAATCATCCAGTGTTGTCGTTTTATCTCCATTGCGGGCATGCTTGACCGGAGATTCCGATATTGGCCAAAGCTGATGGTAGAAGCCATCCACGCCACAAGGTGCATGAGATGGACCTACAGGCGTGTCCGGTAGATGACCGACGGCCACTGTTATGCGTCCACATTCGGCTCCATCTGCTCCAACCACATGCGACCCTCGTTAAAGTGTGGCCTCGAGATCATGCTTCCTTCGGTCCACCCTCCGAGTCCGTGCGGGTTTCCATGAATGTCACACGACTGTTGTCCGGTTAATGCTGATAGTAACACTTCGAAACAGGGCAGGGAAGTTGCGCACATGGCAGCATTCACGAGGAAGGCTCCATGTATATAAAAGCGCCTCGCACTTGGAACGGCTAGTCCGCAGCTGTAGCTCGCCTCACACTCGGCCTCAGCTCTTCTCGCTATGGAAGAAACCAAGACGCAGGGGAGCGACGGTACTCTTGATCTTGAGAAGGGGATTCCTCAGGACACTGTCGGCGTCATCAATGCCCCGGAGTTCGACGATCCTAACGCCGACGCCGACGCGATAGCCACCGGTCTGTGCTTTGACTCTGAGTGTTACGGAGGAGACTCATAGCTTGCAGAGGATGATTCACCCTATCCTGAGGTCCGCTCCGCCGTTGCGAACACCGACGACCCTACGATTCCAGTGTCCACGATCAGGGCTTGGGTGATTGGTCTCATTTGGGCCATCCTCATCCCTGGCCTCAACCAGTTCTTCTTCTTCCGCTACCCTTCCGTTTCTGTCACTGGAGTGAGGACAATCGTTGCGGCCGTCATAACCCCTCCCTGATCCGTGAATGCCCAGATCATCGCGCAGTTGCTCTCCTTGCCCATCGGTCGTGCATGGGCGAAGTTCATGCCGAACTTCAGGATCTTTGGCTTGGAGCTGAACCCTGGCCCCTTCGGTATCAAGGAGCACGTCCTCATCACGATCATGGCGTCTGTAGGATCTGGGAGCGCATATGCGACGGACATTGTGGCTGTCCAGCGAGTCTTTTATCAGTATGTCTCGATTTGCGGTTACATCTCGTGTTTGTTCTGACACAAGTGCGCTCCAGCCAGCAATACAACTTTCTGTTCCAATGGCTTCTGGTGATGTCTACGCAACTGATCGGCTTCTCCATTGGCGGTGTTGCCCGTCGCTTCCTCGTCCAGCCTCCGTCGATGAGTATGTGCGGTCAGCTGATCTCTCTGCGCTCAGGCTGATGGCGTCCAGTCTGGCCTGCCAACCTTGTGACATGCGCGTTATTCAACACTCTGCACGCTTCCGAATATGCCGGCGTTGGAACTCGCGGTGGAATCAGCCGTGAAAAGTTCTTCTACATCGCACTGGCATGTTCGTTCAGCTGGTACCTTGTCCCGGGATATCTGTTCACCGCATTGAGCTACTTCTCTTGGGTCTGCTGGATTGTGGTAGGTACCGTTGTCACCTCTCAGCTTTTGCGTCTCACTCTCCTTGAAGCCTGACAACATTGTGGTCAACCAACTCTTCGGTGTGGAGACTGGCCTGGGGATGGGCCTCCTCACCTTTGACTGGGCTCAGATCGCATACACCGGCTCTCCGCTCGCAACGCCTTGGTGGGCCGAAGCCAATGTGGCTGTTGGATTCGTCTTCTTCTTCTGGATTGTGACGCCTGCGCTGTACTATTCAAACACCTGGTACAGCAAATACATGGCCATCTCCACCGGCGGATCGTTCGACAACACTGGCGCACCGTACAATGTCACAGCCATCCTCAATGACGACCTCACCTTCAACGAGGCCAAGTACAAAGCGTACAGCCCACTGATGCTGTCGACCACCTTTGCTCTTTCCTATGGCCTGTCGTTTGCCAGCATCACCGCAACTGTGACCCATGCCGCGTAGGTTGTCTTGTTTCCGGTCCCGTCTACTTCTGTTCATCACAGACAACAGACTCTACTTCCGCAAGCAGATCTGGACGCAGTCGCGGCTCGCAATGAGCCAACAGCCCGATATCCACGCTCGGCTCATGTCAGTCTATCCCCAAGTCCCAGAATGGTGGTATGGTTGCACGTTTGTCTCCATGTTCGTCTGTGCGGCAGGTCAGTCTCCGATATCAGACTCAGTCTCGTGCCTCGCTCACCTTTTGCTAGTGGCTACCCAAGTTTACCACATCGGCTTCCCATTCCAGTACTTCATTCTCGCCCTTGTCATCGGTGAGCACCTTCTGAGTTACGTTCCGGTGCTTTGGTGACCCTCGTTGGCAGCATTTGTCTATATTATCCCGATTGGCATGATTCAAGCCATCACCAACCAACAAGTTGGATTGAATGTGATCACTGAGCTGATCATTGGCTACGCTTTGCCCGGACACCCGCTCGCAATGATGACCTTCAAGACTTTCGGCTATATCACTATGGCCCAAGCTCTCACAGTTCGTAGCTGGTTTTTTTTCGATTAGACGTGCAGGACTAACTCGGCGAGCGCAGTTTACGTCAGATTTCAAACTCGGCCACTACATGAAGATTCCCCCGAGGACGATGTTCAACGCGCAGGTGATCGCGACCGTCATCGCCGGGACCGTGCAACTTGGCGTACAAGCTTGGATGTTCACCCACATCGAAGGCATGTGCCACGCCGGCCAGAAAGACGGATTCCGGTGCCCCAGCACCCAGGTTTTCGGCACTGCGAGCATTATCTGGGGTGTGATTGGCCCCGCGAGACAGTTCTCCCCGGGCCAAATCTACTACGGCCTGACGTTCTTCTTCCTGATCGGCTTCCTCTGCCCTCTTGGCGCGTGGCTCATTCACCGCAAGTGGCCCGACAGCTTCATCCGCTATGTCAAGTGCGTCCGGGCCCGGATTTGAAATCTCATTTGTTGGTCTCTGACTCATTGCGCAGCTTCCCGGTCATCTTCACCGGGACGGGCTTGATCCCCCCGGCCAGCGCCATCAACTACGTGCCCTGGGCGATCGTGGGATTCATTTTCCAGTACGTTATCCGCAGACGACACTTCAATTGGTGGACCAAGTACAACTACGTTCTGTCCGCCGCGCTGGATGGCGGAGTCGCTGTCTCGGCCGTGTTCATCTTTTTCGTGCTACAGTATCCCAGAAGCGGCACGATCGGCGCCAACACCATCCAGACCTGGGCAGGCAACACTGTCTATGGCAACACTGCCGATGCTCGTGGCATGCCGCTACTCTCGCTTGCGCCGGGAGAGACGTTTGGGCCGTCGACATGGTAGTTGTTGTGTTGAATTGTATTCCGTGTCACAGATTACGAGCACCAGTACCCCACTCAGTGTACAATGTAATGGCAACTTATGACATCCCGATGCAACTTGAGAGAATATATGTATAGCATACTGTACATTGACTTCCACGGAAGCTGTGGTATCTCTGCAAGTCCCAACCGCCAGCAATTGCCAACACGGTCGCAAGGCCGAGATGGAATAATGAATACTGTAGCCGTTGTGAATGCTCTTTAAATGTAGTTGTATGATTTATAGCAGAAACCCAAAATTTGCTACCGAGCTCGAGAACGCTCTGTTCAGCCTCACAACCGAAATTTTATTGATACAGTGCAGCAACGCGTTTAGCAATCAAGAACAAAACTAGCGAGGCCAGGGAATGAGTGATCTGAGTTACAGATAATAAGCAACGCTGGACGTAGTACTCATCGGTATCGTGCATGACCCTGGGTGATCGTTCGGTAACCGTTCCGGCACACAAATTTGTAAGCTTGGATGATTGATCCAAGCGGTGGGCGACACATCACAAATGACTAAAACCACAGGGTGAAGATTTGCCGTTCACGCGAGTGCGGCGGCCAGATCTAGTAGCAGCAGCCTGGTACTACCCGACGATCTACACGCACCTACGCTCCCTACAGCCGCCCCCTTCCGATCCAACAGCGAGCAACACAGATGACGTCGAGTCATCTTCCTGTGGTGCCCGCGAACCGATTGTCGCCAAAAAAAGTTTCCGAGAAGTTTGCCGCGGCAGATTGCAGGGCTGATGTCAATGTGGGTGCGATATAAAATGGCCGCTGTGCATTCGCGGCCCCGGTCCGTGTTTTCCTTGCCGTCCTCATGGAAAAGTCCGACCTGCACGAAGACGTTCCCTCTTCCCGCGCATCGACGTCCACGGCCGAGGGCAGCGATGAGAAACCAAAAGTCGTAGCGGCTCGGCCGCAGCCTGTTGCGTACGAGCGGGCATGGTGCGTCCCATCATTGCTGATAACCTTCGCATTTATTTACATAACGCCCATTCCTGCGTGCAATCGTGCAGGTTCACCCGCGTCCCGTTTTCCTCGAGCAAGAGCCCCACCGCACCAGCGCAGTCGCTCGACGATGCCCCGCTCACGCCGGAACTCAGCGCCTCGTTCCTCAGCATCCTGCTATTCGGCTGGATCGGCCCGCTCATCGCGCTGGGGTACGCGCGCCCGCTCGAGAAGACCGACATGTACAAGCTCAGCGACGCGCACGCGTCCGCGCGCATCGCCGGGCTCATCACGGCGTCCTTCGACCGCCGGTGCGAGCGTGCGGCGGCGTACAACGCCCGGCTGCTCAGCGGGGAGATACGCCCCGGGTGGCGCGCGCTGTGGTGGTCCGTGCGCGGTCGCAGGGCCGAACGCGAGAAGAAATGGCGGGAGGTGGATGGGCAGAAGAAGCCGAGCCTCGTGTATGCGATCAACGACAGCGTGAAGTGGTGGTTTTGGAGCGGTGGCGTTCTGAAAGTAAGCCTTCCACAGCATGTACCGGGTCATCCCCAGATTGACCCACCTTCCCTTGATTCTAGGTTATCGGGGATACGGCCCAGATTACGAGTCCTCTCGTGGTGAAAGCTATCATCAAGTTCGGGACACAGTCGTACGCGGCGCACAGAAATGGAGGGACGGCGCCTCCGATCGGCCGAGGGATCGGGCTTGCTATCGGGCTGCTTCTGATGCAGCTCATCGGGTCGCTGTGCCAGCACCACTTCTTCTATCGTGCCATGTCGACTGGAGTCCTCGTTCGCGGCGGCCTCATCACGGCCATCTATTCCCGATCCCTCCGACTGACCTCCCGCGCCCGCTCCACGCTGACCAATGGGAAACTGGTGAACCACATCTCGTCTGATGTCTCGCGCATCGATTTCTGCGCCGGGTTCTTCCACATGGTAAGTCTGATGTCCCACCGTGGGAGCTTCGAGACTGAGAACTCTCGCAGTCCTGGACCTCACCCATTCAGGCCATCATCTGCCTGGTTCTACTGGTCAGTTGTTTTTTCTCACGCGAATCCCTTGTGCTCACGAGAAGCAGCTTATCAACCTGGGACCCAGTGCAGTAAGTGAATTCCTTCCAAGTCCTATCTCTGTGTTAAAGCCATCTTGTAGCTGACAGGGTTTGCCTTCTTCGTCCTGGTTACACCGGCGCAGACGAGGGCCATGAAAAGTCTGTTCACTTTCCGACAAAAGTCGATGATCTGGACAGACAAACGCGCCAAGCTGCTTCAAGAGCTACTTGGCGGGATGAAAATCCTGAAGCTGTTCAACTGGCAAGCACCGTTTTTGGCCCGGATCAGCAGCTATCGGCAAAAGGAAATGGCATATATCCGTTCAATGCTCCTGTTGCGGTCAGCAAATAACGCTGTGGCGATGTCTTTGCCTGGTGAATCTGCCCATTCGATGAGATGCATAGACCGAGTTTACTGAGCCCATTCTTTTCTAGCCCTGGCTTCGGTGTTGGCTTTTGTGACTTACTCGCTGACCGGACACAGCCTGGACGCCGCCAATGTCTTTGCCTCGCTCACGCTGTTCAATTTGTTGCGCATGCCTCTTATGTTGTGAGTGCATAGTTGTTTGACAATTTCATTTCCGAGTCTCACTATCTGGCAGCTTGCGTAAGAATGTTACTGGAGTGAATTTATTTGATATCTGACTCTTCATTAGCTGTGTCGCTGAGCTCGATCGCCGATGCGGCCAACGCTTGCCATCGACTCCATGACGTATTCGTTGCAGAAACGTTCTCGGAGTTCAAAGTGCAGGACGATTCGCTCGACGTCGCGGTCCAAGTCGAGAACGCCACTTTCATGTGGGACTCGCCTCCGCCCGAAACCGAAGACGTCAAGAAGAAGAAGAGCAAGGGCAAGAAGGCGGCCGCGACTGCTGTCCCGGAAACGGATGTCAAGGGCGAGGAAAAGATATTCGAGATGAAAGATATCTCGTTCTCCGTTCCGCGGGGCCAGCTTGTTGCTATCGTCGGTGCTGTGAGTCTGGGATTGGTGTTTCTGCTGAATCGACGGTGTCTCACGCTTGTCCAGGTTGGCAGTGGGAAGACGTCACTACTCCAGGGCATGATCGGAGAAATGCGACGGACTGCGGGTTCTGTCAAATTCGGTGGGAGCGTCGGCTATTGTCCACAGACGGCATGGATTCAGAATGCCACCATTCGAGATAACATCTGTTTCGGATTGCCAGTGCGTTGTCTTCCGTCCCAACTGCAGCTGTACGTTTCTGAGCTGATTTGATCCCTCAGTTCGAAGAGGATCGGTACTGGAAGGCGGTGAATGACGCATGTCTTGTCCCTGATCTGGAAATGTTCCCACACGGGGACATGACGGAGGTTGGCGAGAAGGGTATCTCGCTGTCTGGTGGTCAGCGCCAGCGTCTGAACATCTGCCGCTCGATCTATTCCGACACGGCGATCCAGATCTTCGACGACCCTCTTAGTGCTCTCGATGCACACGTCGGGAAGCTTGTCTTCCATAACGTCCTGCAAAACACACTGCAGGGCAAGACCCGGATCCTCGTGACGCATGCGCTGCACTTCCTGCCGTATGTCGATTACATCATCACCCTCGCCGACGGCAAAATTGCGGAGAGGCGAGTGCAATCTGAATCTCGCCCCGGGGAACGACGCTGACCAAGATAAGCACAGGGGTACCTATGACGAGCTGATCACGAAGAACGGAGAGTTCTCGCGCTTTGTCGCCGAGTTTGGGTCGCAGGACCAGCAGACCAAAGACGAGGAAGCGGTGGAGGATGCAGCCGACCCGGCGGTTGCGCAAGTCGGTCCCGTGAGAAAGATCACGCCCGGCCCTGCTCTGATGCAGGCGGAGGAACGCAACATCGGTGCGATCTCGATGCATGTTTACAAGACGTACATCCAGGCCGGGAACGGCAAGTACATCGTGCCGCTGCTGTTCCTGTCTCTGGTGTTCCTGCAAGGATCCAATGTGATGAGCTCCTACTGGCTGGTGTATTGGCAGGAAAGGAAGTGGCCGCGTCCGCAAGGGTTCTACGTTCGTCATTTTCCCATTCTCTCAACGATTGCTTATCGGATGCTTCCAGATGGCCATCTACGCCGTCCTTGGTGTTTCGCAAGCGATCACGTTCTTCTTCATGGGCAGCAGTTTCGCACTGCTAACGTACTACGCGTCGCAGAATCTGCACAAGAGTGCGCTTGCGCGTGTGATGAATGCTGTAAGTCGCCCTGAATATCCGCTGTGACCGACACTGATCTGTTTGCAGCCGATGTCGTTCTTCGACACCACGCCTCTGGGACGGATCATGCATCGCTTTACCAAGGATTGCGACACCATCGACAGTACACTAGGCGAGGCGCTGCGTATGTTCTTCGCGACTATGGCCAACATCATCGGAGCCATCATCCTCATCGGGATCATCATCCCTTGGTTCCTCATCGCCGTGTTCTGCATCTTGGCCGGGTACTTTTACTTTGCGCTGTACTATCGATCCAGTGCTCGCGAGATTAAGCGATTGGGTGCGTTTGCTTAGTTTTGTCTCGATTATCTTGGTTGACGCTTGTCTCCAGATGCATTGCTGCGGTCTTCGCTGTACACCCATTTCAGCGAAAGTCTGTCGGGAATGGCGACCATCCGAGCGTACGGAGTCTCAGATCGCTTCCTGTCAGACAACGAGCGACTAGTCGACACGGAGAACCGGTGAGCAGCCTGTCTGTTGTCTCGGACTGTGATACTCACACACGGCCATCAGCGCGTACTGGCTGACTGTGACTAACCAGCGCTGGCTGGGAGTGCGCTTGGATTTCCTGGGCTGCTCCCTCAGCTTCATTGTTGCGATGCTCGCCGTCGGGACGCGCTTCACCATCTCGCCGGCCCAAAGCGGTGTCATCCTCTCGTACATCCTGACCGTCCAGCAGGCCTTCGGATGGATGGTGCGCCAGAGCGCGGAGGTCGAGAACGACATGAACTCTGTGGAGCGGGTGGTGCACTACGCGGAATCCGTCGAGCAAGAGGCTGCGAACGAGATCCCCGAGGCCAAGCCTGCGGCGCCATGGCCGTCAAAAGGAGAGATCCAGATGAACGAGATTGTGTTCAAGTATAGGCCGGAGCTACCTGCTGTGATCAAGGGCATCTCTATGCACGTCAAAGCAGGTGAAAAGATCGGTATTGTGGGACGGTGCGAGTCTTGTTGTGTCGAATGCGACCTGTACTGAATCGACCCAGAACTGGTGCTGGAAAGAGTTCGATCATGGTCTGTGCATGCTTCTAGTGATCTTGTTTTTAGCTTACACTCTCATTCAGACCGCTCTCTTCCGTCTGGTCGAGCTCACGTCCGGCTCGATTGTCATCGACGGTGTTGACATCTCAAAAGTGGGTCTCGGCGACGTGCGAAACGGACTGGCCATCATCCTCAAGAGCCGCTGCTGTTCTCTGGCACGATGCGGTCGAACCTCGATCCGTTCAACCTGCACGACGACGCCACTCTGTATGACGCCATGCGCCGCTCGTATCTGCTCGAGAACAGCAAGCAGGCCACGAGCGAGGGCGAGGACGGGCCAGCGAAGTTTACGCTGGATACGATCATCGAAGACGAGGGGCAGAATCTGTCTGTGGGCCAGGTACGTCGTGGCACATGGGCATCCCGGAACTGTCGCTCATTTCTCCCTCCCCCTGCAGCGCTCGCTAGTTTCGCTCGCACGTGCCCTGGTCAAGGACGCGAAGATTCTCGTTCTGGACGAAGCGACCGCGAGCGTCGACTACGAGACGGATCGGAACATCCAGTCGACGATCGCGGAGGAGTTCCGCGACCGCACGATCCTGTGCATCGCGCACCGGCTGGCGACGATCATCTCGTACGACCGTATCTGCGTCATGGACGCGGGGCACATCGCGGAATTCGACACCCCCGAGCGCCTGTACCAGCTGCCGCACGGCATCTTCCGCGGCATGGCGGAGCACTCGTCGATCTCGCTCGAGGATATCCGGCTCGCGGCTACGGCGCGGGCGACTGAGGAGTAATATGTGTAATCTTTATGATGATGATGTGTGATGATGTATTTTAGACGTTTCACGATACTCTCTTAGATGTTATAATGCAAGATAATTGAACTACGCCTGGCTTCCATCAAGAACGCATACAGTGTGCTCATCATGAATACGGCGATGATGGAGGGCTGTGCCCAGATCGTTTTAGGCCACACTCGTACTGGATTTGAATGAGAGGCGTGCAGTTCGGGTTCTCTACCGATACGCTGCGGGAGATCTACGGATATCTCTACTGCGCCAATGGGTCCACCATTGATTCCTCAGTGTCGGAACTTGTGGTTTGAGGCCTCAGTAGGGGATTTAGAGGATAGGTTCACACTAGCACTAAGGAGTGAACTTGACTTGTTTTAGGACAAACAAGTACCCAGTAGTACATTCATGCTAGCTGATGCACTAGTACGCCAAGTAACTAGATACCAGGAAGCTTCCGAGACTACATAGACGCGAACACGTTAGCGGACAGTATGCACGTCTTTCTCCGCCATCTGTGAGTGCGTAATTCAAACAGGTAGCCTCAATCTTGCAATCTCTCGTCCTGTATTTATCACGTGCAAACCTTCCGCTGAAGCGGAGATATTCCACGTGATGCTTGAGGGGTCCCACCAATTCGTTCCGGATTGATCTTTGTTTTCTACCAACCGCAAATATACGTATGTACATACAAGAAATGATGGGTATCGACTAGTTGCTGCGGTATAAAGAGTGGCATGGTTAATGAATGCAATGAATAAATGAACGTGCATCCACACAGAAAAATTATCTCAGCCGACGGAATATGGAACTCCGTTTACTCGTCGGCCGAGGGTCAGTGTTGGGTGTTTCAGACGAAAGAAACCGAGTACGCCGCGGAGCCTCCGCCGTAGCCACAACCGGACTCGCAGCACGCGGCTCCACCTCAGCAGACAACGCTGCCCCGAAATCCATCTCGGGCAAAACCGGGGATTGGTTCTGGTCATGCGGCGCACTCCGCGTTCTCCGATGCCGGGCCGACTTGCCTAGTCGGCGCAGGATGCCTTGGGTCAGAGTCATGTAGTACTCTACCGGGGCTGCTGGCTTGACGGGCGACGGCGGCGTCTCAAGCGTGGGGCTGGTCAGGCTGGAGGTCAGCGACGAGCACTGCGAGAACGGCGAGACGGTCGAGGGATCAGAGGTCTGGAACAGAATCTCCGCTTCCGAGGCAGAGACGATGCTCAATCGTTTCGGTCGACGTTTCACTGATTTCAACCTCAGCGATGTCGGTCGCGACGGTGATTTGCCACCTTCGTCCGTTGACTGGCTCTTCCGCCTGGGCACTCGCACACTCTCGTGTCGGGACAGCCGATTCTTCGTCAGCCCAGTCAAACTCAACGCAGAGTTGGAGCGGGTAAACGAGCTGCGCAGGATTTTGGGAGCCTGGAACAGCTCATCCGGGTGCACCTTGCTGCCAGAATGGGTTCCGAGATGACGTCGTGCAGAGCCAAGTCGACCTGAGCCCTGGCAGCAGGAGACGATCGTCTAATGACGATTGTATCCGGTTCAGAGCTGGCAGAAAAAATGGCCCTGACGGAAGCCGTCGATGATCTTCGGCTCGTGATTGGCTCGTTCTTCGCTGTTATCCCCGTTCTCGCGGCCTGGCCTTCAGCTTGGCTTTGTTCAAAGGCCGCAAAGACCGATGCAGCAAGATCCGGGAACCCATCCTCTTTCGACAATTCCGGGAGAGACTGAATGGTGGGCAGTGCGTTGATGATCTCGAATGGGCCATCGAGTGTCGAGGCAATGAATTCGCCTTTGCAATCGAGATGGATGCTCGACGTAGGCTCGTTGATCCAAGCAGGAGGGTGCAGCTTCGATTCTCGGATAGAACTCAGCCAAGCATCCTTTTCTCTCTGACATGCAGCGGTCAGATCAATTGGTTGCCCTCGCATGTGAGTCTGAAAGTGCACGGCAGGGACGCTGCGATTCAGGAAATCAGCACAAGCCGCTAGCGAGAAACAGTAGACGCACTGTCTTCCTCTTCCAAATCCACCACTTCGAAATCTATCAGCGAAAACCAATGTCTGGGCTCGTAGACCTTGCCCTTGATCACTTTGACCAGGATAAGATATCCTCCAAGATACAAAAATGCACCAAGATATTTTGCATTGATGTTCGGTCCGCTGTTCTGCCGCTTGGAAGAGTGATAGTGCATCACATCGAGAGAGCCAGCGAGTAGGCACGTGCCAAGCGAAGAGAGAAAGCTGGGAGTGAGAATCTGGAAGGGAGGAAACACGGATGACGATGCCATATGCGATATTGCATGAGAAGGATGCGCAACCGCAATGCGCGATGCGATCAGTGAGGACTGCATTTCACTGCTTGTCGATGTCGTGCTTCGTCCACAGCACTAGCAACATGTCGCATAGCCTGGGCCGCACTCTCCACGACAACTTCGACGGGCGGCCGAGACGAAGATGGCCGCGAGATTCGGCGCATCTTCTTGCTCGGTCCGAGCTGATCCAGGAGTAGTGGATAGCGACAGATTCGTTGCACTGGCTTGATCAAGTAATCCTGGAAGAGCAAGCGACGTGACTTTTCTTTGGTTGCGCTCTCCTTCGAATTTGTGCGCGCCCGCGTCTGCCGGAGAGCACCGTCAAGTGACGCGATAGATGATCTTCTCGAGCGAGGTTGCGGACGTTCTTCGCTAGGGCTGCAGGATCGAGTGGACGAAGGGGCTCGATGGAGCGGTTCGTCAGCGATAGCAGCAGCACATTGTTGTTCGAAAGCATCCCATTCCGCTGGATATTGGCTCTGAGCTCTTTGCGCAACTTGCAATGCTTCTGGATGTCCAGTGCAAAATGACTGGTATGCGTCAAAACGTGAAGCCTAGATCTGGTCAGGAACTTCCCCGAAAAGATCGGCAAGGGACTCGCCTCTGTAGCAAATTTGGCTGAGACCATGCCCACTACTGCATCGATGTTTCGGATGCGCATCTTCATCTCGAACTGATCCGGCGAAGGCTCCTCCTCCATGACAAATCCGATCGGAGATATCGTCTCGCGCAATTCGGCGACAAAGTTCTCGTGGAGACGCAAGACTTCCTTCGCGTTCCGTGTGAGCAACTTGATTTCCCAATCGGCAAACAAGGGACGATACGCCTTCGGCTGCTTGCTCGGCGAAGTCTGAATTGAGGTGAGGGGATGGAGACCTGGCTCCGAGAAGCCGTTGGCTTTCGGAAGATGCGTGTATGAATTGTTGCGCGATGTGCGGCCGAACGCACCCGTTGACGAGGTGCGACAGAGTGTGGGCAGGCCGTTCAGATATATCTACATCTTCGGGTTAGTGGGAGAGAAGGATCGAAGCACGAATACGTACACAAAGTAAAGCCCGTAAGTCCTCCAAGTATCTGACTTCCGACGACAGCAGCTCCATGAGGGCGTGATACCTCCGAACATCATCCCTGGCCTTCTCCACATGCCAATCTAGCCCGCTGCTGATATCTGATACATCTGACCGGCAGCCAAACTCGCCCGACACACGACGCAGTTGAGGGTCCGAGCGGGCACGAGGCCGTATGGAAGGGATGTGACGGATGGGACCTGACGATAGAGGCACGGAAGCAGAGGGTGGGAGGACTGGAGGAGATTGTGGCGGCCGTCGGACGATACATGTCACTGAGCGTCTGATGTGCCTGGGAGGCGGAGTCGGTGGTGTCGAGATCCAAGTGGGTAGACGCGTAACGACCCGCCCTCGGCCACGAAATGCGGAGCGGCGGTGTGTGGGGTGCCCACTGCGAGGACTTCGCCCAGGCTCAACGTGCTTGTGGGAGTGCACACCGGCGACGCTGTGATAGGAGGCAAAGGAAGGAAGCCAGAGATAGTGAGCCTCTCTGGAGCGGGATGGCGCATACGTCGTTCGCGAAAAGACGAGTGCATGAGAGAGATAGGCGATGCCAATGAAACGAGCGCGGCGCGAGAACAAGGGGGTTGACTTTTACAAGTTTCGCCCCGGAGCCATATAGGGGCCGTCCTTGAAAGCTTGACAGGTCCCACCCTTGTGCGCTTTTATGTCGTCGGTGTCAGAATGGGTCAGGGTGAGACGGGCCTGTGTCTCCTCCACATTCCGGTTGTCATCGTGGGTTAAGACCGCCAACAATGCCTCGGACCGTTCGTGATGGATCCTCCTGCCTTTTTGGGGCCAGAACAGACATGTAAGTGATACTGTATACACGCAGATTAGATAACCTATTATTTCTAATGGCCTAATACAAATCCAACGCATCGTCGGAGCGAGGGGCGAAGGGTATATTCCGTCGCTCGGACTCTCGGCGGCGATCATCTTCCTTATTAAGGAAATTGCGAAATCCAGAAATGCCTTCCCCATTGAAGACACGAAATGCTGCTTTTCGATCATCGTCATATTCCTGCCCGGTCTATGAGCCTCAGGAACACATCGCGCAAGTGGAAATGCGCACCGGGGGGCATGCATCCGAGAAGCGGTGGAGCCCGGGGCGATCGATCAGAGAAGGGATCCCGGTCGCTGAGAGATGCTGTAACTTCAATAGCCGCTTCGTGAGCAGGTGCACGGCCTGCACGGTCAACCGGTCACAGTAGGAGAGGTTGAGCCTCTCCAGATCCAACGCATGCTCTGCCAGAGAAAACACAGCGATATCGGTCAGTCGGTGTAGCCTTACTAGGCTGAGACGGCGGATGCTGCCAAGTTCCGCCAAACAAAACACAGACATGTCTGTGAGATTTCTACAAACTGAATGAGAAGAATTTTAATCTCTCGGTGGCAGAAGCTTCATGAGTTGACTCACAACCGAGGTCGACACACCGAAGGTTTGTGCAAGACCGCGCCAGCGACACTATTCCCCGGTCGGTGATACCGCCGATGTGGCCAAGAATAAGTACATCCAAATGAGCTCCGAGCCTGCATATGCTTTCGAGTGCCCTGTCTGTGAGTTGCTTGCAACCTGACAGTTGCAAATGTTGTATCTTGGGTGCGAAATGCACGATGCCTTCGATTGCTGCATCAGTGATGCCCGTGAGGAAGGACAAATCCAATATCCGCAGATTGTCCGCCCTATGACGCAACACCAGCGGCGGTAGTACGTCCAGCCAGCTGCTCGGACGCGGAGGAAGTGGCTTGTCCAGGTTGTTGCTATACGTCACCGGCTCCGGTGCCCAAAACGCCCCCAAAGCCGGGAAAGCCTTGTCATTCAACTGCGGGCACCCAGCCAAACGCAGAGTCCGCAGCTTCCTAGAACGGCTTAGAATCGTTCGCGTTCATTTCTATAAGCTTACCGCGAGAAAGTGAAGATATCCCGAACAGACCTCGCCGAGAGCAATGGAAGATCGCAAAGCTCCAATACCGCAAGTCGTGAGCACGTCTTGGCCAACGTCGTTATGGACGGGTCCGTCAACCCCACAACTCTGTTCAGCAGTATTCCCTGCAACGACGAGCATTTGGCTCCCAGTTCGAAAATCGCGACATCCGTGATTTGGTAACAGCCGCTCAAGTCGATCGATTCCAGGTTGAGTGCATGCTCCGCCAGTAACACGATTGCCCTGTCAGAAACTGCCGAAGCAGCCGACAGAGCCACCGTTTGAAGATGCGGACATTCTGCGAATATTTCTGACAATGTGTCGTCGGTGATGGGAGGGCGGTCGGGGTCGAGCGGCTCCTGTAATTCGAGATGACGCAGCCGACGGAACTCGTCTTTGGAAGGTAACCGACCGCGTATGGTCATCATGTCATCGTGAAAAGAGGGCCTGTTGAGGCTGAGCATGTGTGAAAGCGCATTCACTGCTGCACCGCGTGCAGTGCGCCGTTGGAGTAGAAAACTTTGTTGTCAATCATGTCACGAGCGCGGAGATGTCACATCACGGCCCGTGACTTGTCGTGAGGCTCCCGAACAAGATAAGTACAAGGTTTTTGTTACATTGTCTATCATCTACAACATGGGGGCAGGCGAGTTCTCTATTCCCTCGATAGAGTTCTTGTGGCCCAAAAGCAACCGGATGTTGTTGATCCCATACCGGATCATTGTAGGGCGTTCCAGACTGAGGCCCCAACCATGCACTCGGACATCCTTGGGGAAGCCCATGGGCTCGAGCATTTCTGGACGGAACATACCACTGTTTCCGACTTCTACCCACCGGTCCAACATCGGGTGGAAAGCGAAGATTTCAAGGGAGGGCTAATTGGAGTCAATGCGCTTATCTCTCCATTCAGAAAGCTAAACAAACCTCGGTGTAAGGGTTATAAGCAGGCTTGAAGCGGACATGCTTGATGCCCATCTTGCTGAAGAACACTTTCATGAACCCAATGAGATCCGCCAGAGTCAAATTGCGATCGGCAACAACACCCTCCACTTGGTGGAACTCGGCCAGATGTGTTGCATCGGTGGTTTCATTTCGGAAGACACGGTCGATACTGAACAACTTGGCGGGTCTGAAACCATCCTTGGAGTTGCCGCCTTTGGTTAGAGGCTGATCGTCATCTTCCATATCTTCACCTCGGCATCGTGCAGCAAGTTTGTAGAGCATGTGTGCTGAGCTGGCAGTAGTATGTGTTCGGAGAAGTAATTTCGTCGTTTCTTCATGCGACCAAGGTGCCCTATATCCCGTCGACCCGAATCCACCGTGCTCGTGCACTGTTGACACTCGTTTATAATAAGCTGGGTCCGGATCCAGCGACCGCGGAGGATCTGGAAGAACGACAGTGAGCGAGTAAGCAAAGATGATCGGTAATATCTTACCTGAGAGATAGAAAGTGTCTTGAAGATCACGCGCAGGATGTTGTTGAGGTACGAAAAGAGCGTCGAAGCACCAGAAACCAGACTCTACGAACGATGATGTCGGCATCTCTGCAAAACTAGGAGATTGCTATCAGCACCGTTCCAGTCCCAGTGGATTTAGAGCCCGTACCCCATTTCTAGGAAGATGTCCCTGATCTCTTCTCGCACTTTGAGGAGGGGATGCAGCGATCCTCCAAGTGTGGGAGCTCCCTCAGCATCGAAATTGTACTTTTTGAAACTAGAGGTCTTCCAAGCTCCTCTGGGAAAGAATGAGCCCAATCCGTTTGAAAAGTCAGTTGCGCACGATGTAAGCATTTCGACTGTTAGATCGGTTTCCGGCTTGGCAGTCGATGTGCTGAATTCGGGACCTTTTTGTACAGCAAACCATTGACCTTTCCTGCATTCCAAGTTGCTCGATTATCGTCCTCTGATCCGTTGCACGGTGAATTGATACCTTTGCACAGCAAGTTTTCGCTTGCGAAGATCAGCAAGCGTTTTCTCCCCTGCTTTCAGCGTTCCAGACGCTTGAATCTCCAGTAGGTCGATCTGGGTAGTATCTTGGACACTGGACGCCTATTCGTTGTCAGCAATCGATATGTAGTGCCGACATGCGCAGTCGGTACGCACGATCTTGACGAAACCGTCACCCTCCTTCCCTATCCATCCATTCTTGAACGCGCGCCCTTGACCGACCTTGGCGCTTTCGTCGCCGACCAACTTCTTGAGCTGTACCGCAGTGACAGGAGAGCCTTGGCCTTTCACTGGAAGCGCATTCCATACGCGTACTTCGTGCGATCCGTTAAGAGCGATTTGAGATCCCTCGGGCGTTAACACATGGGACACGATCTCGTTCGTCTCGAATTTAACCATCTGAAATGGAATTTACTTTCGCTGACATAGAGGGCTCTGGGATACGAACATCGCGACTGAGAAGCGAGTTCAAGGCGCCGAGGATGGTGATCTGAGCATCTTGGGACTCCGCAGGCGCGGATTGCCCTGGTATTGTGAGAGATCGTGTGTCCGCAATAGATCCATGCGTCTCGAGGGTGTCGAGGATGAGCTGCTGGAGACCTTCCGCCATGCTAGTTACCTAGGTATTGACTCGGTCCAAGAATTTATGGGTCACGTGTTGATTACACCTTGATGTAAGTAGATGATCGATAGCTCTCGCTAGTACCCCACTCTCTTCTTCCACCACCACCTCAACTTATCAATATGGTCAAGGCTGTTGTTCTCGGTGCTGCAGGTGTGCTACAGGCTCTCAAATAGTCATCCGGTAATACTGACTCTATCGATCAGGTGGTATTGGCCAACCGCTTTCGCTCCTTTTGAAGGTCAACCCTCTCATTACGAGCGTACGTAGTCTCTGTTGTCGTCGACGTGTCGCATTTGCAGAATTTAAACCCCAAATAGCTCGGTCTCTTCGATATCGTCAACACTCCTGGTGTCGCCGCTGACCTGTCCCACATCGATACCCCTGCCGTCGTGGTAGGCAAGCTCCCTGCCAACGAGGGCCTCAAGGAAATTTTGACCGGCGCCGAAATCGTCGTCATCCCGGCCGGTGTTCCTCGTAAGCCTGGAGTGAGTGTCGATTAGCATTCTGCCTGGTGCGCTTCTGATAGATAACCCGTAGATGACCAGGTGTGTTCCTGCGCGTGTTTCTGTTACGACAGAAGCCTGATCATATGCTCCGTCGGACAGAGATGACCTTTTCAAGGTAGTTTCTTGTGCTTCGACGCGTTCAGCACACGTTCGCTGACCTTGCCATCGGCTAGATCAACGGAGGAATCATCTTCGACCTGGCTACCGCCATCGCGACTACCGCCCCCAAGGCCTTTGTTCTGGTCATCTCAAACCCGGTCAACTCGACCGTTCCTATCGTCGCCGAGGTGTTCAAGAAGCATGGCGTCTTTGACCCCAAGCGGTGGGTGATCACGTCGCCATCTTTGTAGAGAAACTCATCTTTTCGCAGAATCTTCGGTGTTACCACCCTCGATGTCGTTCGTGCTTCGACCTTCGTTGCGGAGATCATCGGAAACCCCTCTTCTGCTCCGGATGTTGTGGTCCCCGTCGTTGGAGGACACAGCGGTGTCACGGTAGGCTGTCTTTCCATGTTTGTCTCGATCTTGGGGCTCAGCTCTACGGATAGATTGTCCCCCTTCTCTCTCAATCTTCGCACCCTCTCCCGACTAGCTTGGCTCAAGATGCTTACGAAGCTCTTGTGAAGCGTATCCAATTCGGTGGTGACGAGGTCGTCAAGGCCAAGGACGGAGCCGGATCTGCGACTCTCTCGATGGCTTACGCTGGTGCTGAATTCGCCAGCAAGGTCATCCGTGCTGTCAAGGGTGAGAAGGGTATTGTCGTGCCCACCTTTGTGTCCCTCTCTGCGGACCCTGCTGGTGCCAAGACCTTGACGGGCGAGCTTGGCAAGGAGCTCGAGTTCTTCTCTTCGAACGTCGAACTTGGAGTACGTCTTCGTTCATCGATCTGACCATTCGAAAGCTGATGGGCTTGTGTTCTAGCCCGAGGGTGTTTCCAAGATTATTCCGCTGGGCAAGATCACCGATGCGGAAGTGAAGCTAGTCACTGCTGCCATCCCTGAGCTCCAGACCAACATCACGACTGTAAGTCGTCTAGTTTCTTGTCGATTGATCAGTCTCTCATTTGTCCTCCAGGGTGTCGAGTTCGTCGCGACCAAGTTCCCCAAATTGTAAGTGCTAGATAAGGAACAATTTACAAGTGTTGTACCAGTAGATTATTTGGACGTGGTTTACTCCCGCTTTGAAGAGTTGAAAGATGCGAGCGACGCTTGGCTGCCCAAGGTTCTGCCAATGTTTCGTGCCGAGTGTAGTTTGAGCTTGCAGTCATTGAGTGTGGAGGTTGCGGGAAGCATTTTCGAGAACGATGGCGTCCTGACAGTCTCTCGTACAGACCCCAATCATTAAACGATCTCTGCATAGATGTCACCTAGGTAACGGCCCGGAGACGGGGCCTTGAGCTTGACTATTGTGGTATAAGTAGTACTCGTATTATCCCTGCAGGGTTGAACCATTCCAGTGTAGGTTGAGGTTGAGCTTTTATCATCTATGCCATCTGGCCCTTCTTCTCCTTCTCGTAGAACTCGCTGTCCTCCGCAGCCTCGCCGATGTTCGACGTCGGGCCCTTGTAGTGGCGGTGCGCGTGGACGACGTACCAGAAGCTGAAGTGATGCAATCAATGATGGGTTCCACGAGCAATCAGACCGACACGCACAGAGAAAGCGCCATCACCCCGACGGTGATCACAGACGCGTAGTTCATGTTCAGCGGCGTCACCGGCTTGAGTGTCGGGAACGAGAACACGACACAGACAAACAGCGTCCACGTGATGCACGCGATATTCGCGAACCAGCCCAGGAACCCGGGCCCCATGTAAAACGGCCCCGGCTTGAACAGCACGTCCGGGTGGTTCTGGAACACGCGCCGGAGACCAATGGGTATGATGTAGCTCAGATCCAATGCAATCGCCGTCAGCGAGAAGATGGCATTCGCAGCAGCGGGCGAAGCCAGGTCCAGTAGTCCAGGAAGGATGCTGAAAAGGGTGCAGAGCCAGATTGATCGCAACGGAGTCTGAGTCAATCTGGAGTTGTGCCCAAAGTAGCCTCGATCAGGCAAGCCGCTGAATACGCGTCGTGAGAACCTTGAGACTTCCCAGTGAGAATCACAAGACGCACTGGTCACGGCTGAATGCAAAGACGGTCCGAGAGACCGCCTGCAGAGCAGTCTGCACGACAAAGAAGGCTGTCAGACAGACGAGCACCCAAAGATGAGAGCTCCCGTCTTGCCCATCCTCAGAGTCATGATCTGGCAGCAGATAAGACCACGATAAGCAAGCTATAAGTGGAGCAAACCTGGAGGAATGCCGAGCCAGAGGGACCGGGAAGCAGTGCACTGCTTACTGTGAGTTTCAAATCCATGCTATCGGGAGTGATTTCTCACAGATCACCAGAACACAGCACGAGAACGATGTTTAGCAGCCAGCCAAGAAGACCGGTTCCGACGACTAGTAGACCGTGTTAGTGGAATAAATTCAAGAAAGAGCACGACGCGCCAGCAATGAAGATGGCGGCGGGGGCTTAACGAGACGCATTAGCACCAAAACAGCTGAAAAAGACATCCTATAATCTACCTGCATATGCTGCTCGACGCACTTCCTCGCTGGAACAAGGTGAGACTAGCCTACAGGGGGATGGAGCAAAACACGTACGAAATATGGGCAGTGGCATCATAATCCTAGCACACCGATAAGCTAGCGTGCTTCGAAGCTTCAAACACTGACCGTCATCTGTAGCAGAGAGTTCAGCGAGAACCGAGCGATACAGCAATGATACGCACAGTCCACTGCACCGAAAGCAAACCAAACAGGAACGCCAGTCCGTTGTTCCAGCCACCTGTGGCATTGACTAGCCCTGCCGAGCCAAACACGTACGACGCCGGATGCATTTCGCTTCGCGGAGTGGTCGCAAGCAGCACAATGATGATCACTGTCCGTCAATGAGCTGACTGAAGCCGTAAGTTCGAAGACAGGAGACTTGCGCATCGTGGCACCCAGATTGACGAAGACGAAGTACTGTGTGAATCGAGCAAGATGACGTGTGCCGACCGAGTTCTGCAGATATGATAAGTGATTGACAACGATTAGAACCTGAGAACTGACCAGCAGTCCATGTAAAATCAGAAGGCCGACGAATACGCCAACGGTTTTGCCCTGGAGCAGGCAGTCAGCAACCAAGTCTACCCAAGCACAGAGACGACATACCGGAGTCACGACAAAGGCCCCATCCTTGTGGAGACGCGTGAACTTCACTAATACATTCTTTTGAAAAATCACATACTTGGCCGATCACAGCTGTCAACGCGTGAAGAACAGCGGGAGGGAGATCAATCCAAAAACGCACCTGCACCCAGAATCATCCCTGATAGACCGAATTCTGTGGAGCTCACACCCGCAATCTGACCTGTGGAGACTAATTGAGTCCCCTCAAGCACCGCAGATAAGTGACATACGGACCGAGAATATTGAGCCATCCAACCACCCACCCAACGATTGCACGGTATTTGACGGGCGTGAGTTGCGCCGAGGCGGTGTATCTTTGACCATGGGTGTGAAGGGATCTCCAGAACCGATATGAGTTGTACGTACAGACCGCCACAGGTCGGGAACGCGCTGAGATAGGGAATCAGACACATGCCCTCTGTGAAGATAGTATCTGCTGACCTGACAATCTCGGCAATAGAGGAACCGAGGGTGAAGCACATCGTTGCGCCCAGGATCCAGCACCTTGTCGCCTCGTATGAGCGCACGGTCGTGGCTAAAAACGGAAAGCTTAGCAGACGAACCAAACGACCGTCGAAGGACCGCCGAGCAGCAGCGGTGTGTTGAGCGTCGTCGCAATCGAGGAGCAGAGACCCATGATACTGAACGCGAAACTTATCTGCAGACCTTCAGTCAATTTTTTTCGATTCGACCCAGGAACGGACCGTTGCGAGATTTGAGAACTCCCGCTTGAACGAAGGGACGTAGCCCATCGCGAGGAGCTCCTTGTCATCATCGTCGACCGAGGAGTGTACGCCGTTCTTGAGACTGGACATGGGTCGTGAGCTGCTCGTGTGAGCTGGCTGTGGTATGAGTACAAGCCACAATCTGTCTCTCTTGGCATTTTTGATCTATGAAATTTCTAGTGATCGGAAATACTGATGGGACCTACATCCCTCTAAGTTGCGGTTCTGAAAGTTGGAAATTATCGCCCGCACCCCATTTTAATGCTTGAAATTCTTGATCCCATCGATACCTTTCCCAATCGCCTTCCAGGTTCACTGAAAAATAAGAGACCTCCAGCTAATCTTATCTTAAGCAATGATCGGTCGAATGATGATCTGATGGATTCTATTCATTTTCCCGCGTGTGAGCTGGACGTATATCACATGGGAAGTGACCAAGGCCGCAAGTGGTAAGCGTCAACGCGCCGGCCAGCTCTCACATATCATTTGCTCGCCCCACCGCCGCGATGGAATCAGCGTGGAATCAGGCTCAAGCGCGCATTGCTGAGATACGCTCGCTGGACTTTCCACCTGTGCCCTTGAGGACCATTCGCGTGGGAAAACTGGATGCCGAGTTACTGGACCAAGAGCTGGTCCAACTCCTCCAGGACCCCGTCCAAAAGTCCCTTGACGCACCCCAGTGGAAGCCGGAGCTTTCCCTCATCCTGCAGCTGCTGCTGTATCGATTTTCGATGTGGAACACGGGGGCAACCTACGGCGCGAAGCTCCAGGATCTACGGTATACCGTGCCAAAAAGTTCGAGGCCTCTGACGCGTGCGTGTATGGAGTGAACAGCGTGTTGAACAGGCATGGCTTAATGTTCGTCCAGCCTCTGGTCTTCCGCGCCGGACCCTTCTCATACACGCCACTCTCACGATAATAGTGCCCTACCTCCACTCCCGCCTACGTGCCCACGCGCTTTCTAAAGCCTGGCCGGACCGTCCCTCGTCCGATCGTCGTCGAAAGGCTTGGGATATCTTGACTTCCATGGAGTCGACCCATTCAATGTTCGCCTTACTGAGTTTCGTGCACTTTTTGTGGGATGGAAGGTGAGTTGCATATGTGTCTTAGTAATATTCACCGTTATACATCGAGTCTAGATATCGGACAATAACAGACAGGTTGCTCGACATGCGGCTTGTGCCGGTCCAACGGCTAGTCAAGAGGGACGTCAGCTACGAGTTTATGAATCGGCAGATGGTCTGGCATGCATTCACTGTACGTGGCTAATTCTTGTTGTATCTGCTCTCATTTCACTATTGAACACAGGAATTCCTCATCTTCCTTCTGCCTCTCTGAGCGGTCGCGGTATGCGCCGACGAATATCTCGTGTGGTTGCTTTGCTGTCACCAACATCTATCACATCTCTGCTATCGCCGACTCGTTCAGCAGAAACCAAGACACGAGTGACGCGGGGAAAGTACTGGGCTCTTCCTCAAGACCAATGTGCGATCTGCGCCGAAAACGCTGCATACAGTCTCAACCCCAGCGAGCCGATGAATGCGTTTACTTCCTTGGCAGCATCTTCGATACCAAGCTCGACACCCGAGTCTGAGACGGAGCCCCCGCCGCATCCCATCAGCACACCGTACGCCGCATCCTGCGGAGACGTATACTGCTATCACTGCATCGCTGAGCGGATGATGCGGCGGCCGACGACGAGCAGAAATGGGAATGCCTGCGATGCGCACAGGCTGTGGAAAGCGCCGATCGGCTCACAGAGTTGTCCGGCAGTGAAATGTCCGAAAGCGAATACGAATTCAGCAGTGACTTGGATGTCACAGACCTGTCAGGATCCATGGCCTCGATGGGTAGCTACGCATACACGGAGTCGGTCTCTTCCGGGCAGTAGCTCTGTGTTGTGTTTATGCCCTCACAATAAAATTCACATCTCACGCATCCCGTGATTCTCATCTACCACTCCGTCCCGAATATGGCACTTGTTCCGGCTGTGCGCGTGCATCGTTTGATTATATCACCTCCTTCTGGACTGGCGTCAACTAGTATGATCTCTTCTGGCAGCCTTTTCTCTTTGCTCCACATGGACCCCGCTACATGTCGCATCCATTCCGTATAACACCCCGCGCACCCTCGTCGACGCTTGGTGTGCTCGTTAACACCACGATCGATGACAGCAACGCTACATACTTCACATGGTCCGAGAAGGCGGGAGTGCCCAATCCAGCTGCGATACCATGGGCCGCGATAAGCCCTGGCCACGCATGCGTGTACTGCTCTGCTCAACCCCCCATGGGCAGTGCGTGGAACAGTACATGGCATGACGGGACGAACAACAGTGCGGGGACGCTGAGCTTCCAGGGTCCGCCGCTTGCTTGCATCCGCCTGTGCGCGCGCGTTGAGATCGTCTCCAGGTTCTGCAGTGTACATATACGGAATCGATCTCACCAACCCTGCTAACATCAGCTTCATGCTCGACGGCAATCCGGACGGGTTTCACTTATACACGGGCACGGCCCAGTTTGTGTTTAACTCGCTCTTTTTCTCGGCTGTGAACCTCGATCCGGGCAAGGACCACACTGTGGGATGGACGCTGCATGCCACGCCGAGCAACGGGACGACTGCGCTGTTCGATTACGCGGTGGTCACGACAAGGCAAGGCGTGACCATACCGAGGTGCGCGTGGTTCTCAGTCTGTGGTTTCATCTGCATCGTACCGACGTGTCGTCCTAGTTCGGGGAGCGCAAGTCCTGTTCAAACCGGCAACGTCAATGCTCCTTCATCTCATAAAGTGAGCATTGGACCTGTTGTCGGCGGCACCGTCGGCGGCGTCGCTCTGATCCTTGTCTTGGCATTCCTGGGTTACATCATGGCAAGACGGCGAAGTCAGCGAGAGCAGAATCAAGCGACAGCAGCGCAGCCGTTCCGAGTTGACAGTGGAGGACCACCATCTGACAGCCTTGGTCCATTTTCGGAAAAGAGCGGTCCGTGGTTGCTTCCAAAAAGATATCATCAGCAGTTAACATTTCTGCACGTAGCGTCATCTCCCGATGTCTCGTCCTTGAGTGCATTAGGCCCTGTGCGAAACCAAGGCCTGCCCCGGGCTACTATCACCGCGACCGATGCTTTATCGTCTCCATCCTTGACATCGATGCCCCAGGTGCCACCAGTTCCGCCTGTTCCCATTTCAACCAACGCTACCCCGAGCAGAGGTAGTGCGCGTCGCGGAACGCGTAGCTCTCGCTCACATTCCCCATCTGCGGGCTCACCTATCTCGCCGTACCACTCAGGGTCTCGGGCCAACAGAGAACGCGCACTGGAGCAGCGAATCGCGATGCTCGAGGCCCAAGTTGGCATGTTACCCGAAGGTGACTCAGGACTCCCGCTACATTCTCCTCCACCGTATATTTCTCCGCCGCCTCGCGATGCGGACTCGTCCGCTGTTGTAGCTCGCCAGGGCATGGACGCTTGATATCTGTGTCACAGCTTCAAGTTATATGTAATATGTAAAGGACATGTTTGGTTCTAATATTGGGGCGTAATATCAAGTGTTGTATCTCCTCTGATATATCAAGTTCTCCGATGGAGCTCCGAAACTTCTTCATGAATCTAAAAAAATTGTCCATCACCCGGGTCTTCAAAGGGCTGGGATTGGCCTCTCCTGGTATCATGATCCTGGCCCTGCGTTGGCCTGGAAGATGTGAAGTTTAAGCGTAACCCTAACCCTTCAATTTACCCGCTAGGGCGAGTGCATCTGTGTCCGTCCATGCTCACCTTCACACCACTTTCAGGCGCAGCTCATTCTTCACGGACCACCCCACTAGCGTATCTTCTGCAGGTGGATGATGTCAAGATCCTCTTAGACTGTGGCTCGCCTGATTGGTGTCCGGAAGCTGAGACTGAGGATGGAACTGGCTTTCATTGGGAGGAGTACTGTCGAGCCTTGCGCGAGTGCGTTTCAAGATACAGGCATTACCTGCGGCGGTATCTGACTTTTCCCCTTCGCGTAGATGCGCGCCGACTGTTGATCTGGTGCTCATCTCGCACGGAGACCTTGCACACTGCGGTCTTTACGCTTATGCGTATTCGCGATGGAACCTCAGAGCGCCGACGTATACCAGTCTGCCTGTCCAAGCCATGGGACGCATCGCCACGACAGAGGATATTGAAGGGATCCGGGAGCAGGAAGATGTGGGTGATGAGGAGGAAGAGGTGAAGCAGGAGGACGAGCAGGGCGAGGAGGACGCGCCGACACCCCGGAAACGCGACAAGCTAAAAGGAAAATATGTCGCTTCGCTGGAAGAGGTTCAGGAGGCATTTGACTCCATGAACACTCTGCGGTATTCTCAGCCGACCCGTTTGCAAGGTACTGTCATCTCATTCCAAGTTCACTGGCCATGTTCACAAGCTGCTACAGGGAAATGTCAGGGTCTGACCATCACACCCTTCAATGCTGGTCACACCATTGGAGGCACCATGTGGAAGATCCGTTCACCGTCATCTGGGACGATCCTGTATGCAGTGAACGTGAACCACATGCGCGAACGACATCTCGACGGCGCGGTCATCATGAACAAGTCCACCGGGGGAGTGTTCGAACCGCTCGCACGACCGGATTTGCTTATCACAGATGCGGAGAGGACGCTGGTCACCAACTGCAAGCAGAGAGATAGAGATGCTGCTCTTATAGGTGCGTCCGTTGCCTCTGCTCATCCAGTTGCTCACACCTAGTGATAGATACGATAACTTCTACTTTGACTTCATCATCCCGATCCTCCGTCTTCATCCCATGTGACTCTAGCACGCGACTGCTCGAGCTTCTCATCCTTCTGGACCAACATTGGAAGTATTCGCGACTTTCGTTTCCCATCTGCTTGCTTTCTCGTACGGGCAATGAAATGCTTACCTTCGTGAGAAGTATGATGGAATGGCTTGGCGGGACGGTCAGCAAAGAAGATGTTGGAGAAGATGGCACGGATAAAAACCACGGCCGGGGTCGTCGCCGACGCGGCGGTGAAGATGAAGCCGACGAAGATGCACTAGGCGCATTTGCGCTCCGTTTCAAGTACGTACTCTGTAAAATTAATGCCACTTTCTCAACTTTGCATCTGCAGACATCTCGAGTTTTTTCTGAATCCACAAGCACTGATCCAACGTTATTCTTCAACGGACCCTAAACTCGTTCTCGCTGTACCAATGTCCCTATCCCATGGCTCCTCTCGCAGTCTTTTTGCAGACTTCGCCAGAATTGCAAACAACGTGGTTCTGCTCACCTCTCGTTGCGAAGAAGGCACACTCGGACGCGCGCTCTTTGACCAATGGAATGATCGACAGCGAGCAGAGGCAAAATGGGACAAGGGAAGGATCGGCAGTAATGTCATGATGGACTCCTCAATCGACCTCATCGTACGAGGCATTATCCATTGCTGCGCGGTTTCAATGCTCACGATTATCCAGGTTAAATCAAAAGTTCCTCTCCAAGGCGTTGAGCTCGATATTTACCTACAGAAAGAGAAGGCTGCCAAAGAGAAAGAGGCAGCTCATCAAGCTCAACTTGCACGCAATCAGCGCATGCTGGAAGCCGATGAAGATGACTCTGATTCCGATTCTGATGACGACGCCGACTCTGACGATGATGACGACGACGTGAGGGATGTAGATGAGATGGTCGTGGACTCCGTTGTGGGAAAGAAGCGAAAAGCCGAGAAGAGTCTCGACGCGGCTGCCGATTTTGGTGACGGCGAAGAGGGCTTGACGAAACAGCTCCTGTCGTTTGACATCTATCTCAAAGGGAATGTCTCTAAATCGACCTCTTTCTTCAAAACTGTGGGCGGACAGGCACAGCGTTTCCGAATGTTCCCGTACGTGGAAAAGAAACGGCGAGTGGACGAGTACGGAGAAACCGTGGATGTGGCAATGTGGCTGCGTAAGGGGAGAGTGCTTGAAGAGGAGGCCGAGTCCGAAGAGGTCAAGAACTACCGGAAAAAGAAGCAGGCGGAGGATGAAGCAAAGGCACGCTCATTGTCTGTCGATGACTTCTCATAATGCTGATCTAGCACATGTACAGATTGTGCAGGAACCACCTTCAAAGTTCATATCCAGTGTAGTCCAGGTCCAAATGGCGTGCAGACTGTTGTTTGTAGATATGGACGGACTCAATGACGGACGGGCAGTCAAAACCATCGTCCCTCAGGTCAATCCTCGGAAGATGGTGCGTGGTTGGTGGTAGTCTTTGGTCGCACAGTCTCATGTCGCACCAGATCATTGTTCATGCGCCCGGTGATGCGGCAAAGCATCTCGTCGAAAGCTGTGCCAACATCCGCACGATGACCAAAGACATCTTTCTCCCACTCAAGGAGAGAGCATTCAAATTGGTCATCAAACAAACAACTTCTCCATCTCCATCAGCGACGAACTGCTCAACTCGCTCAAAATGTCTACCTTTGAGGACAACGAAGTCGGCTACGTCACTGGCCGCGTCGTAGCGCACTCAAACTCGACGATTCCAGTCCTCGAGCCGGTCGCTGACACCTCTGTACTGAAGACGCAGCACGCGGCATGACCGAGCCTCGGATGTTAGGCTCCCGTGCAAAAGCAGAGCTGCCTCATTCGACGATGATCGGCGAGCTCAAATTGACGGCCCTCAAAGCCCGTTTAGCTACAATCGGAGTGCCCTCTGAACTAATTGGAGAAGGTATCCTGATTTGTGGGACCGCTGCTGGGAAGATGGCCGGGACAGACGCGATTGAGGAGTCTGTAGCTGTGCGAAAATCGGCTGGAGGCAACGTTGAGCTAGAGGGAAGTGCTTCACAGGTCTATTATCTAGTTCGCAAGGAGATCTATAATCTCCATGCACTTGTAGCCGCATGAATGTATGATAAAGAGCGTGTAATCCGACTCCTCGACTTTGATTCTATTAGCGTAGGCTGATGTTAGATGCGATCTTTGGTTTAATAAGGTTAACTGAAGCGGACGAAGCGAGCGTTGTAGCTGACATATTGGCAAGACACATTACCTGGTCATGGTCGGGATCTCAAGTCGGTATCGATTAGTGGCTAAATCAGCTCGTTGTGGTCGTTTGTCGAACTCCGAGCAGCCGGGTGTTCGATCCACCCTACCGACAACTTTTGCTGCGCCGTCTGATGAATTCTTTTCTTAATGTTAACTGCAACTCAACTCAGGCCCTGCACTGAAACTGGGACTAGAGATTGGCTGAAATTCATATTCTACAGGTATGACTGTCCGTGAACGGAGAAATGAGTATTGAGGCTCTCGTTATGCATAACGCCTATCACCTTCTTGACTTATGCCACCGCATTAAACTTCAAGTTTCGAGCATTCCGAGTCAGAGCACATGCATGAGATCTCTTATTCGCAGCGTCGGAGTCATTTCAACTCTTTCTACTAAACATATACTTGCGCGGGTGTGACAATACCCAACTGTCGTTGATTTCTTTCTCACATCACTCAGAGAATGGCTTCGACGGCAGTATCTGCCTCGACGACCAAGCCCGCTAATACCCCCAAATCGAAAAAGAGCGATAAAGATAATGCGGGTGCTAAAGCTCCACTGGATATGGAAGTGACCTTCCTCGGAACTGCCTCTGCGCAACCATCCTCGACTCGCGTCCATTCGTCCCTCGCGTTCCGCCTCTCGGCTGATGTCTGGTTATTTGACTGCGGAGGTTGGTACACTCGGCCTCTTTGATTCCGGGTTGGGGTGTAATATTCGGGCAGAGGGAACACAGTCGAGGCTACAAAAAAGTGCAGTCAAGATGGGGAAGATCGAGAAAATATTTCTGACGCATCTACACGGTGCGCATTACTCGTCACTATCACTCAAACCGACTGATTGTGGGTGAAGGGGATCATTGTTTTGGTGTTGGCCCTCTTCTTGCAGGCCTTCTCGGTGGACACGGAGGGACGGACGGAGCAGAGGACGTTCGATCGCATATCGACGTGAACAATCCCGTGCGCCGATATCAGCTTTCCAACTTTCTCTGATCTCATTGACCGATCCTGCGCAGATCGTTGAATTTACGGGCCATTGGGGACACGCGGGTACGTGCGCTCCATTCTAACGTACACCCACACCCTGCTGGGCAACGCATACGTCGTCCACGAACTACGTTCTCGCCGAGATCCTCCAAACGGGGACCATTGCGCTCTTCCGCGACACCGTGCCGAATCACCATTTGGCCGCAACATCCCTCAAATTGACGGGGTGTGGTCCAACATTCTCGAAAACGGCTCCGTGTCCGTATCAGCCGCCCCTATCTACCACTCTGTTCCATGCATCGGATACGTGATCACAGAAAAGTCTCTTCCGGGCAAGATGGACCCGAAAAAGTACATTCCAGAGCTCAAGAGGACGAACACCCCCATCGCCGTGATGAGCCAACTGCAGCAGGGGAACAGTGTCGAGCTGACTGATGGAACCATCTTGCACGGCCCGCCACGAAAACCGGGTCGCAAAGTAGTCATCCTCGGGGACACGAACAATCCCTCCCCAATCGCGTCGATGGCCATGGACGCGGACCTGCTCATTCATGAAGCGACCAACGCACATCTGCCCGGGATCGAATCAGAGGCCAAGGAGTCGGACACCTTCCAGAGCGTCGAGAAGAGAACACGCTCCAGGGGCCATTCAACACCTCAGATGGCGGGCGCCTTCGCCAAACGCATCCGAGCCAAACGTCTCATCCTCAATCATTTTTCAGCCCGTTACCGAGGGGACGACGACGTCGACGAGTCGGCCAAGCAAGTCATGACTGCCATCGGTAATTTGGCAGCGGAGGAGTATGGGCAGGAAGTAACCTGCGCTCGGGATTTGATGGCAGTAACTCTTCCGCCGCCACCATGAGCTCCCGGATCGGGATCTACAGCTAGTTAGAATGGTATTCAAATGTCGTCTGGGGGTTCGGACAAGTCGCTACTCTCGGGGTCACTAGCCTCTCCCTCTTCTCGCTCCTCCAGTCGCTGTTTCGATCTATGGTGGGCTTTGATCTCGGGTGGTTCTTCGACTTCTCCCATTTCAATATCGTCTCCTTTGGGCTCGACAGGCTCAGATCCCGCCTCCTCGACATCCATACTGGTGGATATCTCCATCTTCGCAGGTTCCACGTCAGGGACCTCTGCATCCTCTGGAGGGATTTCGTTCATTGCCGCAGACTCTGGACCCAACGATCGCAGCGCGTTCAAGTCGGTGACAATGGCATCTAAAGCAGCCTTTTGAGTGTGAATTGCCCGGTTCTGTCTCTCATGTTCATCCCGTATCGTGGCCATGTCGTTTTCGAGAGACTTGATACTCCTGTACATCGTAGCAGTCAGAGGGATAACACGCAGAGGGTGATAGAACACGCAACAGTTCCAGCTCTTCCCTACTTGGGAGTGTATTCACTTTCTCAGCGACAAACTCGTACTCCATCTTTCTCTTGCGCATAAGCTGCTCCTGTTCGAGGGCAGTCTTCAACTGTTCGATTTGACCGCGTAATGTCCCATGCTCGTCATCTGTCGAAAGCTCATTCACCGGTTCCAGACGAAATGGGGGAGAACGCACTTATTCTCCTTGTCTCCCTTTCGTATTCATCGACCTGTCTCGCTTCAGCCTCGCAGATCATCACGCTCTTCCTCAACATTAACTCGAAGGACGTCAATTCCAGTAGAAACGCCTCGCGCGCATCTTCTAGTGGCGTTGCGCTCTGCGTCGCCGCGCTGCCTGGTGATGCGACTGTTATGATAGGAAACGGAGGAGGGTGGGAGATTTGAGTGTAGTTGTGGAATTTCTTGATAACGCGCTTTATAGGCTTGTCATCGTTCATGATGCGGGCATTGACGATTCGGTCTGGATATCATCATGAGACTCGAGATTTGCCCGGAAAGAATAGAGAGACCTTCTTCCTCCAGCGTGATAGTGACCGAGACAGGCTGCTGAGTTGCATTGGCCATCGCGCTTGACGACTTTTCTGGTGAGGATGAGTTCGCGATCAAAAGGTCGACAGAAGTGATTCCGTTCACCGCCACCGTGACAAGGCAGGCTGACGACGCGCAATGATGATCGTGACGCCGACTCTGACTACGCATAATCTCTTGACTCCGAACGGACCGATTTGGACTCAGTGGATGGAATGCAAGAACTGCGAGCTAAGGCAGCGCCATTTCATCTGCACAAAATGCATCCACGGACAGTACGTTCGTTGCCACCCGCTCCTCCCCTTCCACATTTCTCTTTCACTTCTGCGCCGAAGAACCTAACACCGCACACAGTACCCGCGATCTGCGGCTCAAGACTGAGCATTTCACATTGGAGCGCGACGAACAGCTTGCGAAGGCGAACAAAGCCCTCGGCATGGTTGAAAGCGGAAGGACGAGACGGGCTGGGGTAGCGCAGCTACAGTCGAGAGTGGAAGAGATCACGGCTGCGCTGTCTAGACTGAGGAAGGACAACGACAAGAGTAAGTCAGGTCTCTTGACTAGATACGTGGTGGGTGACCTCGCACCACAGAGCGCGACCGCCTGCGTACCCTGCGCGAATCACTCGCTGCGCGGCGAAGGACATTAGGTGCCGCGAGCACTCTCGTCTCATCACTCTCGAGCAGCGGCGTGCCGTCCAACGTGACCATCACCGCTCCGACACTCATTGGTCCTCTCACTGCTCTTGCGAACCTTTCGGCCCACATCTCTCGAGCACGTGCTGGCCTAGTGCAAGAGCTCGTTGACGTCTTCAACGTCGTGGAAGTCGGGGGTCGCCCACCGATCGGAGGCAAGTCAGGCTCACAGGGAGAATGGACGATCGGGGACCTCATCCTTCCTGTGCCCGGCGACATCCGGCGCTACCCACCTCAGCACATCAACGCAGTAATCTGTCATACCGTACAATTCCTTGGTCTGCTCAGCCTCTATCTCGGTGTGAAGCTCCCGTTCGACGTGCAGTGGGAGGGCGGCAAATTGGGTGTGGGTGTGCCCTGGATCGGACCTGGACTGGGCGGATGGGGTCGATGGACAGCAAGACATCCACTGCATCTCAGTTTGGAAGGTGGGGGGCCAGCGACGCCCGCACATCTCATGGTGGAGAGGAACGCGGCGGATTTGGCGATGTCTGTGTCCGAATCCATGTCGGAATCACAGCTTGCGTCTTCAACTGCGACGATCAAACCTATCAAACCCTCGGCAGACACAGAGAACACACCCCAATTTACCACTGCGCTCGCCATGCTTCTCTACAACGTCTTGTTTCTGGCACACAGTCAGGGTCTGACAGTTCCCCTTGCCCACGCGGGGGACGCCTTGAGCACTCTGTGGGCTGTGTGCTGTGCACCGGAACTGGGGAGACGTGCGCACGCGACAGTGACCGCCATCGCGCCTGTGTCACCCAGCACACCGAGTCTAGGACACATCCCCATCCCAGGCGCATTCCCCGTTGCGCCGGCACTGCCACCGCCTCCCATAATGTTCCCCCCTCCAGCCGGCAACGCCATGTCTCGACTGCCAGCGCCCAGCCCAGCTTTGTTTCCGGTGGACTTCGCGCATGTTCTCCAGGCGGCGGCGACCGGGGCTGGCCGCCGAGGCTTTGCTGTCACTGGCGGCGTCGGCCGCCAGGTGACCGTTTCGGGATCTTCCAGTTCAAGAGGCCATGAGAGGGAGAGGAACCAAGAGCGCAGGGCGAAAAAGAAGGAGCGGGATCGAGTCGAGGTCGAAGACGGCTGGGATCTGGTCAGTGAAGATGGGTATTGACTGTATTTTAGCTGCTCCATGTATTATCCATGTACTCATTTAGTAGGTATACAATGTTAAAATAACGATACATCAAGGACCATAGTCGTCCAAAACAAATGGGGTCACCAGCTCGTAAGTCTCCTCATTTCCACCTCGATTCCCTTTCTTCTCCTTCCGTCCTGGGATAACCTTCCTCAAGAACCGCATCCGACTCTTTTCTTCTTCGACCTTGGGCTCTCCTCCAGCACATAGCTCCACCATCCGCGCCAGCTTGCGCATGCTACTGCTGCTGTCATTCAGGTACCTCCGTGATTCCTCCAAAGCAGCTTGTAGATAAATCATCAGATCCGGAAACGAGACCGGCAGTGCCGGGTACGGTACGGAGGAAGTCGCCGGGACCGTATATGTCTTGGAGAGCGTCGTGTCGGAACTGTCACGCAGCAAGGCCGGCAGCGTCGACAGCGTGTAAGACCACGGGAGAACATCCGGGTCGTTGGTCGTGAATCTCTTGGCCCCAGGCATCGAGGCAGGCACTGGATGGTCAATTGTGAACCACAGAACAGTCCGCCAATCCTGCGTAGTGAGATGAGGCTGGAAAAATATCAGCCATTCGTCTGAGCCGAATGGAGATTAAAGCACCCGAACGAATTGCACTACTGTACGCAGATGGAGCTGTGCGGACCGGGATGTAGTGAATGCCTCGACATTCGGCTCGATCCTCGTCCCGCTTAGCCGTGCCATCAATCGCATGAGATGCCTCCAATTGGGCGCCTGGAGATGGAGGGGCGGACAGCGTCCATAGGGCAGAGATATAATGTTCGGTATAGAACCTGACATTGGGACCAATACCGGCGTGATGGACGGCGGCCCGAATGCAAGTGCTGGCATTATCAGTCTGAGAAGCGGAGAGGGACGAAGAAACTCACAGACACCCAGCAACAATTCCGCATCAATGTAGTGGTTAGTACCCGTAAGCCGTGAGTCACTGTCCTCGCTACCAATAGACACAAAAGATTGGCGCCCAAAATTGCTGGCGCTGGCAGGTCGCACGCTGTCTGTCGCGAAACGGGTGAAAGTGCAGGTGCATCGAGTATGCTATCTGACTGGGATCTTCCAACGACGGGTGACGGAATCAAATCCGGGGGCTCAAGCGCGCTGCTCTCCGACGGCTGAGAGCGCAGATCCGCTTCCTCCTCGAGCGCGATCTGGCGCGCAAGTTCGCGGTCATCGGGATTCATTGCGGCCCCCATTCCGGCTGCATTTTCACTGCTATCCTCCTCCTCCGCCAACATCCTCGCAAATGCCGCGTCGTCCATATACACCACCCCGGCTTGCGGCGTGATAGGTGCTGACGAGCTCGGCCCGGCTGCGCTGATGGCCGTTTCCTGGCCCGAGCGTGAGTCCGGCGTAAAGGAGTTAAGCTTGGGCGTCGGATGCCAGTATGTGTGCGACGGGGCGCGCCAGAGGTCATGGCCATCGACTCTTCTATCGCGCGCGCGATATCGGCTTCCTCTTGGCTCAACATCTGCTCTCGCATGGCAGTCTCCGCCTGCGACAGCGCCATGGCCGCAGCCAGCTCGGCTAGCTCGGCCGCGTCGTCCACGTCGTCGTGCGCCAGCAGAGGTGACGTAGGAGACAGTGGGGGCGGCAATGGAGGGGGAGGCGTCGAGGTTCTTGGCTGGGAGCCGCTCGGCCGTGTTGACGGTGCGTCAAGGTGGTGCTCGTAGTCAGTCTCATCCCACATCGATTTCGACGGTTTGGGTGGTAGTGACGGTGGTCTCTCCACATCACTGGCTCCATGCTGAGGTGGGACAGGCGGCGGCACGGTCTTCACCCGTCTCAGACTCGACTGGAAGTTCTCCGGAGAGGGCGCTCGAGAAGGTATAGGGGCTGTCGGTAGAGGGGGCGGGGAGATACTTGGCGGGGACGACGTCATAGGCATCGCTGTCGATGCAGCGCTCTCATCAGTCGGCATTTCGAGCGGGTTCATACACAGCGCATCCGGTGCGTGCGAGGCGAGGAGGAGGAGTGACGGTGTGAAGGTGGGGATCGAAGTAGCAGTAGATGTATACGCACGGGCGCGTCGATCGGGTGATTCGCGAGGATCTGGATGATGAGTATCCCAAGAGGCTGACAGAAAAATGTGTGAGTGCACGCTCGGGTGCTGACGACGGAAGAGGCTGGCTCACTGCCCACCCGTGAAGGTTCCATCATCGTGGTTAGCGATCAACAGGCAGTGTCGTCTAATCTTGCCCAATGGCATCACCAGCGATTGGGCTGTGCCTGTATTGAAAAAACCGAAAGCCCCTTGCAACAAGGCAAATAAGATTACTCGCAAAATGCCTAAGTATATATCATACATCCAGGAGTGAGAAAGGAAATGTGTGTGATGTGCGAATGATGTTGTTGGAAAGCAAAAGGATGAGGATGCATGCAAAGAGACATAATGAGTGTAGATCGTCAGGTCATGATATTATGTGCGACGCGGTCACTTTCGTGGCTCCCACCCCTTGCATCGTCGACGTTTTAAACCCAAGTTGGCGCATGACCGCTAGAAATAAGGTCAGCGTCGGCGTCAAGCAGCACAAAAATCACATACAGAGTAGATCAGCTTTCTGAAGCGGCTTGGAGATTATGGCGGAGAACAGATTTCCCCCCTCGTTGGCATCTGTATCGCTGTATGCAGTGACAGCAACAATGGGTGTAGTCGTGTTCCTGTTGTTGGTGCTTTTGATATATCGAGCGGCCCCTTCTCCATCCACTGCAAGCGATGAGCGACTGCGACGTTGGGAAACCATATGCTACTCACAGACAGGCATGTGCAAGTCCATCAAAATGCAATCAAACTCTGCAAGCAGGAAAGCAATCAGCGCCCGGGAAAAGCCACGCTCAGCAGAAGAGCGCCTTACTGATATCTCCCATCGCAACGCTGATGGCTTCAGACCCATCTGCGACCACCACACATCGACATCCAAGCCGGATCAGCAACGTCTCGATGATTTTCGCTGTGATGGGATTGTCCTCCGCCAGCAGACACGTGACGGCGCGGTCATTGGGATCAGGGCCTTTGCGCAAGTCTATCGACACCACAGACGACGGGGGAGTCTCGTGATGAACTCCCGTCGACGACTCGGAGCCGGATGCATCGCCGGCGCTGGAAACCGAGGCTGTTCGCAGGCGACTCGGCATCGAGTTTCGCCGATCGGCGCCGGCGTCGAGCTGATTGAGCTTGAAGCGCTCCACAGCGCCGTACTCAGACGGCTTGCGTGAATGCCCGCCCGCACTTCCAGGGGTCGACGGCTGGATACTCGACCGAGAAGGCGACGACGCGATCGACGAGTTGGAGGTGGCGGGCGACGGCGGACCAGTGGCGTTGCTGACTTTCGAGTCCAGGCTCGTCACCACACTCGGCGGCTTCTTCAAGCGGTGCGACACACTGTGTTTCCGCGAGTGTGACTGGATCGGGTCCGACAGAGTGTGGGTGAGAGGAGCCATCTGGTCGGTCTTGAGCTTGCGAATCAGATCGTCGTTCTTCTGCTTCAGCACGGGGAAATTCTTGAAACTGAACGCGCCGAAACTGGAGTCGTCCGAGCCTGACGTTCCAGCCCCGTGATTGGCGGGCGACGGATCCGCGATGGGACTGTTGAGCGCAGACTGCCCGACAGCGATTTGATCATCGTCAGGGAACAGCTGGGGAATGGCTCCCCTGGGATCAAAGTAGTCAGTGGACTCCGGATCGGTCACTTGAGGGATGAAAGCAGCCTCGGTGGTCGTGACCATGTCCCAGTCGATGCCGCGGAAGAACGGATGTGCCTTGACTTGAGCGGCGCCCTTCGAGCCAAGTCTCATGGCGGGGTCACGAGTCAACAGCCTCTGCATGAAATCTCTGGCCTCGGGCGAGAAATCGACCCATTCGTCATGCCACTCGATGTTGCCAGAGAGAATATTCTCGAAAACCTTCTCTGGAGAATCTGCATGGAACGGCGGAAGCCCATACAGGAACTCGTAAGTGATAACGCCCAGTGCCCACTACAGAAGACGATGAGCTGTGGAACAGGGAACCAACACGTTGACATACCCAGTCGACTGCCGCATCATCACCTCGGATGCCCAGAATCGTCTCGGGAGCCAGATAATCTGGTGTGCCGACAAACTTCTGGTCACCGGGAGGGGTGCCAGCAGTTTGCGAATGCGAGTGGGAGCGCAAGTCCGTGGTCAGCTCAGTGGCAAAGGACTGCAGCGGACTCTCGTTGCTCAAGATACCACCCGTCCGACGGAAGTGCAGACCCGATCCAGAGTCACTTGATTCACTGATGTCGTCTGTAGATGGGGAGTAAGGCGGGGGCCCGGCGTGGAAGCCCGATGCTGACGAATTGTTGAAGTACGAACCTCCAGTGCTGTGTTCGGCGTGAATCAAAGGCGACGATAAATATGCAGCGTCCATCGATGGCGGGCGAGACCTCGAGCCATAACGTGTTGTCGGTCGAGTCGTCTGACTCTCCCGGGTCTGCCGTCCCAGAAGACCGATCCGGCTAAGCCCGAAATCGGTCAACTTGAGATGCCCATGCTGGTCGATCAGCAGATTGTCTGGCTTCAAGTCACTGAGGCACAGCAGTCAGTGTGCAAGTCAACGAAAAAAGACTCCTAGAACGAACCGGTGAACTACCCCTCGTTCGTGGAGGTACTCAAGACCCAGCACGACCTCGGCAATATAATTCTTGGTCCATTCCTCGGGCAAAGATCCCAGCGACTTGATGAGGGCAGCGCAGTCCCCGCCATTCAGATATTCCATGACGAGATAGAGATTGTCCTTGCTCTGGAAGGTGAAATAGAGCTTGGCGACAAACGGACTCTCCGCCTGCTTCATGAGGATCATCCGCTCAGCCTTGACGTTGGTGATCTGATTCTTCGCAATCATATCTGCCTTCTTCAGGACCTTGATGGCAAAGTAATCCCCCGTCACCTTCTTCTTGGCCAGGAACACAGACCCGAACGCGCCCTTGCTGATGGGCTTGATAATATCGAAGTCCTTGATCGACGCCGGCGACGCACGAGACAGCGGAGCGGCCGACGGAGCGCGTGGCGAGATCGGGGGCTGACCATTCGCGGCTGTTGAATGTCGGCGGTGACTGCGACGAGTCGATGGCTCGCGACTGAGTGCATTCTCTTTGGAAGAGATCAAAGGCGAGACAGGCGGCGTGGAGCTGGCGGATGATGCATCACTGATGGCCAACAGACTTGCGTGGGAATGCCGGGTCTTGATGGCCAATGGCGGAGGGACGGGAACTGGAGCCGAGACCGAAGCTGGGAGCGGCGGAGGGGGCATCGACTCGGTGTCATCCAGGCTCATGGGAGGAGGAACATCCTCTGGCGACGAAGGCGCGACGATCGGAGCGGCCAGAGCGAGAGGAGACGAGACAGAGGACGGTGTCGACGAACGAGTTTGCAGCTTCTGGCGCTGGGGATACGTCACCGATGAGGTCGCAGTGATGGGTCCCGGGGATGGGCTGGGGCGTGAATCCGTACTGGGCGATGGGGAGTGGCCCATCGGGGTAGGATCAGAGCCTGCTTCGTCCTGGTAGTCGTATTCGGATGTCGTGCTCGAGTGGTCATCATCTACCGAGGCAGCAAGTTCCTGTTCCCCGCCCTCCACGTTGTCTTCCCCGTCGCTGATTCCGTCGTCTTCACTGTCGGACGACAACTCACCAAGGAATTGGCCCACGCGCTCCTCCCATTCATGCCAAATCTTCTCTGCATAGCGCATCGTGTTTTGCAGGCGTGCGACCCCATCTAGCTTCTGCCGCATGATCCTCTCCGCATCCTGGACAAGCTGGCCAAGAGCCGGGTCCTCTGTGTTAGGCTTGCTCCAATTGCGGATCTGAGACATCTTGCGCTCAGAACTGGGCGAAAGCAACCGCTGTCGCTCAATAGGTTCCTTGGCTTCTTCTTCCTTCAGTGACGGGATCGCAACTTCAGACGCCACTTGCAGAATGTCTTCTAGTTGATCGAGCAACTGCCTCTGCATTCTTTTGACACCCACGCGCTGCATCTTGGCAGCGCGGAAGAGTTGCAACGGAGAGGATGCCACCGGAGATGTTGACGGCGAAAAGATGGGCATCCCGCGGTACTCCGGCGTAGTGACAGGAGAATTGCGGTCCATTGTGGCACAGAGATCCCGGATAGTATTCCGCAGCTCAGAAATAGACTCGTTGCACTCGTAGATCTCGGCTTCGAGCCTGTGTGTTTCAGCACAAGTCTCGCTGTGCTTCTCAAAGTACCACTGGGGAATCTGAGACTCGCATATCCGACACAGAATGGGATCTGTGCAAATAGGCTGTGTGAAAGGGAACGGCGTCGGGGGCTCGCGCTCGACGAAAAACCCGGAATTTTCGTCGGTCTCCTCTGGCAATGTGATTGATGGGGAGTCGTGCTCATGATGAGGCGGGGCGACTGGCTTGATGACCCACATTGTGTGCGATGGCTCGCCGTCTTCACGGTTGACCATAAGCATCCCCTTCCCTTCCATCTGCTGATACAGCGTTCCTGAGGAACTTACATCCCGGTCATCCTCAGGGTGCACTTGCAGCTTGAACCGCACTTCAACAGTGTGCGAATCATCCTCTTGCAGATGTTTGGTCGCGTAAAGGAACACGTCCCGGTCCCCCGACTCAGCAGTCGAGACAGTGATGTTCCGACCATTTCTTCCGGGTCGGATCTTCGAGTAAAATGAGCCATGCACAAAGATGAAGGCAGGCCACGCACCTGACCACGAAACGCCAGGCGTAATTGATCCAAATGAAACGATCCCCATCCAAGCTCAGCTCAATCACGATATTCTGGTTCTGGGCAGTCTCAGCCTGCAACCGCAAGCGCTCGGTGGCAAGGACACGTGCTGACTCGTTCGGGACGAGACGAGAACCAGCACGAGGAAGCGGTTCGTTGGCTAGCGACGAGGCCGACGGCTCCTTTCTGGGATTCTCATCCCGCGACCTTCTATTGTGACTAGGTGGCCTTGATAGCTTCAACTTGGCATCTTCTTCGGCGCTGAGCCGGAAAGCCTCAGGGTCAGCTTCCGGCGGGCGCCGAACAGTCGGTGTGGGGGCGACTTCTTCGACAGCTTTTGTCACGAACATGAGAGCCTCCTCGCCGTCTTCGTCGTCATCTTGAAAGTTCCAAAATTGTTTCTCGGCCTCCCACCATTCGACGACACGGCTGAGACTCGCAACGGCCAGCAGGATCTGCACATACCAGTTCCGGCCATGCCAGTCTGGATGATCGTCCCACGCTCGACCAATGTTCTGGATCCTCTGCACGAGAGATTCGCAGATTTTCGGCTGAGCAGTCAACTGCTGGACTGACATGTCCGTGATCTCGGTAGCAACCGAAATAAGGTCGTACAATGCAGACATAATTGGATCGACAGGATCGTCAATGAGAATCCGCGACGACCTGCGGTTGTTTGAAGTGGGATTGCCGTACTCGGAAAAACTCGCATGACTGGACATGGGGGGGAGTGGAGACCGTGATCGGGATGTGGACCGCGAACTGTGTCCAGAAAGCGAGGGTCGGTTGATGTGAAGGGTGCGAGACAGTCGGCGGGACGGAATGCCAGGGTTCGACCATGAGGTGGGAGCATTACCGCTCGTATTGGATTTACGAGTAAGACCCGGGACTTCAGGAAGAAGGATGCTCGAGGTGGCAGGGCTGGAGGAAATAGCACTTGACGATACGGAAGAAGACAGCGGACGGTCCCTGTCCCAGGGCGTGGCACTCTGTCGGCGTAAGGATCCAGGACTCATTGAAGAGTTGGAAGCTACGTGAAGACCAGGCGATGACGACCGATGCGTTAGACCAGATGACGAATGAGGGTCTTCATCAAGGTACGCACTTTGACGGCTGTGTCGACCGAACTCGGACTCCGCCTCGTAGCCGCCGTCAGAGCTGGCGTCGTCGGTCATGAGCGCCGACCGAAGATCACTGTACGGATCTCGGGATGACTCGGTGTCTCCTGCCTGCGATTCGCGATCTCGTTCTCGCTCCCGAAGCTCGTGTTCGGTCTCATAATCCACCTCCCTCAGCCTCTCCTCGAAGAATACCGTGATGTTGTTGGTAATGCGTTGGAGATCCTTGTCGCATTCTGCTTTTGCAGCCTTGAGACGTCGGGTGACATGCCTGCGCACGAAGGGCATGGAGACGGTGTTGTTCGAACTCGACGACGCATGTGTGCCTGCGCGAGATTGGGGAGGAGAGAGGACAGTTTCGGGAGAAAATATAAGGGGACTAGGCGGCGGGTGACGTCTGGGGACAGAGTCCGCCATGAGCGGATCTGAGGGCAGACTGGCCGCGTCCCAACTGCAGGATAGAGCAGACGGTTGGAGGAGAGGGAGTGGTCAAGGGTGGCCTCGGTTTTGACGGGTGACCCAAGTTGAGCCAACAAATCTTGGATCACTTGGAGTGTTCGGGGTCCCAATCACCTTCTCAACCAACTCATGCAATCACTACGCGTCTTTCGTGGCGCATGTTCGCTCGGCCGTGGTCTTTGCAGGCGGCCGTTCTCCGCTACGCCCACCCAACACAATGATAGCAGCCCATTGGATCAGCTCCAAAGTACACTCAGGGAGGAGGGTGCAAAAAAAAATCAGCGGGAGGCCGCGAGCAAGACGGGTGCTTTCGTTGCTGCAGGATATGTTCACAGACGCTCACAGTACTCCAACAGCGAAAAATGCTCCTTCTAGTGAATACCAACTCATCAACGCTGACCAAGTGTGTCCCTACCGAGAAATAGGTCCCTATGCCTTTACTGATGAAGAATTACCCAGTTCATACGACCCTACGATCTTAGTCTTGAAGGTCGCTCTAAACCCCAACGATTCGGACGTAAAACTGCGAAGGTCGCGCCCACCACCCGCGACGCGCGCACTTCCGACGTGTTCTACAAACTGCAGATAGATCCCATCAAGTTCGCCCTGCAACCCGATGTCCTCTCACACTACATGTCTGAGATGGCCATGATCTATCCGCGAAACTCCTCCAAACTGACCACCAAAAGTCAGCGCCGTATTGCCAAAGCTATAAAGCGTGCAAAGATGATGGGTGTGATTCCCCTTCTTAGCAGACCACGCAACACAATGATCTGAACTTGGCTTTTACGCGCCCCGCCTGCGGCTTGGCCGCCATTCACTTGGAACATTCGACGCTCGGCTCCCCCCGCTGCTAGGGCACGTCTGGGCATCGGAGTGACAAGGGTCCGCTGAGAGAGTGGCTATCTACATTCCAGTAGCCACAGATGCCCCAATAGAATATGCTTCCGATTCCCATCATCTGCCTCAACACGTTTCGGGTCTGCTGATTCACGGTCGTGATCACGGACTGCGACTGGAATGCCATCGAAAACGACTCCGGGTGGTACTTACGAGAAGAACATCAGATTCATAATTCAGCGAGAAGCATAGTGCCCAGGTTCTGCACGACTTGGTCTCCCATAGCCTTCTCAACGGCCTCCTCGAGATGCCGTTTCGGGTCCTGTTTCCCGACATGCCTCGTTTTGAGCTGATCGGCCGTAAGCGTCGTTTCATCTTGTACCGATTTGTTATATGCTTCCGACAGGGTGAGCATTGCCTGGAGGAAAGTGGTTAATAATGGCCGATCCAGGCCGTGACCGAGACTGGGCCCGGCGAACCAGAACAGACCTTGACTGCCTTCTCGTTACTTTCTTTATGCATGCCAAAGTCTCGGAGCTTGAGGCCCTCGGTCCAGTTACGCTTATGAAGATTCATCAGCATAGCCTGCTCCAAGTCCGTCTTCCTCCATGCGATGGCGATCGAATAGTAATGGCGGTTCAGGCCGTGGATCAGTGCTTGTATCGAGGGCTTGTTGATGTGCCCGATATTAGACGTGGTTTGTCGGGGTTCCCGGCCACTCAGCACAGTTTGGGGATTAATCAAGCGAAATGCGTCAATGACGACCTTTCCTTTCACAGATTGGACTGGGTCAATGACAACACCGACGGCACGTGAGTTGAGAGATTCGAAGGACTGGACGGCGTGATTAGCCAGAACACACAAGATCTGCTGTCACAGTACCTGTTGAGTGTTAATGTCCGTACTGGATAGCCAGCATCCAAAACCTGGATGGGAGTGGTACCAGCCGACGACCATTTCAGGGCTGGAATATGTCCATTTTGAGCCTAAGGACATCGTCAATTCGAGGGTTCATACCGTCCAGTTTGTTTGAGCATTTCGAGCATCTTGGTTTGGAAGACGTGATCAACGGATTCGACACTGACTGTCGTTCCCGACTGGGGCATGGCAAAGACGTCGACAATCTGGATCGTGTACTCGTCCACGAATTCACCCAATAGAAGTCCCATTACTTCCATAGGTACACCAGCACGACCATGTTTGAGCATCTTGGACATGATTAGGCAAGAAGCGTATGGATAGAGAGCAGCGAACCTTGAGCAATGCAAGAGAAGAGATGTGCACAACTTCGCCACTGAGGTCTGCATCAGTTTCGCGACTCGGTATTGTATGATTGGGACGCACTTGTCTGGCGTAGTGGCATCTGCCCTCTGCTGTCCTCCACGTTCCTGCATCATCATGAGGCGCTCCATTTCGGGATCCATGGCCTGTTCAGAGTTTTCAAGCAGGGGAGGTGTATAAGTCAAGAGGGACGCGTACGCGTTTTGATGGATCTGTGTGCACATATTGTGACGACATCCAGTGGACTCCTCCACGCCATATGCATCGCATCATCTATGCCGACGAGCGAACTGTCCGATGCCCTCAACCCGCATGCAGCTCATTCCAGACCTAGAATCCATGCTGCGAATAGTGCCCAGACATCTACACCCACGTCCACTCCGACCTTGTCTAATCAGTCTTCACCGCAACTTCGAAGTGAGCTTGAACATGCAATAAGCGAACCAGTGCCGCAGCCAAGGTTTGCTTCTCGCTATTCAGATCTTTCACCTGTTCCAATTTATCAGTCGTGTTCGCCTCAATCCGTCCTCAGGTGCTCTGACAGCAGTGCAAGAGCTAGTTGCGTTGGTCGCGTCAACTCGACAGGCCCATGATCTTGAACGGACGCGTCGCCTCGCTTGGGAGCAGGAGCAGGAGGCGAAATACGTTCAAAGACAAGTGGAGATGGAGAGTAAACTGCTTGAAATGCGGAACGAGATCTCCCAGCTGAAGGCACATCTGAGCCCGAACCGCTCTCCTCTGTTTTCCGTCGCTGTAGAGGTCCCGCCAACCATTCCTACGCGACCTCGAATTCAGTCTCAAATCCAACAGTCTTCCCCGGTCTCTCCTCACGCGATGTCTTCCCATCCGGCACAGTTTGTACAAGGCTCTTCGCGCCAGCATCTGCTCGGCAATGCCACACACTCTCCCTCGGCGACAGCTTCCCCCAATTATCCCTCTCCACTTTCGTTTGAGCCTGTTACTCCAGACCTCCCTCCGATGCTCGCAACCTTATCGTCCAGCACTCATCACACCCAGGAACATCGGCCTCGCGGGAGAAAACGGTCCCGTGCCGAATGCAGCAGTGAAGATGATCGCGATGCTGGAAGCTCGTCATCGCGCTCGCGATCTAGACCAAGGCGACTAGACCATAGAGATAAGCGTATTCTTACCATTCACGTGAGTTGCTCATTTGCGTTCATCCGTCACCTATGTCATCAAGTTCAGCGTGCCATGCGAGAACACTTTCTTCTTCTCATGGAGATGGCTGACGACAAGAACCTCCCTGACGGGCATCAAGAAGGAGACCACCTGGAACCCTCAGACCCTGTTCGATTTGTATGGGATAAAACAAGCAAGCAGTCGGCTCACAATGGCCGGATGAAAGCACGCATTACAGACGACATCAGGGAACGTCGGCGGATGTATAAGCATGTCCCTGAACGAGAATTCAACAAGAAGGTCGTAGACGCTGCGTTCGAGCAAGCGTTCACAACTTTCCGTCAGAAGTTCCGAGCTCAGCGTGATGTGGATGCTGCTATGAGGCTGAAGGACCGAGAGGATGCCAAGGCCAGAAAAGCGAGGCACCTCCATCGACGAAACACGGTGCGCGTCCAGTTAGCTTGTCAAGAAACTCTATTCAGGTTGCTTCAGAAATTGAGCAACCGTGCGAATGCGCGGCTAAAGCTAAACGATTTCCATGATACGACCTATGACGCGGCAATGCAAGTGGAGTGCATGTCTTCCGAAGAGTCGGACTTTGACGGTGACCCTGGCGGACCACGGAGTTCTGGCCCTCTCACCGCGCGGGGCTATGCCTGGCGTAGTGCACGATTGTTACGCTTTTACGAACTCCTGGACGCCGAAGACGCCGCCGATGCCGAGAATCGCCCGAAGCGTGGGGCTGGCCGACGTGAGCGGTACACCGGACCTCATAAAGAAGATTCTCCGCTTCCTCCTAAAGGAATTTCCCGCTGGATGATCAGCAAGCATTGGCTTGCAAACACCCGCGAATCGAATGCTGATATCGATGATGTTCTCAAATCTCTGGTCTCCGATGACCGAGAAATCGAGACGGATGTGTTGGGTGTAGATTCTGATGAAGAGAGGGACGAAGGGGGTGTACCACCGACTGTCGGTAACTCTCGCGAAACAATTGCTGAGCCCTCAGAACTACGTCAGCAAGCTCCTCCGCCCAATCATTTCAGTACTTCTTCCCTTAGTTCTGCGCTTGTGTAGCTAATTCGACTGCGGCCATGTCAAATGTCGTGTCATTTTATCTGATAAGATTCGTCAGCCCGTGGCAACCCGCGTAAGCCTCCAATGTCATCACCTGTACTTATACTCTGAGATCCGCCCAATGCTTGTACCGAACTTGTCCCTCACCGTCGTCTTCGTCGTCGCCCTAAGATTTTGTCTGCCGGATCTATACATATTGCTCTCATGACTTTGAACAAACCCAACGTTGTCGTGGTCGGCGGCAGCTATGTCGGTAAGTACCCTGGTCCTTCGTCTCTTGCAGCAATAGGTCATTAAGTGTATTGAACCAGGCTTGAAGTTCGTTGATTTGATCGCGGCAGAGGTTTCTGAAACGCACAACACGATACTCATAGAGAAGAATTCACACTTCGAGGTTAGGAAGCCTGCCCGCTCTACTACTAAGCTCAAATCTCATCCCCGCGCAGCACCTCTTTGCATTCCCTAGAATCAGCATTGTGCCTGGATTTGCGCACAAAGCATATATCCCTTACACCAGCGCGTTCCACGCCTCGCCCTCCGGCTCCACCTCCGTAGTGCATGGTGTCGTCGCCCAGGTTCTCCCCGATAGAGTCGTGCTGGATTCAGGGGACTCGATACCGTACGAATATCTGGTCATCGCGACAGGAACAGGACTGTATCCGGCGCGTGCACACAACAAGGCAGAGGAGGTGGAGTTCCAGGAAGCTTTGCAAAGACGCGTGAAAGACGCGTCTGAGGTTGTGGTCATCGGCGGAGGCGCTTCTGGAATCCGTACGTGCTGTCGTTCACATCTTTGCTTCGTGCTTGACCGGCTTTAAGAGACTGCGACGGATGCAAAAGAATTCTATCCCTCCAAAAACATTACACTCGTGCATTCGCGCGACCAGTTGATGAATCGGTTCCATCCTGAATTGCATTCGCTCGTCTCGAAAAAGCTCGAATCATTAGGAGTCAAAGTCGTACTAGGCCAACGGGTCGAGCTACCCGCTTCTGGCCGATATCCGGTGACAGGTCCTTCTTACAGTATTGGACTGGCGGATGGAACGCAATTGCACGCTGATGTCGCCGTATGGTTGTTCATCCCAGAATTAGTTGGAGGCTGACTGTCCTCAGATTTCGTGCACAGGCGCGGTTCCCATGAGCTCTCTGATCACATCACTCTCGCCTGATCTCATTGATGAGTACAAATACATCCGTGTGAAGCCCACGATGCAGGTCCAGGATGAGAGGTTTCCAAACGTCTTTGCTGTGGGTGACGTTGCTGGGACCGGCGCAAACAAGAATGCGCGATCTGCCTTTGGACAAATCGAAGTCGCTGTCAAGAACATCAAATCATTGATCGCTGGCGAAGCTGCGACAGCTGAATACGTGGCTGGTCCTTTTGGAATACACATGACCACAGGCTTGGTGAGTTGAAGCACTCAGAATGGGTCTTGCAGAAGTTCATTGAAAAATCTGTCTGTAGTGGTCCTGGATTCTCTTCAGAGACCCCACAGGCCCCGATCAGCAGCCGCATGTTGACCTGCAGGATACATCCAACTTCATAGGGACGCCAGAGGAAACTGGAAAATTGCAAATGGGCTGTGGAAGACTTTGGGAAGCGAGAGCACCTCGATTGGCCGATTATCATCTATAGAATGTAGTTCTAACGCGCTAATACAAATCACGCGTTATCCGGACATCTTTCACGTGATCGCGACTCAATTGATGACACCTACCACATACTCTGCTAAGTACTCCCATGTCAGAAACTGGTATGGTCTCTCCAACATTATAGGACACTGATGGAGAGGTGTAGAACAGCCCAGAGTACCAATGTTTCCCAGGCATCGTCTAGCTTCCGTGTGTACTTGTCCGACCGCCTTACAATAGCGTTCACGCTCCGAAGACCTTTCTAGGGCTCGAGAATATGTCGAACTTCATGATCAAGTGCAAGTCAGTCATTCAGTGTTCCCGAACTCCGGATGGCCTCATATTTGAACAATTCCATCCTAGACTAGCGTCAACCTCCTCGACTCGCTCGAAACGTTTCTATCCACATTCCAAAAAGACCTCTCCGCAGTGTCCGGGCAAATATCGGACCTGCAAGACCGGAGCAAGGATATAGAAAATAGGCTCAAGAGCCGAAGGGTAGGCCGTCACTCCCAGTTCCCAGTAGCTCGTGTGCTGAGTGCGCTACCAGAAAATAGAGAAACCACTTTCGAATCTCATCACAGACATCATCATCCCACCACATCTTGCCGCGCTCATTCTGGATTCGGAAGTGGGAGAGCACTGGATACTGGGCATCGAGGAGTTTGAAAGACGGCTGGAGACAGCGAAGCACCGCACGCGTGTCAAGGCCGCCCGCGATCTTGGAGAAGTGATCGAAGGATTGAGGATAGTGGTACGTCGTCTACGCCAGCCCAGCGGTGTCGTATCCAACGATATTTCCAGGCCGCGACAAAGCTTCGTGCCTTCTTCCTCGCATTATTCCAGCCCATAAGATCCAATGTCACGACTAACATGCAAGTCATGCAGACATCGGTTCTCATCAAATTTAGGCCACTGTTCGCGTTCCTCCAGCGGCAAGCACCAACAGTGGCGAATGAGGTGCAGCGGTCCTACGTCGGCGCTGCGCGTCTGTACTATGAGACCGGATTTCGGAGATACGCGAGAAGTTTGGGCTGGGTGAAGGTGCGTCTCCGTGAGCACAAGCAACGAAGCTAACGAGAACTTTAGACCCGCACCCTAGAGAAACTAGAGACCATAGTCGTGAGCGGGGACACAACGAGCGACCCCGATCGGCTAGCGTATGCCAAACTAGAAGGGCCTCCAGTCACACTCGCTTTCCTTGCAGACGACAAGAACTTTGTTGGTTGCTTTGCTTGAAATTCTGACTGTCTCTGAATAATCCGCCATAGAAAGCACCTCTTGAAGCACTAGTGCGATCGCTTCTTCTGGTCTTCATGGATAACTCTACAGCCGAGTACACGTTCATCTCGACGTTCTTCACATCTGAGCCGCTGTTCGACACGAAGGAAGAGACTGAAGCGCTTTCCCCATGCTGCTATCACCAGCGGTTGCCAGCAGGCGGTTGTCCGTCGCGGGTTCAGAGTTGGGTGGTCCGGCCCGCCACAGGCATCGTGCGTCCAGTGTGATCAGTGCGAATGGGATGCAATCTTTGGCTTCACTCGCAGCTTCTGTCAAGGAGGAACAGGCTTCGATGGACGCAATTTGGAAGCAGATCATGGACCCTGTCACCGAGTACATCCAAGTATGTCTGTGCCTTATCCACACCCTGGTGCCGCTGCTCATGTTGGTTTCGAGTCATTTGTTGCGACTGCGCTCGAGCCCATGCCACCTACTGTGCCGCTGCTGACCATCATCCGATTGACGGAATGCATCATGGAGGAAGTCCAGAAGCGCGGATGTCCGCCGGCTGAATCGTTTGTGTTCACACTGCGGTTGAAGATGTGGCCGATTTTCCAGAAAGAAATGGCCGATCATGTTGAGGCTATGAAGAGATTAGCGGAAGGAGCAACCGCTGGTTACTTTAGCCGGGCTGTTGCGACTACCGACGCGTTAGTCGCCACCGTGAGCATCAGCGCTGTTTCAGTCTTGGCGACACACAACTAAAATGTCACCAGATAAGCCAGCGGTACACGGCGATGTTCAACTCATTCGTGACCTTGACCGATCAAGCCGAGGAGACGATGATCTTTTCCAAGTGCGTTTTCGTCTCGCTTCAGAAGATGCCGCCATTCACCGAAATTGGCCCAGTCTGTTACGGCTGAGACAAGAGCTATTAAGGCTGATAGCTCGGCACACGGAGCAGAACCAGGACCCGATCACCAAAGCCACTGCGCAATCCGCCATCTACGAGCAACTGTTGCAAGGCCTCAGCGTGCGTATTTGCGTGTTTCGGCGGGGATCAAACTAATGACAAGCCCAGGGAGCAGCCAATCTCGGCGCCCATCCCAAGTCCCAGCAAGAGATCGCGTTCTGGTCGAACCTCGACGAGGAGGCGCGACGGAAGATTGCTTCGCGGAATCAGCAGCGCACAGCAGGCGGCAAATAGAGGATGATGATGGCACAGCATGTTTGGTATTTGATTAGTGGTATTACAATGCATCAAGACAGAGCGCCCATTATTCTCTATAATCATATATATGCATAACTCAGCACGCAGCCTTTTTACTCCGTCTTCTTGACCTCCAGCAGCGGGTCCAGATGCGATTGTGGTTGTTTGTAGGACTTCCCGACGCGGTCAGCCCATGTGAAATACTATTCACGCATCAGGAACACAGCCGAGGGACCACAAGACCGAATGCCGCTCACCTGGCCGTAGTTGACCGTGAAGTAGATGTGATGCAGTGTGTGGTGGGCAGGACCGTTGATGACAGACTCGAGCGGATGCCCCGTAATCATATCCGAGTCGTGGATCTACAACACACACAAAGCGGGTCAGCAGCAGCACGCCCGCACCCGCGGATCATCGACGCACGAAGATGCTCCAGAAGTTCACGAACACAAACATCGCGAGATAGAGCAGCCGGTGCAGCGGGAGGATGAAGACGAAGAGGTGGTACGGCACACTCTGCAAGTAGCCGTCCACGGGGTGGAATGCGTGCGACGCGTAGGGCGTGGGAATGATCCACTTGTGGTGCGGTTTGTGCAGTCGCTTGTAGAAGAAGGGGATGTGCAGCCAGCGGTGGACCCAGTAGATGCAGTAATCGGTAAACAGCAGGAAACTAACGGTGAAGAGTGAAGTGCATTAGTTCGCGTTGTCACTCGAAGTAGATTCGTGGAGACGCACATGAACGGTGAGATGATGAGGTATGCCCATCCATAATCGTCCAGCCCATCGTACAAGCGCGAGTGCCCCCGCACCTCACCAAGGAACCATGGTAGTGTGAGCAGTGTGATCATCGGGAATGCGCGCAGACTGCTCTGGATCTCCAGCTTCTCCTGGTCCTTGAGGAACCGAGGATGCCGCCGCATCTCGTGGTTGAAGATGAATTTGTACGAGAGCCACGCGAATATGAAGTATAGCAGGTGGATCCCAATGAGTGTGAACACGCTCAGTGAGAGCAGCTGGCGCGGAATGTAGTCCCGTGGCCATGCGGACAGTTGGATAGATCGTGCGACAGTAGAGTACGACGCGTCGTCGATGGAGATGGGAGGGCGGGGTAAGAAGGACACAATCTTTTCCCATTGCGAAGCGGAGGAGGCAGCAGCAGAAATGGAAGCATTGGCGGAAGGCACGAATGCGGAGAGAGGGATGACCTTGGCGTACAGGTCGTCCAGGACGTAGGTGTCGAGAATGTCGAGGACGAAATCCATGGTGGTTGCCAAGCACCGAGCGGTCTGACACAGTTCTTTTGAACCTCCGAAAAAATATCAAAAGTGGTCCCACTTATAGGGGTGACTAAACGCAGTCGCGTAATCATCGGACTGGACCGCATCTGGAAGAACGGAGGAGAGATCCAGTTCTTGTGTTGTTTAAATGCAGTAGACCGTTACAGGGATCTTAAGTAGTCTAGTGTTCCTGTTTCAGCCGTTTAGCAGCCTGGAAAGCAATGATGGGCGCGGTGAACTGCCGTTCTGTTGGCCCCGACCCAGACAACTCGGAACATTACTCCCTTCTTCCAATGCACTGCCAAACGGCGGAACCGAACGAGAGCCCGTTCGCATTCGCTGCTCACATCTCGACAACCTCGTGACTCCAGTAATCACCCCAGTTCCGCAAGGACGTTTCGGAAGATGGTTCGAAGTGGCGAGATCCCGTCGTCGTACGTCTCGGACAGTGTGACGGTTGTGCACGCATCGGACGATTCCTGGTGCCGCGGCACATCGAGACTCCCAGTCTTTCAAGCGCCAATTTCGGTGTCCATTTCACAGCCGAAAGGTGTCCCAAAGCGACTGCATGTCTAGCCCCGTCATGCACAGCTGGAGGGGCGCAGATTGCATGCTCTTCGGATGTGATGCACTGGCGGAGGACCATGCTCGCTGAAGAACTGTCTCGGACAACCTGGACACCAAGCACATCAATGTTGGGTCCCAAGACGTTGCACTCTCAATGCGATTTGTGGCAGGATGTGCTTATACGACGCGTTACAGAGGTCACTAGTTTCTCTCTCCAAGCCAGGCCCGATACGACTTGACGGCGGCAGAACAAGAGAGAGCCAGGTTTTTCTTGCACTGAAGCCGAGGCAGATCTGGTCGTGCCTTTCACACCACACAGAGATGAGAAAGAGAATGATGTCACGGTGGCGGTGCGCATCACCACTCAATGGCGAACTCCCCTCTCTGGGTATATTTATGCATATCGAGTTCGCTTTGAGATGCGGCATGCATATTTGACGGAGAACAAACGGCATTCCTCTTCGCACAAAAACTAAGCTACAGTCGACGGCAATTCTATCCTCATCGGAGGCGCCTGCTCAATAATCACGACAACTGCTTTTGAATCATCTCCCGGACTGCAGGATCAGCTTTGTTGAAATAATTCGCGTCAAATGCGTCCGGTCCGCAATTATTCCGGGCCTGTGCGAGGTGCTCTTGGATGTATGCAGTCAGCTGGAAGGTCCGCACAGGATCCCGCTCGTAGACCTGCCGACGGTCAGCGATAAAATTGCATGACACCGTCAGCCTACCATTTTTCGACGCTCATACTCTGGTGTCCCCTCGGTGCCATCATAGAACGTCGTCGGCGCTTCGTTGAATTCCCAATGGCGCAACAGATTGAGTGGCTGTGCATCGCCATCATTAGTACTGGAGATAAGATAACGATCAGCGAGAACAGAGAGGATAAGATGAGATGGCCGCCCACTCGAATTCCTGCTGGGGTGCCTCCTGGGCCTCCTTGAGCTCGAGAAGCACATCGGTCCAGATGTTGAAAATGTCGCCGGGCAAACGTTCCAGGACATCGGGCCGTGCGGTTGACACCAATGCTGCGATCCCCATAGCCGAAAGCTTGCGGTACCTCGGCTCAGACATGTTGTCCCACTCGTTTCAATCATCAGCATCAAAAGCCAGAGATAACCGGGAGACATGACTCACAGTGCCCCACCACTGATCCAACAGCTTCTCATACAACTTCTGCTCGGTCAATGCGGGTGTCGCAGTGGCACTCATCAGTTGCAAGAACATCTGCCGATCGGCCATGACGATCCGGGCCATGAGCAAGATATGCTCGGTCAATAGCAATGCCCCACACTCTCCTTCGAACACATTCGACATCAAATGCGCAAAAAGCTCCGTCGCATGCATCGCTTCGCCCCACAACTCTGCCGGCGCCAGCTGCACGATCAGGTTAATCGTCAACAAGATATCTTTGGAGTTCACGGCAACTATCGCTGAGCTCTGCAACGCTTTGACAAATGCAGCAAAAAGGTCGCGCGAGAAATTTCGCAGAATGTGGGGGCAATCCAGCAGCAGGTAGGACTCGACGATATTGAGCGTCTTGCCGAGGATATCAAACTGATTGGAAAGATAGTATATGGCAGTTGGGAACAGATTTAGCATTGGGGAATCTCCAGGGAGAGTTCCTGCATTGCGCAGGAACGTAACCCAGAGCGCCATCGCGTCTTCGTCGAGATGTGTTGCAGCCCCAGGAGCAAGACTTTCGGTCACAAGAGGCTGCACAAGGACTGCCAGAGGCGCTGATTTAGCCTTGATAGCCTATTAAGAGCAGATCAGTAGGGCGAACATCTCGAAGAATGCGCTCAGCCCACCTCGACCAATTTGGCCAACGTCTCAAGGAGAGTAGATTTGAACAGCCAGTCTTCTGCTGCAGTGGCACCCATCCCTGAGGAAACCTTCATTTAGCCAAGTTCGGGAGATCATATGCTGGAATCACGTACAAAGATCTGGCAACGGAGTGGCAATAATGTGCATGAGTTCCGATATCTTTCAACGGCATTAGGCCATAGCATAACGAAACGGACAAGCGGACATACCCTCTCTCCCGATTGCTCAATGACGACATTGAGAGCGTAATCCACCTTGCGCTTGATTTCTAGGGTATCGGCTTCTCCCAGCAGTCGGACCAGCTCGGAGACAGCATCGGGAAGGAACGGGGAAAAGACATTGATATCGAATTCGAGAGTCTGAGGGGAGGATTAGTTGCTGCCGCTTGGCACGAACGAAAGATCTGCTCACGTCAACAGCCTCCCTGAGAGCAAACGCAGCCGTTAGTCGAACGACAGGATCGCTTCCTGGTCCACGGTCCCGCAGCAGATGCATCAGGACCTGCCATAAGAGAGGATTTGTCGGTGATATACACTGTTGAGAGGCCCATTTTCCCAGCAACCATGCAATCCGACGTTTGATAATGGGGTAACTGCACAAGTGAGAACAAAATAGCCCAAATGAAGAAAACCAAGACATACGCTGGATTGGTACTTTTGGCTTCTTCAGCAAGAGTTGTCTGCAGCCATGCTTCGTACGGAATCGCATCCTTCAGCCTCAGGGCACAACGTCCGATCGCACAGTACAAAGCCTCTTTCTTGACGACACCGGCCAGGTCACTCGCGATCTGAGCTGTACAAAGATGACGTAGGACTTAGGGACAACTCATATGCACTTACTGGCACTATTGTTATACAGTTGCAGTAATAGCACGCGAACGATATCGGGGAATTGGGTAGCAAGCTGCATGAGAACCCGTTCGCTGCAGGGCTGCGTCTGCATAAGATCAAATCCCTTTGTATGCGAAGATTCACGAACCCGGATCTCAAATTGCCATTGGTCATTTTCCGTGACTTCGTCATTGACCCACTGCTCGGGATCAGCCACCCAGCCCTCCAGTTCTGCTTCTTTTAGCGGCATGAACTGTGTTATCAAGGTTTCGATAGCATTGCGTACGTCGTCCGCGGATAACGCTGACGAACGAGGAGCTGAGCCCTGGCAGTATGGTTGAGCAGTAAATGGCACGCACAAGCTGGATTTGCGCTGCCGTCGTTCCGAACAGGCTTCCATTGAGCTAGATTCTCCTTGAACAGAACCATTCCTTGCACTAGAAAGCGCACAGGATATATGGCCTCTGGTGAATCTGAGAATCGGCCGTGAGAAACTAACTACGTCCAAATGACCCGGCTCTTGGCCACCTTTGATCAACGCAGGGGTCTGCGTGGCCTGGACAACTTGCTGCCAGTAGTATGCAACCAGCTCTGCGGAGCAAGGGATTGTGGTGAATCTTGCCGCGGACAGTTCTTGTAATCGCCTGAAGAGTTTCCCGAGTAGCCGGATATGTCGTGTCAGCGTGTCGGCAGCTGCTACGGCAAAGGGATTCGTGTTGTAACTTTGAAGAATCGTTATCCTCCACGCCACCAATTGCTGCAGCGCACTCTTGGATCCTTCCACAAAGGACCCGACCTTTGATATGTGCAGGTCATCATCAGGACAGCCAAAAGGAAACTGGTCCGTACCCATAGTCGTCCCGCTTCGAGATCGAGTCCCTCCCTCCCGCCTTTGTCCAACCGGTTCCACAGCCAAACAGCCAGTTTCGAGAGAGGTTTGTAAACGAGGTGCGCAAGCAGGATGTCGTTGTTGCCACGAATGGAGAGCGAAGCACTCATATCTGGAGTAATGTATGAAGAGAACATCAGCGCGGAATAATATCCAGCAAGTAGGCCTTGTGCTCTCGTCAACACCTGCGATAATATAAATTAAAGGAAAGCCGGCGAGGATCAGCACTGGGACTTGCCATGGCCATCGTTTTGACACCGGACGGCATCTTCACTGCTGCGAGTTCTTTGATGATCCCGTTGAAAATCTTTAGGCTTCGTTTCAGGACCAGAACATTTTGTGGGTTGTCATTGGCAGGGTCCGCCGACCGAGCAGTCAGGGTCGTATCGATGATTTTAAGTAGCTCGTCCACAAGATTGGACCTACAAAGGTTCAGCACGGGCACGATTGAGGCTCGGTAGTGGCGTACCAATTAACAGGGAAGTCGATTCTGGCAATCTTAGAAACTATGACTTGGTTGCAGTCTGCGATCTACGGCGACTGAGACGCGGGGAACAAAGACATAATCCACCACATACCGTCTCATCCGGTTCGTCCAAGAACGAGAAACACCGTTGGCGGATCCGCACTCTTTGCTCATCGGACAATATCCTGATTCCGACCTACATGTCAACCCAGATCCATCTGAGCAGGAGATCGAAGACCCACTTTCGAGAGCGCCAGTGCGGCAAAGCAGCGTTCTTGAATTGGATGATAGATTGCTGGCGAATCGCGACCGGCACGTTTCTCTGCGCGGCGATCTCGTGCAACGCGTCGTAGGCACCGAACATCTCGAGCATCTCTTTGAGGCGCTTGCCCGACGCTTGGAACACGGTCGGATCCTGCGATGACGCCCCCGTGATGACCTGGTACATTTCCTCGGTGGAGACTGTTTGCACAGTGGGCCCCGAGGCGATGGGTCTGTTCATTTCATTCATGATTCAAGTCTCACGAACAAGTCGCCGTTGAATACAGCTCCGGGATAGGAAATGGTCGTGTATTTGCGGCCGGTGAGATAGCTTGTGTACGATAGGCTGTGGATAGACGGAGGGACTGGAGTCTGAAAGCCTCAGTAGGAGAGCATGGGGCGGCGGGCTGGGCAAGTCAAGCGTCACGATCACGGGCGCACGGGATGTGTGACACGCGCCGCTGAATGAACGCTGCCACCTCCTTGAGGTCCACTTGGCGCGTCTTTCGACCTCTCCGCCACTGTGTCATGCAAAACTTCGATTTCTCGACTATTCCGCACGCGACTTACCGCCCGAGAGAGGATGAAGTAGTTGAGGACTCCGAACCTGAGATCGAAGCCCTGCGTCAGACAATGAAGCTTGAACGCAAGCGCAGAAAACTCGCCATGAAGGAGGCGGCTCTCTCAGTCCCAATCATCGATATTTCAGGTTCGTCTCCGGATTTTTCGCACTTCTCAGCTTGGCTCATCAGGATGGGAAGATTCAAGCATTGCTTCCAGCCCACTAGAATCTCTGTCAGTAACGAAATCTGCGTCGTCTTCGAGGGTGATTGCAATAAGCGGTGCGCTTCATCTGCTCTAACGAAGTTTCTCTCTCTCACAAAGAGGTTGCAGATAGTAGTATGAGCAGCGTAGACATAGGCCAAGCCGCCCACACACCCTCTCCCACTCGTGCAGCCCCACGTGCTACAACGCCATTAGATTCAAGTATCCCAAATCTATCCCCGATCTCTCTTCCTCATACCCAAATCATCGAGCTGGATAGTAATCCCCATGATGATGATTTGCCACCTCCCCTCAACTTGGCACGCTTCGCATACAATAATCCTCGACCCCTCCAATCCCGAGCTTCCTCGTCTACCATTTTATCCTCTTCATCAAGCATTCAGGTCATCCCAGAACCTCCCGTCAAGGCAGGTCAGGCAGCTGCGAAAAAGCGCGTTAAGATTGCTCCTGCCGACTTCTCTGAAGCGGAACTGGCGAAGCTTCTAAAATGCGTCAGCTGCGACCTAGCTTGGACAGTCCGTAAGGGCTCGGTGCAGAAACTGGCCCACATCCGATCCTGCTCGAAGAAGAATGGGTACTCGCAAGAGGTCGTGGCGATCATGATCCAAAACTGGCTGGACATCACACCTCCCGCCGAATCAAGCTCGTCTAAGGGTAAAGGCAAAGCCACTACGCCGTAGTCTCCACGCTGCTCGACGAAGTCGTGAAAGGCGCCGCGCCCAAACGCAAGGCTAAACGGCAGCAGCCTGTCAACCACATCAAGGATGCCTCAGAGAACAACGTAAACATACTACACAGAGCTAAGACACTTTTGGCTGGCAAAACAGCTGTCGGGGGATCGAGCTTTCCAATCCAGACGCAGGCTGTTGAAGGCCTTCCGGATCACGGAAACTTGTCGGACGATGAAGACATGGCTGTGGATATGCCGCCAGCTACGCAAGCGTTCGGGCCATCCAACTTGGCCCCTCGTCTGGCTGTCCGAGGGACCACAGTTCAAAAACACTTCTCTGGTGGCGAGGCTTCTGGCACGGACGTGCCACCAGCGACGCAACCATTCGCACCATCGAGGTTGGGCTCTCGTCTCGCTGGTGCGAAAGTCAAACGTGGAGGATGGGGGTATGACTCTGACTCAGATGACGACGACGCTTTGCCGGTGCAATCCGATGTGCGTCGCTTGGTTCTCGCTCTCGAGTGTGCTAATGACTGACAGTCCTCTGCTTTTCTCAAATCCATTGCCGCCCTCAGCGTAAACGATCGTTCCCCGAAGAATTCGCCCAAGACCAAACGTCGCCGGAGTCCTAAGCCTGTACCCATCGGAGATCAAACTGCAGATTCCGCTATCCTTCACTACGAGCCCACTCAAACCCCAATTGTACAACCTGCGGCCAAGAAACCCAGGGCGAAGAGGAAAAAGGCAATCGAAGACGAATTCGGAGAGAAATGGGAGAGCGATCTGAGGACTAGGATCATGGATGATTGGGACCTGTACCAAAGAATTCTCCGTTACGAGGTATGTGCCCGCTTTGGAATCTTACTCTGTTTTGACGTTCATTTGACGCGAAAAAGCCCATTCATTTTGATACATTCCTTCGTATTGCTGGAGGAGACAACAAATGCAGTGGCCGTTTTCGGGTTCAACTCCGCGACTTCCTGGATAAGCAGGCGATTTCATTTCACGGAGAGACGATCCGGAATAGGCGTTAGTGTATAATCTAGTGAGTACATAGTGTATTACAACCTGTTGAAGGCATGGATGATAGCAATATACGAAAGCGATCTAGTCAGTCAGTCTAAAGCGAAAACGACAGCCCAGCGACCTCGATGGCACCTCCGACGAGGTGCAGACTGCCTGCCACGAGCACACTGAGCTGCTCCTGCTCTGATTCCAGCTTGCGCACGGCATTGACAGCGTGTTCGATGGACGGCAGCACGTGAATATTGGCTGCAGGGAAACCGGGGGCCAGCGCTGACCAAGCAGCAGCGAGCTGGTGCTGGGTCTTGAGTTCGGTCAGATCAGACTGGGGGATGGCAAGTGAGGTGAGATCTGCAACGGAAATTAGACGTCAGACAAGAAAGCTGACTTGCACAAGTCACGCACCTCCTTTGAAGCCGCCGTCGACGTAGGTCACATTCGTGCAGAATATCACCTGGTCAAAGAATGTCTCGACAGATTCCTTCGACCCGAACATTTCCAAGCGGGAGGCCACGTGGGTATACATCAGCTCGAGAAACGCAGCTCCAGATCTGCCGTTCGTGCAGTTGAAGATCAGCACCCGGGTTGGCTTCTTGCTGTTCTCGGTGGGAAGTCCAACACCCGGACTGACGAACCACTGGATGCAAAATTCCAGACTCTCGAGAGTGTGTGCTCCATCGAGGTACCATGTTGTTTTCGGATGAACTGGATCTTCGACTGTCTGGCATCGTCCCGGCCACCGTGCATTCTCCAAACCCCGGAAAAAGGTTTCTGGAAGAGGGCCCTCAGGTATTGGGTGCCCTCGGACGTCCAGGAACGATTTAGCCAGTTGGACTGCAAGCGATGCGTTTTGTATCTGGTGCGATCCGGCCAATCCTGGGGAGCGTTCATTTTGGAGGTAGAATAGCAGATGGGATTCTCCCACCAAGCTTGAGTGTGCATAGTTCAGGCATGACGGGGACGACGGTAAAGTTCGCTGCCTTAAGATCTTTAGCTTGCTGTCGCAGAACCTCGAGACCTTCCGGGGGCTGATCTACGGAGAACGCCGGGACTCCTTCCTACAGATCGTGAGCTCAGGATCCATGAGGATAAAGGCGAGTCTCGCTACTTTGTAGATCCCGCCCTTTTGCCATGCTATTTCCGGGATTGTCTTGCCCAGCACACTGACATGGTCAATGCCGAGAGCGGTGACACCGGTGGTGATCGGTCTTGGAACGATGTTCGTGCTGTCATGGGTACCACCGATACCAACTTCGAGTATCGTCGCATCGACTTTAAGCGAATAGAAGGTGTGGAACGCGACGAGGGTCAGGAAGCGAAAGTACCCTGGCATCTGTGGAGTTGTTTCTACACGAGTCTAGCGCAGGAGCATTTCAGAAATGGGTTAACGGGGAATCAGCAGCGCAGACCTTGTTCTCAATCATCTTATCCCAAACTTGAAAGAAAAACTTGGCGAAATCGTCCTCAGAGAGCGGTTTGCCATCGATGCGGATGCGCTCCCGCACAGCGACCAAGTGTGGAGAGGTGTACAGACCTAGGCCACGTCTAAAGTTCAACAGCCGCTCCTTTGCACAGATATACGACCCACCGATCTTCCATTCGGGGCGCGTCGTCCGGAGAATGCTGTCCGTGAAAGCGCTCGTAGATCCCTTGCCCTTAGTCCCAGTGATATGAATGACGTTCAGAGCATTCAGGTCGGCGGGCTACTGGGGTTTAACGCTGGCGTGGCTACAGAGAGGGCAAACACGCCTTGTATCCGATAACACCCAGGTATTCAATCATTTCAGGGATCGCGAACGCGCTGGACCGCCCACCAGACGCTCGGACGACCTCCAGAGCAGCAGCGTTTGTCTGTAGAGAGTTGAGGCTATCGACAGCATCTCTGTAGGTCCTGCGGCTGGACATGGTGCGAATCGAGAACGATCGTTTACAACCAGACCAGAAGTGGATGATGGCACGCATCAAACGCTTTTTCTCCGATCAGACACGGCGCTGAAAATCGAATCATCATGATTCATATCTATCGCTCATGGTGGCTTTCGAGCTGGGCTCCTGGCTTGGTATTTGCAGCACTTGGACATATTCCGACATCATTTTCCTCGTTAGTACAATTATGCATAGACGCTTGAGGTGAATTGTCTCGAACTCGGGTAAGCCTCACCGTCACGTGAGACCGGTTATTAGTTCACGTTCACTCACGTGGGCATCCCCCTGTCTTTTGAATCTGAAACAACAACTCGCCGTCTTGACGCGTTCTGCGGACACCCTGGATGCTGCGATAACCACATGGAGGCATACTTTCCTGTTGTCAACTCACGTGCATCTTCTACTCCAACGAACGCCCCCGACAAGACTACGAAACGTGACGAAAGAAAGTACAAGCCTTACACATTAAGAGATATCAAAGGCAAAGGCGCGTCGAAAGCGAGGTATTCCATCGTTTGCTCTTTTTCCGTGCGCCCAATGTTGTTTCAGCGAGTCTCAGCCGTCTGGCGCCGCTGTAACAGCATTTCTGTTGTCGACGCTGGGAAATGAGTCCAACCCTATCACGCATTCAGACAGTGGCCAACGTGCAAGTGAGTCCTGGGTCATCGATTCTTCGAGGAGGACCGACTGGGGTTCGGATTTCGAGTCAAGGCAAACATGATCTGATATCCCATTAGCCCCCGTCACCTCGACATCGACCGGACACCAAGTTGCAGAGGGTGTTTCGTCCGGGCGTCGCGCGTATCTGAAGTCTCGGACGAAGAAGATTAATGTCCAAGCGAAGGAAGGCCTGGAGCCAGACCAACCGCAAGTGTTGATGAACGTGCGGTGTTACATCAACGGGTATTTAGACGGCACAACGGATTTAGAGATGAAGAGGATTATTGCGTCCTTGGGTGGGGAAGTGCTGTGAGTGCCGACGAATTGCCTGGTGTCTTGGTTGATATCTATCTTTACGCAGCCCCACTGCGAGCAACGCTACTCATATTATAACTTCTATGCAACTAAGCGGGTCTAAAACCGACAAGTTGCTCAAATCCCGAGGCCGAGCTCCATATGTTGTCCGGCCCACTTGGATTACCGACAGCATCAGTGCCGGCAAGCGACTTTCCGAAAGGGAATACGCTGTTGTCAAGAACACGACCACTAGCAACGTATACGAGATGCTCCAGAAGAAGAAATGACGTGTGGTACACACTGGTCTGATTTTATGTTGTACGATGCTGCAATGTGATCGCATTCACGGTCATATGACCGCAGTGCACGCGCTATAGAAGTCCAATCACGGGAGCAAGCGCGCCGGGCGGCCTGCAGTGGTAGGCATTGGTCTTATGACCGCCATTGTGACCTGTGTTGGTTCTCTCAGATGCCCCAGGGTGTCAGAGCGCATCAGAAGAAGGAATGCATTCTGAAAAACGCGGTGTTCGCATAAAACGCAGGTCTGGTGTTCTGCAGAACCACCTCTCTCTTTCTCCATGACATTCCGATTGCTGTTGCTGACCGCTCTGGTCTTGGGTGCACTGTCTCAAAGTGTGACGGTGCGTGACTCAGTTGTTGACACTGCAGTATTCTAGCCTTGCTCACCCAATTCCATAGAACGTGCCATCATCTGCGCTGTCACCGATTGAGCTTGAGGCGCCGGATGGCTCAGCTAGAGCTCACTTGATGGCGTGAGAACCATCTATTCTGCTACTGACTGCATCTGAAAGTACTGATGCTCGCAGCTTTGGGGCGACCACGACAAACTTTTGGGTGAAAGACAAGCATGGGAAATTTCGCGACATCCTCCTGGGATTCGATGACCACGTGAGATTGTTTGGCACAGGAGGTAGCAGAGTTGATCTTCTCACAGACACTTTACGCGAGTCAAGCGAAAGGTCATCCGTATTTTGGACCCGTAGTTGGACGGTGAGCGGTAGTTTCAGTGTTGTGTGCGCTCACTCATCTCGGCGCATTCTTGCAGATATGCGAATAGAATCAGGTGCGCTCCAGTAGATGCTGGATATAAAGTGACGATCTAACCAAGTCAGAAACGGAACGTTTACGATTCCCATATCAAAGGACGCTTCGGGCAACGGAAAGAAATTCCAAATTGTCGAGAATGAAAACAACGGTACCGATACTCTCCACGGTGGTTTGGTTGGCTACGATCAGCGCCCTTGGAGTGTCCTCGAACGCAAAGCAAATTCTGTCACTTTCTTCTTGGTCGATCCCAATGGCACCCAGGGCTTTCCTGGAACAGTGAACACCACCGTCAAGTACACTGTCAGTATGCACGATGATTCAATCGACTCTGACTTACACAAGAACAGTTGGATGAAGGGGCGGCTTGGAAGATCACTATGCACTCAACCGCCTCCGAACTCACTCCGATCATGCTCAGCGGTCATCATTATTGGAACCTCGAGGCCTACCAAGAGACGCAAGACTTGTCTGGGCATTTCTTGGAATTTGATTCGTCCAATATCGTCGCGACCACGGGAGCTCTGATTCCGACCGGGAAATTGACTCCAACCAGAGGCACGCCGCTGGACTTCAGCAAGGCCAAGTCGTTGGGTGCAGCCGTCAATGCGACAACAGGCGCAGAGTATTGCGGCACCAGTGCGTGTCCGGATCGTCTTGACGTGCCCTCTCCGTTGACATTGTCTACAGACTGCGTCGGATTCGACAATTGCTGGATCTACGACCGCAACAACGGAAGGGATCCTGTGTTCTCGATGTGGAGCGTCAATTCTGGGATCAAGTCGGTGGCATCCTACTCGGAAATAATGCAGCTGAATCACAGTCCTTTAGACTGGAAGTGACCACAGATCAACCGGCGTTACAGGTAAGATTCACGAATGGAGTTACTCCCCGGATGCTGACGTCTTCAGGTCTACACTTGCAACGGCATCTTCAACCCCAACCTACCGATCCCACGCAAAGCCACCCAAGGAGGACCCGGGCATTCGTACACGGATCATTCTTGCCTGGTTGTCGAGCAGGAATCATTCATCGGTGCGTTGGTCAGATCCAGTTTGAGGCAGATGGTGACTGCTGCTGCAGATGCAGTGAACAATCCCGAATTCGGTATCGATCCTATTTACGGCCCTAAACGCGCTTACAACTGGGAATCGACGTACAAATTCTCCGTTCTGAAGCACTAGTCTATGCCCAAAGACTGTAGCCCTCCGAATACGACGCCACAGTCGAAGATGTTACAATATAATACAGTACATCAAACCTGTTCCCCATGGTCTTCTGCAGCTATAAAAGCAACATAGCAGACTCAGATGGTGGAGACCTTGGCCATAGTAGAGATCATGCATCATAAGTACGTTACGCGAAACCCATGGAGAGTAAGTGCATATGTTTTGAGGTTGTAGGCAATAGTGTTACAGCACCAAAACCTACTCCCATCCTCCTCCGCTCGTTGCTGCAGGCTCAGCAGCCCAGCCACCAGCAGCAGGCTCAGCGGCCCAGTCAGTTGTGCCAGGTGCGGCAGAGTCCGCAGCCCAGTCAAGAGCACCTGAGAATGTTATGAGCGAAAATCAAACCCTGCCGAATCTGGTACTAACCACCGTCGCTGACAAGACCCGGGTTGATACCACCGGCTCCAGCGTTGACGTCCCACTCAGCTGGGGCCTGCTCCTCAGTTCCAGCGTTGGCGGCAGCCTTGGCCTCGGCCTCCTCCTTCTGCTGCTTCTCGACCTCTTCAGGGTCACGGTAGAAGAACATGTCCACCATCACGTTCCAGCCGTCCGAAGTGCGAGGAATTGTGCCCCGCAGACGGAGGACCTCACGGGCAAGAAGCCACCAGATGAGACCGATGGAGTGACGGGACTTGTTGTTCGTGGGGATAGCGACATCGACGAACTTGAGCGGTGCGTCCGAGTCGCAGAGGGCAATAACGGGAATGTTGACGTACGACGCCTCCCGGATGGCCTGGTGGTCAACGCGAGGGTCGGTGACAATGATCAGGCGGGGCTCTTTGAACGACCGGGTGATGTAGTTGGTGAAGGAACCGGGGGTGAAGCGGCCGGCAATGGCCTGGGCACCAGTATTGGCGGCAAACTTGAGGACGGCACGGTGACCGTAGGGACGCGCAGAGATAACACAGACGTCGTTGGGGTTCTCGACGGCAGCGATGACACGAGCAGCAAGCACGAGCTTCTCCCAGGTTTTGCCGATGTTAAGGATGTGGATACCTGAGCAAATGCACCTGTTTCATAACGGTGAAAAGCGATTGAGTCAAGGGCAGCGTACCATCGGAACGACGCTTCCACACGTAGGGCTCCATCTGCTTGTCGCAGTTTTTCGTGCCGATATGGCACTGCGCAGCCAGCAGAAGCTGAATCTCCTCCTCGGTCGCGCTCAGCACAGCTGGCAATTTGGAAGCCATATTTCTGCAAGAAGTTGTCGGTCAGCGGGGAATGAACGAGCAGGACACAGAACGTCGTACTGGACTGGGAACTGGAAAACGAGTTGGTAATCTGTGCGGATTTCTGGGTGCGATAGTCACGTGAATACTTTAACTCACGTGGTACTGCACAATCACAAAATGCTTGCACACAATCTTATCATTCCCCACCATCAGATTAGATCGCAATATGCGGAACTATTTGCTAACGACTCAGGACACTCTTAGGACTCGCGCAAAGACGGTCAAACTGGTTACTTTGACATTCAATGTCATTTCCAAGCTCACTGAAGTCTACGAAGGACCTCCAATACGGAGCTGTAGAGCCAACACTGCCAGTTGTACTTCGCCTCCTACGTGGCACGGGGGCCGGGCTTCCTCTCAGGGTTAAGCCGAGACCGGGACCCCTATCTGTCAACTCTATGCGTAATTTCATTTACGCACGTGATCCTGATGGCACTGAGAGTGCATCACCGAATAAATCACCGAATCACAGATTAACCGCAACCTCCTCTTCCTCTCCCTCCTCTCCCTCACTCTCTCGGCCTTTATTGGCACCCACTCTCCTTTTTGAACGATGATGTTCGCGTCTCTCCTTGTGCTGGCGCTCGTGGCGACCGTAGCCAACGCTCATCTAGCAGCCTTCGCGAAGGGCATGTATGCTCTTGGTGTAAGTCGAGGAAAATCGTCGAGGGCCGCAGTCTAGTCAACGCGATTATTCATCTAGGGCGTCTCTGGGCAAAACGACCTCAACCAAGAAGACGTTGTATATCCTCTCTTCCAGCTCCCCAAGTCTCAGTGGTGGTGTACGTCTGCTCCCTCGCAACGAACGTACAGTGCGCTAAAATTTACGTTAGTCCACCATGTAAATGGAGTCGACAACTTCCCCCCAGCTCCAGGTGACTTCCTCGAGCTGTAAGTGATGTTGTTGGAGCTGCGGTTGATCTCATCCTCCGTGACAGGCCTGCTGGTGGTTCGTTCACTGTTGAAATCGCTTCCAACCGCGGCGAAACGTCCCTATCTTTCGGTGGAAAGTTCGCTTCGGACTGGCCCGACGGCAAGACTTACCCAGAAAATTATGTACGTTTCCCTGGTTATCGGTCATAATACTGCTCTAGACTGCGCTTTTAGAATGTGGACACCTGTATCATCTCCCCAAACAGTTCGACCCTTTTTCCCTCTCGTGTTCTCTCTTGACTTGCGACCCATAGTGCACACCCAGAACCAGTCTATGGCGGCCGGGACTGCTTTTGCTATTTCCTACACCGTAGGTGGCGCTAATCCTACAGGTTCCGTGACTGATTCTTTGCAGTCCGATATTAAAGCGGTTACGGAAGATAATCTCGCGGTGTTTACCGTTCGCTATCAGTGGGTTGATCAGTGACATTCCGACCTTCAAAATTAAAAATATCTCAGCACTCCCTGGAAACGTGTGACTAGCTACGATGTCCCGGCTGACCTCCCCGCTTGCCCGAAAGGTGGCTGTATCTGCGCTGTAAGTGTTCGAACCTGCTTCAGTAGCCATATTTCTGACATGATGCATAGTGGGGATGGGTATGTTCCTGAATATCATTACGAATCAAAGCAGTCCTGAATCTTTGGTTGCCAACTAGGTTCCTAACGGGTGAGTGGACCTCACCCGCTCCTCAATCTACCATTTGACGCCTCCGCTCCAGCTGTGGACAGCCTAACATGTATATGCTCCCATACCGCTGCACTGTCACCGGAGCCTCCTCGACGAAGGCTGTCGGTACTCCCCAGCCGCCGGTGTGGTGCCAAGATGACCCCAGCTCCTGTACCAAGGTTAGCCATTCGCCACCTGTCCTTGAGCTTGAGCTGAGCCTTTGCTCTATCCAGGGTCCCAAGCAGATGATCTACTGGAATCAGGCTGATGGCAACAACATCGAAGTCAGCGGATATGACAATGCTGGAGAGTTCAAAAGCCCTGCTTATAACGCGAACTGCGGTTTCCCTGACGGTATGGCTTGGCTTGTGTTGATCTGCTCGACGCTCAACGAATTACAGGCGCACAGAATGACATTTTCACGGGTGGATCGTCATCGTCGTCGGGCACTTCTCCGAAAGCTGGTACTACCGCGAGAGTGCAGGCTGCATCGACTGCGACCACTCGCACGACTTCGACGACTTCGACGACTTCGACAAAGGCGACAAAGGCAACCACCACTTCTACACCTACAACCACCAGCTCCACCAAGACAGTCACCAGCAGTGCTACCTCCAGCGCTTCACATGTGCCTACTTGCAAACCCCGCCGGAACCGTCGTCGCTCTGCTCTCGCAGGGCACAGGCGCCGCGGCTCACATTCTTTCTAGAGTTTCCAATGGATCCGCCAGGATCATCCCTTCCTTTGAATTGCAGTTTTTCACACTGATATATTGGCATCTCATCATCATCTCCAGTGTATTTTGGCTGCAACCCCCGTGTAGCCCCATACTTTGTGTATATTCCAAAGCGATACCCTGCGCTGCTAGCAGTGACTACACTTCCCCCACTACATGCTTACTTCGTTTCGTGCTTGCACTTCGTTACTGGGCAACTTCCTTGGCCGGCTTGACTTGCTGCTTCGAATTGACTTCGTTTGGAAACAATAATATATTACTAGAACTACTTGATTTGAAATTGACTAGTAAATGCGATTGTTGGAGACAGCACTAAATTCCAAAGAAACAAAACTACAAAAAAAAAATAGAACTGAGAAATTTGTCAGTTCGAGATCGGCAGATACCAGAGTGACGGGAGAGGAAAAAGATCAGGGCACGTTTGCGTATAATAGTGCCAGGCAGTTTGTCGTCGTTGCACATGTCAATGACATGCACTTGGCCTGGTGCACAGCGAAAACTCATCACGAGATGGGACAGGAATGCGGAGAGGCGGCCGGAAAAGGTACTCACGATACTTTAATTCCACATAGATTTGCTAAAACAGAAGCGTTCACTTGGGAACAAGTCAGACACGGTCCAAACGGGGATGCAAAGGAGAAAAGGCAAGGGAATCAGGGCACGAGAGCGTAGATTTCGGGCCAGGGTGTTTGTCGTCATTGCAGACTTGGCCTGGTGCACAGCAATAATATCATCACAGAAAAAGAAAGAGGATGAGCTGCTGAGGGACACTTGAAATCTCACCTTGTCGATGTGCGAACCGTGGTTGTACAAGCAAAAGACTGGGAAGATCGCAAATTTATGTGCGAGATGCTCAGCACGTGAGTGATTCCCACGCTTCTCCAACTCCAGGCTATTCGTACATTCTGCACGCCCCTCGGGCGCTCCTAATACCTCCTCATCTTGTCAACTAATCGCCAACTACATGAACTTTCTCTTCACTCCAAATCATATTTCACTCTTGAACTCATGCTATCCGCCGACTTCTTCCGTATGTCCCGTTTTGGAGCTCCACGAGCGCTCATAGTCATGACGTTGTGTCGCCCTAGTTATTGACCGCCGGACCCGACTACTCTCCCAACTCCCAAGAATTAAGCCGTTTGACCTACTATGCGTCTGTGGCCGTTTCCTTCAAACCGCAGTCTTCTCAATGTGTGCTTCAGCTCGAATCATCCTGGCAAGCTGGCGAAGTTTGGGAGCGAACTGGAGAAACGGGTCAAGGCAGAGGCTAGGAAAGCTCAGTCCGGAAACATGCGCATGAGAGCGTACGTGTTTAGCAGTCTTCTCATCCCTTGTTCTCGTAATCAATCAGAAGCAACCAGGTCTTTACTCATAACACTCGCTATACTTCGGGCCCTGGCCACAGAGTGTAGACGCGATATCGGTCTCTTCTCCCCACCACTTATCGCTTCGATTGCTGCCACGGTCAATGCTGTGCCGGGCGACCTCGAGGTTGTGGCGCGAGCTGCTAGTGTGGTGCGTTTCTCTGTTCCGCTGGCAGCCTATCTCCACGCTCAGACTTGACGTCTGTAGTTCACGGCATGGACGACTTTTACGGACGGACATTTGATCGGCGCCGACAGCAATATGACGAAGGAGTACCTTTCGACGTTAGCGACGTTTGCAGACCTGAGTTGTTCAAAATCCAAGGATCAGGAGGTTCGAAATCGGTACGTCCAGCTATCTTGCTACTTTGCCTCTGATCCGAGAGACGTGTAGGACGCGTTTGATTGGATTGGCCGCGCTCACAGGAGCTCTCAACTCCGAAGCGTTGTATAACGACTCTGTGCAATTCCGCGCCCAAGTTGCTGTTATGATGAAACCTATTCTGGATACGATTTTCCAAGCACCCATACACGTGTTAGAGCAGCAGTAAGTCTGGAGCTTCGATCGTGGAGTCCTCTCATTTGTCCAACAGAGCAGACGCAGTCAAGGAGGCACCCGCTTCTCCGTATCTCGCTGAATTCCGGACGAGACCTGCATTGGAACGACGAGCAGCTTCGATTCATGTCCACGTCGACGGCGACACGGGACCATCCTCATCGGAGGTGTCAAACGCCGCCCTGCGAGCGTTGTTTTGTCTGCTCGAGCATGCAAGCGGAAGCCAACTGGGACATATCATGCGTGCCTCACTGGATAGCTTGACCCTGGAGTTGGAAAAATGGGATCAGGCTGAGCATTGCTGTTGGTTTGCGAAGACGACGGTGGAGTGGGCCCAATACCAATATCGATATGCGATCCCGACATGGCTGGTGGAAAGGCTATGTGAAAATCAGAACGCCAGCAATCCCCTCATGCTGATGACCCTGACGTCGATGGTCACAGCTGTCTTCAACTCGAGCACTCCGCTCGTAAATCTCTCCACCTCTGATGTCATCTCCAACCTGATGAACCTGCTACTACGGACCAATTTCGAGGACGGGGATCCGCTGATACCTGCACTCGTAGAGTGCATATCGTCCTTAGGAAGGCACGTATATTACTCTGACCAGATCCAAGACCTTGCGGTTAGTGTCACATTCGTAGTCGTGGATTGTGTTGCTGAATCTTTTCATTTAGGGCGAAATAATCAACCGCATAGTGGCCGTCGAGGTTCAGGGTGCTCTTAGTCTGGGCAAGCAGAGTCGCTCTCAAGCCCTGCGTTCGTTGATCAGCGGGCTGCTTGGTCTCATCCACTCAGCTGAGAAGGTTGAAGCCGCTAAGGAGCGCTCTTTGGCGGATCCTCCTCGGCGAAGGCGATCGTCGTCTCTACCAGTAGCCTCGCCAGCGTCTCAGATAGCAAACCCAGACCTGAGCGCGCACGGTGCTTCACGGCGAACCAAAGTGCCGCCTGACATCTGGCAAGACACTCTGAGCCTCCTTTGTAACGGCGATTACGGTGTGCGGGCGGACTATTCATTGGGCCTGATCTATTACCTCGAGCACGAGATTCCTGCAATGGGGGACAAGACGGAGAGCGGCGGTGTCAAACGCATACGACGAATCGTGGACTCGCCTTTCCCCCACTCGGCGGATGTCTCGGTACTCCTGAATATGGGCGACTTTGGAACCAAGTTTCTGAATGCTATCCATGCCCATGTATATGCCCTTGCGACCTCGCCAACGCTGGGCATAGCCACTCCCGAGGGATCCATGTCCAATGGTCCCATTACGTCTGAGCCAGAAGGAACTGCATCGGAAGGATCGGAACTGAATGCCCCCAGCCACGGTCGGCGTTCGGTCAGCTCGCAGGTGCCGAGAGCGCGGAAGGTCTCTGTCGTGCAGCGACTGCTCGAACGCGCACCGTCTCGCATCTCTGCCGGTGCTTCGGCATCGTTGTCCGACTACGGAAACATGGTGTCCATTTTATGTACAGTGCACAGGGAATTCCCGATTCGTGGAATCATCACGTCGGTACCGATGCTCCTCGCACTCGACAAAGCCACAGCGTTGTCTGACAGCGCAGACCCGGAAGCCGTGTTGCGAGCGAACGCTCTGAGGATTGTGGTTGCCAAAGTGTGGTTGACCATCGGCCAGATTTGGGAATGCGCTGCTTTGGTGGATTTGGCCAACAAGGTAGATATTCATTCGGATTGACATTTGTGGGTCCCACTGAAGGCGTGATTGCAGGCATTGGCTACTGTCCCTACAGGAGACGATCTACCTGTATCACCTGACCTCGACTTTGCGATGCATCCTGCATATGAGCCGATTCCTGTGCCCAGCGGCGGCGACGCCAAGTTGTGGACGGGAATCAGCTCGGAGCAAGCGCTGTATGCGATCTGTGCGTGTCCGGCGGTGCATGAGTCGATGGGGCTGGACATGCAGTCCCTTTTGGCGCGCTTTTCGGCTGTGGAATGGACACCAGAATGGGCGCTGAGAGACTGTGAGTCCCGCTCGAACTATCACCGCGACAAGAATCGTCTGACGTGTGCACAGCCGTGGAGCGGTCGACGACCTTCGAGTCCACGGTCAGGGGCGACGGGGTCTCACCACTGCTCAAGATCACGCCAGCGCTGATGCATATCGACAACATGTCGTTGCAGAGCTTGGCCAAATCCACTCGTGGGATCGGGGTGACTGATCTGCGAGAGGCGCTTGAGGGCCGGAGCAGTATGTCCAACCCGGCTCTCGTCCGGCCTCCGTCGGTGTCGACACTGGACCATGCCTCTTCGATTGGGGGTGAAAGCCGACTGATGCAGCCGCGCTCCCGGACGAAGTCCAAGCGCCGGCCGACGCCCTCGAGACCGGATGAAGTGAGAGAAGTTTTAAATCGTTTGGGCATAGGGAAGCAGAACGGGAGTTTACTGCGCTCGTCGTTTGCTGTACAGGCTTCGAAGAAACCGGAACCGTAGACGCGTTATAATTTCTGTACTTATTTACATACATCGGAACAGGGCCTCCTTCTACTTTGATAAAGACAACTAGTGCTTGCCTGAATCCTCCTTCAGACTGACAATGCGATTGAGGACGATGTGATCGCCTTGCTTGAGCGCAGGCGGGACGTCGTCCGGCTCGTCCAGACAGCCCAATCGCGAGTCTTTGTCGACGGCAAAGTACGCAACGCGCAAGCCCTGGAAGCGGATACATTCCTTTCCGACGAGCTGCTCGGCAGTGACGCGAGGTGTGTCGTCATCCACCACAGCTTGGCCGCTTTCCTTCAGCGCCTTGTCGGTCCTGGCCTTGCTCTCTGCCCGGGCCTCGACGAGCGACCGCTTCGCGAGGGACCAAAATCCGATCTCGACCATCGCGCCCTTGACGACTTCGAGGCTGTCGGGGTCGACGTCGTTCAAAAAGTCGGACGAAGGCTGGTCGCTCTTGAAGAGTTGGTGGAAGATCCGCGTCTCGTCGATCCGCACGGGACTCCCCGACGGCGCATGCTCTGCGACCCATTGGATATACGCTTTCGGCTTCTTGACGCTGGCGATGTCTTCCATCCGGCAAATCAGCTCGACGACTTCGCCCGTTTGGGGATCTTTCTTGAACGAGGTGCAAGTGATCGGGTGCGGTGCCTGGAACAGCCCGACTGTCTTCCCGGGTGCGAGACGGAAGTAGTCCTTCGAGTCTTCGAGTCGGAAATCATCGGCGTCAATATAGATATGTTTTGTGAAAGGGATTTTGCTCGTGCCCAGAGCAGGCACTTTCGGGTGCAGCGGCTTTTCCACCATCTCAACATAGTCGTCTGGCAGATTCTCGATGGTCACTTTGAGCGGTTTCAAAACCATCAATAGCCGCGGAGCTGTGCTCTCGAGGTACTGGCGCACAGTCTGCTCGAATCGCGCCAGCTCGATGTTCGACGTCGAGGTGGAGACACCCAGATTGCTGACAAAAGACGTGATGGCACCCGGGGGAACGCCTCTCCGTCGCAGAGCGATGAGAGTATACAGTCTGGGATCGTCCCAGCCAGAGACATAGCCCTTTTGCACAAGGGCGAGGATCTTCCGCTTCGACATGATCGTGCCTTCCAGATTGAGTCGCCCGAATTCATACTGCCGTGGCTTGTACACCTCGAGCGCATCGCAGAGCCATTCGTAGGACTGCCGGGACGCCACGAATTCTGTGGTGCACAGAGAGTGGCTGCGGCAGTGTCAAGGCAACGCCAACGCAGACAGAAAGTGTTCACGCACGAGATGTTTTCGAAACTGTCGACCAGACAGTGTGTGTAGTCATAGGTCGGGTAGATCTTCCATTTGTCGTGTGTCCTGTGGTGCGATGCATCCAATACCCGGTATGCAGTCAGATCCCACATCTGCGGATTCCCGTCCGTCAGATCCATCTTCATCCGCAAGTTGGCCTCCTTGGGTCGGTAGAATCCGGCCTTCATCTTCTCAAACTCAGCGAGAGACTCGGAGACGGGTCGTGTCCGGTGGACGCAGGCCTTGGGAAGCTGTCCGCTCTTCTCTCCGCGAGAAATTTTGATCTCCTCCTCTGCAAGTGGCGTGAGCATCCGCCCAGTCCCATCGAAACGACGAACTCACGAGTGCAGTGACACACATATGCCTTGTCCCTCTTGATCAGCTCGACAGCCAGCTCGTACAGCTGCTGGAAATAGTCGCTCGAATACGTGATCTTCCACGGCTCAAAGCCGAGCCACCGGACCATCTCCAAGATGCTCTCAAAGTACTGCGCCTCTTCTGCTTCCGGATTCGTGTCGTCGTATCGCAGATATGTATGGCCCCCGTGGTGCGCAGCATACCCGAAATCAACGAAAATGGCTTTCGAGTGTCCGATGTGCAGGTACCCGTTCGGTTCTGGCGGGAAACGCGTGTAAACATTGCCGCCCGTTGCTGCCAGATGCTTCTCCCGAAGCTCTGCTTTAATCTGCGGGTTTCCGCCTGGCTTGTGGAACGAGCTGAGGAAACCTTCATCGAACGTCGATCGCTTTGATGACTCCTCCTTCGCAGCTGACTCGCTTGTCGTTGCGGCGGCGTCAGCAGTGGATGGAGCAGCAGATTTCTGCGATATCTCAGCCAACGATGTAACACAAGTACTGGATGGAACACACCTTGGCCTTTGGTGCTTTCACAGCAGCCGTCTTAGGTCCAAACTTATCCAAGAACACCTTCTCGACCGTGTTCTTCACATCGAGCATGTTCGCCCACCGCAGATCGGCTTCCGCCCGGATTCCAGTCAGAACCTGAGAGAGCCCTGCCCAGCTCGTAGCGCCGACACGCTCAACCACGGCAGAGGCTTTCTGGTACAGGTCTTCTGCAGAGATACTGAATCCTGCGTTTCAAAGAGATATCTTCGATGAACAGATGTCGTGAACAGAGAAGAAAGAATACTTGCCTACACCGCAGCTGGCGTCAAAGTCCGCCTCGTCAATAGGAAAGGCATGGGTCTCCACATATTTCGACGCGACTGATTCGATTTTCTCAGCCTAAGGCCAGCACGAACCACAGGAGGCACACGCACCGTTGACCTGATCCACGCTCTTCAGCCCACCCCCTACAATCTTGCGCACCACATACGCGCGCCCCTCCTCGGTAATTTTACCAGATGCCTTGACCACTTGTCCCGCAAATGCCACGATAAGTCCCGCCTGCTTGTCGTCGAGCTTCTCAGCTTCCGATCGCGTGTGCAGCGCGTACGTCTCGATGATGCTCTTTATCTCAGCCGCGATCTTGGGTGATTTGGCGGCTTCAACAGCTTTGGGCTGGCTGAGACCTATGGAGGTCAGCAGCGGCACGACGGGGTCTTGCGCCGGATCGACTTTCGCAGGATTAGACATTAGGTCGAGACAGTTCCTTCAAGCTTCGTGACGCTCTGGGAACGAGACACGTAGGGAGTCAGAGTGCGCGCGAGAGCAATCAGGAGATAGTGGTTGAGTCAGAGATACAGTCAGATCTAAGGCTGATAATCGAGGACGTCGCTTAGATCAAGGTTCGTTTTTCATGCACGTGCAGACACACGCTATCTACTAGTAACTAGTTATGCAGGGGAGAGGATAGTTTATGGAGGTACAAGTGTTGGTCCTAAATACATGTTTGACACAGCGAGGAGGGGTAGAAAATGCTTCGAGACAGAAAAGAATCCGGATTTAATGAGTGACAGTATGTCCGTCGTCTGTCGAAGGAGGCGGCGACCGACGGCCGAATATGAGATGCTCCGCTGCGGTGATAGTGTTCCTCAAGCTGCGTCTCACACTGCGGCCTCGGCTCTCGCGCTCGATCTGCAGCACAGACTCGTGTTCGGGAGACACGGGCTCGCGGTAAGGCCACACCACACTCGATGATGCTGAAGTCGGTGCGGTTGACCGATGAGTGATCCCAGAAGAAGGTCCAGCAACAGGGACCGACGACGCGGAAGAATCGAACTCGACGAGAGGTGGCCGAGGATGGGGAGTCTGCGCGGCTCCACGCCGAGGGATGTGTCTGCCGTGTCCGATTTCGGTCCGGTGCATGGTGTTACGGTCTGTGATGGGTGGCGGCGAGCGCGAAGTTTCTATGATCGGGAGCATGTCGGCTACACCCAACTGTCGTCCATGGAGGACATCACCAGCCGGAGTTGCGAAAACACGTCGGGTCGCGCCATCGAAGACTGGAGGATTGGTGGGCAAAGTCGAGCCACGGTGCCCACGAGCTGATGCGACCTGCTGCAGCTGTAAGAACATCCTCCGAGATCCAAACTCATCGTCGTCCTCTCCCTCAAAATGCTCCGCATCTGGATCCGGTGTATCTTCCTCGCGGTACAGCTCATCAGCGGGCAGATCGTCTTCCTCTTCCTCCTCTTCGGTATCATCCGTCCCATTCAGTTCGGTGAGATGATCGAATAGTTCTGTAAGGAAGGCGCGTAATAGCGACACCCCCTTACCAGAGTAAACACAAAATGCCATCTGTTGAACGGAACTGAATTCCTATGGAACATGTGAGCAGAGACTGGATGGGGAAATAGATTCACTGACATGTGGAGGTTCACGACAGAAACGCTGCAGTTCCGGCTGGCGGAAAGCAGGAACTCCAGTCAGACTGAGATGGGTCAACTTGTGCAGCTTCTGCAACAAGAAATGAACCGCCATCACAGAGATTTGATCGCAATAGGAAAGATGTATGCGCTCCAGGGTCGCATGGCGCTCGGCCAATGAGAAGATGGCTTCATCAGTGAGATTGGTGACCCTCACTAATCCCACACGACGCAATTTGGGCAACGAAGACAACTCGAAAACGGACATATCGGTCAAAAGAACGCAATCTGTCAGATTCCGATCAGCCCGGGTTCATCCGAAGATGCAATACTCACTGGCGAAATCAACATATCGTAGACGCGTGCACGACCGTGCCAGAGTACGCACTGATCGGTCAGTGATTTTTGCCGCGTGCCCAAGATGAAGATAGTGCAGGTACCGGCCCAGCTTGCAAATGGTCTCCACAGATCGGTCAGTCAGCTGCCCGCATTTGGACAAGACGAGATTGCGAATGCGGGGTGCATGAGAAATGATTCCGTCGACAGCGTCGTCAGTAATCTGGGTGCAGGCCGTCAAGTCCAGCATGCGCAGATGGTCAAAAGTAGCGTCGACCACAAGTGGAGCAAGTTCATCTGTGGAGATGATTGTAGGAAATGGATTTGGCACGTCGCCTCCATCCGCCTTCACCGGGGCTGGGAATGCGGCGTCGGTGAGTTCCGGGCAATGAGAGAGTCTCATCTCGCGCATGTGGCTAGAATGAGTCCATATATCGCGAATCGAGATGTCCGTGATGAGTTTGCAGTGGTTGAGGTCGATTTCGAGCAGCAAGGGACACGACAGAGCGAGCGCCGAAACGGCCCGATCGGTTATTTGCTCCAGACCACTCAACTTGACCCGCCGAAGAAGTGGGCAATGACGGGCGAGGGAGATGATACCCCGATCGGAAACACGTTTGCAGCCGCCCAAATTGATTCCTTGTAGCCGTGGTGCTGAAGTTGCCAGCCCAACAATAGCCGAATTAGAGGTATTGATGACCCCGGTAAGGTCAATGGCTACGAGATTGGTGAAGCACCGTAGGACCTGGTTAAGCGCCTCGGCGGAAATGTGGTCGCAGTTGACGAGCGTCAGTCGCTCCAACCGGTTGCATCGAGCAAGAGTGGTGAAAGTGCGATCCCGGAGATCATTGCCGAGAGAGAGGAAGTTGAGTCGACGGACGAAGCTCGCATACGTGAAGGTCTGGTCCGCTCTTTCAAGAAGAGTGGTCATCTTCGTCAACGTCTCGTAGCGGGGGAAGGCGGGTTTGTGCCAAAGAAGCTCGACCGAGCATTCGCACCATGTACGGCAAACTTGAAGCGCAGAGTGCAGGTCGGCGACCAGGTGAACGTTCTTCAGGATTTGGATTAAGAGTTCGGAAGGAATGCGAGAGATGGGGCTGAGCGGCGCGGTAGACTGGACAAGAGACATTCTCTTGTTTCGCGCCCATTGTGCCGGAGACAACACGAGCGTGTCCCTATAATCTTCGTATTGGGCAACATTCTGGTCATCGTCCTCATCGTCCGACAGCGAGCGAGATGATGGATTGCTGTGTTTGTAGACCATGGTGTAGAAACGATGGTGGTGGTTGGGGATCAAGAAACGAAGTAAGGCACGACCCACGGCAAGGTCGGACAAGGAAACCTCACGTGAGTCTCATTGGCTTATGGACAACGACCCTTTATCCTCATCCGAATCTTCCGATTCTTCGACATCCTCTACTGCTGCTGCACCCACGTGGGGCCCAGAATTCTACCATGCTCGTCGAATGCAGTGGCTAACCCCAACGGATCCGATACGAACGCCTGACCTCGAGCCATCATCTTCTCGCCGGAAACTCGAACGCATTCTTTCCTCTCCCGATGCCCTGACAAGCAACGAGATCTGGAGAAATCACGTTGAAAAGATCTGGAATGGGCTCAATGCAGGCGGGAAACTCAGACGCAGACTTCCTATGCACCTCGTTGTACGCCTGTCACCACGTTTTAAACGACCTCCTCTCAGAAATATGACACAGATCAAGATAATACATTCATCTTGGCTACGAGACAGTACATGGCCTGTTGGGCAAGCTGCTCCTGAACCGGACGATGAAATTCCTAATACGATTCCGCCACAGCCGGTTCTTCACCCCGTCCAACTTGATACCCCGTCGTCGGGCATATCTTCGCCGTGGACAGTCGTTGGCGAGGCGGACCCGATTCCATCCGCCGATCCAGCCCCTACCCATGTGTCTTGACCGCATCCCCAGAATCTGGCGTTCAATCTATGTGTGTGTACAGTAGCCCTGCAAGTCTGTAATATTGTACATTTGCCGAGAGCATATCAGCAAGAATCGTAAGGCACGGCCCCTCAATTTCGCGAAGGCGGAGAAACCTAAATCGTTAGGCTTTCAGAGCTTGTCGGTCTTCCAATGGTAAAGTGAACTGTACCAGAATGACTCCGTCCCCGCGAACAAACAGCATGTCCATTTTTCGTTTGGCCACCTGCAAACCACGCTGAGCACTCTGCTTCACGCTTTACCGTCAGAAATTCACGTTGACCGTGGCCGGTTGGCCTGGAGGCGCTCCGTCATTCACTTCCACGATCATTATAGTCTCTTCCACATCGCTCATAATCAAATTCATGTGCCCGTCGTAAGCCTGTACAACAGCTTATTGAGCTCGCTTGTAGAAAGACAGGAGTGAGCAGCACGATTCAACGCACATGCAGAATGCCCGTGAGCTCCCGATCGCCCCGCAATTTGACAAAGACGCGTTCAGAGAGAGACAGTCGGACAAGATCGAATGGCTCTTGGATTCCAGTCTTTTCCATCGCGTCCAGAGGCAGTAGTAGGACGAAAGATATGCGAGGTGGTCAGAACGATCCGGAGAGATGCCTAGGGAAAATGAAGAAGCAAGGAAGGACAAGCAGGCAGAACGCGTACACAAGTGCAAACATATCCTATCCTTGGACTAGACCCACTCAACCATGTCTCAGTTCTTCTCACAAACGCATCCCTGTCGGTGGAAGTGGTGTAATGTCGTGTTCTCAACAAATGACAGACTTCTTGATCATGTTGCACAACACGTTGAGGAGACGAAGCCTTGTGAACTGCAAGATCTAGCCTTGCTGCTTCGTGCTGAAGAAGGCATTGGCGAGGGCCTTTCGGGTAGCAGCTACAACGGATATTCGCAACCTGAGAAACAGCAAGAAGCCACCCAATCATCAGCTTCTAGTTAGTGCGCTCTTCTCGATCGCATAACTGTGTGTTCATCAAGAATAGATGATTCGTGCCTTCCATCTCCGCCGGCGACCAGTCCAAGCCATTCTTCGGATATCTCTCCCTTCATTTCGCGCATGGAGACACCTTTACAGACACCGACCGACTACAATCGACCATCGAAGCGACGCAAAATTGCAGAGGACTCAAGCTTGAGTTCCTACGATTCATTCCTCTTACATCATCACGGCAACACTCCCAAGATATCAGACATCGGTCTTGAAGGCGAACACGACGAAGAAATTGACAATCCCGCTATTCCGGATCTTAACACTCTCCTGGCAAACCACATGCGAGCCAACGGGAATCCCAACGCGTTTAGTCCTCTCGCTTCTGATGACTCCGTCGAACGGCACCTCACGCAAGACATTGGAGATACCTCATCATCCTTGTCTCCAGGAAACATTCCCAAGTCGCTGAACCTGTATAGTGGAGAGTTGAGATGGGTGGATAGCTCTGAGGAGGATGCTCAATCACCCAAATCTCAAGGATACACGCCGACGTCTTCACAATCTGCAAATTCGTTTGCTCCCTCACAAGCTCAGAGAGGGCCCAATGCACTTTCTGTCGACAAGGGATTGCCAATTAGCGTAGCTCTACCGAGCCCCATCACATTCTCGAAATCCTACGTCTCAAGATCCACGAAGATTGTAGCACCAACCTCGCCAGAGACCATAAACCCACGGCTGCTAATGCAAGGATCTCCCGAACGCACATTCGTTCCGCAATCACAAGCACCGTACTACAGCCAACCCCTCAGTCCATAATCAACGAACAGGTGCGTCTGAAAAGTCCAATTCTGATAGCGCTATCTTAGCTCGCGCAGTCTACGTGCCACCACGTCCATGTTTTCGCTCCACTCGCCGCTCCAATTGATGCCATTTCTCTGCGGCGATGTCGGTGCCGGCGACAACGTATTGAAAGATGCATTTCTGTGATGAATAAACGAGGATGCAGGCGGAGTGCGGGGTGAGCAGATGCTCGAGGCTGGGCTGGTGAATGAGACTGGAGAAGGTGTCCGGGGCGCAACACGGTTACTGAACGGAGGAAACAAGCTCGCTTCGGACCCAACGCGAGTTCGAGATTGTTCACTCCGAATCTCAGGAAAAGTTTTTCTGTTATGACCCGGTCCCTCAAGACGGGAGGAGTTGGCTCGCCCATCACCCTGGATGCTTTGTTTCTTCTTCGTTCGCGATGTATGCTGTCCGTGGATCGGCTGGCAACGGCGGATGCAAGCAACGGATGCGACGCAACGAGGGCCGAAAATGAAGGGCCCGGATTCACCAGTGTGGGATCGAGCAGGACTGGTGCATGTGTGGTTTCGTGGGACTGGACTCGGAGCAGCAACAATGGCCGAGAGATGGGAGGTGTTCTGGACGAGGAACCTCTGATGGACGCCTGGGCGCTGCAGCGAGGGCTGTCTAATGCGATCACTTGCGGAGACGCCCCGAGGACGACCGCTTCACGATTACGGTGTCTAGGCCGTTCCATTCGAGGAGGAGCCGAGTCGTGGCTTGCTCGCCCGAGACACTGGGATGCTCTCGGTCTCTCGAACGACGCCTCTGGGAAGTGAGGGGTCTCGCCCAGCAGATTCCGGATCTTCCGCGTCGAGCGGATCAGACGCTGTTTTTCACCTGGAGAAAGAGCGTTGAGTGTGGGAGGTGGGCAGCTCGTCGACCTCTGATGCGTCAGCGTCCTCGACATTTGGTAGTGGTTTCCAACTTTGTCGTCGTTCTGGTCACCAGTCTATATACTGTAGCTTGGAGCCACTTTTTTTGGACAACGAGAACCGCCAATTAAACCAATCTCCCACTTGAAATACGGAGTGTTGTTACCATCTGTTCCTTAGGAGGGCCATTGCCAAGGCACAAGACTCCGCCTGTCACACTGCGAGATCAGGATGCCCCAAGGAGATGCAGCAACAGAATACCCAGATCTTGTGATTATATTATATTAATCGTGAAGTACTGGTAGCCACATCTCTAATGTATAACAACATCCCCAGTATCCCCAATCAGCGCCCGCTTCGGCCGACCATCTTTAAATTTGCCAATAACCCGAGTCTGCATGCTTCGCTGCGGGTTTTTTGCAGTTCCTCGTCCAAACTGTCATCCAAAAACGCCAACGACAGCGTCGAGATACGGTTGATGAGCAACAGTCCCGACTTTCTGCGTAAAAAGGGGAGAACAGCAAAATCAGAAAACGCGGCATGCTGAGATCCAACTAGCGGGGCGTTGAGTAAAGGGATGTTCGGAACCAAGAAAGCGACATGGAGACCCACCGAATGTCAGGATATTTCGTCCTTCGGGTGCCCATGCAGAAACAACATCCACTAGGCGTGAGAAATGGTCCTTCCAAAGCGTGAACACCTGTGAGTTCATGACCACCATCTTCTCCGGCGGTCGGCACGGAGTGGGTCCCGGCGTCGGTAGTGGCTCAAGCCATGGGTCGTAGAGAAGAACGTGACTGAGAGGGAGCGGAGGGGTGCTCGGTGTAGGAGGCGGTGTTGAGAGAATGGAAAGCTGGGTGAGATGAATTCAAGATCTTGTCCAGCTGAGATTGATGCGACTTACGACTGTGCATCCCCCGAACGAGTGTCCAGCGAGGGAGATGGTATCGCAATCCACAAGGGAGTGGTCGCTCGTCGAGAACCAGGAAGAGTCCAGGGTCCCTCCGTCTATGCTTGCCAGCGGTGTATTATCGCAGACTAGTGCGCGGAAAGCTTGATAGATTCGGTATATTTCATGCCGTCGGAATTCCAGTTGCTCAGCCCGAAGCGCAAACGGAGGAGACTGTGATGTGGCCTCGTCCTTGTTCGAGTTCGGAAATCTAAGCGCAACATGGGTTTGAGAGAGGGACGAGGATGCTCTTTCCGGTCGACTCACATGATATCGGATTCTCGGTAATAGAAGATATTGCCCGACGAAGTGACACAAGCCGGTGCCGTCCCATCCCGATGCTCGACGGCCAGCACCACTCGCCCTGAAGCCGCGATAGTCGAGCAGAGCTGACTGTACGCATTACGTGTTCCGCACAGCCCATGCGAGAAGATTACGAGCGGCCATTGCTTTTTTACCGGCGGGCTCAAGAGAGGCGCGTTGACGTAGGCTGGTATCTTGATGAATTTGCCGAAGATATAGAGGACGGGCCATAGGAGCCACAGGGGAAGCCCTGAGAAGCGGGCGAATCCCTCGTGTGAGACGCGGGTGGGCCTGGCCAAGGAACAGATACGCAACCCTGCGATTGGCAACTGAAACCAAGGCGACGACGTACTTGATTAGCCAATCTAACCCTTTGGGAGCGTCAGCTGAGACGGCGGCGGGATAGTACGCGGTGAAGGCAACTTCGTTCAAGAGAAGCGCGGGTTCATTGGTGGCGGCTAGCTTGGCTTGGCCGACTTGGATTGATGGCTGGACACGTTGAGTAAAAGTACGCGCTCCGACTGAGTAGGGACCGAGGGGTGGCGCAAGAGAGAAGGTGAATGGCATTCCGACAACACCGCGAGGGAGGGATAAGCGGGAGAGATGCAAACTGTGTTACTCGGAGATCTGCATTGCGAAACCCGGAGGCGGTGACGTACCTCGCTGATAGTACCACTCTGATCAATCCGCCCACTCAACTGGCCACTGCAGTGCCGATCTCAAGAGCACACAGCCAGAAAGCGGCACTTGAGAATTCAAAGCCGACGGTGGGCTGGATCGAGAGCAACCTTTCCAACGATGACCTTAAGCAAGATCAGAGACGACAGCGGCCCCATAACGTCAAAGAGTCGACCACATCTCTGCATTTATCTGTCACAGCCATGGCTACACCCGTTTTCAAGATCATCCCGACAACCCAGACATACGACTGGGGCAAAATCGGATCCATCTCGAAAGTCGCCCAGTTCGCATCGTCATCGCACATCCCTGGTTTCGTTCTGCAGGAAGATGCCCCGTATGCTGAAGTAACTCTCGCCTATCGCGTTCTACGCGCTCGGGACTGATTCCGCTCAGCTTTGGATGGGAACACATCCCAAGTCCCCATCGCGTCTCCTTGATGACGAGAAGGTCGCGCTGTCCGACTATCTCTCATCGCATCCTGATCTCATCGGCAAAGCGGTCATCGATCGATTCGCGGCAGCCAGTGGAAACCTGCCGTTTCTTTTCAAGGTCCTCGCGATAGAGAAGGCGCTCAGTATCCAAACGCATCCCGACAAGGCGACAGCGGAGGTTTTGTTCGCCCAACAGCCTGATGTCTACAAAGGTGTGCGCCTGCGCTGGCTCTGTAGGGTATCCTGTCTTGAACTCCGTGCAGATGACAACCATAAGCCTGAGATGGCCTTGGCCCTGACACCATTCACGGCACTGTGTGGCTTCTTACCCCTCCCCGATATCGCCAAACACCTTCGCAGCACCGTCGAATTCAACTCATTGATCCCGACATCCATTTCGGAATCGTTCCTGGCCATCTCCGAGTCATCGACCCCGACTGGTCCGAAGGAAAAGGTCGCCCTCAAGAATCTCTTTGCCGCGTTGATGACTGCCGAAGAGGCACAAATCAAGTCGAAGCTCGATAGCCTTGTTGGGCGCTACAAGGCCGGAAAACTGTCTGATGGAGAGCCGCAAGATGTGGTTGACCTGGTCCTCCGCCTCGACAGCCAGTTCCCCGGCGACATCGGCATTTTCTGTGCATACCTACTGAACTATGTAAAGCTCAGCCCGGGCGAAGCGATCTTCCTTGGTGCTGGCGAGCCCCACGCGTATATCACTGGAGGTGAGCATTCAGAATCTGCGAATCGGTGCTGACGACGAGACTCATCCCGCTCGCTAGATATCATGGAATGCATGGCCAATTCAGACAACGTGATCCGGGCCGGACTGACACCCAAGCTGCGCGATGTACCGAATCTCATCTCGGGCCTGACGTACGAGGCCTCTCCCCCGAGCAAGCACGTCGTGAAGCCTGCGCCGTTTCAAGATAGCGCCTCAAGCACGCTGTACGATCCCCCGATACCCGAATTTTCTGTTGTGCAAGTCGTTCTTGGAGCTGGCGCGTCGGACAAGCATGCTGCAATCTCTGGACCCAGTCTCGCCATCGTTACGGACGGGAGCGGAGCGGTGAGCTGGCCAGGTGCATCAGCCCCTCTCGATGTAGGACTTGGACAAGTCTTTTTCATCGGCGCAGACACGGATATCACTTACACGAGTGACGCCGGTCTGACAATCTATAGAGCGTTCGTCTCAGTGGCTTAGGGGAACCCAAAGGAAATGTTAAATCCAATTGTACTTGTAGAACCTGCAGATTAAGAACAATCGATGCAAACTAGTCATTGAGATTGACCAAAGTAAGCGAAGAATCGTAAGCGCTCAAAGCTGATGACGAGGTCGACATCGGCTGGCCTGGCTTGGGAAGGAGACTCTCCAGCCATTTGACAGCATCTGGAGTCTGAACGCCCTGCAGACGATCGAGAATCACACGGAAGTCGGCATCGCTCGATGCCTGTAGATTATACAGATTGTCCGTCGGCCGAAGTGTTTCAAGATTCATCTTGTCCAACAGCGTTCGAAAGTCAGGTCCAGGGGTTTCGAGTGTGTTCAAGCGCTGTTGCGGCCTTCTCGCCGAAGCGAGCCTGTCTAAGAGCACTCGGAAGTTGGGTCCAGCGGGAACCGATTGGCTGCCTTGGGAAGGTTTATCCAGCTGTTTTTTGAGTTCCTTGATTTGTGCCAGCACGGCGGCCCTGAAGCTCGGCTTGTCTTCGCCTTCATAACCCGCGAGAGTGACCAAAGTTGAAACACTGAAAGAATGCGATGAGCCAGCCAGAAGTCACAAGTATGAACACGACTCACAAGGCTTCTTGCAGGTATGCAAAACTGAATTGTTCCGTGTGATCAACGATTTCGTTAATCAGCGCATCTGGAAACTCGATCTCCTGATTCTTGCGCAATTTATTCTGCCAATATTTGGCGTAAAGAGCGCGTTCCTCGTTGTCGGGATCGTCGAACAGACTGGAAGATGATCAGAACGGAGCGACTGGATAAGACAAGTACACACTATTTGCGGTCAAAGCGGCTGGGCCTTGTGCTCAGCCCCGGATCCAAACGATCAAAGTGGTTCGTTGTCCCGATAATCAGCAAGCCGTCGTTTGATTGCAGGCCATCCACTTGGTTGAGGAAGAAGGACCGGTTGCCGTCGTTGATGAGCGCGTCCAGATCTTCCAAGATGATGACACATGGCGAGAATTGACGTGCTTTGTCGAACACGTCCTGCATGGCGGCCTCTTCGCCGGCCCAGTCTAGAGATATTCAGCACGTGTATGAATCTCATTCGAAGACACGTACTTTGGAACGATTTGACATACAGCGGCGCAAACCCGAGGGCATCGCATGTCTTGATGATTGCTTTGATGGTGATGCTCTTCCCGTTTCCCTAGACGCAAGTAAGTTGACAAGGCCAGATAGATAGACGAAGCCTGAGACATACTGGAGGACCATGCATGATGAGCCCACGCTGAGCTTCATTCAATGACGCCCATCAGGATAGCAGGGGCACGGACCTTCCATGCGACGCCCAGGTCTTTATATACCGCCTCTGATTTGAAAAAACCATAGACATCCTTTTGAATAGCCTTCTTGAACTCTGAAGCGACCACATCAGCCTAGAAACATGTCTCTCGAACCAGCAAGACATGCCGTCTTTCATAATGATGGCATCCCAAGACGCTTTCTGCACACTGGTCCACAACGCCGGATCCTTTTGCCAGTAACCTTGATTGTACACCCAGATCTCTTCATGCAGCTCCTGGCTCCATTTTCCGGCGTTGAGGATCAGGGAACGCGCAGGCTCGACGGGACCTGCTCGATATCAGACCAATTCAGGTCGCAAAGGCTCCCTACCTTCGTGCAAGACGATATGCGTAGTCGTAGTCCCAAGGCCGATCGGATACTAGTACGGTAAGAATCCAAATCAATGGAAATGGGATCCAGACGCACGTTGACGACATAGACGATGAAGTCATAACTCTGTAACAGCATCTGAGACAATGGAGGGGTACTGGGGGAAAGCGACCAACATCCCACGCTACAGTGAACGCGCCAAACTGAATGCTATCAAGCAGAGCGCCCTTGACGCCCCCTCCGGACCGCGCGATGGGGATAAACATCGTGTGGGAGACCAAGGGCGCATCTGCGAGCGGGGAGTAGAGCAGACCAGGGAAGCCCAGGATGTTTCCTTGGGTGGCAGCAATGGAGTGAGCGGGGTAGATCTCACGGAGCGCCTTGAATGCCTGCAGTACGGGGCTGGAATGCGGGGCAGCAGCGATGTCCTTGGACCAGGCCTGATGAAAGGTGTTCTCTGGAGCGCCCGCTGCAGCCCAAACATTGACAAAGTCGTCCGCGTCAGACATGGTACAAGGGTGGGTCGATGCTAGGAAAGTCCGGGATACACGTCAGCTCAAAGCAAGGTGCGGGTGGGCAACAAAGCAGAATGAATTGGAAGTTGATATCAACTGCGGGGGAAGTCCTCAATGAGACAGGGCCGGTAAGTTCCGGGATGGGCACCGCCTCACCAGCCGTGAGTTCCTTAGGTAAGTAGGACGCATGTAGTCAACGCGAGATGATTATACGATGACAAGAGCTGGCACCCGGCTGGCACTGGAAACCATGCACTGGGAAGAAATGGTGGACTCCTGGTCAACTTGAAGTGCTCGGTGTTTTCATGTTGCATTCAATACTCTAGCCACTCGTCCACTTCGCCTCTTCTGTCCGCATTTGCCTCAATCGATTTGAAATTGACACACACTTATGGTGGGACGCTGCTCATAATTCTTCATCCAGCGGTGAATGGTCATTTCGATTGGACGCCAAGATAATTCGCGTTCACTTAGGAGCGCAGCTGGGATGTAGGAGCCCAATGAGGTGACCGAAGTGTGATCTTACGCGATCGTGACATATCACATGACGGTCATTGATAGGGACATATCCGAGGCTTTTGCAATTTGAACAGAAATCGAAACTGCTTCGCCCCCAGCAGTGACAGCACGAGTCACTTGGAATTCGAATCGGATTGGAGAGCCAGGAATAATGCAGCGCGGGACCAAGCAAGACCAGCCCGCCTGGAGATCTTGGCTTCATAAATCTCCGGTCCGCCTCATATGGACCGTGACCATTGCATTCTTCTTCAAGCACCCACTCGCACGCGCAAGCCTATTCGCACATCACAAATCACAAATAAGCCCAGATGACAATCTCCAAGTACTCAGCCCACCTTCTAGAGAGGGCAAGTGCGATGGGGCGGAGATGCCCGTTTGCTTGGCATGCGTGGACGCCGAGGATTTGATGTGCCAACCACAGATATGTCTCAGTCCTCCTTAGTCCGGCTCAGTCCTCTTGGCCATCCTCAAGGCTGTCTTCGCTCTGAACCCACGCTCATCACTCGGCATTTGCCCGTATCCTCACCTTAGTCTCGCCCTTGGCTTACGTTGACTGTAAAAGCCGCCCGCATTCCTTGGCGGAGCGCGCCGAACGGGTTTTAGGCTTGGTAATCTCTGTTCGCTTGGCCAAGAACTATCAACGTCTTGGCTCTGTGTATATTCATACGCAATATAAGCCGCTGTTCGCAGCCCTCTTCCGCCTTGTCCCTCCTCACACCGCCTCCGTGCAAACTCATCCATCTTCCCCCATGTATCTCCGACTCAGGCAATACGAAGAGTGCGTCCCTTAAACACCCCGCTTCTTGCTTCTTATTGACCATTCGATAAATCTACCTAGTTCCAGCCAGGATGGCCACTTGGATGCAGCATGGGAGATCGCAGTGACGGTGTCTCTCCGTGCGTCCAACCCATTCATACCTGCCGTACACCTCTCCTAACTGACTACTCCACAGTGGCCGTTTTTGCGCTCATCATTGGCACTGTCATCTGGCACCGGCGGAGACAGCAACGATGGAGGAAGCAGCTAGTGCAAGAGGAGGAGGAGCGGCAGCAGCGGCGAGAACGACGGGCGGCAGCGCGCGAAAAGGCACGGACACCGTCGCCTGTGCTGTCCATGGCTTCGACTCTAGCCCAGGTACGCACCGTTTTCTGCGCTGGGGCTCTGGCCGGTGACTGAGCATGCATTTAGCCGCCGCCTATGCCTACGAAAGCTTCCGTTGAGTCGGACATCGGACCTCCCAGATACTACTGGAACCACCCCTGAGGCAAATATCGGCTGGGCATGGGGCTGGCGACTGCTTGGCACCTTTTCCTGTCTCTGAAGCTTGTGCATCCTGTGTCGGACCGTCAGACTTCTGCCTTCGTTGGTCGGCTGCCGCGGAATTGCGGAGACGCAAGTACGTAACAGCGTTTCGTGGAGCGGCTAGATGCGTACAACTGTCTCTTGGCACTACGGGCCGGCTGTGTAAACTATAGCTTGCGCTCGCAAGGCTGTAAATTAAGCTGTATTTACTAGGGTGTCCGTAGTACAAAGTTGGTACCTCACTTATTCCTAACCAATAACCAATGACATCTGGTGTACTTAAATGTCCCATAATAAACGCCGTGCTACAACAGTACAAATCAATGCGGATTCAGCGAAAATACCCCGATCCATGCCCAGAAAAAATCAATGATCATCAGCGGAAGGGGTGCCCCATTTGACATGCACGACGGGTCCTTTTTGCCAGTCTTCGACACGGCGCCCTGCGCAGATTGCGGTTGAGCTCCAAAGAAAAACCGTGTAGACAGATCGGGACTTACCAGCAATGACCGACATCGTTGATCGGTCTGTACCGACAAAAGCTGCGCCCCTGGATTGAATCACTGCGTCAATGAGAACAGGGTACCTGGAGACTCTCCATAAGCATCTCGGGAGCGGCCATTGTTTTTCTGAGGCCTCACCATTCCCCGTAGCGCTGGCCGGTAGTCTCGTGATCGGGGGTGAACCAACCTAGCTGTGCGGCTTCGTGCTGCCAGATCGGATCGCGCTCGTCGCTAGTCAAGACGACGTGGTGGATCCTGATCCCTTGCCGCGTGAGCACATCGGCCTTCAACTCTTCCACTCTTCGCTGGATGACGGGCAGCGATGCATCTGGTGTGTGCGGGACTCATTCAGTACGGAAAAAATGTCTGTGGCATGCACGTACAGCATTCTTCGGTCGGAAGGTCGTTGCACAATGCCTCAAAGTCGTAATGTCTGACATGCACAGAGACAAACTAGCGAGCCAGATTGAGTCAAATGCAAATAAAGTTGATCAGCACACACAGGAGGAATTGTTTCGTGGCTGGGGACACCGAGAGCAAGGCGCAGATAGTCATCTGCAAGTTCTTCTAATCTCGGTGTCCAGTGCATATGCGTGCCTACAAATCGCCACGCCGGGCTTCCACACAGGTCAGATACTCACGATGAACGCCACCTAGACTGGCCGCGTACCTGTAGTCGAATCCGAACTCGAAAGGCTGTCTGTGTTTTAGCACTCAAAATTGTGCGTGAGATCCTTCAACCCACTCTGTGTGCGGAGACATAATACACTGGCGACTTGTCAGCGAACAGTCGATCGGTTTCCCAGCGAGACTCACGGTAGTCGTAGCAGAGAAGATCCTCATCGGGGGATAGCGCTTCTTGACGGATCGGAGAGGGCAATGGAGGAACCAGGTGAGCATTGCGAGTTTCGGGAAATGCCAGCGACGCAATGGACCAGAAGGTGCTGTGGCGCTGCATTACGTCGGATTAACAAAGCGTGCATGCAGTCTGGTTGTCGCTACACACGTCGGTCGCAGAGTCAGGGATCATCTTGATCCAATTGGGAGCCTTCGTATACGAGATGTCTTCAGGGAATGTAAGTCACGATTGGACATGGTACTTAAATTGAAACACACCGAGCCCGAGTTCCCTGGGATGCCGACTCGGTCGTGGATAAGCTTCACTGTCTTGGACTGCTTCCCACAAGTTCCAGCAGCCCAGCTCCTCGATGAGAAGGCTGCTTGAGTTCTGCGGCGAGGACAGTCAGTAAGACCGGGGGTAATTAGAAGCACCGGAGGTATCCCTACTTTGACGTCCTTCCATTCGAGGACCGGAACCCCAAGCTCCTTGCGTAATCGAGGGACATCAAAAACCTCTCCGAATGGTATGGGCGGCACATGACTGCCGACGTGTGAAGGAAGGAATGGGGGAATGATTGGAATGCGGTCAGTGATCAGGCCGAGATATATGAGATTGATCTGCGGGCCGAGTTTAGCATAGTCCGTGAGCTGGGAGGCGGCCCACGGCGCTGAGCACCACCCACATAAGTTATAACGTCGTTCGCTGTGGTACATCCTCGTCAGCAACACAAAAAAGCAGCCATTCAACGCCGACGCACTCCATCCAGCCGAGGTCCAAGATGTGATGTACTTCTGTCCAGGTTTCAGATTATCCCGGAAGGACTGCGTAGGCGGGCCCTTCAGCACAGACGACGGACCCAGAGGATCCTCTGCTGGCGCAGGCGGAACGACCAACAGCCCGGGTCGAAGCTTCATGCCGACATGTGCAGAAATGGGATGCGGCTCTGCCGCGTACAGAAAATATCGCGAAAACGCGCCCACGGAGAGCACGACGAGTGCGAGACATCCCACGAACAGAGTGCGGCGCCGGAGGGCTGGGAGTTTCCAGAGGCTGTCAGAGGACGCGGACGACGACTTGGAGTCAGAAAACATGCAAACGAGTGGATAGGTCCAAGAGAGGCCTGAGAGAACCGGAGCCCGTCCGTCTACTTCTTTCCTGTCCCGGCGCGTGGCAAGCGACCGCCGACCGTGCGTTCAATCAACATCAGATCTAAGCGAGTGTCCCGTGGCTGCATCTCGCGAGGTTAATATCCGCGTAATGAGGGCGGAATAAGAGGACATGGCAACAGGGAGGTCGCAGCGAGTCCGAACTCCGGTCGTCCCTCACGGCGCGAGCCATAGGTGAGCGCAGAGCAGTGAGGCTCGCAGGCTCCTCCACCTGCCAAAATTTGATGCCCCGATGTGATCAATGATGGCGATGATGGAAGGTCTTCGTAAATTACAAGGTGTGAGGAAAGTACTGCAGTAATAGCGTGCAATAAATGTGGATAGAGATGCGGGGGTATAGAACCAGATCCAGAACATAAACAAAGCGAATAAGATAGCCACTACACCGCAAACCCATTAGTCCGATCCAATAATCCCTTGACCCGGCGACTGAGCCGCTCTGCTTCCATCTTGCGCTCAAGCACTTGCTGTGCCGGCATGTGCTTCTTGCGCATCCACACGTGACCACCACTGGCCTGCGCCCGTTTGGCTTGCAGGGCGGCCAGGTCGACGACACGCGGAGCAGACGAGAACTGGATGACATCGCGGTAGAGCAGCTTCGTCTCCGTCGCAAGGGAGCGCAAAGTCGGTGGTGAACGGGGTTGATCGTCGGAATCCGAGTCTTCGGTGTCTGATGATCCAGATGGATCCAATGGCGGGGTGGACAACCGACTGATGGTTTCTGGCAGCGAGGGGAGTGTCTGAATCTCCCGCAGTAGATCCTGACCCTTGAGATACGAGTTTTCTGTCCGCAGGTAGCGCACTGTCCCGCGGAGAGCGTCAATCTGCAGCACGTCAGAGAGCAGCGTAATCCGTGACTCATCACACTTGCCTGATCCAACAAGACCGACGTTTCCAAATTGGCCTCGACCGGAACATTCTCCGGCTCTGGAGCAGCTGCGCCCGGAGCTTGCCGCTGTTCGTTAGCAACCAGAGTCTTCAACTTCATTCGCTCTTGTTCGGAGACATCTAAATCCCCTTGGACCTGTTCAAGCGCTTCCTCAAGCTCGCGTTGTCGGCGCTTGTTGTCGGCAATGATGCTGTCCTTCTCCGTGATCGAGTCGGCTTGGCGTTTGACGGTTTCCATCTTCCGCTCCATCAGATCGTTCTTGACGGTTGCTTCTTGGATGTGCTGATCCTTCTGCTTGAGAGTCCGTACAAGACTCTGCAGTTCTTCGTTGAGCTGAGAGACACGGCGTTCCGCTTCCAGGTTGACTGCCAAGCTAGCCTTGACTTCGTCGACTCGCCTCACCCACGGTGAAACACCGGTCACTATGGGATGGTTGAGTGACGAGGAGAGCTCCATCGTAAAATGGCTCACATTTGATCGTGTTCTCTGCCTCCATCACAAGAGGAAGCAGTTTAGATCCGTCTTGAACTAACTGGGTGATCGAGTTTCCAATCGCCTCCCAAACGGAAACACCAGGCTTGAGATCTTTGGCGACCGTTGACGACGCAATCTGCTTCGCAAGGCTCATGACCGTCGACAGTTGGAAGGGAGTCTTGGAGCTCCGAACGTCACTAATGTGGGGCATAATTTGTTGGGCAAACTACAGGCGATGAGTTGAAGTTCTCAAATGAATGAAGAGAATACTGACAGAGATACCAAAGTTGACTAATTCTGGCACAAAGTTACTGAGAGCGGTCATCTGAGGAACCAGATGCGCTTTGAGCGCAGCAGAGTCCTTGAGCAAATCATCCAGTCGCTTAGTTAGCTTCCTGATGAGAGATTAGATGAAGAGATCAGTCGACCACGTCAAGGCGCACTTGGACACGGCTTTAGCCCCCTTGTACTGGTCAAGCAGACGCTGAAGTGGTTCGAAAAGCTCGGTATCGATATCGTATCCACCGAGATCTTGAGCCGTTTCTGCCTCCACGGTCAGGTGTACACTCTTAATCATAACTTGGCCCAACTAACCTTCATCTTGAAGCAAATTCGAAATCGAAGTCTTGCTCAGACCAATCGATGCCGCAAAGAGATCGAGATCCATGTCGAACGAGACAAGGTAGCCAAGTTCCCTTTCGCCGAGATCAAGATCGAATCCAGCAAAGTAAGTCTCCGCAAGATGGTCGAACTGAGCCGATATCCTGCCCACCATCAGTCTGGAAAGCGTGACGGAAGCTGGATACGCACTTGACAACATCGGTCACACATTCCATTTCACGGAACTCATCTCGACGCAAGAGATCGATGTGCATGTCGATCCGTTTCTCCATGGGCGCGATTTCCTGGTACAGACGGCCGATGTTCAGGAAAGATTCTACATCGCACCGCCTCATGATGGCGGCAAATCTCTTGCAGAGGATCGAAAGAGCCGATATACGACCACGCATCTGTGATAGAATTCAGTCACAAAGAGGTAGCATGCATTTCATGACGCACATCGCAGACTCCGACAAGGGATTCCGAGACTGAGCCATTCAGAGAATCAGGCAAGCCGTTGTTCTGAGAAACCAAGTTTGTGATCAGGTCGGCCTTGTTCGCCAGTCTCTGGAAGAACAGATAGCAACTTGTGGCGTCACTGTCTGTTTCGACATAGATTTGAGGCAGGTATGGCTGGTGGGAGTGAGTGAAATCTGGGTGTTCCCTGTCAACTGATAGTAGATACTGACCTGAACAATGTTGAGCAGTTCACGGGTCTCAGCGACTTCAATCCGCTTCATTTCCAATTCGATAATCTTGGCCTGGTTCTTGGAGGCAGAGGATTGCAGCTTGATGTTCAGCGACATGATGGCCGCAGATTGAGAGGCGGCGGTCTGGGACTCGGTTTGAGCTACTTGGGTTTGCGCGCGGAGACTGTCCAGCTCGCTATAAAACAGACTCAGAAACGTGCCTGCCTAAGAGAGAGAGAAACGCCTACGTTTGAAGCTGCAGCACAAGCTCACGGAATTGGCCAATGGTCCCTTCGAGATCATTGCAAGCTTCTTCCAATGTTTCAGAGCGTCGAACGTGTTCTCGAATTTGTGTTTCCTTCGATTCTGGAAGAGGGAATGAGCATTGTTGTCATGTCGTCGAAGCAGATACAAACCAAGATCCTCCTGCAGTGCCCGTTCAGTCTCGACGTGGCTTTCTTCAAGTTCGTCATTCAACTCTCGCAACGCTTCCAGGTCTTCAATCGTGATGCGCATTTCCTCGATTTTCTTTTACCGATTATAAGCACATGGATAGAGCAGGAGTTCAGCACGCACCTCGTCGAGCATGGAATTGCGCTCCGTAAGCTGTTCCAGAAGATCTTCCGCGCCGAGAGCGTCGTCTAACTGCATCTTGAGGTCCTCAATCTGTATTTCAGCGTCTGCCAGTCTGATCTGTGTGTTTTCATAGTTGACTTCAGAATGTCAGATATACGAGCCGCATGGGAAATTCATTCAGCGCACAGTGAAGCTCCTCAACACCAGTGAGATCCTTTTCCATTTCCGTGATGCGTCTGCGTTGATCCTGATCTGTCTCCTGCGACATATCCCGAAGACGGATCAGGGCCTCTTTCAAACGCTCGTTCTGTTTCTCCAGCTGGATGAAGGCCAGCGCATCTTTGACTCGGGGATGGCTCTTTTCACCAGTCTCTTCGCTCTCCTCCTCCTCATCTTCGACCTCACTAGGGACTGCGCCGCCTTCTTTGAGGACATCCAACTCGACTTGCACAACAGCCAACTTCTCTGTAGTTTCCTCGAGCTCGGCCTCGGCTGCCTCGGCCCGCTCCTCTGCAACCTCCTTGTCCAACATCGCCATCTCAAGCTGCTCGTGAGCGTCGAGGATACGCCCTTCCGACAAGTCCGCCAGTTGTTTTGCATCAGCCAGTTCTCTGCGTGCTTCAACAAGTTCCGTCTGCAGTGACGCGAGTTTGGCTTGCAGCTTGGGTTTCAAGGCGATGAATGTCTGATTCTCCGACACGCGGTCCTCCAATTCTTTCAGACGCTTCGAATCGTCAGAACGCCTCGCCTCCAAAACTCGCACTTTCACTCGGAGCTCTTGTAGCTCCTGTTCGCTGACGGAAGGGCGGGCGGGTGATGGGGGACGTTCTGGTTCGGGGGGAGCAGGCGGCGAAATTGACCGTGCTGGAGCCATAGTCAGCGGCGACGAGACAGTCGGGCCAGCTGCAGCTGCAGCCGCAGGAGCCTGTATGCCGTTAGTTCGCACCGAGGGCGGTTCGACATTCCGTCCCGGTGGAGACGAGCTTGATAAAGATTTGCGGGGCGGGAGCAGGTTGCGAGCTTTGGAAGGCGAGGGGGATCCTAGTACGGGTGACGGGGTTGCAGTGGGCTTAGCGGGACTCCCCGAGCGCGGGGACGGCGATGTCGTTATCGAAGATCCAGGGCGGATGGAGTTCGTTCGTAAGCTGTTTGTTCTCTGATGACCTATGGACGGGCGGGTGGTTGGGGCAGGTCGCTGCAGTTCGATTCCTCGTACGTGAGAAATGACGGAACAACTGATTCAAATCGTTGAACGCACCTCAATCTCCGACCCAAAGATTCCCTTGATGTGTTGTGCACGCACGAAGATGCCATGTGCCGGCTTGCAGGCAAAGTATGTAGTGCCTGCAACAGATCCATCATTCTTTCCATTCGCCTCGTATAGTTCGATCCCAATCCATTTCCCGGCCATGAAAGAGGTCGGTCCCATGAAACGAACCACACCACGCCCCGCGGCCACCTCGACTATGTTTCCAAGCCGTACTTCAGATGCGCTCATAGCTGATCTTTGGGAAAGTGCAACGAAGGTAGGGTTTACTTGTTCTTAGGCCCCGGGCCGAGGAAAGCGTGAGGCTCCAGCCCTTGAGGAAAACAAATGTAGTGAAGCCGAGAGTGTTACGCGTGAAGGAGGGAAGGTTGTATTTGCGTGTGCTTTCGTTGACCGCATCAACTGAGTTCAACGCCTACGAGACGAATTGGGAAATTGTGCACGGCGCGAGCGACCATACAAGATGGGCAGTTGATAAATGTTTCCTTAGTTGCCATGTTTAGGATTAACATGGCAAAGAAGAAATAATTACCAGGAAAGCGTCCCTGACGAACGCAATACGCGCATCTTATTGATCTTTTACTGTAGTGAAGTTACAACATACATATCCCCGTTGGAGACTCAATCCTCTTCCTCTTCATCAAACCACCTTTCTTCACTTTCCCTGTCCGTGTCTCCATCTAAGCTCTCATCCCAGTCCACTCTATCGTAATCCACACCCTGCGCAGCTCATCAGCTTCTGAGAATGTGGACCAAGGCAAGGGGCGTACATCTAGGAGACCATATATGAAACGTTCTCGAATCAAGCGTTCAAATGATGCTTTCGCCACCCCTTCAGTCACTGGTTCTTCAGGTGGAAGAGGGCCCTCGTCGTCGCTGTCACTGTCCTCTTCCTCTTCAGGCACAAATTCTGCCTCTGCCTTTTCGCGTCGTAGGGCACGAAGTCGCTCGCCTTCGCGCTAAGAAGAATAAGCGAAGCGCGCTGACAAGCTCGATCACGTACCTCATCTTCATATCCACTCAACAGCTCTCCAAGCTTGCCAACATGCTTCCTCCGTCCATCCAGGAAGTCGTTCTGAACCCAAGCTTTCTCTTCTTCGCCGCCAGGCTTCGTCGGCCGGGATGTTCCTTCATATAACAGCGGCCAGTTATTGCGAGCAGCGGCGAACCGCAACTCTGGTGCGGCCGCCGAGTATTTAAGTCGACGATTTCGAATTGCAGGGAGTCGAGAACGGTCCTTGGGTGAGGTGATATTTGAAAAGGACTGCAGCAGATGCGGAGGAAGAAATCTGAGATTGACCATTAGGAATTCGATCGGTGAGGCTGCTGGACTGGGCAGTGACGATTCGTCCAACCCTAGCCAGGCGCGAATAGCGCTCTCGTTCAATTCTCCCATGGAGCTGGAGACAGTTGCAGGTCAGTCCTCAATTTCAGAATTAGTAAGGTAGAGAGATGTCACGATGCGCGGGCCAGAATAGAATTGGCAATCACTCACGTGCCGGCAGGCTTTCTTCCACTTCCACCGTCGACCACGATGCCCGTACGTTGCAATCTACTTCTCCATTCTCTCCATTCATTCCATTTCAGAAACACTATTGCGACTATTGTGATGTATTTTTGACCCACGACTCCACATCAGGTGCGTTGTGATTCTCAAGCCGTGGGTTTTAGACCAAACTCTTCTCCAGTACGCAAGGCCCACAACAGCGGAAGGAACCATCTGGCCAATGTTCGAGACTACTACGCTTGTATGGAATGATCTTTACCGTCCGGTTTCAGTTTCTCAACAAGCATCACAGCATTGGGACATGATCAGGCTCAAAACATCATCGACCAAATCACCTCTGCGTACGAGTCAGGAAACGGGCCTCCCCCAGGTGGATTTGGATTCGGCCCTCAGGTGTGCTGTACTGTGCATAGTGTGTTCTATCAGCGACTTATCTCGTCTAGCATCTGGGCGCTCCTCCGCCAGGTTTCGGCGGCCCTCCTCCTCCAGGCTTCGGTCTCCCTCCCCCAGGCTTCCGTCCTCCGTTCCCTCCCGGTGGTGGTCCCCCATTCCCTCCACCCATGATGGGCGCCCCGCCATTCCCACCCAACGGCATGCCCATGGGCCCGCCAGGATTCCCTGGTGGTGCGTCCACCCGCCTCACTCGCTTTGCACTTGGCTGATCACCCGCACAGGTCCTCCACCGTTCCCTCCGAATGGACCGCCCGGGTCTATGCCTCCCTTCCCTCCGAATAATTCCAGTGGGCCCCCTGGTGGCTTCGACGGCCCTCCACCGAACATGAACCAAGGACCTCCAGGGCCGCCCTCGAACGGACCCTCGATTCACCCAGATCGCATGCGGATGATGGGAGGTGGTCACTGAGTCTTGTCAAGCTCTTCTTTTCAATTATTCTGTTTTTGGTGTACTTTAAGAATAGTATCTCCAGGTCGCTGCTCGCTTTCCGTACTGGTTCTCTCGTCTAGTCCGTGTTCGTTCCACACCGGCTGATAACTCAGTCCCATCGTTCCGCTTTGGCTATCACGTTCACGTGTAGTCACATCTTGTGACACCTAGGCCTCTAAAGTCTTCGAAATCTCGGAGCTCGCCTCTAGAATCTCCACCATTTCCGGATTATATGACGGCACTTTGCTCCGACTGTGCAAAAGCTGATCATTATGAGAAAGAGCTTCATGTTCAGTATCCAAGGCATGCTGCGTGCCAGGTGTGAAGAGCGTGCCAGTGAGCGTTAATAACGCTGAGGGAACGTGCCATGCACCCTCGACACACCTTTCATGAAGCCCTCCAACTATCCAGTCTCTCCTCGCTTGCTATTCATCGTCCTTGCTTCTTTGTCAATCTTAACCGGCATCTTCTCTGGTGCTCGTCGGACGTTCTTGGTTTTCACACCCAGCCATTGGCAGGATGGACCACCGCGAGATACGACACCAGTTTATCTGCAACAGCTCGAGACACTCCGTGCGCGGTGTCTCTCTAACGGTTCACCCCCCGGACCCTCCTCTCAGTTCTTCAAACGGGATGTCTCTGACCGCTACGAGCCGGGCACAAACTCCACTCTGATCACCAACGCTACGCTACTCGTCGGCCAGGGCAACGAGACTCGAGTCATGCATGGAGATATCTACCTCGACAAAGGGGTTCTGAAGAACATCGGGAGCTCGCTGGCGCATCTGGGTTTGACAGCGACCGCAAACTTGACGGTCATTGATGCCGAAGGGGCATGGGTTACGCCTGGCTTAGGTTTGTTATGCAGACAGTATTCGACTTTACCGGCGTATTCACTGATGTCATTAGTGGATCTGGACACGCGACTTGGACTGATGAGCACGCCCTTCTTGGCTGGTAAGACTATTAACCAGCTTCACGCCTAGCGTTCAATATTACTACAGGCGCATCAGACGAAGACTCTACGGGCGGCCCCTTCACTCCTGGGCTCCGCAATATTGATGGGCTCAATACACACGATGAAGCATTCCGACATGCAGTCGCAGGCGGTGTCACTTCTGCCCAGGTGCTAGCTTCGGGCTCCAGCATCATTGGTGGGCGTAGTTCCTTGAGGCTTGACATTATTTCATGGGTGTCCAGGCGGTCAGCCAATCGTCGTCAAACTCAGACCCACAGTATCGCGCTCACCGAGTTCGATGGTGCTTGAGCATGGCGATGGCCAAGGCTGGTTATATCTTCAGTGCGTGGTTTCTTGGATGGACGCGTGTCTTACAATGATTCACTAGACAATCGTGCGGTCCGTCGGACTACGGAAATCGACGTGATGTCATCTGGACTTTGAGGGCTGCTTATAACGAAGCGCGGGCCGTGAAAGTGGCGCAAGACCAATTCTGTTCTCAGGTTGAAGCTGGTCTCTGGGACGGATCAGAGTTTCCAGAAAAGACAGGATACGATATCCTTGTTGATGTGCTTCGCGGCAAGGTCAAGGTACATTGGATCCTGGCAGAGGATGTCTCTCTAAACAGCAGCTGAAACAAAGCCAGGTCACAAGTCACTGTCAGACGGCCGTCGATATCGACGCCTTAGTTCGGGTATTGATTTGAATATTCCTACGGCACGACGCTGACACATGACTAGTTGAGCCGAGAGTTCGAATTTCCTCTTTCTTCTATCCAGCACGCGTCCGAAGCTTGGCTACTTCCAGGTCTGCTCAACCAGACCTGGGATGGCCCACCCACGGTCGCACTGTTTTCGACCGACCATGGGTACGATCTGCCATCGTACCGAGGATCTGAGTTTGCTCCCCGTGTGTTGTCCGACGCCAATATCTCTGTCATCCTCAAGGTAAGCATTGGATTCTCCCCGTGGACTGCGGGCTAACGAATCTGCAGACAAACCATCCGACTATTCACTCTAGATACCTTATCCAAGAAGCGCAAAAAGCGCATCATTTCGGTCTGCCCTCCTTAGTGGCCCTGGCTTCGGTCACATCCAACCCCGCTCAAGCCCTCGGTCTGAGCCATCGCATCGGCAATCTGTACGAAGGAGCTGATGCCGATGTTGTCATGTGGGATTACAATCCGTTACAACTAGGTGCTCGGCCAATCCGGGTCTGGATCGACGGACAGCCCCAAATGCTCGACGTCGTCGGAGCACCAAAGCAGAGCAGGATCTTACATGACTTTCCCGCCGTGCCGAATTGGGAGAAAGAGGTCAAGGAAGCTATCGAATCGGATGGCTTGCCCCCCTTGACTAGCCGCAAGGAGAAGGGGAGGATAGCCTTCGTCAATGTCGGCCGTTTCACTGGTTTCAGCCGCCAATCAACAGGCGATGTCAACACTGTGGTTGTCGAACGAGGCAAGATCGTCTGCGTCGGTGATCAATGCCCTGCCGATTTGGCTGCGGAAACCATAGATCTGTTCGGCGGGGTGATAGTGCCGGGCATGACGACGTTCGGGTCGTCGCTGGGACTGGAAGAGATGCGTTATGAGCTCACGACCGGCGATGGTCAGATTATGGATCCGTTTCAGGGACAGGTCCCGTCTATCGTCCATGACCCTACGGCCTTGGTGAACACCATCGACAGTCTTGTTTTCGGGACTCGACACGCACTGTGAGCGAGTCTTGCCAGCGTTTGGTCCCGATGCTCATCAGCATCCAGCCTTGCTTACCGGTCGGGGGTGACTTCAGCAATCGCAGCTCCGCGAGAGGGCATAGCTGTTTCGACCGTGGTCTCGACAGGGACTATGGGACCCATGGAGCGGGGTGCTCTCCTTCAAAAGTCGACGGCTCTGCACGTTGCGGTTCATCGGCCGGATCCGAAGGCCAAGTCGGTGAGCGTCAGTACACAGATCGCCACTCTTCGCAGGCTCTTGAATGGCTGGGAGTCGCAAGAGAGTGAGACGGGAAGATGGTTCAGGAAAGCGGCCGAGGCAAGTCCACCCTCTGCTGATGTGCGAGAAATCCCAACGTGTACAGGGCGTTATTCCCCTCGTCATTGACGTAGAAAGCGCCGACATCATGTCCACGCTGCTGATCATGAAAGACGACGTCGAGAACCAACTGGGCACGAGAATGAGAATGGTTTTCAGCGGTGCCGCCGAAGCCCACTTGATCGCAGACGAGATCAGCAAGTGGTTTACTGATTCCTGTGACACGATGTTCATCTCTCATCGCAGGCAAAGCGAACGTGGGCGTTATAATTCAAGCCAAGCCAATGATACAAGCTTGGGAGACCCGCAGATCGTCAGTCCCTAGTCACTAGAAGGATTTTCTGCTCAAGTTCCTCAGCCTCGCTGGACCCCCGTTGACGAACGAGACCACGCTATCCAGACTGTTTCAGGCGCGTGTCAAAGTGGGCATCAAGTCCTCTTCAGCGCAGGATGTTCGGAATCTGAGATTTGATCTCGCATGGGCAAGTGCTTCGTTTCCCAAGACCCACAACGCGTAAAAACCACGTCCTCAGGCTATCGCAGCGTCAAACGACATCCTCAGTGAGGACGACGCGTTTGCCATGGTCACGACAAACCTTCACGAGCTCCTTGGCGTGACGGTTCCTATGCAAGGTGATTTGGTTGCATATGCGGGCGGAGGGGCACTTGCATCCTCGAGCAAAGTAGTCGGGGTCATTTCAGAGCGCGCAGGCGCTGCAGATCTATACACCTGAATGTCCAGGCCGTATTATACTACACTGAGCAGAGCTCCGCCGCGGCTGCGAGCACCGACCCAAGAGATAAAGAGGCAGCTAAGAGCGAAGCCAGAGAATCTGAGGATGTCAGTAAACGCGTCGCAGGCCCGTACAGCACCCTAACCGAAAGAAAGCAACGCGCGAGATCGACCGCTCCTCATACGGTGTCCGAGAAGACGCGAAGATGGACCGAAGCACGGCGGGGGTCACGGGAATGCGACGAGATGCGTCCGATGGGGGTTGGAGAGGAGCGGTTTGGCCGAGTGCCGGTTTCTCGGTCGTCGACGTGCGACTGGTGCCAGTTGATGATGGCGGCATCACATACGAAGGGGTACAGTACAAAGGCCGACAAACAAAGTGTCCAAACATCGCTTTTTTGCTCTTGACTTCCACGGCTCATTCGGGGGCGCACAACCGGGACGTTCACGTAAGTCTCACTGCCTGGATTGCGCGCGTACGAGATGGGCCGTAGGCCATATTTATTGTCGGTGACTGGCTGTCGCAAGCTGGATATGATCGCACCTTTTTTCCCTGACCACTTTGTCTCTTTGTTTTCGGAACGTTGATCATGTCGTTTTTTGCAGTCTGTCCTCTTCCCGTCGAGAAAGATTGCTTCGGTGTGTGCTCTTGGGTGCCAATGGTGAGTGCCTGCCTCCGTCCCCTCCTGAAATGATTATACACTATATCGAATCTGTCAATCCCCCGAGTGCCTAAGGCTCCATGGCGATACAAGATATAACATGCATGGCTTTATGATCCTCCATCCCCTCTGTTCTTCTGCGTCGTGCTCACATCCTTTTTGCAGTCATTTCTCTACACGGTGAGCGGCGACTGCAGTGAGCGGCGACCTCTCGTCTCTGTCTCACAGGCATGTCCTCTTATGTAGCTCTACCTTTCGTAGCTCCTTACATTGTACATATCACGGCTCATATGCATCATGTTCCAGAAAATGGCTGCTTGGGACTGAAATCGCATGTCGTCCTGGGCATAACCGCAGAAGCATTGTAGGCTTGTTGTAAATGACGGTGTACACGATGCATTAAGGTCCCTGTCATCATGCTCGCTGCAGTCAGCAAAGCATCGACATTCAGTGCAAGCATTCGTGTTCAAACACTGACATCGATGTCATTCAGTCACTGACTGCATGGGTACGACCCTATGCGACCGTCTCGTCTGAGCCTAGACACGTGATCGCGAATGGGCTTTCTCCTGCTCTTACTTTTGTTTTGGATCGGCGTTCACATAGCCAACTATCTATCCCTGCGAAGCCGAGCAGAGTCGCTGCTTCCGACCCCTCGAGTGTCGACTGCGCTCAAACCGCGAGGCTTCTTATGGCAAAACCAGACGACCCAAGTAGTGCTTAAGCAACTGCACTTGCGCATCCAGACCTCAGCACTCAACGGCATCCATGATAGAGCCACCAAGCAAGTTTCGCTGCGACATCGACTGCGCTTCTTCTGACTGTGGTCTATAACTTGGGCGTCGTTGCGGGCGTGCTGGGCACTTTGACGTCGTTAGGGTTTCTGGGCTGGGAGTGCATTCGAACGGTCGCACCGGCAGCCGCTGTTCCCCACTTGCATAGACGCGACTCTGGTGATGCGCCAAACGGACCGCATGCTTCGTCCATGTCTGTGACACCGCTTGTGCGACGTCCTTCCGTCGGGCCGGCGGCGCACCCACTGACCTTATGCCTAGATTCCCGGCGTCACTGTCCCTATGAGCCATTTACCGGCTATGATGGCGACTGTGCTTTTTTCGCAGGTAGTTCACGAGCTGGGCCATGCGTGCTCCGCAGCTTTGTGTGTGCATTTCTCGTTTCCCGCAATCTGCCTCTCATGCAGCGATTGACAGAGACGCGATCCCTGTTCTATCAACCGGGGTGTCCCTCAGCGTTGTCATCCCCGCAGCATTTGTCACGTTTCCGTCTCTGGCGCTGGAGACACTGAGCCCGCTTGCTCGTGCCCGTATAATCGGAGCCGGGCCATTTCACAACCTGGTGTTCTGGATCTTTCTTCTTGCCATTGATCGAGTGAAGCTTGGCGCATTTCTGACCGATGTGGCCTATCGTGACGTGTCAGATATGGGCCGAGTGGTCTTCGGTGTGGATTCTGTCCGTAACAATGCTTCACATCGTTATGTTCTGACTCTCGTCGCAGGACTCGGACCTTCGAAACTACCTTTCTGTAGGGTCGCTCATTCTGAAGCTCGACGACACCTCGTTAGGGTCAGATTTGGACATTTGGAGCTTGTACTTGAATGGGCAACCCCCAGTAGCGTCGGGGTGGTGCGCCGCGAGTAGCGGAGACTCCTCGGCCTGCTGCCACGATAAATCCTCTCTTCTGTCATGCTTCGTTGGATATCTTCGCAACAACAGGAGTGCCACGACGCTGTGTCCATTCTTACGTCCGAATCCACACCCCGCTGTCAGCAAGATGGCCAGTGCGCCGACGGTCACCACTGCATACGTACCGATAAGTCAACTAATCTACTACGCTTGACTCTGCGAGGGCCATCGGGCGATCATATTGTGCTTTGGAATGGTCCAGCGGTGGAAATCTACGAGCAAGGTGCCAATCTGTCCTGTCCTGTTCCGATCGGAGCCCTGAGATTGGTCGCAGTGCAAATCGGCGCCCTGCTACCACGGTTCTGGTTCCTTCCGGTCGGATTGTACACATCACTTGCTCTTCTCTGGCAGTAAGTCCCTTTCTGATGCGGGATCTGGCTCGAATCACGGCGCCGTGCAGATATCTCAAACTTGCCACATTATCGCTGTTTCTCTTCAATCTGCTGCCGCTTCCGTATTTGGATGGCTCGCAGTTCGTTCAAGCTCTATTGGACCATGTGTTTGTGGATTCGCCGGCTGTGGAAGAATACGACATTGCCGCGCTGGAATCCGCGTCGACCTCCAGACGAGGTCGGACTGGCAGGAACTGGGGAACTATGAAAAAGGGACTCGCCAAATGGATCACCAGAGCTACGACGACTCTTTTCGTTGTTTCTGCCGTCGTCTCAATGGCGCAGATCCTGCAATGACAAATGTAGAATCTGAAAAGAGTAGATTATACCCGGACTTGTAAACTCCGTTGTCTCTATCTACCGTGTACTACCACGATCGCCAGTGATTCAGACCCCGTCGCTGCCCAGAACGATCCGCATCTCGTACCACGACAACGAGCCGTGGACGACCCGACTCGGTCCGACCCACTCAAACCCAGCCTTCTCGTAAAACGATCGCAGATGACCATGCGTAATCAGCAGCACCCGGCGATACGGCACCGGTACGTCCGTGCGGCGGTATCGTTCCTCCAGCCTCGCGACGTACTCTCTCAGAAGCTGCAGCCCGACTCCGCGGCCCCGGAGAGAACGGGAGACGCAGACAGAGTGGACGCAGACGGAGGATGCACCGGGGACGTGGGTCGACATCGAATCGTGCGTAAGAGATTCGTCGGGAGACAGCGTCGAACAGACATAGCCGAGGAGCGTGTTTGAGTCGGCCGCGTAAGCGCCGAGGAACAGATCCCCAGCAGCGCTTTGGCGGAATCTCCAAGCGCTAGTTAGACTGCTTGAAGCAGAAGGATTGTTCATGGCTTACTGGAACGACTCTAGACTCGCTGCTTCATCAGGAGGAAATCCTACATAGGATCAGGATCAGAGTGCTCATCCTTTGATAGCATGTAATGCCTTGGCTCTCGATTTCGATGGCAGCAGAGAGATCTTCAGCAGATACAAGTTTGAACACCAGGTTTAGTTCATCTGAGGTCACGGTCGGTTGCATCCTACTAGAATGGCATAGCCACCACCGTAACATACATAGGTCACATTCCAGTATACTATATACATAGGTTCTACACGAATCTCAGAAAGAAAACACGGCCGCGTTCTTACGTTGCCCGAACATATAAACCAGCGCCTGGCTCATAAAGAGCCCGACAGTGATGCCGATGGTAACAGAGATCATCGCGCCACCGATGTCGATCCCATTGCCATTCGCCGTGATGCCCCCGGCCTGCGAAAGACCGGACGGCACCAGAAACAAGACTCCAGTGACCATAGACGTGAATGCAGTCCCGCCCATCTTGCGCGAGTAGATGTTGCCCAACAACCCGATCGTAAAAGCACCAATGGCAGAGACAACATCTGAGCGATTGAAGATATAGTGGTTCGCGACCTTGTTGGTCGCATACGAGCAGCACGAGATAAAAACCATCACAGGGAGTTGTCTGCTTCTCCATGGTTGTAGGTTTGCGAGGGACGACAGCAGCGAGAAGATCGGGACGATGAATACCGCACACCACGGCGGAAACGGCTGCAGATACCACGGGAATGACCGAGGCCGAAAGCATCCTTCGATCAGATCTTCCGAATGCGGCGAGATGACGCTGACGAACGTCCAGGTCCCGTTTTGCGGTACCGTCGAATTCGCAGTGTTGTTATCTGCCAGCCAAGAACCGGACAGCGTCGTCGCAGTGTTCAGGGTCGCAGCAAGATCGTAGAGCGCTCTTCGAGCCGAAGGATCGAGAAGCAGGTAGAAATCAGACCCGATTTGAAGGCCGAAACCCTGCGCGATCTGAGCACCAAAGCATCAACCAACAGAGAGAAAGGACCAACCAAGAAGAGCGTGTAGATAAGCGCATAGACCATCTTTACACTACCGCAGACGATGTTCTTCGATGCCAACTCCAATGAACTACTCACTGGGAGACACATTGAAGAAAGGATTCAACAGAAGGAATGAGATCGGGAGCTCACATATCAGATAACCAGGCAGAATGCCGATGATGCCGGCTGAAGAGATGGCAGTGTAGCAGAACACATGACCTGGAATGCTGCTCAGGCCACGGGCCAGGAAGGACACAAAGATCGCGATCGTGATTCTAGGACTGTAAGATCACGCGGCATAGATAGTATAGCGAGACGCACTCGAATACATTGGCATACATCGCACTCTTCGTTGCCGCACAGAGCTGGAGATACGACAGGACGAATGCACCACTACCGGCAATCCACATATCGAGAAACGAGCCACCGAATGCCAAGGGGCAGATCAAAAGAGACAGCCAGAAGCCAAGAAAGCATCGGAACCAGATGCTGTAGAGCGGAGGCTGATGGAGCAGGTCCTCCAAGTGCTCGGCCGCATCTTTGGCACTAATTTCGTCGTGCACGACAGTGCGGTAGATCACGTGAACTTTGTGAAGAGCCCCCAGAGAAAGTCTGCCGCCACACTTGATAAAATGAGTTTCCGAACAGCCGAGCTCTTGATCTCCAAACGAGCAGATGATGACACCAGGAAGATGAATAAATTCGCTCTCGACTTCGAGGATACGGGCGGCCGACTTCAGCTGGGACTCGATGCGGTGGGAGGGGGCACCGAAAGTCATAAGCGAGCGAGCGAGTTTCAGGAGGAAATCCTGTCTATTGATCATGGCTGGATGACACGGGCATCAGAGACGGTTCCGAGGCAACACTTAAAGGATAACTGACAGGTTACATTGAACTCAATCTTGGCTCGCATGAGATGCTTGCGACGTGACTTGTAGTCCATAAGCCGAAGTACATTTTTGTCGATATCTGCCGGGTCCTCGAGATTTTGAGCGGTCACGCCCGTGACGCGAGGGTCGTCGGGGTCGAGAATATCCGAATGGTCTGAGGCATCCGAGTCCATGCGTCTGATCTTGGCCCGCGGGGTGTATCGTTGAGGCAGTTTGATGGGGGGTTGAGCCGACTCTTCGAAAGGTTTTCCAGTTGCAGGGTCCAAGTCCATTTGCAGTGCGTACAGGTCGAGCATGTTGGAAAGCACCCCGCGACGTTTGAGGGCGCGATCATCTTCTGCGTCTATCTGAGCTTCTTCATCATACTCGAGGACTTGCGGTTTCTCAGAGAAGCTGACACTTTGGCGAATAGAAGAGCGAGGTTGCAGGTTCTGAGGGGCACCAGAGTAAGCATTTGCGGGAGGGGGGATGTCGTAAGGATGTTGGTAGGACGAGAAAGAGAGCTTCCGAGCAGGTTCGTATGCGTCGTCTATGAGGGTATCCCGCGAGCCGCCACGAAGGTCCGCGTCACTGTCGAACGGGGATAAGGTATTTGCCGTGGTTCGCCGTATCGGAAATTCAATGCTGTCCGTATCGCCGACTCGCCCAGCCCTGTTTTCATCATATGTGGGAACATTCCATTCAATGGATCCTGAGCGAAGGGTAGTTTGTGTTGCAGGATATCGCGGTTGAGGTGAAGCTTCTCGATGTAGCGGGACGTTTCTCGTCGGATCAGAGCTTGAAATATTAGAGTTGTTCGCAGCAGAGTCGGCGGGATTGTTTGCAGAGGCGTTGGAATTTCGAAACGCGTCCCTGGCAGGGTCCTGTTCGCGGTATGGAGGAGACATTGGTAGTTGACTTTGTATATGTTTGATCAAATTACATCTTTCTCGAAAGCCATCCCGAGAGCGTGCTCTGAAGCGCCTTCAAACTGCATGAACCCCACACGCAGATAGAACTTCCGCGCTTCCAAGTTTCTCGGATCCATCCCAAGCCACACAGCTTTCAATCCTTCTCCCTTCAGATGGTCTACGGCTCTCTGAATTAGTTTGCGGCCCCATCCCTTTCCTTGATACTCCTTCAAGATATTGATATGCAAGTGCGCAGGCGAAAACTTGATATTTCCGTCGTCCGCAACGAACATGTTTCTCAAGAGATTCGCGTAACGCTTGTCTGCTTCGCGCACCATGTCCGATGGGGGGTATTTGTCTGCGAGTGGCGGCCACCAATCTTGTTTTGCGTTCGCTTCAAACGCCCGCGTGTCTGTAGAGCCCACGATGTATCCCACGACCGGATCATTTCTCGCACTGTCGGTCAAGACGAACGCCCACGTTGTCGGAAGATGCACGTAGGGGACTGCGAACACCAAACCAGGCAGCTCGGCGTGATCGTGCAGGGTCTCCGCAGATTGCCCTGCATCCGCCGTGACAAGGCAAATGTGTGATAACGAGGATGCATCTTCTGCGACTGCTTTGCGTATCGAGACTGACATCGATGCGAGGAAGCTACAGCATTATTCCCCCTCGAGGTTAGGGTTTACGACAGATGCTTCACTCATGTTACTAATCGGCGCTAGTACTGAGTACTGAGCGCTAGCCACCAGTGGATGCCACCGTGTGACTAAAGATAGGCGCATGAGTCCTAGTTCCAAATCCCCAACCTCGCATTGCTTCTTTGGGTCGACCTGAAGCTTTCGATTCCAGGGAACCGGCCGACGACCCCGCAACTTTCGCGGATTATGCTTGCGGAGAATTGATTGTGTATTCCAGCAGTCCTCGGAGTGCTAATATCGTTAAGCTGAAGAAGCTCTGCCCATACTCTTCGAGGTACTTCAACCTAGTTGTTTAAGTAATCCCTAATTCATTATCAGGAATATCGCCACGTCTACAAAGACAGGATTTCGCTGTCGTCCACGTTGGTCGGCTGATGCTATCTTCGCATATATGGGCCCAAGCTTTTCTTGAAAGTCAAGCCTTTTGCTGTTATAGTCGGCGATAGACGGCGGGAGTCGGTGGTGCTCTTCTCCGCCGTCGGTCTTTAAGGATTAGTTCCAATTGTCCTGATGCGAAGCTCATCTCGTGACAATGCATTATCAGATATCGAGCACGAACGTTGCGACCCTGGGGCTGTCAGATGCCTCTGGCTGAGATCAAGCTTCAAGGCTGACGATATGCTCCAATTGCAGATGCTTTTCGCCAAATGGGGACCCCCATGGCGCACCATCGTAATCTCGCACAACTCTACTAGGGCGTCTCTCGGACATGTAGTCCGTGCTTGGCTCTTCGGAGCACTACCTTTGGCCTACATGCTGTCAGTGGATCTCATGCTGAAGCCTTCGCGCATCCTCTGCGCCGGTCGAAAAAACGGCGCCTGTCTATCGCCTGGGACGCAGTGGCCAGCAACAGCGGAACGACTTCCGTTTACCTCTGAATCTGGGGCAGGTGTTTTCGCCGGGTAGTTTCTATGGTTAATCGAATCTACCCAGCCTGTGGGTCTAGAGCTACCTACGCTCGGAACCGGGCAATATGGGTTTGCTACCCACCTATAGGAAGCAGCTCGCTAATTCTCGAATCGCTTGGTACTGGGACGTCTTCCGATCTACCCGGCTTGCGCGACGTCAAGCCCGACATGTTTCGGGACTAGCCTGGGGCAAGTCTCTACTACTACACCGTGCCTGGAGCCTCGACAGACTGGTGGAATTGAAAATCAACTATCTCGTCGCGGGACCGTCGACGATCCCCTGGTGCCTGCGGGTCTGAGTGCGATGCCAGAGTCGATGATGGATGGGGACACTGACCACTGGCGTGATATCGGACTGGCCGATTGACAGTCAGCATTGGTGATGGTCCGGGATGCATGTCATCAAACATGCCGTGCCCATCACCACGCCTTGTCCCGTAGTGGGTCCCAGCGAAGCAAATTCGCAGATACATTATGTAACCAATTTCAAACATTTGAATGCTCAATGGAGACGAGAGGTGGCATCTATCACTGGCCTGGCAGGATTTCAATCTGGCACAGCACTTACCAGTGAGGATATCTCAGCAATTCCTCAGGAACACCGTCGGCGCACAATCCACTTGACGACATCGGCAGTGCGTTTGAGCCGGCTGAACAGACCGTGTAGCGCTTGGGGCTGTGTCCCATGTTTGATAAAGATTGTGGATCTCGGTCATTTACCTGGCCTTATCTCCATGAAGTTTGGGTTGGGTCAGCGGGTCTGACGGTCGTGAGCAGCTGGGGCCGCGTGCGTTTCGACATGAAATCTTGGTGACTTGCGAGTGACTCTTTTCGCTTCCTGAGCCCGATTCCGCGAGCCATGCGGCAAGGCACGAGGCGCGTCAAATTAAGAAAATAATGCGTTTCCAGTGACTCGTTTCCAAGCTGACGTCTGTGTCCATAGAACAATGGCGCGAAACGAGCGCGAGTTCGAAGTAATGCGGCAGGCCGGGTGGCAAGTCCGCGTGCCATTGTCCTGTCAGCCGCGAGCCACTAGGCAGAGGACGAACAGATCCTCCCACTGCCAGTCACAGTAGTCACTCGGAGAAAGCTCCGTCTGAAACGTCGGAGTCTCACCGATGGGGAAATCGCAAATCCCCAGAGCTCCACGAAAAGGGTGGGACGATATGTTGCATTTTCCGCCCTGCAAAAGAACGAGGTCTTTCGAAGTCGTAGAAGCAGAAGCAGGCTGGCTGACAGAAACAAGCTGAAGAAGAGTCAATTCGAGCCTGGGAAGTCAAAGACGCCGCTTCGGCAACTTCCGCAAATTAGCTAAGCGCGCCAGATTAGATTCCGCGCGATCCATGTACATATAAGGAGCCCACCTGCGCCTGTGGGTCCTTTGTTCTATTTCTCCGCTTTTCTCCCCACCTCGCTCACACTCATGAACTTTTGTCGCAGACCCGACTCTCCTCCTCCACGCAGTCCCTCCCCCGATGTAGTTTTATCACCTCTCCCTGCTCCCCGAAGGCATCCTCCCCGACCCTCCCGCTTGAGCCTCCAAAACAACTCGACCACACGACAGCAGCTCCCTGTCGAATCTAAGCGCTCACTCACTGCTATGCGCTCTTGTGGAGAGCTCCGAAATGTTTCTGGTGTTAGGAGCGCACCCGTCTCGAGGCCGGTCCGCTCTGCACCGAGCACGCCAAGGACAACTGCGCCCCCATCACCCTCGGATCCCAATTTCCGGCGCCCGGCTAAGCGTACTCTATCATATGCCGTACCCTACCGATCTCCCCCGGCGAGTCCGACGCTTTCGTTCTCCCCTCCACCCCCTGTTCCCCCTGTTCCCGACTTTGTTCTCTCCCCGGGCGACAAGAAACCAGTTATCCATGCGGCCCCTCCGACCACTGCTCGAACGAGCCGCGTCTACCTGCCTGCTTGGGAGCAGTTCGGTGTCATCCCCGATCTTGTCGCGGGTTCAGCACCAGCTCGTAAACGGCGGGTGTCGACATCGCCTCGTCGTGCGGACCCAGCTGCGAAGGCGTCTCCGGCCTCCACTGCTGCCACAGCGCTTCCGTCTGCACCGATGACATGCGCGACATACTTCGCCCTCCACAACTCGTCGGAGCAGCGCACGACGCCTGTTATCACGCTCTAGCCTGATTGATGGTGCTTGCGAGAAGACGAGGACAAGATCATTTGACCGAACATTTAACCCAACCCATCCGTGTCCGCACTGGTCGTGTCCTCACGATCAGATGTCGGTGACCGCGACTTTACCTTACACTCTCCTTGACGACGCCAACATCCTTTGGCTCATCCACCCTCCTTCCACGTAATTCATATGCTATTTTCGCTGTCGCCAATTGTACCACCAGCACGTCTGAGCGTCACAGATATTATTTATATCGTACCGCCTGTGGTAATAATTGTACCAGGACAGTATCCCGAGTCTACCTAACTGTACATATACAAAGCACCGTCCGTGTTCTTGAACAATGTCATATGTATCTTGCTTTTTTTTCTGGTTGAAATCAATCCTGTGATCTACTAGCTGATGCCGGATACTTTATTGACGCCGTCGGAGTTTGTTGCTGTTCGTAATAACAGTGACACGGAGTGACACAAGCGTGACGCGCGCGTCACTTCGCGCTACACGGTGGTCTGCATTCTCCCTCGGATGGACACCCATGAATCCACTTCACGCGAACTTGAACTCGAGAGTCTGCTTCTCAAACGCGGCGTACAATACAGGGAAATTTCCGTACGCAGCGCCCTCCTCCTTTTTCTTCCATCATCACTGTGCTTAACGTGCATGCACAGGACGAAGTTAACCGTTTGCGGAGACACGTCTTAGTCAAACCGGACGCCTCTATTGTGCCTCCAAATGAAGCGGAGCCCACACCATTCCCGCCCTCTCTCAGCGCTTTACTCCATCCTTTGCTCTCGTCGAACAATGCTGCGCCGAGTTCAAGTGTATCTGCTTTAACCCAACGCGTCCGCCTCTTGCAAGAGGAGAACGATGAGCTGTACGAGATTCTCAAGCGAAGCGAAACGGGCAAATTGAAAGAGGAGGTGACTGGACTGCGCCGGCTGGTAGAACGCCTGGAGAAGGCTTTACGGGGTATGTCACAAATTAGCGCGCATGACATCCGCTCAATTGAATGCATGCTCAGAGTCTCATAATGCTGTCCACACTCTTTCGTGAGTGCTCTTGGCGCTTCTCAATTTGAAGCGATGCTCAATACCACGTTGTATTGTTTATAGAAACGAGCTCGACAAAGCATACGAGACAATCGCCACTGCTGCGTCGGAATCGCATCTTCATTCACGATCTCCGCGGAATGCATATTATGCCGCGTCGGACGTGAACGCTGCGAACGGCTCGAACGATAGCGTGTCGGGCTCACTCGGTCCTTCATCCAAGTTCCTACCAACTGGCCCTCGGGCACACAAGAAACCCCGGATGTCCGAACCTGCACCGTCGCACGCAGGAGCCGGTCCCCCAGGAAAGGCGTCGCCTCCCAACCACTACCATGCCAATGCGCCACCCTCTAACCACGCGTACTCGCGTGGCTCTTCCGCTTGGCCCGACAATAGGACCCACTCGTCCCCACGCCACAGGCAGAGCTCTAATCGCATGAATGGGGATGGTGAGATGCGCAGAGAGCCAGAATCTCGTGACCGGGACAGAGACCGAGACCGGGACAGAGACCGGGACAGGGATCATGGACGGAAGGAGCGCAGGAATAGGTCGGGCGGCGGAGGACGCGGGGGACGGCGGACAGACAGACATAATGGCTCAGGTCGCAGTCCGAACGCTCGTGCAAACGACGGAGATCGGACGTTGAAAGAGAGACTCGGATTGTAGGACTCTATTGCTGTACGATCACGCTTTCTCTGGGTTTTAATCCTTTGGAACACTATATCTGATTGCTTTGCCTGTACACTTGCACTATTACTGTGTATCATATCATCGTTTCTCTATGGACCAAGTCTCGAATAGACACACATTGTAGCTATAGCTGTCGTTTTGTTCTCCCTGTTTGTTTGCTAACCACGAGCTTTCCTTAATCTTCGCACGCTCTATGCACAGGCGTAGGCCGCGCGTCCACATTCGCAAGCGCTGAACGCACCCAAAAGCGGAGAGTCTACACGTGAGCAAGGCCAAGCAAGGCCAAATAGAAAGGCCTATAAAGACAGCCATCACTTCGTTGTTGACATTTGTCCCCGACCATGGTGAGTTTTTTCCCCCGACTAGTCTCTTTCCATCCATTTCTCCGTTGCTATATGATGCACATCATTATTCACACTGTGTTAACATTGGTGTAAAACCTTTGTCATGAACAGACTTTTTCTACAACGGTATCTGACCTTTTTGGCGACGTTGAACAATATTCTGTCACTCAGAACGTTTGCTGACTGTTGCATTTGCAGAATCTGCGTTTTCGCATCGCTAGATAAAGTAGCTGTTACTTGCTATTACTGTGGAGAATGAATCAACTTTTTGGAATGTAACCATCATGTTCATTTATTGCTTTCCCCTTGTTCGTCTCCTTCGAAAGCATCTGCAGGTACTTGACCCTGTACTTGACTCAGCGCTCCAGATAAGAGATACACGTATGGTCCGGATTTCATGGGTGGCGGAGTCGCTTGGTAGCCAATGGGAAGGGTACATCGTGGACAGGTGAATCTGTACTGGCACTCGTGACCCCCAGTCCTGGAAGATGCGTTCAGAACGGACCCATCTCTCACTGTCGGCAACAGATGCACGCACCTTTCCACCAGAATGGGATCTCCGACCACAGCATTCAATTTGAACACCCGCGCCTTCTCGTCATCGCCATTGTCTTGTGCTCGAATGATGATCGCTCCGTCCGTGGGTCTGCGCGGTAACGACGCGAGAGACTTGTCGATGACCAACTGTCGGTTAGGACAATGCGGGTGAGAAATTAGGTATTCGGCCCTTCTTGTTGAGATGGAGATGACGACACGCACGATGAATTCGCCACATATACAATCTAAGCGCTGTGAGAATCATTGGAGTGTGCATTCTGATACAGACATACAATATACGCGTAGATCAGTTGCAGAGGAGGCAGTGGGACGGGCTGGCATCAGACATTATTAGTACTTGGCGACAATCGGTTTCTTGTCACGGAGCATACCTCCTGTGGATGTCGAGACCTGGAGACTATTAGTGACAACGATGAACGTCGAGCGAAAGAAACATACAGACAGCGGATCTTGATACCACTTTAGGCATGGACAAGCTCTCAATTGAAGTGGTAATAAGAGAAACAGGTGCCTGATGGAGATGCTTTACACTGCCACTGCCACAGCGGCTGTGTGTGCGATCATTCAATCCTGTCCTGTCCGAAATCCCGAAACGTAACAAGACTTGCCTCCTCCACTCATTCCCTCCATGGCGGAGAAGGATGCTACCGTCCGTCTCCGCCGCGCAGTCAAAGGTCAGTCGTTTTGTCGCCCCTCTACCCCTCCCTGACGATGTGCAGAGAACAATCTCTTCATCGTCAAGCGCCTCATCCAAAGGACGGACATGCGAAACCCCGACCCTGCTCCTCGTCGCTACACCTCGCTCGCTTGGGCGGCAGTGCTCGGCCATGAGGAAACATTCGAGTACCTGATGTCCTCCGGACACGATGACGCTGAACTCAGCAAGGTGCGCAGACATTTACCCGCGGCTCATCTCGTAGTTGATCCACAACCCAGGATTCGGAGAATAACACCATCCTCATGATTCTTGCCGACCAGAACTCCTCTTCTTCTCGACCGAATAGTGCCGAATTTATGGGCGCTGCACTTCGAATGGCTCGAATGTACTACGACCGCTACCCGGACATCCTCGATTGGTCCAACGTGCATGGGCGGACGGCGCTTCACACTGCAGCTCTCAAAGGACACGAAGAGCTGGCCAGGGTATGTAATATACTTTGATTGGGGCCCCATCTGTATCCTCCCCCCTCCTAGATGCTCTGTGACTTTGGGGCGGACGTTGATCTTTCGGACAATAAGGGGAACACCCCATTACACTAGTGGGTCATCTACGTCGCTGCTTTGCCCTAGTGTCATAACTCATACTTTCGCAGCGCAAGTTCTTGGGGCCATATTGCCGTTCGTTCATCGTTCAGTTCCCCTCGTGTGCGAGTAAATGATTCCGTTCCAGATCGTACAGCTCCTTGTTGAGCGAGGTTGTCTGCATGCAGCAAAGAACAACGATGGGTTCACCGCTTCAGACTACGCCTACTCGTACGTTTCCGTTCTCTGATTGATGCGCTATTAATAGTCGCATAGATTCAGCACTAAAGATACCCTGCAAGACACAGTCCGATTGCAATTCGAAAATAACAAAAAGACCCGACGCGCGATCTTTGCCCAGGCTGCAGCGCGTGCCAATGGACATACCATACCGACACCAACTCAGCTGAAGGCGAGGGATGTGATACAATCGCCGACACGGATGCGAAGTGGTTCCGGGACGAGTCGGACCACGACAACTTCGGACAGCGGCGAAGTTGACAGTAATGGCTTGGCACCAGGCAATCGAAGCCAGTCATCATCTTCGTCGCCATCGAATGGACCGCATCCGTATCTCCTTCCTCATGCTCCATCGTCAAGCAATGGGACATATTCCACCACATCACCTTCCAAAATGCGCGGAAACTCTCCATTCAGCCAGCCACCGCCCGCGTCCACTCAATCGCCGGTTTTGTCTCGGATGCGAGAGAGAGATGCAGAAGAAAGAGAGAAATATTACCGCACACGGTCTGGAAGCCAAGGAACCGCTTCGACATCCAACGCCGATAACAATCACAGAATGGTTCTTTCTTTTCTCCGGGACCCATTGCGGAAGAAGATGCTTCTCGTGTGGAGGGCAGTGGATCTGTGACGCCCCGGCGACTGCGGCCATCCGCGTCGGCTGCTCAGTTGCGAACACATCCGGAGGCGCTCAACATCATCACTGCCGTCCCTTCATCTACAGAGAGCCGGGTGCGTTCTGGGACGAATCCGTTACCGACGCTTGGCCGCTCTTCTTCCATATCTAATTCTCCGAGGACGATCAACAGTGGCGATCGAACGCTCTTCGAAGACTCGGAGAATTACACTGGGCCGCCAAGCCAATACGCGCAGTTTCCCGAACCGCCGCTTGCACATCCCGATGACAGCAGTACGCCAACTGCGGGACGGCGGCTGGCATTTCATCTACTTAACAAGCCGCCGTCTAGCGCAGACCCCCCGAATCATAGACGGGGTCTGTCAGCCACTTCAGTCCGCAGTCCCTGACCATGTAACTCTAGTCTATCTTTATTACCCGCTTCCATCCACCTGCTTTGTGTTGTTCACATTGTACTACTTCTCCTTCAGTATTTATGTATTTGCTACACCAGTGTATACATATTACATTCCATATAGCATTTTCTCATCTCCGGGGCCCGTTCAACCGGGTTCACCAACGTCGCCTGAAAGTCGGCCTAGTTGGACAGATATGGACTCGGACACGTGCTCAGATCGCCTAATTCCTCACCTGCTTGGAACGCGCTACCATACATAAGGCTGTCTCGCCTGGCGGAGCTTGCGTCCTTCCTACTATGATTCCTCCCGTCGCAGACCAAGAAGATCCGACGACCCAGGTTCCCTGGCCGACTCGATCCAAGCCCGGCGCGGCGCCAGCAGAAGGGGTTTCCCCTGATGCAGTTCCTTCAGGGACCGAATCCCCTGCCCCGGAGGACAGCACGAACACGAACGCTAGCAAGAACTCGGCGTCGGCCAAGCGACGACTGACGACGTGGAACCTCATCACGCTGAGCATTGCGATGTGTGGGGCGCAGATTGCGTGGACCGTGGAACTGGGGTGAGTCTATTTGGCAGCCCCCACTGCTTACAGCCGAATGACCTCGTCTATTCTAGCTACGGCACTCCGTTCCTCCTCAGCCTCGGTGCGCTCTGTCTGCTTGCCCCGGCGCACTAGTCCTAATGTCGACGACTCATGCTCCGTTCGTCACCAGGTATCTCGGAGCAGGTGACCTCATTGGTGTGGCTAGCCGGGCCCATCAGTGGATTGATTGCCCAGCCTGTCATCGGTACGTATCTCCTTCCCCGCATTCTCCCTGGGCCGGTGGGTTAAACTGACTCGCATCGTCCCAGGCGCCATCTCAGACTCGTCGACTTCAAAGTACCGGCGCCGGTTCTGGATCGTGCTCTCCACGGTCGGACTGGTCGTCTCCACGTTCATCCTCGCGTACTGTGAGGCGATAGCTGCCTTCGTCATCGACGCGTTCGACGTCGGCGATGGAGACTGGGACAGCAAGCGCAAGCGTTGGGTTCGAGCTTCCGTCCACTCTACCTACCATTATGGATCTTGCTGACCTTGAGTTTGTCTAGGTCGCGAATACAGCTATCGGAATCGCTGTGTTCTGCTTTTACATCCTCGATTTCGCACTGAACGCGCTGCAAGCTTCGCTGAGAAATCTGCTGCTCGACGTCGCTCCTGCTGCCCAATTGAACTCTGGCAATGCGTGGCACGGGAGGATGACCAATGCCGGGAACATCATAGGCTTCGGCTTCGGTGGGTCCACTTTTTCCCTCATCCTCTCAAGCTCCTCATCCTCCATTAAGGGTTCCTTCCCTTGGCTGACTTCCTCTGATTCGTTTGCTGGGTGGTACCCAGTTCCGCAAATTCTGTGTGATCTGCGTTATCATCCTTGTGGTCACTGTCTGGATAACCTGTTATTGCCATGAAGAGCAGGAGAGGAAAGACGTACAGAAGTCGAAGGGGTAGGTTTTTTGCAAACAAGCGCGATTGTCTACTGACACACAAACTGCTGCTGTTTAGAACGGCGAAAGAGGTTTTCGAGAATGTCAAGACCGCGATCGTCAATCTGCCTCGACCGATCAGACGTGTCTGCTACGTGCAACTGTTTGCGTTTATGGGATGGTTCCCATTCCTTTTCTATGCGACGACCTATGTGGGCCAAGTGATGGCCCAGCAGCTGGATGCAGAGCCCGATCTCGATCTTGCCACTCGGAAGGGAGAGTTGGCCATGTTGTTCTACAGTATCGGTATGCGCTCTCAGAACTGCTTTGATAACCGGAATTCACACCAAAGCAGTTGCTGTTGTGTCGGGCACCATCCTGCCGCATTTGGCGAACAGAGATCGGCGGCTGATGGCGCATCAAGGAGATGATGATGCGGACGCTGAGTTGCTTCGTATCCAGGAGACTGTCCGACAGTGGAAGGTGGATGCTGCCCGACGAGGCCGGCCGCTCAAGCTCCCTGTTATGCCTTTCCTGCTGCGGAATATCTGGACTGGTGCTTTGCTGCTGTTCACGGTGTTGACTTTATCCACGTTCTTCGTCAAGACTGTTGCTCAAGCGACGGTGTTCATCAGTCTGATCGGAATTTGCTGGTCAGTGGCTATGTGGGCTCCGTTTGCAATCATCATGGAGGTCCGTTGTTGTCCCATCTTTCTTAACCAGTCGTGGCTGAGAAAGACATCAGCTATTGAAAGACTTGTCATCTCCGCCGCCGTTACAGCGCCGGCCATCGCACAGTCGAACTGTGTCTGGGCCGGCAGCTTTCATTCGTAGACACGACGACGAGCGCCAGCCGTTGCTGTTGGCGCGTCGGAGATCGGTTGATGCCCTCGACGTCACTGTCGACGACGACGAAGTCCCCGCTGCGGCCCGCGTTGCCGGCGGGACCATTCTCGGGGTGCACAACCTTGCCATTGTCGCGCCGCAATTCATCGTACGTTGGTTACGTGATTGAACTGGACATCTCTCATGATTATTTGCAGGTGGCGATCATGACTAGCATCATCTTCCGATTGGCCGATGGCCCAGCTGAGGCTCCCGGAGAAGACTCGACGTATTACGGCAAGAACGGCGTTGCGTGGATCCTCCGCTTCGGAGGACTCTGCACGCTTTTCGGGGCGATGCTGGCCCGCAAGGTGGCCCCGACGCCCACAGAAAAGGCGATGAGAAGGCGGCTGGGAGAGATGATGCTCCTGCGCGAGGAAGCGCATCTGTAAGTGCACGGGATTCGGAAATGGACAATTTTTGGTTGTAAGGGTCGATATTCATCATTTTTCATGTCACAATACATAGTGCGTAATCCCAGTTGTCCCTGTTTCGAGTCGCGATTGCTCTGCATGGGATGCCGATGACCGGTGCACCGAAAGCGTCGCGTGTCCTGTCGTACAGATCGGCCGATGTCGAGGCTGGGATGTAAAACATCTTCACCGACAGGACTTGGCTTAGCAGATGATCTAGTTCAGTTTGTATGGGATCTGTTCCAGAGTCAGCCGGCATCTACGCGATACAGGATGACATACCGCCATAGCGGCCGCACAAGAGAATAGAAGCCGATGGTGTGTCTTCGATCTCAGATATTTGCCAATGCACTCCGGAGCTTGATTCACCCGCTCTGAACCGACCCTTCCTATCTTGGGTGACAAGCTCTCCATCGTCGGTCACTTGAGTGGACCCCGTGTGCAGCATGATCTGCTTTTCGACCAGCGCGTCTTTCGGCAGGCCTTTGACTACGACAAATAACGTAGGTGTCGCTTCTTCCGGGCTTTGATTCGCGACGATCTTCAGATGGGACGTATCGGCTAACCAGAAGATCGCAAGCTGCATCCGACCGGGCCAGTTCCCAGAAGTGGTGCGCAGGGCTTCGACCACTCGGGACGCATGCTGGGAGGAGAGCGCGGTTTCCAGTTGGACTGAACGCGGGGAGGGCATCGTCATGCTACTTGGTACCAATCCGATCTGGCCAGAGACATAAACTCGGTTGCCGATCTAGTCCTGCGGTGAGACACGATAGACATAAACGGAGCTAGAACTCACCGTCACCGACTGCGAATACGGCCCGATATTGGCTGGAGCCCAGTAACTCAAGCCTTGGACGTGGAGCGCAGTTCTTGGCTCTGTTTTTGAGTGGGCGATGCAGTCGAGCCTCACGTGGTAAGGCCCAGGCAGATCGACCGCAACGCAAGCCCGGGCAGGTGGACTTGTGCCAAAGAAGGTTGCGTACACTGCATTCATTCTCGGAAACAGTTCCATCGAGGAAAGCAGAACATTGAGATTGACACAGTCAGCAAAGTCGAGTCCATAGCGAAACAGTTCGTCTGAAGCGGTTCTGCATTATACGCAAGGGGATATCAAGCACAGACGTACCCTTCAGTCCCAAGAAACATCGCAGGACCTCGTCTTCTATTGCTTCAACGCCGGGTCCAGCACAAACATTGGAGACGGATACCCATTGTCCGCATTGCTTGCTTTGCGTTTCGTCGCGACCGAGAGGTTCCAGAGACACTGGCGCATCACCTCCTAGCGCCTCGGGGCGTGGTGTTGACTCGACATCGAGCGGTTCGTCCAGAAGGGGAGGCTGTCGGGGAGTGCGAACATCAATTTCCTTTTCTTCCAAAACCGCACGTTTGATTCGTAGAAAGGCTACAGTTGCAAATGCGTTGTCTGAGTGAATGACGGGTTCAACCTCGATACTGACAATTTTGAGTATTGAGGACGATCGGAAGGTGAGTAGCTTACAGGTGGATACGTTTCTTGAACATCGGACAATCCAAAGTCAGCGTCTCATATTCACCGCCCTCTCCACAGATGTGGGCACCGTATAGTTGATTCTGTGCGGATAGGTCTGCGCGTTCGCGACTCTCTTATGGGCAGACACGCACCAACTTGATCAAGGTGGGCTGCATCTGGGCAAGCGTCTTCCCAAGATGTTTCACAGTGAGTCCTATCCCAGCAACTTTAATCAGAATGGCTTCCATTCCGGCTTCGACCATCTCGGACATTAGCTCCCCTTGGTCGCGTTGCCAGAGATAGGACAGTGGTGTTAAGGAAAGGCGACGGCATCTAAGCGCGCCATTAAGAACATGGGAGGACAGAGCGCCAGAATTCACTCACACATGCTCAACTCGGACGCGTTGATAGTTTGATAGAATCGCTCCGACTGAGACACCTTCGAGGTCGGGATGGTGAGTCTATGGGACATCGTTCCAGCCAGGACCTCTTTAAAAGCACTCGGGTATCACCTTGACGTTCAGCAAGAGCTCATAAAGATCTTCCGTCTCGTCCCCCACAACTCCTTCATGGTTATTCCGCGCGCCGTACTCAGATCCCTGTTCGACCGCGTTGCCGGCGATGATCCGTCGGTAAAGGGGGACGTCCAGTGCCTGCGCAACGAGCTCGATCGCGTCTTGGCCGACAGTTTGGTACATGTACGAGTCGAGTTCCTCTGCAGGACATCGCCGTCCAGACCTGTTCTTTCAAATCGAGATGCAGCTCGCCTTTGCCAGGCTCTGGCCCCAACGACGCAGCAGCTATCAGCTCGTGCCCATTTTTCTTGCAGTGCAGCAGGTTATAGCAGCTGTCCTTTCCCCCGCTCAGCAACGCGACGTACTTCATACGAGTAGATTCAAGTGTAGAGGAAGATTGGGCAGATGATAGACACGTGACCGTAGAGATTGTCGAAATCAGATCAGTGACTTTTGACTCGACATCGACCTCTACGACCCCGGCGTTTGTATAGACAAGTCACGACGAGTATACCGCCATGCCGACCGTCGCAGTCAACAAAGCCGAACTCTTTGAAAGACTCGGGCAGGAATATTGTCCGTCGCCTGCTCTCTCATCGGATGGTGTTTGATTCGCTTCTCGACGTCCAGCTTCTGAGGAATTCGACCACCTTTGTTTCGAGTATGGATTGGAGCTAGATGAAGATGTACGCCTGCTCTGTGATATCTGGCGTACTCAAATCTGACGATGATATAGACCACGGCTGAAGTCGAGGAAGCGATCAAGAAGGGCTTGCCAACCGATCCTCCCGTGAATATCTATCGCCTATTTCGCCTCGCCACGCTTACGCTTGCTTAGCAACTCAAAATCGAAATTCCGGCTAACAGGTACTACTTGGCGACAACTCGCGTAGCGAAAAGGTTCACCACTTAACACAGATACGATCTACTCTGTATTGAGGGAATCTCACGCGCACTTCGTGTTTTCTTGGGCAAGTCGGAGGCACCTCGATACAGGCTGGTTTTACCTCCTGGAGGAGAAGCAAACCTGCTCACGATCACTGTGGATTCGGAGGTGTGACGCGACGCGTTCCCTACAACGCGGATGATGTACTAAGAGAGTCCCAGACCAGCAAAATCCGGCCCTTCTTCGCTGGAGCGATCCTGCGCAACGTCAAGTTCACACCGAGCTCTTACAAATCGTTCATTGATCTTCAAGACAAACTGCATCAGAACATCTGCAGACGGCGGCAACTGGTTGCAATTGGGACGCATGATTTAGACACGTTGGAGCAGCCGTTCCGGTATGAAGCCCGAGCGCCAAAAGACATCAAGTTCGTTCCTCTGAACAAGGACAAGGCCTTCACGGCAGAGGAATTGATGACTGTCTATGAGGTGCGCTCGTCTCGACTGCACACTTGGTCTCGACTGATGTGGATCTCAGTCGGAGAAACATTTGGCCAAATTTCTTCCTATAATCCGAGACTCCCCTGTGTATCCTATCATCTATGACTCGAAGGACCGCGTGCTTTCGATGCCTCCAATCATCAACTCTGACCACAGCAAGATCACACTGAACACCCGCAACGTTTTCATTGACTGCACCGCGACGGACCAAACCAAGCTGGATATCGTCGTCAACATGGTGGCTACGATGTTCTCAGAGTACTGCGGGGAAGCATTCACGTGTGTCTCCTTTCATGGACCAAGATATGTCTTCTGAACTGCACCACAGCATCGAGCCTGTCAAAGTGATTCTACCAGACGGTACACCTAGGATCACACCTGACCTGGCCGGTCGCAAGACCACTGCGCACGCCTCCTACGTCAACTCATGCACTGGCTTGAACCTCTCGGCGGCCGAGGTCTCGATCCTTCTACGGAAAATGTCGCTGCAGGCTTCGGTCTCGCCTTCGGATGCAGACGAAATCTTAGTGGAAATTCCGTCCACACGACCAGATATTTTCCACGAATGCGATATCATGGAGGACGCTGCCATTGCTTATGGGTTCAACAATCTCCCTCTGTCTTTCCCGGCGACTACGACTGTCGGACAGCCCTCTGCGATTGGTCAGCTGTGTGATGTCGTTCGGAGGGAGTGGGCGCTGGCTGGATGGGTCGAGGTCCTACCACTGATTCTCGTTCGTTATCCATATCTGCTGTGCTCTAGCGGTCGATTTGATGCCCACGCCCCTAGTGTTCCCATGAGGAGAACTTTGATTTCCTCAATCATGAGGATGATGGCAAGACGGTCGTCAAGATTGCCAACCCCAAAACGCTGGAATTCCAGGTTGTGCGGACGACTCTTATCCCCGGGCTGCTCAAGACCATTCGCGAGAATAGATCCCATGCCCTGCCTATCAAAATCTTCGAGACAAGCGATGTCGTGGTCAAGGACCCGTCGAGGGAACGGCAAGCGCGAAACATCCGCCACGCCGCCGCAGTCTGGTGCAACAAGACAGCGGGCTTCGAGGTTGTGCATGGATTGCTCGATCGCGTCATGAAGATGCTCGACGTTCCACGTATCACCAGCCACGATTACACCGCCAAAACGGGATACTATATCAAAGAAACGACGGGTCAGTGGGCGTCTTGCTGTTCGGTCTATCGTGGGCTAACAGCTTTCTAGACGCAATGTACTTCCCGGGGCGGGCGGCCAAGATCTTCTACCGGCCGCCACCTACTAAGCAGAGTGCTTTGGAAGCCATCAAGCAGGAAGTCGAGGCTGCCTTGCACTTGGAGAATGACATCGAACTCGGTTCGCTGGGGATTCTGCATCCCAGCGTCCTGGAAAAGTTCGAGATTGGGTATCCGTGCTCCAGTCTTGAGTTCAATCTAGAACCGTTCAGGAAGAAGATGCCAAAGATCTGGACGAACGACGCTTGATATGTCTGGGCCGCGTAGAGAAGTATGTAGAACGACAAATGCAATGTGATAACATCTATTTTTTCGCGTTTTCCTCTTCTCCTCCACCGGAAAGCACTGCAGATGTGTTAGTTTCGAAAAGAGGTAATAAGACCGCACGACGCACAGAGAGCAATAAGGATCGCGACGCCATACAACTGCAGAGATTGTCAATCCATGCTACGGAATCAGCGAATATCCGGCGCACCCAATATTTCTGGAACAGGGTCTTCTCTGGGACCGGCACGACCGGCTCTCCCTCGGGAGTCACTGGCTGTGGAGCCTTCAACTCCAATCTGCCGATTATCAGATCTAGAGCTCAAGCGGCGTATGAAATGTTCTCACAATGGGGGCAAATTAGGTGACTTGATCACGACCGAAGAGTTGAGATTGACGATATTGGCAGCGAAGGAAAGCAGAGGGGCCGAGCTCTTGACTTTCTTCGCGCACGCGCCATTGTGTGGGGTGGGAGTAACAAAGTAGTCTAGAGCGTACGGTTCGCCGGTGGGAGTTGTGTGGAGAAGGAATGTCTCGGCAGTGGCTTGATGCAAATGACACTGGATGTGTTCAGCATGGAGGGTTGCGGCAGTCGAGACTGGCCTATGGACTCACGACTTTCACAGAGGAGACTGCATCCCAGCTACCAGAGGGAGACGCTTCATTATACTCCAACTCTAGAGCGACCTGATATAAGGCCCCAGCGAGGCTCTCGAATTGGTCGGCGAATTCGCGCAGATCCTGCGCAACCGATGGCGCGGTCTCGAACGAGAGACGTTGGCCGATTTGCAGAGTGCCCCGCGCAACGAACGGCGATTCCGGCTTACCGGGCTCGTATATCCGATGGAATACGCGGAATGAGGAGTCTGCAGCCCAGACCAAGGGTGCGAGGACGAGGAACTTCGCAAGCCACATTTGATAGTTGTCCGCTGACATAAGCCGACGCGATCATGAGCAAGTAACCTAATTGGTCCCGTCACGCGCTTTGGCTGGACTCTGCCTAGACGACCATGTTGTCCTGTGGAACTACCGAGACCGTACACACGGACAGCATTTTAAGCACCCCATGGCGGCCTTCTTGCACTCCCCATCCGTGTTTCGCCCCCCGCTTTTCCGTTCAGCTTTGTATCCGCTTTCTTCAGCCATGACCTGTGCTCCGGCCACCTCAGCCTCTTCCGCCCTTGCTTCCACGCGTCTGCTCACGAGGCTGGAAGACCTTGCCTCGTTCTATCAGAAACAACTTGATTGGGTCGAAACCTGGCGTGTTGACGTCTCCATGGACTCTGACGACGAGTCAGACATGGGCGAACTTGACGACGATAAACCAGAGGCGCCGTCGTCCGACGATAAACCAGAGGAAGAAGATTCTCCGATTTTGAAATCTATCAAGTCGGCGGCCGTACGCCGGTTGCACTGGCGCAGACAGATAAGATCGCTGGAACTAAAGCTGAACGGAGTGGCCCGCCGGCGTCATCACCGCATCCCCTCCTGCCCTCGACTTGCCTACCCGGAACACCGATTGGGCCCCGCCAGACCCGAAGACATCTTGCACATGTTCGATGATATGATAGCGACTCGCATGAACAGTTGCCGTCGCATGCGCAGTCTGCTCACCGCAAGGGGTGAGTCGGCTTAGCGTTGTCTTGCCTCGAGCTGATCCGAGCTTCTGTTTGCAGAGACCCGAAGCAGCGTTGAGGACAAGGGATCCACCAGCCTTGTTGCCCCGATTTGACTGTATATGCCGGTTGATCCTGCTTGGCTGCGCTCGTTGATTATGTATCCCATGCTCCATACCTTAGTCCACTGTCTTTATTCATATGTCTTCATAACACACACATGTTGTTCTTGCTCTGCAGAGTTCCATAATCTTACCTTGAAGAAGGCGCGAGCGCGATACACGTTCACTTGCTCTTTGGTTGTGATTCCCAGTTTACATTCTTGTTCCACGAAAGCATCCAGCATCGCATTCTCTTCCCTAATTCCTTCGAGATTGTGGAATCTAATGAAAAGAGGGCGTATACAATACGAACGGTCAGTCGTCGCAGCCATGTTCAAGCCGAGGCAGTATTGGAAATTGACGCGATTGACAATTGCACTGTGAAAGCGTAGTGCTTCCTTCGTTGAATCTTTCGCGCACGAGGGAGACGAATCATACTTTGAAGGCATGATGGTTTAAGGCAGAGCTATGACTCTAGATGAACCATAGTTGCAATAGTCTGAGACAGCAAATGGCCTTCGAGACGCGTACACGTGATCGAAAAGTCGAAAGACTCGAGCAGAGGATTTGACGCGAAGGAGAGTCCAACAGTTTACATCGCGACAGATAATTATCCTGTGGGTAATGGAGTAAGTATTCATGATTATATACTTATATGTCTACACAACCCATGTTGAACCATGCACCAGTTTACCGTTTACGTGTGCTTCTCTTGCGCTGCTTGCCTGAAGCCATCTCGTCCTTGGGTGTGACCGTCCCGCTGCCAGGACCATCGGATACCGATGACGTATCGTCGCCGTCAGCAGCAGAAGCCGCGATAGCAGATTCTGAACCAGAAAAGCTGGAGACGGCCTGGCCGTAAAGCGAGCGGACAAGTGCGATGAACCAAGTGTTCGCTACTGCTGGCACTGTCGCAGTGGAGGAGTCAAGTAGATGCAGTTCTCCATCGTCAAGCTGCGGGGAAGAAATGAGCCTGAGCTCGTCCAGAGAGTGATACCACATACGATGTAAACATTATCCAGGTCCACTACCATGTCAATCAGTCGGCCTTGGCTTCCCTGCCCACCCAAATTCACTTTGACCTGAAGGGGGGTAATGTTAGCATCTGACCGCATTGTCGCTTGACCTCATAGCGCACCTTGCGCTGACCATCAATGGGCACCAACTTCGGTCCCCAAGCGGCTAATTGAGCTTCCTTGACAATTCGGTCGATGCGTTCCAGGTCATTCTTGTAGTTGACACGCTGAGCCATATAGTGGAAGGTAGAGGTGACGAATACGAGGAAAATGAAGACGCTCTGGAGTGCCTCGTCAGTTTTCAGTAACAGGCATTGAGAGAGCTCATCATCACCCCGAGGCCAGGTCGGAATCGTGAGTAGTAGTAACCAGTGCCTCGCCAGACAGGTACCCCGTTCTTGTAGAAGAAATCGTATCTGAGTACGGTTTAAGAGGCGAATAGAACACACAGTCCTTCCAGTACGCACCTCTCCCTGCTTTCCTTGTTTCTGAGAATGGTAGAGACGACGCCCAGCCTGGCGAATCGCTCATGGATGGTTTTGTCACCCAGGTTCTTGTCGGGACTGATCACAAGGATGTATCCGTCAGGGAACGAGCTATGGGCCAGCCAGCTCACTCACTGCAAAACCATACTCTTTTTCCGGTACGCGCGCGCAATTTCGGGAGTTGAAGCGGTTGAAGACACGTCAAGCCACGAGTAAAAAGTGGTCCCCTTGCCCTCTGACGCTTCTATGGCGCTGACTAGGTCGAAGATTTCATGGTCTTCCTTCTCCCATGCGAGCACAGTTGAGAGGAGAGCAAGGACGGCGAAGATGAAGAAAGTGAAGGAGCGCATGGGTTGAGATTTTGAGGGCAGTCGAGCACTCTATGCGTCGGTACGGCGAACTGCTCGCTGGCTGGCAGCAAGTTATGCACTGCCGAAATTGTGACAGATGGATATTGATGGAACAGTTCGGCGGTGGCGGCTGACGAAGACAACTCAGACAAACATCCTCGTCTCACCTCATTCTTATCGACCACACACACTCACTCACTCTTGCTCTATTTCTTGTTTCGTTCTCATTCTCTCTGTCATGCCAGGCAGGTATGCCCCCCTCCCCACGGAACGTGATGCCGACGACGAGATGGACGCTGCTTTCGACTACTCCGAGGATGAAGCGGACTATGCTGACGCAGACGACGAATCTCGTCCCTTGAACCCGCAGTCGACTTCCCCCACACGCTCGACTCATGTTTCCCGCCCCTCTGCTCATGTTCCTGGTGCATACGACTTCGAGAATGTGGACTACGATTACCCTCCACCTGGATCTCCTCCCGGGCCTTCGGCCCTTGCTCTCCCTAACGGTGCGTCGTCACCTCTAGGCGAAGAATATCATTTCAATGCTCTACAGAGTTTGGCAACTCGAATGGACTCATACCCAACGTATCTGTTGACACCGCTAGAGGGCCCCGACGGAACTGGTTCAGTCGCACTGCCACTGCCATCCTGCCAACCCACTACGTCCAACGATTCGGTCTAGGATCACATTCCCACGTCATCGGGAACAATAACGATGGTGTATTTGCCAACGTCACGGCAAAGCCAACCCCAGCCGTACGCATCCAGGATGGTACGTGCAATCTCAACTTCGCGACTCGTCTTGACATGAACGTGATTGGACAGGCGACGACACTTATCTGGTGCCCGAAGAGACTCGTTCGGAAGCTCCACCCTCGTATAGCTCCGCCCAGGCCGATGCAGTCCCCCAGTACTGGGAAACGACCGTTCATGCGGTGAGTAACTCCTACACATCATGTTTGGGATGTGGAACTGACTGTACATCAGCCCTTTGCCCCTGGCATCGCCGGAGAAGTCATCATCGACTCGTTGCCAAGCGGTTCGCTGTTCAGCTTCTTCTGGAACATGCTGGTGTCCATCAGCTTCCAATTTGTCGGCTTTCTCCTCACCTAGTAAGCGCGGTTTTTTCATATTGAGTGAAATGTTGATCATACCACCCCCAGCTTGCTTCACACCACGCATGCAGCTCGTTTGGGATCCCGGGCTGGTCTCGGCGTCACCCTGATCCAATATGGTGTGTCTATAACTGTTACTGTGAACGGTGCTCATATTTTGGTAGGGTTTGCTCTGCGAACAAAGGGTGAAGCTGCTGCAGATGCTACCAGCTCGTGGGGATGGCCCAGTCCTCGCCCGACCTTTGCCACCGCTGCTGAAGCCGAGGCCTACTACAACGGAACTGCCCAAGGCATGCCCTCGCTCACAGAGGAAGAAGCCAATGAGATCGTGGCCGATGCGACGAGCGAGGTGAGTGACGATGTGTTTATAATTATTCCAGTTTTCCCATCGCACCGCAGTGGCTATCATTCTTCCTGATGACCATTGGATGGTTCATCTTGTTGACTTCTGTGCTCGGATTCTGGCGTGTCAAGAGATGGGAACGCGGTGTTTTGGCCGCCCAACGCGAAGGATCGGGTGCGGCACCTGCAGCCCCTGTTGGAGGTCCCCTCATTGGGCAATTCGAAAGCCGGTTTGGCTTGCGAGGGATATCGAGATCCGACTTTTTCAGGCAGGGCTTCGGTTTTGGGCCGCGCCAGAATGTTCCTGAGGAAGATGAACTGACCCCGGTGACTCCCGATACATCATTCATGATTCCAGAGGACACGGACCCTGAGCGAGCTGACCAGATCCGGGAGGCTATGCGCAACGAACGGCGTCTGCATGACGAGTTGCGTGCGGCAGGTCTGATATGAACAACGATGGATCCTTGCCTAAATTTTAGTGTAAAGTTATTTCTGAGCTGAGTGAAGGGTGCAATGTATGATCGACCAGATCCATCCTGTCTGAAGTTCTGTCTGTGCGTTCCAGTATTTGTGAGTATATCATGATGAGCGAACCTAAACATGAAGAAATGATATCCATTCAAGTATAGAGGGCTACTTTTTCGCATCTGCAGCGTCCTGTTCCATACTCAGTGCTATTGCCCTAGCAATGGCCGCTTCCTCGTCCTCGTCCTCATCATCTTCGTCCATAGCATCTGCTTCGGCCCCATCTAGAGCACTTCTCGTCGCAGAGGGTTCCATATCAACATCTTGTTCTTGTTCAGACAAAGCCAGTGCATGTTTCAGCAGCGCCTCTTCGTCATCGTCCGTGGGATCAGCAGGAACAGATGTCGTCTGTGCAGCAGGAGCAGATGACGATGAGGTTTCAGGACCCGGTGCCGGGGCGGAGGCAGCTTCTCGAGCTGCTGCTTCTTGCATGGAGATGCGCAGAGCCTGTACATGGAGTGGTGAGCACGCCAAGGCCAGGTCAGGTCCAGAGAATGATGTCGTACCATGGCAAGTTCGGGGTCAAGGCTCGGATCGACGCCAAATTCAAACCCGGAGGTGTCTGCCCCTCCGCTTCCTCCGGCGGGACCTCCGGGGACAAGATCGTCGGGTATGCCGGCCATACGGTCGGCAGCGAGCACGGGGGAAGTGATGAGGACTTCAGAAAGTAAAACGTTCCCAGGCGCAGCATTTACAATATGTCTGAAATTCCGCGGAATGAGCACGCGTCTAGAATCACAGATCCGCTGTGCGACTTACGAGTTGTCGCTGCTGTTCACGTTGTCCACAAACGACTTGAGTACCGTCTTTCCGTCTTCGGAGGGTTCCTCGATCCCATCCCCGTAGCACACGACGTCGACGGCGACGTTGTTCTTCTTCAGCTTCTTTGCGAGCTTCACCATGCCCTTCTCGTCCGCTCCTGCCCCCGTTAGCGGCGACGCGACGAACAGGATGATGCGCTGGCGTAGGTTCTTGTTCGACCGGTGTTTCAGCGCAAGTTGAGCGATGGCGATGGCGGTGGGGATGTCGCTGTCCCTGCCGATCTTGGACGACGCAGTGTGTATTGCTTGCAAGATCTGGCCCATGTCCTTTGTGTGGGTTACGAGTACCTCCGGACTATATCGCATTAGCGTTGCGCATGACGGGACGGCTTGCGGGGATAGGAGCGGGGATGTGCTCACCCTTTGCCTGCCATAGTCATGATCCCCACCGTGTTCTCTGGATTCGAGTCGATTTTGGTCTGCACGACGGTGGTCACGGCGTCGGACTGCGCGTCAAAGCGAGTGGGCATGTAGTCCCCATTGCGCATGTACTCCGAGTTGTCGATGATCAGCATGGTGGCTTCGAGCGGCATGTTGGGCTGAGGGGGGCTGAACGCGAATAGTAGAGGATGACGCGTCGGTGTGTGTGTCTCTGTTTAGAATCACGCCAATCAATTTCCGGATCACTTCAGTCTCGCAGTGTTCACTCGCAGCTGCCAATGCGAATGCGGCACTTGTCACTCTCAGCAAGAGGGACTATGTTATCGGCGAACGCGGCTTTTCCACCGAAGATGTGCACACACTCCTCTACACGTTCTAGCTCGCTCTTCGTGGATACAGGTACCGTCCCGATGCAGGGCGTATCCTGTATGAGCATCTTGCGGCGTTGCACACTCAGAAGAAAGTCGTCATATAACGCTGACATACGTCTTGTCACGTTCCTCCGTATAACCGCCACAGCACGTTTTGGGCGGCGAGATTCCACTTCGTTCGAGTGCATCCGTTGCCAGCAGAGGGGCCTGGATTGACTGGGTGTCCAGGGCAGGGAAAGGACAGAGAGAATGCCCTGAACCGTGGAAATCGGTCAGGGCTCCAATAGCACCAACTGGGCGAAAATCACCTCGTTCGAAACACCGCCGATTGCCCATGAAGCACGTAACCACAGCGATGGCGCATCACTGCGGGAGGCATCACCGTCTCTCTGCCGACATGCCCCGAGTGTATGCAGTCTCCGACCGCAAGCAACAGTGCATATATCCGCCTGCTGTCATTGGGAGTGCGGGGTATGGGCGCATCAATACTCCACACAGGCGCATCAATTTGGTGACGTGTGGCAGGCAGTTGCTTCCAAATTTTGACGTGTGGCAGTGGGTGGCTGCACTTTCTCAGGGCTAACTTGAAACTCGGGCGCTTGAGCTCTCGAGCGAGATCCGGCTCGGATGCAATACGATCCAAGTGCACACAGCTGAGTTTCCTCTGGAATTTCAAGAGACCCACTTGCGAGTGGAAATTCTGGCCGCCACGACTCCAATCGACTCCAAACTGCTCCAAGTCGATATTGGTCCCGCGCCAATGCACACACACTTGGCTTTTGATCGAGACCCTGATTTAGCCGAGACAAAGGTCTGGTTGCAACCACACTGGGATGCTCCGAATTCAAACGAGGTGGCTGCCTGTCTGTCGCCATTCCCGTTCCATACAAATACGGGCCGGATAAATCCTGGCTGCGCTGATTCCGACTCACTCGCTCATCCACTCACTCACTCACTCACTTTTTCACCCATGCCGCCCTGGACCCGGTCGAGCGACTCTGGCAGTCACACTACTCCTCCGACGTCGAATCGCCGGCGGCGGACGCTGTGCACGGACGACGGGCGCGACATCGTCTGTCCGCAGCTGCCCTTCTTTCCCCCGCGCCCGCGAAATGCGCGAAGCCTGCGCCCTCCGGCCCCGATGACGATCGACGTCCAGCTAGCAGAGGCCGACGCGGCGCGTCTGGGAAAGACGGTCCGGCCCCTGCCCCGCATCCCCGCGACACCCAACTCGGCGCCCCCGACCGCACTAGGGCACATCCACAGCCGCTCGTCGAGCAGCAGCACCTCGCCGTCTCTGTTCCGCCCGCTGCCTAGCGTCCCGGATAGCCCGATCGCCCCCGCGCGGCCCGACCCGCTGCCGCCGACTCCCCCTGCGGCTGGCTCGCGCTCGTCGATGCCGCAGTTCGTGCCGCCGCCGCCCCCAAGACGCGGGCCACCGCGCATGTCGTCCCTGAGGGCCTCGCGGGATCGGATCCTGGCTGAGATCCCGGAGCCGCCTTCGCCCCGGACCGCGCAACATCAGAGCAAGCTGAAGCTCCGGCGGCAGCTCGGAGATTCTGTCCAGATCGTGTTGGACAGCTGCGGATCTGCGGCACCCAAGTTGACGTTCAGCCATTCTGACAGCGAGGACGATGATGATTCATCGGATGAACCCAGCGAGGAGGCGTATTACACATGGCAGCCCGGCCGCGAAACGACCTCGCCCATCTCACCTGTCTCGCGCAAATGGGTGCGGGAGCGGAATCACAAGCGGTACACCGAAGAGGACTTCTCGACGATCCTGCGGGATCTGCGCAACTTGTAGACCAACCAACCAACCAAAAACCTTCTTTTGTATTCGACTTCACATGTTCAAATCTGCGACCGATCTGCGACCTTCCTTATTGTATTGTTAGCAATCTTAGAAGATGTCTTGTTGTACTGGATATTACGCTATGGTACACACGGACACCTTAAACGACGAGCTGCATTTAGTGAGCATCCGTTTGTCCGAATCAGAACAGGGGACACCGACTGACCAGGGCAAGATGTCCTCCCACGACCGGCCGCGCTTTGAAGCCAACGGCAACAGCGCCCGTCACTGTGTCATACGAATCTCCAAACGGCGCTGGAATCTCCGGATGAGCTCCACCACGATCTCCAGAATCTGGCCTGATAGACTCGCCATTGTATTGCCCATCTGACACCCACTTTTTGACGGCGCTGATGAAGATATCGCGCACAGAGGTCGAGGTCATGACGGCCGCAGTCCACAATTGCCAATCCCTACCTCATGTTTCACTTTCATTCCGAGAGAGTCTGGCCCAGATGACTCACGATTTCGTGTAGGTGTGGCTGTGCCGTGATGTAGCGCGTGGACGGATATTCGTTGGAGGGGACGCCACTCACCGGGTATCAAGAGGCACTCCAAAAGCATCTGATAACAGTTTGAGCGGGGAGCATGAGTATCCGCAGCTGAAAGGCACTCACTCGCGTGATTCTGGTACCAGGCCGTCTCTGATACACATCAGTATCGAGGAAAGCACAGCACGGCAGAAACGACACGTACGCTCGTTGTACACCGAAGCGGGGAACAGATTGAGGCCCAGAAGCTTATCCCCAAACAGGTTGTAGGCGAGGCCCCAGCTGCAATGGGGTTAGTGGACTGCGACCAGATGCGTGACAGTGCTCGTTACCTAGCATTGTCGCCATACTACAGAGCGGATGAGCAAGTCGATGCGCCGACGGTCAGCAAGGCACTCACGCTGAGGGTCAGATGGGCACCGGTCGTGGACGTGGCGAACTTCTGCCACTGCGTAACATAGCTCGTTGCAATGGCCTACACGTGGATCAGACGGATGTGCGGGGATAAGTGTGTGGTGGCTTGCGCTGTAGTTGGCACTCTGAGCTGAGTTGCCCAGCAGCGCTTCGATCTTGGCCATGGCACCGATCCCTACGATTCCTTTGATCGCCAGATTTGTTTGATTGGCCAGTGACCCAGCGAAGTCATCCTAGTGGTAGATCGTCATCCAAATGAACGAGGTTGGTTGAAATGAATGCCCAAACAGTGCTGATTTGATTGGCTGTCTCGCTGTTCAACAACGACGTGACCAGAAAGCATAGAGACTCTGACCTGGGATCAAGCTGTCGCTGATCAGGAATTGGGTCCACTGATTCAGCAGCGCGGACTGCACAAGAAGCGTCAAAATCAGACGCGCGATTCTGTGGGATAGCTGACATAAGTCTTCAACTGCGACAGATCCCCCGTCTTCTGAGCGTAGCTCAAGGCCATTATGATCATATTTCCACTCTCTGATTAGATGAGTGGACGAAATTTGAACTGAAGGAACACCGGCTTACCCTCGACAGGCATAGCTTCGTCTCCTCCATCATTGTGCCCGAGTGCTTTGGGGTACGACGCGCCCAGATCGTGCACACTCCATTTGTTACTGCGCATCCCAATCAGAGCCTTTCCGACGACAGGAAGCATGCTGCTCACGGGTATTGCCCACTGGCTTGGTAACGGAACAGACCTTCCAAAAGGAATTTGCCGAGTGCTGGGTTGGTGTACAGGAAGAGCGGCCTGGAGGCGATCAGCCGCAAGATTTCATTCGGTCTCAAGTGGCACTGACCACGACGGAGAGATGACATCGACCGTATTGACATTCTGAACGGTGTGAGCACTCGACTATGCAGATAGAAGCATCTTACACCATCGCTGGATATCTCTGTAATCAAGTTTGAGCCTCGAATGCGGCTGCGGACTAGAAGTAGTGAGTCACCTTTCATGAACACGAGAACATCCGAGGTGTTGAACGCGCCGCTGGAGGTCTTGGACACGGTGATCTCCGTCGCCGCAAATGCCTGGCGGATGGAGATAGCCACGACGCCGGCGTAGTCGGATGAGATTGTCGAGGCGTCCTTTTGTACTTTAGCGTCAAACGTGTTGGCTCGGCCCAGTGCGCCTTGGAAATCGCTCAGGAAGCTTGCGATCTGCAGATGCACGTGTGAGTCACGTGTGAGGTGAGAGAGGCACCGACAAACAGTGGCAGAGACACTGGAGCTTTGACTGAGAAAGTACGAGCTGCGCGATTGCGTGGCACCACCGGCAATGATGTACTGGATCGCAGGATCCCGGACGTGGCCGACAGCGTAGACCACTGGCGCCGAGAGCGTCGCCGTGACGGTGCCGAGGTTGTGCGCCAATGCGAATACGGGCCAGTTATTGTTGATGGCTCGGAAATTGGTGTCCAGCGTGTTGGCGAGAGCGCCGTTTTTGATGAATTGAGCGCGGACAGCAACATCCGCGCCAGTTTGGTAAGTGGCTCCCACGGTCTGTGCGTCTTGTGAGTGTGCGATCATGGATTTACAGATTTACAGGGATGCTGCTGACATTGGGCGTGGAGTAGAAGGCGGAACCGTCTGTTCAAGATTTCAATGGCGAAGAACAGTGGAGCTGGAGAATATTCTGACACTGAGTGTGATCGTTCACCTCCGCAAACACCGAGGGATTCACAAGTTGGACTTGGTGTATCAGGTTGGTCCCCGAGGTGGTTGAGTTCCAGTTGACAGTCAAGCCGTTGTCGCCCGAGGTCCACTCGGCACTGATGTCGCTGTATACTTGGACAGTATGCGAGGCTCCGTTGTTCGATACTGCGCCGATCAGGACTTCTGGGGAGGAGACTGATCGAATTGGCATTTACCTGCTGATACCGACATGTAGGAGAACGGAATGGATTGCTTGAGCAGATCGTTGGGCTAACCCAGAACAGTCAGAAGTCCGACACAGTCTCTCATCGCCGAACCAACCTCGACGGGGCTGAGAAAATTGACATGGATGTCTACCGGTCCAGCAGTGAGCACGAAAGTGCTTTGCGTCGAGGTAAACTAAGTCAGGTCAGCGAAGATATCCCTATCCTGCATCCCAAAGAGAGCACAGACAGAGAAACTCTTCTGAACAGCCTTGGAGAAGCTAGCACCAGGCACACCCGGAGCTCCGAGGAAGGAGTAGGCGGCCCCGTCGACTTTGACGAATCCGGCCCATCCAAGGATCTGAACGCAAGCTGAACATGTGAATGCCCGAGCGCATGACGTCACACACGAACCTGGCCGTCCCAGAACGTGGGCCAGACGTCATTCAGAGCAGCTCCAGCGCCTTGAGGAAGCCTATGAACAGCAGTGCTCCACAGGACGAACACACGCGAGGGACGCCACGGACCATGCACTGAGGTACGGCGTGCGCACAGCCAAAGGGATAGACGACGGGTTGAAGGGCGTGGCGGTCCAGCTGAAGGCCTGAGCCGCCGCAGCACACAGAAAAGTAGTCAGGACACTGCGCAGAAACATAACAGATGTGTTCGCTGTGAGCTCCCTCGCACGGCACTCCACTTATATCACAGCTCAGACACATCCATCACACAGCTCAGAAGAGTCGAGCACGGCGCGGAAGACGCAGACTCGCAGGTGATTAATAGACGCCACGGTCATGTGCCGAAACTGTGTAAGGGAGAATGAAGATCGCATCATGGGTGATACAGGTTGCTGAGGCAGAACTGGCCAGAGGGGTGCGCATTCATCACTTGCTGCTGCACCCTGATCAATTCTCGTCAGACGTTTTCGGCTGTCGCATGGTCGGCCATTGAATTCCAGGTGGATTTCGTCGCCGAGTGGACAGCTTTGTGACGAGAAACGCGAAAGTTACCTCATGTGACCCAAGGAGCGGCGATCTTCATCCGCGTCCAAGCCCTAAATGATCGACGGAATGCGATTGAATAACGCGTGCAAGAGAGGGTGCGATGTTTGTAACGGGACACTTCACCTCCGCGGAAGAGGTGAGAGGGCATGTGACCAGGAGACGAGGGACTGAGAGTCACATGACCCTCCGCAAGATGCCGGACTCATAATCACTCATCGCCGCCGCCGCCATGAGAACTGGCATATATCCACTCCTACTGTTCCACCCCTTGGCTGGGCTTTGCACTCTTGAATCGACGTCTCCTCTGTACCCTGACCCCTCATCAGCTAATGCGAGCAACGACACGACGAGCATCGTTCCCGATCCCACTCTCCAGTACGGACAAGAACCGTTCCTTCTTCCAGTTCCCGAGTTTCTCTCGCCGCCGTCCTCGGAATCGGCGTCTGCACCTCTGATGATGGCGTACTATCCGGACTGGGCGGGCCCTGATTGGCCACCCAAAAGGATCGACTTCCGCCGATTTGACTGGATTGACTTCGCATTCGCCATCCCCACGCAAGATTTCCAGCTCTCTTGGGACGACCCCTCTGGCGCTCCAGAAATATTGCGGCAACTTGTCAATTTAGCCCATGCAAAGAAGACCAAGGTCAAACTGAGCATCGGGGGCTGGACTGGGAGCAAGTGGGTTACTAAACTCTATCGTGTTCACTTCCAATGATCATCTCTCATGGCCTCTATCGCTCCCCAGGTACTTTTCTTCCGCGGTCAGCACCGACAAGAACAGACGGGAATTCGTCAAGAGTATCGTGTCCACCTACTCGGAGTTCAAACTCAACGGCGTTGACCTCGATTGGGAATACCCTGGCCATCAAGGCGAGGGCTCAAATCAAGTCAGCCCCAAAGACTCTGCCAATTTCCTGCTGTTTCTTCAACTGCTTCGTTCCTCCCTGCCGCACACCGCCGTGATCACTGCCGCCGTCCTCCTCACCCCTTTCTACGGCGCATCTGGGCAACCCCTGAAAAACGTGACTCAATTTGCAGATGTACTGGACTGGGTGTTGCTGATGAACTACGATATATGGGGGTGTCAGTAGTGCTCATCTGTATTCTGCGCGCTCTGACACGCTGCCGCAGCCTCCAGCGACCCGGGTCCCAACGCGCCCTTGTCCGACACCTGTGGCAACTCAACGCAAGCTGACGAAAATGCCGAAGGTGCCATCAAAGCGTGGATCAAGGCTGGCTTTCCCGCTTCAAAGCTCGTTCTCGGTGTTCCTGCTTACGGCTATGTGTCTCAATCTCAGGCGACCAGTCTGCGGACTCGGGATGACGCTGGGACCGTCCAACTGACTGGAGACGGAGACCAAATACAGTTTCGAGATCTCTTGACTCAGGGGGCACTGCTGCTCAACGCCGAGAAGAGAGACTTCATCGGCGGGGGTGGGTTTACCAAATTCTGGGACCAGTGCTCGAGCACCCCGTTTCTGCAATCGTCATCCGCCAAACAAGTCGTGTCGTTTGATGACTGCCAGTCGCTGCGATTGAAGGGCAATCTAGTCAAGCAGAAGGGATTGAGAGGTGCCAACTTGTTTGATCTGCATGGAGATACGGACGGCTGGCATCTGACCGACGCTGTGAGGGAAGGAATGGACTTGCGACATGTACACTAGTATCAACTCGGCGATATCTGCATCATTCTTCGCCGTTTCGAACAATTTTAGCGCTTTGCTAGGGTATGAGCGTCTCCTGACGGCGTATGGACCAGATAGTCACGGGCGCGTCTCAGTCTCCTATAGACTGTCGCTGTTGAAATCCGGCTGCTGCAATCAAAGCTTCTGTGTATTGCTCCACAGGGCTGCAAGTTGAGTTCTGCGCCCCTGACCGCTTTTGGAAACCCCATACGACAGTGGCTGTGCTTGACCTACTAGGATGTGCTCATACGCGCCCACACTCTCACTTGAGCGCTTTCAGTACTTGGAGAAAACTGGGCTGAAACCACTATAGCGTGCCTACCACTATCGAAACCCTTGGTCATCCACTTCCTCACCGCACCCTATATTGAAATGCTCTTCCTTGGGACTCGGAGGACGAGGTGCAAAGTGCCAAACCTGCGACCGATTTTCTCCCTCTTCCCCTGCTTCGTGTCTGCTAGGAAAATTTTGCTGCCATCTCGCGCCATGTCTACCCTGAGCAGCACGGATTCCCACCCCAATCTCTTCAACCACACCATGGGACGTTGGGTGTAAGCTCCTCCGTCGCACACATTTCTGACGTGCTGTAATCTCTATAGTCAAGCTACAACGAGACACTTCGGCAGGAGGAGCGGAGACTTGCTTTCGACGTCGACGAGCTTCTGCGTCTTGCAGCGGAGTCTGTCAACCAAGGCTTCGCGGATGTCGTCAGCATCTCGAAGCTTGCCGAGGGCGGATTCAACCGCGTTTTCCTCGTCACTCTACGGGACGGCCAGCAGATGATCGCTCGAGTTCCCTACCCCGCGACCGTCCCAAAGTACCACGCTGTCGCAAGCGAGGTGGCCACGATTGAGTACATGCGCTCCTCCGGGCTGCCTGTTCCGACGATATACGGTTACTCCGCCGATTCGGACAACGCTGCTCGAACACCATACATCCTCATGGAGCTCGTCCAGGGAACTACACTTGGCAGTGTTTGGCGTGGCCTGAGCGACCAGGAAGTGGTTTCTGTCGTGCGCCAGCTGACTGAACTCGAGTCACGCATGATGTCGCTGCCGTTTCCCGCTGGCGGGAGTCTTTACTTCACCAAAGACTTGGAAAAGGTTGGCGCTGGGCTGGGCATACCGCTGGAGGACCCGCGATTCTGCGTCGGGCCTGATACGAGGGTGCCGCTTTGGTTCGGGAGGAGAGCGAAGCTTGATGTGGATCGAGGACCATGTACGTCGTCGGCCTTTGTTTTCGTGTCCCCGCACTCACTGGGAGCTACAGACAGAAGCGCTGAAGCAGCGCTGATGGCTACAGCGGGCAAGGAAATGGCTTATCTGACGCAGTTCGGGCAACCAATCCTTCCGTTTCGTCGTCAGCGGCGGTTTGGATACCAGAACAGGCCGCAGTCGCCATTGTCCCACGTGGAGAATTTGGAACGATTCATCGAAATCGCGCCGTTCCTCCTCCCCAAGGACCCGGCTCAAAGCCGTTTCTGCATCCGCCATCCAGACCTTCGCTACGACAATATCATCGTAGCCCGCTCGCCTGACACAGGCTGTGAAATTGTTAGCCTCATCGATTGGCAACACGCCTCTATTCTGCCCATGTTTCTCCTCGCTGGCGTTCCACAACAGCTCCAAAGCCACGACGACAACATCTCCCAATCTACAACCCCGCTCTATCGGCCAGAGAACCTCGAGGCGTTGAGTGAGGGCGAGCGAGACCAACAGGAGTATGTCTACCGCCAGCGCGTAGTCAACTACCATTATCACACGAGCACGGAACAGTGCAACCAGCGCCACTACACCGCCCTGACGGACCCCTTGCACGCGCTTCGCGGCCGCCTTTTCGCGCAGGCGGGTGCTCCGTGGGAGGGCGAGACTCTCGAGCTGAAGCTTTCTCTCATCCAAGCAACAGAAAAATGGACAGAGCTTGTAGAAGACGGTGTGCCATGTCCCATCGCTTTCGAAGCCGAGGACGTACGCGCCACGGTGGCGCTCGATGAAGCCTTGGCTATCGGGGACTTGGGCTTCAACGCGGTACAGGACGCGGGAAACATTAGGGAGGAGGGCTGGGTGCTCAGTGAGGACTACGAGGATGCCGTGGCGTTCCTGCAAGATCAGAAGCAGCAGGCGTTGGCTAATGCGTCGGCGGAGGAATGTGAGGAGATTCACGCTCATTGGCCTTGGGACGATATGGACGAAGAGGGATATATGTAGCAGCGAAACGACAGATTCCACTACGAGATCGATGGATTCATGTTTGCCAGGGAAGTGGGTCCCTGTCTAGCAACAGGGAATACACGCAAATCTGATTGACGTACACGGGAATACGGACCTCGCATGCCCGACAGATTCCGTGCTCGGTTCATACAGTGTACATTGAGACGTCTATATCATCATCCCGCGCATCTGCAGTTTTGTTTTCGCCATTTTGAGCAATTCCAGCGCTTTGCCGTGGTACGAGTCGTCTCCCGACGGCGACGTATGGGCCAGAACCCGTTCGAGATAGTCCCGCGCGCGCTTCCAGTCTCCCGTCGGCTGCCGCAGCTGGAACTCGGCCACCGCGACCAGAGCTTTGGCGTATTGCTCCACGGGCTGCGAGTTGAGTTCTGCGGCCCTGATCGCCTCTTGCGCATATGTCAAAGCTCCGGAGCTATCCCCGACTTGACTCAGCAGCTGCGAAAGGCGGACGAAGACTTTCGTGGGATGTGGCGCGTTGGCTTCCAACGCCCGACGGTAACTCGATATTGCCTCGTCTGTTCTGTAATGCGTGTCGGGAAGACTGATCCTACTGCGACGATTCGACTTACTTTCCGAGAGCTTCTTGTGCATTCGCTTGATCCTCCCAGCACTCTGCCTCGTCAGGCCTGCGCAAAGAATTTCAGTTGATGCCGAAGCAGAGGCAGCGATCTCTTCGTACCGGATATGCAGTGCACGAGATTGATAGTGCAATCCGTAGAGGGGCATGCCCATCATCACATAAGCCTTCCCCAGCCCTGTCCACGCCCGATAATCCTTCGGGTTGGCGTCTGTCAAGAACGGGTAAAATCAACGGGCGGTTGTCGGAGCGCGTTTACTCACCAACAGCACGACGGAAGGATTCAATAGCGGCATGATAGTTAGCCATGTCCAGAAACTCGGTTCCCATGAAGGTCCACGCGCTGGAGAACGTTCGATCGAGCTCAGTCGCGCGCCGGAAGTACTTGACGGCCTTCTCGTGTTCTGAACGGAGCGAGTGGTGGCACCCGAGCAGAAAGCACACCTGCGGGCGGTCCCTGTTGACGACAAGATGGAATTGGGCGAGCACGGACAGCCGCTCCTTGTTTTCCACCGCGTAGAGCACGTGGACGAGCACCTCCAGTTCGTCTGTGCGATACTGGTCAATCCCGAGCATCACATCAAACTGGGCCTCCGCTTCTGGATACTTGTGAAGATTGTAGAAAGCGTTCGCACGTAGGCCCATGATGAAGAGGCTCTGAGGGAAGGACAGCAGAAGCCGCGCACACAGGTCCAGCTCTGCTTCAGTCGACGTGTAGAGACTGTTCATCGTGTAGACCACGAAGATATATACCACAGGATGGGTCATAGGAAGCGGGAGTCTTTCCAGGAGATCAGAAAACTACTCGCAATGAGTCCCGCGGGTAGTTTTCGATCGCACGCACGCACTCACCTGTTGATGATCATTGATGCAATTCCCAAGAAGAGTCCAGGCCGACCAGTTCCATGGTACTGAAGCGAGGTGAGAGAGGATACAGTCGATTGCATCATCTTGTCGAGATAGACGATAGAGGAACAGCGCTCGTCTTTCTTGGCAAATTGAGGCGTCTCTCTCATATCGTATGGCTCGCACTCACAAAAAGAGCATCCATGGATCTTGTGTGTCCTGAATGAGCTCATATAAGTCGGCGAGTTTCGTGTTGATAGGCGTAGGTGGTTGCGTTCGGATTCCTTCGGTTCATAGGCCGACTTGGAAGGCAGCAGCGTGAAAGAGAACATACCATCATGCGTATGCCATTCCCTGAGCGCATCCTTTTCGTTGGCCTGGACTTGCGATGAGCCAGGCGGAGAGAAAGGTAGTCGGAACACACGATGTAAGAACAATATGTTCGGAGGAAGAGAGCTTTTCCGCTCGTGCAATCTCGCAGCAAGTGACTGGCTCGACGGTGCTGCTTGTCTCCGACGGCTTGTCGAGCGAGTTCGAACACTTCCTCTTCACGCAGGCACGCCTCTGTTTCGTCCACAGAGGGTGACGGTGGTATGGGGACAGAGCGCAGGTCGTCAGGCAGAGAGACTAACATCCCCAGCGCCCTATTCGAATATGCGATGGGTTTCCTGATAGGAGGACAGGATGGAGCGCGAACCATTGAGTGGCAGCTAGCAATCCGCGTTCTTGGGCTGCCTCAGCAGTACGCCTAATCTCCACGACCATTTCCGCGTCTACCTCGATCATCTCCGTGGAATAGTCCATTCCGACGCGTAGTGGACAATGTAGATGGTTTGACGCGTCGCGGCTGGAGATGAGTGTAAGTGATGAGGGACCAGAACGATCGCGCAACCCCAAACAGATGTCGCCGGCGGCAAATGCCGGGCGATCTTTCTCTGCATCCTCAGTCATTGAAATTCATAACTATCTTACCTTTGTTCTCGTTCAACTGTACATATACCGTGTTGACTGGATTATACCCCTTTCTTTCAGCGATCTGCTCAACGCCTTGCAACTCTCTCTCTTGCTTCGTTGGACATGCACTCCGAAGACATCGATATGGGTGAATCTGAGCCGATTGGCCACGCTCTGCCTGCTTTCAGAGAATGGCCTCTCATCATCGTTTTGGATACGAACGTATTGTGCGTAATAATGCGTCTAATGACCGTCTCTTCTTGTTCCAACTTTCGAACAGAATTGATGATCTACGAACTATCCGGCAGTTTGTGGCGGATGTGGAAAAGGTTCAAATTCCTGTACGTGTGGTGGTTCCCGGAATTGTTTTGGTAGAGCTCGACAAGTAGTTTTTTGCCTTCGATCCCAATGTTTCGACTCATGGCTTTCAGGCAGAAGAACCGTCCTCATCTGAGATGGTTCTCTAGCACGGCTTCCTCCTGGATCCGGGACAAGCTTCGTCCACCAAGCACGAACGTCGTGCGCAAGCAGAAAGACGAAGAGACATGCAACTCGTCCGGCAAGTGGAATGTCCGTCAGCAGGGCGAGGTAAGTATTCTGCGCATCCAGCCTGAATCTCTCGTTCATTTCGCGCAAGGTTTTCATCAATAACGACTCTGCAATCCTGGACTGCTGTCGATACTTTCAGCGCGAGACTTCGAATGTATTCCTTTGGAGCAAAGACATCAATCTATGCATCAATGCAATCACTTACAGTGGCGTGCTTCCTGACTGTTTCCTACATGGGCTGAACCGATGTTCCAGACATCCATACTGTCGAACTACCGGGGTCGCCCTCGCGCGGTGGAGAACTTACGACTGGTAAACGACCATCGCCGCGAAGCAGTCGCCAGCTGGCACAGGCGCTTTCGTTTGGAGCAGAGCAACTGATCGCTTTCGCGCCGGCTCCCACAGAGCCTGATTACACGGGACATGAGAATGTTCGACCAGAAACGTCTAGAAACGACCGAATGGACGTCGACGACGATGCCGACATTCCTAGCACCCCCATGATCACACATCTCCAAGCCCTGGATGCGTTGTTCATCCAAGTTGTGCGGCATTTTTCGTCGCTGCTTGTAGATCTCGTTGGTCGAGTGGGAGGCCATGCATTAGAAGACCCGGTCGCCGATAATAATGGCACCACGGCCTCACGCTTTGCCCCAAAATGGAAGAGGGCTGAAAAGCTGTATACTACATGGGATGTTGAAGAATGTCTGTCGTATCTCGACTCGAAGCACCCGCGGAAAGAGACGTATCCGAAGCTGGCCACCTTTCTCAGGATGCCGTACACCGGACAGGGATCAAAGTGTGGGCGCGAGTGGGCTACTGAAAGTTGGTCGACGGCCTTGGAGGGACTGAGACAGCTGGCTCTTGCTTGGAAGGACATCGTTATTCTCGAGGATTTGGAGGAATTGAAGTGGCATCGCGAGGCCTTGGCACTTGTTAAGCGACATTAGTAAGTAACCCGCCGGCCATCAATGATGCGGTCAATACGGGGGCCCAATTCAAAATTTCAATACGGGCGGCATGCATGACACAACGAGGACGAGTAAGGCGTGGCCCTGTGGCGGAAGATATCCCGAGAGGCGTAAGCCATGCCTGGAAGAAAGAATGTTCGGGACTTCGGGCCACCGCTTGAACAAAATGGCGATGCTTGTGGCACAGGATATGTAACGCGCAGCAAGCGACATCAATTGTGATCCCCATTTCTCGTCTTTCCTTGAAGCTTCTTCCCTCGCTTGTCTCGAGTCCCTTTTACCTCCCACCATACACATCCTAGATCTGCTCCGCTGATGCGCACGCGCCGCGCGTTCTATACCCTGCTCACGGTCTTGGGCCTCTTCCTCCTTGGCACCGTGGTTGTCCTCTCCACAACTACGTACTATCTGAGGATAGACCCCAGCGCTTATTTAACAGAGATCGAGGTCCCGTTCACCGACCCCTCTCAGCGATGGAACGCCTCCGAGCACGGGCAGGTAGAGCGTGTGCCAAGGATTCTCCACCAAACATGGAAGACTGCGACACTTCCTGAGCGGTGGAAGGGTATTTCGCAGGAATGTCGAGATATGATGCCGGACTAGTGCGTCTCATTCTCTCTCTCGCTCTCTCCTCGTCATCTTATGTCATCGAAAGCGAATACATGCTGTGGACTGACGAGAGCTCCCGGGAATTCATTGCTCGGCATTATCCGTGGTTCCTCAACACGTTTGATAACTACGAATACAACATTCTGCGTGCCGATGCCATTCGCTACTTCGTGCTCTATCATTATGGCGGCGTCTACATGGACCTGGACATCGGATGTCTTCGCCCGCTCGACCCCCTTCTCGCCTACCCTGTCATTCTCCCCAAAACCATCCCAGTTGGCGTATCCAATGACCTCATGTTCAGTGAGCGTCACCACCCCTTTTTGGCGCAGACGATCCACAACCTGGCCACTTTCGACCATAACTGGGGTCTCAACTATCCCACGGTCATGTTCTCCACCGGACCCATGTTCCTGTCCATCCAGTTCGAGATTTTCACGTCCCAGCGTGTCGGCGGCGGGAATGTCCGTATCCTTCCCAAGTCCCTGTACGGGAAGAATGCCCAGCCAGCAGAAGCGCCCCACTCGTTCTTCACTCATCATTACGGCAGCAGCTGGCACTCGGATGACGCGGCCTTTATTGGATTCTTAGGAGCATGGGGCAAGGGGCTCATGTGGGTCGGTTTGCTGGTGCTCCTAGTCGGCTCGGTCAAAATGTGGCCGAGCAAACAAAGTCGGCGCAATCTGCGGCGATACAACGTGCTCTTCCCGCGCAGATCAGAGCGAACGGGACGATGGAGGCTGCACGTCGGCGATGCCGCGTTGCCAACTTCGAACGCGACGTCTCAACTTTCGTCTCCGGATGGTAGCGAACCAGGCTTTGACGATCAACTGTCTTACGTCGATCTTCCATTTGATGTTCGTCCCGAATCGCCTACTTCTGATCCGGGCGAAAGTTTCCCTCCGCCCGAGACTCCATCCATCCTCGATGTCGTTAAACGGGTCCGCAATCGTTTCAATACCATGGCTGGCGTCACTGAACGCGTCCCGGAACCTCGAACTCCTGCTCGGCGGCGGCAGCACTACAACAACAGCGGTGTGCTGTTCTTTTTGCCTGCGATTTTCACATCGCAGCAAGACGTCGAAATCGGGCCGTCTTACTCACGGGGTCCACCTGTGCCGCTGATGTCGCGACCACCTGCTGCGAGAGAGGGACGTCCTGAAAAGCCGCGAGTCGAGACCCTTCCCGACGATGCTGTTCTTCCGCGGTGATATATCAATAAATAATACACGCTTGCTCGTTGAGACTTATACCCGACCGTTTATGACTAGAAAGCACTGGTAATGGATGCTGTTACGAGTGGAACGAGATTACACGTATTTTATGATCCTGATGGGACAAAGACATTCCGTAGATAAATAGTTGCTGTCCGTCCAATTTGATGCTTTCGTCACTTTGCTGCCCTTCTCATCACTGCGGACAGCCCAAACATGGCAACCGCAGAGATGGAATAAGTCACTGTCGGACCAAATGTCCAATAAGATGCGCATGCTGTGCAGACTTTAATCAGTAGATGGTCATGTATCAGTCAACGTAGCACCAACCCAGCAGAGGTCCCATAGCCCTGCCCAGCTGTCCAGATGATCGGAACTGTCCCAGCGCCTTGCCCTTTGCAAGCTGGGAGTGTTCTTTGGGCTTCCCGGTGATAGGATCCACATTGCTTTCGTCACACTGTAGCGATGCCGCCGCAGTCAGCGAGTTCACCACTGTCGCAGACGTAAAAGCCAAGCAGACGGCGGATCCTTGTAGCAATCTCAGGGCGAGCGTGGGTCGCGATGCCACAAATACGGGGATGAGGGCCATGAGGACCAGTCCTGCTGCGCAACTGGACACCCCCCGACGGGCCATCACCCCTTCACCAATCTTGGCAGTCGAGCGGCGAACATATCCTCCCTGCAACAGGGCACTGATGATCCCGATGGATCCAATTAGGGATCCATTCTGCCTGTTGTTCCAGTCGAACACTGCGAGGCCATCAGTAAGATGGTTCATTACGAGAATGGAAGACACGGACAGTCAAACGTCAAAAACGTGAGCGTGAATTCGACGCCAGAGAAGATGCCAAGGAAGAAAAAGTGCAGCCAGCGCAGGGTTTTGAGCGTTTGGATCCGTTGCTGGACCGTGGCCTTTGGCTTCTGTGATTTGGAGGATTCACTGGCTTTCTCCTCGACGGCTTTAACCTGTTTCCCCCTTGTCTCGGGAAGAGCCAAGATCAAAAACAAGGTCTCCAGGACGAGCAGCACAAGCGTGATGGCCGCGGGTACAAAGTAGACGTTGAGCTCGATCCCAAATGTACTAAGAGATGCGGGCGGTGGCCGGGAGGCAAAGTATGCGCCAATCGGAGGCCCGATGCAGAAGCAGATGGCGAATGCGATGCCGACATGCGCGAGAGCTTTGGAACGATTGGCGGGAGTCGTAACATCGGATAACTATCACAACATGATTTAGCATAGGAGCAGTTGCAAGTCAGAAAGACGAACGATGGCACTCGAAAGCGCGTCAGCTGGTTTCCTACGATTCGAGGGTCAGGCACTCACATGGCCAACTGAACATTGCCTTCGCTCAATCCGCCAACAACACGAGACATCATATACGACGCGAAGGTGGTCGATTGCATCCATCTGTGTTGTGTTTGAGCGTCTCAAGCCGAATGCTGGAACAGTTGCCAGGCTCACAGCATAGCAGACATGATGTTTCCGATCATTGTGAGCAGGAGAATGCGTTTACGTCCGTATTTGTCGGAGAGCGAACCGATTTGGGGAGAGACAAGGAATTGCAGGGTGCTGGTTGGACGATATGATGAGCTTCCAGCTGAACAAGGCCCCAGTGTAGGGACGAACGCACGAGAACACCGAGCCCATCAACCCGCCTACACAGAAAACTCATGAGCCTCCCACCAGCCATCTAAGCAACGGATGTACCCAAGAGAACGATATCCCATTTCTGAGAGTGGACGGAGGACTTGTAGAAGACGTTTCGGATGGAAGAGACGAAGTCCAAAGTGCGTGACAAGAAGCCTGTGGGGTCGGAGGATTCGCGCTATTGCGGCATCGATTGAGTTTGTGTGTTGAACATTGCACGGTCCCAGATACCCACCACTGTATACCACTGTATTATCCTGGGAAAGAGTGGTAGAGGGATAGTGAAAGCAAAGAGGTCGAGGATAAGTGAGAGGAACACGATCGTTTCGACCTTCGCCATGGTGTAGATGAAAGGAGTGCGTGGAGGACGGACGGGCGATGTCAATCGCCGAGAGCGAGTGTAGCGTTTTATGTGAGAGTTCCCGTTGTCTACGTGTTCAGACGTTCAGACCGGGGTTTCGGAGGGAAATACAAGTACATAGGCTTGACCAATTCGGGCACGGCTACAAGCGGATAATTTTAGGCGAGCCGGCACGCGACGACCGGTTACTCGGCCTCTTCTATCTCCTCTACTTCCACCGTCTCGGGTGCGTCCAGGTCCATCTCCTCGCCCGGGACCGCCGCTTCTGTTCCCCTGAACTTCTGATCTTCTGCGTTGCTCGTGAGATTGCTCTGGTGGTGGGAGCTGGTGTCGGTCTTGGTAATCTCACGTAATGCCATGGTAGCATATGCCGCGGTTCCTAATGTCAGCCTGATTTGAAGCGCCATAAAACGACCTTCGTCGGAGACCGTAGGCGGATCAAAGCCGAGGAGCTGGTCTTCATCGGATTGGGCGAGAGCGACATCTGGATCCGTGTATCGCAGGACCGACCACGAGAGCTCTTTTGGCAGATGGAGTATGGCACGATATGACCCATTCAATGAGTAGTCCCTGGGAGCTGGTAAGACTCTGCGATGGCGCATTCCGATACCCTTACTTTTGCTTGCGTTCAAAGTTGTCGGGATCCAACCCATCCAGACGCAGGTACTCGCGGTATTTCTCTCCGAGAGCACCGCCAGGGTAGGCCACATCGGTGCCAGGCAAAGGCATGATCACGTCGAAAATGGAGTATTTGTCGAGATCCTCCTCAGTCAAAGTCTTGATTCGAGGGGCAACATACGGGCGACGATTTTTCTTCCTTGACTTGGAACCTGGGCCAGAGATTCAGATTGGAATGCAGCCACAGGAACCTCCTCACTGGCATGGTCAGTCTTGTCTGCTTCAGGTGCAGGCTCCGCAGGTGTATCAAAAACCAGATCCCCAGCTATGGGACGTTCTGAACCATATGTCCTGATTCTCTCGGACACGATCGCGTTCCAGACATAGGACTGGTAAGCATGGATGTACATTAATCGCAAATTTCTCGGAATCTGGCAACAGTTGGGATTGAGAAAAGGATCCGCTCAAGAACGTACTGTTGACAGAGCTCCCATGGCGTTGCGAGTGTCTCCCTTCTGCTTCTTGTAGCTTTCCAACAGACAACGTTCGGCAACAACTCGGCGAGGCATGAGCTCCAGTGCCTTATCCAAATCCTTGTCAACAAGCCAGGCATGGCGGGCGGCGTCTACTTCAGGGTGCTCCCCGACCCGCTTTTGCATGATCAGGTCGACCGCTGCGTGCCAGTCCGACTTGAGCAAGGCCAGTCCAATGGAATGAGTGGGCACCGAGGCAGTTCCAAAGCGTTGCATCCCTGGAAAAGTCAGAATTCTGAACAAGCCACAAAAAATTAGCCAACCAACCGTAGTAGTTGATGAAGCCCTTGGCCTTGATGACCTCCATCGCCTTGTCCAGAGTTTCAATTGAATCAACCTCTACACTCCTGCGAAGGTTCAATATATGCGGCACATGACCGGAATGGCCTGCCTCAATGTGATGATGAATGCATTGCCCTTGAGCAGTCCCAGCTCCAGCCCCGCCTTGCTGTATTTGAGATCTCCGATCCGCACACCTCGGTCACCGCGCTGGTTGACAACACCGTTATGCGATTGCCTCCCCACTTGAGTGTTCGCCAGTTTCCAAATATCCTCCACGGTTTTGTTATTTCGCTTCAGAGCCACTCGCTGCACTGTGATACCACGTTTGTCCTTGGTCCCTGCCACCGAGAGATCTTTGGATCCCACTTTGAGTATGCGCGAAAGATGCAACAGAGCGTCTTGTGTGTCGCGATTGGTCTTTTGCAAGGTGAAATGGACATAAGGCGGGAAGTTGCCTCGACCACTGCTGGACCGTGCTCCTCCTGTCCATTGCGTCAGATTGGGGAACAGCGCAGACAGAAGCACAGAGACCTTGGGCGTTACTGCCTTTCGCGCCTCCGTTCGGATTCCATTTGATGGCGATGCGGGTGCCTTCTTCTGGTGCTGGACCGTTGTGAGAGACGTCCGCCTCAGACTCGAGTTTCCCATTGAATAGTTCACGAACAGCAGCATGCAATGCGGTACGAGTGTCTTTGGAGACAATAGGCTGCGGGCATACGATGAGAGAACGACGGCGGGAATGACGCCAACCTACCTCCGAAAGCACCTTGCGATGATCTTCGCGACCCCCTGGACGTCCGCCTCGTCCACCTCCACGACCTCCACGGCCACCGCGACCACCGCGACCACCTCTGTCCCTTCCACGACTTGGACGTTCTGGTTCTGGCACGGGTTCCGACGGCGTGCTTCCAGGCGCAGGCCGCGAGCCCCAGCCCCCATCAGAAACACGCGGGGGCTCTGGGCCCTCGAGATACATCTCCTTCAGCTTTGCGGTCGCCTCTTCGGAAAGAAACTCAGAAAGTCGAGTGTTAAAGTGCTCCGGCCACGGTTCGTCAGAGTTGGCAGGAGCAGCGGGTGCCTTGTCCGCCGTGGGCTGTTCAACTTCAGCCGCAGGCATACTCTCTTCTTCGGTCACGGGAGCAGGTTCTGCTCCGCCTTTAGGAGAGTCTGGTTTCTGAACGTTTTTGAGGTGGACTACGTTCCCGTCGAGGTCAACTTCGTAGACGAGGAAGTCCGTGAATCTGCGAGGGTCAGACGAGGATTACGAGATCGATGCAATTCCAAGACCTTTGCTTTATGATACCCCGGATCTGAGGAATCCCATGCCCGATGTATTCAGAGATACCGACATCCGTTTCTCGAAAGTGCATCAGACCGTCCTTGACATCAGGTAGGGGAATGCCCAGTAAGGAGTGACTTGGGGGCAGCACATGGTTGGGCGATGTATTTCCGAAGATCCTTCGACACTGTCTTCAAGCTTTGCACGTTTGGACACGGGCTCGGACTCGTCGTTGTCTTGCTCGCGTTCGCGAAAAACGAGAGGCATTTGATCAGATCTCCAGAATTGACAGGCCTCTTCGATCTTAGATAAGATCATCAATGTCTTCCTCTCCCCATCTCCAGTCCTACGCCCAACGTGCCCTGCGCCAGAAAAACCCCACTGCAAGACTTCTCCTGGAAACTATCGAGCGAAAAAAGTCGAATCTTGCTGTCAGCGTGGATGTCACATCCCCCAAAGACTTTCTAGCGATCATCGACGTTGTCGGGCCATATGTCTGCTTGATCAAGGCAAATTTTTCGTCTAATGGGATAGAGCGCGTTGTCTCATACGAACCAAGACACACGTCGACATCATCGAAGACTTCACGCCAGATCTCATTACTCAGCTACAGGCTCTGAGCCAGAAACATGACTTCATAATTTTCGAGGATCGCAAATTCGCCGACATCGGTTCGTTCCGTGATTTTCAGCCTGCGTAGCTTAGAGTTTCGCCTAGGAAACACGGTTGCTCTGCAGTACTCGAGTGGGGTGCACAAGATTGCTAGCTGGTCCCATATAACGAACGCACACCCGGTCCCAGGACCATCAATTATCTCAGGGCTCGCATCGGTTGGTCTGCCGCTGGGACGCGGGCTGCTGTTGCTGGCGGAGATGAGCACCAAAGGTGCACTGGCTACTGGTGCTTATACGGAATCTGCAGTGCGAATGGCTCGTGCCAGCCCTGACTTTGTCATTGGATTCATTGCCCAGCGACGAATGGACGGCGTAGGTGCAACAGCGGACGATAGAGTCGACGACGAAGATTTCCTCATTCTCACACCGGGAGTGGGACTCGATGTCAAGGGCGATGCGATGGGCCAGCAATATCGAACACCGGAACAGGTTATTCTGGAGTCTGGATGCGACGTTATCATCGTCGGCCGAGGAGTTTACGGCAAAGATCCCAGTCTAGTCGACAACATCGTCACTCAGGCAAAACGCTACAAGGAGGAGGGCTGGAAAGCGTACCTGCAGAGGCTCCAGCATCACTAGCGCCATCAAGCGGCACCCATGTACTTCTATTTCATTCATCCAGATCAAACACATCGTCGTTCTCCTTGACACGGAAGACGGATCGTGAGGAAGATGAGGTATTAGCATAAACGGCCCCAACCGAGTTACCCGACGCTTTTTGTATTACTCCTACGAGCCATGAATGTCAAGTGAATGCAGTTCAGATAGAATCCGACACCGACCAGATTGTTTCAATCGCAGTTCGAGCGCAGCAGTGTCGAAAGCATCAGAATTCCCTAGATCCTCAAAACCGATGAGCCTGAGGGATAATGAGCTGTCAGAAGGGAGCGGAGATGATCGAGCTTGCCTGTCCTTGGATATCCCGTCCACGAAACATATCACACAAGGGAGCACCTTGATGCCGAGTTTCTCAACCAGCCATGGAACGCTCTCCACGAACACACGAAAGAATCGGGTGGCGAAGTATTTTGGGGCAATCTTCTAGGGTAGCTGTGAGCTTTTCAAAATTCCCGAAAAGAATTTGCATCGCAAAACCAACAGCTAAGTGCTTGTCCATTATCTCGCAACGCTTGAAGTTCGAGTGGTAGAAATGTACGACGCATCGGGGTTCGCGTCTACGCGTAGTCCAGTATTGGAGCGTGTACTTTGGGGGAAACACTCACGCGCAGACCTTCACCACCTCTTTCTCATCGTGAATTTCAGAGTATTCTCCGTGCTTATTATCCCGCATGTCGTTTAGCTGCTCGATCCTGCCCGAGATTCAGGAATGAACGGCCCGTGCAATGTTCATGTTCCTCACTGCTCCTTCAGTAACTTCATCCCATACTCGCGAATGCTAGCGTTGTTGTCATTCTCGATTTCCTCCTCGAGTTCAGCAAAGATCGCGTCTTCATCCTCATCAGAATCATCGTGGTCTCGCGGTCGCCGGTTCGATTCGACAACCCGAGATGCGAGGGATGCGATTCGGCTGCTCCTAGTTTGTGTGCTCAGTTGAGTTGAGGGAGGAACGAGATTAGATTGTTTACTCGTTCATAGTAGATGGTGGTGGTAAACAAGATGAAGCTTGTCAATAGACACATCGACAAGCATGGCACTGTACGTTTCGCAAGCACAGGTTCCCCACCGGGGCTTCATTCTCGCTAGGGCCATGTTACGCTTCGCCCCGAGGACGATGAAGACATGTGGCACCTGTATAATCTGATTCAGGAGGGTGATTCGGTGCGGGCTACTGCAGTTCGGTAGGTCTACAACATGTACTTTCCTCCCTCACCAATCTTGTGACATTTAGGCGGATACAGAAGATATCCAATACAGGCTCTGTAGACTCTCAACGATTGCGGTTGAATCTCACCATACAAGTTGCCCGAATCGAATTCTCTGCAGCCTCCGCTCCAACTTCCACTGCTGATGATGCCACCACTGCCGATCCAACGGGTTCTTCGTCTGGGGAGCAACCCTCCAATGCTACACTACATATCTCGGGACCGGTCATCGTTGAAAATCAGCATGTCCGACTGGGCGCATACCACACGCTTGACATCGAGGCTCAGCGCGATATACGCATCGAGAAGGTCGAAGCTTGGGACAGCATCGCCAAGTCACGAGTCGAAGAATCCATCGTGCCGGGCAGGGGTGCAGAGGTTGCCGCTGTGGTCTGCGGAGAGGGCACAGCGACGTTTTGTCTGCTATCTGAGCATATGACGCTGGTGACACACAGGCTCTTCACGACTATACCGCGCAAGGGCAATACGGGGGCATCGCAGCACGAGAAAGCCCTTACCAAGTTCTACGGGACTCTGTTCGATGCTTTCTTGCGACATGTCCCGTATACGAACGCCGATCTGAAGGCTATTGTAATCGCGAGCCCTGGATGGGTCAGAGACGCAGTCTACGATCATCTTGTCGCTGAGGCTTCTCGCCGTGGAGACAAAATTCTTCAAAAAGCGCTGAGAGAGAAAGTCCTCAAGGTCCATGTCAGCAATCCTCACGTGCACAGTCTTGTCGAAGTGTTGAAGAGTCCCGAGGTACATTCGCTCGCTTCTTCAACTGCGTGCATCGATTCAATTTTTTTAGATTGTTTCCCAATTGAAGGAAACTAAATTTGCACGGGAAGGAATCGTTTTAGACAAGTGCGTTCATCCTGTGTTCCTGCGATGGTGCGCTCTCAACTGCGCAGATTCTTCAAGATGCTCGGAACAGATGAGATGAGGGCCTGGTATGGGCCAGATCACGTCATTCTTGCTGCAGATAGAGGTGCAATAGGCACTTTGTTGATCTCTGATGATCTTTTCCGGTACGGGTTCCACGCGGATGTTGCTCTGAAACGGCTGAATGGCATTCCAGTGCGAGCGATCCGGCTACAAGAAAGAAATACGTTGCCCTAGTCGAGTCCGTCCAGCAGAAGGGAGGAGAGGTGGTCATATTCTCTAGTATGCACGAATCTGGAAAACGTCGGTTGTCTCTGTTGGCTGTTCTGGACTTTTCACTCACAACTTCCGCGGTAGAACTCAACCAATTGACGGGGATCGCCTCTATTCTCACATTTCCTCTGGATATCGAAGTAGTAGAAGCCGAAGAGAAGGAGGAGGCCGAGAGATTACAACAAGAAAGCGAGCAACCTGCTGGCTAGTCCACTGTAAATATCAGATTATCAATGTCGAGCAATCTCCCGTCGTTGAATCGTCGGTCACACACGCGTGAAATCACGCATCAGTCACATCTGTGTGAGGACTGTGGGTCAATGGCGAAGTACTCACTCGTAAAGCATACATATCCATTTACGGAGGCCGGACCTCTAACACAACCAGATTGATTGCTATGAACATGATTGCTACATAGGGTATGTACGCATAACCTCAAGGTCAGTCGCCCTTGCGAGAGTTGTCACCGGCGCGTCCAGTCACATCAGTCACGATCAAAGTGCCTGTCAAATGCATTGTTCATTATCGACTAACTACGAGGTCATATAAAGCCGTCTCCGAGCGCGCGCTTGGTGAGTTCCCAATCCTACTGTCTCCTCTTTCGGACCGAATTAAAGTAACCCCAGCCCACTTGACAGGTTCTAACCCGAGCACCAGAGGTGCAGCCATTCCGCCCACGCAGATACGAGTGCTGCCCTCCCGAACGCCGCACTCGCTGCTCGTGCCCCAGAGACCCCGAATAGATCCCGTACTTTGGCTTGGAGTATCATCAGTCCACAAAATCACATGCAACTGAAATGGAAGGATAGTCTAGGAAAGGGAAAGACAACCTGTACGTGCGCTATGATACCCTAGGGCCTTGAACCATCCTGACACTATTTCCTCACTTGATTTTACAGGTCAATATCTGCACCGATGTCGACCTCATCAAGCGCACCTGCTCCCGTGCTGGTAATCACCACCTCGGATCCCACCCCCTACCGTGACAGCTCTCATGCAAGTGAATCTTTAGACACGAACGTCCAAGCGGTCCAGGACTCAATCATGCGAGAGCTCGAAGGCCATTTCTACGAGGATCCATACTTTCACCGCCGCCTCGCCAAGAAGGCCAAGGAGGCCCATCCGCAGTTCGAAAATGCTGCCAATGAATGGCTGAACGATGCGAACCGGTCCGGATATCGCGATGGAAAATGGACTGCTGTCGCGAATGAGATGGGACCGGGAAAACTGGAGAAGAAGTTGTACGATCCATTGCACAAGCTGCTGGACGCGATCATGGTCCAGTTCGGCAACAAGGAGTCGCCCTCCGCTACTGCTGGCTATCATGGAACTAAACGCCAAGTACGGGAAACCTGGAGGACCCGGCTTCACCACCACAACCCGGATGGCGTCAAGATTGTCCTGGACGGTGAAACGAAATCGATCCGCATCAAGTCGGCGCCAGATCTCGCTGTTCTCGTGGCTGGACCGTCTGCGACGAAAGATGCCGAGATCGGAGAGATGATCGACTATACCCAGGCTGGACTTGCGATCGAGGTTAAACGCGATGAGGGATTCACGAAGGCAATTCAGTGCCAACTGGCTGTTTATGCCCGAGAGATCTTTATTGCCCAGGACAATCGGCGCTTTGTCTTGATCCCTCTGCTCACAGGGAAGACGATGCGGATCGTCCAATTTGATCGCTGTGGGGTGCACTACTCGCCGGCGTTCGACTATCATGAAGAGCCCCTCCTGTTCATCAAGCTCGTTTATCTCCTTACCTCGCACAACGAAGAGTGGATGGGCTACGACACGCGTATTCTCTGGCAAGGTGGCAAGCGTGTGATGGAGATTCCGGATGCTTGCGTTCGCACTGACGTGGGACCGGGCTGGAACGAGACCGCAAGAAAGTTGTCGTTTGACATTCTGGACGAGAACGGCAATCCGGGTCCTGACGTCAAGCCCTCATTCGCTCGTCGCACGATCCGGTCACGCGGGACTGTGTGCTGGGCGGTTCGAGATGTAAAGACGAACAAGCAATACCTGGTCAAAATCGCCTGGCCCGCCTCAGGTCGAGTGCTCGAGCCAGACATGTTGAAGCAAGTCAGCGGTGTCAAGGGCATGGGGCAGATGTACGCTTATGTCGAGCCTACATTGGAGGCAACTGCGTTCGACCTTCGGCTGATGACCGCGAAGCAGCGGGAGGACACCGGGATCTTGAACCGATTCCACGTGTTACTGGTTTTGGAGTTCTATGGGTCGACGCTCAATACAGCAGAGACCGCTGTGCAATTGCTCCGCGCCATCAGAAATATCGTCAAGGGTGCGCAGTCTCGTTATCGACATGACTAGACGCTGACGCTCGTCGTAGGCCACCGGGAAAGCGTTCTCGATAAGGGCGTCATGCATCGGGACATCAGCTTCCATAACATCCTGCTATCGTCCATTGAAGCCCATGGAGAAGCAGTCCTGATCGACCTTGATACGGCGAAGTTGCTTGACCACTTGCTAGAAATGATAGACGTCGCTGGTGATTTCAGGAGAGTCAGTTACCTATCTTGTACTGCATGTGGTGCAGCGCTGACTGGTTTCTTCAGGGCACACGGGCTTTCCAATCGTTCCGCGTTCTCGTCCATCACGATCTTGCGATTCACGATCATATGGACGACCTCGAGTCCATTTTCTATGTTCTTCTCTGGGTCCTTTGTTGCCATGACGTCAGGGGCGTCGAGATCGAGAACCCCCCGTACCTGGAATGGTTCAGCGTGACCAACTCCCGGCACCCCTCGGTCACGAGAAACGAACGCTCATCACTGGGACCTTCAGCCCCATTATTCGGTTCATGGACTCAGCCACCCAGACCATCCTGATGAATCTCGTCGAGGCCCATCAAGAGCTGTTTGCGGCACGAATCGCTGTTATTGACAACACTGTCCGCTTGAAGACGCTTGGCCGATCTCGTCCAGGGATCGCTGTCCTTCAAGAACCGTTCAAAAACGCAGTGAGCGACTACCAAGCGTTCCTCGCGCCATTGGACGTCGCCATCGAGGCTCTGGAGGGTCTTCCGGAGAATCCCGTTCAGCCTGGGCTGGGCACTGGTCCCCCTACGACAACCAGTTCCTCCAAGCGTCCGCTACAAGGTGCATCGAGTACTCCAACAAAGAAGCGACGCTTGGAACAGGACAGAAAGGCAGCGGCTATTGCTCCTGAGCATGGCGTCCGTATCTTGAGTCTTTCGGTTGGCGTAGCTCAAGAGGTCGAAGAAGGTTTGGCCCATGACACAGATGAACATGAGGATGAAGAGACTTCGGAGGAAGATGACGACGAGGATTATAAGGATAATTCCATGGGAATTAAAGGGCGACGACGTGCAGGGCCCGATTCCAGACGATAGTTCTTTCTTTCATGCCCAGAATGTATCAAAATATTCCCCAATCAGTTGACCGGACTCCTCCATACTCACGGAGGACCATGGTTTTGGCACTAGATTTGACTAGGTCTTCTAACCACTTCCAGTGTAGATCCCCTTCGAACAGAAAGCAGTTTTCCAACCGATGGCCAATCTACAGGAGCTACCCATACCAGGTTGCCTGGAGGCATTCATTGGCCCTGGAGCTCAAATGTCACAGGCGCGTTCAGTCACATCAATCACATCAGCCAGAGATCCGAGTCGAACTTGTGATTGTTCATTGTGGACCACGACTCCGGAGGTCCTGCAAAGTCAGGGTTCCCAATGCACGTTTTCTGTCAGTTTTCACCCTTTAATTCTGCGTACAGCCCTTTTATGTCAAACTCCGCTCGTGCGCCCCCTCCTAATTTGGACACCACCGAGACGGCTGAGCGACTCACCGTGGCAGCGACTGGCTCAAATCCCTACCCCTACAATGATAGCTCTCATGCAAGTGAACCTTTGGACACGAACGTCCAAGCGGTCCAGGGCTCAATCATGCGAGAGCTCGAAGGCCATTTCTACGAGGATCCATACTTTCACCGCCGCCTCGCCAAGAAGGTCAAGGAGGCCCATCCGCAGTTCGAAAATGCTGCCAATGAATGGCTGGACGATGCGAACCGCTCCGGATATCGCGATGGAAAATGGACTGCTGTTGCGAACGAGACGGGGCGTGGGAAACTGGAGAAGAAGTTGTACGACCCATTGCACAAGCTGCTGGACGCGATCATGGTCCAGTTCGGCAACAAGGAATCGCCCTCCGCTACTGCTGGCTGTCATGGAACTAAACGCCAAGTACGGGAAACTTGGAGGACCCGGCTTCACCACCACAACCCGGATGGCGTCAAGATTGTCCTGGACGGTGAAACGAAATCGATCCGCATCAAGTCGGCGCCAGATCTCGCTGTTCTCGTGGCTGGTCCATCAGCGACGAAAGACGCCGAGATCGGAGAGATGATCGACTATACCCAGGCTGGACTTGCGATCGAGGTGAAATGCGATGAAGGATTCACGAAGGCGGTTCAATGCCAGCTTGCCGTATACGCCCGAGAGATCTTTATTGCCCAGGACAATCGGCCCTTTGTCTTGATCCCTCTGCTCACAGAGAAGACGATGCGGATCGTCCAATTTGATCGCTGTGGGGTGCACTACTCGCCGGCGTTCGACTATCATGAAGAGCCCCTCTTATTAATCAAGCTCGTCGCCTTCCTCACGTCGCACAACGAAGAGTGGATGGGCTACGACACAAGGATCTTCTGGCAAGGTGGCAAGCGCGTGATGGACATTCCGAATGCTCGCGTTCGCATTGCTAGAGCATCGGGCTGGAATGAGACCGTGGAGAAGCTGTGTTTCGTGGTTCTTGACGAGCACGACAATCCGCGCGCGGAGGCCAAACCGACTTTCGCCCGCCGCACGATCCGGTCACGCGGCACCACGTGCTGGAAGGTGCAACATAGCACGACCAAGAAGAAATACCTGGTGAAGATCGCCTGGTCTACTAGCGGGCGAGTGCCCGAATCGGATATGCTGAAGAGGGTTAGCGGTGTTAGAGGTATGGGCCAGATGTATGCCTACGTCGAGCCGACTTCGGAGGAAACTGTGTTCGACACCCGACTGCTGAAGGCAAGAGAGCAGGCAAAAGCTGAACCGTTGAACCGGTTCCCCTCTTTCTTGGTTTTGGAACTCTACGGGTCCACACTGAATGCAGCAGCGACGGCCATCCAGTTGCTTCGAGCCATCAAATGTATCGTTGAAGGTGTTTTGTTTCCTTCGGTGTCGAGAACGTTGAAAGGTTGACGCTCGTTCTAGGTCACCAACGATGCCTCGTCGACAAGGAGGTGATGCATCGCGACATCAGCTACAACAATATCCTTCTTTCACCGATCGAAGAGCACGGAGAAGCGGTTCTGATCGACCTGGATATGGCCAAGTTTATTGACCACCTGAAACAAATGATAGGCGTTCTCGGAGACTTCAGAACGGCGAGCCATTCCATTTACTACAGGAATCACTGTACTGAACCGTTAATTTGGTAGGGAACGCGCGCGTTCCAGTCCGTTCGTGTTCTGTCGCATCCCGCCCTGGGCATTCACGATCAGATGGACGATCTCGAGTCCATCTTCTACGTTCTGCTCTGGGTCCTCTGCTGCCTCGATGCCAAAGGCGGTGAAATCACCAATGCGCCATTTCTGAAATGGTTTGACGCGACTCTCTCGCGTGACACTCTGGGCGACCAGAAGATAGCCGTCCTGACTACGTACTTCCGCCATCCCATAACCAGGTTTACGGACCCGGCCACAGTGGCCATCCTGGGCGCGCTCATCCGGGCCCATCAGCTTCTCTTCAGGACGAGATTGGCTGTAATCGACAACACAGTTGCCCAGGCCAGAGGGGAAGGCGCTGCCGACTTTCCTGTCTTGCAGACCAACTATTCATGAGCTTCAACGGATTATGAAGCCTTTCTTGCCCCGTTACGTGTCGCCATTGAAGCTCTCGAGGCTCTTCCAGTCGCTGCTCCCGCTGTTTCGGCTGATGCTGTCTTGCACCCGAGCTCAGCGCCGCCAAACAGCTCCGTTAAACGTCCTCTGCCCGCCGGGTCCAGCACTGCGGCAAAGAAACGACGTCTGAAGTAGAATAAAAGGGGTGCAGCTATTACTACCAAACACGGCGTCGGCCACTACCCGAGCGGTGGGAGGGGATCCTGTCGAGCATGAGGATGAAGATGAGGACGAGGACGAAGAGACCGATGGAGACGAAGAAACGGAAGACGATGACGACGACGACGACGACTATGAAGCATCCTCAGAGTGTACAATGTCTTTGCTTCTATGCTAATGACTAGAATGTCTGCTATCTAATACGCGCTCAATATAACAACCGAGCCTCTAGTCGTTCCCACAGCGACCAATCCGAGATCTTCATCATAGTCAATGGCTTTACAATCATTCGCCTCATTCGCCCAGATTTCGAAAGCCCGAATCTCCGGTACCTCGTCGTTCTCGTCCACTCCACCGCTGAACAAGGGCCCCGGGAGAACAGAGCACATGACCCGTTCATCCTTCCGCACGATCGGCGCATATTCGTGGATCTCTTCTTGCATTGCATACGCGAGACCAGAGACGCTTCTGTCCCGAGGCTGAATCCAGATGCTGGTGCCGAATCGTCCGACCCGGAGTGCGGTGCACTGGAGCGATCCTCGCGTGCTGCGGATTCGGGCTGTGTGTCTCGGCGGGAAGCGATATGGGAGGGGATCGGGGCCGTCAGCTTCGAGTGAGGGTAATAGGGTGTAAACATCGAGGTGGTAATCGTCCAGTGCCGCCCATGGGTCGTCCGGTGCGGCACGTAACATGACGTACAACGGAGCCAGGGACTTCGGATCTTCAGCCGCGACTGTTTCGCAGACAGACATGTTGTCGACCCATCCGAAAGAAAAGTCCGCTAGTGGTGAGTGGGGACCCGATGGAACGGCAACTGGCGGAACAACTGGTGGTCGTTCGAAGAGCAGCACGCACCGGGCACAGACAATGATGATGTACATATCGAGAAGCACCGCTTGGATCGCCCCGCCGACCTGTGTGTGGAAACCTGAGATGCTAGACACAAATGGACTGCTGACGCACCGACGTGAACCCCGCTGGTTCCTCGTCTCTTCTAAGCAATGCCCTTGCTTCGGTCCTCCAGTCTACAAGCACCGAGGTGTGTGTGTCATCGCATAGGACCAGGAGATTGTCCTGGAATAGAACAGGTTCCATCTTCGAGGCGATCGTCTTTACGACGTGCAATCCAGAAGTGGCGTCCAGTGCGAGAATCTTGATGCTTGTTCCTCTGTTCAGGTCATCAGTCGACGAAAGCTGGACTTAACGAAACAGGCGTGCCCGGGGTTAACAACGGACACAGCCATGAACGGTGTCACGTCCCCTGGCGCGCTATGTGCGTTCACGGCATTCTCGTACAAGGCGTAGGTGTGCACCAAACATCCGCGCTCAGACCACTCGTACAGCTTTGCCACTGGCCCGCGTTCCTCTTGGATCTCCCATATCGTGATCACCGACCAGATTCTCTTGGAGATCGTCATGAGGCGCGCTGCGCTTGAGCGGCTGTGTATGAATCGCACATCGGTGACGGGCGTGCCTTGCCGCGCATCGAATGTCGCTTTGACGTTCCAGTCCATCATCTGCGGAGAAGACCATGCGCAGCCGAGTCGGTAGGCATGGACGACGCGGTGCTCGAGGTCCGCTTCCCACTGCGAATGCGGAGAAGATGCACTGGGCGCTGCCGGGAGAGGATATCGACGGGAGAAGTAGAGTCTGTGGTAGGCGTTGGTCCAGATGATAGGAAGCGTCGAGACAAGGGCCAGCCTCGCGCAGGACTGGCAAGGCGGAGAGCTCGAGGAGTTTGTGGATTATCGGACGCTCGCGCTCACCATTCGTAAGCGGATGATCTCGGGCACCTCGATGAGGGCAAAGATGAGAATGAGAACGTCGTCCGGCAGATCGAGTAGGATGAGCCCCATGGCACTGGCTAGCAGAGGATTGAGATGGATGGGCTGTGGACGTAGTAAGAATCACGGATGATGACGCGAATTATCAATATGAGCACGGCCACTACTTGATCGGCCTGAGATTTCGATGCGCTCATCCGATGGATGATTTGCATCTTTGGCTGTAGAGCCGTCTGCGACGATGGCGCACTACGAATTATGTAAATATTTCACCTGAATATTGTTTTGAGACTGGCGGTATACTTGGTATGAGTATAGATTATCATGCAGAATCCTTCCTAAGATATCAACGATTGTCAGTTCCAAGTCGTCAGTCATCGAAGCTCCCGGCGCTCTTAAATCGACCAATTGCTATCACCTGCGAATGTCCACCAAGCAAGCAACAATCCCGCCACAGTTGGAAGGCAATATGCGAGTGTTAATCGACGAGATGCATTTGCTCATTGGATTCCTTCGCAGCTGCGCATGTCCTAGAAGACAGCACGATATTCCAGTCACGCTTCCAACAAAAGATCGCGTGACCGCGTCTCACCGCGATCTGCCGCCATCATCGTAACGTCATGTACACGATCGCACCCGCCTTCTACATAAACGCGAAATGCTGATTCAAGATGTCATTACATGCCCTTCTTCAACACCCTCAGAGCCATGACAAAACGAGCCAGCCCATCCGAATCCGCCTCTTCCGCCAAGCGCCAGAAGCTCAGCACCAGCAGCTTCAATCCCCGTAAAATCACAACAGCCGAGATAGGCGCGTCCGTCGACGCGAACCCGCCCTTGTCTCTGCTCCTCCAAGCGGTCGCAAATGGGGCAAAGAAACACCGGAAGGGAGACTGCGTCGTCTATTGGATGCGTATGGGCGATCTTCGCGGTACACTTAGTTCTTGCTCCGTTTATTCAAATCTGCACTGAGCACTGGCACCACCCCAGTCACGGACAACCGCGCGCTCTCCCTCGCGTCGCGCCAAGCCCGGGACACCAAGACGCCACTCGTCGCGCTCTTCGTGCTGAGCCCCCAGGACTACATCGCGCACGACCGCAGCGCGCGCAGGATCGATTTCTGCCTGCGCAATCTCGCCCTCATCAAGAGTTCGCTCGCCGACCTGCATATCCCGCTGTACACGGTTTTGCAGCCGAATCGCCGTCGTCTGCCAAGCAAAGTTGTGGATATATTGGACGAGCTCAACGCGTCGGCCGTCTTTGGCAATATCGAGTATGAGGTGGATGAGCTGCGGCGGGACGTTGAAATTTGCGACCAGGTGAAGGAGAAGAACGTTGGGAGCGTGTTCGTGCATGATAAATGTGAGCGGTCCTGGCTCCACATTGTGGAGTGTCAATGCTCAAAGATACAGGTGTGGTTGAGCCGGGCGTCGTGCAGACGAAGGAGGCGAGATCGTATGCTGTCAGTGTATCTGAGCTCCCCCCCTTTGCCATTCTCATTCTCTGAAGGTCTACACGCCTTATCAAAAAGTGTGGTTGTCTAAACTCAACGCCGACATTACGCATTATCTTGAAAACTACCCCATGCCCGCCCCGAACCTTGAGGATATCCGCAAACACGCCAAATTCGGTCCGCTGTTTGATGTACCGGTGCCTGACAGCGTCGCTGGGTTCGCACTCGAGAATGGTGACCGCAAGATGATGGAGAAGGTCTGGCCTGCGGGAGAGGACGTAGCTTCAAAGGCACGTGCAATTGGTGACCCTATCGGGTTTGGCCTTTGACGATCCACAAAGGTGCTAGAGCGGTTCATGCAGACTAAAGCAAGGTCTTCTCAGCTTGGAGCGGTGGATCCCCTGGCCAAGGGTGCTGAAGAATCGGACAAACGCAGCCGATTGGCTGTATACGGGGACGAGCGCGACAGAGCAGATCGTGACACGACCAGCCGGATCAGGTAAGGATCATGCACTTTTGCGGCAGTGGTATTTCAACATTTGTGTCCAGTCCGTATCTCGCATCGGGTATTATTTCAACACGAGCCTGCATACGTGCCACACTTTCCTCGGGTCCAGACAAGACCCCCAAGCGGGAACCAAGGTGAATGGGGGCCGAGATTCGAGTGTGGGACGCTGGGTTCAAGAAGTGGCGTGGCGGGACTTTTACGTGAACATCCTTGCAGGGTTCCCGCGCGTCAGCATGGGCCGGCCGTTTCTCGAGAAGTACTCCGAGGTTGTATGGGAGGGACCTGTGCTCGAAGGAGCGTACGAAGCGAAGAACAAGGTTGATACCAAGGAGACTGAAGAGATGATCGAGAAGTGGAAGCAAGGGAAGACAGGCTATCCGATTGTTGATGCTGGGATGCGCTGTATGAATGAGATGGGGTGGATGCACAATCGTTTGCGCATGATCTGTGCCATGTTCTTGACCAAGGACCTCATGGTCGACTGGAGAGTGGGTGAAGAGGTGCGCGCCGGTTTTTCCTTCCCTTTCTCGCGTTCTCACTCGCGAGTCAGTACTTTGCACAGAATCTAATCGATGCAGATCTGGCCTCGAACAACGGGGGATGGTAAGCTTGGATGTGGCGCGAATTTATTCATTTCGTCAACTATTTCACAGGCAATGGAGCGCGTCGACGGGTGTTGACCCCTGCCCATATTTCCGTATCTTCAACCCATATTCTCAAAGCCCCAAGGCTGATCCTGCGGGCGACTTTATCCGACACTGGGTCCCCGAATTGGCGAAATTGCATGGGCCAGGTTTGTTTTCCTTCTGCATCAGGTATAATTCATGCCTGAGAGACTGTTAGATGTGCACAAGCCCTCGGCATCGGCCGCGGACAAGCTGGGATATCCGCGACCTATCGTGCAACACGACCAAGCTCGTGCTCGGGCCCTGAGAAGATTCAAGGATCCGGGAACCATGTAGGGTCTAGAATGGTTAGTAAATGTCGACAACGACGGTAGATATGTAAATCGCATTTGTGATTGTTGAATACAGTATTCAGACATCTTTCTGGAAACGCTAGTCTGGCGCCTGCTTCCCGGGGTAGGGAGTCGATTAGTTTGAATTGGATGCGTGTCTACAATAGATCACGGGATCGTGCCAATTATGCTTCAGACCAAACTAAAGATTTGCTTCAAACTCAAAGCGAACATCCATCACTTGCTTCTGCTCATCATGGCACGCTTCTCACAAGGGATGCGCGCAGCCAGTTACGTTACGTGTTCGATCCAGCGTCTCTAGCATACAGCCATCGTCTTGTGAGATGCAGCAGCCAAGTGCGATGAGCACTATTCCCTGGGAGATCCTGTCGTTGATATTCGTGCACTGTCTCGGCTGGGATCCACTGACGCGACCTCGACTCAACGCCGGAGAGGCGCCCCTGGTCCTCTGCAATGTCTGCAGCACGTGGCGAGCCATAGCGTTGCAGACGCCGGCGCTCTGGAGCTGCTTCCAGCTGACGTTTGTCGCCAGCCACTTCAACACCGACCTGCTCGCCCTCATTGACCTCTGGCTCCGGCGCTCAGGTGCACACCCACTCTCGTTCGGCCTCTCATACGACGCGATGACCGCGCTACGCCATTCGAAGGAGCTGAACCAACTCATCCAGCTACTGGTGCGGCATTCGGCGCAATGGCTCATAGCGGAGCTGCAGCTGCCGGACGTGGACCAGTTCCATCTCTTCCGGGGCGACTTTCCCGCGCTCGAGTCCCTGGCTATCGGGTGCACCGCGCGGGTCGCCGAGATGCAGATCACGACGTTCACAAACGCTCCGAATCTGTGCGCAGTCCAGCTCAGCAACCGGTGCAGCGCCGATGCAGTCGTGCTGCCCTGGAGCCAGCTCTCGACGGTCAAGTGCGAGGCGCTTACGGTAAAGGAATGCCTGAATCTTCTCCTCAAGACGAAGAACATCTGCCAGCTCACGGCGCTGCTGCGGACGGGTGAATGGGTCCCCGCGGCGACAAGAGGGCTCGCCCTGCCGGCGCTGCACGCGCTCCATCTGCTGCGGGAGGACGGCCACATGGATCTGCTGGACCACCTGCTCGTCCCGCGCCTCGAGACGCTCTCGGTGTCGCTGCGGGCGGGGGACATGCCCCGATTTTCGCAGTTTCTGGCGCGCTCCGGGTGCACGCTCGTGCGCGTGCTCCTGGACGCGTGGACGCTCGACGCGCGTGCACTGCTGCAGTGTTTCTCTTCGCTGGCTTGCGTGCAGGAGCTGACGCTTTGGCGGCCGCCGCGCTGCGACGATGCGTTCCTCCAGAAGCTGGCGGATCACCGCGTGCTTCCTAATCTGCAGGTTCTGAACCTGAATCACACGACTCCCGTGGACTTTTCGATGCAGGGTCTAGTTGCGCTGTTGGCAGCGCGGTGGAAAGCGCCGGTGCAGTTGTGGCTTTTCCGCGGGCTGCTGCACAAGGAGAGTTGCGCCATCAGCGGCTCTGCCCGATTTGGCATCCACGTTCTCAGGGCACTGGGAATGCGGATCGAGATGGCATTCTGGGAGACTGATGTCTCGTCTGTAGTGGAAAGCTCCAGTGGAATGAATGGATAGTATACATTGATTGTTGAGAATCTTTACGCTACATGATGCATTATACAGGAGAAAACAAAACACAAGCAACCACACCAGAATCAACACACGACGCGTGACGCTGTTGAAGCGAAAGCAAAAAGGGTCAATTAGGCGTAGTTCTGGCGAGCCCACTGAGCGCCGCTGACGAGGTTGACGAGCGACGCCTCAGTCTCCTTCCAGCCACGAGTCTTGAGCCCACAGTCAGGGTTCACAAACAACAGGCCGTCAGGCAGGATCGTCAGCATGTCCTTCAGCCGGTCCTTGATCTCCTGCTCTCCGGGAACTCGCGGAGAGTGGATGTCGTACACACCCGGACCGATCTGGTTCGAGTATCCGTAGTGCTTGAACGTCGTCAACAGCTTCATGTCGCTCTTCGAGGCCTCGATCGAGATCACATCGGCATCCAGGCGCTGGATCGACGGGAAGATGTCGTCAAAGTCAGAGTAGCAGAAGTGAGAGTGGGTCTGCAGCTGGTCCGTCACGCCGGCAGTCGACAGCTTGAACGAGTCCACAGCCCACTTCAGGTATGCATCCCAGTCAGACCGGCGAAGGGGAAGCTGAGAAAAACGCAACAAGTCAGCGACATGTATCCATCAACACATGAGCCAACTTACACCCTCACGGATGGCAGGCTCATCCACCTGGATCGCGCTGATCCCCGCCTTCTCAAGGTCGACAACCTCGTCTCGCAGAGCGAGCGCAAGCTGCTTCGACTGCAGCTCACGGCTCACGTCAGCACGCGGGAACGACCAGTTCAGGATCGTCACAGGCCCAGTCAACATACCCTTCATCGGGCTCTTGGTCAGGCTCTGCGCGTACGCACTCCAGCGGACAGTCATCGGACCAGGGCGGCTGACATCAGAGACGATGATGGGAGGGCGCACGTAGCGAGAACCGTAGCTCTGCACCCAGGCGTTCTGGGTAAATACGAAGCCAGTGAGCTGTTCGCCGAAGTACTGGACCATGTCGTTACGCTCGGGTTCACCGTGGACGAGCAGATCCAGACCGATCTTCTCCTGGAAGCGAACAACAGTCTCGATCTCCTTCTTGATGAACTCATCGTACTGCTCGGTCGTGAGCTCGCCCTTGCCCAACTTGGCACGAGCCTGGCGAATCTCCTTGGTTTGCTAAACACACACACAATCACTCAGCCGCTTTCATTCGAGCACAGAAACGAAACATACAGGGAAAGAGCCAATGGTGGTCGTCGGGAACTTGGGCAGGTTGAGGTGCTTGGCCTGGATCTCCTGGCGGACAGCGAAGGGGCTCTTGCGCTCAAGCTGCTCGGGGGTGATAGCGGCAACCCGCTTGCGAACGGTGTCGTCCGAGGTGCTCTCGAACTCCCGACGCTTGGCAATGGACACCTTGTTCGCCTCAAGAGCCTGGGCAACAGCAGCATCCTGGGAGCCGGACAGGGCAGCAGCAATGGTGGAGACCTCGGAAGCCTTCTCGAGGGCGAACGAAACCAGTCCTTCTGCTCAGCAGTGAGCTTCTTCTCAGAAGCGAGGGTCACCGGAGTGTGCAGCAATGAGGAAGAGGTCGCGACGATGACGCGGTCAGCGCCGAGAGCATCGATAGCAGTCTGGCCAGCCTTGATGGCAACAGCGAAGTCGGTCTTCCAGATGTTACGGCCAGAAACAACGCCGAGGGAGAGAATGATGTTGGTGGGCTTGACGGCAGCGACGACCTCCTCGAGCTGAGCAGGAGCACGGTCGAGATCGATGTGGAGACCAGCGACGGGGAGCTTCACGATGAAGTTGATGTTCGACTCGAGGCGAGCGAAGTAGGTCGTGAGAACGATCTTGGGCGCGACCTCGGCAAGAGCCTTGTAGGTCTCGAGGTACTCCTTCTCAAGAGCAGCAGCGGTGTCGAGAACCAGGACAGGCTCATCAATCTGAACCCACTCGGCGCCAGCAGCCTTGAGCTCAGTCAAGAGGGTGATGTAGATGGGAAGGAGTTTGGAGAGAACAGAGATGGGCTGGAAGCCAGCAGCGGCCTCCTTGGCAGCCTTGCTCAGCACAAGGAAGGAGATGGGACCGAGGACGACGGGGCGGGTAGTGACACCGGCAGCCTGGGCCTCCTTGAACTCTTCAACAGCCTTGTTGAAGTTGAGCTTGAACTCAGTCTCCTCGGAAACCTCAGGGACGACAAAGTGGTAGTTGGAGTCAAACCTATGACATGTTCAGCACAGAGGAAGAAAGTGCATGGTCATTACGGCACATACCACTTCTTCATCTCCGACGCGGGGACATCAACACCATCAGCCTGACGTCCACGGCCCATGGCGAAGTAGACATCGAGGGGAGAGAGACCAAGGCCGGTATAACGCTTGGGGATAACGTTGAACGCAGCCGAGTGGTCAAGAACGTGGTCGTAGAGAGAGAATTCACCGCTGTAAACATCGCGATCATCAGTCTAAGATCGCGTCCATCGATAGCAGCGACGAACCTGGGGATGAAATCGACACCACGCTCCTTGAGGCTGGTCCAGGTGGTCTTCTTCACGTCGGCAGCGGTCTTAGTGAGCTCATCGGCAGAGATTTTGCCAGCCCAGTAGGCCTCGACTGCCTTTTTGATTTCACGGTTGGCACCTGTAGATGTTAACGCGCCTTTCCAGGACAATGGTGTCGGACTCGCGCTTACCGATTCTGGGGAAACCGAGAACACTGGAGGCAACCATGCTGAAAGAAAGGACGGAGGATGGAGAAGGAGAAGAGAAGAATGATGGTACGATGGAAAATAAAATCACCTTTATACACGGCTACACGCACGTGCCCGATTGCCAAAGATTAGCCAGGGCCTGCTACTTAGCGAATCGATCGTCTCATTCGAATAAATAAGCGCGTCAATCTCACGCCATTTTCAGTCTTCAAAGTCCCTTGATAAAACCAACACCCAGGCACGTAATACACAAACGATAGAAGTACAAAAGCTACTCAACTGGCAACCGTGGCCTTGACACGAAAGCGCTGCATGGCTCGTTTGAATAAACTGCGTGTCGGCTTCGCTTCACCCAGATTGATCTTTGCCACGTCATCGATGAGAAACAGAGCAGAGCTGCCAACATTCTCGTCCTCCGGCAGATCAGGGACGACAACATCCACGGTGGGTTCAGTAGGTCCATGAGCAGGGGTAGCAGGGCCAGTACTGTCGTCCGAAACATCGCTCGAGGTCACAGAAACCGGCCGAGGAGGGGCCAGCAAACCATCGAAGGGAGGGGTGTCGTAGAGATATACCTCGACAGATCGCACATCGGAAACAGGAGACTCACACAGAGTGCCTTCTGGCGACTCTGGGTGAGTGGGATCGGCGTAGAACTCGGCAATCGCGCGTTGGGCTGAAGATGCGTGGACCAATTCAGCTTCGGATAGAAAGAATGAGTCGAGCTTGAGGACATCCTCCCTCAGTTTCTTGATGGACGGCCGAGCCCGAGGTTCACGACGGAAGCAGTTCTTGAGAATTTCGTTGACACCACGAGAGATCGGCAGAGACTGGAGAAGAAAGTCGTTGTTCTCCAGGAATGTGAGATAGCATTCATCGCCGACTTCAGCAGCTTTCCACGGATTGCGTCCAGAGATCATGTTGGTAAGGATGACACCCAGTGCCCAGATATCCGACTGCCGGCAGGAATAAGCTTCGTTGAAACCTAGGTCGATCGCCTCTGTGTGTAATCAATGTCGTATGTTGGCCAGGCAGAGTGAGCGTAAAAACTGACCGGGACTCATGTAGAAGGGACTACCAAGTCCGATGTCTGTGCACATTGAACTTTGCGTCGAGAGACCGAAATCACCCAAGAACATCTGCGTCCCTTGACTGTCACATAAGATATTCTCCGGCTTGAGATCGCGATGAAAGACGTTGTTATCGTGACAGAATTGTACAGCATCCAAGATCTGACAAAACGCTTTCTTCACGAGCGCTGTGTCCCGACGGAAAAGGTGCTTCTCTGTGATTGCGACGAACAGATCTCCTCCAGGGCAGAAGTCGAGGACAACGAAGATGTGATCAGGGTCGATGAAGTATCGGTGCATTGTGATGATGTTGGGATGGCTTGACATCTAGGCGAGTTGACTGAACACGGAAGAGACTAAGGAATACTCGATAGACGGACCATCCGATGCAGTTTCAACTCGCGAATCTGAAACTCAGCCTCCCTAGATCCCGCAGCAAACTTCTTGAGACACTTGACAGCGTAGTAGACAGGTTCTTCTTTGGGCGATGAGAGCAAGAGAGCCTTGTATACGATCCCATAGGCTCCAGATCCAAGGCGAGCAACGAGACGCAATCTTCCTTCGTCGACAGTCTGCCCAACCAGGTCTGGTAAACTTTGTGTGACAGCAACGGGAGCCATAGAGAAATAATTGATAATTGTTGCTGTTGAAGAGGAAACGGATGAAGGAGTAGTATGTGAGATCAACTCTGGCTAGCGTGTGGAAGATCAAGGTAAACGGAAAGAAGTAGAGGATGAGGGGTGATGTTGACGCCCATTTATAGCAGTAAACAATCAATCACAAACCCCCTTTGTTCCAGTTCACCAATGACGACGCGTCGTTTACAACCATATGTGACCAAAACCACGCGTAGAACGTAGTCAAAAACGGTCTGAACCATGGTTAATACAAGTCTAGTTGCTCTGATCCCAACATCCGGGAATCCGGGGCGGGGATCTCCGCGGATGATTGTCGAAGCAGGGCACCATCAAAATAGATCAAAACCCCGCACTGAGGAATTTTCCGGGCCGGTGCTTCTCTGTTTTACAGATGACTTAAATCGCAGTGCCCCGGACCGGGCCATACATCTCCCTCTTGCTCTTGACCATGTCTGACAACCCATCCTTCGTCCTCAAAGGTAGGTTTGCTTACGTCCAACATGTCGTCAAGCTCAATCACAATTGTTCAGCGGTCGAGCAAACCGTCTATGAACAGCGGCCGATCCCCGAAATCTCGGATGATCAGGTGCTCGTGAAGGTGAAGAAAACAGGTAATCCTTCGGGTTTCTTCTGGCAATTCACGATCCTGAATCATAACGTATGCAGGAATCTGTGGATCCGATGTGAGCAAGAATGGGCTTGTGTTCTGGTATGTGAAGACTGAGAGTGTAGGTGCATTATCTCGTGCATGGACGAATCGGTGACTTTGTCGTCAACAACCCCATGGTATGCGTGTCCCAGGAGGGCGTTTTTTTCCGTTATGATGTTGTTACCAGATTTTGGGCCACGAATCTTCTGGAATCGTGGAGAAAGGTCGCGTCCATTGAATGACCGCGGTGCTTCGGGCTTATTTTCTGACGGTGCGATAGTCGGCTCCAAGGTCAAGGACCTCAAAGCGGGCGACCGGGTCGCTGTTGAGCCAGGCGCCACTTGTCGTGAGTTTTCTGGACATTTGGATCCAGCTCTCTTTCTCTGATTTCGCGTCTCCAGGCCAGTGCGAGGCTTGCAAGTCTGGTCGCTACAATGTATGTGTTCTTCATTCTTCTATCGCCCTGATCCTCATGGGCCGCAGCTCTGCCCTGATGTTGTTTTCGCCGCTACTCCACCCTATGATGGAACATTGACGAGATACTATCGTATTCCGTCCGATCTGGCTTACCCTCTCCCTGAGGGTGTTTCTCTCGAAGATGGTGCTATGGTCAGTGATATATTCTCTTTTGGCCTCCGCCCTTGTGCTCACTTCTTTGTATGGAGATGGAGCCCCTGGCCGTGGGTGTGCACGCGGTTTCGACCTTAGGTGGATTCAAAGCTGGTCAAGCTGTTGCAGTCTTTGGATGTGGACCTGTTGGTCTCCTTTGCATGGCTGTCGCCAAGGCCCTCGGTGCAAAGCGAGTCATCGCCGTCGATATCGTGCCTGCGCGCCTGGAATTTGCTACGAAATACGCTGCGACCGGTGTGTGGGAACATGCCTTTCCGATGATAATGCTCATTGTTCAAATAGAGAGCTACATTCCGATTTCGCCAAATGAGGGAGAGAGCAAGATGGACTTTAGCAAGCGTAATGCTGATGCCATGAAGGAGAAATTGAACATCCAAGATCGTGGTGCACAAGCCATCGATCTTGTCATCGATGCCAGCGGTGCTGAAGTTTCCATCCAAACCGCGTTGTACATTGCCAAGACCGGTGGAACTTACGTCCAGGTCATTCTTCCGTGTTTCCCTACATCTTCTTTTGCCTGATATTCGGTAGGTCGGCATGGGCAATCCTAATGTCACCATGAATCTTTCGATGATTATGGTCAGTATCAACCGCCTCTCCTCGTTTTTCATCTTCATTCATCTCATCTAGGTTAAAGAACTCGTTTACAAGGGCTCTTTCCGTTACGGGGCAAGTTTTCCGTTTCAGAAACTACCCGGTCATGCTTATCAACTCCTAATAGCCTGGAGACTATCCGTTGGCCATCTCCCTTGTCGCTCAGAAGAAGGTCGACCTCAAACCCCTGGTCACTCACAGGTACCACACTCTTTCTCTCTCAAAAATCCAACCAAATATCGACGCCTCCAGGTTCCAGTTCGATTCTGCTGCGGAAGCTTTCAAGGCCACGCGCAATGGGAAAAGTGAGGATGGAAAGAGTGTCATCAAGGCCATCATCTCTGGTATGGTTCTCCTTCGCGTTTCACAAATCATTGCTGACGGAAAACAGGTCCCGATGTGTCTATCGACGAGAACTAAGCAATCTATTGAGCAGTGGAATATATTTTTACAAATGTACAGTAGTCTATGCCTTGCAACAGGAGTTGCGTGCCGTCTTTTGGAGAAGCATCGCGTCAACCAAACAACGGTACACATCGCGGTCCCGACCTTCATCTGAGACAAATCAAACGCGCCCCATGCCCTTCCGCACGCGCAATCCCTACTATCTCCGCATCTCTGAGAGAAACGTTCTGCCCCTGTACCTCTATCTTGATGAGCGCCACGCCAACTGGATGACTGACACTCTCTTGCAACGCGTTTTGGCGGACTTGCAGCCCAAGTGGGGTCTAACATCCTTGTCTGCGATATGGTTCTGAGGATGCTCTCAGGATACTGCCGAAGCTCAGAGCTGAGGCCGATTCTCTTAATGCCAGCTCTGCATCGAACAAGAAAGCCACTGTCGACACTCACAGAGGAGGTCAGTTTGTCACTCGAATACACTGCTTGAAGCTAAAACACTTATCGAGTCAGACTCCTACGAATTCTGCTACTTCATACGGAAGACGGATCCCCACTCTGTTCTTATCAAGGTACGAAGGCTGCTCCCAAATCCATTCGCATACGCATTCCGTTCATGTTAGACCAGGCAGTTCTCCTTGGCACCGGCCCGGAAGCAGAGTCATGTCCTATCGCCTCTCCCGCCGTCGCAGTCGAAGAACGCTAAGCGAAAGGCTTCTATGGACAAGACTTCGAGTAAGCGTCGCAAGACTAAAGGCAAAGGCAAGGCGAAGGACATCGATGAAGTAGAGGCGGTCTCCAGCGATATCGACGAGGAGTCAATCAGCGAGGTTCCGGAGACGCTGAGACGATCTCAACGCAGTAAGAAAGTCGCTGCTGGTGACTATCGCGACAACAATAGGATCGAGGGGAATTCAGATGTTGACATGGATGACCTAGAGGTGTGCCTCTTTCTGCTCAAATCTCGCTGATCTAGCTCTGCACTAATCCACCATGTGTACCAGAATCTACACGATTCTCGAATTCCAATCAAAAGGGAAGGGTCCGTATCAGAACCCCCCTCAACGTTGGCTGGGACAGCGGCTACTCCCATCTCTCTGGACTTGGATGAGGAAGAAGAAAAACCTAAGCCCGTTTTGTCTGTCAAGTTCCAAGACTTTGCGATCTACGGACACTGTCTCTGCATCGTTGTGCAGCCATACCCCCCTTTCCGAGCCATGTCCGCATCATCTAGGGCCTCATCGCTTGCCCCGATTTTTTCAGCACCGAATACGTCGGGCCTTGCTCAAGCACGTACTGCTGCGGCAATACGTGCAAGAACGCCATTGTTTCTTCCCGACGACGACCGTAGCACTCCTGCGCCGTTTCCGATCCCAGCACTGGATGACACAGGGTCATCGGACCTCGATGAGGATGAGGATGTGGACATGGAAGTCGATGATGGGGGAATGCTGGCATTTAGCCAGACAATGAATACTTATAACCATGTGCGTGTTGGGGCTGCTGCCGACGATGACGACGACATCGATGGCGCAGTATTCTTTGGAGATGCAGATGAAGTACGGGAACTATGATTTAGTTCTTTGTCTGTTTTATCTCCGAAACCTAATAGAATGGAACGAAGAATCGAGCTAGTTCGGTTCATCCATGATACATACTTAGTCGGTCGTGCCTGCTGTCATATGAATTTTTTTCGGCCAGAATTTCGAAACGGTTGCCAGTGGCTGTGATATCATATTCTTCTTCCGACACTGTATGCTAATTTCGCGAGCGACACATCTCGCATGTCGGTCTTTCCGTGCTTCATGTTACGGAAAATGGACGCGAGCTGTCTCCTCCGCCGCGTCCCATAAACCGGAAAAGATTCGCAACATCGCGTTGGTAGCGCACATCGGTCACTGACGTCTGCTCACATCCTCCACACTGTTCTGACGGGCTATGCAGACTCGGGCAAAACCACGTTGACCGAATCCATCTTACTCAAGTCGGAATATCTTCCGGCTGCAGGCACCGTCGACTCCGGAAGCACCACCACCGACTTTCTTCCTGCTGAGCGCGAGCGCGGGATTACGATACAGTCTGCAAGCATTCCCGTGCGCTGGAAAGAATGGGTGTTCAATCTTATCGACACCCCTGGTCACGCGGACTTTGGGATGGAGGTTGAAAGCGCCAGCAGAGTCGTCGACGGTGCTGTCGTGCTTCTGGATGCAGTCGAAGGCGTCGAAGCGCAGACTCTTGGAGTTTGGAAGCAGCTAGATAGGTCAGTCCCTCATCAGGTGCTTCAGGCAGTGTTCACATACTTGCTCAAGGTACGGTGTCAAGACGAGGATGATATTCTTGAACAAACTCGACCGCCCAGGCGCGTCGTTTGGCGCGTCCATAGCGTCTCTGCTTTCCCATCAGCTCCACCCACATCCTGTCGCTGTGACATTGCCCGTCGCTTCATTCGATCCCATTGATTACACTCGTGCTGAGCCCGGTATTCAGGGCATCGTGGACCTGCTCAACTGGGAGCTCTGGCGTTGGGATGCTCCGGCGTCCGAATCCGAAACCCCCACTGTGACGCGCCACAAACTGCCCTTGACATCCGAAGAACTCGCTGAGACACCCTTGTTCCCCGCTGGACATCCTCTACTCGAACATCTTGGACCGGCTCGCATTGCGTTGGTTGACGCGATTGCAATGACGTCTGAAGATATCATGGAATACATTTGCTCCGTCCCGCCCGGCCTTGACGCCTATCTGGAACTCAAGAGCAACGTACTCATGAACAATCTGCGTGAAGCAACACTGGGCGGAGATCTACTCCCAGTTGTATGCGGAAGCGCGATGAAACACATTGGAACCGACTTGGTCATGGACTACATCGGAGGGTTGTTTGCTAGTCCTCTTGATGTGCTTCCCGAGAAGGAAACCAAGGTCCCTGTTCCTAGTTCATCTGCACCCGTTCGACTGCTGGCTTGGAAGGTGACGTGGCACAAGCGCCTTGGCTGGATGACTTTCGTTCGAGTGTATTCAGGAAAACTCACGCGACGCATCACCCTTTTGAATCAGAGCCAAGGCAACGCGAAGGAACGCATCTCGAAATTGCTTTTGTTATACGCGCAGGACATGGCAGAGGTCGAAGAGCTCGGCTTTGGCTCCGTCGGTGTGATTCTCGGGATGAGAGGCGTCAGAACTGGAGATGTTCTGAGCAACGTCAAGGATGTCGACGAAGACTTTTCGCTTCAGATTCGGCCTCCTCCGCCGGTCATATCGGCGTCAGTGATTCCTCGTGCTCATGCCGACCTTCAACCTGTCCAGGACGCCCTCCTTGCCCTTTCTCGGACTGATCCCAGTGTTCGAATCGAGACGAGCGGAAGCGAAGGTCAGATGCTGGCCCATGGCTTGGGTGCTCTGCACCTGGAGATCGTTGAAGGACGGCTGAAAGACGAATGGGGTGTCAATTGCGTGTTTGGTGCCAGACGTGTCGGTTATCGAGAAAGCGTTGGGTCGACCCTCAGAGATCCAAACGCCAGCAATGTGTGGAAGTCGGAAGTTGGTGGTGCAACAATCTCCGTGGAGATTGTTCTGAAGGTGCGGGCATTGACAGAAGAAGAAGTGGGGGATCCTACATGGGACGGAAATGTCGTCGTCGATGCGGACAATCGACCATTCGACGCTCCAGCCATCGGCACATCTCAGTCACCCACAATCAATCTGGCAGCTGGCATACAGACAGCCTTGTCAAATTCCCCTTTCGCTGCCCTTCCCCTGGTCAGAACTCACGTGCAAGTCGTGTCCTTTTCCCTCCCGCCGAGTGCGCCGCCGACAGTCCTGCAAGGAGCCGGTGCTGTGCTGCTGCGAGAGCACTTGAAATCTGCGGGACCTGGTGATATCATGGAGCCTTGGATCAATGTGCGGGTGACCGTGACTGGAGATAGTGTCGGACGGGTCGTCCGTGATCTAGGAGAAAGAGGCGGCAGGGTTGTAAGTCTCGGTGGTACGAAGGAAGGGGACGAGCTGGACGAGGGCTACTCGACTGAGGGAGTGTATGTTCCTCCACTCTCCCTCTCACCTTCAACGAATGGTGGAAATGTAGGCCGTGGACCAGCTGCAAGGCAGACTATTGTTGCCCAGGCCCCACTCAGCCAGATGCTAGACTATGCCCTCAAGCTCCGAGCATTGACTGGCGGTCATGGGCAATTCGAACAGTCCACCGCCGGGTACTATGCCGTTTCCGCAGACAGAAAGCAGGAAGTCTTGCGGGAACTGGGTAGAGCGTAGAATTCGAAAGGTATTGAACTGTAATATAATTATGTAGTCCCCCAGCAGATGGCTTCCACCAACCTAACAAAATTATGGAACGAAGGGAATCCACGTTCCGACTCGTTTACGGTATTCTTCATAATCTTTCCCAAAGAAAACAACCAGCGCCCTCTCCTCAGCCTTGATGCGATAGTAGAAGAACCGCCACATAACCACCATGTACCCAACAACCGAGATCGGATTCCCGAGCACGATCTGGGTACCAACGGCCCACCAGAAGAACCCCGTATACGATGGGTGGCGGAGATAGGCATACACGCCTGTAGTAACTAAGATGTGGTCGTCCCGCTTCCGGAACGCGACAGCATGCGAGAAGTTGGTGGCAGCGTGGATCATGGCACAGGACCGCAGAGTCTGCCCTCCCAAGACGAGCACAAGACCAATTCCCGCAAGCCATTGCGGGTACAGCGACTTGAAGCCAGGAAAGAAGAAGAGCGTCACAAGATATTCGATGATACTGACGCTGTGAGCGATGTGATACAAGCTTCCGTTTTCGAGGAGGAATGCTGAGTGATAGGGTAAGCTTAACGAGAGACACGAGCAGTGGCCGACCACCCACAGTCTACGCTGCTTTTATCAAAGTTCCATCCCACAGTGACTGCGTATTCGTCCCAATGAAAGAAAGACCACGCGGCTGCAAAGAAGGCAAGGTGCGGAGTGGTCCACCAAGACCATACTCCGGTATGATTCAACCCATTGTTCGAGAGACCGGCCACAAAGGTGAAGAAGCCGAGCGAGAACAGCGAGCCGAGAATGAATGAGACTGTGGATGCGGCGAGGGCTGTATTCGGGATGCGGCCAGTGTATTTCGCCGGTGGCGGTGGGTGCAGCGGGTTGACCGGTGGTGTCGCGGTAGACATGGGAGGATGAGACAAAAGAGACAAAGATGTGCTATGAACTCTCAGACAGCATTATGATGATGTTGAGCCCAAAGAGGGAATGACAACAACAAGAGGTGATCAGTGGCGGTGCATTGTGTTCTTGAACTCCGCAAAGTCAGGAAAACCTGGAAATATTTCTGCGCAAGAGACAAACGAGCGTAGGAGGCGTGGTAGAAATTAGCCAGTAGTGAAGAACCAGCTTGAAAGCAAATTGAGGGATGCGGGAAAAGCTTCAGGCAATTTGCGTCCGCTCGGGATCGAACTGTGTAGCTGGTATTGCTGACTGAACGCAATTATGCGAGTGTACAAGTGGCTGCCTAGTTGCACGTGCTCAACTTTACTTCGCGCAACTCACTTTTCTTCACAGGCCGACCTCACCGCCGTGCGTGTTCATCTCGTCTTTGTCGCGTGTTCCGTCCGTTTCCGCCCTCTCCTCACCTCCCAACGACACTATCGCTGTGGGAAACGGGCGAAAACTGCGCTGTTGAGGATAAAGACTAACTGGCAATTTCTCTATAGATGTACGACGTTCTCAAGACGGAAGAATTGGATATCCCTGAGGGAGTCACGGTCGAGATCAAGTCCCGTCTCATCACCGTCAAGGGACCTCGTGGAACCCTGTCGAAGAACGTCCGCCATGTGAACATGGACATCCGCCTCCTCCAGACGAAGAATGCCCACAAAGTCACGCTCGCAGTCTGGCAGGGTGGCCGCAAGCACATCGCTTGCCTCCGCACAATCAAGAGCTTGATCACAAACATGATTACGGGTGTGACCAAGGTGCGCCAGTCCGTCGCAGCTGCTACCGACATCTCAATGAACCGTCAATGCAGGGCTTCCGATACAAAATGCGTACCGTCTACGCTCACTTCCCCATCAACTGCATCATCCAAAACTCTGGCGCTGACGTCGAGATCCGGAATTTCCTTGGGGAGAAGGTGCGCTCACAGTCAGTGCACCGCGAATTCATATGCTGACCCATCCGCGTTCAGACTGTGCGACACGTTTCCATGCTGGAGGGTGTCACGATTGCCGAGTCTACGGACCAGAAGGACGAGCTCATCCTCGAGGGCAACGACATCGACATGGTTTCACAATCTGCTGCTTCTATCCACGGTTCATGCCTGGTTCGCAACAAGGATATCCGTAAATTCCTTGACGGCATCTACGTTTCCGCGAAGGGCACCGTTGTACAGACCGAGTAGGGGTAGCCATGTGTCCGTATGCATTTATGAGGAGTTGCAGATTATGCTCATGCCCAAAACATCATCTTCCTGGTTCATCCTCGTTTGCTTTACCCTGAGATTAATGGAGCCAATCAGTCTGGCTAGCAGAACGGTATGTAAACTACGGTCTTCATCTCAGCAATATCGGCTGCTCCAGCGAAATGTTGGATACAAATGCGTTCTCTGATGCATCTGATATGGGCCGTGTGTCATCCATATATGGATTACTGATAGATCTGATTTGCCTGAAGTAATAGATTCCAAACCTTAGCAGTAAGCCCAATGCGTCGATTGGTAGTGCTGTAGTAGAAGTTGAACAGTAGGATGATGCAGTATTTGAGAGGTTGAATGGGTCGTTGATTGTCGGGGATCATAAGCGACGGACGATCAATTACGATGTGAGCAATTGAGACTGGACCGCACTGCTCGGCGTCCGCCAGAGGGAGTCTGATTTAATTCATCATTTACACACGGAATATAAGTTCGAGACTAAAATGCGTTTTCGATGATCATAGTACATGGATGTGCTGTGCATAAGTCCTGTAATTGAATAAAGATAAGGCCCGGATGACGCGCCGCTTGCTTAGAACGAGGAAAACTATGACTCTATAGCCAATGCCAACTTCTTCAGGGGCGGAGTGCCTTCAGAATGCAAGCCAGCACCATTTGCTTCCAGTTCCGATTCCTCAGCCTTACGTTTGATCCCTACGAGCAAAGGCTTACTATCCGACCCAAACTGTTTTTGAGTCGGCGACAACGACCCTCGTGATGGTGATACAGTGCCCAGCAGAGAGGCCGACGCTACTTTGGTCAACACAGCAGAAGCAGAGGCCGGTATTTGCCCATTCTCGGGTGTATTGGATCGACTCCTTACACTTGCCAGCTCGCTCTTCAACCTCAACGCCAGCCCATTAGTAGCCTCAGCGTGGCAGGTCGCATGATACACCTTGCGTTCAGGACCATTGAGTTCGTGCACACGCAAAAAAAGACCGGCACCCACTCGATCAGCCTTCGACACAGCGTTTCGCCAGACCCATTCTTCTTCCTCATCATTCCACTCGTTCTTGAAAGTTTCTTTGCAAATGGGGCATGCCAAAGATACGGCTTCCTCCCCTGGCGGCACAACAACGTACTGCGCTCGCAGATCTGCTATCCGCTTGGCCTCTTCAGCGGCCATCGCAGCTTTGGCACTCAGACCTCGAGGTCTCGCTCCATCGGCACGACCTTTGCCCTTGACGTCAGAAACATCGCTGATCCAGTCCTACTATAGCGTCAGCATACAGCGCATGCACCAGAGCACAAGTGATACGCGCCTCGATGCTCACAAACCAACTTCTCGCGTGACCGCGTCCGATGTTCTGGTTGGCCCGTCGATTTTGCTGGAAATGCATGTCAAGATGCTCTTCCATGCGCTGCTTCCCTGCAGCGGTGTCTGAAAATCGGACTCCGCACTGCCTACACTGTAGCGCCATCCGGTCGTACAAGAACTCGGCAACATCAGTGCGCTTCCTGTAAGGATCATGATCAGCACTCAGTAAGAGAATACAATTGAGTAAATACCTTGTAACATCTGTACTTGTCAGTCGCACACCACGTAACAAAATGGCATCACGATAGGCCCTGGAAGCATCACGGTCAAGATCAGGTGCTTGTTGTTCGGGCGTGTCATCGGTCTTATCACCCCCGAAGCCTTGCTTCTTCAACGTGGTCAACAGGTTCAGGATACTGTCTTGTGATATCAGAGTCGCAGCTGTCGAGCTACTGGCAGGTGGAGGCTCAGATTTAGCGAATGATCCGGAATATCCGAAAGGAGGTGGTTGAGCCGGTGCGTTGTTGTATACAGGTGTTGGAGTATGAGAAGGGGGAGCCGGCCATGCCTGCTGAGGCTGTGGTGGAGGTTGAGGCACAGGAACGGGTCGCATCAGCGACCTCAGCTGAGCCAGAATTTGCTCTAACTCCGGATACGAGACACCGGTTTCAATTAATCTGCGCAACTACGAACAAGTCAGTAAGGGTCAGACAAACGCAGGGACAGCGAACCTGTTGCAGAATGACGATGTGGTTTTGTGACGTTGTGTCATAAGGGTTCGCGTGAGACGCCCGCTCCTTCTGACTCAGTGTGAACTCGAGCTCGGTAAGAACCTGAGCCTTGAACACTTCCGCCTGAGAGAATACGATGGGGAACACAGCTGTGCGAGGGGCACGACGACGTACATTGCCTTTCTGCCATATACCCCGCTCAATGGCCGCCTGCGCCGGCTCGCCGAACAACGGTGCCCCAGTAGGCGAACCTGTCCTCCAAGTGATCAGCATTTCCTCCATCTTTCCGCGGGTCACTTCGTCTACTGAGGAGTGCGTGTCTAGAAACAGCGAGACCACGATTCCCGAAAAGTGCCGAGCGTAGGGATCAAAGACGTTTTTCGAGATGGCGTCGAGCAGATAGAAAGCGGGAAGTTTCATCCAATGCGGAACCTGAATGGCAGGTGCGTCGGTAGGTGAGCGAGAATGGGGCCAACCTGTGCCACTCACCTGCCGTATGTGGGACTCGATGCATTGGACAATGATCTCAGCGTAGCGGGTAAAGTCTTGTGCTATGACAGAGAGGTTCTGAATGATAGGCCTGGAATTGACCTTGAGCTCCGCTAGATGTCGTGAATAGTCTCTGCGGAACGAGGCGGGGTCAGGGTTATACACAGGAGGGGGAGGGGGAGAGGGTTGGGGCTGGTAGTATTGGGGTTGGAAATGCTGAGGCGGCAGAAACGCCGGATGGCCTGGATGATGTTGTTGGGAGTACATAGCAGATCTCACGAGCTCGACGAGGGCCAGTGTATGTACACCAATTCTGTACACTGAGTGTATCTATGCAAGAGCCAACGATGAATGTCACGCGTGACAAGTTGCCTGGTGTTGTTTTATCAGTCACATGATGAGTAATAGAGTTTTTGAGCTCGTGACAGGCGGGCCAACGAGAATCTAATCTCACTATCCAGTCGCAGTCCAGAAACCCGGAAGATACCCATGTATAGATTATGTAAAGCGTCAATTATAGAGTACATACACCGTCAAACGTTACCCTTTTCATCCACAGCAGGCACGACCATCCGCTCATCAGCGACCAGCTCCTCCTCTAGAGGACTATGACCATTACCGTTGGCATAATGATCCGGGACCTTTTCCGCGCCCCTCTCAAGGTTGCTCGCGTCGGTGTTCAAATCGGCGGGATGATCCATAGCAAGTGCGGCAGCCAGCCTTTCCCGCACCTTCTCTACGCGCTTGGTGTGGTTTCCGCCGATGGCAATAAAGACGGCAGAGAATATCCCACAAAGGAAGCTGGCTGGGATGAGAATACCCGTGCTCCATGCAGGCCGCTGGAAGCTGCGCAAGGCAATGAGCTCATAAACATAGCAACAAATCGAATCTCTGACCGATCTAATCCCCACATGGTGCCACAGAGTATGATCTGACAAAGATGATGAGACCGGGGTATGCACTCAAAAAACCGAGACAGAGTTCACCTGGAAGATGGAATTACCGTCGTTCAAACAGCATATGAGCAACGCAGTGCTGAGCACACAGTCGCATTAGTTCTGATACACGAGAAATGGGGGAAACCATACTTGATCGGGAACGCCTAAAGAAGCAGTCAGTGAAGAGCCTGAACACAAAAAGAAAGGCACGAACGCGATGAGTCTCAGTTCCATGTGCCCGATACCAGGTTTGATGCCGTTGGAACTTCACTTGCTCTAGTTCATCTGTGAGCGGCAAAAATGGCCAAAACAAGGCCCTCTACTCACGTCGGTGCAGATACTTCTGCTCTTCGTCGGTGAGAACGTGAACATAATTGGGGTCGTAAGCAGGGTCTGGTAGATCGTCCTCGTCAAACAGAACGGGCAATCCGGCTTTCAAACGCAGCCTGCGGGTCTTGCGTTTGTAATGCCAAATCCAGAATACCCCTGAATTCGATTCAGCATAGATCACTTTCGAACTGAGAGGTGCGGCGTACTGTAGGTGTCCAGAACGCGTGAGGGTATCAATCCGATTCCGGTGACAGTGAACAATCCTAAAGTTCAAACGTCAGAGAATCGCCTCGCTCAATTAAAGAAACCAACTCGCCGTTTTCTACTTGCGAGCTGACTTCCACCCAAAATCCTTGTGTGTTTGCGTTGTGGAAATTGATGATCTTGACCAAGAAAATGACGATCGCAGCTCCCCAAAACACTAATGGACAAGTTCAGAAATCCTTGGAAGTGGAGCAGAGGGATCAGACGCGCCTACAAAGAAGCCATAGACTCCAGTTATCATCTAAGCTCCGGCTCTGATTAGTCGGTCCAGGCGACAGAATGGCACAACTTACACCCAAAGCTGGATAAACGCCAGTTAGCGAACAACGTTCGTGCCGCACAAAGCTACTCACGCGTTTTGAGGAAAGCTAAAACACCCTTCATCGTACGCCGGAACTTCGAAGGTTTCTTCAAGACATCCTGCACATGGCGGTCTAAGGAATCCTCGTATTCTTTTCCAGGACGCTGTCCGTCCTCTGGGTCCGTGACGTCCGAAATAGACGGCGACGACAGTGTCACGACAGGCTTGTGAGAATGCCATGGGGGGCTATCACGACGGGTAAGTGCAAACCCAAGAAAGTTAATGATAGCTCCACGGACAAAAGAATGGCATTTGCAGCGTTAGTGAGCGTAGACACAGTTGCAACTTGAGGGTCTGTTTCCCATAGATAGCATCAATATGCGACTGATTTCCACGGCCGGGCCACACACCAATAACATCCAAATGCTCAACAACCTGGTCGACATGGTCGTCCAGATCCTGGTCGCTGTCGTCCCGCCCCAGTCCAGGGCGTTGAGATTCCGCGTCAGAGACACTAAGGGCGCTTCCAATAAGCCCAGGCTCGCCGTCCGAGCGCGCCCGTACGACGACGTCTGTGTTCACGCCAGAGTGGTGCGACAGAGGGGTGGCCGACCGCCCCAACGACTCGGGTGACGCAGCGCGGAAATTTGAGGACAGCACACGAGAGCGCGTGGAGCCGACGACATGGCTTTGCACCCTGCTGCTGCGCGGAGATGGGCGAGTGTGTGGAGGCGAGGTGGAGTCGGACCCAGCGATCGGGACACCCGTTTCTGAGGGGGGCTTGAAGATTTCTGTCAGAGGCCGTGGGGGTATCGGTTCGACCGCCACATAGGTGCTGCGACGAACGCGAACGGAAGGCATATGAGGAACGGGGAGGAGGAAGGAAAGATCCTCGCCTACTTTGACGTCAGCCTAATTTCATAAACATCTTTCCCGATGTCCCGATTCGCATCAGACCGACCGACACCGATTGATAGACGCCAAGGCCAACTTTGATTCAGATATATCTTTCACAGCTTCTAAGTATAGACTTGGAGATACTGGAATGTCCGGAGTTTTCAATCCTCCTTGAGCTTAGCCTCTGGTCTCGGCCAGACCCGTTCAATCACGCGCCATAGCACGAGATTAACCACTGCCAGCATACAAGACCCAAAAAGTCCCACGACTGCCGTGAGCCCCGATCCCTCCAACACACCAAAGATCATTTCAGCGACCTTCGCGTCAGGGGCAGGTCTATCGACATCCAGCTCCAATTCAAACGGCAGCCGGTTCCGATCGACAAAATGGCGAGCAGCAGCGAGCCCCGACGCGAATCCGTCCTCGTGGAAGCCGTATCGGAGGTAAGCACCGGCATACGACAGCCCTCGCGTTCGCTGGATGCGCGGCACGAGCTTCTGAGCCTGGACCGCACTGCCGTCGAGCACTGGATGGTCGTATCGCCAGCGACCTCCGGTGGTGCCCTTGCGGGGCTCGAATGGAGGATTGAGAGTCACCAGGACAGGCCCGAATTTGGATTCAGGAATGTGCTGCAACGCGTTCATCCCATCTGGCACAGCAGTTCAGTCAAGTTACAGGGTTATCGCCCTCCAGATGTGCTCACAGGTCCTACAAAGGGTCAGAATTGAACGGGATATAATAAAAGCTCACGCACAAGGACACCTGGTCCGAATTCGCCTTTCGAGCACCGTGGTCATCCAGCTCAGACTGCGTGAGATAATTCCAACACGACCAAGCCATCCGACTCCGAGGCATCAACTGCAACGCTGATTAGTTCCGCTCACTGCACCCGCGTGCGCACGAACGTTTGTGTCGCAATGCAGCACGGCTTCGTTCTGGTTCCACTGGAACTTGCCCAGGATAGCTTCCTCCTCCGCAGTCAGACCTTCTCCGGCTTGCAGGATCGAGAGCGCTGTGTCAGAGTGGCATGCAAAGATACATGGTCGTACGTCTCCGTCACTCCGGCAGATGTGACGAGGTCGACTGTATCTCGTTCAGGGAACGTACTGACCGCTCTGATCGGAGTAGACAAATGCAGTTGATGTTCAGGCAGCTTGGACAATATGCGATTCACGTAGACTCGACTGTGGGGTGATGGTGACTCACAGCTCTCGCGTGTAGACAGTAGTTGCGCACCTTCCCCCATCCAGTGTCAACCAAGACGGCTTTCCGGTCACCTGGAGCAGATGATGATTGCTCATGAACTGGATCTGCGCGGTTCAAACGTTCCACATTCAGTCTATGAATGGACCTTGCTATCGTCACTCACGAGAGTCTTCGCGGGAAAGTCAAGAGCGCATTTCTCCGGCGGCGTGCTCCAGATACAAGCCGTCATGGGCTAGTAAGTAGTCGCACTGGTCAGCAACAGCAAAATGGTCCTAGCCGATCCCCTACAATCAGATAATTGTCCTTGAAGGACATAGAATACCCCTCCTTGTCCAGGTATTCCCCAATAGACGTTTCCGCCGGAAAGTCGTCGCGTAGAATGGACCGCGCACACGCGTTGAACCGCAGCACGTCATACAGCAAGCGCCACATGTCAGGATCGACGAGCCTCCACGGCTGGCAGAACACAGTGAAGATCGTGTCTCCCGCCCACTCGAAGGCACCGCGATCGCGCGACACGCTGAACGTCATCTCCGTCGGCAAGATTCGGATCTTATTCAATTCGAGAAAGTTGATGAAGTTGGGGTATGTGCTCGGGTTGAAAACAATCTACAGGGCTGGATGAGTGCCTGACGCGCCCAAAGGCTGCTCAGAATAACGTACGAAGCCACTTGAAACGCCGCGCGAGCCAAAACTGTGAGACTCGAACTGGCGACGCGTCGGGCACGTACGTATCGACATACACACCCTCCTTCTTTCCTGGTGGCGCAAACATGACCGTGTTAGCATGTCCGCCAGGTCGGTCGTCGGCTTCGTACAAATGCACTTCGTGGTCGCTGTACTCATTGAGGAGCTGCGAAGGGAAGGTTCAAACCCGCTACAGTACATGCAACGAGCTGAAAGTTCACCCAGGTGGCGCTTAGGCCGGAGACGCCTGAACCGACGATAGCGATTTTCATTGGGAAGGGTGGGGAGAGAGCAGAAGGATGTGATGACGCCGAAGACGCACGCACGTTACATACTTTCGAGCAACCGATCGCGCCCCTTCTTTCCGTCGTCCCCGTCATCACATCAATCGAACCGACTGTTCAGTGTTCTCCCGATTGGACGCCAACGATATGATGCCCCGCTGCGTCGGTTTTGGTGTACACCGATTTAGCCATCCTAAAGCGCTTAACATACTTCCCTCCACTGTGACCGCCATCCGCTGAACAGCCCCTTCCGACTTTCATCATCAAACCAGAGTCGGACAAATTTCGATGCATTTGTCGGGCTGTCCACAGCTCAGTCGTTGGTTGGGGATCTCTGCGTCGCAAGATGGGTTGTCGACCCAGGCCCGACTGGCCCAGGACGTCTTGTATCGAGATGCCACGGGCACTTCTCCAGGACACTGTCTATCGCACACTGCTGACTTGTCTGGTCATCGAATCTCTCTGGCTGTCCTCAATCTCTCTGATTCTGCTTTACTATGATCTGCATGTGAATTGCTCTGATTGTCTTCAACGGCTAGCCCAGCGGCATCGCATCCGTGTCTACAATAAATACCCAGCTCGACGAGATTGGAACTGATTCTTCTTCTCGGGCGGCTGAGCCACCTTTTTTTCCCGTTTCTCCGCCAGAACTTTACTTTACTTTTTCTTCTCCTTCAATCGCCCATGCTCTTTGCTCCCATCATCGCACTTGCTGCAATCGCATCTGCCGCTCCGACACGCTTGACCCAGCGCAGCTGTGATCTCAAGAGTGCGGATCACCGTCTGCAGCGCAAAGCGGGCGCTGACATTGACACCCCTCTCCAGCGTGTCTGCTCAATCTCGCACCCACCGGCAAGTACCTAGCCGCATCAACCACACTGCCACACCGCGCTCATCACCACACCTGAAGTGGGACTGTCGTGTGGACTGGCTGTTGCCCAGGCGGATGTCGGTAAGCACTCGATCAACATCAGCTCCATCACCCGTCTCTCAGTTTTCGTCGACGCCAGACCCATTCACGGATGCGGGCTGCATTCTCGCTGCTGTGCAGGACGCCGTCGCTCTGGTACGCCTTGACCCTGGGTACAGACATGCGATATCGGCATTCATTCACCCATTTTCCCAGCCCGCCTCGTGCAGCGGCTGTCTCGCCTCGCTTGGGCTGGCGGGTGACATCGAAAGTGTCAAGAGCAAGATCGAGGGCATCTTTTGAATGTGGTGCATGTAATGTGTTAATTTTGATAACAACTTGGAAGGTGCTTCTGCAATGTTGCGAGATCCGTACAACTTGGGTGATGAAAGTCAGTGCATTGTAACAATCGCGATGTTTTCCTCTGATGGAAGCGGTCCAATCTCGACGGACAAGCTGCCTGGTTTCTAGACAGGTGCTGAAGGAAATCGCAGAACAGATCAGATCCTTTTCACAGCGAGCAGTAGGTAGACGATACGATATCTATAATAATAACTCCGTTGCGAAGGCGGTGAGTAAAATGCGGGTGTAGTATGAGTGAGTTGGTACATGTATGCGTGTCTATCCAATGGTAAGCGGCAAAAAGTAGATGGTGGTATGCAGATCGAGCCAAATCCGTCAGATGCTACAAATGAGCCACGCCAGCGCTCCCCGTCCGATTACGCCCGAAAATGGTCGCAAACTTTTTGTTGTGCGTGGGAGGGTGGCTCTGGGTCATCGAGGACCGCGACTCCGAGTCGGACTCGACCGGCGGCGTCTCGGGCCGGTGTCTCCTGCCCAGCTTCCATCGCCGCTGGCTGTCGGTGTCCGAGTCCTCCCCGGGCCCATTCGTCACGGCCTTGCCTGCGATCCACTTCGTCTTGGAGATGAGTTCCCGGGCGACGGGCAGGACGGGGACCAGCGGCTGGTGGAAGGCCATCTTGAGCCAGCCTTTCCAGCTCATGTCCGATGGGATGAATTGGTTCACAAGCTCTTCAAACTATGCGAGAGATGTTTTTTAGCTTGCAGGTCAGCACAATAAAAACCACGGGGACACGCACACTCCATGTTTGGTTCCGATACTCAAGGTCCCTCGTTCTGATATGCGCGTCGCGACAGACGAAAGACTGCTCTTTCGACACGCTCAACAGCAGATTCAGACTCGATATCCTGACCAGCACGAAACTCTTCTGGGACGACCGGGTCTTCATCTCAGCAGCGTCGCCCGTCTTGCGCGGGCCCGAGACCACGTTCTTCTGTGTGCTCGAGCTAGCAGTGGACGAGGAATGGGAGATGGGAGCCGGCATCGAGGCCTGCCGCAGAGCTCCGCTCGACGCAGTCCGATGCAACGTCCGAGGCGGGGTCAACGTCGCGGACCGCAAGTCCGTGAACGACCTCGACGCGCTGAGCCGCATCGGCGCGGCCAACGCTGTCGGTGCCAGCGTCGTGGACGCCAAAGCCGGCACTGAAGCCGAAATCCCAATCGGCATCTGCGACGGCTCCGCTGTCTCCGGCGGTGACTGATCGACCGACGTCGGCTGGCTATCGTCCTCGAGGATCATTTTACGGTTTCTCCGATCGGGCCAGACGTATTCCATGATGCGCCGCCCGACGCGGGCGTCGACCTGCAGCCGCATCGGGTGGAAGTTGAGCTCGAACGATTCGTAGATCGTGATCCCGCCCACTGGAGCGAGGACGGACCACGTCGCCATCACAAATATCCCTTTCTGGTGAACGGAGTGAGACGCAATTCCAATGATGACAGCCACCACACACACCTTGAGCAAAGGATGGTTCGCCGGCTCATCGTACTTGCACAGAATCTCCGCCCACCGTGCGTTCTGCGCGCCATCGAACGCCTGCAGATTGCCCACACTGAGGTCATTGACGCTCGAGCTGTCCTGGCGACTGAGCCACCAAAAGTCGATGTCCTGCACGACCAGCTTGGCCAACATCTCCCGCTGCTCGTCAAGCATCCTCCAGCTGATCTCGGACGACGACGTGTGCAGCAGCAGCGATGACTTGGATTCTGATTGCTGGTCTCGCTCGTCCTGGGCCAGTTGGATGCAGTCGAACAGAGCATTGAGCTCTTCGGACAGGAGCTGGCAGCACTTCAGATGAGAACACAAGTGGATGACACAGAGGATAAGATCACGGACCATCTTATGCGCCTTCAGCTTCAACAGCTCCAACGCACCTTCCTCGAGACCCAGATGGCTGAGATCGGCGGTGTCCTCCGTCTCCGTTGCATCGCGCAGTCCCGTCTGCAAGTCCTTGACCACGCCCGCCACCGAAAACAGATCCTTGAAGTCATACGTGAAGAGCAGCGTCTCGAGCTTGTTCGTGCGCGTCTTCAACGCCGCGTCGGAAAACAGGATCAGCTTCGTCACGATCCTCGAGATGATCTGGAAATGCGCGTCGTTGGCGGTCACGGTGAATTTGGGGATGTGGACCTGGATCAGATCCGTCTGGTCCTGCAGATGCCGGAACTCGGAGTTCCGGGGGACCACGTTGTTGCGCAACCGCAGGCGGTTGAATTTGTCGTAGTGGAAGGCCGCGTCCGTCTGCGGCACCAGACGCTGGAATTCCTCCGTGTCGCACCGGAAGTCGATCAGCACCTCCAGCGGAACACACCCGTCACCCGCGTATTCGCGCGACTCGGGTGTGAACGTCTGCAAGCCCGACAGGGTCGTGTACGTCCGGGACATGATCTTGCCGTTGATCGGGTCATCCACGTTCTTGTCGTCCAGGATCGTGTAGCTCTGCAGCTTCGCCTGCACAGCCGCTACGACACAGCTCTGCTCCGAATTCCATTCGTCGCGGAGGACGATCTGCGGTTTAAGCAGAAGACAGCAGTGCGCCTTCTCGAGCGACACGCCGTCGGACCAACCGGAGGCCGGGTCAATGCTCATGGCGGGCTGATGCTGCTTTGGTGCGTTGGCCGGGGAATCAGCCCCGGTGAGGATTTTCTTCAGCACTTGCGCAGCACCCTGGACCGGCGAGCCGTGCTTGTCGCCGTTCGTGTTGTGGAGCGCCTGTTCGGCCTGATCCCGGATGAACTGGACGGCGCGAGCAGCCATGTGATATTCCTGGCCTTTCCGGGCCCGAGAGCAGTAATAATATTGAACCATGATCTGTCGGGGATGAAATCGATAGCTGTTTCAAGGCGGAAAACTCGGTAACATACGTCTCTGACCGCACTGTCCAAAAACAGCTTTGGGCAATGAACTTGGAAAACGTTATCGAATTCAGCCCATTCAGATTCTGAGAGACTGTCTGCTGGGAGATGGTAGTTGTGGTCCATCGGTGATTCCGGGTTTTCGAGGATCTTGATATAGTCTTTCAAAATGTCCGACATTTTAGGCTGCAGTCACATCAGCGACTGAAACGACCATGCGAAGACCCGCAACGTACATCCGACAACTCTCTCAGCCGCTCCTTGGCCAGCTCAACCTGGACCTGGGGCACCGACGGTTCTTTCCCTAAGAAACACGTGTGCGACCTCTCATCCCCGAACTTGCTGTCCTCCGGCGTCCCCCCGCGTCTGAAATACGTGAACCTCGGGCACACGCCGACCGGCAAGAAATGCAGTGCCGGCCCCGGGGCCCCCGACGCCACGTCCCGCGCGGCCCAATCGAGCTCGACAAAGTCCTCCGCGTCGCACCAGCGCTCATCTTTCACCTGGGGCAGCTCCGCCCGGCGGTTGAGGTAGTTGCTCCGCTGCGGCGAGGCGCCGACCCCGACTTGCGCTTTCATGGGATCGTCGAAGACGGCTAGCAGGGCCCGCAGATCGATCCCCTGCATGGCCAGTTCGACTGCGTAGAAGGGTTTGCGGCGGATGATCTTGTTGTCGACCGACTTTTCCTCCTCTCGCTGATGCATGTCGACTTGGAAATGATCGATGAAGCCCTTGACGCCAACCCACGGCGTCAGCCCATCCGCCCAGGCTACGAATGCATCAATGAGCAGGAGAAGCTGTCGAGAGAAGGAAGACTACGCACTCTCCCGCGAGTCGTCGATGTAGCCGTGCATGATGTACAGATTCCGCACCCCAATGCGATACTTGATCGTGGCAAGATGCCGTCCAAATTTGGGTGAGATGGGACGGTGCGGCCAGGCCAGGCCCTGTCGCACAGGCAGACTCAGCACCCCATCGAACAGCTTCCACCAGCTCCAGAAATGAGTAAACGCCAACGGCGTCAAGTGCAAACTGCTGGGCGCAGACGACTCCGCTTTCAGTGCGGACGTGAGCGACACGGAAAGATGGATGAAATCCGACCGGAAGCCGTTGTACGAGTCGTCCGGCCCCTTACGTTCTGGCACGACCCCCGGTGGTTTCCTCTCCATCTTCACCTCGTAGTGCGGCCGGAAAGTGTACAAACGGCACTGCCGGTGGAATGCTGATCCGGAACAACCCAGGACACACTCGGGTCCACAGGACCGTTCCATGACGAACCCGATTCCGAAGCAGACACCGGCACTGAACGTCGCACACACTTTTTTGAATGGCCGGGGACGACGTTGTTTGCGTTTATATTTGGGCTGTAAATTGGAGAAGCTGGAGTGGGTGATGAGATGAACGAACAGTCGCCCGACGTAACGACGCACTCTGGGATGGCGATCAACATCGAGTCACTGATGATCTGCACCAGCTCGTTCGCATCGTTCCTTTCGCCGATACAGAGCCGTGGCTTACCCCGCCAAGCCAGGACAAAGCCAGCCCCTTCGCCGTTGATGAGATACGGATCACGGGAGCCTACAAAGCAGATTAGATTAGATCAGGCCAGGAATCAGACTGTAATAGATAGCACGCACCCTTCATCTGCAGCCGGACCTCGTTGGCAAACTCAGTCGTGATGGTCCAATGGAAGATGAGCCGCATCTTATCCCAGAAGCCCATCGCAGGCGACGCGTCTCGCGGGGCGCTGGAGAGCGTGTCGACGACCCGCATGACATCTTGTGTGGCGAATCCATAGCTGACGCCCCATGTGAAAACTGTCGCATCGTCCGCGGACACCGAAATCACGGGATTCGCATACGACTTGACCGGCATGATGGTCTTGGGGATCGACAACGCGAACGGCGCCGACCCCGGCATGCCGTAATTGACCGGGACGACGGGACACTCGACCCAGTCGACGGACAGGTCCGTGCACATCTCCTCTGCGATCACGAGATCCCCATCAAAGTCGAGCGCAAAGAGTGTGCTGTCTGAGCGGGGCGGGATCCAGGCCAGCGGCAGCGGGTAGTCTCGCAGAGTGACGCGTAGCGACGACACGCCAAAGTTCAGGTGGAGCGGGACGAGCAACGAGAACTGCGTGTCGACAGGGAGTCCGCCGCCCTGCTTGTGTAAGAAACTGGGGAGGGCCTCTATAGGGAACGACGGGGGTGACAGATTGAGCGAGATATTCGTGAACAGGGCTCGTAACAAGGGGGGCGAAGACGGCGGAGGGGTGACCTCGATCAGACTGCAGAGCGTGGTGTGGTCCACACCAAATTGCTTCCGAACAAACGAGTCCTCGTCCTTGGCCTGTTTCTGCCGGGCCATATTCAGCCGCATGATCCAGTCCACGGAATGCACCTCAGCCAGTCTCTCCCGCGCATCGCTGATCGATACGGAATGCTGGGAGGTGAAGTTGAAATCCGAGGACGACTCGGCCGCGAGAATCGAGTTGACCTTCGCCTGGAACGCCTCATCGCGATCCTTCCGACTCTTGGCTGCGTCCAGTCCCACACGCGACGCCAGCCCCAGCCTCGTCTCGAACGGATCATCCGCGGCCTCGACGCACAGAGCGCGGATGTTCAGCGTCAGCTTGGGCACGTGCTTGGCCGCCTCGGCCTCGGGGAATGGAACAGACGAGAACTCGCCGAGCAAGCAGATGCGGCCGAGGTGTTTGATGGATTTCACGCACAGACTGATGTCGAGCACCAGATCGGCCAACACGAATCCGTGTGCGATGCGGATCCTCGCGGCATCAGCGTCAATGAGGATGTCCCCGGCATCGATGGTGGCTGTCCACCGGCGCAGACTCAGCAGCTCTTCCCACCGCTCAGAGTGCGGACCAGCCCAAAGCTTAGGGGTGCTGCTTGCAGGGATTTTGACCCAGCCAGTTGCACGCTCCCACGAAGCCGTAATCGCCTTGTCTTTGAGCACGGCACTGAGGCCGTCCCAGCGAAAGTGCGCAGATTGTGCCGGCAGAGCGCAGATCAAGTGAACAGTCTTCACGAGCACATTGGTCGTCACGTGTAATGACGATGGCATGGGCTGTTTCACGATCGGCGATTTTCGTCTTGCACCAGCGAGCTTGTGCACAGTCGATGCGCCCAGTAAGACACTGTAAAGATGGGCGAGCTGGAACGACACCTTGACACTGGGAAGAGTCACGGTGACCGAACAGTTGTCCGCACTGCTGACAGTGGGCCAAAACGTCCCGCTGGACAGCGCAACCACGATGCTCGGCTTCTGCAGCGCCAGAAACTCCTGCTGCTTGAGTCCCGGGGCGTCTCGTTCAGAGATCAGGGGATCATCGGCTTCGAATTGCGTGGACACGGCACTGCGCACAGCCAGGTCTGTAAGAGACACGTGCACCGTGGATGCAACATTGTTTGTCCGCAGCGCCCCCAGCACGGATGGAATCAGGGTTTCCGGTGGCAGGTACAGCATCTGGCGGGTGGCTGACCGCCAGTGGGATCGGGGCTCTGGATTTGCACGTAGAGAGCAGAACTGCACCGCCAGCCCAACTGCACGCACAGCGAATCCGCGAGCGAGATCCATTGTGTCATCTGGATTGAGATCGGGAGCAGTCACAAACACCACAAACCGCGCCAGGGAGAACGTCGCGAACACACCCTTCGGCAGCTGGCTTACGGAGAACGTAGATGTCTTCGGTGCCGGCGCCGGTAGAGCTGAGAGCACGTGCAGGAGGGTCTGCACAACCAGCGGGTGCCACAGTTCGACACACAACGCATCAGAAGTGCATAGCACCTCAATCGTCCGAGAGGGCAAGTACACCAGAGCAGTATGTGAGTCGTCGCTCAGCGTCGCATCGGCCCGGCAGTGGCCGGTCACTTCGAACGACTCCATCGAAAGCAGCACCGGGTCCTCCACCGGGCCAGAACACACACGCACAAATGTCGGCCGGAGAGCAAATCCGACTTGCGCCGTCAGATGCAGGTGCACGGCGTCTACCGGGATCGACGCCCGTCCTCCTCGCCGGGGGATGTACTGGCTCACCACCGATAGCACAAAGCCGTCCGTCCGCAGCCCGATGGACGCCGAATCACTGACAACTAGAGTCCCGCTGATTGACTGGCATTCCAACTCCAGTGCTACTCGTGGCAGATAGCGCTCTGTCGCTGGTTCTGGTTCTGTCTCCGGCTTGGCTGGTGCAGGCAAAGCTGCCGTCATCATGAGCAGACAGTCAAGTCTTTCCGTCAAGCGGATGGGGCCGACACCGACATGCACAGCAAGAAACGGGGCATTTGGGTCCCCACTTAAGAACGGACTGGCATGGAGCCATCCCGGCGGCCACTGGACCGCCAATGTTCGGATCGACACGGACTTGATCGACAGAAGATGCAGAGAGTCGCGATTGGCGCGCAGCTCGCCGGTGGTCACGTCGAGGACGTACCCTTCCGGGTCGGCGGGTATCTTCTTGGCACCCAGCCATCTTCGATGCAGTGCGTCCCGTTCTGGGCGGCTGATCCGTGCGGAGGCATCTATAGAGTTGACGCAGTAGTTATATCTCCGGTCTTCTATGTGCGAGTCGACCGAAACGGTGATTCTGGACATCCGGAAAGTCGCTTCGGACAAAAAGGAAAGGATGGACTGCGGTGGAATACTGAGAAGGATATCGAGACAAAGCAGTTGGATTACACACCGTGTCTTTGACATCCTTCAGCTTAGCGTTTTGCGGATGATGCCGTCGCACCATAGTACCCGTGAATGCACTCAGGAGCGGAGAACGTGAATTGGTGGGTGAGATTGGTGACGTGAAGAATGACATCCCCCCTGGAGACACGAGCGGAGACAACGAAGTGTCAAGCGGGGGCAGTGACTCAGGTGTTGTATCCGGGGCATCTTGTGCCAGCGCCTTCAGCAAGGCCAGCAATGGCCCAATCTCGACATGCGTCTCTGTCAAGGACAACGCGACTTTCACGCTATGTGGGTCTACGGATCCGCGCCTGGGACTAAACCCAAAGGACCCAATCAAGTCAATCGAGCCAGGCAGCTGGATGAAGTTGCTCGTGTCTAATCCACGTCAGCAACATCCTCAACGAAACAATTCGGCCACGCACTGGATCCAGTGATGCCCTGCAACTTCACTTTCACGTCTATCGCCCCGTGCGTCGTCGCACAGGCTCGGTCCCAGGAGCGCTGCACGCTATGCGTAAACCGTCTCCTCCAGGCAGCCAGGCTGTACGATGCGCGCTGTTGAGCATGAGTCTGGCCGCTATGCTTGTTTTCGCCCTGGGCCTCTTGGAACGCCACGACCGAGCGCACGGACACGGTCTGCGTGACAACCTGCGCGCCGGGGACAGCGGCGAATGTGATGCGTGGGGAGTGCAGATCGAGGACGAGCGCCTGGCTGATCCCTGGCACCGCGCCGATGACCAGCCGCAGACATCCCGTAAAGTACGTCCGCACGACGGGTCGGATGAATGGATCCACGACGAAGAATATCTGCGAGACGAGCCGCCATAGGTAGTGCGCAATGGGAGACGGCGCGAATTTCGCTGCGAGGGTCCGTGAGCGGGAGTGTTTGGGTGTGCGGATGGGTGCCGTCGGCTTGCGTGGCGGGATGCCGACCTGGAGAACGAAGCCGTGCACTTGGAGTGTTATGCGCCACGAGCCGTCGATGTAAGCGCCCGTCCAGCTGATGCGGTCAGCCCGCAGCGTATGTGCGCCGAACCGTGCGTATAGGCCACGGATGGACCGCAGACTGATGCTCCTGATGCGGAGGTGCTTCGACATACGCGTGATCGTCCATGGGAAGATGTAGGTGCGGAGTAGGAGGGAGAAGGTGACCAGGCGGACGAGCCAGACCAGGAAGACTGTCCACCACGAAGACCCTTGGGGCTGGGTAATCAACAAGGCACGCAGGAGGAGGAGAAGCCAGCGAAGCACGCTGGCGACAAACATGCTGGTCTTCCCGGAGGTGTGATTACAGAATAAGTCGTCTGGCGCCCAAAAACATCACTCGAGGACACCGAGACAGACAGACTGAGATGATGATGCACGGAGAGCGCCGATCAAATCCTGATGACAAATATTGATCTATCCTCTATGTCACGCGTCCAAGGACGTAAATGTGTTGTCTCGCGAGACAGTGGGTCCAAGCAGTAATTACAAGTAATCAATTATCGCGAGCCGCGTACAAAGCCTTCGGTTTGTCGGAAGGTATTGATTTGAGCATCACTTTCCATCATCATCTAACCGACAGATTAATCTAGCAAGGCGGGGCATTGACAAGACTTACATCTTCTGCCATGGTGTGTACGTCAGATCCTGGGCGGTTGAACATGATCGCGTTGGCAAACATCAGGTAGATATCCCTTTGAAATTCGAGCGAGTTTGTGATCCCACCATCCTTGATCTTGGCTTTGATCGACTTCAGATCCGTAGGGCGCTTGACAATGTCATAGTAGTCCGGGGCGTCAGTGCGTTTGATGGGATTGTGGAAGATATTGCCGTTTCGGTGCTGCGAAATTTGCGAATGCACCATGCCTATGACAGTCTGGAAGCGTTTGATGGCGACCTGCTCCTCAGTGCGTCCGGTTCCGCGACGTCGGAAACCAGATGGTGTCAAGGCTAAGCAGTTCAGGATTCAAGATGATGCATAATAGGGATGAACGTACGCTGTTCATCATCTTCAACAGGCTCCGATTCCTCTCTCGCTCGCTTTCTTTCACGCGGAGAATCGAACCCACCGAAGACTGATGCTTTGCGTTTGCCTTGATCGTACAATGAGTCTCCACTGCATGCAAATCCACTGAGGAGAACTGACCACGTCGATTTAGCGGAAGATCATCTAAATCGGCCAGTGATGCAGGTGTCCGGGAGCAGCAGTTTCTACATCAAATTCGATATCCGGCTCTGGCGATGGCGTCGGCCGGTGCATGGGTTTGCGGCCACGTTTTTTTGGCACATTGGGTGTCGCAGCCGATGTCGCGGCTGCACTTGGACGACCGCGAGTGGAACCTATCTTCTGCGTGAGCTCGCATGGTGGGGATGTTGGATGAGACCCACGTCGAGTTGATATAGCCGATTCGACCTCTTCCGCGTCTGGTAGTTCAACAGTAACAGATCCTGCGGGTGATCCACTGTCTGCTTTGAGAGTTTCGACTTCGGCGGATTCTTCAACCTCATCGTCAGGGGATTCGGGATTCTCGTCATCTTTGCTCTCTTCGATATCTGATTCAGGCTTTAGCTCAAGCAGGGTTTCTGGTTCGACATCAACAGGCATTGCAACATCTGAGGCCTCTGGAGCTTTAGACGTTGACCGTGATGGTGCTAACGGCGACTCTCCCTCCGTTTTGACCAAGTCTTCGACATCCATGATAGCAGGAGATGGTGATTGCGCTTCAGGTGTAGCCTCTTCCTTCTCGATGTCGCTGATGTCCATGCTAACTTCGAAACCGTCTGAGGAGGGAACTTCGGCTGCTAGTGGAGGACTCGTCGGTCCCTCTTGCGCAACTTTCACTGTTGCATCGCTCTCTTGCAGGATTTCAAGTGGCTCCGACGGTTCATCTTCACTTGCCGACAGAGCGACCGCTGGAGGAGGTTCTACAGGTTCCACCTGAATTCTATCTGTGATTTTGGTTGCATTGACTAATCGTGGCGTACATACCGGTGTAGCACTGTGCACTTCGATCGGCTGGACCTCGTCCGGCGTTTCATCAACAGATTTGTTCGACTCATTCCCGGAACTTCGGCCGGAATGTCTGTCCCAAGTCTGAGTTCGTCAATTTCATCAGATATAGACCTGTTGGCCATGTTATTCGACCGTGTACGGATGAAAACCCAAGTTTGTACTTGAAGTGCTCTTCTTCCGCTTCAATCAACGTGCGCAGCTCCTGAACACGCTCAACATGATATTTTTCGGCAAGTTTGAGATGTGTGGGTGCTGGATTGGGTCATTGGGCGCCGAAGATTCAAGAAGACGGGTATCTACCGTGCACTGGATCCTCCATCGCGTCTCTTGCCAGTGGTGAGCTAGAATCACGAAAGGGCAGTTGAGCTCATACAGTTCTAGCCCCGCCTCTATCATCATCGCATCGTACATCGCGTGGCATGACTATGATACATGAGCTTTGTGTGGTGGAGAATGAGCTAGAAACGGTACCTGAGCGGTGAAGTAACTTTTGGGATGTGAAAGGAGGGGGTGTTTAGACAGAGTACGAGAGACCTGGGTCCATGATAGACCAAACTCCCAAACAGCTTGCGAAAGAACGAGTTTATCCAAGGCAGAGACCTCTACGACAGTCGATTTGGTCAATGGCGACATGCCAGGGGATTGTGACATAATGGCAGCGTGACGATCATGTCACAACTGCGGTAATAATAGGGACGTCATCGTGACCGTAAGCAGCCCTCTCTCCAGTCGACCACCATGATGTGGAAACCCGCCTTCCTTGCCCTCCTTCCCTTCGTTTCTGCGAGCGTCCAAAAGCTTAAGCTCTCCAAGGTTACGCCTTCGGCCGTCTCCAATCCTGAGGCCGAGGCCTACTACCTCGCTGAGAAGTATGGTGTTGCTGTCCAACCCCAGGTTCCCCTGATGGGCGCAGGAGGCTCCGGCCGCCGTGTCAGCCGTCCTTCCAGCAACGGCAAAGAGCAGCTCTTTTGGACTCAGGAAGATGTCAAGGGCGGTCACAGCGTCCCTCTCACCAGTGCGTCACCGGCGTCGTCGTCATCTTCTGCTCGGTTGCCGACCGATTAAAACGCTACTAGACTTCATGAATGCCCAATACTTCACTGAAATCCAGCTCGGTACCCCTCCCCAATCTTTCAAGGTACGCGTCATCCGTCTGAAGTCTACCCCATGCTAATGACTCATTAGGTCATTCTTGACACGGGGTGCGCAGGTCGATGTAGCCGCATGGTCACAGGGCACTGATACTTCCGCCAGGTCTTCTAATCTTTGGGTCCCCAGTTCCGGCTGCACCTCCATTGCGTGCTTCCTGCATGCAAAGTACGACGCGTCTGCCTCTTCGACCTATAAGAAGAACGGGACCACGTTCGAGATTCATTACGGGAGTGGCTCGATGGAGGGAATCGTTTCCAACGACATGTTCACCATCGGGGACCTTAAGGTTCCCAAGTTAGACTTCGCTGAGGCTACCAAGGAGCCTGGTTTGGCGTTCGCCTTCGGAAAGTTTGATGGTATCCTTGGTGAGCCAGCTGAGCCGAGCAGTGTTGCATAATCTTGACCATGGACAGGACTTGCTTACGACACCATCTCTGTGAACCACATCACACCCCCCTTCTACGCCATGGTCAACCAGGGTCTACTCGATGCTCCCGTCTTTTCCTTCCGTCTCGGATCTAGCGAGGAGGACGGCGGTGAAGCCATTTTCGGCGGAATCGACGACACAGCGTATTCGGGTAAACTTACTTATTTGCCCGTTCGTCGCAAGGCCTACTGGGAGGTTGAGCTCGAGATGATCAAGTTCGGGGACGATGAGCTCGACCTCGAGAACACCGGTGCTGCCATCGACACCGGTCAGTGGATGGTGTTTCCAGCGACGATAATATTTACCAATTTCAGGGACGTCTCTGATTGTTGTTCCCACCGACGTTGCGGAGATGCTCAACGCGCAGATCGGTGCTAAGAAGTCGTGGAACGGGCAGTACACTATCGAGTGCAGCAAGGTCCCTTCCCTTCCAGACCTAACCTTCTATCTCGGAGGCAAGCCTTTCCCGATCAAAGGATCAGACTACATCATGGAGCTCTCTGGCACGTGTATATCCTCGTTTACTGGAATGGACCTCAACATTCCCGGAGGCGATCTCTGGATCCTCGGTTAGTTGATCAACCTAGCAAACTTGTCAAACCTGATTCGCTTTAGGGGACACTTTCCTGCGCAAGTACTACACCGTTTACGATCTTGGGCGAGATGCTGTTGGCTTTGCCGATGCTGTTTAAGTTAGCATCGCTCGGAAGCTGTTCAGTCTCAGTTGTGTTTTGTGTACGATAGGTTCTCATGTGAATAATTATGTCTTGGACAACTGTAGACGTTTATTCCAGCCATGCGTCGTCACGTGAACAGTCGGACATGCTTTCAGTTCGACGCGTTTACTCACGTCCAAGTTCCAAATGGGTTTCAGTGGGTAAGGAACATCTCTCTTTTGCAGACGAGCCACTGCATACACAATAGCTTGGCGCGATGGGTTAATGCCCCTCCTCACGGATTGAAGCTTGTCCAAGACAACATTCTCTCCAACCACAGTGGTCAATACAGAGGACCGTGGAATCTGCAAGTTCGCTCATATCGATCTACACTGGGTCAAATACCCGGCGTCCAGTTGCTTGCAGAAAGGACGATGTGCGCCTTGACCATGGACCAGAATGTCTTTGTCCTCGTCGAAGACCCTCTGGCTCCCAGCAGAGCAGATTTCTTGGCAGCGGTGGGTCCGAATGGAGAACCCCCGAATGCCCCTCGTCCTTCCCACTACCGGACGACATTCCTAACTCTACGACCGCCAGGAGCCCTCGAACAGGTGTGCTCCATGACTGTTGGCGGTCATCCAGGAATCACATAATACGTTTGTGCAGCTCATGATGCAACTCAAAGCGCGCTGGGTGCCAGTACGCGCTCCGACAGCTGGAGCGCCCCAGCGAGGACAGTCCAGCCAGCAACTTACCATCGACGGCGCTATCTTCGCCATTGGCTCAGATTGGCTGGTCCGCATTGGTAATGTCGTACTCGCTGGCGGCGCAGTGAAAGGAATGCTCTTGGAAGCAGGTACCATTTTCTCTCTTGGAAGTCTCTTCTGATGCTGTCAATGATAGGCTGAATATCTTCCTCTGCCCGTCCTCCGGTCTCCTATCGCAGATGGTACATCGGAGTTGTTGTCGAATCTGCTAACCTCGATACTTCCCAATCTGCCTGATGCGAAGACGGTGGCTGTTAACATTTCGGATGCTCAGGTAGCCTGCCCTTCTTACTTGCGATCACTTGATTGACCCAGCGAAGTGGAACGATGTTCTTTTCGACGAGGACGACCTTGACTCTCTGGGATCGCCCGGTGACTCTGGCATGGGGGAAGAAGACATCTTCGTCTCTGGGGAGGAGAAATCCACGGTCTCCAGGCAAGATTGGCTCGGAGTGAACCGGGATCGGCGTGCAGCTTATCTTATTATTGGTGGTCTCAAGTTCGTCTGTTTTTGCGTTGGATGTTGTGTATTCTAACCCGACTGCAGGTCAGAAGGTATTCTATAGTTGAGATGCCCCCCATTATCACCGTAGCTCTGTTTCCCGTTGTATGCCCGAAATGAGGCCGAAGTCCCTTAGTCTTGACCACCCTTCGCACACCTTGTTGGTGTGCATCGGGCACTGGGACACTCTCCTTCATTCTCATGAGCAGAGGAAAGACCGCGAATGCTTTAAATGTACGCCTTGGCATCAGTTGTCGGGCGATAGACATCATTCCCGCGGTATGATGTCAGATGTTGGGCTATGTCGGGGTGACTCAGGCTCGAGGCCCCGCGTTACCATACGTTGCCCTCCATGTGCTAGACTGGCCAAGGCAATGGTCTCTTTTGCACTATGTTCAATCTGGGCAAACAAGCGTCCGAACGCTGTGGTCGAGGCTACGCTACCAGTCCGAGTCAACACCGTCTTTTCTACCAAAACAAACAACTTGAGCTTTATGCTGCGAAGGAGGCGAACCGGCTCACATTGAGACAATTGGTGCGCATGCGATTCAGAACTTGGGATCTGGCAGGATCTTATTCTATCTCCTAAGATCTTCTTCGGTCGTTCAATGAACGAACAGAGGCTGATCAAGGCGAGCAAAACGGCGGTGGCGCGTCTGTGTCCATGCTCAATATTTCCGGTATCATCTAGAGCGCCAACTATGTCCGGACGGAGCTTCCTATTCGCATCGCGCATAGGCTTCGGGACATGCAGGCATTGCCCTACATCGTCAGTTGTTGCTCCTGAACGGCCTTTCCTAAGAGCGAGCTGAACTGGGGCCACTCAGGTCATGACGCAAGAGGGAGTGGACGAGGTTTATGAGGTGAGTCCTTCCGAGCATCAATGCGTCTGAATAACGGCTTCTCAGATGTACTGGACTGCTTTCGACAAGTGAATTGTGGACCGCTGAAAGCAGGTTGATGGTATCTGACATTCCCAAGATTACGAAGATATCCACCGATCACAACTTTCGCTGAAAACATCAAGTTCTGCAGCAGCCTTTCCGATGTGCTGCAAGAACAGTCAGTGCGGGATCTCGAACCAAACCCATCGTTATCTGACACAGCAGTTCAGCTCGACAGTGATACCGAACTTGGCACTGGGCCTTTCTTTGGCTAGCCCGCACTTGTCTGCCGATGCCCTGGACTCTTTCCTCCGTCGCATGCTCATCTCAAGGATCTCTCGACGGGTGTTGGCCGAGCATCACATCGCCTTGTCTGCAAGTCTCGCGGACAAAACCACGACTTCGAAGGACTCTCAAGTGGGGATCATATTCCCCGGGCTGAATGTTCAAGAATGTATCGAAAGATGTGCCCATATTCTCAGGGAACCCGGGGATCATCTACCAGAAGTTATCGTGGATGGTCAGCTCGGCATTCAATTTGCTTACATCAGAGAGCACCTCGAGTACGTTCATCATGTTGACTCGAGCCGAAATTGATTGTGCTCAGATACATCGTGTTCGAGCTGCTGAAAAATGTGCAGTGAATTCTTCGCGGCTGAAAACGATGTCGCTGATCCCAACTAGTCCATCCAAGCCACCAGTCTGCTGCATCCCTCAAACCCTCCTCCCATCAGAGCTACGGTGTTCTCCGGAAAGGACAATGTTGGCATCCGTATATCGGATCGGGGTCAGCGTTCCCCGACTGACGTGGCTCAAAATCCAATCTAACTCAATCTGGGTCGCAGGTGGCGGACTTGCTCACACCCGTGTCAGCTCATGTTCCGATCTGTTTTCTTTCTCGCATCACCGCAATGCATCCCGTCTGCAAGACGGGCGGATAGGCGCGCTGCGGTCAGCCAGCAAGAACCCACGGGGAATGCGCGCAACGGTGGACGAACAAGTCGACCGATGGCAACAAGAACACGAGCAGGATTATGGCTCAGAAGACGAGGAAGGAAGGCAGCGGATTGGGATTGGGCTGCCCATGAGCAACATCTTTGCGACGTATTTTGGTGGATCCTTGGATCTTGTCTCTCTGAACGGCCTGGGTATGATGTATATGGTTCCGCTACCTGCGGTGTCACTGACACTTGGCAGGAACGGATGTCTATCTCCGTCTTCCGAAACTCGTGAGTGTCTGTGCCATTGTTCCAGGCCCGTCATTGACATGATGCGGCGCGATAGGGCACAAACTTGGAGGGCATCGAAGTTTAGAAGTTGAGGAACGATCATGATACTGCGCGTGCCATTCTATTCTTCAGACGTTCTTGAATTTCTTGATTTTCGGTGACGATCGTGCCCATCCATGGTGACGGAGGGCGGCAGTATGTACCTGTGTTGGCTACTACCGTACAGCTTGTGTGCTAGCACCTACTCCCTGGCACGCTGCGACGGCGGCAACCATTGGATTGATCAATTCGGCTGGGAGGCAGCCGAAACTGTATGGGCGTTTACAAGGACTTCTCGGAGATGATCCATGTTTGCGTCCCGCTCTCCCTGTCTCTCTCTCTCGTCCTTCCAACTGCCGCAATTGAGCTGGATACGTGCAGGATTCGCGGGACGCAGGGATGGATGATTCCCCTCCGGCGTACTCCAGGGATTATGTCCATCCGATGGCTCTGAAGAGTCTGCCCCTCGAGTCTAGAAAGGCACCAATTAGAGACGGATTCGCCAGGCCTTTACCCCTCCCTCCTGGAACCGACACAAAGCCGGGCACGGCCCCTCTACGGATCCACAAAAAGTCGCAATCGACCGCACCCACATCATATCACCCTGCCGGTCCTGATAGTCACATTTGCCCTCCTTCACGAGCTGGATACCCAGCATACCCACCCCCTCCTCCTCCTGGGGTCGATAGATCCAGCATACCCGCAACTGCGGCCATAATCGACCCAAATTCATTTTACAAGTAAGCCCTCGTCCTTGCCGACCGGCAAATAAGCATTGACCTGGGATCAGTCACGCCGTCTCAGGGCAATTATCGCGCCCGCTGCCGCAGCGCAGCACATCCACAATGTAAGCACCTTTACGATCCTCATGACAAGCTACGAGAGGCTGAGTGCGGCGCCGTAGCCAATCCCCTGGGGTCAACCGTCACGCCTCGGGACCCCATGTACGATGGGCATGAACTGCTGACCACCCCATGTTGCATCATCTCTCGCCCACTTGTATTTCTCATGAAACACGGTTACCATATGTAAAGAGTGTAATAGAGTCGCGTTTAATAGCCCAGTCTTGTACGATAGTAGTGGCTTGCGTCGTCGTTTGCAGTGAGAGAGCCGACTCGCGAGTGGGAAGATGAAGAATTTGAACAGTCCATCACGGTTCCGATCGGCGGTTGATTTAGCAACAACTTGTCCCTCCTCCTCTCAACCAGAGCGTCCAGACACATTCGTCCGTGCACGCAGTGGCCCCATGTCTTCTCGCAACGGGAGTATTCGAAGTCCGTCGGCTGCGTCCTTCCAGTCCAACTCTGCAGGACCGAGAGCACCTGGTTCCAATGTCACCTCTTCGAATTCCGACTACGTCTACTTTGACCGCTCGACGGCTGGTTTCGAAGCCGTTCTACCCAAAGCGAAAGGAGCGCAGATGAAACTGGAGCACTACTATAAAGTAGCTGTTGACTCTGCCATCGAACGAAACACGAGGTGGGTGGGCCAGAACTGGTAACCCCACAAGTTTATCTTGTATTTATGCTGGATGGGGATGCAGACGCGTGGAGCTGGAGCGGAAACTGCAAACCGACAACACGACATCTGAGGAGCGGAAGCACCGCCAACTACTGCAGTTGGGCAAGAAAGAGTCGGTGCGTTGACTTGATGGCCACAGGATGCAGAAGACTCATCACCGTTTGTCAAGACCTTCCTTCGCCTGCGGCGCACAAAGCTTGGACTAGACGATTTCCGCACAGTTAAAGTGATTGGGAAGGGAGCGTTCGGTGAAGTGCGTGTTGTGATGCAAGCGGCGATACGTTGCTGAGAGGAGGGCCCAGGTTCGTCTTGTCCAAAAGGCCGACACAGGGAAGATCTATGCTATGAAAATGCTCCGGAAGGAAGAAATGTTGAAGAAAGATCAGGTACGTGTGCTTTACTCTTCCGAGGTTTCCCCCTGCTGAGAGTAACATATCAGTTGGCCCACGTCCGAGCGGAGAGAGATGTTCTGGCTGAATCCGCGTCTGAATGTTTGTTTTCGCCTGCTTCCCTTTTCTGTATGTTGACTGTTAGTAGGGATCGTGCAGCTGTATTACAGCTTCCAGGATCCAACTTACCTGTATCTCATCATGGAGTTCATACCAGGTCTACACTTATGAGTCCCTTCGATTTCTGTGGATTCGCTGACCATGCTCTGATGCAGGTGGAGACCTAATGACTATGCTCATTAAATACGATACATTTTCGGAGGATGTGACAAGATTCTACATGGCAGAATGTGTTTTGGCTATTGAGAGCGTGCACCAAATGGGATACATTCACCGGTCAGCAGCCGAGTGCTCCGTCCGGGGCATTGCTCACTTTCTACAGGGATATTAAACCCGACAACATCTTGATGTGCGTCCAGGCGGCTCGTCTTGCTTCACTCTGGGTCTAATAAGTCACAGTGACAAGGATGGACATGTGAAACTCAGCGACTTTGGATTATCGACAGGTTTCCATAAACAGCACGACTCAAATTATTACCAGCGCCTGCTGGACAATGCGCACAAAGATCCATCCCAAGCGTCTCGGAACAGCGTCATGGTCAACTCCATCAATCTGACAATGACGAACGAACAAATCCAGACGTGGAAAGCCAACCGGCGAAAACTGGTGGGGAATACTCTTTCTGTCTGTTGGTCAGCTCTGACTGGGGACACTGGATAGGCGTACTCGACTGTTGGGACCCCAGACTACATCGCACCAGAAATCTTCCAGCAAAACGGCTACGGCAAAGAATGTGACTGGTGGTCACTGGGTGCGATCGCATTCGAGTGCCTTGTTGGGTACCCGCCATTCTGCTCAGAATCGACGCACGAGACGTATCAGAAGATTATACAGTGGCAACACCATCTCATCTTCCCTGATGATGTGCACTTGAGTCGCCCCGCTGAAGATCTTATCCGTCGGTGCGTTGAGCTCTCCCATCTGCTGAGGGGGGCTCGAGTTCACTCTCTCTAGTTTGATTACTTCTGCGGATCGCCGCCTCAGTATTAATGAAATCAAAAAACACCCATTCTTCTACGGCAAGCACCTTCAGACAAACTTCTTCTGCCGTCATTGATTGTGCTAGGTGTCGACTGGGGGACCCTGCGCAGTATCGATTCCCCCTTTGTGCCGCATCTGAGGTCAGTCCCTGGGTCCGCCATATGCCATCGCGCGCTGACCTCCAACAGGTCAATCACCGACACATCGTATTTCCCGACAGACCAACTCGAACAGGTCCCCGAGGAGATCCCTGCAGACGCGGCAGACGCTGCGGCCAACAAGGATCTTGCCTTTTTGGGGTGTGCCATCTTGCTGTTGATTATGCTCACCCTGTATTCACTATTTCTGGCAGGTACACATTCAAGCGCTTCTCCATCTCCAACACATTTTAGATACAGGGTACTGTTCGCACGTGTATTTATACTCATCTCAAATAAACCGAACCTCTGCACTTCTGCATCCAATGTCCTAACGGCATTTGCATGACTCATCATCCCATCTGTGATAATCTCCGATCCCAACCAATGACACGAATCATGTTCCTGCTCCATCTGTTGTACCGTAGAAGCAGACTTGCTGTTCACCGCAAAACAATGTCATTTCCTCCATTAGTTCACGCAATCTTTTGCTGTGCCGCACTGAATTTCCTAAACGGATTTGCGAGCGTTTACCCGACGGAAACGATTTCCATCTCCGCTGTCATTGATTGACGTCAGTCGCTCGTCGCCGTACTCGGCTAGATTTGCGGCCTCGCTTTCGTCCTGACTCCGTCTGTGCGTGCGATGTCTACCGCACAATAAGACGCCATCTTGGCAACAGCATGGCCATTCTGTTCTTCTCTCCTCCTTCCGGCTGTCTTTCCAAACCCACACCCACGGTAGTTCACACTTGCGCACTGCCACGCCGTAGTGCTTCTTGCCGTGCTAACTAGGCTATTTCGGTTGCGGCCGTTACGACACTCGATCGTCCTCTCTACTACGATGGCCATAGACCCTCCACTTGTGTCGTCCCCGACTCCGTCGTTCAAGCGCGCTGCTAAAGTGGACATCGGACATGTGTGCGTCGTCGTATTCAGCCTGATAGCCAGCACATGTGCTCAATCCATGCAACTCGTACTAGCCAACTCAGAGATGTGCTCATCTGCCCAAGACGACGAGGAGTTCTCAACTACGTGAAGGGAAACAGTATCGTCGAGTGCGACCTGCAGAACCCGTATAGCTCCCCTCGAACACTCGTCAAGCTCTTGTTCCAGCCGACCACCGTCAGCGCGCTACCTCTCGATTCGGGCAGCGAACACACACTCATCGCGGCAGGTGGAATGACAGGCGACCTCCACCTCTCTCTCCATTGCCCAACCTCCCCTGCCATGAAATCCAAGCCCGTGTGGAGGTTTGACGACCAGTTGGGCAGATCGATCAATAACTCGATCTTGCTCACATCTCTGAGCTTGACCGGCTCGAACGAAAGCCGAGTAGAACCGCGCATGGTCGTCAGTAACAACGATAACGTGGTCCAGTTCTTTGATGTGCCCATACGCTCGTCACCGGCTGAGATACGCCAGACCGGCGCGGTCTCATTCAATGTCCCCATCAATCACTGTGCGTGAATCATCTGCTTATACTTACATGGCTGACTGGGCCCGACTCCTTCTGCAGCCTCGATATCACCTGATGGAAGGACCATGCTCTCTGTGGGAGATTCTTCGAAGGTGTTTCTCCACCGTCTCACCGGCGGTGCCAGTGTCACGGCGGCACCAATCGCCACTCTCGCTTTACCCCCACTTTCCGACCCCTCGGTATCACCGGCGCTGGTCGCGTGTTTCTCTTCGGCATTCTCGTCAGATGGCAGCAAGTACGCCGTGGCGTCGCAGGATGGATCTGTCATCGTGTGGGATGTCCGGAGTACGCGCCCGCTGAAGGTGTTCCGCACGAACAAGTCGAGACCCACTCCGCATGGGGCATGGTACTCTGAAGATCCCCAGGACTGGAATAGCGCCAACACCCCTGGTCCCGGATGGAGCACGCGCTCGGTCAAGTTTGGAGGTCCTCCGGGCCGGGAACTGATGCTGTTCACGGAGGTGAGTCCGCTTCCGGCCCTTGCCGTGCAAACTGATAGCAAGACACTCGTCGCAGCACACCTCCCTCATACATGTTGTTGACGCGAGAACATTCGAAACAGAAGAGATTCTGTGCATGCCCCAATTCACCGAGAAACGCAGCCCCCAACAGTTCTCTCCGCCGTCGCTGACGCCGTCATTCCCCGCCACTCGGGCACGATCTCCATACGCTCATCGGCATTATGATGTTCGCAGCACTCTGGAAGAGACCTTCCGCATCCCTAGCGCCGACGACATTCTTCTCATTCCGCATCTGGGCGACCCGTCGGTAGAACGAGACCTGCAGATGGTGCTAGGCCCGGGTCTTATTCCCGAAGATGGCATCTTCGCTCGTAGCTCTGAACTTCCCTTGCCTGAGATGGAAGTTATGCGTGAAGAGTGCTCGAGGACACCGTTTCCGGATTGTTCTGGCCCGCCGGGTCCTGTGGACCACTGCGATATCGCCGGAGCATGTTTTGATCCGTCCGGCGCGCATATCTATGCTGCCAGTGTGCACGGTGTGGCCGAGTGGGGTGTTAGGGGCGCCAACAAGCGTTGGTGGGTCGACAGCGATGATTGGCAGCGATGAGCTTGCCCCGTGAGGATTCAGAATTCCCTGGACGTTTATTTATTTGTTGTAAGTGTACTTTGTACTGCCACCAGTGTATTATGCAATTGTAAGCAAGCCGCCCCCTGTCATCTCATCTCGCCCGATGATGACAATCTAATCTAATCTTGGAGATCACTCCAAGCGTAACCTCAACCAAGTCAGCAGACCCTTTGTTCCCTCGCGTTCCCAGACTCGTCGGGCAGGAACCCGGAATCTGCAATCGAGCATGAGTAAGCCGGCTTCATATAGCGCCATCACTCACAGATTCCCATCCACCAAAAAGGAGTCTAACGGCAGCAAGCCCAACTCCGCAGGAAGTTTGCTAATTTCGTTGTCACGCAAATCCAACTCTTCCAGCGTCCAACCGGGCACATCTCGATTGCCTTTGAATAGTACAGCCAGGGCCTGGAATCCATCCAGCTCGGCTATACGGTTCCCACGCAGATGCAGCTGTTTGAGGCCCTTGTGGAGATTGCCGTCGGCCGTGAGCAGGCCCGAGAGTGTAGAATCGGTGAGCGAGGCAGCCGTGAGCTGGTTGTATGCGAGATTGAGATTTCGCACGCTTGGGAAGAGTTCCGCAATGAGAGGCAACGTCGGACGAGTCATCGATGGCACAGCAATGGTCTCCTCGGCACTGGCAATCGAGACAGACACGGAATCACCCAAATTGCACCCTTCTAAGTTCAGTTCTTCCAACCGCGGAAGAAGAGGCTCTGCCGGCGATGCGGCTGGCAAAGTGAAAGACCGGTCGAGTCTTCTGCTGTTGAGCACAAGCACTTTGAGATTTTGTGCGAATGATTGAGACGCTATCAGAGAGAGGGGCAAAGTGGCGGTCGGAAGTGCAACATCGCTTGCCCTAGGTGCAGATAGCTTCTCGAACGCAGTAGAGGCCAGAGAAATGGCTCGAGCATGACCGGGTTTTGCAGCCACAGATGCCGGCAGAGTAAGCGTGTCAGTCCGGTTCGAATAGTACTGTGGATCAGCCAAGGTGAGCATCTTGGTGGGTGACGATTGCCTTGGTGGTTCTCCAATCCCAATTTCCTTCGCTGCAGCTGCAGCGGCCCTGGCACGTCTCCTTCCTCCTTCCGTTAGAAGTCCCTGCTCGGCTTCGATTTCCCAAGCTTCTTTCACAATCGGAACAGGCTTGACAACCGGTTTCAACGCAGCTTTCTGTGCTTTTGAAACAGAAGGCGGCGCGTTTTCCCAATCCAAACCCAGAGGTTCCGCGGCTTTCTTATCCGCTCGTGATTTGGCTTGACGCTCTGCCTCGATTTCCCATGCTTCTCGGACGAGCTTCTTCCCCACGATGATGCACACGGTCCCACTGGGTGGCTCGTCGTTTGTCACCTCGAATGTCAGTTCCTTCTTCAGACCCTTGAGACCACTGCGCGCGCCCCCCTCGGTGACTTTCGTGTACCCAAAGTCCAGCACGGACAGCGAGGGAAAGGGATCGTGGGAATCTGCAACGCTGTCGAATATCCCATCCGAGATGTCTGCTCGTTCGAAACGAAGCACTTTCAATTTAGGGAGTGTCGCCAATTTCGCTAGCAGTTTGCTGCAGGCCTCTGGACCTTCTGAATCGAGATGGTTGGAGGACAAGTCCAAGTTGATTAATGCCTTGGGCAAGTCCAGGTCGATGGCGACGGCCGAAAAATCGTTGTTCGACGCGTCGAATATCGCAAGTTTGGGAAGCGGTACTGTTGATCTTTCGATGGCCGGTTCACCCAAGAATCCATGTGATGCGAACGTCGGTTTCTTGGTTACTGCAGACGCAAACGGTGCGGAAAAGGGTAATGACGTCAGGCGGTTGTGAGAAATGTTGAGGTTCGAGAGCGCGGGCAGGGAGAAGATGTTCGGAGGTAGTGAAGTGAGAGCGTTATGCGAAAGGTCGAGAGTGGTCAGAGCGGCCAAGTCGGCGAATTCTTTGGGAACCATGGCAATCTTGTTCTTGTGAAGCTATGGTCTCATTCGTGAGCCTCGGAGGGAGAAGATAATGCTAGACACGCACATCCACAGATTTGAGCGATCCGAAGAGAGCTATTTCCGGCTGAATTTCTACGATCTCATTGCCCCATGCCTTTAGAATCTCCAAATCTCGTCCCTCGTACCACGCGGACGATTTGCGCACACGACCGGTTTCAACAGCGGGCGGAAGAGGAGGCTCGTCAGGAACAGACGGCAAAGGCACTGGATTGACACCCAGATGGAGCTCGAAGAGAGCGGAGGGTATACACTGTAGACCACGCGTAGAGAGATTCACGGAACCTGGGGCAACCTATTGAGATCAGCGAAACACAGACATGAAATGCATCTGCATTACCGGTCTGTTTGGCCTTCTCGATGGTCTCTCTTAGCGGGGGCCGACCCAAAATATCTTCTTCCTCAGGTGGTGGGGCATCCGGAATGGCATCTTCCAGCGTTGAAAAGTCGTCCAACGGAGTGCTTTTCGCTGCCTGTGCTTTCTTCGCCTCCGCACGTTTCAGGGCGATGGCCTCTTTGATGGAGAGAGGGCGATCCGCTGGATCATCGAGGACCGGAACTTTTGGTGCGTCGTTCCTTCTGGAAATGGTCGTGCTTTTGACGGGGGTCGTGGCGCGTTTAATGGAAGACGTCGTCCGGGTCCTCGCGGTGCCACCGGGGGTAAGTTTCGTCGGAGACTCTTGCGCGGCCTTTCGCGGCGTTCCTCTAACTGAAGGTGTTCCACGAGAGGGGGCGGGGATGCGGGACATCGATGGACTCGTACGAGTAAGTAAAGCAGCTGGCGTCGCAAGTTTGAGTGAACCGGAGGTGATGGCACGATCACGTGTTGATTTGATTCCGTGCCGTAAATCGATGCTAGTTATCGAGGGAAAGTTCGATGCAAGAGAGATGAGAATTAGAGTGAGACTCAGCCCGCAAAGTGAGTATCTTCCTAAGTACCGTCACTTCTGTCAAGGCATCGCCACTGACGCGTTGAGAATGATTGTCATGTCACGTGCGAAGAAATGCCACCCAGTGACTAGTCCACATAAATGCTGGAAATCCTTCGAGTTCAGTTGTCGATATTTGGAGTGCTGTGACTCCACTGAACCCTCGAAACGATTGCCATGTTGTTTCTGACTCCGCTCCTGTACTGTTGTTCCGTCGTCCAAGTGATCGGGCTGAACTTTCTGAAACACCGACCGGACATCAAACTTCACCAACAATCACCGATCTATGTTCTGTCATTGCTTCTTCCTTCTGTCTTCGACACAAGCAGTTCTCGTGTCGGCATTCACTTCTTCTGGAGCAGGTCTCTCAGCTACAGCTGGTCCTGCCTCATACTTCTTGTTCCAGCGGAACACCTTTCTTTTCTAATGGCACTCGCGGGTCTCGATGATACCACCACTAATTTTGCAATCCATCCCGATTAGTCAGTTGTCCCCCGGAATCCATCTCCGAAATGCTTTGAGCTTCTGTATAGCCGACAGGTCGCTGCGTTTGCGCTAGGATGGGTGTTCATTACGAGGTGACGTAAACCACCATTACGCGTAAGATAGTTTATTCACCACCAACCACAGTCTTAGATCTATCTTCTCGTCGGCTCTGGTCCAACGGCTGTTGGGCTTTGTGCGCTGGAGAACCCCATCCTCGGTCGGACGCCTTGATCTAGAGCGGTTGGGGCACGCTGAGAAAGCATCATGGGCTAGTTCAGATAGTGGCAGCAGGTGCGCTCATCAAACGCTTGTTCGTGATTCAGCCACCCATATCAGTGCAGTTCGGACCTTCGTCGTGGTTATATGAGCACAGCATATTTTGCACTATTTCTCTGTTTTCTCTTTGCCAGCATCGCTCAGTTCGCGTCTTTGCTTGCATTCCCGACAAGTAGTGATGCGGCGTGTGGTGTGTTTTCGCGATATGACGCCTTCTGTTGTCGGATTTAACGGGTCGTAGCATTTGTTGTTGCCTGGGGCGGGATGGCTGCGCAGTCCGGACGTCTGGTTGGCGCCCTCATCGTTCTGTCTGAACTCCGCAAGATGGGCATTGGTACTGCGTTATGTACACCTGCTCGACCGGCATCTTACACTCATGTAGCGCGTTGGGAGTTTTGGGTCGCTGTTGGCTGGCTCATTGTGGGAATAGGTGCGCGATTAATCCCATTGCTTGTCTTGACGACCAATACATGTCTAGCCTTCATCTTTCTGAATAATGCTGTCGGAGTTGGGGTGCTGACGTGCGCATCTATCCAACACCGACATTGATAGCCGCGAACTGATTCATGTAGTCCTTTTGCACCTCTTGGTGTTGCGTACTGTGACCGGAAACAGTGGGTGCGCAGATCTCTCCCGGATACTCAACATTGATTTCTTCAGTTTCCTTCCCGCGTCACTCGTTTCTTCGATCCTTTATTTCTCTTTGGAAGTCTACGCTGTAGCTCGCATGGTGCTGTTTCTCTCCGGCACAGCGCAGATGCGACTGGTGATGTTTGATATCCGAGTCCTGCGACCTCTGGCGCTGATCTTGGTATGAGTTCTTGCACGGCTGGTCTTATAATTCTTACGACATTCTACAGCTCGAGCTCTTGACGCTCGTTCCGTCCGCTGTATTCACCAATACTGTTGCAGAGTTTGTCCCATTCAGTATCGGGGCATACGCTGTTTTATGTGAGCGATCTCATTCGTGTCACGACAGCTGTTGACTTTTCTGTGCTCAGTTGCCTTCAGCCACAAACAACGGCACCGGCCGACCGTTCCACGAGAGTCTGTGTTATCCTTTGAGACCTACCCTTCGGTTCAACCCTTCCGAGAGCCGCCCCACATGGCTCGTCCTGGTCGGGCTTCTTCTCAGATGACTGCTCCAACTCCAACGATCCGACATGCGTTCCCAACATCATACCAAGCTGATGGGTGGGAGTCACCTCGTAGCGCGTATAGTACGCGCACGATTGAGACGATGGGAGCACACAGCATCGATCAAGCCGTTGTGTCGGTCAGCCAAAGAGTACCTGCCGCTTCGCCTGCCATCATCCCCGTCAAGAGTCGTGCGATTGTACCATCTCAGATTGCCTTTGCAGAACGACTAGACCAAGACGACGCACAGGCGAACCTACAAGCCGAACGGCCCCGACCCACTCTCACCCTGCCGGATGTTGATAATGACGGTGACGATATCTCAGATCTCATCTCACCCGCTTCCCGGACGCAGCGGTCTCATTTCAGGCTCTCGCGGTTAATGGAAGGCTCTAGTCGACAGGTCTCATCTCGGACGTCGTTGTCTGCTTCGTCGTCGGCAGATTCGGTCGTTCGCACGTCCTTGCCGCCCGTCATGCGAGAATCATCCAGCTTGCAACGGAGCTCATTGACTTCGCATCACAGCATGGCGGCTGATTCCTCTTCCACCCACTCCGGACATCGGCGCAGTGTCTCAATTCCAATGCCGTCTCGGTGGCCCACCTTCAACGGAGGGCAGCCTCGAGCTGCTGTGCTCCCAACTCCCAAGCCGCCACCGCTCTCTTATACCGAAGCCCCTCGAGGGCCCAGACCTGCTCCGCCCTCAGTCCAAGGCCCCAGAATCAATTTCTGATTTACTTGCTTTACCCTATCGTTTATCTACTGACTGATGTGAACACTTGAACAACTTGAGTATGATTTAATTTCGGACGACATAACAGCACGTGATCGCATATACTCTACAATGACGGCGACATTGTCCTCCAAGGCCGCTGCGGCCGAGCGGCATAGACATCTGCTATCTAAGAAATGGAACACGAAAGATTTCGACAGAGTGAACGTTTTGGGAAACGACGGGTCTTATGGACACTCCGGATGCGTGAATGCGCTGAGCTGGGCGCGAGACGGTGCATTGTTGCTGGTGCGTCCAACCTGCTGCATCATGGGTGGCTGGGATGAGGGTATTTTCATTGAAAGACTGCGGGAGATGACCGAACGTGCGCTATCCGCCGAGATATTGCGGCCTCTCGCGCACTGACGGCTGCTCAGCGTGCAAATCTGGAGCATGGACCCATCCCTCGAACATGACTATCCGTATATCTGCCGTGGCGTCTTGAAAACAGGGCACCGGGCAAATATATTCAACGCCAAGATGCTCCCTCACTCGTCCAAGATGTGTGTGTGTGCACAAATACTAATCTGTGTGGGGCGCCATCAGCTCACGGGCCTCCAATAGTGCGACAGTATCGGCTGACGCTCAAGTCCGGCTGCACGACATGGGAGATCTGAGCGTCTCGGCCCCGATTTCTATCTCGGATGGACGATACAGCTGTACACAGACTCTGCGGTGCCACGAACAGCGGGTCAAGCGAATCGTGACGGAAGACAGTCCGCACTTGTTCCTCACTGTCGCAGAGGTGGGTGGTTTGCGAACTCCATTTAGCCACACTTCACCAGCACATCTACGCGCAGGATGGCTGCATTAGGCAACACGATATCCGGACGGCGCATTCATGCGGGGACGCATGTCCTCCACCGCTGCTGGATATCGGTTTCGAGCTCTCGACGCTGTCGCTTTCGCCATTGACTCCGTATCAGTTTGTCGCCGCGGGAGAGGCGCCCTATGTAGGCTGCTTTAGTATCGTCCTTCTTAGAACCATTCATGCGTCGATTCAGGGATATCTCTTCGACCGGCGCCAGATCAGCCGCCTTTCGATGGCGGAGCGTGCGCGATCCCTGAGGATGGGGGTGACCAATTGTATCCGCCGGCTCGGCCGGCAGGAGGGAACGCGCAAGCGTCACAACGACCATATCACCGGGTCCCGCATGTCTATACTAAATGGACACGAAGTATTGCTCTGTCAGTGATCATCTCATCGTGATCGTCCGAATCTCATCTTATCTTGCCTTGCAGCTTACAGTGGCGATGCGGTTTACCTGTACTCGACGCGAGATGACTGTGTGCGACAAGACGATTCCTACATGTCCGGCGTGCCTGTGGTTCCGCCACGACAATGTTTCAGAGGCGCTCGGAATGTGGACACAATCAAGGACGGCAAGCAACTAGGTAATAGCCTTTATGAAAGCCAACTCACTCATCTCCTGCAGTCAACTTTCTGGGCTCGCAGGAGCAGTTTGTCACATCTGGTTCCGACGATGGGAACATCTTCATTTGGAAGAAGGACGGCGGGTTGCATTCAATCTTGGAAGGGGATAGCAGCATCGTCAATGTGATCGAAGGACATCCCCATCTGCCACTGTTTGCTGCCAGCGGCCTGGACAGCACAGTCAAAGTGAATGTTCTATGAACTGGTCTACCGCTTTCTATCTGATGCTTGGCAGTTGTTTGGTCCAACCTCCAGTCCAAGTGTCTTTTCCAGAACCGCAGACGCTGAGGATATCATCGAGACTAACGAGCGTCGAACCGCTTCTGGTCACTTGCGACACATCGATATTATGACCATGCTGTACACGGCAACAGCTTCAAATGCGTCGCCAGATAACAATGGACAGTGTCAGCATCAGTGATTAATGTGAGAGTATCTTGAATATCCAGCATTAGTTAAACTATTCATCAGTTTGTCCTCTGTCGAGGGGCAAGTTGAGGGCGCATCTGAGGATGTATGAGTGGAAACTGAGGAACCAGATAATAGGACGCACCATCTCTCTGAAAATGGGTAACAATTTCGGCAGATAGACCAGATCGGGAGGCTGAATGGCAGCTCCCCGTTTTTCTTCGATTTTTGGGGCGGCGGCGGTGCTTTCCGTGTAGGAAGAGGGGAAGGGACCATTCTGTGATTCGGGGACATTGGAGACGGACTTGGTGGAAGCGGCTTCGACATGGCTGCTACGAGGCTCCTCGGCAGTGGTGGCACGGGGGGAGAATCGTGGCTGCGGCGCACGGCAGTTCCGTTTCTTAATTCGTCTTTCACGGAAGACATGGACCGCGAGGATTTCAACGATATCGGACGTGGGACCGTCAACAACGTCTTGGGAGGCGGTCTTGGTGTTTGCATAGGTGTCTCCTCTGCACTTCGATCGGTGTCCTCCTCGCTGTTTCCCTCCTCGTCGCTACCGCTGTCCGATGCAGACTCAAACTCGCTGTCGTCATCGTCGTCCTCATCTTCCTCGTCCGTGTCCTGGGCGGCAACATCAATGGCGTCCCCGTGAATTAGCTCTCCAAAATCGATCTCCTGAGCCACTCCGTCCACCAGAGCTTTCGTCATCTCGTCCTCGGCATCTGCGTCATTTGCATTGGCACGCGCCTTGCCAAAGCGCCGTCGGATTTTGTCTTCGTAGAGGACCTTCAGCTTGTAATGGTATACAGCCACTTTGTCCACCTCGTCCATAATGCGATCACGTTCCTCCCCAGTGTGCGGCAGAAGGAACTCGAGACTAAGTGGATCTCCGAGTCCTTCTCGAACGACAGTGAGGTAGAGCTCAATCCACCGCATGAGACTGCTGAAGAGCCCTTCGCCTTTCGAATGGACCTTGTGCACAAAATGGTAAAACGACTGCTCGTGTCGCTCAATCAGTGCGATAAAGGCTTGCACAGTTCGCTTGGGATCCTCTTGGGCGACTAAAAACACCGTCAAAAAGAGAGAGAGAAATCAGCAACATGAAAACAACATACGATCCTCCGTTCGCTCGACCGTCTTGATCAGGTCGTTGATGAAACTTTGCAAGTCGCCGATCGAGTCAGCGATACTAGCCGCTCGATAGACTTGTGCCAAAGGGGCATAAAAATCGTGATGATGTCCCTGAGGAGCTCGGACGTAGATCCCTGCAACTGGTGAGAAATCGTCTTGCGACACAAGCCTCCCCTACTTGCCTCGAAAAGCAACTCAATTAGCTGCTCTCGATCTCGCAATCTAGAGTACAGGTCGGCAAGGACTTTAAGATCCTCGAACAACCATCCGTCCTCGTCTTGGGGGCCATCGTCGTCGTCGGAATCGTTCAGTGACTCGCGCTGCTTCATGTAAGCAGCATGAGCCCGATGGGCACGCGCGACCCTGCTCATTTGTGCACGTGAAAGGAACGGTGCGTCTGCTGCTCGGAGGACAACTGTGATCACACTCATCTGCTCCGCCGCTGTGCGTTGTTACATTCAGCTTGTTTTCACGCGCAGGACAGCCCAACGTACCAGCATCAGCCTTGAGCAGGTCCTGGATTTCCCTCGGTGCATAGACAAACTGGCGCATCTTCTCGCAGATCATGGGATCGTCAATCTTCTCCTTAACTGCCTCGATCTCTTCCTCCAGAGCATGGACTTCTTCCGTCAACGAACCGGTGAACATTCTGCTCCTCGTTGAGCGAAATGATCGTCATCAAGTCGGATTGAAACACACCTCTGCAGCAGACTTCTCCCACCAAATGGTTGGGCTAAGAACAAGTCCATCACAGCTTGTGCTGGTCAAGATTCAGTGAGGTGCCGAATGAAAGATGCGTACTTCGAATCATTGCTATGGGATTGCTGATGCGCAGAGCTGTCTTGAGCAGAAGATAGGGCATCAGCCCATGGATCCGTTTCAAAGAGGCGAAGCTCTCCGACGCGGTATCGGACGCGACAAAATGGTGGAACACAGTTGAGGCAAGGCTGAATCCATCTCTATTAGCCGAAACTTCACTGGAAGACGACACTGACGACATCCTGGCCCATTCCAAAACAGCCTTGTAGTTGTCCGGCAGATCCCGCACGTTCGGAGTCACCTTCACCAAGGCGAATATGCGCGTCAAACCATCTTGTGGCATGATCAACGCCGGGTCACCGATCACAGACAACAACGGCACACCTTTGCCCATGATATCACCCTTGACACTCTTGACGGCTGCCCGGAGGCCATCCACCCTATTCGCGATCTCTTTTGCAAACTGTTTCCTGCCCTCATCTCGGACTCGATCCGCCTCCTCTCTCCGGAATCCATCTTCGATCTCTTCTCGGCTCAGCGCCGTCGGACCGGAGAGCAGAAACGAACGCAGGACAGGCGAGGATGCGATGACCGGAGAGGCTAGCAGGCTGTGTAGGTAAGCCCGAAGAGTCAGCCGGTTTTTTTCCCGGGCTAGTCTAGAGTTCTGCTGCACTTGAGATCCAGAAGGATAATCGTCCCAAGACTGTTGGCTGGCGAACGACGGTGCTGGGCTCAGCGGAGATGTAGCAGATGGAGGCGCAGTGACTGTCGTTCTGTCTTTGACCGGGGGAGACCGAATCTCCTCTGAAGGATGAGCCTTGCGCAGCTAGATAAGATTAGAGAAAGATCCGAAAGATGAAAGCGATAAGCACCTCCTCGGCGAGCGTTTTAAAGTCTCCATATCTTCTTGAAACGAAAACATCGGAAAGGTTTGAACGACGCGTGCGTATGATGAATTCCTATGCTCAAATGCCTTAGAGCTAGGAGGATTACGAATAAAGGATGGGACACACCTCGTGAACTCGACTTCGCACGCGCCCTTTATCCACTACTGTCCGCACACTGACGATATTCACTTCAAATATATCCTTGGCTGCCTCCAGATTCCTCGCCTGTCGTCGCTTCGCCGCAGCCTCCAGTCTTTCCAGATCAGATTGCGTCAGTCGCACGACCTCCTCCTTATCCGTAAGTTTTGTGGCCGCACTAAAGAACAAGGACAGATTTCGTTGCGCCTTGGCAAGCAGTCTTGACCGTAAAGCCGCCTCGGATCCCTCCTCTCCTTGATCAAACACAGAGGTCGGCGACAGATTGCGCTCCATCACAGAATTCGTGAATGGCTGCAGCTTGTCGGAGTAGAAATCCTTTGGAGCAGACGCCATGAACGGGAAAGTCAAGACGAACTGTCGGAAGATGTATCGGAGAAATGGGAGGTCGAGCATCGGTGAGTTCTTGGGAGGTGGACTGAACGGTGGTCCGAGGTACGATAGGGCGGATACATGACTGGGTGTGGGCGAGGTGATTTCGTCTAGCTCTCGTTCAAACTCGAGCTGGATGAGGGATTTCTTGAGGTAGTGCGCGCGGAGAGGCGTCAGTCCTGTTGTTGAGGGTGAATCTTGTACTGGAGAGGATGCAAGTGGAATGGATTCGCTCGGGTCCGTTGAATTCGGTGTGCCAACTTCATTCAGCAGGGTCTGTGGTGATTGTGGGGTGGGTTGTTCATAGTCAACGTTCTGAAGATCCGGAAGCGCGGGCACAGATCGTGTGGGTCGTTGTGGGCGGTGAGCAGATTGGATGAGTTCGGGGTATCCATAGACGTGTGTGCAGAGAGTTGAAGCTGGACGAGATCTCGATTCTCGGCAGAGAAGGTGGCAATGATGTAATGGATATGATCTCAGCGATCAATTCCGCCATGCTATGCAACTATCCACTGCGCTTGGAGTTTGGGGCCTTCCTTCTAATTTAGGGAGGTAGCACAGGGACATATCTATATCACAACCACTATATCTGAATTTCACTGTCAAACAAAACATTCGTTAAAATGTCCATGCTCGCTCACGTTGAAATCAAGTGATTTTTAACAATGAAGTCACGTGTCGAACATCATTACCATTTTGAAATTACCACGAAAGTCGCCGATCCTATCATGATCACAGGGCATACATTCAATTCTCTACGACAGAATACAGCTCGATCTGTCAGTGCATGGCAGCAACTTAACCAAGGTCCCAACAAGAGTTCAGTGCCCTTCACACCAATCACGAGGTTCTAAGGGTCGTGAAGATGAACGGGGTTGTGCTATAATTCGAGAGAGCACACAAATGAATCAGACACCGGATGCCAAGTATTCTTGCGGCGGCTCTGGATCACGAGCCACTGGTCGATAGCATTGTTCGCGAAGGACAGGTCCGTACAGGTGCCGCCAGCGGAGAGTAAACTAGCTCTGCTGTAGTTCAGGATAAGGATCAATCCCCGAAACGCACCTGCTTCTCCCCTATATGTTATCCCGTTCGCATCGAGGAGGCGGCGTATTCTCATGCCAACAGTTCGGACGCCCGCTCGACAGGGTTCCAGCTCACGCCATGTGCCTGCGGCCGTCCAGCACTCTACCAGAGAAATCGGTTTGGAGGGAGCAGCACGCAACAGTGGGATAGATATTCACCAGAACATGCCTGACAAGGATGAGTGCTTAGTTGACAACATGAGCGGATCACCTACTCTCGACGCCGCGCTGATCGTCTCTGCTACGCGTCAAGGGGGTGTCTGGTTTCATATACGGTCGACTCACCGACTTCCAATTCATTCCGGGCATGCAGCGCGACTAGGATGTCGGCGAGGTGATTCAGCCCGAGTAGCCAGGTGTCCGATCCAGATGAGTCGGGATTGGTGCAGTTGTCCGTGAGCAAAAACGTAGGTGAAAGAGCGAGAGCAGAACGAATGACCGCCTGGTTCTCATTGAGCGCGAGACTACTCGAAGCCTTGATCGTGTCGACTACAAAGCGAGCGAAGTCTGTGTGCGGGGTGTGCTAACGTTGGAGATCAGACGGCGGAATCGACCTGGAGCTCGAACGAACGAACAGGGATCTCGGCCATGGATAGTGGGAAAGCAAGAAGAGCGAGTGACCGGCTTTGCTGAGGAAATACATGAAGTGTGTTTGATCCAGGAACCTTGACTGAATCTGGAGAGAAGGGTTCGAGAAGTCACCCGTCAGATCAAAGTTTGCTACGTTGAGGATCCCTCCCTCACACCATGTCCATTTTCACCAAAATCATCTCTGCAATCACCCCGCCGCCGGTATACAATCCGGAGCAGTACGACGGGTTCGAGGTCTGGCGCTTGTCCTCGCTCCCCAGCCGAATATACTGATCCCGTCATTAGCTTCGCTGGAAAGTGTTCGTTTTCAGACCAGCACGTAAGCCCCAGAAATTACATCCGAACCGCAATTAAGCCATCCAAGTATTCCAGAGGGAGATATTTATTCTTGCTGGCGTGCTTCTATACGGTCTGTTCTTCCTGTACGGCCGGTGGGCAAATTCGAGACGGGTGCACAAATGGTTGGAGGCTCATATGCCTATCCTGGAGGTACACATGCTTCATCTCCTGTGTTTATATAAAGACCTAATGAGTTACATGAATCTTCGCTGTGTCTAGGCCCAATTTTCCAAGCCAGACAAGTTGATACAGGACGGAAACAGTGACTTCTTCAACTTCTCGACAGGCCGCCGCAATGTCTCAGTTCTGCACTCGATCTTCACGCTTCGGCCTCGTCATGACCTTGTCCAATGGCTGTTCCAGACGCTTCGCACCTTCGTGGACCTTCAATATCGGCCCCAGGACGACTTGCAGCTTGATTTTAAGCTCGCTCCCGGTGCTCTGGCGCACGATTTCGTGTGGGGTGTGGTGGCTAAGAACGAATTAATGTTTGTGAAGGACAACCGTTGGGATTTGGTGCGTGCAGCGCCAATTATCTTCTGATGACCAGCAGCTCATCAAGTACAGACGTTCACCAAAACCACGGAGTCTGCTGCCTTGCCCTCCAGATTTTCTGTGATGTCTGGTAAGTTACCCGTAGTCTCCTATGAAAGACAATGCTAAGTGCATCTTCTAGAGCTGGCCGATGTCACCGACGGTATCTTCAAGGCATATCCTGTTGCAAAGATTCTCGAGGACCCGAAAATCGCGCCATACTTTCGTTCTCTCAGCGTAAGTGGTCCTTTGATCTCGATTTCTTGCCTTACTGAACAACCGAAGGTCACTGATCAACCTCGTGAGCGACCCTTGAAACCGCTAACCCCGGCTAAACGAGAGCAACACGTCATCCTGAGCCTGACTGTCCCCTCGACGTCTGAAGCACATGTCACTGCAGACCTGGTTGCGGCGATGTTCCCATTCGTTGACTCTCTTTCCAAGGTGGTCCTTCGTCCAGAGACGAAGACCAAGTTGAAAAAGGTCCGGGAGGAGACCGATGCTGCTATCGTGAAAGCAGCAGAGAAAGAAAAGAAAGAAGAGGTTTGTCGTCGACGTGTTGATCTCAGCTTCCGATTCTAACGCTTTGGCAGGAGGCCGAGGCTCTCGAGGCGAAAAAGGCGGCCAAACGCAAGGCTGCAGAGGACCGCATCGCCACTCTCAGTGCGGCTGATCAGAAGAAGGCTCTTGAGCGCGAGCGAAAGCGGAGTGTGCGCAAGCAGCAGTCCAAGATGTCGCGTAAATGAGCGGTGCATATTAATAATACTGCTAATTAGCTAATCAATGCGATGTGCGAGATGTGGGAACAGTCAGCGAGGGATTATCAAGCTCTACTGCTGTGCTTTTGCCCTCGGGAGGACTTTCCGATGCGACGGGGCCTCCTCGAGCAGTGAAGAATCGCAAAAGCCACATGGGTCTGATCGCACGATGCTTGACGGGTTCTGGCTCCTCTTCTTGGGGCGACGGCGGGCGTAGTGGACCCATTTCCTCCAGACTCTCTTCTTCGGCTTCACTCTCTGTTCGCCCGAGATGGTCGACCAGTCGTCCCTGGCCGTCCAGTGTCCACTGTAGACGATTGAACCGTCCATGGGCTCCACGTTTGCCGGGTGGCAATCGGCGACTGCCAGTTCCAAATACCTTGTCCCGCAGGGCAAATGTCGTATGCCGAGGCTGGCTCGCGGCGTGCCAAAGTTCCGGGACGATAAATTGTTGTGTTTCATACGTGAGAGAGTTCTGGGCTTGGCTGATATCCTTCGAAACGACTACCTGGGCATCGATTTCTGAGATGACCTGGGTCTCCCGAGCAAGCTGGTTCAATGCAGGTCCGTGGTGGACGAGATCGCGCTCCAAGCGAGCATTGGTCTCGATCAAAGAAGTGGTCAGTAGCTGGAAAACCCATGAGAATGGCGACCCAGATGCTGCGACAGGAACTGGCCTTGACACAGGCTAGAACGTTGTCTAAATATTGTTCTCTTCGCCACATGACCAAAAACTGCCCGCAGAGAGCGACATCAATGCGCATTCTCTCCGGATGAATCACTTCTAGGCCCCTAAAAGCCTGGGAATCGGCGTGCCAACTCCTTCGTCTAGGAGAAAATAGATTAAGAACTAGGTTGTGTCATGAATGTCAAACGAACCTTGACAAAGCTGGGATGCTGCGGCGAGAAGGTCTGGCTGGTGCGTCGCTGAGATAGCCAGCAGCCTCGGTATCCTCTGGCTCATCGTGAAGAACGTGCTCGTCGTCGTCGTTGTCGAGGACGAAGGCTCTCGCAAGGCCGCTTGCTGTATATTTGCGCTTCTTCGGCCGACTTGCAGCACTCCCGTCGCTGTCGCTTTCATCGAGCGCTTGAGCGCTGATGGGATCAGACCAGCTCGCAATTCTGGCTTGAGCAGCCCTGATACCGGGAGGCCTTTTAGTATTGAATGCACTTAGTTTGCGCCCGAATTCCTCTGAGGTCACCAGGTTCGCAGCCGAGCTCGCCGCAGATGGATAATTTTCAATCTGGGTGGGTGTCCTCGGGTCCTCGGCTGGAAGGTTCTTTGAGCCGTAAGAAACAGACAAGCTGCGCATGCCCACCTCCTAAAACCGGCGATGCCTGTCCGCTGCTGAGAATATCGTCTTCCCCCACATCAGGGGATGGGCTAAACTCTTGTAGCGGGATTCGCGGTCGCTTTCTGACGAAGCTGGGGCTACTGTGTTCTTCGAGTGAGTTCCGCCCTGAAGACAGCTCGACACTTTGATTCGGATGGTGGGGATGAGATGGCTTTTTGCGTTCCAGGCGGCTGAGCCTATGAAAAATCGGTTCTCTTTCATCAGTTTTCCAGTCTGCGCACCTCGTCCACGACTCGAATTTCTTCTGCACTCGATTACCCCATTTATCATTGAGGGCGCCACCGGTCTCATCTTCCGTTGAGCGGCCTCCGTCCCTGTCAGCTTTGATGCGAAGTTCCTCGTCGTCGCCATCGCTCAAAGCACCCGCGTTGGCTCGATCGCCTAATTCTCGTCTCCGAATGGCAACCTGAAGCTCCTTGTCACGCAAGGCCGCCACTTCCCACACAAAACCACTCCACAAACCACGGACAGTTCCGGCCACACCATTCAGGATGCCCGCTCCCTTCTCTTTGCGCTCTCGATCGACGCCTGAAGTGCCGTCGGCAAGTTCCGTGGCCCCTGTCAAAGCACGCTCACGGCCTTTGCCGCCGAGGATCGGGATTCCCTTTAGATTAGCCCTGTCTTTTGAGCCCCGGCCTTTCCCGACTACAGTGCGAACGAATGCTTCCAAATCGACACTCGGTTCCAGTACACCTGAGGCAGCAGCAGCCCCGCCTCCGACATTGAGGCCAACGAGACTGCCGATACCTGTGAGAAGCTGTCCACTTCCTTCCCCGGCGTGGTCCTTGTCGCCTTCGGAACCACTTGCGCTGTCGCTGCTTTCTCCATCAAGCCTCAGCAGGGCACGAGCTCCTTTGCTTCGTCTTCTTTCGCCGACGCGCACTTTGTCAGAGTAAGACATGTTGACATGCTCCAAACTGGCTCGGGACAGTGGGATGACCGCCCTGGCATTCGTCGACAAGGCCAAGGTCGACGCCGCAGGCGTTGTCGGCAAGGAGTGCGAATGAGTCAGAAATGGAAATGAAGGCGTAGAAGGTGTACTGTTCAGGTTGAAATGGTGATGACTGGGAACTTGGGGATGCAATGACAGAGCAACAAGAAAGGCATGTGGCCGGAGGAAGGGATCCTTCGGGACGAGATATGCATTGCTGCTGCCAGCCAAGACCGCAAGCTTGTTTCGTGTAGCCAAAACAAGACTGAGAAGAGCGCAGATGACAGCAGGGTCTGCAATCTGCTCTGTGAGCTGCCAAAAGTCAATGGCAAGTCGAATATACAACAGGAACCAGCCTACCTCCACATTGACGCATTTCACCCCGATCTCTGTCGTCCATGTATTTAGGCCTTCGACCGTCTTATCGCATAGTAAGCCATCGAATGCTTCCAGTTCGATGGAGAACAATCCGAAGATAGCCAGTCCGATTTGAACGAGGCGAACGAGCTCTAGAACACTGCCTCCAAAAAGGCCTCGATCAACGCCCCGAGATTTCGACTTTACCATCGGTCGGCCACCAGGACTGCTGATCAGAGACGGAGAAACGGCCCCCGGTGCTACATCGAGGAACGGAGATGGAAGTGTGATAGCCATAGCGGTGTGGTGGCGGCGGTGGCTCAGCAAGGCTGGTGGTGTGTCTTCAGCACGAGGGCTGGGTGGGGAAATTGACAACCGCGTTCTGTGTTTCGAAGGTGACGGATTTGGCGTGCCTGCTGGACTAGCAGATGTCGAAATGGCCGAGGCTGAGGTGCCATTTATGATCGACTCAGGGAGATGATATGTGGCAATGAATCGGTCCTTGGTGGTGTCGCTGGGCCAGGGGTCAGAAAACGGACCCTGAAGAAGCGAAACCGACCTGGGCTCCTCCAGAGTAAGCGCACTTCGCCCACTGCAGCCCATACGTAAAAGATTGATGTTGGTGTACAACTTGTCCCGGTACAGGAGAAAGTCACCGTTAGGGATAGGGACGATGGTGTAGTCCGAGCGAAAGTGAGCAAGAGATGTCGCCAGGACCACTCCGTGAGGGGTCTGGTATACAGTGAGCACGTAAAGGCCGGAAACTATAGCGCCAAACGTGCCTCTCGGGGACGTGCATCACGCCTCAAATGCTGGATAGCCTTGTCCCATTCCGCATGAGCTTCTGCTGGGGAAAGTGAAGCAGCCGGTCGAAGAGCTGTGACTATGATACGGTGCGCCGGGTCTCCGGTATAGACAGTCAGGCAGGTCACAGCACGGTTCCGGTCAACAATCCTATGGAATAAGTGAGCCCACGGAAGAGTCGGAAGTGATCTGTGCACGCGCCACTTCTCAACCGCGTATATTTGGAATCCGTCTAGCTCGATGCGCTCTGTGGCTACATCGAAATGGAGTGGGAGGCCGATCCAGTCGTTAGCGATGGAGGTGTTGTCAGCGGACGGGAAGCTGGGCCGGTTTAGATTGGAGCGAGTACGATGATTTATCTGAAGTACTTGAGGGCTCCGAAGATGCGGTTGGCGGATGGTGGGCAGCAGAAGAGTCTGTCCATGGGGCATCGGCCAAAGCGGAAGCCGAGGTGGGGAAGGTGTGACGTCGGGCCTGGGGAGCCGAATCGAGCGCGTCAAATCGTGCTTGCAACTGTGTACCGCGATGTGATGCCAACTTGATCGGAGGCAAGAATCACGACTTGGAATATGGCTTATTAGCTGCAATCATCCTCTATTTCATTCCCCGTCCTCGAAGGACGTTCGACACTGGCCACCATGAACCCCACCGCTCTACGTGCTTGTCTTTCTTGTCCCGTTTGTTTCCAACCCCTCCGTGCGCCGAGCGCTACGACGTTGCGCTGTGGCCATACTGTATGCTCCGAGCACTGCGCTCACTCTATCTCCTGTCCCGTCCCACAATGCACACCCAACCATGGTCCTGCTCGTCCTCGCATCCCACCGCCTCTCGTGTCCATTACATGCCTCCTCCGCCATCGGCTCCCGGGCCTTCCGAGCCTGTCGAGGTTTCCAAACCTGATGTCACCATCAACAAGATCATCGAACTTCTTGACCGCCATCTCCAAAGCGAAGGAAGGGTCCGTGATGTCGACGATGTCGATGGTGACTGGGCTGCGCCTTCCTTATCTTCCTCACGCCAGCGATCCCACTCTCCGCCCTCTCGACCCTCCAAGCGACGGCGGCATGATCGTAGTAACGAGGATGATGACGACGACGGCGAAGGCAACGACGATGATCTCCTTTCTCACCTACGGGCTTCTGCAGCACGCGAACGGAGCACGTTACCACAGATACCACTGCGGAATGGGCGGCCCCCGGTGTCGACATTCGAAAAGGAAATGCTCACTGAAATGTCGTGTGAGATTTGCTTCATGCTCTTGTACAATCCAGTGACAACTCCGTGCCAACATGTCTGTTCTTTTTCTTACGTCCGTCGTATTGTTGCTGACAGATTCAGACCTTCTGCGCAAATGTTTACATCGTTCATTGGATCATTCTCCTCTCTGTCCTCTCTGTCGTGAAAGTCTGCCAGGATTTTCGTTTTTTGAAGACCAGCCTTGCAACCAGACCCTAGAAGCCTTGATTGTAACGGCGTTCCCAGGTGATATTCGAGTGACCATTCTTCCCTCTAAGAATGCTCATGCGATCTTCCAGAACTGTACACTGACCGCAAAGAGGCAATCGAGGCTGAAGAACGGGATGCGAGGTTGGACACCCCGATCTTCGTCTGCATGCTCGTTTTTCCTGGACACCCCACCGCTCTGCACTTCTTCGAGCCGCGATATCGACTGATGCTCCGTCGATGTTTGGAGAAGGAAGTTCCCTCCTTTGGGATGATTATGCCGGCGCGTCCAGGTGCTGGTGCTGGAGTGACCGGCTCACAGATCGACTACGGTACCATGTTGGAAATTAGAAGCGTGCAGATGCTCCCTGACGGGCGGAGCATGGTCGAGACCTGGTCGACGTATCGTTTCCGCATTCTCGAACGGGGTACTCTCGATGGGTACACTGTGGGCCGCATCGAACGGTCGGTGGAGAGCCATCATGATGTAGAACACCCCCTCACATCATACACAGGATTGATGACGTCCCCGATAGTCCCCCCTTGCCGTTTTCGGGGCCAAGCAACGAAGAATTGATGACGACCTGCACGAATTTCCTCCTGCAGCTCCGACGAGGGACAGCCCCTTGGGTGGTCCAGCGTCTGAACAATGTGTACGGCCCACCGCCGACCGATCCAGCCGCATTCTCTTATTGGGTTGCATTGGTGCTTCCCATTGATGAATATGAAAAGGCCAAGTTATTGCCTATACGAAGCACACACATGCGTTTGAGACTGGTTGTGCACTGGATCGAACAGCTCAACAGCAACTGGTGGGCTGTCTTCATCCAATCCATATCTGTGCTGATCATCCAGCACAGGTGGTTTGCCAGTGGATGCGTAGTCCTCTGAGGACGAGGACCCCTTCGGAATTCATTCGATTTATCTATATGTTACTCACAATTTATCCCACATTCCTGTGTCCAGTATTTCCGCATTCATTGTTTGCCGCATCCATCTGTAGACCACGTTACTGTAGTATTACATACTCCTTTTTTCTTCCAGAAAGCAGCACCGATGCCGCCCTCTCGATCGCCACAGATCCGTTGCCCTCCGGCCCCGGGGCCTGACAGGACCAATCGAGGAAGTCTGCGAAGGACCCACGCGCCTGGCGCGGGAGTGAATCATAGAAGTAGCCCGCACCGGGATGCATCGAATCTCATCATCACGCTTTAAATATAGGCATGCAAGGGCATGGCGCTCGGTTGCGCGCCAACATCCTTCTCGGAGCGGGAAGCGATCGCGTGTTCGGTGGGAAGCCAAGCTTTCAAGTTTATGTCAGAAATGGAAATTGTCTTTGCGCGGAGCCATCCGAAAGCCCATGAATGCACTCCTCCGCACTGACAAGACAGCACCGAGGTGTCTTAGTCCGTCCTAGCGCGCGTAAGTGGTGACACACGATCTGACCCTCCGTCCGACCATCTGTCAGTCATATTTCGTACAGAAATCGCCGCCTCAACAGCTGTCAAGTGATCTCGAGCCCGCTCTTCGCACCACCGACGGACACGCGCAAAGGACAAACGGGAAAATCGTAGTCGCAGTTGTAGCACTCACGTGATGTGGCATATCGGAATCATGTGATTGCAAATCTTTTCCTTGCTCCTGCCAGTGTTCCATTCGCCTCAACCTCAGGCTCTGCTCTGTTTTCTGACTGTCTTTTTCCTTGTACCGGTGGAAGACACTCTAATTCAAATCGTCAAGTTCTTTGAGTGCCGATCTGCCCGCTCAATAGCCGTAGAGACGAACCCGGGCGATGGACACAAAAGTTTACACAGTCAACGGAGCGACAGCGAGCTCATCGTCCTCCCTACCGGATTGGTTAACACGGAAGCGAGCAGCCAAAGGGAAGGGGAAACGGGCCATTCGCGAGCATTACGAGGGCACGTTAGAGTTGATCCAGGGATTCGAGTTTCCCGAAGCGAGCAATAGGATCAAGACCACTCGAGATGGGCAGCACGTAGTAGCGACGGGGACTTACAAGCCGCAAATGCGCGTGTGGGATCTCTCGCAGCTATCGCTCAAGTTTGAACGGCATTCCGATGCGGAGAACGTCGATTTTGTGGTGTGTAAGTTTTTCGGGGCCTTCTTCCTGGTCTTTCTCACCTGAAGGGGGTTTTCAGATGCTTTCTGATGATTGGACGAAGGCTATACTGCTACAGAACGATCGGACGGTTGAACTGCACACGCAGGGGGGATTCCACTATCGAACAAGGATACCCCGCTTCGGACGTTCGATCGCATACCACTTTCCTTCATGCGATGCTCTGGTCTCTGCCTCCGGAAATGAAATATATCGGCTCAATCTCGAACAAGGCCGTTTCATGACTCCGCTTGTCCTGCAGGACGACGAGGCAGATATTCCCGGCGTCAACGTGATCGACATCAACCCCGTCCACCAACTGTTCGCCTTTGGGATCGAGAGCAACGGCACCGCTCAGTTCTGGGATCCTCGGTCACGCTCTCGAGTGGGCTTACTCCGGTTACCCCGAAGCCGACTGCTACCCCCAGGTTCAGCCAACGACATCAGCGTGACAGCCATATCGTCAAGATCGGACGGGCTTTCGTATGCCCTGGGCACGTCCACCGGGCACACCCTTCTGTACGACATCCGGGCCGCTCAACCATTCGCGCTCAAAGATCAGGGATACGGGTTACCCGTGCAGAATGTATCCTGGATTGAGGGAGGCAGCAAGATGGCTGGTGACGGAATGGTGTTGAGTGCGGACAAGAAGGTCATCAAGATCTGGGAACGAGGCTCTGTGCGTTTGCGCTCCTTGTGGTTCCGCTTCCCAGACTGATTTTGCCTCGAAAGCCTGCGACGAACTTCGTCTCCATCACCCCGGCGGCAGACATGAACGACGTGCACCATGTTCCAGGCAGCGGATTGCTGATGACTGCAAACGAGGGCATTCAAATGGCCACGTACTACATCCCCCAATTGGGGCCTGCGCCTCGGTGGGCCAGCTTCTTGGAAAACGTCACAGAAGAAATGGAGGATCAGACCACCCGCTCGGTCTACGAGGACTACAAGTTTGTCGAGCGCAACGAACTCAAGACGTTTGTTTCTCTGCTTTTTCGTGTTCTTAGTACTGACTGCTGTGCGCAGCCTCGGTCTCGACCATCTCGTGGGAACCCCTGCGCTCAAGCCCTACATGCACGGATACTTCCTCTCACTCAAGCTCTACGATGCAGCGCGCGTCATCGCCAATCCATTTGCATACGCCGAGCACCGCGAAAAATGGTGCGAGAGAAGATGGAGAAGATGGCAGAAACTCGCATCCGGGCCAAAAAAGACGGAGGCGTTGGTGTCAAGGTCAACAAGGCGCTGGCGGAAAAGATCCTACGCGAGGCAGAACGGGAGCAGAAGCGATTGGAGAGGAAAAAGAAACGTGCCGCCGCCGCCACCACCACTGCTCAGCCCGAGGACGCCGACGCCATGGACCAGGACGAGCCAGCAGAAACAGAGAGCGCTCCTGTCACTTTGCTCAACGATCCCCGTTTCGCCAAAGTATTCGAGGATCCAGCGTTCGCTGTCGACGAGACCAGCCGCGAGTTCGCGTTACTCAATCCCTCAGCTGTCGCGCAACGCAAAAATGGGACACAGCCACGAGGCAAGACTGCCGTCGAAGACGAAGAGGACGAGAGCGACAAATTCTCCTCTGATGGCCTGGACGACAGCGATGATGATGAAGACAAAGGCGGGGACAGCGACAGCGATAGTAGCGCTGCTGGAGGTTCGTCCGCTTTTCTCGATAGTTTATTTTTCAATGTACTCAATCACACAAAGCTCTCAACGAATTCGATCCCCGAGTTCGACCGGGACAGAAGAACGCCCGGATGGAGAACGCTTACTCTCGCGCTCGCGAGCAAAATCGGCTGGCCAGTCGACGTACCCTGGTGCCAATGAATGCATCGGCCAGTGGGAGCAGAGGCGTCGATCCCAATGCTACATTTGGGCAGCGCAAAGCTGGCAGTGGAAAACCCCCCAGAGCCGCCGAGACCCGAACGACGAGGACCAGTGATGGCGGTGTCGAGCTCACTTGGGTCCCGTCGTCGACGGCATCTGCATCAGATCCACTGGTGCCTGACTCACGGCCTGCCAAAACGCAATCGCGCAAGGGAGTGGAGCGGTTCGGTGCTGGGATGGAGCGAGGACACACGGGAGACGAGGGCGATATTTCCGAGCAAGACCGAAAAGGCAGGACGAAACGACGGACTGGCGTGCGCAGTGGCAGTAAAAACGTGTTCAGACGGGCTGATCTGTAGTGTATGCGTTGCCATTGTCATTTTACATTCAGTGCTTGTACATCTCCATCTCCATCTGCGCTCAAAGGTTTGCCAAACTGGTCACGGGCCACACGCTAAAACGCCGACATCAGCTATCAATCCAGTTCAGACGATGAGACATCGACGTACTAGCTCGCAACCGATCTCTTGAATCCGAACTTCTCAATGAAGCCGTCCAGCTCCTTCGGCCCACGCGACCCGTAAGGATACGGCGAAGGGCGGGGACGAGCGCCATCCTTTCCGTCGATCCAGTGGAGGATAGGTGTGAAAATCTAGACCGCAAGTCAGCGGATGGTGGGGCAATCAAAGTCAAGCACGTGCCTTCCATGCAACGTCGAGCTCATCGTTCCGGACGAAGTTCGAGTGGTCGCCCTTGAGCGCATCGAGAATCAATGCTTCATAAGCCTCAGGGATCTTGGTCTCCGTAAAACGGCGCTTGTACGTCAGATCCATCTCAGTCGGGATGGCCCGAGTGTACAGGCCGGGCGTCTTTGCGTTGATCTTGATGTAGACTGCTTCAGAGGGCTGGATGCGGATGACCAGCTCGTTGCGGGCGATGTCCTTGAAGATGCCCTGGGTCACGTCCTTGAATTGGATGCGGACCTCGACTTTGGCCTCGTTCAACGCTGAGAACAGATTAGATCACAATCACGCGCATGTCGAAACGATCAGCCACCTTTTCCTGCCTTCAAAATGAACGGGACGCCTTCCCAACGGGGGTTATGAATCCAAAGGGTCGTCGCTGCGAACGTCGGGCAAACGGAGTTGGGAGGGACAGTCTCATCATCCAGGTATCCGGGCTTGCCGTTTGCCGCGACATATTGCCCGAGAAGCGTGTCTTCCCGGGCGATGGGTGGGATCGATCGCAAGACTTTGACCTGCGGCAACAGTTTAACCGGTTGTTGTCAATGCCAGAAAGCTGAATAAGCACCTTCTCGTCGCGGATATCTTCCGCGGAAAATGAAACCGGCCGTTCCATCGTCAACACACTCAGCACTTGCAAAAGATCTGTAAATCGTAATCGGTGAGTAAAATATTTGACGATAAGCATCGGGCACGCACGGTTCTGCAAAACATCACGAATCATGCCAAATTCGTCGAAGTATCCACCGCGACCCTCCGTACCGAATGGCTCCTTGAAAGTAATCTGTACGTTGGAGATCGAGTTCTTGTCCCAGGCCGCACCCAGTGCAACGTTTGCGAAACGAAGGACAAGCAAGTTCTTTACCATCTCCTTGCCGAGATAGTGGTCGATACGGAAAGTCTCGTCCTCCGTCCAGTATTTTTTGAGAGATCCGAGAAGTTCACGGGCGGAATCCAAATCCTTGCCGAAGGGTTTCTCCACGATGACGCGGTTGATACCGGAGGCATAACAGTGCTCTTTCAGATTCTTGGCCACTGGAACGAAGACGCTGGGAGGGAGAGCGAAGTAGAATAAACGATGAGCTGGCTTGGATTGGTAACGGGACTCGATCTCCTCGAGATGGGCGTTGAGGGCGTCAAACGCCTCCCCGTCGTCATAGCTGCCGGAAACGTAGGTGCACAGATCCTTGAACTCCTGCGCCGCCTTGGTGATCTCGGGGTCGTCGTTAGGGTTCTTGAAGTAGGATGACAGGCGCTTGTGGTATTCGGCGTCATCCATCTTTGTTCGCGCGTAGCCCACAATCTTGACATCGCGCGGCAGGAAGCCAACCCGATACAGCCCGAACAGCGCAGGGAAAGTCTGGGGGGTATTTCGATACGCAGAACGAAGGATAACAGAAAGCCGCTGACCTTCTTTTTGGCGAGATCCCCCGATGCGCCGAGCACTGCGAGCGGGATAAGAGGATGAGCTTGTCTACCATACAAAAAGCCGCACCAACGATGATCGTGTTGTCCTTGAGCTCCTCATGAGAGGTCTCCATGGACGGAATGGCGCCTGGGATGGACATGATTCAAGGCTGGAAGATGTGTGAAACAGAGAGGATGAGAGAAACTTATAACGCTGAGTGATACGGAGATTGAATAAGTAGCCCGGCCCGGGGTTGCGTCATCTAACTTGACCGTGTGAACACTTCAACACTGCCACTAACACCGAATTTGTCCGTCCGTGACCAATCCGTTATTGTCAGTGGCTGCTTGTCACACGCATGGCCTCCGATGAGCCTTACCTCGCGGTCATCGACGGACTCAAGACCCTCGTGGACGCAGAGAACACGTCCAAAGATGCGCTTGTCGTGAACACGCGCGCTTCGGCTCTCACAGGACGGCTCAAAGCCCTTGTTCGCGCAGCCAATACCGCTACGCGAACTGCGAAGGACCTGACCGCGTCTGCGCGTCAAGACATGGACCAAGCGCACCTGGGCCTCCAGAATCTCATGTATGAAAAGCGTCACCTCGAACGCGAGATAGAGAAGTGTCGCCAATTCGCGTAAGTCTACTTCGTGGTAAAGGTCTCTGCGTGTTTCAGCGTGTTAAACTTGTGTAGGACGGTGTATCAGGACATTCCGCTGCATGATCTGGAAGATTTCAAAGTATTAGCGCCATTGGAGGCCCGAACAGATCAGGTCCTTTCGGACGAACATCAGCTCTTGCTCAATAGATTGAGCTTCGAGTTTGTGGAACGTCAGCGGTACGCGCTATCGCCCTGGCAGCACGGACTTCGTTCCTAAAACCCCGCAGCCTGGAGCAAATGCAAAAAGACCTGCTGCAACAAAGGGAAGAGCTGTATAAGGAGAGTAAGGTCAAAGCCGTGACATCCGACAATGTCAAAACTCAGATAGAGACCCTTAGTAAAGTATGGCACTCTTTCATCTTGTTTATTCTTCTTGTTCACAAATGTCCAGGTTGCGGGCGAAGTGCAGAAGAAGGTCAACGAATTTGTAGCGACAATACCGAACATGGACGTGGACACCCCAGGATAATACAGGCCTGAAACACGACTGACATTGTAATGATCCGACGGAAATACAAGAAATACAGAGATGGGACGTGAGATGAGAACACAGGGTGAGAATGAAAGACGTGCGCACGAGCTCTCACTCGCCGTCGCTCATGCTTCCAACATCGCTCATTTCCTCATCGGCGTCATCTTCATCGCCGCCTGCTATTCCATCAGCAGCTTCCTTGGTGGCAAACCGCTGGACGTAGTCTGTCCACGTCAGTCAGCTCTTGGGCATTCGATTCAGCACGATATCCCTCCCACTCGCCTTTGACTTTGGCGTCATAATCTTTGGGATGGCGCATGAGCAAAGCCGCTGCTTCACCATTCAAGGGGTCGTTGGGATTTGGGTACCGCAACAGTTGCGGCAGAAAGACTTCGAAGATGTTGATCATGTCTGTTGCCTCATTATCACCAAGTATTGCGCGAAAGCTAGAGACGCACCAAACATCGGAGACCATGTCTGGTTGATAACATCCAAGCACACCGAGCCGCTTCTGAGTTACATGTATTAGTAGTCGGCCCGCAGGTGGCATACGCACGGATTACACACAGTTCATCAATATTTGGGTGAAATATCTTGTTCATGAAGCCGATGCTAGGAGATTTGAAGGGGTATTGGTCCGGTAGCTCGACGTGAATCTTCCAAACGCCTCCAGCGAATGGTGCTATGATAGACCCGTGAAACGTCTGGCCTGGCGACAAGGGGCGGAACTTACTCTCGCTCGGCCCGTGGAATCGAACGTAAAACTCCTGCATGCTGTCGTTGACAAGGGAGACTTCGTAGTCGGACATGAGCCTGTTGCGCCGTCAGTGTGTCGAGAGCGTGCATCGGTACAGGGTCGCACATCTTCATCACATCTGTCTCGATACGGCGTTTGCTGGGCGAGGCGTGAAGGTGTATAAGCTAACGACATTTTCCGAGACTTTCAGGACTTATCATCACGGAGATTGACGTTGCAGGCAAGCGTGAAAGAGGTGGCAAGAAGCAAGAGCAGCCAGTGTGCTCCCCATAATTAGCACTCGGCAAATACCGAAAGTGTGATCGTTTCTGGACTCGCACCTCTCGCTTCTCAATCGCCGCCATGATCATTCAAAAGTAGTAATCCTCTATAACACAATACACGTCATCCCGGGAGCATGGATTCATCGATCTCCAGCCAGACACCCGCTTCCTTGCAGCCTTAACGTTTCCCCCGTTCGGGCTCGCCGCCGAGACTGGAATGACCGATTCTGCCTTGCTTTCCCTCACTGCATACCATCCAAGCATAGCAACTTGCAACCTTCAGGACTCATATGACTTTCCGGCCCTTCAACTTACCTATCCATAGCACCCCGAAGCATACGATGAGAAAAGCCTCTTCTTGCGTTTGCGACAGGATCTGTCCGTCTCTCCGATGGTGCAGCGCGATTCTAGTACCAGATCAGCTGCTCCGTGATACTCCTTGTGAAAGAGGACGCACAAGAGCATGAGGCCAACAACGGCCAGCAAAGCAAGAGAAGTCTGGGTTACATGCAGTGCCTCTGAGAGGGCTTTGTCAGTCTGCGATCGATATGCATGCCAGTAGGAAGGCGCACTAAAGAACGACGCGACCAAGAAGACGGCGTGAGCGGCCATGAAGGCAATGACCACTTCCATAAGCCGCGTTTAGTGACATTGGCACCAGTGAGGAGCAAACGGACCTGCTATCAACGTGCGAACTGGATGGTCTCGAAAAAGCGGCATTGATTTGTGAGGTACTTCGACAGGCAGCAATAGCCACTGAACAAACACGACGGGCGAAATTATAAAGCGCCTTCCACGAGGCAGCCGCGCGTCCAACACGCTTATCAGAGACTACGTACTCTATGATACTTTCAGTTACAATTGGGGATGTACAGTACATGAATTCTGGAATCAGTGCAAACGTAGGTGCCAAGATGTCTTTGTTATATGAAGGCTATACGTTGACCGGAGGTACTTGTGTAACTGCGGAGCTCGTAAGTGGAGTTCGCGAGGAGAAGGTTGAAGCTACCTGTCGGGCCATTCGGACCTGTTTGGATTGCCCAAGCCGCGCCCTGCTGAGGATTTTGGACGTACACCTGGGGCATCTGGTACCCGTAGCCCTGGGGATACGAATATGCTGGCATCATGGGCTGCTGGTGAGAATTGTAGTATCCGGGCATTTCATGGAACCATCCCAGTTCTGCAATCGATTCACATCTGTGTCAGGAGCAAAGGATCATGTAGTACCAACCTTGTATCGGCTCTTCCCAGATGTTCACTCTTCCAAATCTCTCCGCTTGCTGCACGAGAGACAAAAGTATGCCGAAGGCAAAAGAAAACATGACGAAGATCATCCACGAGAAGGCCTGTATGACCTTCATTTCATAGCAATATTCGCGCTGACGGACTGAGGCTATTCAGGATAGAGTAAGAGCCGGTCAGCGAAAAGCTCACTTTGTCCGCTTCGCGTGGGCATTGTCTCCGTCGTCAGTGCATCACATTGCAGGGGCCCGATTATGTCACTGGAGACGATCATTGGTCTTGAAGTCATATTAGACGCGCAAGCGCACTTACGTCGACCAAGCTCCCATTGCTGGTCAAGGGTGAGCATATAGTACCAACTCGAGCACAGCTCCACAAACCTAGCCATAGGGCCCAGAGTACGAATATCACGGGGACTTCGATCCGTGGTTGAGAGAAGTTGAGGCTAGGAATAATTAACTTCCGTAGATTCGAGATAGAACACCTTCCGCACAGTAACAAGAACGCGAAGATCGTCATAGACGGGATCAGCAGTGCAAAGATCGTAAAGTCAGCTGTGATTCGATAAGTCCAATACCCAGTGAAAGGATAAATTGTGACATACGATGGAGATGAGGTAGGAAAATACCAGCAAAATGCGCGTCAAGGCCGAGCACAGTTCCTGCGAGCAGGAACACAGCTACATAGAACCCCATCCTGTAAGTCGTAAAGCGGACGGTCATGGCGGGTTATTCCGATGGATTCGTGAGTGCTGCGGGTGATATGTGCAAAATAAACAGGGAGGCTCGCTGGGTGCGTGTAAGCAGTGGTGGCCGTAATGAAAACCAGGCTGCACGTCCCAGAACGTCAATGATGTTTCGCGAGTGGCCGAACATTCCCACGTGATCCTTCCCACTGATCGGCACGGGTTGGATTGTTATCTTTAATCTTATCGGCCTCTCAATTGGGTCTGACTCGATTTGGCTAAAGATTTTGGATTTAACCTGAGCCAACATGCCTGTCTTCTTACCTCTCGTCGAGGAGCCCGAGAGCGAACTGTTCGACTCCCTCCGTCGAATTGGGCCCGTCGTGCTCCCTTCCACACTTTCTCCATCTGCTTCGCCGTCATCTCCCACCTACGTTCTCGTCGAAGCATCCCAGCCATTTGTCTTGGAAGACCCAATCTCGTGGTTGGACAATGGAATCGAGAAGCTGATTGTTCCACTATCGTGGGCGAAGGAGCTCATCGAACTCATCTCGGCGGATCGACTATTGCTGCTGTTGGATGTCGGCAATGTCAGCGCAGTGTCGGACAAAGTTCGCAACGCCGTCTCTGGTGTTCTGCTGAAAACCCCTTCGATCGATCTGGACCTCATCTCGTCGGTATCCACGTTTTTCACAGGATCGGCGATCTATGTCTTGTCCAGTTCCTCCCTTCCCCCAGCTCCATCACTCATTCGCGGATTACTCAGCATTGGGGCGACTCCGGTTCTGCCGAGTTCCCAGCTGACAGTTTCGGAGACGACTTCGTCACAACTCAATGTCGCGGATGTCTTCCTTGCGCCTATCGTGTCGGATAGACCAGATGGTTTGTTTCCCACCGTTGTCTGCACAGAAACGGGACATTCTCTGGGTCTAGTCTATTCTTCTTCCGAATCTGTCAAAGAAAGCATCCTTACTGGGAAGGGCGTCTATCAGTCCCGCAAGCACGGCTTATGGAGGAAAGGCGAGACTTCGGGAGCTGTGCAGGACGTGGTCAGCATCCGTCTCGACTGCGACTCTGACAGCTTGGAGTTCCGGGTAGTGCAGCACGGAGCCGGATTCTGCCATTTGAACCGGCAATCCTGTTTTGGAGAAGCCAAAGGCCTGTCTGCTCTCGAGCAAACACTACGGTCTCGACTGGCTACCGCTCCCGAAGGCTCGTATACAAAACGGCTCTTCAATGACCCTGAACTACTACGTTCGAAGATCATGGAGGAAGCCGATGAGCTGTGCAGGGCGGAAGACAAAGGAGAGATTGCTTTCGAGGCGGCTGATTTGTTTTACTTTGCCCTGACGAAATGCATTGGGGCTGGAGTCGGGATATCGGATATCGAGGCTTCTTTGGATCGCAAATCTTTGCGTGTTACTCGACGGGCCGGGAACGCAAAGCCGCCATGGACCAAGCCTGCTGCTGCTGCTGCTCTGTCTAGTGCGGAACCCACGCAAGTCGTGCCCGAGGACGGTCCCATACGAATGCACACCTTCGATCTTCAGCAGATCTCGCCTGAACAAAGGGCTGGGCTTTTGCGTCGCCCGGTTCTCAAATCAGATGAAATGATCAACCGTGTTCGTCCCATCGTGGACGATGTGCGACTGCGTGGGGATGCTGCACTGCTGGAACTCACCGCCAAATTCGACAAGGCAGAGATGACGTCGACGATCATCCGCCCGCCTTTTGCCCCTGAGAGGATGGAAATCGAATCAACCGTGGCGCAGGCCATCGAAACCGCGTATGCGAATATCAAAAAGTTCCACGAAGCGCAGGCCGACGATGCGACGCTGCGGGTCGAAACCATGCCGGGCGTTGTATGCTCGAGATTCGCGCGGCCGATTGCGCGTGTCGGGTTGTACGTCCCTGGCGGGACAGCCATCCTGCCCTCGACAGCACTCATGTTGGGCATCCCGGCGCAAGTCGCAGGTTGCCGGGAGATTGTGATCGCCACTCCTCCTCGACCGGATGGATCGATCTCTCCCGAAGTCATGTATGTGGCCAACCTCGTGGGTGCATCGGCCATTTTGAAGGCTGGTGGGGCTCAGGCTGTTGCCGCGCTTGCATATGGCACCGCCTCCGTCCCCAAAGTCGACAAGATCTTCGGGCCTGGCAACCAGTGGGTCACTGCGGCCAAAATGCTTGTCCAAAACGACACAGATGCCCTTGTCTCCATTGACATGCCCGCTGGCCCCTCGGAAGTTCTGGTTGGTCACTCGTATAGTCTGTTTTTCTTCTCAGAATCAACGTCTTACAGGTGATTGCTGATCACACTGCCGAGCCGGCGTTCGTTGCGGCGGATCTCTTGTCCCAGGCCGAGCACGGCGTAGACTCCCAAGTTGTCCTGGTCGCAGTAGACTTGGACTCGGACAAATTGGCGGCTATTGAGCACGAACTCGATGTCCAAGCTCACGCGTTGTCTCGTGTCGATATCGTTCGAAAATCGATCGGCAAGAGCAATATCGTCAAAGTCAAATCTGTGGAGGAGGCGCTCGGATTCTCAAACGATTATGCTCCTGAACATCTCATCATGCACTTGGAAAAGGCCAGCGACCAGGTCCGATTGGTGGAGAACGCAGGGAGTGTGTTTGTTGGTCCCTTCTCGCCGGAAAGGTGCTGCTGCACTCAGCTTGTCTTTCTTCTCTCTCTGACGCAGTTCCGCAGCTGCGGCGATTATGCTTCCGGAACAAACCACACCCTTCCAACAAACGGGTATGCACGTCAATTTAGCGGGGTCAACACGCTCTCGTTCCAAAAACACATCACATCCCAAGAAGTCACGGAAGCCGGTCTCAAGATTCTCGGGCCAGTGGTAGCGACCTTGGCAGACTGCGAGGGCTTGCAAGCTCATGCAAACGCTGTGCGGATCAGACTAGCAATCTAGCGCCGCAGAATAGTCTATTGTGTATTAAAGAGTATAATCAGTTGGTGCGGTACAGCGCCCGTTTTGCGACCCGGACGACGAGAGGAGTGTCGGGGAAAGCGAGGGTTTCAAGGTTGGTGGCGTACTATCATCCAGTCAGCGAACGGGTCCAGAGGCCGCGGATAAAAACGGCTTACGGGAGTAGGGACGTCAGCGCCGGTGACTCGCTCGACGGGAGCATCTAGGTAGTCAAAAGCCTCGCTCTCGACGATTTGGGCACAGATTTCACTGCCTACACCGAAGGCCGGGAATCCACCCTCAACGATGACGAGCCTGAATTCGATGAGCAATTGGACTCAGCCGTCGCACCGCAGGGACAACATACCTGTTCGTCTTCTTGACCGACTTGATGATAGTGTCGATGTCCAGAGGACGAATGCTGCGCAAATTGATAACTTCAGCCTTGATGCCCTCCTTGGCCAAGATGTCGGCAGCCTCCATGCTATGGGTGACCATCTTGCTGTGTGCGACGATAGTTACGTCTGAACCTTCACGCTCAACCTTGCATTTTCCGATGGGAAGCAAGAACTCGTCCGACATGGCCTCCGCCGACATGGGGAAGGAGACACCGTACATCATCTCGTTCTCGAGGAAGACGACAGGATTTTGGTCACGGATGGCCGCCTACATGATAGTCAGACACTTGAGCCCTGCTCTACAGGAATCGAGCACACCTTGAGCAGACCCTTGCAGTCCTCCGCACTCCAGGGACTGACGACCTTGAGACCAGGTACAGAACCGTACCAGGCGGCGTAATCCTGCGAGTGCTGGGCACCGACACCAGCAGCGGCACCGTTCGGACCACGGAACACGACGGGACAAGGCACATTTCCTCCAGACATGTAGTACGTCTTGCCAGCCGAGTTGACAATCTGGTCAATGGCTTGCATGGCGAAGTTGAAAGTCATGAATTCACATCTGCGGGACAATGAGAAGGCGCGAATCACACGGCAAAAAATGTCATACATTGGGCGGAGACCAGACAACGCAGCACCGACTGCAATACCAGCGAAACCCATTTCAGTGATGGGGGTATCGATGACACGTTTCTCCCCAAACTTGTCAAGGAGGCCCTTGGTCACCTGGAGGCCATGTTTACACCGAGAAGTAAAAGCTGGCCATTTGACGCACTTTGTATGCACCATTATACCGAGCGACCTCTTCACCCAGAATGAAGACTTTCTCGTCCCGAAGCATCTCCTCCTCCATGGCCGCATTTAGCGCATCACGCACTGTCATCTGCGCTCGAGGTCAGTCAAGAGGTGGAGGCTGTAAAAAATTCGTACAGTATGCTCAGCCTGCGAAGAAGCAAAGCGACGAGCTCGAAGCGAGGCAGCCAGTGCCGAAGGGCGGGCGCGGATGGCATTTGCGGCCAGTCGGGGAAGGCGGGCGGCCATGGTTTTGGAAGCAGACGGAAAGAAAGCAAAACCCCGATTCTATCCGAAAACTTTGGGGTCCTCGGGAGTTACCAAACACTGACAGGTATCATTTTGCCGATGTCCCTCCGCACTATCCTCGTCTCTGGCGCCAGTCGAGGGATTGGCCTGGAGGTCACCACTCTCCTTCTGCGAAAGTTCAATGTCAATGTGGTTGCCCTCTCACGAACTCGTACCCCCGAGCTTTCGGCACTCGCATGCGATTCACTTTTGATCCTCGAGGGTGATGTGTTCGTCCATCTGTAGAGATTGGTCTACGGAGACCTCATCTTCTGGGCAGTACGAACGAAGAAATTGTAAAGAATGCTGTAGCACAGGCGGCTCAGACCTTTGGGAGTCTAGACTCGCTGATTCTCAACGCCGGGATTGTGGATCCCCTCAGCCGGATCGCTGACGATAAGACATCGTTGGACCAGTGGAAGATGCACTTCGACGTCAACTTCTTCTCCTTGGTCACAGCTCTCAAGTTTGCGGTCCCACATCTCAGGGCTAGCACGCATGGTGGGCGGGTAGTGTTCGTATCCTCCGGTGCTGCCGTCAAAGGCACGGCGGGCTGGGGGCCTTACAACGCTAGTAAGGCCGCTATGAACTCTTTGGCCCGAACACTTGCGGAGGAAGAGCCCGATATCGTGTCTGTGGCTCTGCGTCCAGGCATGGTTGCTACCGGCGTCTGTAGTTTTGCTTCAGAATCGTTCGGGATGCTGAACCAAAAACCATAGATGCAAGCAACTCTCAGAGAGGTGGGAGGCTCGGCGATGAATCCCAAAGATCACCAAATGTTCGTCTCTGCCCACGCAGAAGGGAAATTGCTCAGCCCTGAGGTGCCGGGACATGTGATCGCGTCTCTCGCTCTCACCGCTGCCAAATCTTTGAGCGGTCAGTTTGTAAGCTGGGACTCAGCAGAATGCGCCGATTATAGAACCAAGTAAAGGCTCGATACTATGGAAATGCCATTACCTTGTCTGTCCCATCACAAGTCAAATGTCGTTGCCAAACTCCTTCTCTGAACCATTCCCCTCGTTATCCAGATCTTCTTGACCATGAACCGCTCTCCTCGTATCGACATTCACCACCATTTCTTCCCCTCAGACCTAGATAAGGGTGTCGCTGCTGGCCAAAAAGTCGGATGGAGGACACCATCTGAGAATCTCCCATGGTCGCCGGACGTCAGTCTGCGGTACATGAACGCACGTTCCATCGACTGTGCGATTCTATCGTTTCCTGCCATCTCATCTGGTACCATCGGGCAGGCGAATCGCGACGAGGCGCGTCAGAGGAACCGTGCTATGGCAGACATACGGCTCCATCATCCAGGAAGATTTGGGTTTTTCGCGACGCTGCCGTATCTATATGATATCCAGGGTGTGTGCGTTCTGCGTAACGGGCTTGCATTCCATCCGAGCGCATATAGGCACCCTCGATGAGATTGCGTATGCGATGGATGAGCTGAAAGCTGATGGTGTGGCGCTGCCCTCTGCATGCGGCATCGGGGATGATGCCAGTGAGTTACTGTCCTCGTTTCTTGGACCGAATCTACCCTGCTCAAGAATACATCGGCCACGAACTTTTCGAGCCCATTCTCCATGAATTGAACCGTCGTTCGGCTGTTGTCTTTCTTCATGGTGCGCAGACACCATCGTCCACACCCTCTCCAGATATCTCTTTGGGTATCCCCATCACTGAGGTACGAGTAGGACTTGGTACCCGACACTGTATTTTCTGATTCAGCAGGTTCCCGGCGAAACTTTCAAAGCGGCAGCACATCTCGTCGTCACCGGTAGGCGACGTAAGTTTCGGGATATGTCTGTCATCCTCGCACATATGGGCGGAAGTGCGCCATGGCTTGCACCTCGCGTGGCTGCCATGTCGGGATATATGGGTTGTGCTCTCAGGTGATCGCGTTTCGCATCAATCGTGACAATGATCTGATCGAAGTCGACAGTCCGGAGGATATCATGGAAGATTTCCAGAGTTTCTACTTTGACACGGCTCTGAGCTCGCATGAAAGCACTCTGGAATTCATGTCCTCTTTCACTAGCCAAGACCGTATTGTATTTGGCACAGATTTTCCAGGTGAGTGCTAGGGTGGTCACAGAATTTGCCCTGAACTTCTTTCAGCTGTTAGTGCTGACACAATCAGCTGGTACACCGATAATCTCCAGCGATTCATGCTGATGACGAGATGCGGTTGGACAAGATCATGGGCGTCAATGCACTGAAGTTGTTTCCCCGACTGACTCTGGACCAATCACGCTGGCGATGAGAAAACCAACGATTAGATGTTACAATCTATGGTATAAATGTCAGAGATGAGTCCCCACGACGCGAGCGGACTGGTTCGTCTTGAAGCCACTGCATGATCCGTTTCAGTCCAGGACTTCCGGTGAGAAGCGCCTGGCCATGTTGCCCCTCCGGGTCATGCCACAGGCCTTCCTTGACCCCATGCGAAGTCAAGTACTTTTCGACTCGCTGCAAAATCTGGTCAGAGCAGACACATCGAATAATTACACCGAGATCAGACCTTGGCATTGAGGATGGCATCCTTTCCTCCCAGTAAGAAGAGGGTTGAAGAGGGTTCATCGATACCTGTATTTCCTCTGCCCACAACGAGTTGGAAGACCAATCGAAGTTCCTCCGCAGGAGATTCGATACACCCAGTTCGGTTCCAACGAAGTATCGGATGAAAAGTTCGAAGCCCTGGTGCGAGGCGTCAGATCGCATATAAGGCACAGGAAATACGCTAACCGTCGTCGCAGATCGGTAGAGAAAGCGGTAGCAGACATCGCCTTCCCAAGAACCAAAGACGACAGGATCAACAAAGCAAGAACGGGAGACTATCTCGGGGTGCTGCTTCAAGCACCAAGCATGGGGATATGACCCACTGTTCCGACATCAGAGTTTGCAAACATGGAGGTCGTCAAAAACGTACTTGGAATGGCTAAGCATGGTCACGCCAGTTGTCGGAGAGGCTTCTTTGCACAAGTCGTCTGGGTCTCTGTCAACCCACCCGAGCGCGTCGACAAGACCAGCTAAAAGATCGGCAAAGTCTTGGCGACATAGAGGATTTAGATACTGGGGATGGAAGATATCTTGGGAGATGTGAGGCTGGATGGGTATCAAGAGTGGCCGATCGGAGAATCCGCGGTACAACTTTTTGGTCATTGGATAGTACTGCAAGAGACCTAGACCCAGGCCGTGGAGAAAGACGATGGGAGATGGTCCTGCATCGACCGTCCAGCCCTCAGGGACATAGAGAAGATATCTAAAGGAGAATGAGCATGACGAAGAGGAGGATCAGCGAGCCTCACTCTAATCCATTATAGTTGCCACGACGCAGCTTCCAGTAACGCCCATACCAAAAGGAAAGATAGCGGTTGATCAATCCGACAATAACGTAGAAGAAGAAGGGCCGTCCGCATACTTCCACTCGATCAATCGTCAGACGCATAGGCGAAGCAGCAGGGTTTGATCCATCCGGAATTTTCATGCCAAGTCGCATTTCTAGCAACTGGAGAGTGTCGTCTAATACGGCGCGGTGGGCGGCCGGCATCTCGCGTTCTGGCGGTAGATCTTTATTGAAGATGGACCAGTAGACCCATTGCTGCACCTGCAGTTTCCGAACATGCGACCAAGGCACGCGCCCAAACCACTGCGCAAATGAGAAAAAGAGGACAAGAGCTGGATAAATCGCGTACAGTACGAAGAGAGTCGCGGAAATCGATCGCACGTGGGTCGTCGGATTCCAGCTGGGTTATGGGTTCAGCGGGGCTGCCTGGGCGTCGGATTGATCCACCGTCGACACTAGCAAGACCCGCTTTCAAGACACGTTCGAAGGCAATCTGGAGCTGCGAGATGTTGCCTGACCCGTGCTTCCACGGGGCCGAGATGAAGCAGTATAAGTAGTAGTGATATATACTGAATAGGACCTGCAGGGGGTTGGCGAAAGCCCGAAGAGGGAAGGACAGAACACTAACCTCAGAGACGCACACTGCAAACAAGAGCCTGCCCTTCCACTCTAGAGATTGAACGCTTCCGGTGTGGATTCTATATGCGACGTAGGCCCAAGACAGCGGAGGGACGAGACGAAAGGGGGCAATGAGGAGAGTGACAAGGTAGTAAGACAGCTGTCTTGGGCGCGAAGCATCTAAGACCTCCGAAACGTCGACACCCATGGCGTCGAGGACCACACTTCTCCCCAAGAGGTGTGCAGTTCGTCTCCAAATTTGAGCTGTTTACTACCGTCCGATGTCAATCAGTTGCATGACCACGGCCCGGAGATCAGCGCGTCTGCCCTTTTACCCGGATCATCGTTTTATCAGGGATCCGGTTCTTTCCACGACCAACATGTTACGCTCTGCCCTCGCCGTCGCTGCCCGCCCCTCTCTTGCGGTGCGAAAAGCTTGCTAGTATCGCCTGTCTGTGCTTATCACTCGCAACCTAGCGGCCCGCCACTACTCTCGCGGCCGAATTCGCCAAGGTCGCCCAGAGGGTCAGTTTTGATGTGTATTCTCTTCTTCGCAGCTCATCACTTCTTGAAGCCAACGACGAAATATGGCGGAATCTACACCGTGCGTCTTGCTTCTGTTGTCTCCGCGTGTCGCTCTGAGCAGATGTTAGGTCACCCTCATTCCAGGTGACGGTATTGGTGCCGAGATTACCGACTCCGTGAAAGAGATTTTCAAGCACGTCAACGCGCCCATTGAATGGGAGCAGTATGATGTTTCCGGAATGTCTTCGTCGGGAGAGGAGCTATTCAAGCAGGCTATGGATAGTTTGAAGCGGAACCGAGTTGGTCTGAAGGGTACGTCACCTGGATATCGAACCCCTCCCCTTCCCTCCCCGCTTACACGAAGAGCAGGCATTCTTTTCACGCCTATTTCGCAATCTGGACACATTTCGTGGAACGTCGCGATGCGTCAGCAGCTCGACATCTACGCATCTGTCGTGCTGTGCAAGTCCCTCCCTGGTATCCCTACCCGTCACTCGAATGTTGACTTCGCCATCATTCGTGAAAATACGGAGGGAGAGTACTCTGGACTTGAGCACCAGAGCTTCCCCGGTGTCGTCGAGAGTTTGAAGGTGTCTACCCGCGCCAAAGCTGAGCGCATTGCCCGATTCGCCTTCGATTTTGCCCTCAAGAACAACCGCAAGGTACAGACAGGTCTTCCTCCTGCGACGTCAGAGGGTTGCTCATTGCCATCAGAAAGTGACTTGTGTTCACAAGGCCAACATCATGAAGCTGGGTGATGGCTTGTTCCTGAACACATTCCGTCGGGTGGGCGAAGAATACAAGTCCTCGGGAATTGAATTCAACGATATGATCGTTGATAACACGTTTGTGACTACTGCCGACCCTTGCGGCCCTGTTTCTGAACTCTACCAGCTCCATGCAACTTGTCGCGAAGCCGGGGCAGTTCGATGTGATGGTGATGCCTAACCTTTACGGCGCCATCGTGTCCAACATTGGTGCGGCTCTGGTCGGTGGTCCTGGTATCGTCCCTGGCTGCAACATCGGGACTGTGAGTGTCCACGCTCTCCTGTGAGAGTCGACGTTCTGAAACCGTTTCCAGGAGTACGCTTTGTTCGAGCCCGGATGCCGTCATGTAGCCAGCGATATCATGGGTACCGGTCGTGCCAACCCGGTGGCGATGATTCTCAGTGCCACGATGATGCTGAGACATCTTGGGTAGGCTTTGTTTATATCTCTGGAACCAAGTTCATCAACTTGCCAGTCTCGACCCGGTCGCCAACAAGATTGCGACCGCGACGCTCGAAGTGATCAACAGCGGTGATGTCCGCACACCAGACATGGGTGGACAGGCGACGACCTCTGACTTCACGGCGGCGATCATTAAAAAGTTGTGATTCTGGTTTAGAAGATACATAGACGCGTACATGATACTACTACATCTATCTTCTGTCCGTTAATCAGTCGACAATATCATCGTAGAGGGACGGATCTTGGTCTAATGCAGCTTCGTACTCTTCCAGTGTCAGCCCGCGCGGCCTTTTTTGCACCGGTTCTTCATCTGCCGACAAATCTTCCACTGAGACTGGAGATGCCGGATGCTTGCGCAGTGCGAGAATCGTTTCGCATCGCACTTGCCCTCGGTCGCCCCAGCCTGTCACATCCGGCCGAAAGTCAGCATAAAGACTCCACGCTATCTTGTTGATCTCCTGCACTGAATAGCTCTCCACGAGCAGGCGAAGCGCGCCGAGAATGTACGGGGTATTTTGCCGTAGCGCCCGAGAGATGTATCCAAACGCGACGCCGGGATCTACCGGTTCGTCGTTGGATAACGCTCTCCACTGTGAGTTCTGAGAGCGATAGAGCGGTCTATAACGCATTCAGTGGAATTCATGGAGGAGACACTGGGGACATACACTCTACGGAATAAGCCATTTTGAGATCATAGAGAGACAGACTGCGGCGCACCTTCTGCCCATCAGCTCAACAAACGGCTGAGTGCCTCCCAAGGAGGCCTCGGTCGCTCTTCGGTCGCTTTTCTTGAAGACACCTATGCTTACTCCTTTGGATATTGCATTGAGTTCGGTGTAGACAGATGCTAGATTCAATCCGAGTCAGTTGTGGAACTTGGGTCAAGCGCGACGTACCGATACTAAGTGCCTCTTCTAGACCAAATCCCAAACGTTGGGCCACCAGGAAGGACCAAGCAGTCATCAATGGAGCCCGATTGACCACAGTGCTCCTTGACTGGAGGGCCTTATGTGCAATAATGAGTCAAGGAAGGGAGGAAGATTACTATGCGCACCTGTTCATCCAAGACTTCATTGAATTCGTATTCTTGAACAGCAGGAGTATCCACTGACGGCAAGAACTCGTTTGTGACTTCGGATCTCTTGCGCTTCCTCGCGTTCTAAGTGTACTAGCATGAGAGATAGGAGGTCGGCAGAGAAAGTGTTCCTTCTACCAGAGATGAAGGGCCAGCTTCAGGATTTGAAATAGTATCCGTCACAGCCTTTCGCTTTCGGCTGCTGTAGCCACTCTTCTTTAGAGCAGACAAGACCATATTACGCATTTCTTTATCGTCGATCCCGTAGGCGATCAATTTGCCATCATTCAGCTCGGAAAGCTTGTTAGAGGTATTGCAATCCTTGTAGAGTTTCCCGGCGACGACCATCGCCTTGGCCATGGGCACGTCATTGGAAGTAAACACCTGTAGGAATTTGGGTAACGATAGCTTGACTTCGCCCATGGTGAGTTGCACGCTCGGAGCAAGACAGTGATGAAGGAAGCACGTGCATGCCAATGACCATATCCACCCGTCGGCATCTTTCGATCTACGGCCATGAGTTCGTACGACAAGATCGTCAAGCTCGCCTGCAAACCCAAGGCAGCGCCGCCGAAAGCAAAATACCTTGACCCCATTATTGCCGCGACATGGGACGACGGCGGCGCCGTCCATGACGTCTGCAAAGCACTCTCTCCGCGATTACGAGAACCCAACGCCATCATCGTATTCAAGGCCCTCATCGTGCTCCACACTATGATACGGAGCGGCTCGACGGACAATGTTCTGGGATATCTCAGTGGCTCGACGGTCTTGAGGCTGAGTAATGTCTCGACGGGGACTTGGGAGGGTGCGCATGTTGCCTAGTATCCGAAATTGATTCCGTCAACTCTTCGAATAGGCTATACAGCGCCGGAAAATCTCCAGCACTACTCAGCATACCTAGATTCGAGAATCCGCTCATACCGGGACCTCAAGCACGACGCCATCCGGGTTCAGTCGGACACGAACCGCGACGCTCGGACGAATGCCGCGGTAGCTGGGTGCGTCCTGCTCGTCGGCACACGAAATCCGTCTCACTTCTCTCCGTCCCGCAGAACTACGCTTCAGCGAAGCAAGACACTAGCAGGCCGTAAGCTAAGGTCGATGACCGTTGAAAAGGGTCTTTTACGGGAGACGAGAATCGTGCACCGGATGATCGATGCCCTCGTGTGCTGTCGGTTCTATCTCGATGACCTGGAAGATCCTCTCACGCTCGCTGCGTTGCGAATGCTTGTGAAGGACTTGCTGATTCTCTTCCAGGCTGGTAACGAGGGTAGGATAACGAGCATTTGTCCACATCTTCGGCTTCTTACGCATGGCTAGGTGTCATTAATCTCCTAGAAAACTATTTCGAGATGTCCCAGGTCGATGCGAAAGACGCGCTGGACATCTACCGCCATTTCTGCAAGCAGACGGAGCAAGTGGTCGAATATCTGGGTGTTGCGCGGAAACTCCAGAACTTGCTCAATGTGCCCATCCCGAACCTGAAGCACGCGCCGGTCTCGCTAGCAGGTGCCTTGCAGGAATATCTGGACGACCCTGCGTTCGAGCAGAATCGGATCGAGTATAAGATGAACAAGGAAGCGGTTAAGCGCGGTGGGAGGGGCAATGGTGCGTCAGATCGATTTGCACTCCGACGTTATCTTCTGATCTGCGTGCACTAGCCAAGGAAACCACCGCGGTTCCTCCCGTGCCGGCTTTGCCAGCTTCTGTGGCGGCGTCATCGTCTTCTCCTTCGAACGGCACCGCAAATGGAACGACGCCAAAGAACGAGCTGGTCGACTTCTTCTCGTCGATAGAAGAGACGCAGTCAACGATGTTCAATCCGTCCACGAACAGCCCAAACTCGGCGTACTTCCAACAAATGGCGACATCACCCAATCCCTTTCAACGCATGCAAGCGCTGCCGACTGGACCATTTGCTCCCCAACCAACCGGAGCGTTCCTCGGACCTCAGCCCACCGCCGGACCGTTTGGACCTGGACCTCAACTCCAGCTGCCCCAGGCCACTGGTGTTTTCCCTGGCGGTCTGCAGCCACAGGCGACTGGATTTAACCCTTTCATCGGTGCCCCGCGGCCGGTGTCGGCTTTTGAATCGATTGGGGCACAACCGACTGGAGCATTTGGAATGTCACCCCAGCCGATGGGAATGGCGCCCTCACCGATGGGAATGGCGCCGTCGCCGATGGGAATAGCACCTCAAGCTACCGGCGCTTTTGCTGGAGGGTTACAGCAGCAGCAGCAGCAGCAGCAGCAGTGGGGGCCCCATCATTCCTTCGACCGCAAATGACTGGCGGTGGGGCAGCCAATCCATTCCGAGCCAGCCAGGCTATTCCACCCCTGCCTGGTACTCCGTCTCTATCTGCTGGACCGACCATGGGTGGACCCAGTTTCGGCGGTGGCGGCGGACTGGGTGTCGGGTTGCGGCCACAGATGACCGGCGGGGCTAACCCATTCCGGGCCAGCATGATGATGTCCCAGGGCACAGGCCCAGCTGGTGTATCTGTCCCTGTGATTCCGCCGTTCGTGATTCCCGACGCAAGCAGTTCACCGGTCACAAGTGGAACAGCCAGTGGTTTGGGCATGGGCATCGCTCGACCGGCGTCAGCACCTCTCAGCGCGCTTTCTCCTGCTCCGAACGCGACATTGCAGCCTGTAAAGACCCACCAAACCGGCACTCGTAATCCTTTCGGACAGCCTGCTCCGAAACAAGAGGTCCCAGCGCTTCCCACCCGGCAGCCGACCATGTTTGAGATCATGGGCCAGCAGCAGCAGCAAACACAAGCGCAAATGCAGGCCCAAGTACAAGCGCAGCAGGTGCAGATGCAGGAAGCGATGAAGCCACAGCCTACTGGTTTCTTGGGCAGCACCGCTAAAGCGTTCGATTACAGCTCCAGTGCGCTCGGTCCTGGGAACACAGATATTTCCAGCGTTGCCAGCGAATTCGCATTCAATAAGAGCAGCAGCATCCCTGGCACTTCCGATGCCTCGTCTTCTCTTCTTTCCAATCCTTCTTTCACGGGATCGACGACAACCTCCTTTTCGCAGCCACTGGGCAGTAACTCTGGTTCATTTAGTCCCACTTCATCGACCTTCAGCTCTTCTGGCTCGAGTTTCAATCCCGCGAGTTCCGCTCCACCTGCGATCGCAGCTCCGATTCTTTCCGCACAACCTACTGGCGGTCTCAAAGCGTTCAAACCCTCGTCATCGTTCGGGGCGAGCTTGCTCGAGGCTCTGCCCTCTATACCAGGCTCTGCGCCCGCCACTCCTGCAGCAGCCATACCCATGCAACCTCAAACAGTTTCTTTGCTACTCAGCCGACCGGATTCAGCGGCAACGGCGGACTGGGTGTCGGATTGCGTCCGCAAATGACTGGCGGCGCCGCGAATCCGTTCCGGGCGTCCATGGCAGCGCCTGGTTCCGGGTCGATACCGCCTTTGCCGACCGGAGCCGGTGCATTTGGAGGCAGCACATTCGGTGCGTTTGGCACCCAGCAATCAGGCCAACAAAACGGCACTGCGTCCCTCATTTAGGTTTCTTCTACTGACCTGTTCGCGTAAATTATCTTGCACGCATTCATGATCACCCATTCACTCATTTGCTTTCCCCTTCGGAGCTTTGTACAGTATCCCATGTAGTCAGTAATCCTCATTTATCTAATGCAATGGGCCCTTCTTGCTTGATCGGATCAGCTGTCTCTCTATGCGCTGACTTTGACGCTAGCTACCCCTCGACTCTCCCTACCACTTACTCGCGTTTGGCACCGCTCGCTGCATCTGAGCCCCTCGATCTTCCCGAATATCAATCTATCTCTGCATAAGACGCGCTGAATGCTGCATCACGCGACACCACTGCGTGGCCTCTTGTTGGTAGACCCTAAAAGCACACAAGATACGGCTACACAAGACCAACACGACCAGCTTGCTGACGATGACGAAGAATATGAAACGGAATCGCAGTCGAAAGGCTTCTATATCAAAAACCAGTTCGAAGAGCCGGAGACTAAGGTCAGCACGGGAGGAGCACCTGCATGAATTAGGTGTCTGACGCGCCTTCCAGATCTTGACTGTTCGCGAATTGCATAGTGAGGAGCCCGCAGATGATTACCATTGTAATACTCGAATTAGGCGTTGTCAGGTCTCATCCACGAGGGCACCATCGATCTCAGCCCACCGTATCAACGAGGTGGGCCTTCAGACAAGTTCTTGCCAGCCTTCTACTCATCAACCATGTTCGGGACTGCAGATGTTGTCTGGTCAAACAGCAAACAATCTCTTCTTGGTGAGCTACTTGCATATTCCGGCTGGAATGGACGCGGCGTGACTCAAGACGCGCCATTGGAGTCGAATCGCTGTTCAGGAATCTGTATGTGCCGCCCGTCGTTTTCGCTGTGAAATTAGATGAGGAGGGTTACCCAACACGGTGCGCTACTATGCGCATATCACTGTTCTCGCTTCTGAAAGCTCTCAAGGGTTTGCGTGGATGGGAAGCAAGTACGTTTCTGACTTGAGACCGTGTCGATTTCACTGACCGGCAGTTCAGCGTTTGACCAGCATCCAACGGTCTGCTAGCAGTCTGAGCTCGGGTCCCACACCTCTGATCTGCTACCCGTAGCTTTCTCGACGGACAAATTCCGTATTCACTGCCAGGCAGGAAGAACTTTTACTTTGTGTCACCTGAAATGTCGTCAAGCAGTCGACTTCAAATCCCAGAGAAAGAAAAGGAAACCTTTCTCGACAAGCAGATCGCTTGCGGTACGTACCTACCTGAACTTGGGCCGAGCTTGCATCTGAACTTGACCACCATGCAGTGCAATACAATGAACTAACACCCGGACAAGAACGAGAGATCTTCCAGCGAGTCCAACTGGGTGTGTCGCTTACGTCGTGCGTGTTCGGCACGCTCCAGTGACGGCATCGCTCATCTGCGACCACCAGCTCGGAGAAAATGGCCGCGATTTCGTCGCCTTGGTCCGAGTCAGTGATTTTCCGAGTGCCCCCCTGTCTGCTGCTCCAATTTCTTCACCAGGTGGATCACTCATCTGGTGCAGACACATGTTGGTACGGCATCCACTCTGCTCTCCCAAATACTTCAGACCAATATCAAGCACAGCGTGCGATGACGGCCTTGGCGAAACTATCGACTGGGAGACCACGCGAGGACGCGAGTTCTCAAATATCGCGCACGTGGTGTGGTTATGCGACAAGCAGGATGGGACCCCTACTGCGCCGAAAATGGAAGCAGTGCGTTCGACCAGGCGGCTTGACTTGATCCCGCTCATTTTCTTCCTGCAGTGGCTAAGTCGGACTGATGAGCCAGAGGAACCGTTCAAACGGGACATCGACAATGTTTTTCATGATCTGGCGGCCATCGCGACGCAGCGGGTCCATAATGAATGCTTTCAGCCTGGCATCGCGAAACGAGTCGCCCCAGCCGAATTCGCATTCATCGGGCTCCTACTGTACCTGTTGCGCAACAGGTCGCTGACCGAAAAGGCCGCCGGCATCAAAAACCTGCGCAAGGACATCCGTGCTCTGCACAAGGATATCCGCATGAACGGCGCCGTGGGAGCATCCCTGTGGGACATCGTGAACCAACTCCGGCACAACCCGACACAAACAACCAGGGGCAGCTTGAGATCCACTCTAGCCTCGAAACGTCTGCGCAAAGGAGCCGGCGGCAACAGCGAAGACGACGAAGACTTCATTCCCGGACGGACGCCCGTCAAGAAGCACAGGGGCTGAATATCTGTTTTCTGTAGTCTATTTTTTCGTGTACCAGACGCCTGTACTGTCTGTCGTGGCTCGTGTGTGCTTGAGCAATAGCTTGTCTCGATCTTTACTGCTCACAGCGATGTCGGACAAGAACGGGCCGATCTCTTCTGCCTTCCACCGCGGGCGCGTCAAGAACAGATCGACGAAGCGACTCGCCCCGTCCACAGGAAGCTCAGACGAGGGGAAATACTTGAGCTGCTCGGTGCCATCATCGAAAGATCCTGCGACTGCTAGATAGTTGCCCTGATGGTGCGCGTCAGATTGCGGTGCAGTGGGTCGGGACGGGACACCCACGAGCAGCAACTTCAGCGACACCGTGTCGGAGAAGGTATCTCCCACCGCATTCTTCCACCTTTCGACCAACGTGGAAGACACCACGGGTTCCACCTAGGCAGATCAAATTCCTGCCCTGTCCGAGATGCGTAGGAACCTACCCTGTGCTGCCTCAAAACCCCCAGTCCGATCTCCTTTACAACGCCCTCGACATCCATCGTCCACATCCCGTCGTCTCGCACCTCTCCGAACCAACCCATAACCTGACTAGACACCGCCCTCGATATCTCATTTTCGTCGGCCAAAGTCGCCGAAACTTCCTCAGCAGGAATCGCGGCGGGGGTCATGTTCTGCGCGATGATGAGATTGAGCATCGTCTCGAGGATGCTGCTCAGGTATGACAGAGCGATCGGGCGCAGCTCGTTGCGGATGGTGAGAATCCGTTGCGCTCGGAGGGCCCGCGTGAGTTCCGCGTCGCTGGCTTGTATGCTCGCACGCGCGGACGCATAAGTCATGACGGATGCAGGATTCTAGCGGACTGGGCGCTCAGTCGGAAGCGATTGCGCCACCTGGTAGGATCGCGAACGCACCGTGGGGGCCGGCTCCTCCTCCGAATCGTGTATATCATCGTACTCGCAGCCCTTGAGAAGCGAGGATAATCTGTGTGTCTTCGGCACTGTCGGAGCAAGCTCCAAGATCTCGTTTACTTCGTCTTGGATTACCACTGTCTCTGCATTGTCCGAGTCGGCCGAGACGACGAGGATAGTGTTTGAAAGAACGACAGAGCGGATGGCGTAGGTCGATTCCTCGGTGCAGAGCACAGCGTCTTCGGTTGAATTGCCCCTGATCGTGAGGCTGAGACGCGTCAGCTTTGAGCTGAGCCTCGACGATTGAAGCGCATTACTGGAGTGGAGATCTTGCTTCGACTGCAGACTCGACTAGCTGACAAAGTTCGGGAGGAAGTTCAAGAAGCTTGAAGGCGCCGATCTCGCGGAAACTACGCGAGAATACGAGATCCATGAGAGCAGTCACTGGTAGTGAAGAAACACGGCCTGTCACATCACGGACGCGTCTGTGACGAACTCGCAGATGTACAAACACAATTAGATTCCAGCTTTTTCTTCGCATATCTACCTACACACAGAGCAATAACTCTTACAAGCAGCGTCTACCATTAAACGTCTACTGGTCGAGGCAAGTGGTCTCGACGATGATCGAAGTGACACGGTACGGGTCTAGAAGGTGTCAGTGAGAAACGAAAAAGGCCAGATGGTCCGATTACACACCGATGTTGGAAGCCGGGCGACGGTCCTCGAGGTATCCGAAGCCCTGGGCAGCACAAGCCCGTGGGATACGGATGGACGCGCCACGGTTGGCGACACCGGAGCTGAAGTCGCCGATGTGACCGGTCTCGTGGCGGCCGGTGAGACGGAGCTCGTTGTCCTCGCCATAGACGGCGATGTGCTCGTTGTGCTTCTTCGACATCTTCTCGATGGCAGCCTCAATCGCCTTCATTCCTCCCTCCTCACGCATGGCCTTGGTCGAGTAGTTGGTGTGGCATCCAGCACCGTTCCAGTCGCCTGCCAAAGGCTTGGGGTGGAATGAGACTACGACACCCCACTGCTCAGCAATGCGGAGAAGCAGGTATCGGGACATCCACAGGTGGTCACCCATGGAGATACCCTCACACGGTCCGACCTGGTACTCCCACTGCGAAGGCATGACTTCGGCGTTTACACCACTGATGTTGATACCAGAGTACAGGCAAGCACGGTAGTGAGCTTCAATGAGGTCACGGGCGACAACCTTGCCAGTTCCTGAGATGAGTCAATAAGCTGGTGAAAATGGTACGAGAGCGGAGATCGCACCAGCACCGCAGTAGTATGGGCCCTGGGGACCGGGGAAACCACCCTTAGGCCAGGCGTAAGGGCGTCCATCGGTGTCAAATAGAGTGTACTCCTGCTCGATACCGAACCAGGGAACAAAGTCCTTAGCCTCGTCCATGACCTTCTTCGCGTGGCTGCGGAAGTTGGTCTTGTTCGGGGTGCCGTCGTTATTCCAGGTCTCAGCAAGAACAAGGATGTTGTCACCACCGCGGAAGGGGTCGGGGAAGATGGCGACAGGGCGGAGGAGGACATCGGAGTTGTTTCCAGGAGCCTGGTTGGTCGACGAGCCATCGAAATCCCAGATACGGAGCTCAGTAATATCCGTGACCTTCTTGGAGACGGTAGTGGTCTTGGAGCGCAATCCACCATCACCATCGATCCAAACGTCTTGAAGAAGATTGATGAGATGAAAACAAGCGGAATGGTCAAATTGATGAACGTACACTCAGCCTGGACCTTGGAACCCTGGTCCAAGTTCAGGTAGTGCTGGAGCAACTCAGGCTTGTACAAAAGAGACATCGTCTGTGGGATACGAGGAGTGGAGAGTGAAGTATAGGTTAGTCGTGAGGAAGAGTGGATCGTACGATGTTTACTGACCGGGAAAGTGGGTGGATCGAGGTGGTAGAAGAGAAGAGCGATTAAAAGCACTGCAATCGAGTCAGATCTAATATATCCGGCTTTATCCGACTGGATCACTTGCCCAGGAACCCAATCAAGATAACGATTCTCTGCGAGCTTGCGGCTTTTAGAGCAGAGATCGTCCGGGATACCTTGAATATCGATTGAAATTCCAGGATGCATAAACTCTCTATGTTGAGATCTCGTCCACTTCGTATTTTTCATGTCCTGTGAATTTTGGGGAGCATTTTTTTCCACCGTGATCGGCTCTACCGGCCGAACTAAGGCCGAACATACAAAACGCGGATCGACGGCAGTCAGCTCCGCCCCAACGTCAGGATTATGGTATAACTACGGTACAGGACAGATTTGGCCCTGGGGACAGTCGCAGCTGACACCAATGCCATAGAAGAATGTCAAGATTCTAACCCGACTCGCGCCTATCCACTGCGCGACCCTAGACGTGCCATTGAATCCTCCGAAGTTTCCTGCTCTTCCACTGTATCGGATTGTGTGACCTGATACACAAACCCATTCAGTCTGGTCGTTCAAACAGGCGAAGATGGACACCGACCACTCTTAGTACAGATTTCTTGGAAGACTCCTGCAGCTCTCCCGATATGATCAATTCGTCTAGAATCTGAGCGAGGATCGCGTGAGTGACATGTGAAGCGCCACAGCGCATGCCCACTATCCCGCAAGAGATAGGGGTAGTGGCGAGGGTGGAAGACTCACAGCGTATGCTTTTTGGAAATTGAAGATCCTGGGTCCTGTCAGCGTGCAAGGCGGCGTGCGCGCAATGGTACTCACAAATCCAGCTCGCAAACCTGGGCACTGCGTGAGATCTGGTTGAGACTAGGCTAGATAGATAAACTCACGTTTCCAAAGTATCGATCCAACACCTCTACGTATCGATGTATGATCTCGAGAGTCACCAATTCATTGTCACTCGAACTGATACCGGTGACGAAGAATAAGGAGGCGTATCGGCGGTAGACGACCTTCGTGTCTTGATTTGTCAGATAGAGGGCCCTGGAGGCCTTCAGCGGGCCGTTGGGTGCGTACCCTTGTACTCCAGGAAGTTACACATTCTCGTGCGCCGAGCAAGGACCAACTGCGTCACGTCCTTCACAATCTTCGCCTTGGCCTTGGGCGCAGTTGTCGTGAACCATTTCGAGAGGCGGACTTTCCCTGAGCAAGAGTCAACTTGCTGGCCGAAGATGGCGAGGTGAGCACGAGCCTTGTCGCGAGACCAAGAGGATGTAGTTAATCATCGAGATGTGTTGACGGTTGTTTGGTCTCGAGGCGCGTCCAGATATTATTTCGTAATTGATACATTGGCCGACTACACTGTGTACAACTTTGCTCACAAACATACAAGAAACGATTCGCTAAGCTCTGGAGCGGGTATACCGTATCATGAAGCGCTCATAGAATTCGCTGTCAACCGGCTTGAGAAACGACCCTTTGAGACTGCGTGCTTTGATGAGACAAAGCTGCGATGTCGGTGAGCAAATGAGAACAAGGAACATATCACTGCAACTCACTTCACGAAAAGCCACATCCCAGGGAAAGCGGGACCATTTCAGCCTCTTCAGTCCTGCGCGACTGTCAGAGTCGTACCAGTACGCACAGGATGCTTTCAGGCGCGCTGCCTCCGGCTATGGCAAGGTTCAGTAAAACGTGCATGATGGAAACGCCCCTCAAGTACCGGTTCGAGTTTTAAGCCTGCAAGATTTGAAGCGAAATCTCGGGAGAGCTCCCTCAAAATGTCCTGCCGTTTCTCGATGGGAAGCTTTGTGAAATGGGGACCAATCTTCTGCTTATGCTTGTGGGAGACAATCCTGACATGTTCCAAGATGAGCTCCCTGTCGCTCAAAGGCGGATTCTGTGCGACCGAGAGTGCCTCCTCTGCGAGGTGCCTGTCGTTCTCAGGTAGCCCAACGATCGAAAGCGTGTGCGTGGCAAGCATGATCACTGTGGCACGTCGTCTCTCGTCAGTCTTTTGCTTCTCCTCATCCCTTTCCACAAACTGAAGCCACGGGGAGACCAGATCCTGGTCAACAACGTGCTCAGTTCCCTTGAACTTGCGATCAATGTCGGCTTTCAGTTCCTGGCCCCAGGTTGTTCCCCATCTCGTCTTGTCAGAATGTCGGTAGAGGATGTCCATTATGAACGGCCCCAGTTTTTGAGTGTCTCGGGTCAAGTGCGGTAGATTGGAGCTGTCTTGGTTCTTCTTTTTCTCCGCCTCTCGCCACTGGAGTAGTTGAGCCGATGTGTAGAGTTGCGGACAAGGGTAATAACCTTGGGTGGTCTCTTGTCATATTTACGTCTGTCATCCTCGAATTGTTGCGGGAGTACTGTTAATCCGGTCTTCGCACCATCTAACGTCTTGCAGAACCTGAAACGATCAGTCATTTTCGATGGAATAATATAGGATACAAGACCGACATGTATGCGAGACGGATGGTTTCAGGATCTCTGTACCCAAGCGTATAGAGCGCGTTCAGATGCCAGTTGGAATACTTTCCCACAACCGAAATGTTAAGCACTGCACTGAGCAGATAGGCTTGCATCTCGGACAGTTGTTGAGCGGGTGTCATCGTTCGGGTCCGCTCCAAAAATTCAGCGACCAGCTCGTTGTTCGGCGAAAATGCACTCGCAACTCCGACAGGCTCCTGTTGGATGGTCAAATGGCTGTCTCACGTCCGAGCTGTGCATATTACTTCGGAAAAGTGTAATGGGGCAGGGACAAACGGGTCAACGAAGCTTGGATGCCAAACGAGTAAGCCCTTATCCCCGTCATAATCGCCACCGGAAAGGAAGTCCGCTGCTCGTCTAGGGCCTTTGGTCGAGAGCACGATCACATCCGTGAAATGACGCAGTTCGGGCTTGTCCACTGCCGTCCACTGGATGCGTCGTTCCTTAACATCATGAAGAGCAAAATGGACAGGGACGTGCCTTCTGCACATCGGTCGGTAGCTAAAGACAAATGAGCATCCTTGGAACACAGATAGTCAAAGCTCTACCTTGCACGGATGTCTAGTGATGAGAGCAGGTCCGATGAGTATATCCGTCGGCATCCCATCTCCGGTCTGCAGGTCGTGCCTTGAGCTCTTGAAAAAGAATTCGCCTTCCCCCAGTACTCCAAGTTCGTCGGGAACCAAGAAGGCCATAGCAGACATCCCGATGGGCAGATCAATGCGGAAAGAATCGATGTACCGTTTCACGCAGTTGTCAACAACTTTTGACAGCTTTTCGCGCAAAACACTGCAATCCTGAGGCTTGAAACCAGAGTCCAATAGGTACAACACTGTTTCTTCCAGCGAAGATGGGCATCCCGAGGTCTGGTCCACCCACCATGCAGTGCTAGAAGGCTGCTCGGCGAGATCCTCGTCGTCATCTTCCTCCTCCTTGTCTTTGCGTGATGTTTCTGAATAGCCTTTGAGCCGAGCAAGCACTGTGTCTTTCCGAGCTGCTCGAGCGGGCATCACCCCTCCTTCTTGACAAACAGCAACCCACAAGTCAAGCATAGCATCTTCACTGCCGTCCCATTTGACCAAAGGGGAGAGCGCAGTGACGACAGCTTCCTCAATGGCCGCCATAAATGCAGATGCCGGTACTCCATTTTCCGCCAAGTTGATGATAGTCTCCACAGGCAACCGACAGCGCGTTTGAGCGTGGGAAGAGCGAAGCATGTCGATAGTTCTCAGAGTCGGGTCGGAATGCTGCGTATGCTTGACTTTGATCTGTGACGGACGAATCCAAATTGTCGGAGTCTCGTCAACGTTGTTAGGGTGCATCACAAGTAAGCCCTAAAAAGGTTGTAGCGTAGGTCGGCAGCGGCGGAGATGGCGCTCACTTTGGCCCCTGTCGATAACATATGTGAAAGAGTCTTCGAATCACGATACACGACTGACCGACAACACGGCATTGGATTGCAGTTGGCCATCTTTCCATGTCCAATCGATGATGGATCAAACGCAAGGCAGCTTTATTGATCAATCCAGCACCATCCGTCATATCACTATCTTGTTCAGAAACTACTGGGAATGTGAGTCCAGAAGGAGGGAACAAAGAAGACTTCTGACCGATATCGGGGATGTTGTGGATACAAACTTCCTCTAATCGGAGCACAGGAGCGGAATTCGATCTGCCAAGTGCGAAACTGATGCAGTTTAACATAGTCAAGTAGAAAGAAATGGAGGGCCTGTACTTGCCGTGAGGCCCATTTCGCCATTGTCTGTTGGGAATATTGAGAAAATTCCCCGAGGCAAATATATGCGCACTTGTTTCGGATTCAGGGTTAGGTCATTGTGCCATTTCAAGAAGCCTAGCAGGGACAGGACACCAGGCAAAGTCCGGCTCGGGTGTATTCGTTTGCCTTCGACAATTTCGTTCGTACGCACAAGAAAGACGTTTCCGTCTTTGGCATCAAATGCGCGAAATACACGGGACCCCAAAACGAACGGCCGAGATAGAAACTTGACAAGTTTGGGTCCCTGATTAAGAACATCCTTGGAGAGATTGAGAGTGAGAAAGTGACTTGATCCCCACCGCCGAGCAAAGCGGTCAGAAGGCCCCAATTCCGCTTGTTTGAGAGAGACCTTGAAGGATTTGCCATCTTTGCTTATTTTCCCCAAGAAGTGAACCTTGCCCCCAAACCAGTCTGGTGCCTCCAGGCTCAAGCCCAACCCTGAGTATGTGTCCCTGGCAAGATGTTCATCCTCTAAATCAAGTTCCTTCCAGGGTGCCTGGAAATGTTCAGGCTCGAGTCGGTCACAGACTAAATTGCATCCACCTTGGCGGCCAACTCGCGAGTTGAAGCTTCATCCACGGCAGAGATCGCGATTCCAAACAGCGCAGGCACCTTCGCAACTGCATCGGCAGTCTTGAGCCCTTGCAATTCGGGTAATCGAGTCTTGTCAAGGGTCTCGTATCCCGACCCTTTGGTTGAGGCAAAGCGGGCTATCTCATACAGTACCCCGTACGGGAGTTTCATTGACGCGAATAACCTCTCGTGACTGGGTGAATGTGCCTGTTGAGTTGTCAGACCGATAGGCTCGAAGGCAAGGCGCCTTCACTTGCGATGAGTACTGGGGTGCTGATGTCATCTTCGTCAGTAGCCAACCGTGCAGACTTGAATCCACGATTGGGACCAGCTATCTCTTGACTGGTTGTCGAGTCGCGTTTGCGCTTCCCTAGTGTTTCAGGGATCGAATTAGAGCGCGACGAATAAGCCGATGAATCTGAGCTTTTGCTCCCCAACAAGTCAGTGGGGGTGCTCGTGGTGGGCGGCAATTCCACTTCTCTCGCCAGTGGAGTTGCTGCATTTGTTCAAGACAGGGGGTTTCGTTATTGCAGTGCGGCTTACTACTGGGTGCTGCCGAGATAAGGTATGAGATGTCCTCTTCTGGTCCCACAGAAAAGCTCGAGCGCTGTCCCCGGTCATCGGGCAGGGGATAATGATCAATCAATCACGCACCTGGGACAACGGAGGCGGTCCATCTGTTTCTTGTCCATGAGATTTTCGCTTTGAGACTGCAGACGGCGCACGCACCTTCCTCATCGTAATGCTCAATCAAATAAGATATGTCCTCAACGTCGAAGTTTGAGCGCTGTGTGACAGAATGTCGCGAGTCAACGGAATGAGCGGAGGCTGTCGACATTGACTATACTGGTGAGAAGGAAAGCTCCGGGTCATCTTTGGCAGATTCAAGTGCGGACATGCGAGCAGCCGCGTCATACAACGCGGAGACTGGTGAGGAACTGGTGATGCAATGGGAAAACGCGAGACTCGAGAAAGCACGAGTGAATTTAGATTCCGAATCGAATCCAAGTCGGAAAACAAACGCGCTCCTGTGATCGTTACACGTGACTTGGGTGTCGTCGCTAGTTTCCTCTCAAGTTAAAGTGGCTATCATGGTCGGCGAAAGAGCGCAGATTAATTTCGGTCGATGAAGTTGAAGGAAGCGCCCCACATATGTAGGCTCATGAGCGCTCAAGCACGCATAACGCGTAGCAATGCGACGCACGTGACACGTGACATCCAATTCTGATCTAAGTAACACTGAACAGCCCAACACATACCGTCGCGTACGTCCAAATACAATGGGCCGCAGACGGTGTACTGTATGCGGCTCGAAACAATGGCACAAGGAGCCCTCAAGTGGTATGATTGCATGCAGCGAGGGTCATATTCTGCAGGTGCATCCAGATCCCTTCCTTGGGTTTCTCAGCTGATGCAACCAGAATTACCGACCAGAGTCTAACGAGGTCGATGTGATGGGGCCACACGCTGTGAAAAAGCGAACGATAAAGAAGTCGAAGAGGTCGGCGAAAGATATGCCGGGCAAACATGATTCCACCCGTATATACGCTTTCATCATCTCTTCTCCCTCTTCTTACCCTTTTGTAGATTATTACGGCTCAAGAGGTCGATATCACTACTTCCAATGCCTGCAGGTCATTCTGAGGCATCAAATCACCACCCTGCACCATCTCTGGAACTTACCTCCTGAATTTGAGATCGTTTGCCAGGATGTATGGGCTCTGCATTTGAGCCTTCTACGGAAACCACTTCCGGAACCGCATTTCGATGACAACGAAACGGGACCAGCCGACGATTTACCTGCGGGACCCGTCGAGGATAACGAGTCGGATGAAGACAAGGACCAGGAAATGAATGCTCTTCTGGCCGTCAACTCTGAAACGGAGTCTTCCTCAGGAGAAGATGAGGCGACCGATGGGCCCAAACCTGCCATCGTTCCAGTGCGGAAACAGAAGAACCTGCACAAGCATGACAAGCCGTTGAACACTATAGCGGTACTCATTCTAGCTTGCTGGATGCTCCGTATTCCCGTTCTGTATCGTGATCTCACAAGGTGCTTTCCGACCAGGATCAGGGAATGCGACTTTCCTTGACTGCATCGCAGGTTGATTGAATCATACGATTTTCCGTATCTGGAAGCGACCAGGCATCTCCCTACGAGCATGAGCACTCATCTCTCTCGACACATGAGGCAAGCGCTGTCGCCTTTAGTGAGCCGCGGAGCCGCACGCAACAGCGCTCACTGATATCTTTTCTGCAGAAGTCACCGACTGCTTTGACCCTTCACCAGACGGCATCATCGCTCTCCAGACGAATATATGCCAGCTTTGGTATCCGAACGCCTGCAGCCAACGCTGCTCCCATCCTGTGGCGGACCGTGTCTCAGTGCCTAGGCGGGACCGGTGAGTGGTAGAGGTACCTTGACGGCTATTGTTAATATGCTTCAGCAACATTATATAGACTTTCGAAGCGACTGGCCGCTGTTCTATCCTTACCCCTTGTGTTACACCGATCCCTGGCCCCGAAACTGACCCAATTCAAGGCCTGGGATCCCGCCACCCACAGATTTGACAGCGTTGCACCTGAAGTGGCCTTCCTCGCCACATCAGTGATTGTGCTAAAGATGGTTTATGGTTTGGACACGAAAACAAGGTTTTTGCGTTCACTGTTCTCCCGCAAATGTGTGCTGAGTTTCCCAGAGCCGCTTGTGATTCCGCAGATCCGGCGGCCGACATGCCCTGTGAAGAGGACTTTCTAGCTTTGCTCAAGAAGCTGGGCGAGGCGGATGCGAGTTGTGCAGATTTCGATTCAACACGTAAGATGTAAGTCAGCACTTGACACTGCAGCCTCGGGCACCTGACTACTTGACACCAGACACTTTGAAGATCTGGACGTCGATGCGATAGACGACTATCTCGCCTTCTGTGATAGAGCGCTATCCGGGCCCACCAAAGGTGAATGTTAACATCGCGCTTGTCCGTCATTTTCACATTGCAACCACAGAACAAGATGTTCTGGACAGATTCTTCCCGCTGCAAGGCCTTTCGAAACCGGCCAGAATCATTGCACCGGTCATGAGCCAGCCGAGATTGGCGCTGGTTCGCGCAGATCACCAAACTTTGCGACCGGGAGAGGAATATGCGTTGCATCATTCCGACAGTACAGAAGAATGTTCTGCGCTGATTGAGAGAGTGGCCACGTGGTCAGGGTTCGGGGAGCCTCACTTTTCCGCTGTTCTGCAGACATACGAGCGTCAGCTTTGGCGATGGTGGAAACAGACCCGTCGAGGTGATCCCGAGGACGAAAAAGCGCATTCACCTGAGGAATAGAATTTCCGAGATCCCCAGAATTTGTAGTATCAATTTGTATCCCAGGAACGTGTGTCGTCTTTTGTCGCCGAGGACCGATCGCAACGTCTTATGTCACATTGATGATGTTTCTCTGATGTCTCGGAAACCGTGTTGCATGGGTTTGCTCTCTGTTACTCACGCCTAGTAGCTCGTCAACCCGAGTTGCTGCGTCTACCGCGTACCCGTTCCCGTTATTGTTTACCCACACGCAAGCTCACCATTTTGATCAGAAGTCCATGAAGGGCCGGCTTGCATTCTCCGCTCACCTCTAGCCGCGGTTCTCCACCATGCGTCGTTTTGCGTCCGTTTTCGCCCGCCGCGACAAGGAAAAGGACACGCTCAAACGGGCCAATTCAACTCTCGCCCCCATACACTCTCTCTCCCCAGTTCCCCCATCTATTCCCTCCACCCCTGTTCTGAGTACCGGCAGCAGCGATCCCACTTCTTCCACCTCCTCTACTGGCTCAGCCAGTCTCAATCTCAGTCTCCAGACTCCTGAAGACGAGCCCGTTTCCGAACCCACACCCACACCGAAGTCCAAGTCATGGACGAATTGGCTCTCCAAACGGTCGAGCACGATCAAGCGTTCGAAGCTGCCACCTGACGATGTTTGGAGCCACCCTGTACCCCCTTGGCCCTCAAACATGTCTGCCCCTGTACTCAGTAATCCACCGGCGCAGAGATCTCGTGCAGATAAACACATCGCCCCGGAGGAAGACGAGGATGAAGATTCTGAATCCGAGGAAGACCATTCTGCCCCAACTGTTCACACTCGTACCCCCACAATCTCCCCAGTATCCGCAGCCAGATCTAGAAAAACCCTTGAAATCATCATACAGAACAGTCTAGTTCCGACTGCCGCTTCATCTCCGTTCGCACATGTCCCGGGCGCACCGACGTATCCACGCTCCTGCAATCCCCATAGCTCCCTCCGGCCCGAGTCTCCATGCAGACGACTATGCACAAAATGCATCTGCTTCGGCGGTTGACCGAGCCCGACGTATCAACGCTGTCACCCATCCACGACCGTTCGATATCTTCTCTGGCTTCTCGTCCCTCCCCAGCACCTGTTGATCCCCCGAGCTCATTGCCCTGGTATAACATCTCCGTTGTATCCGTTTCAATGGGCATCACTGCAATCAGTCCCGGTCTCCGTCGGTGGATCTCGCGCCCTTGCTTTGAAGAGAAATTTGTTGTTCACGTTCCTCTTGATGGCTCGATTGTGTCCCGAGCGGTTCCCGGCTCGTCTTTTGGAGTTCCGGAACTAGAGTTCTCTGGCGCGATTGATGCAATGGCCGGATTGTTGGTGGATGAAAGAGATCTTTCTGTTATCTGTAAGTCATCTCGCTACTGTATCGACTGGCGCTCATGAATCGGTAGCGGCAAGCTCTGACGTGTCACCTGTGCTGCGAAGCACATCGCTTAAGCCGCAACTCCAAGTTGAAACCACCGAGCAGAAGGTTACCCCACCGGTCAAACCAACGACGTCGAGTCCGACATTGTCGGTTCCACCAACTTCAAGTCCATCGTCGCCAATTCCATCATCGCTGATTTCGCCATCCTCCAAACCAGCAGCATCCAAGTCATCAACAACAACGTCGCGTGTGCGGTTCATGGTGGAAGATAAGGACGATGTTGTGCCCCTCGGCTACACCATTAGAGTGAAGCAGCGTCGCGAGGAAAAGGCAAGATTTCTTCGAGAGGAGCAGGAGCGGCGCGCGTTCGAGGAAGAAAAGGCTCGTCAGGAGGAAGAGCGCAGAAAGAGGGAGCAGCAACGACGGCAATGGGAAGAGGAAAAGAAAGCTTGGGATAAGGAGCAGCGGGCTATGGAAGAGGAACGGAAGCTGCGCATTTATGCTGAGGAAGTTGCTGCAACTCGATTACGCAGAGAACAACAGAGGGCCGGGTTTCCGGGCGGCGCTAGCAAGCCCACGAGCTCCAATCTACTAGCGGCCTCGAATTCATCGTCTTCACTGCGGAGCGAACGTAAGAGACAGGATCCCTCACCTGTCTCTCGCCCAGCCTATGATACGTCTCGTCGTCAAGCGTCGGAGCCAACTGGAGCCCTGCACCCACACACCCCGTCTGCTTCGCCGCACACATCCTCGCCGAGTAGCTCTCGTCCGGCGAGCATTGCGAGTCGTGGACGGGGATCGTCTCGTCCCCCTTCCGTTCACACTAATTCATCGGATGACCAAAGGCCCTCGAACCCTAGGCGCGGATCTGTAACGTCTCTATCCGTGAAAAACGTCAGCGCATTTGATCGTTCTTCGTGGTCCGCAAACAATCCCTCGCTGATGATGATGCCCTCCATGCCCAATCCGATGTATACGATGGACATGCCTCTCCTCCCTCCGACGCCGCCCTTTATGCTGCATCAATACCCTGCGCCCAGGTCGCATAACTCCTCCCCGGCGCGTTCTTCGTCATCTTCTCAGTCCCGGCAGCGTTTGCCGAGCAACAGCAGCTCTCAGTCGCGGCAATCGCTACATCGGCCACCGCCAGCACAAGCTGGTCCAAGTCATCAAAGGCGGAGCAGTGATGATGCGCGGCGGATGAGCACGCCGCCGACCAGAGACAGCCAGCTCTACGGCGGGTCTCTGCGGTCTCATTCCAGCACATCACTTGCTCGTGGGCGATCGTCGCTGCCTCTACAGGAGTTGCATCAGCAGTCGCACCCGCCCAGCCCGTGGCCCGGGACTGCACCACCGATGGCCACCTCCTACTCCCAGCAGCAGTTGACTCCGGCGGGTCGACCAGTGCATCGGAGCACCCGGCGGCAAACCACCATATCATAGCCCATGTAGACAAAACTAGCTGCCAGTCATTCTTTCGCATCTACACACTCATTTGCATGTAACCCATGGAGCCCCGTAGCATATTCTCTCGAAGTACTATCGTCATTCAAGTAATAATGCTTCATGGAACACTGTATGACCGTATTCAATGTTTTATCGTTCGCACTAGTCCCGCAGCTCATCTGCACAGCCACAGACATCACCACTTACTTTCCACCACACATCCCCGAATGAGTTGGTCTGGGTAAGCACGTCCCTATGCGAAGAGAGGCTGCCCTGAATCAACACAACACCAAGTTTCAAGAAGACCGTCAATCGGGCGGGCACGACAGTGAGTCTCCGTCGCTCGACGCTTTCGCCTCTTTGGCGTGATCTCATCCTCGACCGCAGCTGCTGCAGAAGACTGGTCAAATCGAGCGAACAATCGACCGAGAATTCGCCGATGAACAGGCCAAGTACAAGACGTACGTTCTCGTCCTCACAGAGCTACGAATCCGTGTCGACTCCAACCACGCCGCAGGTTCGAGAAGGAGTGCCAGGCGCTGCAGAAGGAGAGTGTATCCTACTTCGATGCTATGCGGGGTACGAGCGGCCGTCCCTGATCTGTGCTCTGTTTGACTCGCCATCGGCCTCGTGCTGCAGCTATGACCGCCGCGCAGACGCGCATCGCCGAAACATTAGAAACGTTCTACGGCGCAGCGGACCGATCGTCTGAGGGAGCCATGGCGGGGCATGCATACAAGCGATCCGTGGACGATTTGGACGGTGGATTCGGGCGTGAACTCGTGCGTCGGCTGCGCGGCTATTCGGGCCATCACACGTACCAACCTGGAGCTTAATTGCAGGATGGACCCTATCGCACGACCATCTCGGAGCCGCTGGGCAAGATGTGCGCGTACTTCCCGGTAGTCAACGACCATATCTCGAAACGTGACAAGAAGGCGAGGCAATTTCTGGTGTGCTGGGATTGCGGACGCTGACCTGCTGTTAGCTGCTGGATTATGACGCCGCGCGCAGCAAGTTGCGGAAACTGATCGACAAGCCGAGCGAAGATCCGACCAAGCTGCCCAGGGTATCCAGCGTGCTCGCCAAGAGAAACCAGTGGACTAATCTGTTAATGAATGCAGGCCCAGCAAGAACACGACGAAGCCAAGGAAGTCTTTGATCTGCTCAATGACCAGCTTGTCGCCGAACTGCCCCAACTATTGGATTTGCGAGTGCCGTACTTTGATCCTAGCTTTGAAGCTATGATTCGCATGCAGTCCAAGTTCGCAGAGGAAGGATACGAGAAATTGAGTGGTGTTCAGCGGTACGTAGCATACTGGATGTCCGGATTGATCGTTGCTCAGGTTGCCTCAGATACTTTGCTGACAACATTCGAGACGACTACGCTGCTGGTCAACTGGACGCACAGGTGGAGGGAGTCCTCCAGGAGATGCGCGAGCTGTCCATCTGCGGAGCTAACTAGGACTAATTTCATGTATTATGTTACACGACAACAGGCATACAGAAAAGAGAACGAAAGCAGAACACGAGAACGATTGAAATAACTCACAGGAATGAGACACCTACCTTTCCATTCGGTCTACAAGGGATCTTTCTCCGCCGTTCCCTCGGCCACGACTTGGCCTTGATTTGACATTCCCTCGGCCTCGTCCACGATTTGCCAAAGAAGGGTCACTCAGTCGAGACAGCAGGCCGTCGCCTTTGCTTCGGCCGTCATCCGATTCATACCCATACCCCTGGTAGGTAGACTCTCCGGCACGGGTGCTCATTCTCATCTCAAGCGCGGCAGCACGCGGGTGATCCGCTGGCCGGAAACGTGGTGAGATCGGAGAGACTGGCCTATAGCTGTCGACAGGATGGTACGAGTCGGCGGACGGCTTCATGCGCTTCGCCAGAGTCCCATAGTCGTCTTCAGCGCGGGTACGTTTGGACAACCTTTGGCGCGGGCCAGTTGGGAGTGAATCTTGCATATGCTGGCGGAAGGAGGCGGATGTTGATCACTTATCCGTGGGGGCATCCATCCAGACGGGCTCGGTGGCCTGTTTCGATACTGGTCCGGGCTCCTGGACCGTTCACGAGGCGGAGGACTATGATGCTTGTTCGCGCCAGCCAATTTCTTTGATACAGTTGCAGTGTTAGGTTGGGCGGCGCCGGCCTTTGCAGAAGCAGCTTTCTTGGGTGCTACAACCTGAGGAGCCACGACTTTGGAAGAGCTCTTGTTGGGGGCGTGCTGTGTGACGACTTTGGAAGTGACTGCCTTCGGTGCGACAACTTTCGGGGTGTTCTTTTGAACAGTGTTCTGAGAAACAATCGAAGAACGGTGAAGAAGTTCCCTTCGATCCGTCTCCTCCATTTTGATAAATGTGTGATGGGGTGAAGGAGATCGAGCCTGCGGCAGATGCTCGACTGGTGGAAGGCTGGGTCCCCGCAATGTGGTCCGCAAATCCACCACCTGAGCATCCGACAGTCTGCGATGAGCTTGAGGCTGCAAGATCGGGAGATTGCCGCCATCGGACCCCGTGCGATGCGCCGAAAATTCTTCAGGCGATGATGATTTCGGCTCTGGCGGTGTTGAATAGACTACCTGGCGAGACTTCTTAGCAGAAAGACTTTGGCGGTAGACTCGTCAGTGACGGTGTCATGGGTGTCTCGATTTGGTTCGCACACGAAGTCCGAGAGCAGCAGCACGTTCGACTTCGGTCGAAAACTCGGTCACTGATGGAGCACCAGCGGACAGCCCTAGCTTGACACCACCGGATGTCGGCTTCCCCTTCTTGGGCTGGGGCTGGTACGGCGGGGCTGAGGTAGTCGCTATATCGACGGACGGGGCTGCGAATTCTTGTACATGGTCCTCTCTCTCCTTCAGAATAGAAAGGGCAGCAGCGGCTTGCGCCTGCTCCTTCTGCAGACGGATTTGTTCGCGTCTTATCTCCTGACTCTTGCGAAGCGCGGCTTCGTGAGCAAGAGACTCGGAATCCGGGAAAGTCATCGGTACGTCGGACGCTACGGCATGATCTCCTTGCGAAGCCAGAGCGAACTGGACCAGTGTTTGAGCAGCATCTTCCTCCGGTGGACGCGTGGTAACTCCCTTCACCCCATGCGTGGCTAACGTGCTGACTGGATCAATGGGGAAGGACAATCGGGACCAGCACTTGGTTCGATGGCAGGCCCAGTGTGGACGAACGACTTATGTCCATGTTCCTGTTCATCAATCCACGTGCGAAATGCATCCAGATCCTTCTTCATCACACCCATAATCTGCTTCGGCGGAGCAGGGCTCGGTGAACGAGGACGGGGCTGGCGTTCTTCAAGCATCAACCTTCTGGTCTCTTCGAGCGATCCTAGGGTTTGCTTCGAGCTCTCGTTCGTCGCATTCACGTCCGAAGCATGCCGAGCAGCATCAGTCAGGGTTGCCTCGGCACTCTTCAGTGATGTTGACGCGGAGTCAAGGGCTTGCTTTAAGCTATCAACTAGTGCTCGAGCTGCAGCCACATTCTGTTCGGCTGTTAGCACGCGAGCTTTGGCACTCGCGACGGCTTCCGTAGTGGATGTCAAGCCCAATTTCGCAGTCTGGATGGTCTTATCGAGTGACGAAAGGGAAAGATCGGGGGGAGGGGTCGGGATCCTCTTCGGAACAGGGGGGATAGCCAGCACTCGATATGACATCTCCAGTCGTGTGTGCAGTTCCTTCAGCGCGGGGTAGTCAGGGAGATAGGAAGACAAAGGAGAAAAAGAAGACGGAGATGTATCTGTCAGTGGTTGTGTCCGAGGAAGAAACCGATTGGGAGAGCGACGTTGCTCTGAAACAGCAGGGTCGGTGCTTGGTGTCTCAGGGTCTTGCAGCGCGTGCTCTGGGGGCCATTCGTTCGGGCAAGTGCCCCATTCGGGTGGGCAGTTGGATCTGATTCTTGAACTGGGAGGAGAGCGCTGCCATGAGTCAGCGCTTCCAATAGCGATGGTCTGTTTCGCCTTTCTGTTGCAGAATTTTCCTGCCTCGAGGCGGCTTCCGGCTCTGGGGACGGACTATAGCGGGCTCCAGCTTCTCGGTGCGACATGCGCTCCAATAGTCCAGGCTGTTTTCCAATCGTTTGGAACTCGAAGCTGCGGAACTCATCCGCGTCGGGTCTGTGTGGGTTCGTATCGTGAGCTTGCAACGACATCTGAATCCGCGATCAGAGCGTTTCAGAGCAGGAAACTGCCGGCGCACCCAAATGATGTCTTCAGGATAGGATTGCGACTTGAGGTTGAAAATGAGGTGAGCGTTGGGGTGAAAGAGAACAATACGGAGGCATCATCGCTTCCATTCAGATCAAGATCAACAGCAACTGTCAAGATAACCAACACAATCATGCTGGCTTCGGTATCTTGATATGAATGAAGTATATACTAAACTACGAAACAACGCTAGGCTTGAGTCTAGGTGGCCGATTTAGTATGTGCCATTTAACCAGATCTAATGTGGCAACCGAGTCTTCAATAGACGAGTGACCAGCGGAGCCAGCGACCTGGATGGCGATCCCGAGATGTTCCCGAGCCCTGACATGGAATGAGCTTGGCCCTCATGATAGAGGGGATATACTTGCAAGTCCCGCAAAGCTTTGCGGTAGGGTGGCCCAATAGAATGTGGGAATATGATCGAGGTATCCACATTCACGTGATGTACTTCGAGCGCGAGATCGGTCTCGGATGAAAGAGAGCCAGTGAATACTTACCTATACGCAAAGTGTTCAGGTCGTTATCCAGCCCATGCCCGATCAGGACCGTGTCGGCGTTGATCAGATTGTCGAGTGCTTCTCGTATTTCAGCGAGCGGGCGAGTAGCTTTTGCGTACGCTTCAGCAGTCACTCCAGAAAAACGGGTGTTGAAATCACTAATTCTTATGAGAGAGATGAAGAGAGAAACGAACAGACGACTCACATGATCTCGACTCCTGGGTCCATGCGCACGAGTTCATCGAAGACCTCCGCGCCTGAGCCATCGATGACGGACACTCGTGCGACCCGCATCCCTCCAGTCGTGTAAACCATCTCGCAGTCCAAAGCAGCCACATCCAGCACAGTCTGGGCGGATGGGGGAGGCTTCAAATAGGAGAACGCGTGTCTTGCATGCAGAAGTTCAGGATCTGATTCGTAGAAAACATGGGGACCGCGAACACAACCGTCGTCGTCAGGAGCCATCTTCCCGCAACACCTGTAGACCCTGATCTTCTGACCTGTTCATTGTGTTGGGATGAATATGACAGGGAGGAGATGGTGATATTACCGCTAGCTTTACTAGACATGGGTTTGCCCCAGTGATAGAAGCATTCATCAGCATCCTCTTTCCGTCTAACTGGGACTTTCTGTCCACATCGCTCACAGGGGAGCACCTGATTCTCCGCACTGGGCATGTCTCCTCCGACACCAGCTGGTATATCCATGATGAATCCCCATTTTTCAAGTGTTTCTCGGGAGTGGATGAGATGCTCGACGTGGGCCCGAGTCACATGCAGAGTCTGTCGCTTCTTCAAGGCTTCGGCACGAGCTGATACCTCGTCTTCGGTGCCTACAGAAGGGTCGGAGGAGGAAGTCGGTCGCGTCCGTCGCTTCAAAGCTGCAGCGCACTGTATGATCGCCTGGCTATATTGTTGTAATACCCGCTCAACACGTATATTACTACGCACCACTCGATATGTCTGCTTATTTGTCTTCTTGTAAACCTCCTCCTCCTGCCGCAACGCATGATCAGATGCAAGTGTGGGATTGTTGGCCAAAATGCCCTGATAAAGGATTGCGAAGTGCTCGTACAACGTCTTGAGCATAGCCTGTCTCACGGGCACTGCGATAATCGAAGCGGCACCATTGACACGGAGAACCGGAGGACCCGTTCCAGCAGTGGGTAGCCGGCTTGTAGACGCAGAGGCAGATGGGGCTGGCGTAGACTTGTTCGCGGCGATCTTCTGTTGCTTTCGTGGAGGTTCAGATACAGGAGACGACAAGGACGGGGTTAGAGGTGAGTTGGGGACTGGACGCTTTGCGGGAACTGTTTTTGGAACTGGTCTTGGCGCGGCGGGGGATGGAACAGAGTTCAAAGGAAGGGGTGGCGTGTGCACAGGCACGACGAGCGCTGGTGGAGGAGGAAGATTGGCGTCGTGGCTGAAGATACAGCGAACCCGAGAGCAGCGGGGTAAGTCTGGACATGGCGTCTTGTTGAAGAGATTCAGAGGTGAGAACATTCGTCTTGAGAGCAAATGTGCCCAGGTCACGGTCATTCAAGACGCGTTGAAGGCTTGTTGATGACTGTTGAATCCTTCACTGCAATCTCCGGGCATAAGTACTCAGCAATTCCCTTCGAGAGATAACAATCACCGCACACAGTGAGCATGGACTGCGCTCCGTGGATATTGCAAAACAATATAAGCACATCAATAGTACATCGCGGGAGGATAGCACAGGTTCAAATACTAGAATACATGGATCGTGGAAGTTGAACAACAGGCGGATGTTGATGTACAAGCAAAGAGAACAGCTACGTCGTATTACAGATTGATTCATGTTTCGCCTAAATCCCCATAAGGCCTTCCTGGTCTGAAAAATCTTCGTCTTCCTCGTGAGCTTGGAACTTGACCGTGACTCCGGAAGGAGTGTGATTGGGCCAGCGCTTTTCGCGCTGAGCATCCAGAGGATCACCCTCCGCCATCGAACACAGCGCTTTCAAAGTGTACTGTGAGGACATCAGTTCGACGACCAGGCCCAGGTAATCATTTGCTCGTACATAGGCGTCGTTGCCGGCGTTGTGAAGATTCATCGTTTCGATTTGCAGGTGGTTGCAAACCCTTTCGAGACTGCGCGTGCTGTGCGATTGTCCTTCCAGGGCTGCAAATAAGATAGCGGTGTCGACAACAAAGAGGCCTGACGTAGGAATAGTCTCGGGCAATTCGATCTTCTTGTCCTCAAGCGGGATCTTCAATCTCTCCAGTGTCCTAGTGTAGACAGGTTGGTGGGAGTCTCCGCGAGAAAACGATTACGTACTTCAGGTCTTGACTAGGATCATGGAAAACCAAGAAAAGTGGACCGTAAGAACGCAAGGAGTCGATCATCTCAGAAAGTGAGGCTGAAAGCTCGGACGTGGAGATCTGTTGACTAACTCCGAAGTTGTAATGCTGCTCCTGATCAGCCTGTAGTACCAGCACATAGCATAAATTACTCACGAGGCGTTTCTCCGGAACATAGCTCCCATTGGTATACATCCTATGCTCTTTGACGATGAAGTGGACACTGGTATCTTCGCTCTCGCCGTTCGCCTGCCATTGGGACAGACTATAGCCTAGCTCAGTCACGATGGAATGGTCGCGCTCCCACTCTTCAAAGTCAAGGGCAAGCCACGTGCCCACTTTGGCCTGCCGGAGCTTTCTGACGCGCTCGAAGTACTCTCGACGAGACGTGAGGACAGGGTTGGAGCCCTTCAGACGTTTGTTATTCTTATCTATTCCCTGAGCAGCTATTAGATCAATACTTATTGCCAGGAATTCGCATGCCTTGATTGCTGACTTGAGCGCTCCGCCGGTGCTGTAGATCACAGGAGACACGCTAGCGAAATCTGCTGCTGTGTACAGACAATTCATTGACGGGAGGGGAATCATCTCTTTGGTGAGCTTCATTGCATGCAGCCAGTACCGGGTGTAGTCAACCTGTGCGGATGAGAAGAAAAGTTTCGATTCGCCACTGGGGAAAGTTCCTGTACGGTTTGAAATTTGAGGTCGCGATCGAAACAGGATAGCCATGTCCTACCAATGAACAGAGAGACCCCATCTACACCATCGACGTGGAGAGGATTCTGAGGGTCGACCAAGGCATCGTGGGCTCAACAGAGGTCAGACCAGTTTCTGACAAGATACCGACAGTGCGGCGGTTCGATTTACCCAACACGGCTTTCAAGGGATCCCTCTGCTCGTCTGGAAGCGCTGCCGTCCTGTGGGTTTGATTTCAGGCACATTGAAAAACGATGCTATCTCAGCATACCACTGCAGAGAACATAGTCAATGACGCGTCGTTAGAATCAAATTGTTTGGTACCGTGAACCAAATTTCGGTGTATTTGTAGTATCCGGTGGCTACGGGATTGGGAGACGGCATCGCAAGGCGGGTGGTGGAGGATCGATGGCGATGTGAGGAAACGGTGTTGACTTATTGTCTCTCACCCGTGTTGCGGGGCCTAACGAGTGAAGAGAGGTGATGTCGGCCGCTCAATTGCAATGACGCGGTCACGTGTCATCCATAGCACGATCGAACGCCGTCGACTTTCAAGTATTCAACGTAGATGAATTACTCAAAATTTCGTATCCGATTGAATCAGGGTGTAATCCCACCAACAATGCTTTAATTCATCGACTCGGCCAGTGCCGGAAGTCCTGAGCGAAGAGAGTGAGCAAACCACAGCACTGGACGGCAGAAACTTGGTTTGACAGCCTTACAGTTCTTTGTCTAAATGTGTTGTCACCTCCTCTCCGACGTTTCAATACCAGTCTCCTCATTTCATTGCGCATTCGTGATCTTGTACGCTCCGAAGCCAAGGTCGATTCAGAGATCAAGTCCTGTGCGATACAAGGGTTCGGAGAGGAGGGATACGCCACGGTGAAAGGATGTTTCTCCAAGTGTTTCTCTTTAGTAATGTAAGATGAAGTTGAAGTTGTGTTCCAGTCGCGGTGTTTACCCTTGTTTGTTCCATTGGTCTCAACTCGAACCAACCTCTTGCCACCTCCGATGGCGCAGGACACGATGCGAAAGTCGGTTGGCAGCTCTAAACGAAAAGCCACAGCCCATGAAGACTCCGACGATCAACCTACCCCTGCTAAGAAACCGAAAATGACGGCCCGAAAGAGCACAGGGGGCAGGCCGCCTCAAAGGGCTGCGGTAGTAGAACCTCGTGCGCCTTACTCTTCTCTGCAGGTCTGCAGAAACTGATTCAATCTAACAGCCCCTAAGAAGAAACGTTTCCGACCTGGGACTGTGGCACTGCGTGAGATCCGCAAGTACCAGAAGTCGACCGACCTCTTGCTGAGAAAGCTGCCATTCGCTCGTCTGGTGGCTACAATCCCCCTGTGATCTGTTTCGTCTCTCATTTGCGCTATCCAGGTTCGGGAAATTGCCAACGATTTAATGACGGACATGAACAACAATTATGGTCCCGGAGCCGGATTACGGTGGCAAAGCTCTGCTCTAATGGCATTGCAAGAGGCTACGGAAGCGTACCTGGTCCATCTATTTGAAGACGCGTATGAGCTCATCATTGGTCGATCCTCGCGACTTAACTGACAGAATTCAAGGAATCTTTGTGCCATCCACGCCAAACGGGTTACGTTGATGCAGCGAGATATTCAGCTAGCGCGAAGGATACGAGGCGTCTGGGGCGGTATGGGCTGATCAAAATATTTGGTTGCGAAGATGATTGGTTGTGATTAGTTGTATTTTTGAATCATGTACGCCTACGCCTCTACTGCTACTCACTTGCTACATGACCTGTGGGAGTATCAGTATCGCCCGAAACAGGTTCCAAGTGGGTGCAGGTCAAGGTCATATTAGATCAAGAAGGCATCACTGGATACCTCATAACGCAAGCGTCAAGGGCTTCCTCCAACCACTTTTGTTTTCATTCCAGACATCAATAGAGCACTACTCACTGGCCTATGATCGTTTGCTTTTCTTTTTGGAGGAAGAGACATTGGCAGGTTTGGAGTGGATTTCTCCGCAGCGCTCGGAGCTTTCCCAGGAGTGACTGGAGCTTTCAGCTGGGCAGCTGGGGCTTTCGCTTCAGGGATTGTCGTCTTCACTGGAGTCTGCACTTGAACACTCTCGAGTGTCTTGGCTCTATGTGCTGGCGAATAATCCAATATCCAAGTCTGAACGAGACCAAACGTCGCCGAGGTCGTCCAGTAGAGAACGACACTCTGTGACGCATAAATCAGCATCATAAAACATGCGCAGAATGACGAACGCACTCCAGGACTGATGGCAGCGAGAAGGATACGCGCCACGGACAGTACGTTCAAAACGCTTTTCACGACTCTCTGGGGGCGTATCGTCATCTGACCACTGGCAGCGAGCTTTTGCCTGTGCTCTTCCGCCTTTCTCAGTCGTTCTCTTTGATATGCGCTCATGAGCCAGTTGTTCGATTCGACGTTGGCCATGGTGACCATACCCAGGATGATCGGCAAGGTCCATGTCTGGTCAGGATGATTCAACGTCGTCAGAGTGAAGAACGCCTCAGAGTCGAATGGTGTGGGGTCTTGAGCCAGGCGGTTGAACATGATACTCATGACAACGAAGACAGGAAGTTGGCTGAGTGGGCTCACAGCCATGGAGAGGACAGGATGGCATTTGTGTTGCGCAATCAACCTTTTTTGCTCAGCCTTGACCTGATGGTTCACTGTAAGAATACTGCACGGTGAAACAAGGCATGGGAACATACTCTTTGCATCATTCGTGACATATGTATCCGCTGAAGAGTGGCAGGAACTAGCATCTCTTTAGGCATTCCCTCCTTCTTCATTTCTTCGAGTACTCGTTTGGATATAATCGGCTTAATCCTCTCGACTTCAGGTAGGACGACATTTTCAAGACGTCGAACCCGGTTCCTTCCCTTTAGCTATGTCAGAACGCTTCGCCGGGCGTTCAAACATGGTCGAACTGACCCAAAGAGCGATCGGAAAGAGAGCGAGACGCGAAGCTACGGTGGCCAGTATTATTGTGGTAGCATATGGTGGAACAGACGGCGGGTACGGCAGAGCAGTGGCTAAATCCAGGAATCCATCGCAGAGAGATTGTATGAAAAAGCGTTTGTTTGAAGGAGCGCGTCCGGGAACACGTTTGAGCGTTCGTGGTGGAAGTTGACGTGAAAGAGCAAACATCAGAAAATCGGGCCGAAATTCCATGTTACATACAAATCTGCCCCAGGGCAGGAATCTGGTTAGGCATACCGCACCTATCCTTCACCAGGACATCAATTATGAGATACAGGACACTTGACGGACATTTATGAGCCAGGCATTGCAGTGTAGAAGTGATGATGGCATGTAGTTTTCGAGGGATTCATAACAACATACATCGCATAAAGAAGAGCCTGATACACCCCTCAGAAGACCATCTGGTGAGGGAACTGTCCCTTGGAGAGACCCCAGCTCGCTTTGAGGTATTTGGCGAGGTTCTCCGTCTTCTTCAGCGAGGCAAGGATAGCCTTGTCGATCTCCTTCTGGTCAGCCGACTTGGATTCAGGGAAGGCCTCCTTAGCCTTGGGCTTCCCGTTCTCGAAGAACTCTGCCTCTGCAGACTGAGATCCCTTCACGGCTGCCTTGGCGAAATATGAGTCATTGATTTTCTCGTCAATCTGTGTCCGAAATGTTCAACATCAAAACACATCGGAAAGCGTGATTGCACACCTTGAAGCCGTCAAGCGCAATCTTGGTCGAGGTGGCGATAACATAGGCCTGGTTTACCCGTCGGAGGGGCACACCATTGACCTTGAAGGGGCCAGTAACCAACAAAAGACCGCTCTCCAACTGCTTCAGGAAAACAACACGCTTGCCACGGAAACGACCGGCAAGGAGGATGAGGATGGTGCCAGGGGTGATGGAAGAGCGAAGGTGTGTGGGTTTCGCGGTCTTGCGGCTCTTTTTGGGTTGGCGAACGTCCTCAGCGGGGTAGAAGCGCGAGGCCTTGGAGGTAGGCACGAGTCGCTTTCCGCCGTTGTTGGCTCCACCGACAGTTTTCTCGACAGTCGCCGGCGACTCAGTTGCAGCGGGCTTGTCGGACTTTTTGGCACCCTTGTGCAGACCACGGTAGGCGGCAACCTGGGAGCGAGAAAGACGGCCGACGCCGGGGACGAGTTCTTTACTTCTGGCCATTCTAGAGCTGCGTCAGTACGCAAGACGAGTGCCAGGGAGCGCTACTTGCAGTTGTCTTGAGGAGGCTCGAATCTACGAGAGAGCTGATGAGTGCACGTGGTTCTAAACTATGCAGTTTCCGGATCACCCAAGCTGAGATTAGATCCGGTATGATTAGATTAGATGAACCGATCAACCACGTTCGATCCAGTCACTTCGGGTCACTTGGTATCCGGACTGACTCCCAGGTCCGCCTCGCTTTTCTCGTCGACCGCCATGTCCTCAAGCAAACGTGTAATATTCTTCGATATCGATAACACGCTGTACTCCGCTAGCACGGGGATCTCTGCTGCTATGGGAAAGAGGATTCATGGTACCGTGCCTACCGCGTATAAAGCGATCTTTTCGTGAAATTATCAAAACAGAGTACTTCAGAAGTCTTGGTCTAGATGAAGCCGAGGCGTCCGATTTGCATCACGACTATTACACAAAGTACGGCTTAGCACTACGAGGTCTAATCTTGCATCATCACGTCGGTGAACTTGCCTCCTCACTTGAGGATTCGACAGTCTTGTTGACGACATGTCATCAGATCCACTTGACTTTGATGCCAAATGTGACGGTTCTCTCCCACTGGAGGAGTTCATAAGCCCGAATCCCAAGCTTCGGAAGCTGTTCGAAGATATTGACAGAACGAAGTGCACCGTGTGGGCCTTGACCAATGCGTACCGCACGGCAGGTTTCCGCTCGACGTATGGCGAGAACAATTTCAGCTCATCTCCGATAGCATGCATCTCGGGTACTCCGGATTCTTGATCTGGAAGATCAGATCGACGGCGGCGTCATCTTCTGCGACTATGCGCAGCCTAATTTCGCCTGCAAGCCCGATCCTCAATTCTATCACCAGGGTGCGCTGCGCGTTGCCATACAATGTCCGAATAACACACTCATGTCTCGGTCAGCGTTGGCCAAAGCTTCAGTCTCGGATCTCTCTCTGTGCTATTTCATTGACGACAATCGAGGCAACGTCGACGCTGCTCGGGCACTCAATTGGGGTCACGTTGCACACTTTTGGGAGAAAGGTGAAGGGGCGTGCATAAGCGACGATGTGGATACTTAATCCAGTCTAGGACTCGTCCATGTAGAAGGCGGGAAGGTGAAGGAGATCGGACGCGAACGGATAGAGAATGCAGACAACGGAGCGGTCATAGTTACTGATCTTGAAGAGCTCAGGATTGTCTGGCCTGAAATATTCACCAACGGAGATTAGATGATGTAGATGTCAGACATCTCATAGAAAGGACTGATCAACAAAATTACTTCTTTGCCTTGCGAGCTGGTACGACTGGGTCACGATAGAGCATGCGAGATAAACGAGCTTGTAGATCGTTCTGTGGTCCTCTCTTCTGCTCGCTGATCGAAAACCCTCCAATTTTCTCCGGATTTGGGTTGTCGTCCCGTGCCTTGGATGGCTGACAAGGTGGATATATGCTGGGTTTGAAGTCGGAGAGTTTGTTCAAAACGCACCTTTAGGAATTCGGCCCCATTTTCTGACTTGATGGAACGGCTGAGGTTCCACCAACCAGGAGTCTGATACGAACCATCAGTTGCACCGTGCGAATCGAGCAAGAAGGAAAGCCACACTTTTTTGGGATGAGGAGACGCCTTCGGTTCGAGATGGGAGATTGGCCTGGCTCTGCTTTGGACACTGTGCAGTGGTACATCGCTGGACTCTGGCTCTTTGGTACGCGCTACTGAAACCGCTTCGACGAGACTCGGAGACGCTTTATTAGCGGTTGAGGCGGAAAAGCTTGCAAAAGGATTGAAGTCTGGCTGCTCCGGAAGGTCGCCCTCGAAGGTTTGAGAGGGAGGCGGTGGAACGTCAGCCTTGTCGATATCTGGAATGTGCTGAGTGACGACTGCTTTCGACGCCAGACGGAATCTTTTCAGCGACGGAAATAGAGCCTCGGCATGATCTCGCGAGGGTTCTGTGGCTTTAGGCTGGGAGGGCCGAGCATCAGATACAAACTGTGTTCGGGTTCCTACGATCGCTTTCCCCTGCAACTGTTCCGTGCGAACAGACATTGTTTGTCGGCGATCGAACATCGGACGTTCTTGATTGGAACCCAATGATTTCAGTGCGTGTAACGATTCCTGCCGCGTGTACGGTGTTTGTCGCGTTTGAGGCGTGGAGGACGATTGGGAGGTGGCAGATTTGGGCATGAAGTCGTTCCTCTTTACACGACTCGGGGCCTTGCTTTGCATCCACTTTTGCTCCATAGCGGTCGCACGGATCTGGAGCATCCGAAGCATGGGCCGTAAGAGACTGATGAGCTCGGGATAGGGCATGCGGTAGATCTCCAAGGTAGGGCGCAGATAATAGGTCCAATCTAAGATATCGGTGTAAGCTCGCAGGTCGCAGATCGCACGGAGGAACGAACCAGCCAGAATCCAATCTTCACTGACCTCCTTGTCATTGAACACAAGATTCCATTTTCCGTCCACCATTTTCCCGTCAGCCCCACGGGTTACTATGAGCCCTATCGCTGTCTTAAAGCGTCTATAGGTCTTGACCCTCTCGTGGACCCGGAATATGCTCAAAGACTGCATCTGGAGAGACATAGAAAGCCTTCCGCCTGGTTCAATAGGGACGGGTTCCTTCCCACCAATTCGAGTCGTAGTTCGGTCATATGGGACGTCTAAAGCGACGTTCTTCCCGAAAAGGTGTTGGGAATCGAGAAGTAGTCCTTTGTGCAACACACCCAATCCGAACGCTTTAGTCGGAGAAGGCGCCCATATCACACTCGGTTTTGCTGTGTCATTGAAGGCCGGATGGTTCGGGTCCAGGCGCTTGTGACGAGGAGCTGGGATGTATAAGGCAAAATGACCAGGGGTTTTGGCGTGGAACTGTGGTCATGGTGGGTGAATTAGAAGTGAAGTGAATCTTTTGCAATGCAACACGAACATCAACGGAGGCAATGCGCGCGGTCTTGGGGAGTTTACTAAGCTGAGTGCATTTAACTGGCATATATAGACAAGTATGAGCTTAGGAACGTCCAAGACGCTAGGACATCCGAATTGGTTTACAAGCACAGGAGGTAAGAGGCAGGAGCGGCTAGGCCGGCCCGTGGATGACCGTAAGCCGAGAGTCATTACTATCACTATAAAGATCATCGTGAACTCTTATTCTCAACTCATGGCGACCAAATACGCGCAGCCGTTCACTTTAGAGGAAGCCTTTGCACTGGATGCTGAAACCATCACGAATGGTCTGCGACGTGCAGACCCGATGGAATTCTTGGATTGACCTGCAGCAGAGATAGGAAGACTCGAGCTCTCGCTCGCGCGATTGCGCGAAACCCAAGATATTCTACGGGAGTACATCGACAGCACGACACCAAGTGACGAATCGCAAGCATTCACAGAAAACGAGGAGACCATGTGAGTTTTCGGCTTCTTATCCGCGAGTTCAAGCTGGGCTCCACGCTTTAACATCCTTACTTTTGACCAGTGGTTCTCAGACCGAGCGGGTCGAGATGCTCAAGTTGGCGTTAGTAATGAAAGGGATTTCTTTGGATCACTACACATCCAAGACGACAAAACCTCTGGTCCCACCACCACAACCTCAGTCTTCGGCCGAAGGCGATGATGGTAATGGGGGAGTAGACCTGTAACAAAAATACGGTGATATTGACTAATGTACTGCACCCTGCTCAGAATAGCATAACTGTGACGACTTGTGATGATTCAGAAACTTCCAGCACGATGCCATCGTAGCCGTGCACTGCGAGAGTGTCAAGTCAGGGAAATGAGAGCTGCAAAGAAATAGGGCGCACATCGAGTGGTTGCATTCGGGAGTGTCAGCGCGTCTTCATCGTCTGTGCGGTCAAGAAGCATCGACGGCGGAGGTTCACGAGGCGACAGAAAGTGGCTGATCGTCTCAAACTACAGACCGATTCAGACGGGGATGACAATCTTGGAATTTCCATTACTTACTCGGTCATAGAATCCCCTTCGCGGAGGAGTGTCTGTCCGGAGCTTTTAGCAAGGTTCTCCGGTTTCTGAAACATTGACTGACCGTCTTCGTCGTCTTCGGGTCTCCCTTCAATCTCCCAATTGCAACGCTTATATCGCTGGAACAGAGGCGAGCCTGGAATATTCGAGTGAATGATGATCTTGATGACCACATGGGTCGATGATAGCAGGAAGTCCAAGCCGTGTTGGAAGTAGTTATAGAAATCTACGGAGCTCAGCATGCTGGCACACATAGTGATTAAGAAACTGACAACAGGATTCCGAGCCAGTTCTAGGATGTGCAGTGGCGTGTATAGTCATCCTTTCGTCCTCTTTTGCATGAACTTTATTCGGTGGGCCCAGATCCAGCATGAGATCTTGAGCGGTTGATTCATGCAGGCGAATGCGAATGGGTTCCGAGGATGTGGTAGGATGGAAGTACAAAGTAACACCCTCATGTACCTGCGAAACCACAGCTATAAAGGCAGACATATTCATTGTCGCACAGCGCTCACCTTGACAATCGCTCTCGATATGTCCCCATTCATGGACGCACACTCAGTGACCTCACCCAGAGCATCGCGATGATCCCCATCAGACTCCTTCTGCGTGACGATGACCCTCTTCACTTCCTGCAGCCTAATACGATCTTCTGTCTGAGTTGTGCCGCTCTTCAGGCCATCGCTCATTCCATCTGCATCAAAGCTAAACCATACTCCAGGATACCGCAGATCAGCTCTGTCGTCCGCGGGATACGTGGGGCCAAACACCCGACTAACCGCCACTCGTTTAAGGGATTCCTCGGTGGAAGACAGAAGATGTTCTTTGTAGCGCAGTGAGACGGGAGGATCACGAAAGCCTAGCTTGAGTATGATTGTATGTAGGCGCTGAGATGTTCCGGTGAACAACAGATCGAGATGAGGTCGAATATGCAAGATGATTGGGGTAGTAGCGGAAGAGTCGGTGTCGAACTTGACTTCCACTCTGGGGAACAGATGCTGCATCCGGCGCAGTAAGTCAAGGATGTTCCACAATGAAGACCCTTCGCGCACGATCAGCTCAGTGGCGGCGGCATCTAATCGTCAGAGAGACGAAGTAACCTAGTTCAAACATCCCTAACCCGAGTCCCGGTCTAATATCGCAGTCCAGGGCAGAAAGCATACTGAGTTGGCTGAGAGACAGAGACAAGTCCTAATTGAGCCCAGAATTGGCAGTTGACAGCGTGACCGCGATTGTGACATTCTTGCTCCCGAGTCTCAACGCGTCGCGACGCGTCATGTCCAACCCACGCCAACGGACTATAATCAAGGCAAGGATTTCGGCACGTGTCTCTTTACTTAGCTCGAACTTGAAGAGAATCTAGGTCTTCAGGAAATACAGTAACTCCCTTGGTCCAGATTCACTGCAACTGCTCGAGACAATCTTGACCGAGCACGAAATTGAGGATGCAGAAATCGAATCTGCTATTGAAACTATCGCTAGGGAATACAACAAGCAAGATGGTAGTGGCTTGGGTTACATGCGAATGCGTTTCTCATGACAATCCTCTCTACCAGACGCTCTCATGAAAGTGTCCCCTGAAGTTCTCCAGCGAGTTTACGAGTCCCTTCAAGACCAAGGTCAACACACAGGTATAGAGAAAGAGCTGTTGGACCCGGACGCACATCTCCATATCATCGATGCGTTTGATATGCCATTGTGGCATTGGGCTCCAGAGCGAGGGACATTCGAAAAGTATGTGCTTGACTCCTGGACCGGTCCAAGTATTGAATCTGTACAATCCTAGAGTCACCAATTCTTTGAGCATATCCGGGTCTGCCGAATCCCGAGTCCTTGCTATCCGCGATCGACTGAACATCATCAAGCAATGCGTGCTTCGAAATGAACATTTTGCCCCGTCTACTGTGCCGTCACGGGATCGGGAGCGGCTAGTGACAGCAAGTGTTGCTTGTGTTTAGTCTCAGAAACGGTAATGAAACTATGCTATAGCTCAAATCCACGAAACAACTTCTTGGCCGAGCCGGAGACCGATTCCTTTTGCTTGGTATGCTTGCGCATTCAAAAGAAGGAAAACTTTGTATCGAGGACTCTGATGGAAGTGTCGAACTGGACTTTTCAAAGCTCGTAAGTGATTCCGTGTGCATGTGCTATTCCTGACAGGATTATATGCGTAGGATGAACCAGGTGATGGACTGTTTACTGAAGGAGGTTTCGCACTCGTCGAGGGAGAGTATACGGAAGATGGGAATTTGGAGATCATTGCTATCGGACAGCCGCCGTGCGAGGCACGCCAAGTAACAAGGCAGGTCTTTCGGGCATTACATTACTGTGCTAACAATTTGTAGATCCATCTACGGTCACATCGATTTCCTCGGAAAAGGCGCTACTTCTTTGCTGGAAGATGTCTGTAGGCATTCTACACTCGACCTGTGTTACCGCTGACCTGCCTATGAAGAACCAGATATCTGTTCGCGTGCGCGAAGAGCTTCCGGACCTCAATTTCTTTTTCTTGTCCGATGTTTGGTTAGACCATCCTAGGACGTTCACGGGCTTGCAAAAGATGTTGGACAATTGTGTGGAAAACCACTTTATACCCAAACTCATCGTTCTGTGCGGTAATTTCACCAGTCGATCCATAAGCCACGGGCAAGGGCGAGACGTTCAACGATATCAAGGCTCGTCCCAACACGGACATTCCTCTCGAGTTCCACGGCTGACTTGATCTTCAGAAAATTTCGATGCATTAGCGGATCTGATCACATCTTACCCGTCCATATTGCGATCCACACACTTTGTGCTCGTGCCTGGTCCTTTGGACATCACCCTGAACGCCAGTCTTCCGAGACGACCACTGCTATCTAGCGTCGTGGGGCGCTTGAAATCACGGGTCCCACATATACATTTCGGCACCAATCCGTGCCGCATCAAGTTCTTCGACCAGGAGATCGTCGTGTTCCGGGAGGACTCGATGGCCCGGATGCTGCGCAATATTGTGGGGGTGAAGCTTGATGCGCGAAGCGAAGATCTGAAGCGCTTCGTGAGTGCGCCGTCGCTCTGGGGCATTGCTTGCTGAGACATGGGTCCAGCTAGTGCAAACAATACTGGACCAGGGGCATCTGTGCCCGCTGACCATCAATATCCAGGGAACGCTTTCAGACTTTGACCATTCTCTGCGGCTTTATCCTCTACCAACAGCTGTCAGTTCCTAGAGTTGGTCTTGCAATCGGAGTACTTATCCTTCACAGGTCGTGCTTGCGGACAAATACGACCGATACAAGATCACTTACACGGGTTGTCACGTCTTTAACCCAGGCAGTTTTGTGGGCCCCCAGTTCGTGTTCTCGACGTACCAGCCAGCAGAGTTGAACTCGGAAGAATGGTGAATCCCTACTTTCGAGAAACAAACGCGTCGGCTGATGTTTTGCTAGTGTTTTGGAGGACGACGCAGAGGATAGTTGAGTACGTAATGTGCGATTTATTACATGTATCATGGTGAACGACGCAAGCTATAGTGGCCCCCCATTGTTTACGATGGGGCGATCAGGTTTAAATCGGAGATCGGTGGTGGCCAGCCAGGAACAGGAGAGATGTTGAAAACAACCGCCGCTAACTTTCACGATCATGTCGATAGTGACGTGCGGGCCAAACACAACCACCACTAAACCTCATTGTTTAGAACCATCGTCGCGGGATTCCTAGACAACTATGCAGACACCCAGGCAACAGCGGCGAATGACCGCGCCTGCTGCGTCGCTCCAACCTGTGCGTCCGCTCGCGGTGTGAAGCCCGTGCACCCGTGTTATAATCTCGTTGCAGCCCGAGGGACGCACTCTGCCGAGCAACAACTCCTCACGACCCCCCTCGCCACTGCGCAACACGTTCACCGGGATCGATCCAGAGGCTTCAGGCAGTGGCGACGACGAAGATGATGATCGAGCAGAGTGGACCCGATCACCGTCCCCCTCGTCCTCTGTGTCCCAGATGGCTGCTAGTTTCGCGCGAAGCATGGGTTCACTGGTCATGCCCACCACAGGCGCGCGGATGCCGACAGACGCAGAACTTGAAGCGGAGTCGCAGCTGGCGCGTGACCGTAGCCGTAGGGAGGCGGAGCGTATTTTGACGAAGGAAGCGGAGGACCGAAGATTGGTCGAGGACCGGGTCATGGCTATGATGGAAAGCACAAGGGGATTGCCACCACCCCCGGCGCGGTCCCAGTCTATGGATCCACCGTCGCCGTCGTCGTCCCAGAAAGAGAGCAGTGGGTGGTGGGCAGCGGCGAAAAACAGACTGACGCCAACCAAGGACCTGACTCCGGCACAGCAGGTCATACAGGATACGAAAGCTCGGGATAAGGAGAAGAAAAGCAGTAAAGGGAAAGAGAAGGAGTGGCCGGCAAACTCGCAAGCCAAATACACGAATCCATCATACACTAGTCTTATTCCCCCCTCCCAGCGACAACCGGCACCGATGAGCTCACCCTCAAACTCCATACCTACAACACCCATCCGACCCCAAGCGTCTAACATGCCGCCGAATCTCACACCATCACCTATGCGATTCGATGCATCGGGCTCACCGCGAGATCGAGACCGAGAGACACCCCCACTGTACGCACATTTCGACGATGTGACAGGGACCCTGGATGTGCATGTCACACTGCTCACAATCGCCAAACGCTTCGAAAAGCTGGAGAAGTGGACAGTGGGGCATGTGCGTGCTTTGGAGGAGAGAATGGGTGACGTGGAGAGATGGCTGGTGGAAAAAGAGAACGAGAAAGAACAGCAGTCCCTCCATGAGAATTCTGCCAAGAAGGCGAAGGACGACGAGGACGGCGAAGCTGGATTGACCGAGATTCGGGAAGGACTACATGAGCTTCAGAGTCGAGTCACGTCACTTGGCAGGGAAATGGCCAAGCTTGCCACTGCGCCAGCCAACTTGTCCCAAGCCACGCAGGCTCGTTATCCTTCGGAGTTGTCGGTTGGACCAACGACCCCGTCTTCTTCGTTTGCAGTCCCAAGTGTAAGTCCGGGCCCCAGTCTCAGGAAAACGGCGACGTCGCCGCCCGTAACGACGCCCCTCGCGACGGGGAGCACCAAGCTTCCATATCCCAGCGGAGATTATGCGTCGCCTCCGCCGGACGTGTTTGGTGCATCTCAGACGCGATCTCCAGAAGCTGTTGTGTCCGGTTTGCCGATGTCCTCGACGGACTCCATCCACTCTCTTAAATCGCACTCGAGTTCTCAGGACTTGCCGATTCCCAAGCCCTCGAGCCGAGCCATTGGCCGGGGCAGCGTCAGCCCCACACCCCGGAAACGCTACACCGTCGCGCTGGGTGGTTCTGTCGAGTCCGATTCCGATCCGGGCTTCGATATTGGAACCGCTGTGTTCTCTGGTTCTGATGGGGAGGAGCTGGATGGAGGTGACACGATTGGGAAGTCCACTGCGAACAAGCTGTCCCGTGGGCGCAATGACAAAGAGCCCCGGATGCGGGCGCAGTCTGCTTACGGGATGTCGTCGATCCTTCAGGCGTCTCCCAATACTACTGCGCAGTTGAGCTCCAACAGCTCACGGCTACCTCATGCGCGCTCCAAGTCGATCGATCGGTTTGGGAGTGTAGGCCCTTTTGTCGATCCCCTGGTGTTGCGGAAACAGTCCAAGGACACCCTGCCCAAACCGGTGCCGACCGGCAAGGTTGGAGTCGGCAAGCTCGTTGCGTTCTTCGACGGCGGCGAGACCAAGTAGTTGCATATACCCCTATTTCTTGCATAGCATTATCTAATCTGCGTCGGAACTCCATGACCAGACTTCCATATCGGCGCGCCAATGCGAGATTTGCGCCGGCGTAAATCCCGCTCGACGAACGGACTTCGTGGGCCGGTTCACGAGGAGCACATGGATGTTCATGTCAACAATGTTCTATTATTATGGGTGCTTGCCAGTGAGAATAATGATACAATTTGTTTATTGATTGATTTCCAACGGTTCCTCCTGCCAGGAGTGATTCCGGCGTCTAGTGATTGAGCGTGTGTGCGTGTGAAGAGGTCCAGTGTTCGCCGACATATTCTCTCCGAACGTGTCCGTCGATAGCTATCGCGGTCGGTCTCGGCATTTGATAGAGCGTTCATTGCAAGTCCAGCATGACCAATCGCGGAGAACCATCGATCCAGCGCAGACCATCGGAAATTCCAGCCTGCAAGGTTTCGATGGGCGGCCATCAAGTTACGGCCGATATGGCTTTGCATCTGCAGGTATTCTCCAGGGTCGCGAGACTATCAAGGGCCAAGAGATCCGGAACGAACAGGCGTGGGGCACGAACGACAGCCGGTTGGATGCAGCCTGTTCTGTTGTACATGTCTAGAAAGATCGCCTGTTAGCCGCACGTTAAAAAAAGAAGGGAACCAGACTCACCTGATACAACATCCGTTCCCGCCGCCAAAGACGATGTACATACAGTAAGATGCACGTACACACAAATTAGCAAGTAAGTTAAGTTTGTACCAAGTTAGTGTTATAGTGTAAACCAAGGTCCCAGAAGATTGGAGAAAGCGATAGCAAGGCAGATGACAGCATAAGTGCATAGAGAGTGGGAGAGTGCATGGGCCAGCCAAGCACTCGCTTCACCAGAACCCGGTCTTGAGAAGGCCAACCAGCCCGGAGCCCAGACTCCCGCGTTTAGCTTTGCGGGTGGCATCTTCTTCATCTGAAGCTGGAAGAACAATGTAGATTAGCATCCAATCCATGAGCTTACACGCGATCCACTCACCGTCGCCATCCGGGCCTGGGCTAGGCGGCTCCCCGAGTCCTTCAACAGCCGCGAAACTGACGTAGCCCTCCAACTGTCTGCATTGCGCAGAAGCTTTTCGCGCATTGAACGTCGACCGGGACCCATCGGGAGACAGGTGCATGTATTCGGTTCGGCGTCGAGGCACATCTTCCTCATCATCGTCCGCGGCGGCAAACTCATCTTCTCCCGCGACGTTCACTATCGACTGTGGCGGCGTGCCCGGCGGGGTCAATAGCATTTTCCTGGGAACCTCCGCGCCGGCACTCTCCGATTCGCTGGTGTCTTCGTCCCTGACATCGGCAGATAGCGGTGGGGTGCTCCCCGGCGACGTCATCCGTGCAGACGCTGACTGAGCGGGATACGCGTGATGGGCAGCGCCGTACCCAGGATGCGGCCCTGGGCCTTGCAGTGCCATCAGAGAAGCATAGGCGCTGCTTTTTCGGGCATGTCCCCCTCGTCGGTGGTGCATCTGCTGTTGCTCGACCTGCCATCTGGCCAAGTCTGCGTCGCCCCCCACCGGCTCTGTTCTCGCACGTGTCCGAACTCGCCCAGGCGACGGGGAGGGCGTCTGTCCGCGGTCCACAACATCTTTGAACGCAAAACTAGAACGACGGGGGGAAGGTGTTGCTGCCGGTGCCGTGTTGCGGCGTGCAAGGTCGATATCTGGGAATATCGGCGGTGGAGGCGGCGAGCGGGTGCTTGAATGTGGAGACCGCGGCGAGCGAGGAGACGAGTTGAGACTGGCCATAGTCGTGTCCGATAGATGAGTATATGTGCGAGACTGGGACGATGGTGGCAGCGGCGAACGGGTGCCTGCATGTGGTGACCTAGGCGAGCGGGGTGACGAGCTGGGAGTGGCCATCGTTGTATCTGGTAACTGAGTATATGCGCGAGTCTGGGAAGATGGTCAGGGTTTGCTTTGAAGTAAGAGGTAGAAGCAAAGATGCGGCGAGGCTCGTAAGAATCAGGTGCGATGGTTTGTAGGCCACACGCTAGACACCAGGCATCTTTCGGCTCGGGTTTATGCGCGCATCTTGCCATCATCTTTTCCCCGGTTCAGATTAATTCAGCCATGTCATCACCGGCTCGTCATCGCGAGATTGGAGTGAGAAAGTCCGACAACGGCAACCGAACCAGGGACCAACAGAACTGGCAGAAGCTGAACGGCAACTCACCACTTTCTATAGCACAGTCAGCATCGGAGTTAAACAAACGACAGATAAACGCACATTGGAATGCGGGGTACTGAGTGTTGGTGTAGCTGGAGTCCGGGGCCTGGGTGTCCGGCGTTCAGGCAGGCCCGGACTCATCGGAAGCGGCGATTCACAGCTGCCTGCGGATGACGTAGACTCCATCGACTCCGTCTTCCTCCTCCCGTCGAGCGACACTCGGGGGCTGCCACCAGCCAAAACCCGCTCCAGTCGCGCGCGCAACGCTTCATGGTCTGGATCGCGCTCCTCAGCAGCACTACCACCGCGGCCTTCCAGTCTGGACAACGCCCTCGCTAAATGCATTGATGCGGCACCGCCTTCCTCATGGCCGCCATAGACCTGCGGAGTGCGCGACCGTGAGTAAGGTGCTGGCGACGTCGGCTTCGATGGCTGTGGTACAGGAGACCCTCGTCTCAGTGCATCCCTGAGAAGCTGCTCTGACCTTGACGGCGTGGCAGTGCCAGGTGCAAAAGTCGATTGGCTGGCCCGACGAGGCTGGGGAGCATGCACTGGAACGTTCTCGTCCTCGTTCGAAGTTCGGTAGAAACCGAATGTCGCACGCCGCGAATGTGCGTTCAACGTCGGGGAAGCAGGGGTGATGGAACTCGAAGGCATACCGACAGTCTTCGCGTTCGAAGGCAGTAGCGATGACAAATTCAGCCCAGAGAGCAGAGAAGGAAGTGGCGGAAGGCGATTACTCAGAGAAGTGCGTCTGGCTTTGGCTGAAGAAGACAGGACGGGCGTCCCAGAAGTAATAGGTGTACCAGGCAGACTCCCGCGTGATGGAGAATGCGCCAACGGGGAGTTTGAGTTGGATATCACCGAATATCCTCCAGGCGATCGCGATACGGATGATGCCGACGAGCTCGATTCCTCACTGGTCAGACTGGACCGACTCGGAGGGGACAAAAGACCAAGACTCTGTGTATGCCTGTGACCTCTACGGTTGGGCGAGGCGTTAATGTAAGGCGACGGCGGTTTCGACGATAGGAGGCGGGCCGGCGACGGAGGCGGCAAGTCTAGCGTGGTGGACACAAAGTGGTACACCGTGTATGTAGGTGAGCAGCAAAAGCGGGCGGACACAAGAAAGGGGGACAGAAAAAATGTTAAACGAGATCAGCACACGAGTTGATATATAGCAAGGCAACCAACGCACCTCCACCGCTTAACGGCGTGCTTGAGCATGTCTCGCCAGGATCCATTGGATTAGATGGCGTGGGCCTGGCTGTGTACGCGGAGTATGTTCCGGACGGGGATGTGGGCAGGTGCGCAACACGAGGTGGTCGTGTGGCTGTCTAAGTTCCTGTGGCTCGATCGAATTTGAGGGTCCAACAAAAACGCTTCTTTCTCTTCTCAGTTCCGGGCAGTATGTATGCGCCCCAGATCCGACACGAAATCCTGGCGCGTCGAAGGGGTCCAAGTAGAGCGGGTTGGCGTCGTTACAGTTGTGTTAGTGTGAGACTTTTTTGGGGGGGTGGGGGCACCGCTTTCATTCATTTGCCCTTTGTCAGCGCCATCACACACTTTATTAACTCCGAAGATAGGGGCTTCGGAGACTAGTGTCACGTTCGACGGTTAAAACGTTAACACGCTATGTATGTCTTTACATAACATACAACTGCAGAGGTCAAGTAAAAGCACAAAACCGCGCTACAGTCTGTGGACTCGGCTTCGGTGCGAGCGTAGGATGCTTCCCGCAGCTCGATTGATCGATCCCGGCGCCCGCCGGACGCGTCCTCACGTTTGCCACCAGGTTTGGTGAGCGTCGCTTCAGAAATTCTGGGTCACTTGAACGGGCTCATTGAATCAGCTGAACAATCCAGCAAGCGTCTCAGTCCTCGGAGGAACTTTGTCTGCGCTCAGTGAGACTCGAACACTAGCGCGTCGCGATCCCGTGCTACGTTGATCCACGTAACCCGGCCCTCTTTCGACCACTTTCGCCGCATGCAATGGCATCTCCGTATTTTCACCGCGATCCTCCAGTAAGTAAGGACCGTTAGATCCGACTGACTTACGGTCCGAATGATCCCTCTGTCCTCGCGTGGCGAATCCAAGAACGCCAACAATCTCCCACGAGCGAGATGAACCCAGAACCATCGGCAGCTGATTCTGCAGCGCGAACAAGCGGTTCAGGTATCGACATGGATATTTGTGAAGTTCTTCACCACCCCTCTTCTCCTCCACGCGTCTTTTTCACCCCGTGGTCCGAGTACGAATTCTTACCTCTTTGCGACTGCCTTCATTCCCCGTGCCAACAGCCTCCCGAACGCGCTGGCTCGGTTGTTCTTTTCTTGTCGCTACGACGACTGGGCATCATTTCCTCGCCACCGCGCGTCGCGCTGTTTGTGAGCCTTGTATGGCCTGAGGTCGCGAACGAAGAGCAAGGTTCCGGAACCAGCCGACGTCGGGTTGCGCTTCTCGCGGGGGCTCTATCCAAGAATCCCATATGCAGACCCGAACCAGACGAAAATCACGTTAATGACATCCAGTCCAGACACACATCCGACTTTCTGATATGCTCGACAGATGAACACTCGAAATGCAGAAGCACCCAATGACCCAGTCGAACCTGATTGTGTATAAATCTGTATACGAGCTTTCATAGCATCTGGAACTTCTGTTTCTCTTCTGCCGTCCAGCGGAATATCGGCAGCGGGTGAGCCTCCGTATTGAAGACCCACTTGTCGAGCGGGACCGGGTCGTCTTCAAGGAAGAGCAGGTAAAGATACTTGAGGCTACCAGGAGATGAGACAAGAATCCAGATGTCCGAGCATCAACGCACGTTTCAGCCAGAAAGTAGCTAGGCATATCATCCGCCTGCGGCGCAGGAGACTCGTATATCGTCTCGAGCGAGGCGTAGCCCACTGATGTTCGCGTCTCTCGTTCGATGGCTTTGAAGATGTTCCACCCCATCTCCCTCCAGCGCTCTTCGCCGGTCACTCGCCATAAAATATACAGCGACTCGACTGTCTGTAAAAATACACTTGAGGAATCCGAACAAGACCAATAGGAATCCGAACACACCTCCGGTCGAAGCAAATATCTCGAGACCGACACGAGATAGTCACGCCCCTTGCTTGTTTCGTTGACGGGTTGATGCTTCTCTTCGACCCCGGGTGGAAACCGGTGGCCCTTGAATGTGCCCGCATTCGTCGCAAGCGTCTTCCTCCACTCGTGCACTTCGTCAATCCAAAGTCGTGGCTCCCAAGTTCTATCCTGCGTCGTCTCCGGATGCAGGCTCGGGTCATCAAACGTGATTTGGTCCGGCGAGAGACCCGAAGCTTGGTCGGCATATACCATGTAACAGGTCTCTGCCAGGCCCTTGGCAGCCCATAGATGCAGTTCTCTCAAGGAAGGCTCCTTGGAGAGCGTATCGTATCCCCGAGATGCCCAGCCAAACTCCTTCCCCAGCTCCGGGAGCTGTGTGGCCAGTTCGTCGAGCGGTAGGGCATGGACACCGAGGGCAAGAAGACCCGGCAAGAAGCAGGAAAGGTGTTCCATATCATGCGATGGCCGAGCCCCATGGACATCGGTCGTCGAGGACGTGTCCGTCATGTAAAGCATATTCCGCTGGGGTGAGACGTAAAGCAGATTGGTAAGGATATGGGTACTAGCTCGTAGATCTGTTCTGGAAATCAGACGAGTGTAAACCAGGATCCAAAGCTATCCTTACACATGTCGAGACTCTGCTGGTCGGTTGACGAGGTCAGGAGATACTGCTTGAGCAGATATTCATGCGCACTATCCGCCATCGCGCCGACCGACAGGTGCAGTGGACACACGTTACCGAGCCAAGCGTCTGTCGTAGCGTTACAGTCGATCGGCTGGCTCGTAGTGAGGTTCCAAGCGAGAGGAAGCATCCCTCCATATTTCCGGACATCGGCCGTGGCTAGTGCATTCATGACTCCAGCGGCCTGGATAGCACTTCAGTCAAACGAAGGGGATGCTTGACGATACATCACTCGCCCGTTCGTACCAGCGCCTATTACCGGTCGCCTTGGCCAAATAAAGGTACTCGACCTGCAGTGTTCCAATTTCTGCCAACCCCCCAATCTGTCCTCCCTTCAACTTACCGCTACGATTGCATCAGGTAAACTTTATCGGATGCATTCATAGCCGTACTCACCTCACAGTATTCACGCCATACACAGGAAACGGAGAGTCAAAGTGATCGAATACAGGATCGAGCTTCTCCGCGAGATCCTCGGCAAGGCCGAGCAGGACGCGGTCTCCCGACAGCGCGTACGCGCTGAGAAAGCCCCCGAGATACCGGATCACGGTCTCGAAATACGGCGCGAACTTGCCCTCGTTCATCGGGAACGTGAGGTTCGAGACGCGCGCCACAGCTCGCGCGTACTCCGCGTCGAGTTTCATCAGCAGCATCGTGTCGAGCGAGTCCACGGCGGAGATACCCCACCCGTTGAAGCTGTGGCGGAGGGTCAGCGGCAGGCCCCGGACGCGTACATGAAATAGGGCACGCACGGATCCTTGTGAGCCTTGGAGAGCGGCAGCAGCTCGTCGTGGGGCGCAGCGTATTCCTCCCACCCGTGGTATGCGTGCAGGAAGGCCGACTTGACATCCTCCGCGCGTCGGACCCACTTCAGGTCGGGCGCAAGCGCAGGGGTCGAGGGCGCCGACTCATCCGAAGCCGCCGCTGCCCCGTTCAGAAACGAGGTGGAGATGTACTGGTGCGGTTGGACATGCCAGACCAAGACGAGGGATACTAGGAAGACCGCTACGTAGATGTATGGGCGGTGTCGGACGATTCGCAGCAGGCGCATCTGCTTCGCCTCAGGACGGGACGAGGACTGAAGCATGTTGCAAGATACACAGAAGCCATCGCTCGCCAAGGGGATGTGCGCATCCAGATGCGAATGATAGTCCGATGATGGACAGAAGCAAGTGGCACTAACGCGTGTGGCATGGACTCCGGAAGCACCCGCACGTGAGATGAAGATGCAGACAGCAAAAAGCACAATGATTCCGTTAGATACACTCAATATACACACAGCAGCTGTTATTACAAGACTAGAACCAAGGATAATACATCTCGCCCATTTTCGCCATCTGCACCGGATTCGTCGCAGTGCTGATCAGATTTGTCACTGTCTGCACGACTGGCTGGACGCTGCCGTTTCCGCCAGACACGGTCATCTCTCGCTCTGTTTTACATGCCATCGTCTCGGCACGCTTGACCACGCCCTCGATGTTTAACGCAAAGTGCTTCCGGAATGTCGCATCCAGACTCGCGTTGTTGGGCAGTCGCGCACGCAAATACGTCAGCACTTCATCCCGGCTGAACAAGCAGATCTGGTGTTCGAGATCAAACTGACGCGACTGTCAGTGACTTGTCGAAAGTTTTGAGATCAAAAGGCGCACCTCCGGTTCCGTCAAACTACGAGCGATCGCCAGAATCCCTGCGGTCAAGATGCCCTCCGTGAAGATGGGCCCGAGGAAGTTTTGCATGTTGGGTGTGAGGCGGAAAGGAACGACGTCGTTGGTAGCGAAAGTCGCCTGTTGTTGTGACATCCCTGGAAAGGATATCAGAGCTATCCATCGCAGAAAACAGCGCTACACACCCGGAACCAATTCTGACATGGCAATCAGCCCGGTCTTCCTCGAGATGTAGTACCTCGTCGGTGTCCGGTGAGTGAGACACAGTGTATAGGTCATAAAGCTGCACGAGGCAAGCTGCAGCGCAAACTGCTTGCGCATCCGCCAGAGGTCGCTCGGTGTTTCCATCGTTCGAACCATGTACTGGAGATTGTCGGATTTGATAAACCGGTGATAAGATAAGATGACAATCACTCACCTTGGTGAAGACATCCTCAGGTACCATCTTGACTGCAATCTCATCGAAGATGTCCTTCTTTAACGTGAGCCATTCGACCTTTCCAGGACCCATCCCCGTCTGCGCCGGATACTGTCGCATGACTTGCTTCATCTTTTCGCCCGCGTACAACAGCGGGTCCTCCTTGGCGAAGCCGCTTGCCTCGCAGTGCTGGTCGTAGATGTCCCCGAGCGAAACATAGGACGAGTCAGTCTGGTACAGTCGAGCCGAGGGGCTGAACGACACGACGATTGGAACATGGAACGTGAGGTTACGTTTGCGAGACTCTTTCTTGCGGGCCAACGTGCTGAAAATCGGCGATCAGCTTGCTATCAGCCAATTGGACTGGAAACAACATACCCGTTGAAAGTTCGGAATATCTGCATGACTCTTTCTTCTCTCCTCGTGTAACGGGTCATATTGACCTGGATCGAGAAACTGATCTTGGAGTTGTCCGAGCCACAAATCACCAGCCGTTTCCACGTGAAACCATGTGTGCGGCAGTTCTCGAAGCGCGGCCCGAAGCGCTGGATGCGCACAAAGTTCTGGTTCGAGTCCTTGTCTTCGGTGTACTGGCCGGGAACTTCGATCTCATCCACCTTCATGTACTGGAACTCGGTCAGGTAGTGACTGAGCGTGTCGAGAGGCTGCAGACGAGACTTGAGGTCCAAGTTCTTCTCGAACCGGCCTCGCCAACTCTGCAGTTTCTGGATGTACTCGTGCAGACTTAGACCGGGTGTGAATGTTTCGTCCCATTCGCGCTGAGGGTCATCAGCCCGCGAACAAAGCCTGGAGGAAGAGAGAAACACGTACCTTGACAGCCCCATTCAACGTCTGGCCAAACCGCAGCATCGCATTGAGCGTACTCTGGGCCAGTTGTCCGTCATCCAGGGGGCTGCTGACACGCACGACGTAGGTCTGCATTCGTCGACATCAATATAGAAAAGAACAGACCACACAGATGGACCAACCTGCAGTGCATCGCTCAACAACAAACAAATATGGCGATACGCGTCTTCCTCGCCCGACGGCTTGAACTTGCTGCTCACTTGCTCAACAATCGTCTCCAGATTCAGGACCAACAGCGGGAACGCGGTCTTGAGCAGCTGGACGACCTCCTCGACGTAGTCCCATGCCTGGCGTGGGTAGTTTGCATCGCCGGTGGGATTGGCGGCAGCGCGCTGCGCGACGGCTTCTTCCGCGACAGACGGCATCGGGTGGTCAGCGGGTGTCGCTCCGTTCTCCGCCGGAGGCTGGGATGCGGCAGCTGCGGCGGCCTGCTGCTGCTGGACGCGCATCATCGCCTGTTTGCGGAGTAGCACTTCTTCACGCGTCATGCGGAGATGGAAGAACAGAGCCTGTCGGACAGGCGTTCGTCAGATAGGTTCAGCTCGGCCACCAAAAACTCACCTGTGGATAGTGCCGCGCCAGATTCAATAGCACATAGCGAGCCTGCTTGACCTCCCGGCTGGACAGACTCATGCACAGATGCGGGATGAATGTGATCCAGTACCAGTATGCGGCATCGCCCTTGTAGGTGTCAAACGCGCGCGAGATGATCAGCGATGGGTCATCAATGCTCAGCAACCACAGAATCCGGCCGATCAAGGGCCGGCTCTTGCCGTTCTTGTACAACCCCGCTGCCTGGAGATAGCAGCTGACGGCATTGGCCGCATGCGACAGATCGGCGGGGTTCTCCTTGAACATGTTGTCGCTGTAGCGCCCCCACTCAGCCCATGCTTTGGCCTGCGACATGTCCAGCTGCACAGCCTGCCCAAACGCGTTGTTTGCGTCCTCGTTCCGCTTGAACCGAGCGTGGAACATGCCCTTGAGAGTGTAAAACTCAGCCTTTTGCGCGATAGAGAAGAAGACGAGGTTCGTGTTGTTGATCACCTCGAGCCCGGCTTGCAGATCATTTGGCTTCTGGTAGTGGCACTTAGCCTGCTCCCGCAGCTTCAGGAATGCCTCGGAAATCTCGATGTTCGGCAGCGTGTAGATTTTGGTGAGCGACGTGAAGCACACATCGAGCAAGTCATGCTTCCTCGCGACGTGCGCAAATCGGTTGATGATCCACGCCGTCTCGTGGTAGCCCCGATAGCCGAACGTTTGGGTGTTGCCGCCGGGCTGATTCGCACCTGAGATCAACGGAATGTAGACACTATTGATGGCATGGAATACGTTTTGGCGCCATGCGATCAGGTCGCTCCAGATGCTGATATCGTCTTGCAGATTCGGCAGTCTCTCTCGCCACGCCTGGAGCACCATCTTCAGATCGCCCGACTTCTTCTCCAAGTTCTGCGCCGTCGTGGTCGAGAGCGAGCCAAAGATTTGCACCGCCTCCTGGAGCTCGACAAACTGCTGGAAGTGCTGCAGCAGCGGCACGTGAGCCCCTGACAGGTGGGGAGGAAGCGATACCCATTTGCGCAAGGACAGCTGCATCGCATCTTCGAGGATCTTGGTGAACTCGACATTCTTGTCCAACGCGGCAGGCATCTTGAGCAAGGCCAAGAAGGCTTCGAAGATCCTCCTCCTCGGTGTCGCTACATCCGGCAACTGGGCAATCTGTTCCTCGAGCATCTCCTTGTGATCGACCCATTGGATAGTTCTCCACGCACTCTCGAGAACGAGCTCTTGGTTGTTCTCTGCCTTGGCCAGATCATGCAGGATATCCCACTGCTGCAACTTCTCCGCAGCTAACACCCAATGGTCCTCCCAAAGACAGAACTCGGATTCCGTGAACGGGATCTGGCCCGTGCGCGCCTTGGTCTGGGCGACTTCGTACGTAGCCGAGGCTTGCTCCCACATCCCATTCTGCTCGAACGCGAGGGCGATGTTCGTGTCGATGTGCAGGCAACGATGTCGCCACAGGCCGTAGAACATATCCTCCTCAGCCAGTTCCGCATAGACATCCGCCAGCGAGTCATACACATACTCCCTGATCACGTGCTCGTCGTCGCGCACCTGTTCGAAGGAACCGGCCAGCACCTCAAGGGACACGAACCACGCGCCAAACGTCTTGGCGAGGTACTTGACCAGATGCGGCGGCAGTGTCATCGGGGACGACTGGCACGCATGAATACCCGTCAACAGTGTTTGAATCACGTTCGGCCGCACTTCCGACTGCCGGATGTGGTACTCTTTAGCCAGCAGATTGATCACGTGCTGCGTCAGGTCGATCTGCTCACGACGGGACAGGGCACGCCAGATGACAGGGAAAAGCGAGACCCAAGTGTCGTGGGCTGCTTGAGCGTCGAGCGACAACAGACTGCGCATTGGGCGGAGCACATTCTGTATGCTGATATCACGCGATGCGACGTGACGCGCCGGCAAATCCTTGTCGGCGGCGCTGAGAATGAGGTCTAGCGCAAGGTAGATCCAGTTGTTATCGGCGAGTGATTCCCAGTTCTGGACACCGAACACATAGGTCACGCGGCTGATGAGGGACCGCGTGACACTGGCGTCGAGGAGCTCGATGAACTTGGCGCGCAGTTCAGGGTCCTTGGCGCGACATCCTAGCAGGAATGACTGCTCCAGCCTGGCAGTGAGATCGCTGCGCTTGAGCGCAGGCTGGGTGTAGATACTGTAGATGAGCTCGAGGTAGAGGTGGTGGATGTTCTCCGCCCTGCCCTCGAATGCGACCATCTTCTGCAGCAAGCTTGCCTTTTCTTTCATCGTCGGGTACGGATCCTGGCGGACCAATGCCCATGTCTTGGCCAGCTCGAGAATATAAGCACAGATAACGGGGCTCTTGCTCTTGTCGACCAGGACCACGAGCGTGCTCAACAGCCAGCGCCGTTGGTCAGCGAGGAAGGCAACGCTCATCTGACAAACATCTAGAATGGCCAGATCAGCCGGACGCTGTTTTCGAATCCTGGCGAAGCCGGGGTCGAGTTGCAGTGTTCCTTAGCAAGTCTTCCGAGCAGCCTCATCAAGTTGGCGGAGTACGGCTCGATCCGCTCAGCCTCGACCTGGATGACCGACTTGAGCATCAGAAGTGTGCCTCTCAGCGTGGCGGTGTTCTTGAGTCCGTCAGAGATGGAGGTGTGGACAAACACATGGAACTCGGATTTCTCGTCCGACACTGTTTCCTCCGGATCCTCTTTCGGCAGCGGAAACAGCCGGATGAGGTGCGAGAAGATTGGCTGGAGAGCATCGTGCAAAGCATATTCGTCTGTGACCATGCCCTTGCGGACGAGTTTGTGCAAGAGCTCATAGTTCGTCGTGTACCACGCATCATCTTGCTCCGATGCGATCACTTGCAGCACCCGGGCCGAGGCGACAGCTTGTGCCACGAAGGGCTCGCTGGTGAGCTCGTTCTGGAGGAATCAGGTCAGTACGGCCGGTGCGCGAATATTCAAGGCAGCGATGCGCACCTGCTCAACGCTTTCATGAAGAACTTCAACCCGAATGCAACATCACGCCATCCGCGGGGCCCAACTATCTTCTGCAACGACGCCAGTGCCCTGGGAACGAGACTGTTCCGGGAGGCAGGATCGGCACTTGTCGCCAGCCGCACAAGATAGCTTACGATGTTCTCTCTGAAACTCAGCGGTGTAGTCCAAACAGGAACACCGGCCGGGTTGGCGATTTCCTGGCCGGATTTCATGGCACTGGCGGTCTGCTCTTCCCATTTGAAAATGACATTCAGCAGCTCGATCGTCAGGACCCGCGAATCAGCTGTCGAGGCGGTCGACAAGCCTAGCTTGTTCAAGGAGTTCACGAGATGCGGCACGAGGAGGCCTCTGACGGGATAGAACAGGTCGGAGTACTTGGCAATCAGCTGGTAGATCGAGAACGACTGAGCCAGTCCTTCCTCGAGCAAGAGCTTCCTGGCACTGAGCGCCCACTGTGGGTATCCCCGATCGAGACCTTCCGAGGCAGTCAGGCACGGCATGAGAATCGCAAGTGCATCCTGTCGGATGGCAGGTTTCCCCTCTGCCGGGGCAAACCGCAGCAGACCCATCCATGTCTTCATCAAAAACTTCTGGGGAGTCGGCCACGCGACAAAGAACCGGGCGGTCAGCAGAAAACCCGTCTGTTTGACAATCGCATCCTCGCAGCTGATGTACTGCCAGGCGCAGCGGATGATATCCTTCTTGACGTCCTCGAGATGTTTCGCATAGTGCTGGACAAGCACGGTCGTCAGGTAGAGCAACTCGACCTTGAAAACGTCATCGGTCTCTGCGTCTGGCGGCCGGGCCCACATCAGTTTGGCAATCTTGCTGGTGAATCCTGCATCTACGAGCTCGTGCTTGCCCGCTTGCACCAGCAACGTGGGCGTGATGACATAGCGCATCATGAACAGCTTGAGTTGCCACGTGACCGTAGGATCCTCGTACCAGGTCAAGAAGCGCATCAGCACATTACGCTGCACGAAAATGTCATCACTGAGGGCAACATGCCGATACAAAAACCGCGTGGTGCGCAGCAAGTCAATGCCCAGATTGCGCGTGTAGATGGAGATGATCTCGAAAACCAAGTCAACCCGAGGCGTCCGGCTCAGCACCGTCTTGAAGATCGAGAGCAGAATGTTGTGTCGCTCGATCGCTTGCGGGACGACCTCGGCACTGTTCTCCGGGTGTGGCTGTTCTTTCCGCCATATCTCCAGCAAACGGTCCATCACATGATCGTTCTCGAACATCCACGTGGGACTGAGCTCAACCAAATCAGAAACGAGATTCAGTGCATGAATCACTACGGTGGGCTTGCCCTCGGTCTGCAAAAACTGTAGCAACATGGCAGGGCGTGACGCCAGTTCGATCAGCAGATTGGGAGCCATTTCCGCTTGCAGGATCGCTCGTAGAGTCCGCTGATGCGCTGGTAGTTCAATCTGCTTGAAGAAGAAGTCGATGCCTTCTGCAGGATATCGATTGAGATACTTGGCGAGCGGTTCCGAAAACGGCGTCTGGCCCGAAAGGTGCATCTGCGACTCGGTCTGCACGATCGCATTCACCAGATTCTCGAGAAAGATGTTGGCTGCGGATGGGAGCAGGTGAAAGATGTTGGCCAGTCGGACCAGCTTTGTGATTCCTTCGTTTTCGCTGAGCGTCAGTTTCGACGCGTTCGAAAGCAACTGCGGGTCTGCCACAATGCGGAAGTGGTCGAGAAGCTTGTGGCCGATCTCGACTTTGAAGTAGTTCGTCAGGAGTTCGAGCAATCGCGCGAGTCCCTCCAGCCCAGGAACAGACAGTCGCTTGGGATCTGCCAGGTTCATGAGGATCGGACGCAAGCCTGTCTGCAGCAGCTCGCGAGGCAGTCGGCTTTGATGACCAAGAACCATCTTCAGTCCGTCGTAGGCCACATCTTTCACTTCAGGAGACGGCGAGTACAGCGACTTGAAATACACACTCGTGACTCTGCGAAGATTTGTCAGCACGGTCATACTCACGCTCAGATATCAGCCTACTCACCTCTGACGAGTCTGGTGCTGCCTCGAGAAAAAGTCGGTCAAAGGCATGGACGCGGTGAGGAGCTTGATGCAAGCAACGCGAAGCCGAATGACCTCGAGACTGCCTTGCCGAGGGGGCAGACTCCCTCTTGGCAGAAGAGTGCCATCTTCAGCGTCGGCCAAAGCGAGAGTCTCATGTAACAGCCGAAGCAGCTCGTCGTTGAGCTCAACGAGCGGAGGATCGAGAGAAACACAGTAGCGCACTGCTTCGATCATACCGATTTGGATCGGAAATGGCAGAGCCCTGAGAGGTTTGGTGTAGATCCCTCCCAGCAGCCGGTCGCGGTGCGACTCGAGCAGGGAGTGCGCAGATCGGCCACTGATCTCGACCAGTAGCGCAAGACATTTTTGTACTGCATCTCGAGCAACTGCGTTTGGGCCAGAGAGCTCAGAGCAGAAGAGCCCCGCGAGGTTGACGAGTTTGAGATTCGTCTGGTCGAGTGAGAAGTCGAGGTTGCAGTTGCTGATGCGCAAAACGTCCCGCAGGGTGCTGATGACCTGCTCAACATCGCGGGTCAGACCGGCGGGCAGATCCTTGAGCATCCGGATGAGGGTGTGGACCGAGTCTCCTTCTCGCTCAGCTGTCCAACGAGCTCCGATCTCTGCTGCCGTTGTCATGAGCCGCAGAGCGCGATATCCAGCCCGTTTGCGCATCAGGTGGCCGTCAAGACACAGTGAATTGAAGCGATGAGATATCTGATGCAGCACCATGCTCACTTCGACGGCTGGAGCGCTTGGGTTCTTCGAAGGATTGATGTCCACGATGTGTTGAACAAAGAGCTTGACCATCTCTTCCGCCTGCTCGCACTCTCCCGTGGTCTCGCGCGCGAGCGCATACGGGATCGCGTCAAGGAAGGCGTGCAGCATGGGGCTCAGCACGGGCCTGGTGAAGCCTACTGGAGGTGGCCGGCCCATTTCCATCTCGAGCACCTTGCGGCTCATCCCTTTGAGGAAGGTGCCCGCCCGTTCTTTGATTTCAACAGGCTGCTCCGGGATCAGATATGCATCAAAGACACCTTCCAGGGCAGAAACAAATGTCGACTCGACATTGGGGCCAGAACACCTTGCTGTGGTTGCAAGTTCAGTGGTTTTGCAGGCTATTTTTCGACACACTCACCTCTTGCATCAGCATTGTCATGCAGGCCTCCAGGTAATCGTATGCGTGCTTGCGATCCAGCGATGTGCCCTTCTTCAACGTTTTGCAGGCCAGCAATGTCGTTGGGCCAACATCGATCGTTCCCACGCTTCCACCAAATGAAATCGGGAGACTCGCAACCGGAGAATGGTCGATGTACTTCAACGACGGCTCGAGCGTCAGCAGCTTCCGGTTCCTGCCACCCAACTTGCCCAGAATGCGGATGATCGTATGCGCCAGCTGATGGTTCGCCGGCAGGGGTCTGAGATGGCTGTGCAATGCCTCCATCAGCTCACGCAAGACTGTATTCAGGGTCGGATCCAAAAAGTCCGGCGTGAGATTGTCGATACAGAGCTCGAGCGTCCTCAGGCCTTGGGCGACCAGTTCTTGCGTCCCACGGAGAGCGAGCGCAAGCGGCTGCATCAGATATGTCAGGTGCGGCAGCAGATGAGTTAACCGTAGCGGCACTGTCAGACAAAGTTCCACGATGAGATCTCTTGTTTGCCCCTCCGATGCAAGCAGCTGTGTGTTCAGGTTCGCGAGCATTTCAGGTAGAAGGGGCAAGACTTCTTTGTACAGAATCTCGAATCGACCGCCACCGCCACCGATGGCCCGGAATAGCGACCGCAGCAAGAACAGATAGTGCGTCGGCTTTGTTGCTTTGGCGGCCAGTGGGAAACAGTCCATCAGAAGTTTGGGGAGGTGGGACGCCAAGATCGGTTCATTCGTCGCCTGGTGTGTCGTCACTGAATTGAAGCCCATCTTGAACAGCCTGATAGTGGCACCAGCGACTATATCGTCCTGCTCTCCCAACATGGGCAGTCGGTCTACCAGAAACCGAAGAACAGCCGCAAGAAGCGTCGGAGAGAATGGGTCCTTTAGGAACAGCGTTTGGCAAAGATTGAGGATCACAGGCCGTTTTCGTGCAGATTGGAAAAAGTAGTCAATGTTCTGCGCCCAGACCTCTTGGAAGACGTGCAAGTTGAGTTCGCATAGAACGAGCGCTAGCCATTCGGTGGGGTCTTCGTTGTACGGCTCGAACAACGTCAAACAGCGTGTTGACAGTTTGAAAAGCCGGTTCATGCGCGTGCCGTCAATGACATCGCCACCCAGCTTCTTGATCACACTCAAGCACGAACGCAGCCCGTGTAGCAGCGTTTTGAACAGATTGCGCATGTCTGGAATAGGACTTTTGTCATGAGCGCAATCAAATAAGAGCACACCAACTGACCTGTAATGACCTCTTCCGGTTTCTCCAACAAAAACGACGAGCCACCGAGAGGGCGCACTTTCTCGATGAACGCAGCATCGTGCACTACATCATCCTTTTTTCCTGCTTTCGCACGCTCGGCGGCACTGTAGAGGTCCTCCAACGCGATGTTCAACGATTCGAGACGGTCCAAACAGGTGTCTACGATGAAAAGGAGAGTCTTGAGAGCCGGCCCCTTATCTTTGGTGACGATAGTGTCAACGAGACTGATGATGATCTTGAGAAACATAGGATGGAGACCAGTAGCCATCGAAGGAACGTGCAGCATGCGTGCGTAGATGAGCACGATGCGGTTAGCTTGGGCCATGGACAGCTCTCCGCGGATGTGGTGAAAGAGGTCGGCCAGTGCACTGTAGATGTGCGATCTGATGATAGAAAGGACATCGTCAGAACTTGCACTCCCGTGAGCACTTGGAGCGCACCTGAACATTTCCTTTCCTGTGATGCCCGTTCCCAGAGTCACCCGTTCGTCAAACAATTTGTCCAGGTGTGGGATAACCGCACGCCGATGTATTTGGCCAGCAAGGTGGCGGAAAACGACGATCAAGTCCTAAGAGCAATTAGAGCCTGTTCAAACTTCGCACAGAAAGAGACAGACCTTTCTGGTAGTAACTGCAGTGGTCGGACAATCCTGCAGAAGGCGGAGAGAAGCTAGAAGGAGGGTGTCCCCATGCTGGTCCTGGTTCTCAACTCCAAGGCGCATAACGTAGGTCAGGTAGGACAGAATCTGATCAGCAACGTCAGCCAATGAGAGTAGTCAAACGTGATGATGCACGCAGACCTTCGTCTGAGCAGATAGGAAATCACTATATGCTCCTGGATTACGAACGGTCGGCGCAACTCCGGACCAAAAACCGCCCATGGCTTCATAGTTCTCTCTATTTGCCTTCTGCGCCGGAGACTCCAATCCCACTACCTCAAAAGCAGGAATCAATGTGTCGTTCGACGTGGAGGGTCTCTGGATGGACATGAAAGACGCCATGACCTGCCCAATCTCAACAAGCCCTTTGAAGCTCCGCAGACAAGGCATGAGAGCATCAGGGTTTAGCGGAGCTGAGTCCTCTGACAGAACTTCCTTGACCAGGCTCGGAATATTGCGACAACATTCTTGAAACAACAGGAAGAAGTCGTTGATGTGCTGGGGAGCTGAGGTCCTGTAGTTGCGGACGAAATCGACCAGAGTTTTGCAACAAAGCACCCCGTTCTCCTCGTTGTCGTGCCGAATGACGTTTATCATGCAATTGAATACATCATCGGCGCGCGGGCGAACGTTATCGTGCACCGGAAGTCGGTGGATGATTTCGACCAAGGCGCGTCTGAAGACATATTCTGGAGTGGACTTGTCCAGGCTCACGGCTACAGAGCCGAGGAGACTAATGATAGTGGGAATGAGGTAGAACAGAGCCCGATACGATTCGTTGTCCCGCGGGCTGTCGAGCATCTCGCGTATTTCTGCAGCACATTTCGACTTTTGATTGATGTCGACGAGGGGGTCTGCGAGCCGTGCAACGCGCTGCTCCAAGTCAGCGAACGAGTTGCCAACGATTGGCGCGTCTACTGTCGCCATAGCGGGAGCGTAGGGACGTCAGTCCCAAATAGTGGCCCGGAGGCTTGTAGTGGCAGGAAGGAAAGAAGGCACGTGAGGCGCGTGCACTGTATTACACTCGATCATTGACCTTCCGATTTAGGTCTCGCGACATTCTCGTCGTGCACTCGCAAGCGCGCAGCGGCGGAGATTGTACTCAAACATCCTGGGATATCCGTCTGTAATTCTTGTTGGGTACCCTACCATCCAAGATCCCGGGCGTGTAGCCAGCCACCTTTGGCCCACAGTGTAAGTCATTCGACTCCAATGTTAGTTGTATCCTTTGAACTCTCCTAGATTGACGCAACTTCACTTCACAACTGGCATTCGACCACTCAAAGCCTTTCTGTTCATTGAACGACGTTGCATTGGGGGCGCTTCGAACAGGCATATGTAAGCAAACACTGTTGTTCCACAACTTGATCTTCTTACTGAACTTTGCATAGAACCCCATGCCTTCACACCACCACCATCACCAACAGCGACGAAATGAGGAGGCACAACATCGTCAAGACGAGCCTCAGAATAACTTCTATTCGCGTGACCACCGTCGACAGGCGAATTATCGTCGAAATGAAGCCTCGTCCAGTAGGCATCCATTCGAGTCCCAATCCAACATGTTTCGCGCGCAGCGCGATGCAGAATGGAGAGCTAATGACGGATATCGGGGTGACCGTCGAGACGAGTTTGAGGCACCGAGAGAATCTGAGTCATGGCCTGGACACGACTCTCGTCAAGGCGGACCAGTGATGACACACCGGTGCGGGTCCCTACATTCTTTTTCCCCGTGTGAACAGCCTTTCTCACCTTTCTAAAGCTCTGGAGATCATCGAAACGGTCATCAGGACCGTTGGCATCCACAAGATGACCGCCCCTCGCACAAGGGCCGGCAAGGAAGCCGACAGCAGTCTTTTGAGCATCGTCGTGAATGGGCCAATCATCCTTCGAGGGGAAGAGGGACGGCATGGGATGGTCAGTGGGACTCTTCCAGAGAACCAAAAGCGGCGGAGGTGGTACGTGCCTGGGAACCTGCGCCTGGCTGGCAAGATCGCCAAGAACAGCGAAAACACGAAAACCCTCCGCACGAAAACAGTTCAAAATCGTCTTATAACGGCTCTTATGGGGGTAATAGTTCTTCTAATCGACATTATAACGAAGGGTCCCAACTACAGCGAGACTGGCGGTCTGATGATGGCGGAAACCCCAACAAGTGCGCTTTTTTCACACAGGTCATTCACGTCCTCATCTTTTATCACTCTGACCTAGCTGGTCAAAACGAGGGAATAACAGCGATACTGGATACGTTCCAGCCTCACGAAGGCGCGCGCGCTCAAGAACGCCCTCGAGATCTCGCTCGCGGTCACCTACTGGTTCATTCTATTCACGGCGCTCGTCTCGTGGACGGACACGATCTCCATCATCTTCTCCCGCTTCCAAACGGAGGAAGACCTACGAAAATGCCGATGATGAGCATGACAGTGACAGACCGCAAGGCTGGGTACCCCACAAAGAGGATACGAGCCATCCTCCACTCAACGCGATCAAGAGCATCTGGCCGCCACCTCAGGATACATCGTCGAATGGTTCTCGAAGAAGCCCGGGACGTAGCGAAAGCCCCCGTTCGCTGCCTCCTTCGACCTCGATTACGAGTGCGCCCTCGGAAGCAGATACTCACAATGGCATTGATAGGAACGGTTCGGGTTCACACAATGGGTCATCTCGACACCAGGTGGGTCGTTCATTTTCTGGTCAGCGCCCGAGAATACTCAACGAGTTTTGTCCAGGTCTCCGAGCCACTGCCTGCGCACATGAGCATGCCCCCTCCGACCATCATTCCTGCACCACATGCTGAGTTCGTTCCGCCACCGACGTTGACACGGCCGCTTGCTCCAGCTCGGTTCGTCACAAAGAATGCCGGATTCAGACCGATCGGCCAGGCCAGTTCGTCGCTAAAGAAGTTCTTCCCGAGCGATGAGGAAGACATGGATCTTTCTTCAGATCCAGTGATGCCACCTGCTGCTGATGGAGGTCCCGGTTCAGCAGCTGCAGCAGAACCGGTGACGCCAGTCGTCGTCTCGGAAGATGCAGGGCGCCACCTTCCGAGCCGGCAACTCCTCAAGAACAGTATCATCGAAGTGAATTGTACGCGATCCTCAGCCAGGTTGGAGAAGGGACCTTTGGCAAAGTGTACAAGGCCCAGAACACCGTCACCGGGAAGTACGTGGCTCTGAAGAGGATCCGGATGGAATCCGAAAAAGAGGGATTTCCTGTCACTGCTATGCGAGAAATCAAGCTCTTGCAGTCCCTTCGTCATGAAAATGTGGTTCGTTTGTACGAGATGATGGTCTCCAACGGTTCGCGATCACGTGTCCTATCTGGAGTGTTTTACTGACCGCGTTGTAAGGCTCCGTCTACATGGTTTTCGAATATATGGACCACGATCTGACTGGGATTCTGTCTCAAACCCAATTTGCATTCACAGATGCTCACCTCAAGTCCTTCAATCATCAGATGCTCGCTGGCTTGGCCTACCTGCACCACAAAGGTGTCATACATCGTGACATCAAAGGCTCCAATATCTTGGTCAACAATCGAGGAGAGCTCAAACTGGGAGACTTCGGTCTCGCTCGATTCTATCAGAAACGACGGCGAAGTGATTACACCAACCGCGTGATCACCCTGTGGTATCGACCGCCTGAATTGCTTTTTGGTGCCACTGTGTACGGGCCAGAAATCGACATGTGGAGTGCTGGGTACTTTGTTCGTTTCGAGGCTTGATTTGATGCGATAACCCTTTTCTAGTTGCATTATGCTTGAATTGTTTACGAAGAAACCCGTATTCCAAGGCCAGGACGAGATCCATCAATTAACGACCATCTACAAAGTCATTGGAACACCAACCCCGGAGCGGTGGCCTGAGCTCGCAGGCCTGCCTTGGTATGAGCTGATCAAACCACAGAATGAGATGCCGAATCGGTTTCGAGACATGTTTGCGAGGTCAGTATTTGACGTACTTACTGGTTGGCGCATTTCTCATCGAACCTCAAGGTGGATGAAACCCGCCGCCTTGGATCTTGCCGGCCGATTGCTCTGCTACAACCCACTCGAACGTGCAACCGCGGCTCAAGCTCTCGAAGCATCCTATTTCGTTCAAGAGGAACCAGTTGCAGAGGCACCAACAGGGTACGTAGTAGCCGGCATGTTCACAAGGTTGAGTGCTCATCTTGTTTCCCACAGCCTGTCCGCACTGAAAGGAGAGTGGCATGAACTTGACTCAAAAAGAGAACGCGCGAAGAGGAAGAGGAAGGAGTAGTCTCAAAAAGTGTGCGATTGTGTTACAATACATTGTGAACTGGCAAGCGGAGGGGGGCACCGTCTAAGCCGAGGCGGACAGGGTCACGAGCCCTTTCTCAGTCAGGTGTTGTACAATGGATTCGACCTGGACCGGACCATGTGAGTGTCGGGGCGGGCATGATCTTCGTTCATTTCACTCACGTTCGCTGCCGTCAGCCGGATCTGGTTGTCCCAACGCTTCGTGAACGGGGCCCCGGTGTCCTCAGCTTCCTCGACATCGCCCAATCCACCAGCCTTGCCTTGCGCGTCGTCTTCCTCTCGGCTCCCTTCGAACCAGATGAGCCGATCTACCTGGTCGATAAAACCACGCAGCCGTCCCTGCTCGATCATCTTCCGAGCCATCGTCTCCGCAGCACCCGGCGTCAGATCCAACAGAGAGCCCAGCCCGCGAAACGTAATATTATTGTAGATCTTGGAGCTGGCCAGTAGATTATGCTCCATCACCGCACGATCCAGCACGGTCGACGGCCCCGTGCGTTTGCTGATGGCCGGCTCGTTGGCATCTGCAAGCTCATCGTCCTGCGCGGTAGAGGCCAGTCGGTCGTTCGAGGAGATGGCGATCTTCGCCAGTTGGTGGGGCTTCAACGTAGCTTCGAAAGAATGCACTTCTGCAGAGCGGAGGATGTGGTCAAGGAACATTTTCGAGAGGATGTTGTAGGTGGGGAGATCTATCGTGCGCTCGTCGCGATAAAGAGAAGCGAGGACGCGGGATCGGTTGGGTCCTGCTGGAGCGAGTACGGCGCATGTCACAGCAGCAAGTCTGATCGCCAAAATAAATCGTCGTCAAAGCAGACAATTCACAACGCAACTCACAACATCTGCTGCCTTTCCTCCTCGTCGATATCCCCCACGTAGCTCAATTCGTGATATCTGCTCGCCGCCTCGAGGAATTTCCGGCTGTAGTCCATGATCCTGGCCTGGCATAGTTTGAAGGAGAGCAAAGTCTCTTTGTCGTTTGTAGAATGAACGAGCAGTGCGGCACGGTTGTAATATGTTTCGGCTTGAACAGAGTCCTCGTCTTCGAGAAGTAGACGGACAATTCGAATGTACATCCGGAGTTTGTCGGTCTCGGACATCGTGCTGAATGATCGTCATAAGAACGCGTCGCGTCGAGTAGGCTGGACTGCTTACCGTTGACCAGAATCCAGAGATGTACCCATGAGCACGCGCGCAGCCTCGCTCCATTCCTCTTCTTCCTCCAATATGTCCGCTAGTTGAAAACGAAGTATGTTCACCTGTCTCTTGTGAATATCACGGCGGTTGATGAGACGCGTCCGCACTCGCCTGCTCTTCGTAACTGACGATCCGCGGCTGAACGATGGACAAGATATCCTCGACCAAAGATTTTCGGAGCTCTGTGGACTTGACCAGCCCATCTCCGAGCACTTTGACGAAATCGGACAAGACTTGTCTGCCGACCACCAAACCGACGCTGTCCTGATTGACCACCGTGTCGATCACCTTGTGGATGTCGGAGACCACCGAAGCTTGTTCTGCAGGTGGTCGTGCGAGGATTTCATTGACAAGTGTGATGAATCCTGCGCCTTTGTCCTTCTGCGGCACACTACCTGCGAGCTGCGCGAGTTTCGAGTCCATTAGAGGTCCAGATGGCTGTGCAGATACGATCACTTTAGAACCGGAGTATGGAGCAGCAAGCTAGAGCAGAATGGGGGCGATGAACAGCAGTATCTTAGGCCTCAGCAGGAGCATGGCGCGACTAGGAAAGAAAGATAGAAACCTTACTTCTGCGGAGCGCTGCAGAGCAGCTGAGAATACCAAACAAACCCTTGTTGATATCAAAGCGTCCCAGTCCGCCAGTCACTAATGGTCATGAAAGAGTGAATTTGCAAAGTAGAATTATCACGTCTCAGTCCGCCTATAACTAATGCTGATAATATAACTAATTTGCCAAGTAGAATGACGGACGGGAGTTCTAAGGGCTGCGATGCTGGTGCGTGCAAGAACACAGACAGACGCAATAGTACATTTCTATGCAATACAAGAATCAGAATCTAGGGTCGCTGAATCTGGCTGACGAGAGTCTCCCAGTACTGAGCGTTCCAATCGGCATCCTCTGCGAACGCAGATATTGTCCTGGGCAGGGAAGAGGCTACCATGGGCGCCGTGCCGACCCATCCGGATAGGTCTGAGCTGCCAGGCATCCAGGAGGGAGTGATCGCTGGATTGGCTCCATCCATCGGTGGTCCATTGTTCATCGTGGTGCACCAGTGATCCAGTAAAGCCTGGGCAGCCTCTTCCTCGGAGCTTCCCGAGGTAACAGGCGACGCCGGAAAATCGTCTTTGGAGGGATGGTGGAGACGGTGGTGGTAAGTGGACGACGAGTGAGGTAGCCGATTCACAGGTCTAGCTCCAGCAGAAGCTGGAGCGGAATGCTGCAGTCCCAGAAGGAGATGAGCAGGATGCTCGGCACTGTCGTTGGCCAGCACAGGATCGATTGGAATACGACGAGTGCCTCCTGATTGTTTCTGGATTTGGGCGGCTTTATTCCTCAGGAACTCAATTGTTTTGAGCTCTCTCCGAGTCGTCTCATCTAATTCTTTGATTTGGTCGTGGTAGGAGACGAAATGATCCACAATTTCGTGCATTTTTTCCGAGTGAACGCCCACAGGGTCGAGAACAAGGTAGATGCCCTGGAATTGATTGATCAACATGTGGGATATGATCCAGGTTTTGACTTACTGCAATTAGAGTCGTTTGGAATGCTCGATATGCGTTGGAAAGCGATTCGAGGGTCTCCTTGGGCACGGTCTTCTGGAAAGCGAGTCGGACATCGAAATCCTTGATAGCAGACTCGAAGCAAGCTGCCCGAGAGCGAGCATAACGGCCTTCGCTATTGAGCTTTCGCAGAATGTATGGCATGTGCAGACTGTTTCGCACGAACAAGACTTCAGTGACCAAAAGGAATCTGTGGACAGGGATAAACGGCATTGCCTCGTCCAGAGAACGGTCGGGGTCTAGCGAGTAGTGGGGCGGAAGGCTGGTCATGTAATGGAGCAGGTCGTCGTCGATAGCCATAGCTTCTGAATAAAGACTTCCGCTGCGGACTTGCTGGAAATGATGAACCATCCTCCCAATGATGGCCCCGAGCTGATGCCTCAAAATAACATAAGTGATTTTGGTAGGATTGGATAGAGGCATCGCCATGCGCGGGGTGGGGGAGTCATCATCGATGTTGGAAGGAGGCAGGGTGGACGTGTATTCGTCAGAGATAGAGTTGGGCCGGCCAAGAACTAATGCATAAGATCGGTCCGCATGGTAGAGATAGGACCTGCGCCTATTGAGAAAAGCGTTGGCCTATCAGACATACAACTTACCAGATCCGTCTCCGATATTCTATGACACTGGGGTCCAGTATGCTCTGCCCATCCCGGTGCATGCCAAGTGCCTGTGCTGTCTTCACTGCTGCACCCAGCTGGGAGTAGCATTCCGTGATACGCCGATCGAACGTCAGAAATCGGGCACTCTGGGAAAGATAAGACAGAGTCAGACTGAGAAGAAAATACACACCAGAAGTCGTGTGAGAACGATGTGCAGCGAATCGGGCTGAATGACAGCAGCGATCAGCAGCGAACGGCGTGCTGAGAGTCAGACTAGAATCAGCACATGCGCAAGATAAGCGACCAGTCACCCACAAGACCAGTAGTAACGCAGAGACGTGACACGGCGAGTGCGGGCGTCTCCTCCAATACTCTCTGGCACTAACCGGACAGATATGGCTAGCACCATGAAAAGTAGTGGCAAGAAACTGATGTCATTTGGAGCGTTGACCCCATTCATGCCGTGGTCGCGTATCGAGTCGTAAGATGCTCGAAAGTCTTTCTCGGAGATCGGATATCGTGTCCAGTTGCTGGGAAATAGTTGTCTAGAACGATCAGATGATTCATTGGAAAGACGCACATGTGTCGGAAATAATAATCCACCAATGCGGTGGACGTTCTAGTCGGTGGAAGTTCCTGGAGTAACTCGGCAACCTTATGCGGCGAAACTCCGCATTCTTGTACCAGAGTCTTGAGGTTGTCTGCCGCGGAAGGTTCGAGACCATCCTGAACAGCGATAAGAAGTGCGTCGGACGGCCCGGGAGGAGGCAAAGTCATATCATACGTCCGCCCATCAGCCTTCGACTGGTCTCCCGCAGCGGGTGCAACGACGTGCTCAAGCTGTTCGAGCACAGAGCCGGGTGCAATGCTTCCCGAGGCGCTATTTCCATACCACTTCCCACTTTGAAACGTTCCACCTCGAGGGTCTTGATCATCGGGAAGGGAGCCGCTGTCCTCGTCGTGGTGGATGTGGCCTGCTTCAATGGACGCTGAGCGGTAAGAGTGGCCATCCGAGAACTGAGGCAAAGCAATCTCGAGTATACGTTCGACGCGAGCCAGGCGAGCCGAGACGTCCTGGTCAGACTTCCCGGGCATGTATGGTTTGCATAGCTCCGGGACCTTCCGAGCGACGCAATGTGTGCAAGGGATGTTTCTGAGGAGTGCGGTTAAGTGAGGTAGAGGTTGCACCAAAAGATCAAGGACCTATCACAACGTTGCTTTCGTCGGTGACATTCCCCGCAAGAAAAACTGTAGCGGGTCGTTCATCGGCCGGTCGGGTTATCGGCCTATGCATACCTGACTCTGGTTCGCTTCTTCGAAGATGACATTGCTTCATCGTCGTCCTTCACTTTGCGCTTGGAAGAAGAGCTGAAAGAGATGCTGTCGCTATCCTTGGTCATCGTCTACGATATTGACCTCGATGTGTCCAGCGAACAACAGCCGATTGTCGAAGAGGGTCGCTGAGTCAAGGTCAGGTGTACTGCCATCACCTGTCACCCTCACATCTCCATGCTTGTCGACTGTTAAAAGACCACATGCTCAAGCTCGAACGACCTTACAAGGACGATGCGGGAAACCGTATTCCAGTGCTTTTGGACATCGGGAACGATGGGACCCACGTCTTTGAGCCTGAAGTCGATCCTGAAACCTCACTCGCCGCACGCCTGCGTCGCGTCTTCGCCGAACGCGGTATTGACTTCTTCGATCGAAATAACCATGGACTCCATGGGCTATCTGAAACTCAAGCGGAGAAGGAGGAGGCAATTGAAGAGGAGGAGGCGGACGTGAAGGAGACAAAACCGGGGCCTATGACGGCTGACGAGCTGCACAAGATGCGTATGGAAGTCCTCCCTCAGCTCTAGTGAGTGTTTCCTTGGGGGACGATAGGTGAAAGTCGATCGTTTAGTACCTCACTTGGAGAAATGTCCCAGGCAAGGGATTTGTTGAATATGTTGCTGTCCTCCGTACCCCCTTCAACGACCTCCTTGGCCGCTCTAACGGGAGTACTGCCGACCCTGCCCTCTGCAGTATCAACACCATCTGTTCTGTCCTCAGCGACTGTGTCAAAACCGGTTCCGATTATCTCCATTCAAGCTTTCGATGCGCAGTTGACAATAGGTGGAAAGGATGAGGCATTACGCAAGGCGGCTGGCGTGTTCAAAACAGCTTCGGAGAGTTTGGAACGGGCGCGCGTACGGTCTGAAAACTATTGGGTTGATGCACTCAAAGTGCGGCGTGCAAACTGGGGATTGATTCCAGCCCCTCTGCCGTTTGGTGCTCCAACCGGCAAGGGTGCAGACAAGGCCTCGAAAGATTTCCTGATATCTTTTGGACTGGAAGAATGTGCGTTTGTGCTCTCACACCTAGAGCTGTACCTGAATATGTTCAGCTCCTCCGCACTTTCGCAGGCGCGCCACTGGACGGATGCCCACATACGAACAAGAATCCGAGACCCTGGTTTTCCCGTTCCGTCAGAAGACGCGCCTCATCATCACTATCCTTGGTCCGGATAAACAAATTGTGTCTCAGAACACGCTGCCACGCACTGACGATACCTCTCTTGATGGCACACTTCGTTTGGCGCAAAGCGAGATGGTTGAGCACGAAATATTTTCAATTCTGGTACGAGAAGCAGGACAGCTCCCGACAGCGTCAGCGCGGGTGTCTGAGCGCCTCATTGTCATCGAAGCCGTACAGGGGGTCGAGCTGAAGTTCGAACTTGTGGACGCGGACGTGTTGTCTGATTCTTTCCAGAGTCATGCAAAGTGCGACCTTATCTACCATGTGCTTCACGCGCTACTTCTACAGATTCACCAGCACAACAAGAAACTTAGACTGGGGACCGCTGGTATCTTCCGAGTGACCGGCGGGCCTGACCCTCCACCGCCGCTGCTATTGCAACCGATCATCGATCTGCTGCAGTACCAAGTTTTCTGCGACCGTGTCAAATCAGAGACATGCGCAGCAAGAGACTTGCTAGCGAGTACTGGGATCTCGTCTGTATTACGCTTCGAAGCGGTGGGACAAGCTGGGGATGCTCTAGTCCGACTGTGGGACGCGTCTGAAATAGACAGTCGGACGATTGGCGGACAAGCAATGTTGCGCATTGATGATAGGCACGTAGATTTTTTCGGATTGTTGATTGACTTCTCACCAGTCGGCATAGACATACCATCCGCCTCTCATTCCGAGCACCGTCATCGCTCACCGTGCATCTCTCTCAAGCAACTTTGACGATCGCTTCAATAACACAATTGCGACAGTTGCTTAGCGACGAATTGGAGCGGTATCTTCTACGGCGAGTCTGTGAACTGGGGAGCGAGCTTTGTGAGCCAGTGGGCGGAGTTTGGTTCATCGATCTCAATCGGTGTGTTGGGCGCTGGGATGGCTGCACGCTGTGAGCGTTCTTATACATGCGCCTCATTGTGACTCAAATTTTCCAGAAACTTTCGAGTGAAGGTCCAGCATAACGGCATCAGCTGTGTGGCTCACCAAGTGGATAAAAACGGCCTGAAAGACTTGCAGTATGGGAAGGAGCAGTCGCTGGTAGCTTGGATAGAAACTACGATGATAGCAGCGTTAAACGCCTGAAAAATCGAGTTTGATGGAGCAATGCATAGTTGCATGTCATAGGCGCATGAACACATAGAGAAAACAAAGCAGGAACGGCTAATACATCTACTCCTCGTCCTCGTCCTCGTCCTCCTCGGCAGCACCGCCATTGGCGTGGAAACGCTCGATCTTGGCCGCGATGCGTTCCTTGCGCTCGGCGTAGGTGAGCTTTTTGTCCTGGTATTTGACACTCTCTGCCTTCCAGTCCTTGGACTTCTCGGTCGGCTTGAACGTCGGGTCCTCCCGGATGGCAGCATGGGCATTCGTGTAGATCTCTTCGATATCCTCAGAGCCAATGCCGTCGGCAAGGTAGCTAGCGAACTGCTTCTTGAAACGCTCATCATCTTCCTCCTCGAGCGACTCCATGTACTCTGCAACGTGACCAGCGTAGATGTAGCTCTTCAAGACGTCGGCATCCAGCTCTTTGCTTTCCGGATCGTATCCAGGGAAACGCTTGTCGGAGTGGGGAATGAAGATACCGCCGTCCGATGCGCCCTTCATGGCACCGAAAACACGCGAACCAGTGGATGTGCGGCGCAGACCAACATCAAGGAAGGCCTTGAAGGGCCGAGGGGCATCCTCCTCATCAAGAACCTCGGTCATCACAAGGGTACCATCCGGCTCCGTCACACCCTCGTACTTGTCGGCCAGTCCGAGCTTAGTGAGGGCACGGCGAGCAGCAAGAAGACCAGTAGCGTAGGCAGCCGCCCAGTTGGTAAGACCGTGCGAGATTCCGTAGCGGGGGAGTTCTCGGGACTCTGCAGCCGTAAGCACAAAGTCACCCTGCAGACGTGCGTAGACGATCTGGACGATGATATTCTTGTTCGTGATGCGGACCACAAGACGGTACTTGGGCGCGTTGTACTTGTTCTTCGCCTGAGTCACGAGCCGTTTCCTGGCATAGTCTGCCGATCGACATTAAGGTGTGGATTTCATGTAGAAGAAAGTGTACGGACAGTCAGTCTTTCCCTCACGTCGCCTGCGGTATTTGACTTGGAAACGGGAATAGTAGGCATCGGACTTGAGCTTTTTGACGAAAGGCATCTGATAGAGACGGATGAGCAAAGGCAAATCAGCAGAGTACAGAGACTGACCTTGAAGGCCTGCGGCGATTCGGTTCAACGAAAGTTTTGAGACTGTGTTTAGCTGTATAGCTGATCAATGATGGTGTCAATACTCGGATCAATCAGCACTGCCCTTGATCGGTTCGAACATCAGTGATTGTACCACTCTAGAACAAATAACCACCACCTTCACGTTTCCCTCATGGATTACAATCCCTACTCTTACCAGCAAGGCTCATCTTCCAATAATCATATCCCTTCTAACGCGTATGAATATGATGTTGGAATCCTTGCTCAGCAAAGTGTTTATGTTCCCGGCGCCATGATCGACAAACGCGGCGGCTCTGGTGGCAAGCTTGCTAAAGGAGGCAAGCGTACTACAGTGCTCAGGAAAGGTGGTGGCAAGGTGTGGGAGGACCAAACTTTGTTGGATTGGAACCCTTGTGCGTACCGTCTTCCGTTTAGTCTGACCCATACTTATGCCTTACAGCTTGGTTCCGATTGTTTGTTGGCGATCTTAGCAACGATGTCTCAGACGACGTACTCTCGAACGCATTCAACAAGTATCCTTCCTTCCAGAAAGGACGTGTAATACGCGACCGACTAAGCCAAAAGGTCCATCACACTCGTCTATTTTGCTACTTGTCAACTGATGGTGTATAGGCTAAGTATGGATTTATCGCTTTCTCTGACCCTGAAGACTTTCTTAAAGCATGGCGAGAGATGGATGGTTGGCTCTCTCTCCCTCCCTCTGGCACTTGTTTTGGGCTCACCAGCAGACAGGCAAGTACGTTGGCAATCGGCCTATCAAGCTGAAGAAAGCTGACGACACCGCGATTCGTCCGGTTGAGATTGGCCACCGTAAAGCCAAACAACTCGAGAAGAATCTCAAGAAGAACAGACACAACCCGTACTGAGTTCGTACTCGAGTATGTCCTTTGCCGTTTGTCCCATCTGTATCTGAATGTATAATCCTCCGATGCCCCTCGCGACCTTGCTCATTTCTCTTACACTTCTTTCACATGTAAATCCCGAAGCCGACGAACTTTCCCTGTTCACTTTTATACTTCGTGGACGCGTCTTTGCGCCAGTAAGCATTGATCATGTCGTAGCAAAGGTATGGGCTCAGCGGCACGCCATTGTCCATTTAAGATGCATGTGTACTTGCGCAGTCCCTATTCGGGCGTGGATTGCAGTGTCAGGCGTGGATTGCAGTGAAACATGAGATACACCCTATTTATCATGGTCCTGTTCAAGTGTCGTTAGCTTTACTTACTTTGAGCTCACCTCGACTACATGGTCAGCAAGTATTACATCGGATTGACATGTGCCATCATTCCCCGGCCAACACGAAATAACAACGCGCGCTTCTTCAGTCTTCAAGACACCATGGACATCGACAAGTTATTCAAAGTCTGTCGCTGCGCCTGAGAAATACCGCAGTCTAATATCTCATCCAGGTCCCCAAACTGCCGACGTCTGGAAAGCGTAAACTCCCGGACAATCCGTCTATGGATATGCTCAAGCGAATGCGTATGGACGAAACCTCGGGCAGCTCCGTCTCATCTACGACTACGAACTCTAGCCTACCCAATGGAGACGAAACCAAAAAGCTGCGCCCTAGAGTCGAAGAAGTTCGGGACGAAGACGATCGCATGGAAGGTGTCGGCGAGGATGAAGGATTTGCTCCAGGGAACGACGCAGATTACTTTGTTGAAGAGGATGACGAGGGACGCTTCTTTGGGGGTGGGCTGACATCGGAGCAGAAAGAGATCCTCAATATCTTTGATCACGCTGGGGGGGAGGGGGCACAAGACGATGTACGTTTCGTCCGACGCGCCAAGCTGGCATTTCTGCAACCGCTAATGATGCTAGGGCAGCCGGATGCACTAAGCATCACCAGTGTACGGCGGATGCTGCTACGTTTCGAACGTGCCGTCAATAAAAATCAAGATCACCGGTCAAAATATCCCAACGACCCAACAAAGTGAACCATGCTCATTCAAATAAGCTTGATAGGATGCTCATAGGGCTTGCAGATTCATCGACTCAGAGGCTGACCTGGATGCCGCCATCAAATCCCTTTTACCTCTCGCGCAATCCCCGGCGCTAGCATATCCTGAACTGGTCCGCGCAGGCGCAGTCACACTGCTTATTGGCTTGCTTTCTCACGAGAATGCGGATATAGTCATCGACGTCGTCGAAGTCATACATGAACTGACTGACGAAGACGTCGGGAACGAGGATGCCGACGAAGATGAAGCCGGCGAGCAAAGGACAGCCGAGGAGGCACTCAAGCTACTGATTGAAGCTCTTGTGAGTGACGGGTTGGCTGCTGGTCCTTTGAATGACCTTGGACATCCAGTTGGAAAACTCAATATTGGAGCTATTGGTAGACAACCTCGTCAGGCTCAATGAGAAGGAGGATTCAGATCGGCAAGGTGTATTCCACGTTCTGGGTATGTTCTGTTTTTAGCGCTCGAAATTTTCCTCACTTCAGTCAGGTATATTTGAGAACATCCTCGGTTTCAACCCCGACTTAGCTACCCGGCTCGTCTCGAAGACGACCATGCTTACATGGCTTCTCACCCGTGTTCAAGACAAAGCTCACGACGAAAACCGTGGTTATGCTGCCGAACTTTTATCCATCCTGCTACAGAACAACAAGCCGAATCGAATCGAGTTCGGAAAAAAGGATGGTGTCGAAGTTTGTTTGAAAGTTCTATCGCAGTTTCGTCGACGGGACCCAGTGGATGCTGACGAGACCGAATTCATGGAGAATGTTTTCGATGCTTTGTGCTCTGCTCTGGGTGAAGAGAGTATCAAGAAACAGTTTCTTACTGCGGAGGGCCCAGATTTGATGGTTCTCATCATGCAGTGAGTGATGCGTCAGCCCAACCGTTCCTGAATCATTTCCTATCCCGCAGGGAAAAACGCCAATCCAGATCGAGGTCTATCAAGACACTGGACTATGCAATGTCTGGAACAGCGGGGACTGACATCTGCGATGCCTTTGTTGAGGCGCAAGGATTAAAAACTATCTTCTCAGCTCTCATGGGCCAGATGAAGAAGCAGAAATCTGGTGCGGCCCCTGCTTCTGAAGACGTGTCACACTCGCTTGGCATTCTTTCCTCACTCTTCTCCAATCTTCCCTCCGACTCGACTGCGCGAATCCGACTGTTAGCCAAATTTGTGGAGAAGAACTATGAAAAGGTTGATAAGCTGTTGGAGATCCGAGATGGTGCAACCGGACGTTTGAAAGTGGTGGAGAAGGAGATCGCAGCTGAGAGGGATGTGAGTGTTTTGCATTGCCGGTAGTGCCTCCATTCATACGCGCTTCAAGGAATTACTCGCAGACGGCGAGGAAATTGGTGCCGACGAGGAGGATACTTGGTACCTTCGCAAGCTGGATGGCGGTTTGTTTACTCTCCAAACTGTGGATTACATTCTGGCATGGATTGCGATGGAGGATGATGGAGTGCGTATGATTATGGACTGCCCAAACACTCATAACTCTTTGCAGGTCCGCGGTCATCTGCTGCAAATGCTGGATCGAAAGAACCTGGCCATGAAGGACATCATACAGACCCTCAAAACGTTCTATGATAATGTAGACGCAGAGGAGACATCGGACAGCGAAGACCGAGCTCCCACCCAAAAGGAGATTCTCGCAGCGCTTATAACATCATTGGAGCCGTCTGAATGAACCGCGAATTCAACCGGCCAGTGATGCAGCCGCGGACAATACCATGTCGAGGGCACCCTTGGTTTTTGATAGCTCGTTTTGGAAACGCAGTTCCGCAGCGACCTTCTTGCGCAAGCGGAGGAAGAGTGTGTCGATGAGTGGCGATTGTCCAAGAACGGGGATATACATATCTGGCGGGTGTGAATTATACAGCGGCAATATAGCAGACGCAGCACACCTATGACAATCCCCGATATATCACAAACTAATTCGCCAAACCGCGGGTCCGTCACATGTTTGATGAGCAATCGCAAAATGGGTTCCAAAAGAACGTCGTCGCGTCCAGACAGTGCTATTCGCAAACTATCTCGGTGGATCAGTTCTTGGATCAAGGAGAACGTCGTCGTTGGTGGCACTTGCTTTGGAAGGCGTGAGATGCTCTCAGTCGGCAAGAAAATACTCATACCTTGCGCAACACAGCATCAAGAGCCGCCGAGTATTTGAAATTCTTGAGCAAACGATCGTAGTCACGTAACCGTTTCATTCTCCGACTTTCGACACGCATCTCGTCTGCTTCGCCCAGTGATTTCGATTTCACTTTTGACTTCACAGCGCCTTGACCAAGCGAAGGAATAGCCCCAAGGAACGACTCGTAGGCCCCGGTTTTGAGAGCCGCAGCCGAAAACGGGGCATTGGCTGCACTTTCCGAAGGTTTGGGTTGTCGTCTGCGCACAGAAAGAGTCCCATCCGTCATTCCAGCTGCAATGTGTGTCTCGTCCGGCTACGACTACGTGAGCAGTGCACAAAATCATGGGAAGGGAGCAGAATCTCACCGATATTGCCAAGCAAAGGACAGGTGCAGGATATCGCATCGTGTGCACAACTTTATACGTGCTCACGTCGTACACCTTGACCATCTGATCGAGCCCGCCGGTAAGCAGTCGACTAGAATCGCTGTTGAACGCCAGAGCAGTGACGGTCTTTTGGTGGTTGGAGAGAGCGCGCGTGCATCGTCCACCCGCCACAAGATCCCAGACGCGAAGGATGGGTCCGGCCGAGGACACCGCTACTGTGCCCGAAGGATACATCAGCACTTGTTCCACTGGTGCATCTCCACCGCCCGCATTCCCACCCATGATCATTTCGCAGTGCCCAGAACGCGCGTCAAATAGCCGCACGGTCGAGTCGTAAGAACCCGTCAGGACAAGATTAGGATTTGAGGTAGAAACTTGGCCGGAGCGGACGTAGTCCGTGTGGGAGATGAGTGTTGAGATTGCAGTTTGGGATGGGACGTCCCAGATCTTAGCGGTGGTATCATCGGAGCAGGAAAGGATTTGCGTCGGTGTGAGGAGGGAGAACTTCGTAACGTGAACAGGTTGTTTGTGAGAGTCCAGTGTGCGCAGGATAGCTCGGGAGTTTATATCGAATACCTTCGGGGTTGTAAGACGCGTTTTCCGTCCAGAAAAAAGCAACGCGCCTGCACCAATCCACTATCATCTCCGGCAACAACAAGCTTGCCATCAGCTCGTATACAGCCGCTGCGTGCGACATCCTTGAACCGAGAGATGGTCTTCGTGACTTTCTGGGTCTTAGGCGCATAGATTTGGACTCTCGTCGCAGCGGTCACCGCAAATCGGTGTGGTTTACATGGTGAAAAGTGAACTGATGTAACTGGCGCATATTCCTTCACAAAGACAGGATGCTTGAATTGGCGCCAGTGACGGGACTCTGGAGAGTGCTTGGTGGATGCTGGGCGCGCATATCGTTTTACAACAACGGGCTGGAAGTCGGTCATGAAAATTTTGGCAGTCTAGAGAAGCGATCAGTGCCGTAAGCGGGTGTGAGTGATGATCGATTCCATCTGTTTTTAGTCCTTTTCATCTTTGTCTTGACCTCTACCTCATCCACCTCCCTCCTGTGTCTAGTGACTATGTTGCTCTATGAAGACATCATTACCGGCGACGAGATGTTCTCGGATGCCTTCCCGGTGTACGCCTCGCTTCGATCCAAGCACTCAACATCTATCTAATCATAATCGCTGGCTCCAGCAAACTCATCGACGACACTGTGTTCGAGGTGGACTGCGCTATGATCACCATAAAGCCTGGTGCCGATGTCGACATTGGTCAGTGCATGGCGCCAATCCTGTGTCCAAGCTCACGTTGCATCAGGTGCCAACCCGTCCGCTGAGGAGGCCGATGAGGCATTGGAAGAGGGAGCCGTCTCCGTGAATAACGTGGCCTACTCTTTCCGTCTCCAGGGCACCTCCTTCGATAAAAAATCCTTCCTCACTTGCCTCAAGGTATGTCCGACCGTGGAAACTGCTTTGCAGCACCTTCATCTCGTCACACAGGCGTATATGAAGGCTGTGAAGACCAAGCTTGAGGAGACGAATCCTTCCCGCGTCGCTGTTTTCGAAAAAAATGCCGCCGCATTCGCGAAGAAGGTCGTCGCCAACTTCAAGGACTACGAATTCGTGCGTCGTCTTCTTGTATGCCCATCAGCATGTACTCAAGGACTGCAGTTTACCGGTGAGACCATGAATCCGGATGGCATGGTTGCCCTTCTCAACTACCGCGTATGTTCTTGTCATGTATCTCGTCTGGATTGTGCTCACAGGCCTAAAGGAGGACGGTGTTACCCGTAAGCTGATAAATACCGATCAAAGAGTAAGAGCTCACCGATTTCAGCTTACTTCACTTTCTGGAAGGACGGTCTCAAGGAGATCAAGCTTTAAACGCCTGTTCCCTTATAGAAGGGGCCGACTTTGTGCTATTAGTGTTGTTTCAATTGTATATGATCAACTTGAGACCATTGGAAACGTGTGCACCTCTTACGTACGTAGAAACCTTCCCCTGATCTCTTCACAGCGTGAAGGTTTCGTTGACCTGATCCGTCCTCGAAGATGCAGGCCCCCAACGAGAGGTCTTGCTAAAATTGTCATTATCGTGCCGGAAATGTAAGTGACTTGCAATACATCATGTGGAGGGTCCAGAAACGGCGTCTAAAGATTGCCGAACGACATGGTATACTTTTGTTGTTCAAGCTTTCAAATCCAGGTTTAAAACTACTCGACTGCCTGTTTGGATAGCTGCATCGATCTCGTCGGATTTTGCTGGCCAAATAGCTCATTTTCGCTTTTCCAAGCCAGGACCGGAGTTGTGGGGGTGTGCGCAGACTCGAGTTTCGTTCAACTATCAAGTGGACTATCTCATCTCTGATTTCCCAAAGTTTGAGAGCCATGTCAGACCGTGCTGTAAATTTTGGCGATGAGCGCAGGTGAAGGGATGACATGTTTCAACAATATCGAGTTTAACTCGGATAAAGACGGGTCAAGTCTGGTTCAGGATGATACAAGCTACGGGCTGCGGGGAAGCGATAAATGCGCAATGACCGGGATGTCATAATTCGATAGCTTCAAAGCACGTGCAATGAGATTTGGCGTTGGCGGTCCTCCTCCACGTGACGATCTGATCTACAGACATTCAGCACAACCTGGGTACTTCCTGTGCTCCGCTCCGTTTGCTTCACTATGTCTCAGGCTTTGGAATCTCTCGTCACTTCATTAGTATCCGCGTCGAGGAACGACGAGGCTCTCAAGGCCGAACTTGTCTCTCATTGTCATGGAATTCTTAGCAGGTCTGCATTGACCCACATCGCTCGAAGCATCGTGCACTCACGCGTCAATCAGCAATATTGGGGCCCATAACTACGAACCAGATCTGGGGCATCTATCAGAACTCATAAAGAGACATCGTACCTATCCGGCTCCAGTCATGACCTCCAACTAACGATGCATTTAGTCTTGCAGTCCAATCCCTCCGGCGCATCAGCACTGAAATTCACGAATCTTCTCGCACGGTTTGTTGATCAAGTTCGTGAATGGATTCATCTATCCCTATCAGTTCTCACTCGATCCCAGCCTATCCTCTCGCGAAAACACGCGTCCATTTTGTTCCTGCAATCCCTCGCCTCATCGTCTTCTCGTCCTATTAACGGCCTCCTTCCGACACTTGCCCCGCCTCCTCCTAATCGATCAAATTTGCCGCCAAACCCTGTTGAAACCCCCGTCTCCCGATTGCCGCGTGGCAGGTCTAAGGCAGACATATTGCGCGAATACCGTTCGAAACTCGGGCGGCAGCAACTTCCGGAAAACCTGCTTCTCCGTGACACGCTGTATCTTCTACAAGGAATTTCTGGGAAATACGTTAGGTTCTCAGCTGACGAGGTGGATTCGGAGAACCAACTCGGTTTTGTGGAAGATTCGGTGCGTGACTGTTGGTGGAACTCGAACCCTTTCTGATCACGACAGAGGTATATCATATCCCCTCCTACGAGAGCTCTGATCCATCGGCTGGCTGAAGTCGGGCATCTTTACACCCGTGTTGAGACTTTCGTTCGTGACCGGGAGGGTGCCACCGGAGTGGGGATGATTGAGCAAAGTCTATGCCACCACCTACAGGCCCAGCTGACCGAATACTATCGGCTGATCGCCATTCTTGAATCTCAGATGAGCATGAAGGATGACGACACGAGTTTGAAGGAGGAGGAGACCGGCCTGACCTTACGGCGGCTCGATGTATGGATCAACGACTGGCGGCTCAGGATGAGGATGATGAGCGTCTGCGTCGAAGGAGCCAGAGGTACGTAATGTGCTATCGGGTATCCCTTGCTGAATACCTTCTCATAGACGCTCAGGGAGGCGCGCTGGTCAACCTCATTCACAGCTATACAGACACTGGCGATCCATTCGTTCGCAAGTTTACCGATCAGCTTCTGGAAGACGTTTCAAAGCCTTTCTTTGCAACACTTCACAAGTGGCTGTTCTCTGGCGAATTATACGACCCGTTCTCTGAGTTCTTCGTTGCGACGGATTCTAGTTTGGCTGATGTGCAATACGTGCATCCTTCTTCATTGGCTGGCGGCATCGGGCCCTTGGCTGGCGATGGTGGATTCGGGGGGATTGGCGGAGACGGCGATGACGTATCGATCGAAAGAGACAATGGCCTCAAGCTTTGGCAAGTCAAGTATCAGTTTCAGGAGAACATGCTCCCGATGTTTGTGGGCGAGACGTTCGGCAGAAAGGTTTGCTTTAGTATCATGATGCATACGAATAGCATTTGATTCTGAGACAGATCTTCTCCACCGGAAAAAGTTTGAATTTCATCCGCTACAGCTGCCATGATAGCGACTGGGTTGTCACCAGAGAGAAGATGAGTAACACCGGAGGAAGTGAGTCTGTCTGGCACCTGAACGGATGGATCCAACTGATCGCACCTAGCGTTGAAATACAGCGACATCGCTGGACTGGAGCGATCGATCGATGCCGCATATCAGATTGCCAGCCAGCGGTTGTTCGAAGTCTTCATTGATAAGTTTCAGCTGCTCGATCATCTCCGGGCTTTGAAAAATTACATCTTACTTGGCTATGGTGACTTTGCGGATCAGCTGATGGAAGCATTGGGATCCAGCCTCAACCGACCCGCCAATGTCCTGTTCCGCCACAATCTCACAGCCACACTAGAGGCGGCGATCCGGTCGTCAAATGCTCAGAATGATCCTTCAGACGTACTACGTCGACTTGACGCCCGAATGCTCGAATATTCGCATGGGGAGATCGGCTGGGATGTGTTCACTCTGGAGTACAAAGTCGACGCGCCATTGGACACAGTGCTCGATCCAGATTCGCTCATCAAATATCTGAAACTGTTCAACCATCTGTGGCAGATGAAACGAGTCGAAGGAGCGCTCAGCACGGGCTGGATGAAGATGGCTGGCGGCGCACGGACCTTTTTGAGAGTGCCTGAGCTGGAACATCACTGGCATCAAATCCGGCTTGCTATGGCTGAAATGGTCCATTTTATGCGGCAGATGCATGCCTACTGCCATCTGGATGTAATCGAATGCTCGTGGAAGGCCCTGCTCGACTTTCTGAACAAAAAGGAAGGAGATCTTGACGCTATGATCTTCGCGCACCGAGCATATCTCGATCGCATGCTCAACAAAGTTTTGTTGCTAAGCCCTAAAGCCGGAAAACACGTCCGTGTCTCCCTCACTGCTGAAGGCGACTGACTGATTCCTGCTCAGGAAGTGATTCTGAACCAAGTGAAAGAAGTTTTTACGACTATCCTCTTGTTTCGCGAGGCGGCGGACAACTTCTACAACTTCTGTTTGTCAGAATCTGCGAGACGCGACAATCAGCTCGATACACAACGGGTAAGTCCCCCTCAGACTGCCTGCGGTGTCTGCGTTCCGAATCATTCACAGGGTGTTCACACTGGCGAAGACTATGCAACCCAGGACCCGGAAGCCGCGACGCGCATGGTGAACCAAGTGAAAGAATATAGCACGTCGTTCTCAGAACGAGTCCATACGATTGTGCACCAGCTGCAAAGCCATCCGGACTTGGATTGTCGTTTCCTGGGCATTCGATTGTCGTTTTCCGAGTTCTACCGGAAGAAATCATGAAAAGAAGAGGCCATGTGAATAAGTAAGTCTGTTAATGATACTTTAATTACAGCTCGTCATGAATTTCTGCAGTTTCAGAGTCTGCCGGAGCTTCGAAGTGCGCCTGGGTCTCTTCCTCGTCGACGTGTTCAGGAACTTCCAATGAGAAACTGGTATGCGCATGCAAAAGTCCGAGAGGCTCTCGTACGAACGGTCACCCTCGTAATCGATGAAATCGCGTGTACCAGCCTTCTTGAACTTGATTGTCGGGAAGCCAGAGATCGAGAACGGCACCGAGGGAGGCAGGTCGTTTTCGGTCGCCTCGAATTTGACACTAGATGTATGCTTAGTACCAAGTTAATCTGGACCGCCGAGGAAACATACATTGTCAAAGTCTTCTTCAGGGGAGCATAGTGGTCTGCAAGAGAGTCCCAGGTAGGCTTCAGGCGCTTGCAGTGACCGCACCACGACGCATAGAACTCAATGAAAACGTCCTTCGAGTCATCGAACACAATTTTGTCGAACTCCTTGCCAACAAGGTCGTACACGTTGTCAACCTGCTCTTCGGGGATGGGCTGACTCTTGAGCGAAGGCTCGAGGTGACCATCCAGGTACGAGTTAACGAAGTCCTCGAGAGGAGCAGCGGTGATGGCCTTCTGTTGGTCGTAAGGATATTTCAGTCCCTTCTTGAGATCCTGGATAACGAAGCTGGGCCAGTTCACATCGGCCAAGTTCAAAGCCTTGGCATGGTCGCCGTATTTGATGGCATCAATCCAGACAAAGTTCATCTTCGATTTGAACTTGCCCGCAATAGAACGGACTAGGTCGAGCTGGGCGGAGAGCTCCTGAACAGACGGGTCGACGAAGAAGTATGCCAGAGGCTTCGGGCTGTTGGCGTACAGAGCGTAGTTCTCGCTGCTGACCTCGCCGAGGATGGGGACGGCGAGCTCCGTCACCCATTCAGTAATGTCAGCCTCAGTCGCGTCGAGCACGGGGTACGGGTACGTGGTGACCGGCTCATCGAATTTGCGGTATACCACAATTGAGGGTGCGCTAATCTTCTGCGCGCTCATCAAGGAGCTATCCGTGGAGAGACCGAAAAGATAGTCGTCACGGTGAGCCTCGGCGGCTTTGCTGAAAGCGGCGGCGGGTGCCGATGTGGTCGACTCGACAAAGGCGACGACGGCGATGTTGTCAGCCATCTTGAACTCGTCAAAGTTTTGCTCATTGACAGTGGTCACGGCCGGGAGAGATTGCCTTAGCAATGAATTGAATCATACCGGACGCATCCATCATGTCGTAAAACTCACTTGATCATGTACGACTCGATACCATCCGCCTTCCGGGGACCAGTGTACTCGCTCGGGGTGCCGTTCTTGTAGACCTTCAGGGTGCTGAGACAATATTGTTAAGTGGGCGCCATTAGACTCGGATGAGAGGGACGTACGGGTATCCTTGGATACCGTTCGACTGGCAGAGATCAGCCTGGTCGACACAGTCAACCTTGGCGAGCTTGATGCCGCGGGTTTTGAGCTTCGTGGCAGCCTCCTCATAGTGTGGGGCTAACGCCTTGCAATGACCACACCTATATGCGTGTCAGACGTTGCATGGTGAGACTGCAGAGTGACAGTACCATGGCGCAAAGAACTCGACGAGAATCAGGGACTCGGAGTCGATGTCATGGAAAGTAGAAGCAGTGAGACTGAGAACGTCGGACGCTTCTTCGGCAGCGACGTAGGAGACCAAAGATAAAAGAGAGGGGAGAAGAAAGGAGGATATGCGCATGGTGGCGGAAGAAGGAAGTGAGTTGGCACTGGCGCCAGTGTCCAGATTTATAGGACGCGTGATCTGGGTGGACACGTCGACAGAACCCAAATCTGACAAAGCTGTGCTCGGCCTTCATACGTGGATTTGGCGATGTTCTTCCGCTCGATTATTCATTCAAATGATTGATTCGCTAGCGCTAACTACAAGGAGTCGAGGTCAAAATCACTTCCCCGACTACGCCCGCTAGGATACTGATGAGTTTGTGTACCAAATGGCCGTGGAGGTGGGAAATCTGATACCGGGAACGTATGAGATCCAACCGTAGGCGGAGGGGATGGTACTATCAGAACATTAATCCAAAATCACTAAGCAAACATTCCGCTTACTTTTACGGCGTGGAGGGGGTGGCCGCGCATTGTTTACTCCATTGGTAGCGCCCGCAGAAACAGTTCTCGTCCGGCTCGGAGGCGGGGCAAGCCGCCCGGCGCTCGGAGATTCATCGGGTTCTGTAACTGATAGTGCCCGAGCCCGTACAGGTGGAGTCGGCGCCGACGGTGTAAGCTTCCGGGGTGGAGGTGTCGGTGCGGGGGGCGATCTCACCGGGGGCGGCGGCGCCACGCTCGACGGTCGCGGGGGAGGGGGAGGAGGAGCGCGCCCCGGCGTAGTCGGCGGCGGTGGCACGACTCGTCCCGGAGAATGGACTGGCGGCCGTGAAGGAATCGCAGGCGGCGCACGGACCACAGGTGACGGCGCCGGGGATGCTGTGCGTGCAGGAACAGCAGGTGAAGGACGTGCAGGGATCGCTGGCGCGCTGTGCATAGGCGGCGGTGCTCTCCTGGGTGGTTCAGGAGCACTTGACGGAGGGACAGGCACCACTCGTGAGGGCAAGCTCGGCGCAGGACGACTTGGGATGCTGGGTGCACTCGGAGGAGGCACAGCGCGCACTGGAGGTGGAACTGCACGGGCGGGAGGCGGAACAGAACGGGCTGGCGGGGCAGGTGAAGGCCGAGCTGGTGGTGAGGGTGCAGCAGGCGCGACCGGAGGCGCAGGACTGGGGACATCACGCTTGGGAATGGTAGGCGGTTTTCCTATTGTAGGTGGTTTTGCTGCGCCCAGCCCATAAGACTCGGATCGCAGACAGATAGTGAAACACAATACCTAGATTATTCTGACCAGCAGGCTTGAGTTTTGGCATGCCACCCGCGAATAATCCACCTAGTTCAGTCAGTCATCGAGTAAGTATAGGCACAGCAGATTCAGAGCACACCTAACTGCGGTGGTCCCGCTCCACCGCCGAGAGACGGCCCTCCTCCTCCTCCGCCAGCTGGGCCACGACCACCACCCGCCCCTCCCTTGGGACCGTCGACAGCAGGCGCACTTCTATCATTAGTGACAGCCTTCTTGAGTTTTCTGCCCGCTTGGATTTGTGCGAGAAGTTCACTTGAGGCCATGATGGTGGTGGTAAAAAGCGAGAAGATACAAGGTGATCAGATCGCCGCAGCACATCATTGCCGGGCTGCGGGGTGGAAACACTGCGGCTGCGAAATCGTTCTCATTACAAAGACTGTGGGTATAGTGTGTCTGACGATACGTCTGGTATAATACAAACTGCCGAGGCAGGATATTCGGATGCTTCACCAAGCGACTCCCACCGTGCTCACATCGACACTGAAAGAATGTGAGCGGGTGTCAGAGGATGCGTCAATGCGTACTTCTCTTGTAGGAAACCAGAGTAGAAAGATTCGGCGTTTATCATCTCGATACCAAGACTTGCAAGATCTAGCTCTGTAGAACGGCTGGAATCAGACTCGATGAAGGCGGGCTCCGATGGTTGAACACTGTTTTCTGCGTTCAAATCTCTTCCATGAGGAGCGGATGGCTGCGCCAGGAGATTCTTGAAATTCTGACTCATGAACACTGTGCCCGTGTCCCAGGCACTGGTTTCTTCGACCAATTCTCGGATCATTCCCAATAAAGACTCCGGGTCATCTTCATCGGGCTTTGGCGTGGCACGCGAGGGAACATTTCCACGTCGAGTCTGATCGCCTGCACCCAAAGTGTCAGTAACCGCAGAGGGCGAGCCACTCGAGGCCAGGAACGAAGAGAGAGCTGCTGCGAGATGGCCATCTGTTGAATCAGGCAAGATCATCGTCCGAAGCGGAGACGGTCCAACAGGGACTATCGCCGAGGTTCGATGAGAACGGGGCCGCACTCGAGCATTCAAGGAAGCTGCAACATTCGGTGGAGGCGACGGAAAAGCATTGAGTGTCGGAGAAAGTGCGCCGGAAGCCGTGCTACGGACAGAACGACGACGGGTACCGAGCTTAGAACTAGGTTCGGAAGGGGCTGCATGCTTTTTGGAGCGACGGGAAAGTGCGTATGGATGAGAGATCTGAATGGTGCCTTTACGAGGCGTGGAATGGATTCCAAGAGGCAAGGGCGGAAGGGGCGGGATGAAAGAATGAGCAGGGATCTTGGGACTCGTCTGAGGATTTGAAGTTGGGGTGTGTATTTCTTGGCTCTGGCTCTGAGAGGAGTGGTTCGTTCTTGGAGACGCTGGCGCTGAACAATTCACCGAGGAGCGACGGCTATTGGTTTTGAGACTGGAGTGTCTGGGTCTATGCGACTGGGCTGTATGAGAGCGGTGCATATTTGGAAGAGAGAAACGTCGGCGATTCGGTAAAGAAGAATTGACGTGCGCCTGATCAGGCGTTGAAGGCATCCGGATTGTGAGCGACTCAGAATCTCCACGCGAGGGGGTAGATACCGAACGTTCGAAACGACGCGTGATTTCGAGGACAGAAGGATGTTTGGGATACTTTGAATGCGAGACGCTCTTGCGGGGATCAGAAGGGAAATATCGAGGTTGAGCCAACTCTGCCTTCTCTAATGCGCACTGGATTTCAACGTTTGGCGATCCTAGGAATCCGACGACAAAGGCTTTCTTCTCTGACTGAATACTAGATGCACTGTCGACGGAGGTTGAGCCTGCTGAAAGTGACAAGGCAGAGTTCTGGCGTGCTTCCCAAATGAGAGCACGGCGCTGGCGAACGAAGACGTGTTTGAGGAAGATAAGAGTCATAAGAAAGAGCAGTAGCGCCGCCAGAATTGCGCAAGAAACTGCCACTGTAGGAATGCTTTCACGGGACGGGATTGGTAGAGCTGATGCAGAGCCGGCGAGTAGGAGACATGTTGAGGCGAGGATAATCATCGTCCTGGATGGACGAAAGCGAGTGACGAGCTCAGAAGTCGGCCCGGGTCAGGCGAGATCAGCCGCACTGGTCGTTACTTTGGGGAAGAAGCGATCGTGATTTTGACGTCACTCACAGGGGGCGGGGCCAAGTCTCTGTGTCACAACCACTGGCATTCACGCTACATCCACGCGACGTCCACAAAGCACCGACCCAGAATCTCTCATATGCATGGGCAGAACGAGATAAATACCGCCGACTACGTGAACGAAGCGTGTGTGGCATGGGATCACGCATGGTAACCTGACCGCAACTGGTGCATCCACAGACACATTCGCGCATTCTCGGATGCGCTTTCGTTCGAACTCGAATTCAATGACAAGGCTGTCGATCCTACTGGGCCGCCTTCTCCAGTGCAGCCCACACCTCCCTCTCGAATCCGCAAAGTCTCTGCCTTGTCAGACTTTGCACCCGTGAATCTACGGGTAACAAAGAGGCGCGCTATGTGCTCCTTGAGTCACTGTATTGAAACCTAATAAAATTCTTCACAGGCGTAAGCGGAAAGAGAAATCTTCGAAGCATCGCCATGATTGGACTTTTGTTGTATTTCGGTGGCCACTTCTTGCCTTCATCTTTTTGTTCATAGCAGCAGAATTTGGGTCATATGTGCTGCTGAGGCAGCTGGTCAATCTAAAGGAGTGGATATCAGCATGCAAGTGTGGCTCGGGGTCACAATCAAGAGCTAATCCTCAATCTAGGGAGGGGGAAGAAGGGGCTTCTCCGGAAGAACTTACGCGGGTCGAAGTCATACGAGGAATGGAAGAAAGCAGCTGTGAGCTCATTCGACTCAAAGAGATGTATTCTTCTCACTAGCGAGCATTTAGCTTGTCATGGATGACTATCTGAAGTTTGTATGTTGTTACAAACGTTGGATTCAATTGCCTGTCTTATCGTTTCACCAGAATGAATGGAAGAAGGAAGACGAGGATGCGTTCTACGACTGGAAGCTGGTTCGGAAGGTGCAACGTTCGCTGAAGAGCCTGCGAGAAGTAGGCAATCTCTTTTGATGTCGAAGCTTTACCAACCTTTCTGAGAAAAACGATGCTCGTGGGTGTCTCGGCGTATTGGAGACATGTATCCGCGCCAACTTTGCTGCTGTGGAATCCTCAAGGTTGCAGCTGTCCAGTTGAAATACTCGATCTGACGTTCCCAATCAGGCTATACAGTGAAGTAACTAATTGCACTCCGTCCTCAAGCTCTCTGTTTGAACTAACCGACTCAGACATTCTACGGAACCAAAGATTTGATAGAAGGTGTGTGTTCACCCAGCTGTATCTTCCTCGATCGCGACATTGAGGTCGTATATCAGCCTACTTCGACGAACAAGAGAAAGCTCTGGATTTTATACGGGAGACCCCAGATCTGACGATAGACGAGAAGAAACGGTTCTTCAAAGCAGCCAATACAAATCTCGGTATGTTGTTGAACAGAACATCTGCTCGCGCTCTGACAGCAGGACAGGTGCCAGCGCCTTGTGTCTTTCAGGGGGTGCATCGTTTGGCTATTGTAAGTCAATTACTCGATGTCTGATTGTCTTCAATGCTCACGGTATTGAAGATCACTGCGGTGTAGTCAAGGCTCTCCTTGATTCGTCTCTGCTGCCTCGAGTCATCACAGGCACGAGCGCTGGGGGATTGATCGCTGCTCTATGCTGCACACGCACTGGTATAGATTTGCTCGGTTATGCAAACGTGTATTCAACGTTTATAGATGCCGAGTTGAAAGACGTTCTTGTTCCTGAGCTGGCCAATCGAATCACTGCATGCGAAGAGTCTGTGAAAGTATGGATGGGTCGGATATGGAAGACAGGTGCTCGCTTCGATCCAATCATGTGCGACTGGCCTCGTTTCATGGCTCGCTCAAACTGAATCAATCCACGTCAGATGGGCCAAGAAATGCACGTTCTTTACAAGAGGCTCTCTCACTTTCAGAGAAGCGTATCAAAGAACTGGTACAGCCGGAACAGATTCAGGACACTACTGACACTGACGCTCGTTCAGGTCGCGTTCTGAACATCTCAGTCATTCCGGCGGATCGCCATTCACCGACTCGGCTTTTGAATTATCTCACTGCACCCGACACTGTTATTTGGAGTGCCCTGCTTGCGTCTGCAGCTGTTCCTGGCATCCTACCACCTGTGGTGCTCATGCAGAAGCTCCGGGATGGCAGCGTCGTCCCTTGGAATTGGGGTAGCAGATTTAAGGACGGCTCTCTGCGAGTCGATGTTCCGATCCAGGGTCTGCACACGTACTTCAATGTGACGAGTCCGATTGTCTCCCAAGGCAGGTGTTTGTATGTTTTGGTAAACGCAGTATATCTGAGCTTGATTGCAGTGAACCCACACGTCCACTTGTTCTTTTTCGCTCCACGGTGCGTCTCAAGACAGGGTTCTCTTCCGGGGGTGGCATACTGAAGGCTGGCAGAGGTTCTGCCGGAAAACCTGTCGCTCATCGAAAGGGAAAAGGCAAGAATATCTTATGCATGAAGCCTTGTGAAATATCTTGAACTGCGTTCCAGGCTGGCGAGGAAACTTCATCTTGTCGGTGAGACAAACCAGATACTGCCAGATCTACGGATGATTGAACTGCTCTTCAGGCTGCGGAGCAGTGGTTGAAACATGAGTTGACGAAGGTATGCCGGTTGTGGTCATGGTCGTACATCTGCTGACTGGCGCAGAATTTCAAGTTGATTCGGGACTTGGAGTGAGCATTGCCTCGAACGTACTCTGAATCTGACTTATCAGACATACCCATTGCCCAGACTCCTGCCTCAGCTGCTTGGACAAGATTGGTCCTCGGTTTTCTTGCAGAGGTTCGATGGCAATATCACGTGCGTGTTTGCATCGCCGCCTGGCTCGATGCGGTTCTCAAACTCCTCAGAATATGGCCACGGACACGTTTCTGGGTGGGCTCTCATTAATTCTGGAAGTTTAGTCTTACGGTATAAGTAGGATTGGATCCGCATTCTGAGCGACCCCGATCCCACAGAACTGCAGAGGATGATCAGGGTTGGCGAGCTGGTGACATGGCCGAAAGTGCGTTGCCGTCCTTTAGTCTTGGATTCTGACTGACAAAAGCAGCTTCACATGATTTCAAACAGAGCCAAGATCGAAAAGCAGATATACCTTGGAAGGCAGTACGTCCGACAAAGCCTTCACGCCAAAGCTGCAGCTCTTCCGGCAACCACACCACCAGCGACGGGGTCTGACCCCCCGCTTTCCGTGGATACTGATGCAGAAGCTGCGCATCTGCATAAACCCCGGCCTCTCGTCTCCAACAAACGACCACACTCGGGTACATCCACACCCCGGGACGATGGACGGCAACGAGATCTCTTGCGTTCACCCGCGGCCCGTCGTAAATGGGCTTCCAATATCCTGCATACGAACGCGGCCGATAACCCCAACGATGACAGTTTTTTTAGTAAGCTACGGACACGCTCATTTCCATCGTTAGCGGTCCCCGCCATACCAAGGGAGCAGGTGTCTGCGGATGACACGTGGAGCAGTGATACATCTTCTGAGGGCGAGGTGTTTGTTAGAGACAATACGATACCCGATGAGTAATGGTAGTCGGTCATGCATGAAGCACCTTCCTTTTTGAGCTGGCAGGCGTCCAGCATTTGGGGACCGACGTGAGAAACATGACTAATCACAGCGCCTCCTGTTTGTGGGCGTCCACCATAGCGATCATACCCATCTGCCACTCGTTATGTCTACTGATGACGCCACGCCCACACCATCTGCAGCACTAGCGGCGGTAGAACGACGACTTGCTCAACAGCAAGCCGCGGCGGCGAACTCGGACGAGCTGCTATTCTCTGGGGCTGAACATGACCTCCGACAGAAGTTCCGCCGGTTGATCGATCCAGGGATTCTGCGGCCCAATGCCGAGGCCCAAGCTGCTGCGTCTCTCAAGGTCTGTCCCGGTCCCTCTTGCGCTGTGCTAGAAACCTAGCCTTGCGCGTGCAGATTCTGTTAACGATATCGGAGAACCTTCTCCGTGAACCGGACAATCCAAAATATCAGAAATTCAAGCCGACGAACAGTATCATCAAAAGAGATATAATCGATCCCAAGTGCGGGATACGCGTCTCCACAATTATACGCAGTCGCTTACGCTGTAGGTGTTAGAGGGACTGTGGAGTATGCTCGCGAGGTGCGTCCTGTTCTAGCTCTTTCTCCTCGGCCTACGTCCTTAATCCTACAGCTCGGGTTCTCTCCCGAAGTCGACGACTTCCAGCCATACTACGTCTTCAACCCGCGCAAGATGGTGAATCTACGCATCGGGGCTGCCATGTTGAAGGAGGCTGTAGAGCTAGGAACACAGAAGGAGACGCGGAAGGCACACGCGAAGAAGACGGAGAAGGCGGCGATACAGGCCGCAGCAGACAAGGTCGGTGCTGTCGTTCAAGCATGCTATCCTTCGCTCAGCTAAACTGGCACGCACGCACAGGTCCGGCTAGCGTACGAAGACGATCGTAAGCGGAAATTACAGAACGATCAGCTCGAGAAAGAGCGGCGCGACGCGCGCATGGCCGCTGCAGCGCGTCGGGCCGAGGAGCAGGCGCAGCGGGCGGACGAAGCAGCCGTTGAGAAGGAGGAGGGCGGCGACGATGGGGTCGATGAGGAAGAGGAGGAATTGGCCCTCAGACATGGCCGGATGCCCGGATCCGGGCATGTACTGGGCGCGCAACCTCTACCGTACAGATCATCTTCTTCAAACAAGAAGACAGATTGAGTGCCTGTTTCAATGTTTGTATAGTTGTACGAATAAATCATCATGTGGCGGCGATTCTGAAACCCGAGAACACAGAGTTTCGTTCGTATGTAGGTAATCGTAAAAAGAAAAGTCTTACGCTATTGCCGACCAAAGCAACGGATAAACGCGCTGTTCGGTTAGGAACCGACTCTATCAGCACGAGAGCGGCCAGTTGTCCGGCGGAGACCCCGTCATGGCTGTGCCGAGATGACAATCGTGATCATGTCAGGCCATCAATAAATCGTATCCGTTGTTGCACTCCATCTTCTCCTTCTCTCCGGTCCCTTCCTCCAGGCAATCTTCTTATTCCCCGACGACGGAGAGCAGGCCTCTGTCGTATACACGTCTCTTCATTTCACTAGAGGTGAGCTTCAGCCTCTTGCAGTGATTCCAAGTCTCATGAACGCGATGTAGTCTGGACAACCTTGACTCACGTTTCGACATCCTAATCCTACCATGGCCCACTTCACCTCTTCGCCCTTCCACAAGCCTTCTCCGTTTGAGTTTCCGCAGCACCTTGGGACCTCAGACAGCCCAAAAGTCAACCTTTGCCGGCTCATTCGCTGCCTACTCCTGCGTCGACCAGTGTCATTGGAGGGCAGGATTTTCACTCTGGGGACTATTTTGAGACACCTACTGCCTCGGTTAGTGCAACTGAGGGACCTGGTTCGCGGTTCCGTCGCGCCGCCTCGTCCATTGTGTACCACAACAGCAACCTGCGGGAGTCCCGGGAACGGACAGTTCAGCGCAGTTCTCGGTCATTCTTGGTAGTGATACCGCCTGCGTCGTTATCGCAGCAACATGGGACTCTGGGACATACACTCTCCTCTGGGCCCCGGCATCGGCTGTCCCAGGGTTTGCTGATGCCCTTGTTTCCTACGGTAAGCATCTGATATATAATTACTCAGCCTGGTAATCTTACTTCTTTGGGCAGATGTTCGCTCAGCTTACGGCCATTGCGCGGGAGTTCAGCTTCCCGAGCACGACCGGTCTGTGCTTGTATGTGCACTACACTGAGCATGGGACAACTGTCACCCCTCGCATCGCCGATGACTCTTGGCAAATGATCTGGGCCCATGCTCTTGATCCAGCGTCAGCCAATCCCCAGCCCGGGCTGCCCATCTGTGGGAAAGTGGAATTCGACATTGATATGCGGTTGGCGCGTTGGTACGGGGCTTGGCTCGCATCTTCGCATCGCGAACAAGTGGATGTCCCGATGTCGGTGACGCCGTCGGCCCCACCGTCGATCGTCCACTACCGGGAGGAGAGCGGGACGACCTTTGGGGATGGAGATGACCAGGAGTCGGTGGCTGTTACCCCAGCTCGGCGCTCGCGCCATGTCCCTCGCAAGCTGTCGTTGGTGGATCGGTTCGACGTGATGTCAAATCGCTCGGTGACTCGTTCGTTGCATCCTCGGTTGTCTCCACCGGAACAGCCGCCAGCCCAAAATCTGACGCCGATACAACAAGAAGACGAGCCGCAGACAGCCAAATACGATCTCGAGCGACGGGTCAAGTCGTGGCGCGCAAGTGCGACTGTGCTGCCTGCTGTTGCGGCTGAGGTTCTCTTGGCTGGCGCCACTCTGCCGGTCTCGCCTTTCAATGACAGTTCCATTCCGGCTCCGGCGGAAGAGCGCGAGGAAGAGGAGTTCAGGTTGGAAGACTACGCGTTTTCGGTATCATCCGCTGGCCCTGGGGACTACGACCCCTATTCTCCGCTGGACTGGTACTACGACCCGTCCCTTCACATGGGCCAGCGCGCGGCTGGGTCTGTATGCTTGACTCCGACGACGCGGACTTCATTCGGGCCCTCTGATTACACGCTGTCTCCGTATCAGGAAGAGTTCGACCGGGATCTAGTGTATACACCTGATATCGCCCAGCGCATGTTGGAAGATGTGCCACCAACACCGTCCGTCGCCACCAGCTGGGGTGCACCGACTCGACCGACGTCACCGATATTGCTCGAATCTTACGTACCGTCGGTCCATCTCGGTGACCGGCAAGAGTTCAGCAGGCCGGTCACGCCGATGACGGCTACTTCATGGGGTGCACCGTCTCGGCCCACATCCCCCATGTTTCTCCGTCCGTACGTACCGTCGGTCCACCTCGGCGACAGACAGGAGTTCAGCAGGCCAGTGACCCCGATGACCGCGACGTCGTGGGGCGCGCCGGAGTACCTGCCGTCTGGCCCTCCGACGCCGATCCGCGTGACCACGCCCGACGCTGGGGAGCGGTCGTTTGATGCGCATGACCATCGGGCTCAGCCGTGGAACCTCATTTGGCCTGCAGTTGAGGGTGCGTTGCCGGCCGTTGGAGCTTGGGGTATGGTGTGGCCGAGTCACGGATTGGAACAAACAGCCGCGTGAAACTGAACCGTGGAACATGGTGTGGCCGGCCCATGGGATTGCGCAAGAACAGCCTCGTCAGGCTGGCGCATGGAACATGGTCTGGCCGAGTCATGGATTGGAGCAAGGACGGCCGCGTGAAGCTGGTCCGTGGAACATGGTCTGGCCGAGCCATGGACTGGACCAAGAGCAGCAGCGCGAGGCTGGTCCGTGGAACATGGTATGGCCAGCCCATGGGCTACAACACCCTGCGCCTGAGGTTCCCTGGAGCTCGGTTTGGCCCTTCCACACACATCAGGACACGGTGAAACCTTGGAGCATGGTCTGGCCGTTCCACAGTGTTGCTTTCAACACTGCTTCCCTTTCTACTGCGTTGCCGTCAAACTATCCTCGCTTCAATCTGTATCCTGCGGTCTACCCCCACTTCAACCTGTACCCTGCAGTGTATGAGGAACGGGTTCCACAGGGGAGGGGCTATCCTCATTTCGATCTCTGTAAGTTTATCTGCTGCTGTGAGATTTCATACTGATGAAGGACCAGACCCCGCTATTTCGAGCAAGCCAGCTGCTGCTCCCTTGGCCAAACCTGTGACTCTCGAACTTCCGACATCGTACCCGGCGTTCAAACTGTGCAAGTTTTATGCAGCATCTGTTCAGCACTGTTACTGACTCTGCGACAGACCCTGCCGTTTATCCTGACAATCTGGACGAGATCTACCCGGTCACGACTAGTGCTCCGACAGCGAGGGAACGAAGCAGAGGGCCTGTGAAGATTCTGCCTACGCTGCAATATCCCGACTTCAACCTCTGTGCGTCTTGACCGTTTGTTATGTCCACGTCCTCTCATCCCTGCCAGACCCGGTGTACCCAGCAAACCTTGCGGCCATTTATCCCGTTGAACAGACCCAATCGGCCAGCGAGATCTCTGTTGCTGTCGCGGCGGTGTATCCTTTCTTCGAGCTCTGTAGGTCGTTTCTCGTTCGCAACGGCATCGGGACTGACTGATGTTGTGTAGATGCTGCAGTATATCCGTATGTTGCGCCGTACCCGGGAGTGGCAGTCGAGATGGAGGTGGCCACTTGTGTGTTGCCCCTCTGCTTATGCGACGATGTGCTTACCTAGTGCTAGATCCTCTGCTCGTGGCCAAATCGACGGGCTCCAGCCCTGCTCCTATTCAAGTTAGACTGCCCGCCGTCTATCCCAACATTGAGATTTGTCAGCTGGTCATTTTTTCTGTTATTTTCAGTCTGACGTGTATCAGACCCAGCGCTATACCCAGCCAGCATGAAGGAGATCTATCCTGTCGTTGGGTCGACCTCGTCTTCGGAGGTTTCTGTGTCGCTGAGCATGAGCTATCCGTTCTTCGACATCTGTGCGCTTTCCTCCAGCGGATATACTGTGGTCCCTGACACACGTTTCCATAGATCCGGCTGCTTACCCGCATATCGCACCGTACCCGGTCGCTCAACTCGATGCTGTGACCTCGAAGCAGCGAACAGGCTACCCTCACTTTGATCTTTGTAAGTCGCTCAGGTGCATCTACGGTTATTTGCTGGATATGTCTTCAGATCCTGCTGTCATGCCCGCTTACGATGCTGCTGCTGCCGCTGGCGCCGTTACGTCCGCGTTAGCTGCAGTTGTCTTGACTAAGGCAATCCTCGACAAGCCGATCCCGATCATGGAGTCGACTAGTGTGACTGGATCTGGTTACCCTTACTTCGATCTCTGTGCGTGTCCAGTTCACTCTCACCTGTTGATTTCTGAAAGTGTTCTGAAGATCCTGCCAACTATGCGACGGCCAAGTCAGACGGAGGTTTCACGGTCGATTTGCCGAGCCGGTATCCCTGTCTCGTGATCTGTGCGCCATGCATCATCGCTTCCATTTCCAACCCTGACCGGTTCGCAGATCGCCCGGTGTACCCAGCTCTCGAAATCTATCCGGCAGTTCCTAAGAGGAGAAACGCTGAACGGGGCGTTGACGTTGTCCTCGCAGTCGCGTACCCGTGCTTCGATATCTGTGCGCTCATACAATCTTCATTAGAGCAGCGCTCATGTCCTGCAGATCCCGCTGTCTATCCTGCTTTTGACATCTATCGTTCTATTCCACACGACTGCGTTTCGAGTTCAACGCGCGGTGTTACTATTAGACTTACTGCCGAGTACCCTGCTTTCGAAATATGTGTGTGCAGTCCCTGATTTTCTTTTGTCTACGCTGACGGATTGCATGCAGATCCTGATGTTTACCCTGCTCTCGAGATTTACCCTTCTGTCCCCAAAGTCTGTGGTTCGAGATCTGAGTCTCGGGGCATCTCAGTACGGCTGACTCCGTCGTATCCATATTTCGACCTTTGTGAGTGACTACCAGGCTAAACAGGGAACGGGATCTGACTCGCTATAGATCCAGCGACGTATCCTTACTTCAGTCTGTGGCCCACGACGATAGGTGAAATCGCCGCATCGGTTCGAGCGGACACAGTCCAGCCTCGTGAGCGGAGGCAGAGCAGATTCACAAGCGCCGACCTGGCTTCACTCATCAGACATTCGCGAACACCCGAAAAACAGAATTCGGCGGTCGATTTCAGGGCCAAGACTCCTGTCATCTTCGAGGTTGAGGCGCCCAGTGTCGTTATCGAGGCACCGATCCCTGTGGCCGAGGCACCGACACTCTCTACACCGCGCACCCATCTTGATCTTCATCGACTGATATTCTCCGATGAGGTGTCCACCCCCAGCGGAACCTTCCGTCGCCCTAACAAAACACACTTGGAGCTCCACAACCAAGTGTTTTCGAATGATGTCCAACGTACAGCTCAGTCCCCAGCTGAGCCCAGGGTGGATCCTACTCCGTCTCCGAGCCGGATTGCAGCCCCCACTGCCCGCCTGCGTGTAGGTTCAGTGATGCGCGCCAGCCTTCCGCCCTCCCCGAGACCTGTCGGAGCCCGGCCCCGGTCCCCGATTTCCCGTTCACCGATTGGCAGGACACCGCCTGCGCTGCCACAGCCCAACCTGCCCTTGCCTCTTCCGCCAGCATCGTCCCCCCTGAACACCACATCTTCGATTCCCATCCCCCGGCCGCACGCATTCGGAGCTCGGCCGAGTCCCCGGCCGATGTCGGTAGCATCGCCAGATGGTCCTCGCCGCTCGTATTCGACGTCAGCGCGCAGCAGTGCGGCCCCCGACTCGATGCTGCGTAACGACGGACCCCCGCTGAGTCGCTCGTCGTCTCTGATGCTCCCGCGCAAGATGTCGACGATCGGGAGGTCACCGGATGCCGTTGACCAGGTTTTGCCATCTCCACCCAGGAGACGGGAGAGCTTGGTCGCTCAGCGCGTTAGAGCTTTCCAGAACCAGGAACCCATTCAGCCAACGATCCTAGAGGATGGTTTGTCCGACTTTCCGATGCCGCCAAGGAGTGTCCCCCAGCCTATGCGGAGGCCCATATCGTAATCCCAAGTAGTAGGACATGTACCATGCTGGATCATATTGTATTTATTCTTATTCATACAAACAACCATGTGATCATGCACCCACCATTTCACAATCTAATCTAATCTTTCTCGTGACTCGGACTGCACTCCGCACTTGACCTGCTGTGCTTCTTGAACTTCTCCCACACCCACTTCTCTTGATGCAGAGCATAAACCGTTTTCTGTACGGACCGACCCCAGAAGAGAAAGTGCGACAATGGCAAGTCAAGCTGCGCTCAGAATCCCGTCAGCTTGATCGCCAAATGAGAGAGGTTCAGCTTGCGTCCCGCTGCTTTATTCCAGAGCCCAACGTGCCTTATATTAGCTCGACAAAGCCACGAAGGACGCGCGTGCGATCGTGAAGCAGCATGCTGCCCGGGGAGACGTCAAGTCTGCACGGATACTGGCGCGTGAGGTTGTGCGGAGTGAGAAGCAGAAGGATCGGTTGTCCGTCAGCAAGGCCCGGCTCAACTCTATCGGGACGCAGCTTACGCAGCAAATGGGTGTGTGTGCTCTTCGCTACTTCGACTGTGTGGCTTACATCCGTGTGCCTGAAGCGATGGTGAAAGTCACTGGCACACTGCAAAAGTCGACGGAGATCATGAAGCTGTCCAATCAACTCATCAAGCTGCCGCAAATCAGCCAGACGATGAGGGAGATGAGCATGGAGATGACGAAGGTGCGCTGGTGTCCGCGTCGTGCCGGCGTTACCTCATTCATCTGTCGCGTGTAGGCAGGAATCATGGAGGACATGCTGGAAGACGTCATTGATATGGACGAGGACGAGGAACTGGAGGAGGAGGCCGACGCAGAGGTCGACAAGGTGCTGGCTGAGCTCACGGACGGTAAACTTGGAATGGCTGGTTCAGTCGGCCAACTCCCGGTCAGTATCGACCCTCTTTCGGCATTGCTGTGCATTGACTTCTACTTAGTCGCTTCAAAACAAGTTGGAAGACGAAGAGTCGGAAAGGACGATGGAGAAATACCGCGAGCAACTAAACGGTCTCCTCAGCGGATAAACTACTCTCATGCTGCGATAGGATACTATTAGGCAGCCTTCATACCCCACATGTTGCCGGCCGTGTACGATAGATTTATGATTGACGCGCTAATTTGCACGTGCTTTCCGGAAGAAATCGCTTCTCTTTTCGATCTACAACAACGACCATGTTGAGCAGGTCCTTCGCTGGTGTCACTCGCGCGCCCTCCGTTCGTCCTGCCAGCCAGCTCGCGCTCCTGCTGCTTTAACATCTCTATCAGGCCCTCCGCAGATACGCCTCTGCCGCCTCCACCGCCGCTTTCGCTGGCCAGAAAGATGCGAATGTATGTCATCCCGTTTTCCGACCGGGCATTGTCGGACGGCGCTCTGACTCGTGATTAGGGCAAATATACCGTGACCTTGATCCCTGGAGACGGTTTGTTGCCACGATACGGTCTGCGCATGGAGGGCTGAGCGTTGGACTAGGTATCGGACCGGAAATTAGCGAGTCTATCAAGGACATCTACGTTGCTGCCGATGTCCGTCGTCTTCCCCCTCCATTGAACTCGGCCTTGGTTTCTGAAGGCGTTCTAGGTTCCTATCCAGTGGGAGGAAGTCAGCGTCACGCCGATCCTCAAGGACGGGAAAACGGTCATCCCCGACAATGCCATCCACTCTGTCAGGAAGAACACCGTCGCCCTGAAAGGTGTGTCTCCCAGAGTAATGGGTGGTGGACACGAGTCTGACTGCTTGGTTACTCAGGTCCTTTGGCTACCCCCAGTAAGCTTTCCTGGCGGCCTTCAGACCCCCATTTTGACGCCAGGTAGTTGGCAAGGGCCATGTCTCGCTCAATTTGACCCTGCGTCGTACATTCAACCTCTTTGCCAACGTACGGCCCTGTGTTTCTATCAAGGGTTTCAAGACTCCGTATGATGATGTCAACACTGTTCTGATCCGGGAGAACACTGAGGGCGAGTACTCGGGTATCGAGCATGAGGTGGATTTCTTCGTTGCCTATCTTTCCCGTCTCTGACCGAGAATAGATCGTCGACGGTGTAGTGCAATCGATCAAGTTGATTACCTGGGAGGCCTCCGAGCGCGTTGCTCGGTATGCTTTCAACTACGCACAGACCAGCGGCCGTAACCGAGTGACTGCGGTTCACAAGGCCAACATCATGTGCGTGGGACGGGTCTCTTTTTCAGATCCTGTTCATCAAACGCCCCTTGTAGGAAAATGTCAGATGGCATGTTCCTGTCCGCTTGCCGCGAGGTTGCGAAGGAGTACCCGGATGTTGTCTACGACGAGGATCTCCTTGACCGTGTCTGCCTCTCGGTCGTGCAGAACCCGAAGCCTTTTGCTGACCGGGTCATGGTGATGCCCAACTTGTATGGTGATATCTTGTCGGACATGTGTGCCGGTCTCATTGGCGGACTGGGATTGACGCCGTCCGGCAATATCGGCCGGGTGCGTTGTGTCTATCAGGCTGTTTAATATCGCTCAACTCGTCCTCCAGGATGCTTCTATCTTTGAGGCGGTCCACGGTTCTGCTCCCGATATCGCGGGAAAAGGACTGGCCAACCCGACTGCGCTGCTGCTTTCTTCGCTTATGATGTTGCGGTCCGTGCTATTGTTCCACGTTTATGACACCAACTGAATAGAGCCCAGCCACATGAACTTGTTTGAGCATGCTGACAAGATCGAGGCGGCCGCTCTTTCGGTAAGCGACTATTCTGTCCTTTGTTTTCCAGCCCTCATCAGCCATCAGACTATCGCAGAGGGTAAGAGCATCACCGGGGACCTTGGTGGCAAGGCTTCGACCAAGGAATATACCGACGCCATCATCCAAAAACTGCGTGCATAAGCGCTGCAACGTGGGTTCCACGTTTCATGGATAATGCATAGAATATACGTAGCACTACTATACTAGATGTCACTGGCATTCTATACACCTCGAATTCAATAAGTACAGGACTACGAGCACCTGGGTTGTAGGGCTAAGCGAATCGAACGTGGGAGCATAACAACGGCGCAAAATGATGGGTTACGCCCCAAGGCGACTTGAGATAAGCCAGCTCCATCCTCTGCATTCCTTCCTCACTCGCCCCACAGGGCACTCCGTCCTACAACACACCCACTCTCCAGGTCCATACTCTTCCTTCCTTCATACTTCCATTGACAAGTTTGCAGCAGGACTTCACTTACAGAAATCGAAAACCCAAAAAGACTCGAAAACACCTTCTCTTTCTCGTTACGAACGATATGACCGACGAAGTTACGCCTCAAACTCAGCAGCCGGCGAAGAAGGACGAGAAGAAAGCGCCGTCGTCTACTAGCAATCGGGGTTCCAAACGAAACCCTTCGAGTTCCGGTCGTCCTGCAGGCAACGCCCCACCCAATCAGGGCGCGCCGCGTTCCTCTTCCAGGACTGGAGGGAACCGGAAGCCCCAGCCGAGTGGTCCTCCCCCAGAGTCCGGATCGGACACCGCATCCCGCAAGGGCTCCGACGCTGGTCGCAAACCAGACCAGCGCAATCGGTCTCAGAACAACAACAACAACAACAATGGTAATCGTCAACCAGCGCACCGCAAATCGTCTGCCTCTCAGGGTGGCCGCAACCCCAACGCCAACTCGAACGCCAATGGCTCTCGCGAAGGTAAACAGAGCTCGTCGCCGCCCACGACAGGTCAAAAGGGCGAGTCAAGTGACGCGCTGTCGTCACTCCAGCGCGTCATAGCCGATCTGAAGACGACCTCTCCCCAGCCGGGCGCGGGTAACAACTCAAGCAACTACACCATGCCTGTTCCCCAGCCACACTCGAACCTGCCCGTGAATGCGCCCGTGTTCCAGCCGGGCGCTGCTGCGTACCCCGGTTTGGGTGGCGACGCGAAGCACCGCAAGGCAGCCTCTGTCGGGCCTGGGCTGTCCAACAACTTGAACTCATACGCGCCGCATCTCGGGCCCATGAATGAGGACGCCGAGGACGTGAATATGTCATACGAGGACGGAGAGATCCCCGAGAACCGGTTCCATCACCAGCCGCGCTCGCAGTCTCAGAGCTTCATGGCTCCTCGCTTCGCGGCGCTTGCGGCCCAGCAGGACCAAGGCGAGGCCGTCGGACCGACTGGACGCCCTCAGCTTGCGCCGAACTTTATGTTCGGTGCCAGCGCCGGTGCTCGGAAGCCCAGCCGTGGTGGACACATGGGTCCTCCGATCAACGAGGAAGACGCGAACTTCCAGTTCCCTCAGCCGCAGCAGTTTGCTGGGGATGGGTTGGCGCAATCGAGACATCGCAAGACTGAGAGTAGCGAGATCACCGGTATCATGGCGGAGCAGGTAAGCGACGCATGCTCAGATGTCCGAACTAGCCGTGAAAAATGTGCATAGATCGCGCTCCAGAACCAGATCGAGCACCTGCAGCAGCAGCAACAAGCTCTGTATCAGCAACAGCTGGCTTCGAACCAAGTTTTGTCTTTTCAGACGCCGGGATTGGCGCCGAACCGCGGTGGGGTTCACCGTCGCGTGCAAAGCACTGTTCCGATGAGCGCTGCGGCCGCGGGGATGTTTGCCGGACCCAACCTCGGTCAATTCGGTGGTGCCCTTGGGGCCCTCGGCTTGGACGGCCAACCCCAGGGTGTTCCTCGAGGCCACGGTCGCCGTCACAGTGTGAACGTCGTCAAACCGGGCCCAGGTGCTCCTTTCAATGCTTACGAGGGTTACGACGATGGTTTCAACCCCCCTTCGTTCCCTGGTGGTCACTCGCGTCAACCTTCGCGGGCAGTTGACTCGAGTTGGCGCATCAGTATGTAATTTTCACGATTTGAATTTGCCCTGTTAACCAACTATCAGATGGCGGTGTCGGTGGTGTTCAGGGCAACGGCGCATTCACCGCAGATCTTGCGCAGGCACAGGCCCAATTGCAGAGCTTGCAGCAGTTCCGTGCGGCAGCTGGTGGCCACCACCAGAAGATGGCGTCGTTCAGCTTCCCGAATATGCTGCCGAACATGATGGCTGCTAACATGATGGGCCTCGGACTCGGCGGAATGAACTTGCTCCAGCAACAACACCAGCAGTTCCAGTCTCAGCTTCAACAGCAGACGAACCAGCCTCAGCGCAAGTCGTTGTTTGCTCCCTATCTTCCACAAGCTTCTCTCCCCCCTCTTCTTGCTGCTGGCAAGCTCGTTGTCGGCATTCTTCGGGTCAACAAACGTAACCGGTCGGATGCCTACGTTGCTACTGAGGTGCTCGACGCGGACATCTACATCTGTGGTTCCAAGGACCGTAACCGCGCTCTCGAAGGTGATATTGTCGCAGTCGAGCTGCTCGATGTCGATGAAGTTTGGGGAACGAAGAAGGAGAAGGAAGAGAAGAAGCGCAAAAAGGAGGAGAATGCTGCTTACGATCTGAAATCCACTGCCGGCCGCAAGGATGACAAGAAGAAGGACGATGTTGAAGTTGAGGGGCAAGGCCTAATGCTAATTGAAGATGAAGAGTGCGTACATCCAGTTCGTGTTCTTGTGTCTGCTGATCAGCTATTCTACTAGGGTTACCGATGATGTGAAGCCTCAGTTTGCGGGCCACGTCGTTGCCGTCGTCGAGCGCATGCCTGGCCAGCTTTTCTCTGGCACGCTCGGACTGCTCCGGCCGTCGTCTGCTGCTACCAAGGAAAAGCAGGAGGCGGAACGTCGCGAGCGTGAAGGTGATCGGGGTGACGAACCCCGTCGTGCCCCGATCGAGCGCCCCAAGATCGTCTGGTTCAAGCCTACCGACAAGCGTGTCCCGTTGATTGCGATCCCGACTGAACAGGCTCCTCCCGATTTCGTGCAGAACTCAGAGAGCTATGTCGACAAGCTGTTTGTGGCTTGCATCAAGCGCCACGTGAGCTTTATCCAGTCAATTTTGATGCACTTTCTCACGATTATTGTAGCCCATCAGCTCTCTCCATCCGTTCGGGACCCTGGTCGAAGAGCTAGGACCGATCGGCGACATTGAGGTCGAGACCAGTGCTTTACTCAAGGATTGCAACTTCCCCACTGAGGACTTTACTGAGAATGTTATCAAGTGCTTGCCCCCTACCCCCTGGACGTAAGTGTTCTACTTTATCGTTGTCTCCATTCCTCATATTCCTGGTAGCATTCCCGAGAGAGAGCTTGAGGCACGCAAGGATCTTCGTGCTGAGCGCGTCTTCACCATTGACCCGGAGACGGCCAAGGACTTGGATGACGCAGTCTCAGTCAAGCTGAACGAAGACGGAACGTACGATGTCGGTGTTCACATCGCTGACGTATCTTTCTTCGTCAAACCCAACACTGCTCTGGATCGGGATGCTCGCAAGCGTGCCACGAGTGTGTACCTTGTGCAACGTGCAGTGCCGATGCTGCCTCCGTCGCTGAGCGAAGAACTGTGCAGTCTCGTGCCTGGCAAGGAGCGATGGCCTTCTCTGCGGTCTTCACGATGACTGGCGAAGGAGTGGTGCTCAAGAAGTGGTTTGGAAAGACCGTGATCAAGTCCGCAGCCCAGCTCGCATATCGAGACGCCCAGAACGTGATCGAGGGCAAGTCGTTGGGGAGCGTTGCTGTTGCAGCTGAGCATGCCGCCGTCGACATCGAGCACGACATCAAAATTCTTGAGGGTATAGCTAAGAAGCTTCGTGCTCGCCGCTTCGAGAATGGCACGCTAAGCTTGGATTCTCCTCGCCTTCACTTCGAACTCGACGACAACGGCATGCCCGTCGACTGTGGACCTTACGAACGTACTGACGCTAACGAGTTGATTGAGGAGGTGAGACCAGTTGAAACGGGCCAAGAGATGATGCACTGACCGTTTTTTCCAGTTTATGCTCATGACCAACATCGCTGTCGCGCAGCAGATTGCTGTCCACCTTCCTGAGCAAGCGTTGCTCCGTCGACACGACAACCCGATCGAACGCCGTCTGGTCGCCTTCACTGAGCGTGCTCAGAGACTGGGATACCAAATGGACACATCGTCAGCTGGTGCACTGATGAAATCATTTGACGCAGTTGCCGATCCTACTGCTCGTCGTCTTCTTCAATTACTCTCGTTCAAGGCTACGCAGCGAGCCAAGTACTTCTGCGCCGGCATGCTTGACATTGCCAAATACAGTCACTATGCCTTGAACACTCCGCTCTACACCCATTTCACGTCTCCCATCCGTCGGTATGCCGATCTCATGGTCCACCGCCAGCTCGAGTCGGTTTTGCAGGGCGCTGCCAGCGCCGGTGAGTGGGAGCAGTGCTGTTGACAAAGCTTACTGATCTGATGTATTTACAGAGCCCAAGTTCACCATGGATCGCGATGCTGTAGCCAAGGTTGCCCAGCAATGCAACATGCAAGTAGCTTTGCTTCTGAGAAGCCTCCCTGACTGAACGTGCTTGCAGCAAACGAGATTCAGCGACGCTCGCCCAGGAACAATCTGCGCACTTGTTCCTCTGTGTCCTGATCGCCGATCTGACTCAGCGCTTCGGGCCTGTTGTCCGACAGGCCAAGGTTGTGGGTGTCCTCGATGCGGCGTTCGATGTGTTGGTTCCCGAGTTCGGTATCGAGAAGCGTGTGCATGTCGACCAAATGCCTATCGACGTACGTCATTATATTAAAACGGCTCTCGTTATACACTGACACATCCAACAGAATCATGTCTACGATGATCACACCCACACGTTGCAGATTTACTGGTCAACCCGCGATGTGATCACGTGGCTTGCTGAGAACAGCGACGACGAGCACCTCAAGAAAGTCAAGGAGAATGCCGAGCAGCATGCGGTCAAGATGGAGGTCGCGTCTCGCTCTGTTCACGACGAAAGTGCGCTGTTCGACGAGGACGAGGGTGACGACGACGAGATCGTTCTTGGTCGGGCCGAGGTTGCTCCCTCACCTCCGGAGACATCGGCGCAGCGGCTGTTGTCAATTGCTAAGGTCCAGCCCCAATTCGAAGGGCTTCGGACCACTGCTGCGGGCCACAAGATTCAGGACATCCGCGAGCTCATGACTGTCCCTGTGCGTGTTCCAGCTGTCTATGCGAATTGCACGCTCATCATCCCGTGCAGGTGATTGTCACTGCTGACCTGACCAAGAGTCCCCCGGTCATCAAGGTCTACAGTATGAATCCCTATGCCGAACAAAACAAGTGAACGGGGGAAACTTTCTCGAACCATGTACTTTTACTCTCTATGCCTCTTCCCCTTTTTTGTCGCAAGCCATACTGATTCGTTCTCGAACTGTGTATTGTATCTTTTCGCACGAGGAAGTCTTAAACAACAATGCCATTACTTATCATGCTCTGCGAGGGACTACCGATTAAGCGTTAAGCCTGAGATAAATAGAATACTGTGTCAAGATTCCAGCCGTGGGTTCTCAGATCCAGCCAGCTGGAGGAGTTCGCAAGGATGCGTGTCGCGGCAGCTTTGTCGACAAAGCCGAGTCTGGCGTAGGCAACGAGCGACTGCCCGCATCATCCGAATGATGCCGCTCTACACGCTCGAGCATCGTATGTAGACTGCTGATAGAAGCACTCAGGCTATGCATCGAAGCCGGTTTAGGACCACGATGCCGTGCAAGCCCTCGCGAGCGGATGTGTCCGATTTCGTCGACGCACAGTTTATGTAGGCCGTCTAGGCCCAGATAGGCTGCCTCATCTCGCAGCTCCAGCAACGAGTCCAGGCCAGCTGAACTCGCTCGAGTAGGCAGCATCTCTGGGCATTCTGCCGTACCACACGGTGAGCGAAGATAGGCCAGAATATGCGCGTACGGCTCGCTGGGCCGATCGAGGAAGATATGGACGCTGCACGACGAGTGAGGTAACAGCCCTTGTGACGCGAGATGTCGGCGATAGACGTCCTGGTCTGCACTAGCGGTGGAATACACAGAAGATGCGGATGAGTCCACCCGTCGCCGACCGAACTGCCCCATGTATTGCGACAGGAAGGAGGGTCGACTGCACAGTGTTTCCATCGTCGTCTTCAGTGTCGTCGTCGAAGTCTCTAGAGAGACAATCATCGGGCAGTGGGTCGAAATCGGCGACTCCGACACCAGAATCGCGTTGAAAGGTGGTGGGCTGGGGGTGGGTGATATGTTGGCCGGCAACGAGGGAACGGTGAGGGTCGGAACATGCTCTGCGCTGTTCATTTTCACAGAAGCACTAGGCAGCGATTCGGCACTTTTGGTCCCAGACCACTTGAGGGACGAGCGCAGTGATAGTGCTGGGGTCAAAGGTACAGCCCGAGTAGGTCGTGGGGGAAACGTGAATGCCGGCGGGCTGGGAAACTCATCGAGTGTGCTGCTCGACGACTTCCTGTCTACTGGGACAGCCGGCAGAGGAGGGCTGTCAAGAGGGGATGGAATCTCGTCTTCGTCTTCGTCCTCGGAGGACGAAGACGAAGTACGGGGCGATTGATCCTGTCCCTTTTTCCCAGCTTCTGAGCAGTAACCGTCGTGCGTCAAGCGCACTCGAGTGTCGCGGAGTGCCTCCTCCGGGGTCTTCACAACCGTGGCCCCAGACCCAAGAGTCCCGGCACGGGAAGAGAATAGGTCCGCTGAGATGGGCTTCGGCTCTGAGATGCGTGCTGTGTGTTTCAGCGAGAGTTGCGTCGAGCTACGAGAAAGCCAATGCATTGGATTGGTTATGGATGGACGACGACTGTGATGTGTGCTTGTAGTGGGGGTGGGTGAGCGAGGAGTACTGTCGACCGCCTCGCATGAGGCCGGGCTGGCGTTATAGGTGTAGGAGACAGGTGGGGAAGGCATGGCCAGGGAGGGGCGAGGTGGCATGATGATGATGGTATGAGAGAGTAAAAAACGTTACGGACGTGGGGATTGGAGGGAAACAAGGGCCAGGGCAAAGGCTTGTCTTTATTGACGGGCCGAGGCATGTCTTTGTTTCGTGAAGCGTCAAGAAGAACAAAAGCATATTGCCAAATGGGTCGACTGTGTTTACCCTGGTTTATAGGTCATTTGGTCATTTGGTCATTGTTTCCTTTCATGGACGACGCGACTCGGCGCTTCCAGCTAGCTTTGCCCTTTACATTATTGCCCATTGCACCCAATTTATCCTCGCTGCATGCGTCTCGCGTGCATTCGACTCTTTACTGCTGCCTGCGGTGCGGGTGCGCGCTCCATCGCGGAGATAGCTCCGTGCGAAGCGTCCGTGTGAAGCGTCCCCGGAACACGAAGAATGACCGGGTCATGCAAACAACCTGCCTGATATGTGGCTGGATCCAGAATACGCCGAGGATCGAAGGGAATGCCACAATTTTTCCGTCGCGGAAGTCGTCAGCCCGCACATCTTCGCCGCCTAAACTTGCAAATCCCATTCCTGAACCACAGAGAACACAATCCGTTGAAACACCGATCCCGCCATTATCTAGTTCGTCTTCTATCGCCAACCCCGCTCTCCAAGCACAAAAATCCTCCACCGATACCAAAGCCGGCACGATGTTACCAGGCCGCTCGAGATCTAAGAAGGCAGGATTGGAGTTTCTGCTGGAACGGAATAAGCAGCGAGAAAAGCAGGAGAAGCCTAAGGATAACGCACTTGGTTCAGGATTGGCCATGTTCCTTGATACTCTGTGATTCCATGACAATACAGCCTTGCCTACTAGTGTTTCGGTGCCCAAAGATCGTATAGCTCGCGATCCGCCGGGTCAAATGCCGTGAGCAGTGAGGGGTCGGATCTGATAATCTTGTTTTGGGGCCTTAGAGGTGTACCAGGCGCTTGCATTGACTGAACAAAGCTCGACCGGAAGATGGGTCGAGAGGTCGAGTCACCGAGACCAGAAAGCGTGGATGTTGGCGACCCAACGGGTTGGCTATTGAACTGGAGAGAACTTCAGCATCAAACACGAAGAAAATCGCGTCGAGGCCCTCACTTCGGAGCCAGCTGTCCGGGAGGAATGACCTTGCACAGGAGTGGATGGCACGCTGCCGACGTTGCCTAGAGACCTGACATCAGCATCAGTTGGATTCAAGGAGATTCTATGTGCCTGGTGAATGAGGAAACGTCGATGAAAAGAGAGGATTTGAGGAGGTCGTCCCAGTCGCCATAAGTTCAGATGAAAGCCAAACCGGCAGTCACGTGGTGAATGTGTCACGCGTTTGTGACTTGACCTGACTTGCCCAGTACCTGCACCTTCTCCTACTTCCTTGTTAGTGTCTATCTCGATCTTCATCTCACATCGTGAGGCAACCCCTCGATTAAAGCGTGCTGCTTCCTCTCGTATTTGCAAGATCGCATCATTGGAGTAGGCATGAACATCTTCAAGAGCTGTGGGTGGCCCACTATCCCTGATCCGCTGAACCCACTGACCTCGTCTGCAGTAATCGGCAAAGTGTGGCGTCCGTGAGCTCCTCAATCTTTAGGATCAAACGCTTACTCTTTCCAGAGGATCCCAATGCCGCCGAGGTCGTCAAGATTCCCGCCGGTCAACTTTACCTTGTTCGCCCAGGTCTGTGAGCCACTGTAAGCGGGGATATAATCTCAACTCAACAGGAAACATCCGGACTTCCCGGGAATGCATGTGGGTACTTTCGTGCTATGGATATGCACCAAGCTGAGTGTGGCACTTCCAGATACAATGACGCCATGGCTACCATCCGACGCGTTTCTGCTGTGGAACATCACTTCCAGCTTGTTATCACACGAGTTTACGAAGAAGGGGACCAAGAGTTACTGGAAGATGAGGACGAGAGTACGCCCCTGGTGATTGTTTCCTTCTGCACTCGTCTGACATGGAAACATAGCGGACGAGGAGAAGACATTTCTGATCGCAGAAGAGCTTGAATTCCGAACTGGAGAAACTGACGGTGAACCGCATTTCATTTGGCGCGATCTACAAGGCGACGTGGACGAGTTTTACGAGTATGTGGCGGTCGGCACGAACGCGCCGACCCGTGCGTTCTTCGAAACTTGCATGTACCGAGCCATGTATGAGCGCAAGTATAAGGCTGGCGCAGACAATCTCAGCGATAAGGATCTGGAGGAGTTTGTATTCAAGTGTGTTTATTATCATCCGATGATTGTATCTCATTTACCTCCAGACCTCCTATTGTGAATCCACCTGTGCGCCGAAAGAAAGTCGCTGCACCTCAAGAGACTGTTGTCGCATCTGCTCCTGTCGCCCCAGCAGCAGTCTCTGCGCTTGCCGACTTTCCTGTTCTAATTGAGAAAGAGGCGGCTCTATTCTTCTGGGACAGCGATATCGCTGAATTTGTTGAGCACGGTCAAGTTGTGGCACGAATCTTACGCGGGGAATCCTTTGAAAGCTGGTTGACGGCTTCCAACGAGGACGGACAACTGCTAGCGCACAAGATACGCACTGAAATGAACCAGCGATGGACAAGCAAGATGAGATCGTTCACATGGAATCATATGGGGGATGACGGTAACATGACCAGCTGGGTCATGCGTTTTGGTTCCCTCGAAGACTACGAGCCTTTCCTCCAAACTTTCACGCAAGCGCTATGGGAGACGCTATACCAAACGGCGTGGGCCAAAGCTAAGGTTAGTCGCTCCATGGTTATTGATCCCGCCATTGACAATTTTTCAGCCTGATGAGCAAAGCTATGTGATGAGCGCAAATGAAGACGTGGACATGCCTGATGTATCTGATGACGAGGAAGACGAAGATCAGATCCATTCGGAGTTGGGCGCTGACGGTTTGTCTCGACCGCGGCGTAGTCGAAAATTCACTAAGCATCACTGCAGAGCCCAGTGATTCGGAAGACGAGGAGACAGAAGAAGAGGAAGAAGATGACGAGGACAATCCTCGACCCGCTGACGGTGAACACAACTCACAGCTCACTGTTGGATACAAGGGAGACAGATCCTACGTTGTCCGAGGCAGCAAGATCGGGTTCTTCACGAGGGGCAGCGATTTTAATATGAAATACGGGGGCACTATCGACAAGCTTACTACACCGAAGGGCAAGGAGTTCCGCCCCAGCAAGGTGCGACCTGTCTGCGGCCATCCGTTTGTTCCTGACAGAGGCCAAGGTCATGCTGCACGATCAAGACACCAAGATGGTCCTGAAGAATCCACTCGATCCACATTCGCTCTATAGTCTGGACTTGGAGCGCGGAAAGATAGTGGAAGAATGGAAGGTGCATGACGACATACAAGTGGATCATATCGCTCCCGAGAGCAAGTTTGCGCCTACGACACAAGAGCAAACACTCGTCGGCGCCTCTCACAACGCGCTGTTCAGGATTGATCCGCGTGTTTCGGGAACGAAGATGGTTGAGAGTCAGTTCAAGCAGTATGTTGCCAAGAACAAGTTCTCCGGTGTTGCTACGACCAAGGACGGTAAGCTAGCCGTATCGAGTGAGAAGGGAGACCTCCGGCTGTTCGACTCGATCGGGAAAAATGCCAAGACAGCCCTGCCGCCATTGGGCGACCCCATTCTCGGTGTCGATGTCACCGCCGACGGACGTTACATTGTGGCCACTACGAAAACATATCTGCTTTTGATTGATACCTTGATCGGTGAGGGCCGGTATGCAGGTAGCCTAGGCTTCGACCGGAGCTTCCCGGCGAATGCCAAGCCGATTCCTCGTCGATTGCAGCTTCGCGCTGAACACGTGGCCTACATGAATCACGACATCTCGTTCTCACCAGCTAGGTGGGTGGCGCTCCGATGACTTGCTCCAGTATTCATGAGCCCACAGGTTCAACCAATCTGAGACCGACTCTGAGAACACTATCGTCACGTCCACTGGCCAATTTGTGATTGCTTGGGACTTCAGCAAAGTCAAGAAGGGCTTGCTGGACAAATACGAAATCAAAAAGTATGAGGATATGGTTATTCAAGATAACTTTAGGTTTGGAGACGACAAAGAAATCGTAAGGCCTGAAATTTTGTTTGGGCGAGACCGCTGAGCTAACGCATGGTTGAAGATTGTCGCCCTCAAGAACAATGTCGTTGCCGTGAACAAGCAACATCTCAAACGCCCGACCCGAGCCTCGCTCGGTGTTCCGCGCCGGGTTTCGCAGAGCCACTCTGCCATAGTCAATGCACCGTACTAGTCTAATCTGTCTGCATTTCAGGGTGATATGCTTTGCTGTGTATTCCTAGGAGGGATTAAGATAACCTGTACAATTACATTTATGCTGATGATCTCGTAGTTGGCCCATCGCGGCTGTCGACATAACGGCCGACGCCCATGAACCACATGACCCGTGGAATAAGGAGAGAAAACCCAAGGAGAACAGTCGTGACCAGCATTGGACTCCATTTCAGCACATCCCATCGCCCAGGTCCAAGCGCGTATAGTGACAGATATAGGTGCGCAATGTCCCCTATAAGTAGGGGTATCAGGAGAGCCGAAGCAATCTTTTGTACCGCGTGAGATTATGCAGGTGAGTGAGACCCGGGAGCACGCGCCTTCTCCTGGAGAGCCGGATTGAAGGCCAGATGTTTGCGAGCAGCCGAAAGGATACAGACGTTGATTAAGCCCAGTAGTGCACAGACATGTCCAAGTTGTACGATTGTTAATCGCGTGGCGAGCGGTAGCCCATCAGGAGCGATTCCGCTGTGAAAATCAAGCTCGGTATGTGCGCATACATCCGGAAATTCTCACACACTTCGGCCAGGGGGCTTGGGAATCATGGGTCTTCAGGGAGGCAGTTGAGATGAGTGCGACAAGGTCATAGGCATGGAACGACGTACAGCTTTGGGATCTCTGGGTTGTGTCAGGCACAACGCACAAGATACGGGACGAACCAGCACTCACATCAACGCGCCCAGAAAGCCGATCGTGGTCAGACACGGTTCATATATGGCAAAGAGCACATAATAGTGGGTGGGTATCGCGGATATGGATGAAGATCGCATCTTGGGTTGCTGCCCCCCGCGCTGAACGGGTAATGGCGACGGACCCTTGAGCCGAGAAACTAAATCTGAAGGATTGCGGCGGGGACTGCCCATGAAATGCCGAGGACTTGGCAAATCGAGCTGACGGCACCGTGCAAGCTGTTGGCGTGGAGGTTGGGGTATAGGTAGAGTGGTGGAGAGAACGGTGCCTGATACTTGTTTGTGCCATTTATAACACGTCGTCGCGAAAGCCAGTCTTGATGAAACCGCATCACGAAGGCCAATTGAAGGATGAAGGGGGCCGGTGCCGAATACGTCTGACGTAAGGGCTTACGCAAGCACCAGCTATAAAAGCAAAATTCCTCCCCCAAATTTTCTCATCTTACATCTTGGGCTACTGTAAACCAAGGTGCACGGCAATGTTGATGCCGTTCCACCTAATGGCGGGGCCCTAGAAGACACTGACGGATATAATGCTTGCGTGTCTCTTCCGACTGCACACGAGCTTCGCTTCCTTCGAACACGCTGTCCATCAGCCTCCTCAATGCGGCAGTCGTACCTGGGTCGTTCATCACTTGCCTGTCCCGTCGGAGTGGGAGCTATTCTGTTGGTACGGAAGCAGTTGGATTTTAGATGTCGCGTGTAGTAGGAAAAAAAAACTTTTTACAATCGATCCAATCAAGATTTTATATTCACTACTATCACTGCTCGTGTCTTTTCGAACAGTTGGCAAGCATGCTAATGAGTGCGGTCGTGATTGGTGGACCAATACGACCGGGAAGTGATTGTTTCGGACGCTCACTGTCGTTCTTCCCTCCTTCGACTCATGTGGCATGGGCCCTGCCCTCCCTTCCCAATCTGAACCCCCACTGGTTCCCAAGACGTTCCATCCTTTCTCTCCAGATGTTATCGCATTGCTTATGCCCTTTTCCGTGTTCGGAGTGCTTGCGCGACTGGGTTTGACTGCGTTGACGACATACAATGGACAAAGTATCTTCGCGCTCATATACTCTCAAGCGCTCGGTTGCTTCGTCATGGGGTTCTGTTTGGCTTTGAAAGATCCGTTCAGCCGGTAGTGAGTCCTCCCTGACAGGATGATTCGAGTGGATCCCTCAGCTTGACCAGCTATCCCCCAGCGTACACAGCTCTTACCTCCGGTTAATTCAACTCTCTGGCCTCCTTTGCTCTCTTATCTGCGGACAGGTTTCTGTGGCTCCTTGACAACATTCTCTAGCTGGCAGCTAGACATATACAAATCATGGATCAGCGCAGGCGGTGATTCGCGTTCCGGGCTGAGCGATGTTTGTGTCTGAATCTTCTGCCGCGTGCACTCTGATTCTGCTCCAGGCAATAGATGGCATATGCAAAATTGTCTTCACTGTTTCAGTGTCGCTGGCGTCCCTTCAATATGGCATGCACGTCGCCCGGCTTGCGGTCCAGGCACAGCTCTTCCCTACCCTCTCTCCGCCAGGGAAACTTGCACGTGTCACATTCATGGTTATCAGCGTGTGTGTTTATGCTGCAACATTGCCAACGTTTTTCCTCCTTCCCAGAGCATATCGCCCTGACGCCACCGCCGCTATGCTCTTTTCGTTCCCCGGCACGCTCACCCGCTACGTCCTTGGGATTCTCCTCAACCCTGTCGTCCCAGCATTCCCGCTAGGGACGTTCGCTGCCAACATGTTGGGCACCGCGCTTCTGTCCGCCTTTCATAGCCTACAGAGCATATCGAACCATCCTGTGTCTCCTGCCAGCTGCGATATCTTGCAAGGGTTGGCGGATGGATATTGCGGGTGTCTGACTACAATCAGCACATTCTTCGCGGAAGTATGGACGCTGAAGAACGTTGGGCACCGATATAGATACGCACTGGTCACAGGGATCCTGGGTCAAATTATCGTTATCTGTATCTTTGGCGGTCCACTTTGGGGTGGCAAAGTTTCGACGACGCAGACCTGTCTTTTTGACTAGCTTGAGGCTCATCGCGAGTCCCGGCGCCATCCACAACGCCCAGTAGAATCACATCTGATAATAAATCGTGTGCGGGAATAAAGCAAATAGAGGAAGTGAGCGGTCGCAGACGTGATATTCACTGAGTTGCGCGCTTGTGAGAGTCAGCTCTCAAGATCTCTAAGTCTTGTTTAGCCGGTGTAGTTTTTGATTGCAACAATACACACCTTTCACCTCTACCATCACGTCGCGTCTTCCGAAATGTCGCGGCCAACCGAAGAACTCATAAGTGGAGGGGATGAAGTCATGGAGGAGCAGGAAGAGCAAGATGAGCAGGAGGACGGATACAGTGCGTTGCAGCGTCTTGCTCTTCCCCATCTTTCAATGACGAATGGCCACGCGCCGTCTCATAGCGTCGTCTACTCCTACCTCCACTTTGACATGGATATCCTGGTTTTGCTCACTCCCCGGGCACGAATACTTCTGCGAAGTCAGCGAAGAGTTCATCGAAGACGATTTCAATTTGACTGGTCTGAACTCGATGGTGCCTTTTTGGAAAGAAGCGATGGAGATGGTCTTGGACGTTGAACCAGGTGCGAAGAATCTATATCAGCTTGACAGTCCGATGCAAACAACGCGTAGATGAAGATGCAGCGAAGATACCCGACGTGTCCATCGTAGAATCATCGGCAGAGATGCTCTATGGGATGGTGCATCAACGATACATTTTGGGAAGGGCAGGTCAGCAAGCTATGGTAACTCTCTGACCCGTCTGAATGTCTGCTTGTAACTGACATTTGGATTGCTTTAGGTGGAAAAGTACGAAAGTGGTGTTTTTGGCTCATGTCCCCGCGTATACTGCGTTGGTTGCAACGTTGTACCTTGTGGACGCTCTGATATACCCGGACTGGATACAGTGAAACTGTTCTGTCCAAATTGCAACGACATCTATGTTCCCCCCAGCAGTCGCTTCCAGGGTGTCGATGGTCAGTACTAACCACCATCGATACTCAGATCGTGCTCAGGTCTGCTGCCACAGGGGCCTTCTTTGGAACCACTTTCGCGCATCTCTTCTTCCAGAACTACCGTGAATCAGCTCCGGCCCCCTTTTGGAAACCTCCTCCGCCAGGTCAGGCATCTCCACGTAGTGCTGCACTGAACCGTGGGACACCCTTCGTCAACCCAAATCCATACGGCGGGCAAAAGAGGGCCAATGGATACGTTTATGTTCCACGAATCTACGGTTTCAAAGTCAGCGAACGAGCCAAGTGTGGGCCGAGAATGCAGTGGCTACGATTGCGGCCGGAATCTCCGGAGGAACTGGATCAGGTAGATTGGCGAGGTCGATGGATAGATGAGGAAGATTATGACGAGGACGACGAGGACGGAGGGGACAGGCAGATGGAAGACTTTGATCCGGTATGCTCTCAACGTTCGTTCCTGTCGGCGTAATCAAACACCTCGCACAGGATGCAGTCGACGATGAAGACGATGAGGAGGAGGAGGAAGAGGAGGAAGACGACGATAGGGAAGCAATGCAAGGCCAGACGCGTCATGGCCATAGACAAGCGAATGTCCCTGTGACAGTGAGCCACGCAGTCCGAGCCGTTCCAATAGTCGTGGGAGACTCAAAGGCAGCCATTGTCACCATGACCCCAGGAAAGCTAAAGATTGTTCGACGGCCGGCAGAGATCATGGGGCTGGCTTAGTTGTCTACCTTTTGTTTTTGTTTTTCTGGTAACAGTTTCCGATAATCTACATAACAATGGTCAATCTAATCAGGTCCTTATCGATTTCATCACACGTGATTAAGATCACGTGCTACTAGCAAGCTCGGCATCAGCGTCTGAACAAGGCCGACCTTGCAAATTCCAAGCATCCCCTCAAGACTAGTCGACGCCATGGCCCGTACCAGTATGCCGCCCGTTCCGCTCTCACTCTTCTGGTTTCGTTGACGTGATTGCATAGACATCAGTTATGGCCTCAACCGCGGCCACCCCACCACGGCCATCCCCAAGACCGTCCGTCCCAGCCAGCGCAAGGGTTTGTTTCTTCGTTCGCGCCTGCTACGGAGATGTTGACAAGATCACAGGCGTTCAATCCACAAAAACGAAGTTCGTTCGGTCGATCGTTCGTGAGGTTGCCGGATTCTCTGCCTATGAGCGTCGGGTAATGGAGCTGTTGAGGAACTCCAAGGTGTGTCCCTCGAAGCAATCTTTCCTTCCTGCCTTACCATCCCGACCAATAGGACAAAAAGGCTCGCAAGCTCACCAAAAAGCGGGTGTGTATTATCTCATCAATCGCTTTGCTGCATCGTTCATCCTTTTCTCAGCTTGGGACATTGTTGCGCTCGAAGCGCAAGTTGGAGGAGCTGCAGAGTGTCATCCAGGAGAGCAGACGGGCGGGCCACTAGAGCGTTGGATTGCATCAATATGAACCCTATGCTGCCTTGTATTTCTCATGCGACTATGTGGGCCTGCACACGACTTTTTTGCTCCCTCTCTTCTCCGCCTCCAATAATCCGTGATGTCTGTTACGTTGTGATCAAAGTGCCGGCTATCGAGAATCTAGCCAATGTCTGTGACAGCGCACACGCTCGTAGAATGTTCCCTGACGTCGAAATGAATGGCAGTTTTATGTCTGCCTTGGAGTTTGCCTTTGTGAGCCTTGGTGGACAGACCAGAATCCTGCCCTTGTCGAATTGTCAATGTTGATCGGATGATCTTTGAGACTGGGTAAATGCAGAAACGTGAGGTCGTCCGGCGCGTTCGGGATGTGAAAAGTCACTGACAGAGATCTGACGCTGCTGACGCACACTGTCTGACCTACACAAGCCGAACCCCGACTGACTCCTTCGAGATCTTTTCCCTCGTACGACCCATATGCAGCAGAAAATTCCGTACGGTCGATCGGGGCCTTGGAGGCAGCACTAGGGAAGGCCTGCGGGCACCATTCTACTTCTGTTTCTTTCTTAGGCGGACGAATTGTGCCGGGATATCTAAGGCTCCAGATCGGCAGCTTCCAAATCGGGATGTGATGATGTACATGCTGACAATTTCCAAGTTCTGGTTGTGTTCCCGGCTCTTCTTCCTCTACTCTTCTTTTATGCTCAGCCCACCATCCTTCACGCGTGCGCGCTCGTCGTCGACGTCAAAGACTCTGTCTGTATGTACACGGAGAGCTGCCCAGGCACCTAACGATGCTCCCGAGTCCCCCATGTTGTACCTCGTTGCCTCTCGCATCCTGGATTGGACCCATCTTTCCTCACATTCCCGTCCCTCCCCCCATCTTGGGACTCCAGAACTCGTGCTCCCTCTTTCCACTCCAGCCTACAAAACTGCTTTCTCCAAAACGGACCTGGCGCCGCCCCCTGCGTCACAGTCCCGGTTTTCTTCCGTAAGTTCACAATGCTGATTGTACTGGCCACCAGACTGACTGCTGCGTTCGAAAGGCGCACCTGCCTGCAATCCTTGTTCTTATCTTATTCCCGCTCTCGACGGCGCTCGTTTTACTCAGTCTTACGACTCTGCCGATCACCGTTTCATGGCCGCACACCCTGCCCGATCTTGCTCAGCTTGGCAGGGAGCTCCACGGGTATTGTCAAAGCGGGCCGATTCAGACCGCCCATGTCGTAGCGGTCCTCTCCCTTACGGCGATATGGAAGCACGCATGGTCTGTTCCGGGTAGCGTCATATGGGTGCGCGCCTTCCGAATCCCTATCTGCCCAGGCAATTGCTGACCACCTTGTTACGTCAGAACGTCCTGGCTGGAGCGTTATTCTCACCCGCATTTGCGACAATCCTGCTGACGACACTGACGACGATCGGTTCTTTGTGTGCTACTCTCCTTGCTATGCCCCTAGGACCTGTCATAACCCGATTCTTCCCCCGTGCACTGGATGTGACGCGCCGTGCCCTCGACGGTTCTGACGCGTCGTCCTCGGACACGGACACGACTGCGCGTTCGCCCGCTTGGGTGCGACTGTGCGTGATGCGATTGATTGGCGTGGTGCCATGGTCTGGGATCAACATTGCATGCGGTGTCTGTGGTGTAACACTGTGGGACTGCGCAATGGGATGTTTCATTGGATCACTGCCGTGGACTGCGGTGACCTGTCAGGTCAGTCTTGCCCGTCTATCCTTTGCTGTGTGCTGATGTCTTGTTAGATCGGAGATATTCTCCAAACGGTTGCTTCGCATCCGTCCCCGACACCCCAGACCGTCTCATCTCTTCTCACTTCTCCGGAGATCATCATCAAGCTTGTACTTCTGTCATTCCTGTCTTTGGCTCCCGTTCTGGGTCGTAGCCATCTGCGCAGCTTTTTGACAGCTGAGGCTGAAAAGTCGTCTCCGAGCTCTGAAAAGCGTTCTGGCAGATGGAGTGTGGGATGGGTTCAAGATTGGCGAACGAAGATCCGCGGCAGCTCGCGTTCTCGAGAACCGTCGCTGGATGAACAGCTTTCGACGCTGGTTGATGAGAAACGGGTCCTGGAGGCTCGACAGTCATAAAGCTCGGCATTGATTGTTTTGTCCATCGGTTTTCGTGCTGTCCATACCACTTCGTTGCAGCGTTCGCTTTCTGCATCACATACCTCGCCATCTGCATGTCGCATTTATCACCCTATCTATCGGCTCCCATCTATCGTCCGTTACTTACGACTACGCCTCTTAATGTCAGTCCGGATCTTCACTATGTATTGAATACTACACCACCCTTCGCGTCCATATCATAGATGTTATACCACATAGTAAACTCAAATGTAATGCATTTCCCGCACCATCTCCACTCACGGATTCCATAACATCCAGCCCCTATCCCACTTCCTGCTTGCGAAGGTATCAGGCAGCTAGAATCTCTGTAGACCGCTCGTGTGCCCGTTGAGCCGCTTTATTTCGATCAGGATTCGATGCAAAAAATGTCAGTCTGTCGGTAGCCATTCATAGGGGTGTGTGATCTTTTCCCTGGCGATGCCCTCTGCCACGAAGCTCGATCAACCCTAGCTTTGTGCATCCGATCGCTGCAGACAACATGGACATCTCTGCGTTGACGTGGGGTAAGTCGAGACTGTGCCTTGGCGGTAAGTTGCATCACTGGTCGTATGCACCCTGGTCAGAAAATTTGTGCAAGCAGCCGAACAAGATCAAGCAGTACTTCGAGAGTAAGAGATGTCTCGGACGCAGGCGAAGAGAGGGTGTGCACTTGTGGAACGGCATTGAATGTGGCGGCGAATGTGTTGATCATGTTCTCGATAGCTAGCATTGATATGCGCCCGATACTGGTGGTACACAGATTATAATAGATAGATAAGTACGAGAAGATTGTATCGGTAGCAGATGTATGGTGTAGATGAGTCAAACAGTACAGGCACTATGTTAAGTCCAGTCAAACCCCCAATCTGAAAGTCATCAGTCCACCGCGGAAGAGCCGTCTCAAAGAATGCCCACCTTTTCTTGCTGTGCTCATAAACAACATAGGATATCGAAACCGCGGGCACCACTTTGGCCAGACTAGGGAGAAGACCGCGATAGAACCCGCGCCAGCCTTCGTGTTCCCAAGTTTTATAGACGACGTCCATGGGACCCGTATAAGTCTGAGGGTGACCGGAGGATCCTGACGCCTGTAGCCGGGTCCGGACCATATTCAATGGATACACGCTGGTGGCTCCCACACTGCCAGAGACGCTGCCGAACGCTAGGAGGGCCAGCACATTTGGCTCCTCCTTGCCTGTCGATCGCTGGTACGCAATCTTCAGCGCCTCGAATGTGCTCATGTCGATGGCGGAATATGGAAAAACGCCCACTAATCCGATCTGTAGCGACGTCATCAGATATGGGATGGGACAACATCAGAAAACACACCGTCAAGCCTCTGTAATATGCACGCATGCCTCCCAAAGACCACAGGTGTTTGGCAGCGGAGATGATTCTGCCTTGCTGAGAGAAGTTCGAGTTAATACAGAGGTGATGAGACGGCGTATATTCACTTTGAACAGGCCCTTTCCTTGACCTGTAGAGACGTTCAACAACAACCGCAGTAGGGGCAGGTAACGCAATCACCGTAATTAGCGGGATCGCGCGCTCGGCTCATCATTTGGGTCTTTGCGATGCTGGATTGGTAAACCTTGGCGAGGGACTACAAAGGGATTTACCTTCAGAGTTTCAATTGGATAGATGCCTGGTTTTAGACTGTCAGCATGTCCCGATGCGTGGAAACAGGCCATCGCCTACTGAGTTGACTGCATATGCCTCCGATCCCACCAGATAGGAAACGACTGGAAGCATGTATGTCCCGAGTGTCATCGACATGATCCCAGTACTTGGCGAAGGCGCGTTTCTACCAGTTCACCTCAGTCAGATCAGAGTTGACGAGAGCGAAATACGAACCGAGGACTCATAGGTGAAGAATTTGATAGCTGTGGACGCGTCAATGGCCGCGGAAGAGATGAGACAAGACGGATATATCTACCGGATTCAGGGAAGATCTTGGCCACCGAAAGACCGTTTCCCGTCCAGAAAGCCAACACGCCGCCTTCCGAGTAGATCCGTGCGATGGCGCCAGCGATGACTCGAGCGCCACCGAGAGACGGCGAGTTTAAAGGCACACCGCCAAGGTCAGGTGGACGCGTGATGAGAAAGATCTTGAGTCTGTCGAAAGGCGCTGTACAGGTTCGACTAACTGGGACGGATATCAGATTTCGTACAATGCGAACCAAGAATAACTCACCTGCGCCTGCGATACCACCCGCCAAAAGAAATTTGATGGCAGTGTGTCCGTCTAGCCATCCATGGTCATGCTGCCCGCCCTCAGCCGCGTCCTCGGTAGCTGGAGCGTGATTGGCAGTGCGCGGGAGAGCGTGCTCATTCGTTGATTGAGGACTTGGCCGGTGGTCTTCGGCACTCAAACTGACGTCACCTACTTCCTGTCAGCATGCAAATACTCGAGAGATTAATGGATGCACACCTTCCATCGTCACACGAGAAGCCCCGCGATAGTCGTCTCCCAAAAACCTCCTCGTCTCATAATAGCGATATATTTCAAGTGGCGAGGCCTTCTGAGGTAGCAGCAAAAGAAAATCGCGAAACTGGGCGAAGTTAATAGACTTTGACCCAGGCGAAGAAGTCAGAAAACCGATAAACTCTTCTAGTTTAGGCGCAGAGAGCGAAATTCCTTGAGTCGTGATTGAGCGCAGAATATCGACACGGTGTTTCAGACGACGAACCAACTGTCAACAGCGCTGATTTCAGCTCCTGCGCGTCAAGCCGCCCATTGCCGTCTAGATCCAACTCGTCGTGGAAGACGTGCCACAGCTCTGCGACGGGACATTCAGCCTGAGAAGAACGCCGCAGAAAAGGGAACCAACCTGTCTCTTTAGCCTCCGCATACTCTCTGAACTCCCTCCATCCGATGTTCATCGGCGACAACGATGAGCTGTGACCATCACATCTACGCAGGAGCTCCTTCTCGTACGCCCCCATCCGCCGTTGAGCCGCCTCGGGGCTGAGCCCGCCGTCATCGCCTCGCCGCCTTTCTGCGCACTGCGCGCTATCGTGTAGAGCCGCGAGTTGTTGCCACAAAGCTTTCAGACGCGTTTTACGGTTTTCGCGTCCCTCTAGTTCTCTAAATCCGTCAAGCGTTCTCGCCTGGCTCGGGTCACCACCCATCGACGCGGAGGTTCAGTGTCTGTGTCGGTGAAGGCTCAGCCTATAGATGCATTGGAACAGAGAGTTGGAGTGCAAGGTTGACGTATTTGCAATGCATCAATCGGGTCACCACGTCTGTCTCCGGGCCGAGGAAACTAAAAATAGGGGTACTGTAGTGTAATCCGATGCAGCCTGTGAGTTAATCGCTGATGTCGACAACGTCGAGGAGGCGATACATATTCATTTGAACTCGTACGTACGTACAGATACATAACTCTGATGGCTACATTGAGTAAATGGACCTACACAAATGGGCCACATTCTCATCCTGAATCAAGGTAACCAGACCCGAAAGCGCTGCCCCGCACGAGATCTAATCGAGCGACCCCAATCTTTGAGCTTCTGCCACCATGAGCGATTCCCAGATTTCTCTACGGTGGCGAGTTTTAAGTCGACGTAGGTGGACGATGTCAAGATTGAGGAACAGTGTGAAAAGGACTGGTTTTGCGACGACATGCCTGACGGTCGAGGCTGGAGAAATGCGTTTAGAGTTGCTATGAGCGGGTGCTTCGAGGATGCTGACCTGGTATTTGGGCAAGTGTGTAGGTTCTCGTCCTTTGGGTGGGGTAGGAGGTCGGTAGGTCTGGGAGTCGTGAGCCATGATCGACCTCAACTGCAAGGAAACACGCACTTGCACCCGGAAAAAGCTCGTTCTGACGTATACAGGCGGTGCTATCCGTGGCACTTGTAGAGCACCTGAGACCAGCTCATTTCGATGTCTCGGCAGTGTGTGTACAGAGGACAATGAGGAATTAGGATGTTTGGAGAACGAGTCAGCCACGCTGCCCGGCACGTCTTCTGGGTAGCCACTAGCATCTCCAAACGACATGCGTTCGCGGAAGCCTGCCGCTGGAGAAGGTGGAGGAGAAGGAATGTAAGCAGGGACTGGTTTTCTGTAGCTCATGTCCCGAGGCATGTTGAGAAAGAGAAGAAGCGCAAGAATAAGCCCAAAGAGAAGATGTAGCGTTCGGTCCAGGAGCTCAGGGCCTGGGGTCGAGATAAAGAGTGGCATAGACTTTATGCTTGACGCGCCCTTTAAAAGGCAGATTCTTGAGCACATGTTGGGCCGCCGGCTCGTGCGTGGTGGGACAGCCTCGAGTTCATGTCCGAGTGAGATGGTGATTACGATGGCGCCGTGCACTTCCGTCACGGTCTTCGCGACGATGTCATTGAGATCCTTGAGGATGTGTTCAAGCAGGTTGAAGTCTACTCGAGTCTCATTAAGTCAAATGTCAATCACGTGACCATAGAACACTCGAATCAAGGGACCCTGCACTCAAAATAGCACTTACTATACATGGCAGGAAGACTGACTTACCCTTACTATACTCTTGCTCTACCGACTAGACGCCGAAGCTGCACATCGAAGACGACTCACTGGCCAAGTTGAATCAGAACCGTGCCAGAGCGAGAGCGCAGGAAAGGGATCAATTCAACCTCAAACCTTGCCGTAAGCAGTCTGTTAAAAGGTATAGGCGTCATCATGACATTGGTCACAAGTTTGTTTCCGAAGTTATGATGAGTGTCTCGGCGGCGGAGGACTGTTTAACCTTCTATCTCCTGCATGTCTTCTGCTATATCCACTGAAGAGGCGGATACACCTTCCAACCAGACACTGCATGAAGAGAACCTGACGGAAAAACACGAACGCAGCCCAACCCCGACGGAAACTCACACCGGGAATGAGCTCGAAAAGGCCCAAGACTCGGAGGATGATTCGTTTCTCGTCAAGCTCGATCCCTCTGAGGACCCAGTGCTATTCTCGCCATTCAAAAAGTGGCTCGTCATCATGGTCATTTCGGCGGGATCGTTCTGTGTGACATGTGCATCGTCTATGGTGCGTCATTCTCATTCTCCTGTGATCCTCACCTCACTCCGGCTATCGTAGGCCTCGTTCACCGAGCAAGCCCTCGCCGAAGAATTCCATGTATCCCGGGAGCCGACCATCCTCATGATCAGTCTCTTTGTGCTTGGGCTCGGGGTGGGTCCGTTGATTACCGGACCGTTCTCGGAGGTAAGCAATGCCCGCGAAACGCGTTGCACCAGGTGATCCTTTGTCTGTTTAGGTTTATGGGCGCTCGATCATCTACCAAGTCTCTTACGTGTTACTGGTTTTATTCAGTCTTCCGGTGGTCTTTGCACCGGATTTGGGTGCGTTTTTCCTGGTTCAGCATCACGATATTGAAGACTCGCGTCGCAGGTGTCGCGCTTACGTTCCGTTTCTTACTCGGTGCGGCTGGAGCGTCTTTCCTCAGTGTTGCCGGAGGAAGCATAGCAGACTTGTTCTCCGGTCCACAGGTCAGAATGTCAGTCGAGTTCGGTGAACTGGTTACGTCTGTCTTCCTGATCGATACCTCAGGCCCATGGCAGCTTATACCATGTCTCCGGTGAGCAAGGCCTTTCTGTGAGGCTCCCGAAGGCTGTTATGTACTGAAGGTACACAGTTCTTGGGCCCAGGTCTGTACACGATCAGACAGTCGGTGTACGTGCTGATTGTGCCTAGTCTTCGGGCCATTATTGTCTGGTTTCATCAATCAGGTTTGTGGCTGTTCCGAATGTGGAAACTTTCCCTCATTCACGACTGCTAGAATTTGTACTGGAGATGGACGTATCGGATCTTGATTATTTGGAGCTTTGTCCAACTTATTGCCATTTTCCTGGTTTGTTTTCTATCTTCAAGTATCATATCACCCCATTGAAACGTTCGATGCAGTTTGTGCCAGAAACGTATGCCCCTGTCCTTCTGCGAAGAAAGTCGCGCCGGTACGAGACTTGGCTTCTGTCCATCTATCCGCTAAACTCTGACAGACTTCGCAAAGAAACCGGCGATGAGCGGTACTGGGCGCCACTGGATCGGCATGAAATAAATTTTGCTTGGTCGCTTCTGCTCAGTTGTTATGTTCCTTTCAGTATGAGCCACTCGACTCCCTTCATTTTCGCGATGTTAAACTTGTTCTTTAGAGCTTCTGATGTTCGACAGAATGGCCCTTCTGCTCGATACCTGGTCTGGTCGTGCCTTTGGAGCAGCCGGGTACATGCTGACAGCTCTCTGATTAGGACTGCTCTGCTTCTCGGAATCTTGTACCTAATGTTCCAGGCCTTTCCGATCATATTCGAACAAGGGCACCACTTCAACGTTCAGAGCACCGGCCTCACCTTTCTGGGCATCGGCATCGGCATGGTCGCGGGTCTTTGTACACAGCCATACTGGGACAAGCAAGTCTCAGCCTAGCTTCCGCGTCTAGTGTATTGGCTAAACACAAATACAGACACCATGCCAGAGCGGCTGCTGCCAATGGGGGCAAGGCGCCTCCCGAGACGTTGCTCGTCATGGGGCAAGTCGGGGGAATCATGGTTCCGCTGTGTATGTCCATTCTCGTGACTGTTTAGGACAACTAAAATCTGGTACAGCCTTGTATTGGTTTGCATTCACGACATATCCGCGCGTGCATTGGGTTGTGCCCATTATCGCCTCAATTCCCTTTGGCACAGGGACCTTCTTCGTGTTCACGGCAACGTTCACGTATCTTGTCACTGTAGGTCCATATCCTGGTGTCTCTTATGTGGTTTGATGTGCATTGGCAGGCGTATCGTCCAATTGCGGCCAGTGCCATGGCCGCAAACAGCGCTCTCCGCTCAAGTTTTGCTGCCGCCTTTCCGCTCTTTGCTGGCGCCATGTACAACAAATTGGGAACTGTGGGTGCAACGGCGCTCCTTGCAGGCCTGGCCACCATCATGGTGCCTCTCCCGTAAGTCACTGTTCACTTTTCCGTGACTGCATTTATAATACCCTTGCGACAGGTTCATTTTTTATCGCATGGGTCCTGAGTTGAGGGCCAAGTCCCGTTTCGCAGTATAAAAGGGTACTACAGCTGTTATTTTCAAGCATCCACAGCATCAGTAGACAGACAGTGCATCCCATACATATCCACCAACATCATTCGAGGTATTCAATTTTTTTTGCGCAATCTGAGACTGGCAGGGCATCCAAACAAAAGCGGGTGCATCTATGAGTGCTGGTCATCTTGCAAACTGATGAGAGTTCGAAACAGAAGCCACTATCAACTGTCTGAGGTGGTTCATGTGACAATCAACCCAAGAATACAAGTCAAGAAGAAAAGTGAATTCCAAGCCTGGAGAATACAACACTAGTAGTTACAGTAAATATACCCAGCCCTGGTCAAAGTCATATCTACCAGGAGTCACAAGGCTATGTACCATATGGAACACTCACTGGTCATGAGCTTTGGTACAACCTTCCAAAACACATACTGGAAGAGAAGCGCTCAGCGCGGCAGTCTGGGCTGCTGCATGTGACAGCCGCCAGGTCACATGAGCATGATCACATGCCGGATCCCAGGCTGATTGGTCTAAAGCAGGGGCTCCCCTGACACATTTTGTCATGGCCTTTGTACTTATTGTTCCTATTGTTCTTGTTTGTTCCTGTATCAGATACATAGTGGCACCTGGTAAGGAGAATCCCTAATACAGTTTCTCTTTGGATTCTCCCTTGCCAGGTATGCTGGTGAAATGCTGCAGTGTTCGCCTATAGGTTTAAGGCCTATAGGCTTATAGGCCTATTTAAGGCCTATAGGGTCACCAAGAGCATCTAATAGGCCTATAATAGGCCTATAGGCCACATGAGGTCCCAACACGTGATCAATTAATTAAAATTAATGCATTGTATGATCGATTCCTGAGTATCGGCGCATCACGCTGAGTATGTTACTTAGCATTCGACAAATTCCCCCATGGAAACCGCTTACACTCAAGATCCTATTTGGCAAAGCCACCAAGCCACGGCTCCACAAGCCATCGCGCCATGTCATGGAGGAGGAAAGACTCATGGGGGAACTTGTTAATGAAGTGGAGGATGCGATTCCTGATGATGGTGCCATTAAAATCGACTTGTCAGACAAGTTCCAGCTCTAGTTAATCTTGTACAACACTCTTTTTTTGGTATTGATTGGGCACATTTTTGATCACGTGCAAATTTTAAGCCCTATAAACAGGCCTATAGCCCCCCGGAGGTGCATTTAAGGCCTATAGGACAAACACTGAAATGCTGAGGGCGTGCTCACAAGTGAATCTACTATGAAAGTAAACCCAAATGTAGACACATTCACACTCCTTGTAATCAGCTTCTCAGTGTGTGAAAGATGTGAGGGCTTTGGGGTGGACAGAGCACCAGTATCACAACTCTCAATAGACACAGATCAATAGTCGCGGAAGACAAAGTCGACAACAAGAATTTATATATAGCAAAACAATGGTGTCTCAACCAGTATCTTCTATACAGTCAAAACCAACACTAATCCAACCACAACCAACAATATCACAAGTCAGAGCTTAATACAAAGTATTAAGATCCCTTGTAGCGACAGCGTCCCGATGGTGACGCAAAGCCCAAATATCGAGTCAACGCACTGCCAACCAATACAACCAAGATACTGAGTCGATGCACTGCCAACTAGTAGAACCAAAATGTCAAGTCGACACACTGTCAACTGACACAGCCAAAGTACTGAGTCAACACACTGCCAACTAGTAAAACCAAAATGCCACGTCGACGCACTGCCAACTAACAGCCAATATCCAAATGTCCAAAACCTGAGCACAACTTGTTGATACACTGCCAAGCAAGAAGTGTGGAACCAAAGTTCTCAAGTCAGCGCACTGCCAACTGACCAAAACTACCCGAGCACAACTAGTCGATGCACTGCCAAGCTAGAGGTGTGGAAACAATATCAACAAAGCCCAAAGGCAACGACACTAAGTGCTGCAACAAAACCAGAAGTGGTGAATCCAACTTTCTGATATCTCAAACTCAAACTCAAATCACAGTAGCTACAAGTGCTCAGGGAGCAACTCGTCGCAACCGGGCAGGGGTAACAGAACTTCTTAGGGCAGAATCACGCGACACGCAAATTGTACAAAACAATCTGATATGGGTATGATTCACAGTCCGGGGGAAAGCTCCCCAATACAAAGAAACAACGCGCTACTTATACTGTCTACGACAGTGCTTAGTAAAGTCCTTGTAAGGGCAACCTCGAGACCCGATCTCAGAGTTCTGGCAAGGGAGAATCCAAAGTGTTAATAGTGGTAGCTAGGTACAAGACCGGCATTGTGACAATCAACCCAAAAACAAAGTCGAAAAGAGAAGTGAATTCGAAGACTGGGGAATACAACCAAGTAGCTACAGTATTTATACCCAAATCCAGTCTGAGTCATATCTACAACTAATGAGTCATAAGGCTATGTACCGCATGGAACACTGGTCATGGGTTGTAATAGAACCTTCCAGAGCATATGTTGCGCAGCCTTGAATCGATAAGGATAATCCCTCGAACCCCTAGCCCGGGCCATCTGATGCCGGGATCCGTGATAAGATAAGATCGTCGAAGATAAGATGAAAAAGTGGCCGAACTATGACATTACCCCCTCTCTAGGGTCAATGTCCTCATCGACTAGGCCAATGGGCGTGAAGACGTTCTCGTAAGGGTCAAAGAGTTGTCGTTGGGGATAGGGGAGGCGCTCATCCCTGGGTTTATAGCGATGAATAAGATAGTCCCAGTGTCCAGCTTCGAGAGTTGGTAGGAGGCGAATGCGTGTGTCTGGGTTGGATTGTTTCCTCTGCCAGTCTCTCAGGACGTCCTTCGCGTGGGTAAGGTGGCGTGATGGTTCCCAGGTGTTCTCGCTGTGCGGCCATCCCTTCCATTTGACCAAGTACTGTTTTCCTCGGCCGACTTTTCGCTCTTTCACGATTTCTTCGACTTCCCACTCCTCTGCTCCTCCGATCATCTTGGCTACGGGTCTCTTCTCTCGGCGATGGGGGGGTGGTTCGTGATAGGGTGTCAACAGTGATTCGTTGAACACGGGGTGTCTTCGGTCCGTATCCGGCAGATTCAGCTTCCATGCGGCCGCTCCAACCTTCTCCAGTATCTCGTATGGTCCTAATCTCTTGTTGCTCATCTTCTTTGATGGTCTGTCCGTCTCGATATTTTCCCCTTCTATGTACACCTTCATCCCAACCTTCAACTCCGGAACTTCTTTTCTTTGTTTATCGTAGTATTTTTTCATTTTTTCTTTTGCTTTTTCCAATGCTGCTTTTGCTTCGTCTTGTATTTCTTTGATTCTTTTTACAAATTCCTCCGCCGACTCGTTTCTCGATTCCATCCGCTGCTCTACTCCCTTCCATGGGTGATATCCGTGATTGGCGTAGAATGGTGATATTTTGGTAGACGTGTTCATTTTGTCGTTGTATGCGAATTCCGCCATTCCCAGCCACTCCGACCAGTCCGTCTGATGGTAGTTGACGTATATGCGGAGATAGTGCTCGATCTCCTGATTCATGCGCTCGGTTTGCCCATCCGTGATCGGGTGATATGCGGTCCCCGGGTTCATCTCCACGCCCAACATCCGGTTCGTCTCCTTCATGAAGCCCTTGATGTATCGTGAGTCCCTATCGGTGATGATTTTGCGAGGGATCCCGTGATAACGGAAAACCCGGTCCCTTGTCAACCGTGCTACTCCTTCGCTGCTGATGTCAGTACTAATGGGTTCGACATGGATCATTTTGGTGAAGGTGTCACACCACACATGGATTGCATCATACCCGTTACTGACCGGTAGGGGTCCGATCTGATCCATGGAGATGATTTCCCATGGTGCGTTTGGAACCGCATGCGGGTGTAGGGTCCCCGTTCTCGCCCTTCTGGTCTTGGTCCGTTGGCATGCCTCGCACGTCTGGATGTATTTCCGAATTTGGTTCCCCATCCTTGGCCACCAGTAGTTCCTTTCCACCATCTCCTGCGTTCGGTTGATCCCTGCATGTCCGACCAGGGGTGTGTCGTGGTGTAGCCCAATGATCTTGTCTCGCAGTTCCTCGTCTCTTGGTACGTAGAGCTTTCCATGGTACGTGATGAGCCCGTCTTCCTTTTTCCATCCAGTGAGTGACTTCTCCAAGGCTGCCTTGACGCTTCCATCAATTGATCGAGTGGCCTTGATCTCATCGATTAGCTGCTGATCCTGCCCCTCAAATGTGACTTCTTGTGATCGGAAGAACTCAGGCTTCAGTAACGTGACGTCCTTGTTGTCGTTTTTGCCCTGATCGTGATCCGCTCGTCGAGATAGGAGATCCGCCTTGCGGTTGAGTGCGCCGGGCCGGTGTCGTAGGGTGAAATCAAACTCCGCTAGCTCCGTGATCCATCATGCTTGCTGTCGGTTGAGTTTCTGCGGTTTCCGGAAGTACTCGAGATTCTGATGATCGGTGAAGATTTCAAACGTTTCCGTGGCCCCCAGCAGTAATTGCCTCCATTCGTCTAACGATAGCATGATGGCGAGCATTTCCTTGTCGTAGATCTCATAATTTCGCTCGGTTTTGGTCAATGCGTGCGAAATAAATGCGATTGGGCGCCAAATGCCGTCTTGATTTTGGCTCAAAACAGATCCTGTTGCCCCTTCCGAAGCATCGGCTTCCAGACGATATTGGCCGGTGTCGTTTGGCAGTGCTAAGACCGCATCCTCCGCGATTCTCTTCTTCAGCCCATTGAATGCCGCATGCTCATCCTGTCCCCATGACCATCCAGCCTTTCCTGTCAGTCGTGTCAGCGGCTTGGCTACCTCCGCATATCCCCGAACGAAGCGGCGATAGAAGTTTGTGAATCCGAGGAAGGCTTGGACCTGTTTGACGCTCTTTGGTTCTGGCCATTCCATCACGCCCTTGATCTTGACTGGATCCATCCGCATCGAATTGTGCCCAATAATTACACCCAGATATTCGATTTCTGTGCGTTCGAACTCGCACTTTTCGGGTTTCAGGTACAACTTGTGTTTTTGGAGCAATTCGAGTACTCGTTTCGTGATCCGCCAATGTTCGTCCAAGGTTTCTGTGAAGATCAGAATATCGTCAAGATAAACTACCACATGGCCCTCGTTGATCAGTTCTCGAAGTATGTCGTTCATCATGTTTTGGAAGGTGGCCGGAGAATTCGTGAGGCCAAAGAACATGACCAAGGGCTCATACAGCCCACGGTTTGTGCGGAACGCAGCCTTCCATTCGTCGCCCTCTTTGATCCGTACGTTGTTGTATCCCCACCGGATGTCAAGCTTTGTGAAGAACTTGGCGCCGCATAGATTATGGACCAGTTCGGAGATCAGCGGCAGCGGGTATCGATTTCGGATTGTCATCTCGTTCAACTTCCGATAATCTTGGACGGGACGTAGCGAGCCATCCTTTTTCTTGAAAAAGAAGAATGCTGACGCCATGGGTGATTTTGATGGCCTGATCCGTCCACTGGCCAGGTTCTCTTGCAAGAACTCGTCGAGCTTGACCTGCTCGTTCCGCGATAAGGGGTACACCTTGCAGTCCACCGCTTTGGAGCCAGGTTTGAGTTCAATCGCATGATCCCATGCTTGTCGATCCGGTAGCGAGTCGAACGATTCCTTGGCAAATACTTTGACGAATTCCCGATATTGATCCGGAATCTTCCCTTTGGTCATTCTCTCCTTCTCCTTTTCCGCTTCTTCTGCGAATTTCTGCGCCGGCATTTCCTTCAGCCGTAAATCCACTTCCTTCCCAAAGTCGACCAACAGGATCGATTCTCCCTCCTCCAGATCCGGTGCGTCCGCGTCCAGGTCAATTGCGTCCATGTCGATCATTGCTTGGTGCTCCTCGTGACCCCTCATGTGACACCGTTCTGGGCATCGGCTGAATCTCATCGTCTGCTCTTGCCAGTCCACCTCCGGGTTGTGTTCCGTCAGCCAATCAAGGCCAATGAAGATCCGGGCCTTCCCTAGACACGTCAGAAGGAACGTGCGTGTCTCCTCATGAGGACCGATTCTCATCCTTAGGTCGACATAATGCGTGATCCGACCGCTGATGTTCTCGGTGTTGTCGGCGTTACGAGCCACAATAGGTTGTGGAAGCTCTTGGATATCCAGCTTCTCTGCCCGTGCATAGTCGGTATCGATGCAACAGGTACTGCAGCCGCTATCGAGCAGCGCCCTGACTCCGCGTGTTTTCCCCGAGTCCAGACCCGTGATCTGGACATATACGTCCATCGAATGCCTCTTTCTTTCGGCCTGGTAATTGCGCAATTCCTGCGCCAATCTGCTGGACTGGGGGCCCTTCTGTTTCTCGGCCGCCAATTTTCTCTGGATGGCATCTGGCACCTTGGTGCGTTTGGGTGCTTCTGGAACCTCGATTTTGGCAGATTCCTTAGGCGCTTCCTCCTTTTTCAAGGATTGAGCCTCCGGAGCAATGCTCCCCTTTTCGGTCTTTGTTGACGTGGTTCCTTCTCCACGAGCCATAAATACGTAGGAGTCCAAAAATAATTTGTCCGCAGCCGCTATCTTCTGATCCTTTTTATCTTGTAAATATTTTCTATTTAAAGCTATCTTTTCCTTACGTTCCTTTTCTATTTCGGCAACAAGAAAATCGTGAATATTTGTACGTAGTGAGTTGGGGAGCGTGTATGTATGATGAGGCATATTGTTCGTATCTTTAATTGAAACAAGTACAGAAAAACGTCCATAGTCCGGGCGCTCCACCTCCTTGGCTAGAGGAGTGGAGCGCTTCAAAAACCCTTCTTGCGCAGCTTCTCAGCGATCTCCTTGAGGAACTCGTTGTCCTTGTCCCCGTTCTCGATCTCTTCCAGCATTGTGGCCCGATTGAAGAATGTGCGCTTCTTCCTTGGCTCCGGACAGTTCCGCGCAATGTGCCCAGGCTGTTGACAGTTGTAGCAGATGATATTGCGGCTGCGGGTATGGGTGCGATCGATTTCCATCGGAACTGGCTCGTTGGCAGTGGGTCGGGTCGGAGCGGGTGCAGGCGTCGTTGGAGCAGCCTGAGGGCGGAATTGGGGAGGTGGTCGTTGCGTGGGGTGCCCGTACGATGCCTTGCGCAGCTGGTCACGAAGAGCGTTCGCCTCAATGTTGACACACCAGTCCTTGAAGGCGCCATACACCTTGGGCAGAGGAACACCAGTGTTATAGAGGCGACTGGCGATCTCGCTACTGAGCCCACGCTCGAGGAACTCGATGAGGATATTGTCTTGATCCCCCTTCTTGTACTCGCCCTTGTCATCGGTCGAGGTGACCACGTTGTATCCCGCGTCCGCAGCCAGCATCTCGAAGTCAGAGATATAATCCGCGAAGGATCGTCTATTCTGGCGTAGAGCCATAAGTCGAGCGGCGGCAACTTGCTCCGCGTTGGAATCCCCAAAGGCCCTCTGAAGCTCCTCCAAGAAGGTTGCCGAGGTGACCCCAGCCTTTATCCCATTAAGGCTCTCGAAGTTGCGCTGTTTCCAGTTCATTGCCCATCTTGAGGCGGCACAGCTCGTGCCAGCCTCGTTGCGGAGGTACGAGAGGATGAAGAGGATTTTTGTCTCGTCCTGCAAGAATTCCGACCGATAGGCACCGATGTAGGTGGTGCATGAGTCCACGAAGCCCATATATCTGGACTTGTCCCCATCGAAGTAGGGGGGTTGGCGGCGAGGGTGATGCGGTGATGTCCTGACATGGTACGGGCAGGTGTGGTAGGTGGGGCTGAAGGTGGTTGTTCGGAGGGCAGTTCGTCGAGGTCGGGGATCTTGTCTTCAGGCGGCGGGAGGGCAAGATAGGGGTTGGAGGGCCCGGGTTCGTTTTGATGCGCCAGATCAGGTGACGATGGTACGATGGGAGGAGGGGATGGACTCCCAGACGATGATGGGAATCGGTACGAAATGGTGAATTCGTGTGCTGTACAAGCACTCGAGGGAGGGTTCTTTTGCTAGCAAAAAGATCCCGGGCCTAGCTCTTCACGTGCCCGATGATCCCGAGGTGCGTTTTCCCGAAGGTCTCCGCAGCACTCCTTGTAGCTACCGTAAGGCTTGGGTCGGGCTCAACGTTACCCGTGGCCTGGTGCTGTTTGCTTGATATGAACCCTTCACTGCGATAGTGGAGGACGACTAGATGATTCGGTAAAAGGGTAAGTTGGTTGATAAGGGTTAAGAGGATATAGCGGGCGTAGCGGTGCGGGATGCAGGGTAAGAGGTATGAGGTAGGAGGGTATGAGGGGAGTCTTCGAATTATGTGACAATCAACCCAAAAACAAAGTCGAAAAGAGAAGTGAATTCGAAGACTGGGGAATACAACCAAGTAGCTACAGTATTTATACCCAAATCCAGTCTGAGTCATATCTACAACTAATGAGTCATAAGGCTATGTACCGCATGGAACACTGGTCATGGGTTGTAATAGAACCTTCCGGAGCATATGTTGCGCAGCCTTGAATCGATAAGGATAATCCCTCGAACCCCTAGCCCGGGCCATCTGATGCCGGGATCTGTGATAAGATAAGATCGTCGAAGATAAGATGAAAAAGTGGCCGAACTATGACAGGCATACCTGGCAAGGGAGAATCCAAAGAGAAACCGTGTTGGGGATTCTCCTCGCCAGGCGCCACTATTTATATGATACAAGAACAATAGAGCACGCAGCAACAAACAAAGAATAATGGGAACAATAAGTACAACGGCCATGACAGAACAATGGGATGCGGAGACAATAGGAACAATGGGCAGCTGACCATGTGCCCATCAGAGAGCAGCGCTTGGCGCGGCAGTCCGGGCTGCGATACGTGACAGCTGACAGGTCACGCGAGCGCGATCAGATGCTCGATCAAAGGCAGAACGGTCCGAAGCGGGGGTTCCCCTGACAAGAATCCAAAGATGAATAATAGTGGTAGCTAGGTACAAGACTGGCATACCTGGCAAGGGAGAATCCAAAGAGAAACCGTGTTGGGGATTCTCCTTGCCAGGCGCCACTATTTATATGGTACAAGAACAATAGACCGCGCAGCAACAAACAAAGAACAATGGGAACAATAAGTACAATGGCCATGACAGAACAATAGGAAACGGTGACAATAGGAACAATGGCACCACCTGCCATCAGAGAGAAGCGCTCGGCGCAGCGGTCCGGGCCGCTGCGCGTGACAGCTGACAGGTCACCCGAGCGCGATTGCATGCCAAATCCCAGGCTGATCAGTCTGAAGCGGGAGTTCCCCTGACATTACCCCCCCCCTTGAATTGCGGCACCTCGACGCAGCGTGCGGATCGTAGCAGAGGGGTGCTGGAAAGAGAGGGAGTCAAAGACAGTGGCAGCAATGACATGTGGCTTGCCGGGGTATTTGCGGTAGAACGCCGCTACAGCATCCTCTGCAAAGATATCAGCGTGCTTAACCCACTGGTCGTGGGATGGATCATAGCCTTTCCATCGCACAAAGAACCAAACGCTGCGGTAGCGCATCTTGGCATCCAGTATTTCTTCAACTTCCCACTCCTTGCCAGGCCCTTGACCCATGACTGGCGGTGGCTCCTCGCGTACAGGGCATGTTGGGAATGGGTTGTCCTCGGCAAGTTGGAGCTTAACAACAGGGAAGACCGGGTGGAGACGAGCAAGGCGGCGAGGGAGATCAACCTTGTAGGCGCCATGCCCGATGACCTGGGTGACTTTGAAGGGACCCAGACGTCAATGGGAGAGTTTGACGGACGGGCGTGTCGTTGCTATATCAGATGCATCAAGCCAAACTCGATCTCCGACCTTGATGTCAGGAGCTGGGGTCCTTCGGCAGTCGTAGTACTGCTTGTACTCCTCTTTAGCCTTCACTAGCGCAGACTTGGCTTCGGCCACCCCGGAAGCAATTCGGTCGCGGAACTCGTTTGCCGATTCGCTCACAGCCAAGTACAGCCCGTTCGGCTCAAAGCCCATACAAGGGAGCCGACCAGTGTCCGTCATGAACAGGACTTGTTGCGTCGAGGAGTGGACGTGATTGTTGTAAGCAAACTCTGCGGCGGGGAGCAGCTCGTCCCAGTCGTCCTGGCTGTAGCTGGTGAAGATTCAGAGAAACTGCTCAAGCTCCTGATTGACACGCTCGGTCTGCCCGTCAGTCTGCGGGTGGTAAGCAGTGGACATGGCTGGCGAGACACCGACCAGCTTCCACAGCTCCTGGGTGAAGTCCGCTATGAACTGAGAGCCCCGGTCAGAGACATACTTGGTGGGGAGCCCATGGTGGCGCCAGACGTGCTTGTAGAAGAGCCGGGCTGCACCTTCACCAGAGAGAAGGCTGTGGCACTCAATAAAGTGGGCACGCTTCCCAAGCATGTCAACAACAACCATGATAGCGTCATATCTGTGGGCATCTGGCAGTTGCATGATGAAATTGACCGACACCGCTTCCCAGCGCTCTGAGGGGACCTCTGTGGGATGGAGTTCCCCAATTGGGAGTTGACGGAGCGCCTTGGTTTGGCAGCACAGGTCGCAGGTGGCCACATACCGGCCGATGTGTCGGGACATCTGGGGCCACCAGTAGTTCCGGGAGACGAGCTCCAACGTCTTGAAGCGGCCAGCATGCCCTGCGACGCGAGTATCGTGGTGCTGCTCGAGGATGCGTCGGCAGAGGTCGTTGTTGCGTGGAACTACCAGTTTGCCTCGGAAGTAGAGCAGGCCGCCCTCTTTTCGCCACTCCACAGCCCAAGCAGAGCGAACTCCGCGTTCCTTGAGGAGCTCACGTGCTGCCAACACGATGGGCTCCTCCATGTCGGAGGTACCGGCGAGGGCCTCCCGGATGTCGCGCAAGAGAGGGGTCCCAGGTCCAGAGACAGTGAGACCCTCGAGGGCCCGGACGTGGAACAGCTCCGGGCAAAGCAGCGTGACGTCTGCGTTGTCCGAAGCAACTCCATGGTTGGGGCGGCGCAAGAGAGCATCCGGGCAACCCATGAGGCGGCCAGGTTGGTGATGCAGGGTGAAGTCAAAGCAAGACAGATAGAGGTGTTGGGGAAAATGGGTCAAGGGGGTCGATTAGGCAATGATAGAGTAGTTTGCAATAGCAATGAGGAATAAACTTGAATTGCTTTAGGGCAAACTGATGCCCGTACACTACATACAAGCTTAGTTATATAGTAGTAATACTAGTAATCTAGAATATTCTTCTATTTACCGGTATATGACTAAAGACAATTATCTAATGATCTGGAACGTTCCGGGACAGCCAAGCTGCATCCCGGGAATACTACTGAAATTCAACAAGAGGGACCAGCGGGCCTGGTGACGATTGAGGTTCTGGGCCTTCCGGAAATACTCCAGATTCTTGTGGTCGGTCCAGATCTCAACGGGATGCTCGGCACCCTCAAGAAGTGTCGCCACTCCTCCAAGGCGCGGACAATGGCAAGCATTTCCTTGTCGTGGATTTCATAGTTCCGCTGGACCTTGTTAAGACTCTTCAAGAAGAAGGCGACCGGGTGCCATTTGTCATCCACGGGGGACTGCTGCGAGATGACAGTGCCGGTCGCAAAGTCCGAACTGTCTGCTTTGAGGCGGTAAGACCGGGAAGCATCCAGGAGCTGCAGGACTGGGGTAGAGGTAACGGCGTTCTTCAGCGCAAGAAACGCAGCCTCCTCGTTGGTGCCCCAAGTCCATGCCACATCCTTCTTCGTGAGATCAAAAAGAGGACAGGCGACGTGCGAAAAGTCCCAGACAAACCTCCGGTAGAAGTTAGTGAAGCTGAGGAACTGCTGCACTTCCTTCTTGTTAACCGGAGCTGGCCACTCCGCCACACCTGCAACTTTGACTGGGTCCATCTCCACATGGTTGTGTGAAATGATCACCCCAAGGTATTCGATCGACGACATCTCAAATTTGCATTTCTCCGTGTGAAGGTAGAGCTTGTTCTCGCGGAGACGTCGAAGGACTTTGTTCACAATTTCCTGGTGATGGTGGATATTGGAATGCGCGATGAGAATGTCGTTGAGGTACACCATAACGTCGCCAGAGAGGATGAGGTCCTGAAGTATGTCATTCATCATCGTCTGGAACGTTGCGGGGGAATTGGTCAGGCCAAAATACATCACCAACGGCTCAAAGAGCCTGCGGTTTGTCCGAAACGCCGCCTTCCACTCATCGCCTTGACAAATGTGCACATTGTTGAAGCCTCAGCGAACGTCGAGTTTGGTGAAGAACCGAGCTCCCTTGAGCTTGTTGATGAGATCATTGATCAGGGGGAGTGGGTAGCGGTTCTTCACTGTCATTGCGTTCAGTGCTCGGTAATCTTGGACAAACCGTAAGCTGCCATCTTTCTTCTTCATGAAGAAGACGGGGGATGCCATGGGCAATTTCGACGGCCAAATCCTGCCAAAGCCATGCCCTCCTCAATGAATTTGTCGAGTTGCTTCTGTTCAAGAGGGGAGATGGGGTAGACCTTACAGTTGGTCGGCTTCGCGTCAGGGACCAGTTCAATGGCATGATCCCATGGGCATCGCTCTGGCAGGTTGTCGAAGGACTCCTTGCTGAAAACATCCTCGAACTTGCGGGCCCACTCGGGGATGGAATCCTGAGGAGGTGCAGAGTTCTTGGCAAACACCTCGGCAAGTCACTGAGAGACGGTGCTAGTGGCTCGGATGTCTTCAGAAGGGTTGAAGCGGGTGTAAAAGATACGGTCACCGGCTTCCAAGGAGTCATTGTCTTCTTCGACGTCTTCAGGGTTGTAATTGTCCGAATCTGGCAAAAGCTCCGGTATCTCTTCGTCCTCGTGGTCCTCAATGTCGACAGCGCAGATTGATGGAACTGGGCCTTGGCGGATGGTTCGAAGCATCCGGGCCGCGGTCTTGGCAGACCGTTGTTCTTCACGAAGTTCCTCCCAGCAAGTGGAGCAGCTGGAAGGGCAACGGCTCATCTTTACCTCCTGGGTATCCCAGTTGATCTCCGGGTTGTGCTTCCGGAGCCAGGAGTACCCTAGAATGAGCTGCTGCTTGCCTAAACAAATGACAGCAAGCTGCACGCGTTCACTGTGGCCCTGATAACGGAGAACCACGTCGGCAACTTCGCGAATAGAACCGGCTTCGTTCAGCGTGCCATCCACGTTGTAAATGGGGATCGGCTGAGTGAGGCGTTGAATGGGGAGGTGGTTTTTGAGGACGTAGTCTGAGTCGATGAAATTGGATGTGGCACCACAATCGACCAGGCCTTTGAGAGATAACTTCACTGCGTTGTTGGTGGACTCGATCTCGAGGGGGAGGTGGAGAGAATTGGCCCCGGGAGAGGCGGCAGCAACATAGCAGGAAGGGAGCTTGCGTTCCCACTTCTCCTTACGGACTCGTGGGATTAGAGGGGGAGCAGGGTGTACGTCTATTGCTTCAACTGTTGCAGAGTGGAGGGAATTGGATTCATCATACAAACAGGAGAAATGATTACGTGAAGCAAACGAGGGCGTACTACTCGCTTGTCGCTGGGGAGAAAACCCTGCTCCTCCTTGGCTGCAACGTTTGTCATAATTTGACTCTTTTTCATCTTATCCTCAACGATAATTCGACTCTTTTTCATCTTATCCTCAACGATCTCATCTTATCTCGACACGGATTATCTTATCATGGATCACGGCATCAGACGGTCCGGGCTAGGGGTTCCAGGGGTTTTCCTTATCGATTCAAGGCTGTGCGACATATGCTCCGGAAGGTTCTACTACAACCCATGACCAGTGCTCCATGCGGTACATAGCCTTATGACTCATTAGTTGTAGATACGACTCAGACTGGACTTGGGTATAAATACTGTAGCTACTTGGTTGTATTCTCCAGTCTTGGAATTCACTTCTCTTTTCGACTATTGTTTTTGGTTGATTGTCACATAATTCCAAGACTCCCCTCATACCCTCGTACCTCTTACCTCCTACCCTGCACCTCTTACCGCTACGCCCGCTACATCCTCTTCACCCTTGTCAAAACACTCACCCTTTTACCGAATCATCTAGTTGTTCTCTGCGATCGCAGTGAAGGGTTCATCTTGAGCAAACAGCACCAGGCCACGGGTAACGTTGAGCCCGACCCAAGCCTTACGGTAGCTACAAGGAGTGCTGCGGAGACCTTCGGGAAAACGCACCTCGGGATCATCGGGCACGTGAAGAGCTAGGCCCGGGATCTTTTTGCTAGCAAAAGAACCCTCCCTCGAGTGCTTGTACAGCACACGAATTCACCATTTTGTACCGATTCCCATCATCGTCTGGGAGTCCATCCCCTCCTCCCATCGTACCATCGTCACCTGATCTGGCGCATCAAAACGAACCCGGGCCCTCCAACCCCTATCTTGCCCTCCCGCCGCCTGAAGACAAGATCCCCGACCTCGACGAACTGCCCTCCGAACAACCACCTTCAGCCCCACCTACCACACCTGCCCGTACCATGTCAGGACATCACCGCATCACCCTCGCCGCCAACCCCCCCTACTTCGATGGGGACAAGTCCAGATATATGGGCTTCGTGGACTCATGCACCACCTACATCGGTGCCTATCGGTCGGAATTCTTGCAGGACGAGACAAAAATCCTCTTCATCCTCTCGTACCTCCGCAACGAGGCTGGCACGAGCTGTGCCGCCTCAAGATGGGCAATGAACTGGAAACAGCGCAACTTTGAGAGCCTTAATGGGATAAAGGCTGGGGTCACCTCGGCAACCTTCTTGGAGGAGCTTCAGAGGGCCTTTGGGAATTCCAACGCGGAGCAAGTTGCCGCCGCTCGACTTATGGCTCTACGCCAGAATAGACGATCCTTCGCGGATTATATCTCTGACTTCGAGATGCTGGCTGCGGACGCGGGATACAACGTGGTCACCTCGACCGATGACAAGGGCGAGTACAAGAAGGGGGATCAGGACAACATCCTCATCGAGTTCCTCAAGCGCGGGTTGAGCAGCGAGATTGCAAGTCGCCTTTACAACACTGGTGTTCCTCTGCCCAAGGCGTATGGTGCCTTCAAGGACTGGTGTATCAACATCGAAGCAAGCGCTCTATGCGATCAGCTGCGCAAAGCATTGCATGGGCACTCTACACCACGACCACCCCCCCAATTCCGCCCGCAGGCAGCCCCAACAACGCCTGCACCCGCCCCGGCCCGACCCACTGCCAACGAGCCGGTTCCAATGGAAATTGATCGTACCCACGCCCGCGGCCGCAATATCATCTGCTACAACTGTCAGCAGCCCGGACACATTGCGCGGAACTGCCCGGAACCAAGAAAGAAGCGCACATTCTTCAATCGGGCCACGATGCTTGAAGAAATCGAGGACAGGGACAAGGACAACGAATTCCTCAAGGAGATTGCCGAGAAGCTGCGCGAGAAGGGTTTTTGAAGCGCTCCACTCCTCTAGCCAAGGAGGTGGAGCGTCTGGACTATGGACGATTTTCTGTACTTGTTTCGATTAAAGACATGAACGATTCTGCACATACACATACAATCTTGGACTCATTACGTACCAATATTCACGATTTTCTCATTGCTGATATGGAAAAGGAACGCCAAAGAAAAATAGTTTTAAATAGAGAGTATTTACAAAGTAAGAAGGATCAGAAAGCTGCAGATAAATTAATTTTGGATTTATACGTATTTATGGCTCGTGGAGAAGGAACCACGTCAACAAAGACCAAAAAGGGGAGCACCGCTCCGAAGGCTCAATCCTTGGAAAAGGAGGAAGCACCTAAGGAATCTGCCGAAATCAAGGTTCCAGAAGCACCCAAACGCACCAGGGTGCCAGATGCCGTCCAGAGGAAATTGGCGGCCGAGAAACAGAAGGGCCCCCAGTCCAGCAGATTGGCGCAGGAATTGCGCAATTACCAGGCCGAAAGAAAGAGGCATTCGATGGACGTATATGTCCAGATCACGGGTCTGGACTCGGGGAAAACACGCGGAGTCAGGGCGCTGCTCGATAGCGGCTGCAGTACCTGTTGCATCGATACCGACTATGCACGGGCAGAGAAGCTGGATATCCAAGAGCTTCCACAACCTATTGTGGCTCGTAACGCCAACAACACCGAGAACATCAGCGGTCGGATCACGCATTATGTCGACCTAAGGATGAGAATCGGTCCTCATGTGGAGACACGCACGTTCCTTCTGACGTGCTTAGGGAAAGCCCGGATCTTCATCAGTCTTGATTGGCTGATGGAACACAACCCCGAGGTGGATTGGCAGGAGCAGACAATGAGATTCAGCCGATGCCCAGAGCGGTGTCACATGAGGGGTCACGAGGAACATCAAGCAATGATTGACATGGATGCAATCGACCTGGACACGGGCACACTGGATCTGGAAGAGGGAGAATCGATCCTGTTGGTCGATTTCGGGAAGGAAGTGGACCTGCGGCTGAAGGAAATGCCGGCGCAGAAATTCGCAGAAGAAGCAGAAAAGGAGAAGGAAAGAATGACCGAGGGAAAGATTCTGGATCAATATCGGGAATTTGCCAAGGTATTTGCCAAGGAATCGTTCGACTCGCTACCGGACCAACGGGCATGGGATCATGCAATTGAGCTCAAACCTGGTTCCAAAGCAGTGGACTGCAAGGTGTACCCGTTATCACACAATGAACAAGTCAAACTCGACGAATTCTTACAAGAGAACCTGGCCAGTGGACGGATCAGGCCATCAAAATCACCCATGGCATCAGCATTCTTCTTTGTCAAGAAGAAGGATGGCTCTCTACGCACCGTCCAAGATTATCGGAAGCTGAATGAGATGACAATCCGGAATCGATACCCGCTGCCGCTGATATCCGAACTGGTCCATAATCTATGCGGCGCAAAGTTCTTCACCAAGCTCGACATCTGGTGGGGATATAACAATGTACGGATCAAAGAGGGCGACGAGTGGAAGGCTGCATTCCGCACAAACCGAGGGCTGTACGAGCCCTTAGTTATGTTCTTTGGTCTCACGAATTCCCCGGCAAAGTTCCAGAACATGATGAACGACATACTCCGAGAGTTGATCAACGAGGGTCACGTGGTAGTCTGTCTGGATGATATACTGATCTTCACAGAGAACTTGGACGAACATCAGCGGATCACGAAACGAGTGCTCGAATTGCTCCAGAAACACAAGCTATACCTGAAGCCCGAAAAGTGCGAGTTCGAATGCACGGAAATCGAGTACCTAGGTGTAATCATTGGACACAACTCGATGCGGATGGACCCTGTCAAGATCAAGGGCGTGATGGAATGGCCGGAACCAAAGAGCGTCAAACAAGTCCAAGCGTTTCTAGGGTTCACAAACTTCTATTGGCGCTTTGTCCGGGGATACGCGGAGGTCGCCAAGCCATTGACACAGCTGACAGGGAAGGCAGGATGGTCATGGGGTACGGATGAGCGTGCAGCATTTGATGGGTTGAAGAAGAGAATCGCGGAGGATGCGGTCTTAGCACTGCCAAACGACACCGGCCAATATCGTCTGGAAGCCGATGCTTCGGAAGGGGCAACAGGATCCGTTTTGAGCCAAAACCAAGACGGAATTTGGCGCCCAATCGCATTTATTTCGCACGCATTAACGGAAACCGAGCGGAATTACGAGATCTACGACAAAGAAATGCTTGCAATCATGCTATCACTGGACGAATGGAGACAATTACTACTGGGAGCCACAGAAACATTTGAGATCTTCACCGATCATCAGAATCTCGAATACTTCCGGAAGCCGCAGAAGCTCAATCGACGGCAAGCACAATGGATCACAGAGTTGGCGGAGTTTGATTTTACCTTACGACACCGGCCCGGCGCACTCAACCGCAAGGCAGATCTCTTATCTCGACGAGCGGATCATGATCAGGGCAAGAATGACAACAAGGACATCACCCTACTGAAGCCCGAGTTCTTCCGATCGCAAGAAGTCACATTTGAGGGACAAGATCAGCAGCTAGTTGATGAGATCAAGGCCACTCGATCGATTGATGGAAGCGTCAAGGCAGCCTTGGAGAAGTCACTCACTGGATGGAAAAAGGAAGACGGGCTCATCACGTACCATGGAAAGCTCTACGTACCGAGGGACGAGGAACTGCGAGACAAGATCATCGGGCTACACCACGACACACCCTTGGTCGGACACGCTGGGATCAATCAAACGCAGGAAATTGTGGAAAGGAACTACTGGTGGCCAAGGATGGGGAACCAGATCCGGAAATACATCCAGACGTGCGAGGCATGCCAACGGACCAAGACCAGGAGAGCAAGGACAGGGACTCTGCACCCGCATGCAGTCCCAAATGCGCCGTGGGAAATCATCTCCATGGACCAAATTGGACCCCTACCGGTCAGTAATGGGTATGACGCAATTCATGTGTGGTGTGACACCTTCACCAAAATGATCCATGTCAAACCAATTAGTACTGACATCAGCAGTGAAGGAGTCGCACAATTAACCAGGGACCGAGTTTTCCGCTACCACGGGATTCCCTGCAAGATCATCACCGACAGGGACTCACGTTACATCAAAGGCTTCATGAGGGAGACCAATCGGATGTTGGGTGTGGAAATGAATCCGGGGACCGCATATCACCCAATCACAGATGGACAAACAGAACGTATGAATCAGGAGATCGAGCACTATCTCTGCATCTATGTCAATTACCATCAGACGCACTGGTCGGAGTGGCTGGGAATGGCGGAGTTCGCATACAACGACAAGATGAACACGTCTACCAAAATATCACTGTTCTATGCCAATCACAGATATCACCCATGGAAGGGAGTGGAACAACAGATGGAATCGAGGAACGAGTTGGCGGAGGAATTTGTAAAAAGAATCAAAGAAATACAAGACGAAGCAAAAGCAGCATTGGAAAAAGCAAAAGAAAAAATGAAAAAATACTACGATAAACAAAGAAAAGAAGTTCCGGAGTTGAAGGTTGGGATGAAGGTGTACATAGAAGGGGAAAATATCGAGACGGACAGACCATCAAAGAAGATGAGCAACAAGAGATTAGGACCATACGAGATACTGGAGAAGGTTGGAGCGGCCGCATGGAAGCTGAATCTGCCGGATACGGACCGAAGACACCCCGTGTTCAACGAATCACTGTTGACACCCTATCACGAACCACCCCCCCATCGCCGAGAGAAGAGACCCGTAGCCAAGATGATCGGAGGAGCAGAGGAGTGGGAAGTCGAAGAAATCGTGAAAGAGCGAAAAGTCGGCCGAGGAAAACAGTACTTGGTCAAATGGAAGGGATGGCCGCACAGCGAGAACACCTGGGAACCATCACGCCACCTTACCCACGCGAAGGACGTCCTGAGAGACTGGCAGAGGAAACAATCCAACCCAGACACACGCATTCGCCTCCTACCAACTCTCGAAGCTGGACACTGGGACTATCTTATTCATCGCTATAAACCCAGGGATGAGCGCCTCCCCTATCCCCAACGACAACTCTTTGACCCTTACGAGAACGTCTTCACGCCCATTGGCCTAGTCGATGAGGACATTGACCCTAGAGAGGGGGTAATGTCATAATTCGACTCTTTTTCATCTTATCCTCAACGATAATTTGACTCTTTTTCATCTTATCCTCAACAATCTCATCTTATCTCGACACGGATTATCTTATCATGGATCACGGCATCAGACGGTCCGGGCTAGGGGTTCCAGGGGTTATCCTTATCGATTCAAGGCTGCGCGACATATGCTCCGGAAGGTTCTACTACAACCCATGACCAGTGCTCCATGCGGTACATAGCCTTATGACTCATTAGTTGTAGATACGACTCAGACTGGACTTGGGTATAAATACTGTAGCTACTTGGTTGTATTCTCCAGTCTTGGAATTCACTTCTCTTTTCGACTATTGTTTTTGGTTGATTGTCACAACGTTGGACGCATGGTCCGCAACAGCTGCAGTGGTTGCGACCCGGGCAACCAACTCGGAGAGCAACTCACTTCCCAGCTGGTTGATGACCTCATCAAGGACATTGGTGTGACGGATATCAGCTGGGGTGGGGCAGTCACAGGCAAGATGGCCTGGACTGCCGCAGCGGAAGCAGGTGCGGCGAACGTCACCGTGGAGCCGGGTCCGATCCAACTCCATGGGAATGGAGTGGGCAACAGGAGCCGGCGCCGGGCGAGCAGCAATTGCCGGTGCTACAGCAGGGAGCACCAGGGCACAAGGACGAGGGACGATAGGAGGCGCTCGGGGGGAGGGACGTGGCCTCGAGACGCCTTGGCAGCCTGTTCCGCATTGTACTGCTGGAACGCATGGACACGCCACTTGGCGTAGTCAGTAAGCCTGGGAGGGTTGCCAGAGGTGGTGATAGCCTGGTTGATCTTCGGATCCAGGCCCGTCCTATATTTGGTCACCTTGACCAGATCGTCGGTATAGCCGGCGAGGTCAAGGAGGTCGTCGTATTTGTCCGTGTACTTGAACACGTCACGGGAGCCCATATAATACAGATGGGTCTCCAGTCGCGCCAGGGCATGGTCTTGCTCATTCTCCTCCATGAATCAAAGCTTGAACTCGGTGACAAAGAGAGCCCAAGTAGGGAACGGGAATGGGGTGCGCTCAGACATGCACTCGGACCAGGAGGCCGCGGAGTCCTTGGACATGTAGGACAGGGCGAAGCGGACTACCTTTTCTTCCGAGACTGCCCCGTTCACAAAGAACGCCTCAGGAAGCAGGCGCCAGTACTGCTTCACTGAGTGCAAGAAGCTCTTGCCCAGGGTGCGATCCCCATCAAAGGAGAAAGGAGGATTTGGGCGGATAAGGGGGCGCACAGGACTGGCGCCAGTAGAAACACCTGGACCCACTACCGGAGCTGGAGCAGGGGCAGGGGCAGGGGGTTGTTGTTGTTGAGAGATGAGGCGGGTGAGTACGGCCTCAATGTTCTGTATGCTGGTCTCCAGAGCAGACAGCCGCTGCTGTTCGTTGTCCTCCATGCTCATTGGGTCTGCTCGTGGAGGGGAGAAGGGGGCAAGATAGGAGGTGAGGGATTAGTGGTCTTGGTTGCTCGTCGACTCTTCTCCACTGGTGTCAGCGTCGAACCTCGCAATCTTGTCCGGTTATCCCTAGGAACACGGTTTCTGCTGTAAGGGCAACCTCGAGACCCGATCTCAGAGTTCTGGCAAGGGAGAATCCAAAGATGAATAATAGTGGTAGCTAGGTACAAGACCGGCATACCTGGCAAGGGAGAATCCAAAGAGAAACCGTGTTGGGGATTCTCCTTGCCAGGCGCCACTATTTATATGGTACAAGAACAATAGGCCGCACAGCAACAAACAAAGAACAATGGGAACAATAAGTACAATGGCCATGACAGAACAATAGGAAACAGAGACAATAGGAACAATGGCACCACCTGCCATCAGAGAGAAGCGCTTGGCGCAGCGGTCCAGGCCGCTGCGTGTGACACCTGACAGGTCACCCGAGCGCGATCACATGCCAAATCCCAGGCTGATTGGTCTGAAGCGGGGGTTCCCCTGACAGTCCTGTACAACTGCATAGTAGCTACGCTATCTAAGATCAGTTGCCTTTTAGAGTAATGAAAAGTTGGACGATCGGACAGGTCCTGAGTGATCAGGACCCCGCCCCATAGTCCATATGGTACTTTTGATGTGGGTCAACTCACTGCGTCATACTTTTGGAATACAACGTGTGACAATCAACCCAAAAACAAAGTCGAAAAGAGAAGTGAATTCGAAGACTGGAGAATACAACCAAATAGCTACAGTATTTATACCCAAATCCAGTCTGAGTCATATCTACAACTAATGAGTCATAGGGCTATGTACCGCATGGAACACTGGTCATGGGTTGTAGTAGAACCTTCCGGAGCATATGTCGCGCAGCCTTGAATCGATAAAGATGACCCCTATCCCCCTAGTCCGGACCGTCAGATGCCGTGATCCGTGATAAGATAATCCATGTCGAGATAAGATAAGATTGTCGAGGATAAGATGAAAAAGAGTCGAATTATGACACAACGTGCTGGATTGGCCAACTGGTATGTCTTGGCAGGTGAGTCCAACATGGGTGCCCCAAGAAGCCGTATGGTCCTAGGCACGCCAGACATTCCTCACATGGTTCGGTTCACGGATCTAGCCCGTGTCGCTTTTGAGTGTGTTTGGGTATGGGCGCGACTTGCCGTGACACTTTGGAAATGTCACCATGACACGTCCACAATGTCCCGTGATCGAATGGATCCTGACATGTGACAAGTCGTCACTGTGGCATGATCTGGGGAAACGTCGAACCCAAAACCAGGAGTTGCCGCGACAAGATTGGTTCAATCTCATAACGTCAAGTCCTGTCCAGTAATAGTTGTATTATTGAGAACGTCGCGCATTGCTCAGCCCTTCAGCCTGAGCTCCCATCTGCAGAGAATGACCCTTTTGAGAAGTTGCCGCAACAAAAGATCCCTTTTGGGGAATTGTCGCAGTCCAAGCGTTCGTCACTAATAGCCCTGAGCCTGGTGTAGACTCATAAGGCCAATTCCACAGTAGTGGTCTGACTGCCTTGCTATCGTTGACACTATCCACAGTTGTCAACTGGGCAGTAGACCCTTAAGCCCTACTGAGCGCAACACTGTCAACCGCAACACAATACACCAAATGGTTTGAGAGTAAACTCTGTAAAAGCGCAAAAATATGCCCTTACAGAGCTGGTGTGGAGCGCGTCTGGTAGCCAGCCTATCACCGTTCTGAGAGGGTTGGTAGAGCGTCCATACCTACCTGTAGTGTACGCAATAGAATCAGCCACTCTCCGATCAAATGCAATCCCCACGTACCTCGACTCGGGCGCCTCGGAACACTGCATAGTGAACAGATCACAATTTGTCACATATGAACCAACGCCTGGAATGGAGGGGAACACTGCCATCAAGTCGGGTGGTCAGTTCAGGATCTTGGGGCGAGGCGACGTGGAACTTACCATGAAACTTGCAAGCGGCAAGCTGAGACATGTGCGATATCACACAGTGCACACGCCCGACTTTGGAATGAACTTGGTGTCACTCCCGACCTTGGATGCTCGGGGAATGCGTGGCTCGTGGGGGAACGGGACTCTAGCCGTGATGAATATCGATGGCGTCACTGTTTTGGATGGTCAGCTAGCGTCAAAGACAGTCGGCGGTCGGAGACTATACCGAGTATGTTGAGCATCTGAGTTGATGTGGGCGATCAGACGTGATCGGATGTTGGGGGTTGTTGTGGACGTCTCACCCCCTATAAGTTTTTCAGGATCGTTTACCGCTCCTCAGTCTTACCATCATTACGGTGCGACTGAGGGTGCGTGTATCATTCCTTCTGCCTTATCTATTTACTTACAGTACTTGTAGACTTACGTATTCCGATTGTCTACAGGTACAGAATAGAGTCTTACCATCATTACGGTGCGACTGAGGACTTACGTATTCCGATTGTCTACAGATTCGCAGTCAGACGCGGAAGCAGCAGTCCAACAATCAGTACACCAAACGAGTGATATTGAAGACCACAGCGCTCCATAGATCCTACAGAAAAACGCTCGAACCCCTATAGCGATGACCTCGAACCTTCCCTCCACCCCCATCCTTCCAGACGATCAGAAGCTCGCAGTCGATGGCACAAATTGGTCGACCTGGAAGGAAGCTGCCATCAGCATGGCTCGCGGACGTGGCCTGACAGGTTACCTGTACGGCACCATTAACAACCCAACCGGGTATGTTGCAAGCCTGTATGGAACGGCCCTCAACTCGGACAACCCCTCCCCCGACGAGTACCTTATCCGCGATGGATGGGTCGCCGCGATGCTGTTCCAGAACATGAAGGACCCAAGGTCGCACGACATAACGGGATCAGACACGGCTCACCGTATGTGGACCATTCTGCTCGCCAAATTCAACCGGAGCTCCGAGCTGTTGATCGGGATGAAGGTTGAGCGCTTGAGAGAGCTCGTCCTCAAGGACCCTCGCAAATTGCCTGCACACATCGACGAATTAGTCAAACGACGCACGGACGTACACGAAGTCGGAGGAACGATACCAGACCCCCTGATGTGCACGATCCTCCTCAATTCGTTGCCCAAGGAGGAGTTCGGAACGGCGTTGATATCTCTCCAGATGTACAAGGTGGTCGCAGACTTGGTCCAGCACCTCCGCGAATGGTGGGATATCGTTTGGAAGCGGCGAGTCGAGGATGAGGGCGTTGGGACCCCACTGAACACCACAAATGCGATGACTATCAATGTCTCGGCATCAGCGTGTTCCAATTGCGGAGTAAATGGCCATAGCGACAAGGCATGCTGGGCAAAAGGCGGTGGAAAGGAAGGACAAGCGCCAGGGTGGTGGAAGGCCCCGCGCGGGATGGAACCCAGCCCAGCGCTAGTGTCAAGCTATCAGCAAGCAAGGCAGGCGCGGCGAGGACAGGCGAACCCCTTCTCACCTCCGACGGCCAACTTCGCATCGTACGGATCGCAACCAATTCCTCCGCAAATCAATCCATCTGCCATGACGACTTACGTCCTTGCCGCGGAGATAGACGATTACGGTGAGCAACAGCACTCAGGTGACGGATGGCACGTATCTGACGACCCGCTCAGAATCGGACGTGGAAGGTCAACTCCTTCCATTCTGATCGGGTCGAATGGTCGTCCATACCAACCTGTAGTGTACGCTGTATCGTCAGGAAGCCCACGCGTGAATATGATCCCAACTTACATGGACTCGGGAGCATCGGAGCATTGCATAGTGGATCGATCGCGCTTTGTCACATACGAATCGACCCCGGGCGTCGAGGGCACCACCGCGGTCAAGTCAGGAGGAAGATTCCAAGTTCGAGGGCGGGGGGACGTCGAGATGAATCTGCTACTGCAAAACGGAGAAGCACGACGAATAAGATTCCAAGCGGTACACACACCGGAATTCCAAATGAATCTGATCTCAATCCCTACCCTTGATGCGCGCGGACTACAAGGAGCGTGGGGGAACGGCGTGCTCAATGTGGTGAACAGGGACAGCGTCACGGTCATGGACGGTGTTCTTGCAACCAACCAGGGAGATCGGCGGCTGTACCGGGTGAACGTGACGGATGAGCAGCCGAGACCAACCGTAGCCATTGCCGGGAGGGACCGCAACCAGCCCACGACCTTGGAAAATTGGCATCGTCGCCTGGGACATTCCGATGTGAAGGTCATCCAGAGGATGGAGGCAAAGAATTTAGTAAACGGCCTGAATGTCGTGAATGGAGTGCTCACCGGAATGTGCCAAGATTGCATCCTGGGAAAGCAAGATCGGATGCCGTTCAACGATGAGGTACTTCATGAAACCGAGCCGCTGGAAAGGGTGCACCTTGATCTATGGGGAAAGTCAAGAACGCCGAGTTTCGGGGGGGCAATCTACCTGTTTCTGATATCGGATGGGGGGACGGGGATGAAGTTTCCGGTATTCATCACCAACAAGCGAAAGGAGACCGTTCTCGAAGCGTTCTCGACCTGGCTGGTGTCAGCTGAAGTGCAGACAGAACGGAAGCTGAAGGTCGTTCGCGTGGACCTCGGGAGCGAGTTCGACAACGACTTGTTCATGACGTTTTGCCGAGAGCGTGGAGTGACCGTCGAGCGAGTCCCAAAAGCGTCGTCGTCAGCGCATGGTCACGCGGAAAGGGGAAACCGTACGGTCATAGCGGGGGCGCGTACACAGCTCATCGAGTCCGGCCTCGACCCACGGTTCTGGGCAGAGTCAACGGCTGCACATTGCTACGTGCGAAGCTTCATCCCATCGGCGAGACACCCAGACTCAGTTCCGTGGATACGCTGGTTCCAAAAGCGGGACGCGGACGGGAACCTGGTCAAGCCTAACGTGTCGCACTTGCGGGTCTGGGGAAGTATATGCTGGGTGAAAGACCTGGACGATATCGAAGGCAAACTGGGTCGCCAGGGCTGGGAGGGTCGAATGGTAGGATATATGGGACAACGAGGCTACCGGATATACGACCCGAAGCGCCTAAAGGTATTCGAAGTGCGAAATGTTATCTTCGAAGAAGGGGACGCACATCGAACCAGAGGCGCAACGGGATGGACCAACGGCGAAGATATCCTATCAAGCGAAGAAACCCCCCAGGTGCACGAACAAGTCAGAGACGCGACACTGGAAACAACAAGCGAACCGTCGATCAGAGGCCAGACATCGGGCGAGGCAGCCGAGCGTGCGGAGCCAGAAATAGCGACACGACCAACGCAAATGGAGGTACCAGAGCTGCCGCGGCGGAGCGGACGTATCCCAAAGCCCAGCCGAGCCGTTTTGGAGTCGCAAATGTCAGGACGTATCGAGGAAGAAGCCCGGATTGCAGGAGAAGACTGGGCCAGAGACGCTGTGAGACCGTCAGCAAACTGGGTCAATATTGGTGATGTATACGAAGAGGAGGACGTGTATGCGCTGGCGGGAGTAACAAAAGGGACATTACCGAGGAGTGGAAACGAGGCGATGAAAGACCCGTTATGGCGAGAACCGATGGCGGCAGAGATGAGACAGATGGACGAGAAAAGGGTGTGGAGTTTGGTGGACCTCCCAGAAGGAGAGCGGGCAATAGACGGGATGTGGGTGTTCGACCGAAAGCTGGACGGTGAGGGAAACGAGATTAAACGAAAAGCAAGATACGTCGCGCGGGGAGATCAAATGATAGAGGGACGGGACTTTGGGACGAAGTGGGCGATGGTAGCGAGAATGGAGTCCGTGCGAATGGTCTTTGCGGTGGCGGCAGTAAATCGGCTTCACGTGCGACAGTGGGACTTCTCGGGAGCGTATTTGAATGGCACGATGGACCGACCTGTCTTCATGAAACAACCGAGGGGATTCGAGAAGAAGGGGGAGGAAGACAAAGTATGCCTTCTTCTCAGACCCATCTACGGATTAGTGCAAGCGGGGCATATATGGTACAAGACCCTGGCGGCAGGCTACAAGCAGCTGAACTTCCACGAGAACGCAGCGGACCCATGCGTCAGGACACGAAAAATCGGTGACAGTTATACTGTGACAAGCACACACACTGATGATGTAATCGGGGCCTCATCCACAGACGTGGAAAGCAAACGGGTGGTCGAGGAATTCGCGCGGATATGGGATTTGAAGGAGGTAGACGTGAACCTCTTGCTGGGTCTAACTGTCGAGAAACTCCCAGATGGATCAATATCAGTATGTCAACACCAATACTTTGACAAGGTGCTCGATCATTTTGGCTTCTCGGATCTACCCCCGCTGTCAACCCCACTTCCGCCCGGCTATCAAGTCCGCGCATCGACATCCCCGCTATCCCCTGCAGACGCGGAATTCATGGCGAACAAACCGTTTCGACAGATCTTGGGGTCAATTGTGTGGGGGAGCAGTGGTACCCGACCAGACCTCACATACGCCTGCTGTGCGCTTGGACATGTACAAGCCAACCCAAACCCCGAACATTGGTTGCTTCTCATTGGCGTATTACGGTACATTCGGGGAACTATGGACTACGGCATCAAGTACTCCCCCAACGCCGTTGGGGACGGATCCGGGTTGAAGCCGATGGGGTACGTGGATTCGGATTGGGCCGGGTGCGTGGATACCCGTCGGTCTACCGCGGGGTATATCTTCTTCATGGGTGGAGCCCCAGTAGCGTGGTCGTCGAAACATCAAGCAGTGGTGGCACTATCCTCGACCGAGGCCGAGTATATCTCGCTAGCGCGCGCGTCCCAGCAAGCCATTTGGATGAAGAATTGGATGGCGGAAGTGTCGCTACCTCAAGAGCTTCCGTTGAAGATCCTGGGCGACAACCTTGGTTCGATCAGCCTCACGGAGACCACGAAGGGCCACGGACTTGCCAAGCACATCGATATCCGATACCATTATATTCGGGATCGTGTCAGCGAGGGGGAGATCAATGTCGCGTCCGTTCCGGGGAAATCGAATGTTGCCGACATCATGACGAAGGCACTCGGGAAAGCCGACCACGAGAGGATATGCCATGCGCTCGGGCTCGACTGGAGGAGGTCTGACCGCCAGGGGGAGTGTTGAGCATCTGAGTTGATGTGGGCGATCAGACGTGATCGGATGTTGGGGGTTGTTGTGGACGTCTCACCCCCTATAAGTTTTTCAGGATCGTTTACCGCTCCTCAGTCTTACCATCATTACGGTGCGACTGAGGGTGCGTGTATCATTCCTTCTGCCTTATCTATTTACTTACAGTACTTGTAGACTTACGTATTCCGATTGTCTACAGGTACAGAATAGAGTCTTACCATCATTACGGTGCGACTGAGGACTTACGTATTCCGATTGTCTACAAGTAGACGTGGTCGACGGGATGGATGGAAAGACACCAACGGTGGCAATTGCGGGACGCGACCGGAAACAACCCACGTCTCTACAGAACTGGCACCGCCGCCTGGGACATTCAGACGTGAAGACCATCCAACGAATGGAGTCTAAAGGGTTGGTCAGCGGGTTGGACGTTCTTGGAAAGAAAATCGTGGGGATGTGCCGAGATTGCATCCTTGGCAAGCAAGACCAAATGCCATTTGACAATGTGGTGACCCATGAAACCGAGCCTCTCGAGAGAGTCCACTTGGACCTATGGGGAAAAGCAAGAACGCCTAGCTTCGGAAATGCAATATACTTGCTTTTGATCTCAGACGGGGGATCAGGCATGAAGTTTCCAGTCTTCCTGACAAACAAACAGAAGGAGACAGTGTTGCAAGCGTTTGTGACATGGGTGGTTGAGGCCGAGGTGCAGACCGAACGGAAGCTGAAGGTGGTCCGCGTTGATCTTGGGAGCGAATTTGACAACGATGTCTTCATGGAATTCTGCCGCAACCGAGGAGTCGCCATGGAGAGAGTACCTAAGGCGTTGTCATCAGCACACGGACACGCAGAGCGGGGAAACCGGACAGTCATCGCGGGTGCTCAGACACAATTGATTGAATCGGGACTCGACCCAAGATTCTGGGCGGAGTCAACGGCCGCACATTGCTACGTCCGAAGCTTCGTACCATCGGCGAGGCACCCAGACTCGATCCCATGGATACGGTGGTTCCAAAAGAGGAGTGAGAACGGCAAACCGGTCAAGCCAAATATATCGCACCTGCGGGTATGGGGAAGCACATGCTGGGTCAAGGACCTTGACGACAGCGAAGGGAAGCTGGGGCGGCAAAGCTGGGAAGGTCGCATGGTGGGGTACATGGGCAGGCGGGGATACCGCATATACGACCCACGCTGAATGAGGGTCTTCGAGGTCCAGAACGTTATCTTCGAGGAGGGCAAACCCCACTGAACGCAAGCAAATCCTGGCCACAAGGACGGTGAGGGCATACTGAACCATGATGAGGAAATAGTTGCTTCCCTGTCTGATTGGTACACCGGAGGCGATGAAAGTCAAGTCGAACGACAAGCGACCATGGAAGAACGCCAGGACAAGGAAAATCAAGACCTCACACCCCAAGCGACAGTGCCCGAGTTACCGAGACGCAGCGGACGAGTGCCTAAGCCCAGTTGTGCTGTCCTGGAATCGCAAGTGTCAAATCAAGTCAAGGAGGAAGCACGCAGGGCGGGGGAAGATTGGGCCAAAGATTCTATCCGGCCGTCAGTCAACTGCGTAGACATGCAGAACGATTCCTACTGTGGCGAAGACATGGCAATTCCGTTGATACTCGCTGGAGTGACAAAAGGAGAGTTGCCAAGGAGCGGCAGCGAGGCGATGGACGACAGAGCGTGGAGAGAGGCAATGAGGGTGGAGATGAAACAGATGGAAGACAAGGGTGTGTGGAAGCTTGTGGATTTGCCGACGGGGGAACGTGCGATTGACAGGATGTGGGTTTTTGATCGAAAATTGGACGGTGAGGGAAATGAAATCAAACAAAAGGCGCGCTATGTGGCAAGAGGCAATCAGATGGTGGAAGGTTGGGACTTCGGGACAAAATGGGCAATGGTGGCAAGGATGGAGTCTGTGTGGATGGTGTTCGCGGTGGCAGCGGTGAAGAAGTTACATGTCAGACAGTGGGATTTTTCAGGTGCTTACCTCAACGGAACGATGGACCGGGCTGTCTACATGAAACAGCCACGGGGGTTTGAGGAGAAGGGGGAAGAAGGCAAGGTATGCCTTCTCCTCAGACCCATATACGGGCTTGTGCAAGCGGGGCACATCTGGTACAAAACGTTGGCGGAAGGATACAAGCGCCTGCAATACCACAAGAACACCGTGGATCCATGCGTGCGGACAAGGATGAACGGTGACGCTTACACATTAACGAGTATGCATACTGATGATGTCATTGGTGTGTCGTCAATGGAGGAGGAGAGCAAGCGCGTGGTGACCGAGTTTGCGAACATATGGGACCTCAAGGAAGTTGACGTTAATCTTCTCCTCAGCCTAACGGTGGAAAAGCTCGCGGACGGATTAATATCAATATGTCAACGTCAATATTTTGACAAGGTCCTCGATCACTTTGGATTCGCCGATCTTCCCCCGCTATCAACCCCGCTTCCCCCCGGATATCAGATCCGCGCATCACCAACCCCGCTTGCCCCTGCTGATGCGGAATTCATGGCCAACAAACCATTTCGACAAATCCTTGGGTCAATTGTATGGGCAAGTGCGGGCACAAGACCAGACTTATCATACACGTGCTGTGTGCTAGGACACGTACAGGCCAACCCAGGCCCGGATCACTGGTGGCTTCTGATTGGCGTCCTCCGATACATCCGCGGAACTCTGGACTACGGCCTTTGATACCGACCAGGCTCCATCGGGCATGGCTCTGGGCTCAAGCCAATCGGATATGTGGACTTGGACTGGGCGGGATGTATCGACACACGGAGATTGACTGGTGGATACATCTTCTTTATGGGAGGTGCGCCCATTGCGTGGTCGTCAAAAAGGCAAGCGGTAGTTGCGCTCTCGACAACGGAAGCCAAATACATATCCTTGGCACGGGCATCCCAGCAATCAATGTGGATGAAGCACTGGTTGGACAAAATCTCGATGCCCCAATCACTACCTTTCGAACTGCGTGGCGACAACTTAGGATCAATCAGCCTGACCGAGATGACCAAAGGGCACGGGCTAGCGAAACACATCGACATACGGTACCACTACATTCGGGAGCGTGTGAGCCAGGGGGAGATTGCCGTGGGATCAGTTCCGGGGAAAGCAAACGTTGCCGACATCATGACCAAAGCACTTGGAAGATCTGATCACGAACAAATCTGCCACGCGCTGGGACTCAATTGGAGGAGATCTGAACGCCAGGGGGAGTGTTGAGATCCCATATTGGGCGTGTAGGCATTCAGGTGTTGGGATCTGTTTGCCCCGATCGTTTTCTGACACCTATATAAGTTTTTCCAATTGTAACGTACCCTCAGTCTTACCACTTGCTAAGGTCGGACTGAGGGTACGTCCGTGTCATCTATTACTATCCCATGGTACTTACATTACTTAGACTTACGTATCGATCCGTCGTCTACAGGTAATCAAAGAGTCTTACCACTTGTTGAGCACTGGGGAGAGCGTCTAGCAGCTCACCTGTGTGAGTGAGAGCTTAGTGTGGGCACTATGCGGGAGTAGTCAAGAGACTTGTATTAAAGGGTAATAGAGCCCTCCTTATATATGATACAGGGGGCCGTTTGTGTCTATTTAGGACGAGTCGATATGACTCTAGATGACACGTGATGGAGTCATAGATGTGTATCACGACATCCATCTTGACAGATGATATTTGATCAACACTCCCCCACGCTGAAAACCACGGGATAGTGTTTGAAAGCGAAATCTTCATCGGCCATTCCTTCAGGACGAGTTGAACTCAAGTCCTAGTTGAGATCTGAACTTCTCAAACTTGACGCGTCCTAGGTTCTTGGTGAACATATCTGCAGGATTCTCACTGCCCGGAATAAAGAACAGTTCAACCTCTTCTTCCTCGACTCGCTCACGGATGTAGTGATAGCGGATGTCTATGTGTTTCATCCTGCGGTCTCGGTAGGCATTGCTGCCACTGAAGAGTGCACCCTGATTGTCACCGCAAATGGGTACTGGGATGGTGAGCTTGAACTGGAGTTCCAAAAGGACGCTCTTCAGCCACATCACCTGGCGACTACAATCTGAAATCGCCATGTACTCTGCTTTGGTCAAAGACTGTGCAACAGTGCGCTGAAGTCTAGACTGCCAGCAAATAATCCCGTCTGCCAATTTCGTGAAGAAACCAGTGGTAGACCTCCTCTTGATTGGATCAGCAGCCCAGTCTGAATCGCTAAATGCAATTAGCCCTCTATCCGTCGCACCATTAAAAATGAGCGAATAATTCCTAGTACTGTCAGGGGAACCCCTGCTTTCGTCCGATCATCATGGGATCTCGCATGTGACCGCGCACGTGCCATCTGTCAAGCGTCACATGCTTCGGTCCGGACTTCCCTGCCAAGCGCGTCCACATGACACTCCGGCCCGCACCCCCATTGTTCCGACGGTCCGGCTCCCATTGTTCCCCCCGATCCGGCCCCTCATTGTTCCCTGGCCCCATTGTCTGGCGCTTCCATTGTGCTTCGTCATCCATTGTTCTGTAGGCTATATATAGTGGGCCCTGACAAGGAGAGTCCCCAACTCGGTTTCTCTTTGGACTCTCCCTTGTCAGGTTTGCCAGTCTCCTGTACTAGTCGATCCCCTTATCTGACGCTTTGGACTCTCCCTTGTCAGGACTCTGAGATCGGGCCTCGAGGTTGCCCTTACAAGTACCAGCCAAATAGCAGCAGATATACAGCGCTTTATGGAGGTGGTCTTGGGACGGATTGGCGGCAAATTGTGACAATTTGGTCACAGCAAATGCAATGTCAGGACGTGTGCCTAGCATGATGAAGAGAAGAGATCCAATGACTGATTGGAATTTCTTCCTGAGCTCCGGATCAACTTCATCCTCATTTGGCATCGGAACATATCCAGCCGGTAGAGGGGTTGCTGCGAACTTGGCGTTCTGCATCCCAAAGCGCTCTAGCACCTTGTCAAGATAGGGAATCTGATCAATCTTGATCGAAGATCCTACTCTACTGAGGCGTACGCGCAAGAACTCTGGAGTATCTTCAGAATTGCGGCATTCCCATTGCTTATTGAACTCAGCCTTGAGAAAGGCGAGGAGCTTCTTGTTCTTGGAGAAGAACAGAGCATCATCCACATAGACTATTATGACGGCTATGCTGCCCTCAGAGTCCTTGTAGAAGAACACGCCGGCATCCGATGTCAGTCGGATCCAGCCCATGGCTTTCATGGACTTGGTCAGTGCTTTCCACCATGCTAAAGCAGCTTGTTTGAGTCCATAGATTGCCTTGTGCAAGCGCATGACTTTGCGCTCTTGGCCTCTCGCCACGCAGCCTTCGGGTTGTTCCATGTAGACCTCTTCGTCAAGCTCTCCATAGAGAAAAGCCTTACTGACATTGAGTCCAGACCAATGCCAATCATTTAGCGCTGCAAGCGCCATGACTAACCGGAATGTCTCATACCTGACAACAGGAGAGAATATCTTGTCATAGTCAACACCTTCGACTTGACTGAAACCCTTGGCAACTAGGCGGGCACGTTTTCGGCCATTGTCAGGGGAACCCCCGCTTCGGACCGCTCTGCCTTTGATCAGGCATGTGATTGCGCTCGCGTGACCTGTCAGCTGTCACGTGCTGCGGCCCGGACTGCTGCGCCAAGCGCTTCTCCTTGATGGGCACATGGTCAGGTGCCCCATTGTTCCTATTGTCTCCGCTCCCATTGTTCTGTCATGGCCGTTGTACTTATTGTCCCCATTGTTCTTTGTTTGTTGCTGCGCGCTCCATTGTTCTTGTATCATATAAATAGTGGCGCCTGGCAAGGAGAATCCCCAACACGGTTTCTCTTTGGATTCTCCCTTGCCAGGTATGCTGGTCTTGTACCTAGCTACCCACTATTAATCATCTTTGGATTCTCCCTTGCCAGAACTCTGAGATCGGGTCTCGAGGTTGCCCTTACAGCCATCAGATTTTTGGTCAAAGACCCAGCGACATCTGATAACCTTCCATCCTTTTGGACGGTCCACAAGGGAATAGACCTTGCGCTGACGAAGTGCCTCTAACTCGTCGCGGCAAGCATCAATCCAACCTTTCTGTTGTTCAGAAGGTAACCGCTTGATATCGCGGAACGTCCAATCGCGAATTTTGGACGTATCAGGTAGGTTCTCATTTGGAACCGCTTTTGACAGCAGCACCGTGATGAGCTCTACTCCCCCTTCCTGGCATAGCTTCTCCATACGTGCATCCTCGTCTAGATCATCAGAAGCACCCGCGTTTGAGGAATCTGGTTGCGAGCTAGGGCCGGGAACCCCTGCATCAGCACCGGTTGATGGTTGAGATTGGGAGCTACCCTTATCTTCACCAACATACCGCTTCCATCCTCTGCTGTTCTGAATGTCACGGACTATATCCGTAGGGGTACGCTTTTCCCCATAGACGTTTCCTGGACGTGTAGGCACATTCCGCTGGCGTGAAGACCTTCGAGGCTCGGGAGCTGGTGAAGCTTCCCGACTTGGTCGTGGAATTCTACTTCTACGAGTCCTCTGAGGTTCATCCCGACACTCTGGCGGTGGGTCCTGACGATTATGACCGTTGTCACCATCATCATTTCCTCGTACGGGAGGTGGCGGAGCCGGATCGGATGGCATGGGGAATGGAAAAGGATTATCTCCATATAGCCAATCTTCTCCATCTACCTGTGGTGGATCTTGTGGATTCACTGGGTCATCACGTTCTGGAAATTCCTCTCCAACAGGAACGTGGGGTGGTCGATTGCTGTCAGGACAGCGGGGGAACAACTCCTCATCGAACAATGCCTTGGTGGCGACGAACGTGGAATTGTTTGTGCGCATGAATAAAAATCCTTTCACACCATCAGGAATGCCCAAGTAGGTCATCAGCTCCGATTTGGGCGATAACTTATTGGCGTGCTTCTCATCAGGGATAAAGACATATGCAGCACAACCAAAGACTCGGAGTTCGGAAACATCCGGTTTTTCCTTGTGAAGGGCTTCAAATGGAGTTTTCCATTTTAGACGCCTGATAGGTGTCATGTTGTAGATCCGTGTCGCATGTTTTATCGCGAATTCCCAATAAGAATTAGGAAGACAGGCAGTGAAGCGCATGGCTTCTGCCTTATCCATGATCGTACGATTGAAGCGCTCGGCATGCCCATTCTGCTGGTGAGCATATGGAGCACCCTTCTCCACTAGAATTCCTTGTTCCGCGAGAAATTCTTCCATTCCCATCCCCATGAATTCTCCCCCATTGTCAATATGCCACTTTTTGATGGTGACATTGAACTGGTTTTTGACCATCACAATGAAATTGCGCATAGCCTGCTTGGCGTCGGATTTCTGCGCAAGGCATACTGTCCAGCCATAGGAGAGTGCTTCGTCGAAGAAGCTCATGAAGTAACGGTACTTGTGATAAGAAACCGTGGGAAATTGTTTGAGATCCAAGTGGATCAAATCAAACGGATTCTCCGCTCGTTTTTCGGAAGGCGGGAAGGCACGTTGGTGCATTTTCCCTTGCGTGCATCCTTTACACGGTCGGGTTTCCTCAGGAAATACTAGGTCTTCTGGAAAGCCCTTGGTATTCTTCTTTGCCTGACGTAAAACGTCTTTTGACGGATGTGCAAATCGCCGGTGCATAATCTCATAATCCACCTTGTAAACAGTGGACATGGATCGCACTGTCTCAGCCGTACTAGGCTTTGACATCAGGAAGTACAAGGCAATGTCCTTCCCTAGAGTTCTAAACTCCATGATCGAGAGTGGGGACTTCCCTCGATGTAAGCTGATCCGCGATTCGTCTCCACGAACGCGAGATCCTCCTTTGAGTAAGGAGCCCAAAGACATGAGACGACCATGTAATCCTGGCACTAGGTACACTGGATATATCTGAGAAGTCACCATAGTCTTTTCTCCATGCCTTGTGACATAATGATTGATGAAGGCTGTTCCTCGACCAATAAGGGCAACACGTGTGTTCTTATCAGCAGTCTGAGCAACAATAGGATCTGAGAGCTTCTCATATCCGACCAGATCACTAATCTCCAATGTCACATGGAGAGATGCACCAGAATCAAGAAGCCATAGAGGCCCTAATTCATGATGGTGATGATGTTTCCCCTTACACTTAGAGCAGGCAGCAAAATCGGAGTGCACACAGAATAGATTGGTACAAAAATCATGTGATTGAATCATCAACGAATTAAGTACAGAACCCGGGGCGGCGGTGATTACGCACTCTGGCTGTGAGCAACAATCAGAATTGTGCATATGCCTAAGAAGGCAGGGTACTTGCCTTTCGGCGGAAGGAGCGTCCATCTCCTTCATAAGGGCGTTGAAGTCGACGACCTCATCCCAATTGACGGGTTCAGCCTGGGCGAACTTGCTATCTCCAAACAGAAGATCAAGATTGTTCTGTTGGCCGGTGGCCATCTCGACGTCGGGGATCTCCTCAATACGACTGCGTTTTGCAGGAGGACCACCATCCAGGGTGTGATTCGAGCCGGAAGCAACCGGAGATGGAGAACGCATGATTGCGTCCTCGCGGAGCATTCCTTTCTCATTGACAATCTTGTCAAGAGTCCGGAAGCGTTCTGCGGTCACCGTCACGTCCATCTTCTTGGCCAGCTCGAAGACCTTACGAGTAGGCTTCTGGAACTCGGTGTCAATAATCCCATTGTTGTTAACGGGAGACTTCTCTTGAACCACGCGGATTTTGGGTCCACCGCAAGAGATGTGCGTGACATGCGAGATTGTCGGCGCAGGGATAGACGGAGTGAGAGAGGCGATCGAACCAATAGTGAGGGAGCCAGTGATCTCGGAGACTCCATGGACATGACTGTGATCAGCCTTGCCCTTGCCCTTGTTGTCCTTGTTCTTCCCACTGTGCTTGCCTCAACGGTTCTTCTTCTTTCCATCAGCCTTATCACCCTTATCGGGTGCAGAGCCAGAGCCCCGTTGCTGATTGGTGAACGAAGGGTCATCGCGCTTGCGCTTGGTATTGAACTTGGCCACATGATTCTGGCTTTGTGACTGCTTCTGAGCAAAATGCGTCAAGAGAGCGTCGCGAACCACCGAGACTTTGATCTCGTCCTTGTCGTAAGTCTGCAGAACAGTCTCCGTGACAGAGGGAATCCAAGCTATATTGAGAATGATTATCGCTCTGAGGAACTCAGGGATGCTCAAAGACTCATTCTCCAGGCGAGTGAACGCCGTAGTGATCACCAGCAGCTGTGGATCCGGGTGCAACCCCACGTTGTACTTGGCGTTCAACGCGGTTTGGAAGTACGCGTACAGGTCGGCGCACTGAGCACCACCATATTGGGTCTTGAGATGCTCCCAGATCTTGGCAGCTGACACTATATCCGCAGGAGGAATGTTAGCAATGACTCCTTCAGTCAGGCACAACTTAATGCTGCCTTTGGCTCTGAGATCATCATGCTTCCATTGTCTGATCTCCAATGAGTTGGACACAGAGCCATCCGTAGCTTTGACTTCGGTCGGCACGGTTTCGGTCAGCACATATGAGATCCCCTGATGCTCCAGGTAGGACTCCATAGTTCCGGACCAGACAAGCCAGTGCTTTCCATCAAAGATGGAGACAGCATTGAAGATGTTGTTGGAGTTGGACAACATGTTAGATCTGTGTGAGTGATCAGCATCAATCTAATCTGATAGATTAAATCAAAGATAAAGATGATCAGATCCTCATAGATCATAATCTCCTTTAGAGATCGATGCATCTGGATCAAGCAATGTAATCGCGATCCGGCATGGTTTCACCAGCGCTATGCAGCAGCTGAAGTGAATACAGATAGGCTAAAGACGCTGCTCATTGTTGCAGCCAGTGATGGCACATACAATGAATGTCGCGGCCACTGAGGCGCAGACATAGCTCTCAGGGCCCATAACCTGTTGAGCACTGGGGAGAGCGTCTAGCAGCTCACCTGTGTGAGTGAGAGCTTAGTGTGGGCACTATGCGGGAGTAGTCAAGAGACTTGTATTAAAGGGTAATAGAGCCCTCCTTATATATGATACAGGGGGCCGTTTGTGTCTATTTAGGACGAGTCGATATGACTCTAGATGACACGTGATGGAGTCATAGATGTGTATCACGACATCCATCTTGACAGATGATATTTGATCAACACCACTTGCTAAGGTCGGACTGAGGACTTACGTATCGATCCGTCGTCTACAGCTTAGTAAAGTCCTGTACAACTGCATAGTAGCTACGCTATCTAAGATCAGTTGCCTTTTAGAGTAATGAAAAGTTGGACAATCGGACAGGTCCTGAGTGATCAGGACCCCGCCCCATAGTCCATATGGTACTTTTGATGTGGGTCAACTCACTGCGTCATACTTTTGGAATACAACGTGCTGGATTGGCCAACTGGTATGTCTTGGCAGGTGAGTCCAACATGGGTGCCCCAAGAAGCCGTATGGTCCTAGGCACGCCAGACATTCCTCACATGGTTCGGTTCACGGATCTAGCCCGTGTCGCTTTTGAGTGTGTTTGGGTATGGGCGCGACTTGCCGTGACACTTTGGAAATGTCACCATGACATGTCCACAATGTCCCGTGATCGAATGGATCCTGACATGTGACAAGTCGTCACTGTGGCATGATCTGGGGAAACGTCGAACCCAAAACCAGGAGTTGCCGCGACAAGATTGGTTCAATCTCATAACGTCAAGTCCTGTCCAGTAATAGTTGTATTATTGAGAACGTCGCGCATTGCTCAGCCCTTCAGCCTGAGCTCCCATCTGCAGAGAATGACCCTTTTGAGAAGTTGCCGCAACAAAAGATCCCTTTTGGGGAATTGTCGCAGTCCAAGCGTTCGTCACTAATAGCCCTGAGCCTGGTGTAGACTCATAAGGCCAATTCCACAGTAGTGGTCTGACTGCCTTGCTATCGTTGACACTATCCACAGTTGTCAACTGGGCAGTAGACCCTTAAGCCCTACTGAGCGCAACACTGTCAACCGCAACACAATACACCAAATGGTTTGAGAGTAAACTCTGTAAAAGGGCAAAAATATGCCCTTACAGAGCTGGTGCGGAGCGCGTCTGGTAGCCAGCCTATCAGCGTCTTCCGCGGAAAAAAAATAAGTCCCCCCTGCAGTGAGGTGCATATGCTCAGAATTCTCAAGTCAAGGACCATTCATCGTCCCAAAACGCTAAGTCAGAATAACCCTTGTGATCGAAATTGATTTCCCACCAAGAGGCCGGATTCTACACCAGTCGCTATGCGGTAGCCCCCGTTGTTTTTTGTTGATCGCCGCACGTGATACCGCGGAGCCCTGGTTCGAGTGAATCGAGTCTACACATTGACAGATATATATTTGAAATTTTCAACACAACCTCTTGGAAAGTCCCAGGCTCCCATAGAATCACTTCTTGGACGCTTATAGCCCCAGTAAATCGCGGATGGATCAACAAAACCCATCAATGTCCCGTGCGGATGCTCGAGGATCATTGCGAGCCAAATGATGTCATCAAGGACATCACCGGGCAGCACTTCCCTTTTGTTTTTCTGGATCCCAAGTCGAAGAATTTCGGAGCCTTCGTGAGGACTTCTTCCGCATCCCGCATCGAACCAAATGCCAGGTGGCATGCACGGATAATTCTCGTGTCTCGTCTTTGTCATGACTTATTATGTTGTCACATGGCTTCGTCAAGTTCCGTGCGTATCGTTGAGCTGTTACAGGAAGAGTTTCGATGCATATAAGCGGTTCCAGTACGCGACCGCGTCTGTTCTGGGTTGATGGCGGTTGGTGCACAACAGGCGTGCTTCTGTGGTCGAAATTGATCGCAGTCGATCGCTTCGGCTTTCCACGGTCATATCTGCAGAAATCCCATCACGCTGGACGTGTGGGGCTGCCCCGATCCTCGTACGAAGGACTATTCTGCCATGTATAGTAAGAATCACTCCAGGTGAGTACTATTTTAAGCGCGTTAAGGACCTGCGTACTTACTATATGTGGAATGGGCATCAATGCGCAGCCAAGTGATGGGTTCAGGTTTGACTTCGAATTTTGAGCCTGCAGTCGTCTGGACTCCGTTACTAATTCTGTTTTACATGCAGTCATTGGCGAAGAGTATATATTCGAAGCCGTAATGAGTATTCGTCCCCTCAACAGAGCACTGTTCGACTTTCCATCTCTCATGCCTGCCCCTCTGTCCACTTCCCACCAGACGCTGCATGAGGATCTCCTCAAGGAGCAACTGACGGAAAAATCTGAAGGCAGCTTGACCCCGACTCACACCGGAACCGCAACAGTAGACGATCCGTTTCTCGTCAAGCTCGATCCGTCCGAGGATCCGCTGCAATTCTCAACGTTCAGAAAATGGGTAGTTGTCGCGATCATTTCGTCGGCATCGCTGTGTGTGACATGTTCGTCGTCGATGGTGGGTCCATCTCACTCTACTCCTACCTCAATTCACTCTGGCCGCGGTAGGCCTCGTTCACCGAACAACCGATTGCCAAAGAATTTCACGTATCTCGGGAGTCTACCGTCCTCATGATCAGTCTGTTCGTGCTCGGGCTTGGGACCGGACCTTTGATTACCGGACCATTCTCGGAGGTAAGCAATGTGCGCGAAACGTGGTACACCAACCGATCCTTTGCGTGTCTAGGTTTACGGGCGTTCGATCATTTACAAAGTGTCTTACGCGTTATTCGTTTTGTTCTGTGTTCCGGTGGTCTTTGCGCCAAATTTGGGTACGTCTTCATTGTTTAGCTTCACAGTATACTAAACGCTCGTGTCACAGGTGTCGCCCTAACGTTTCGTTTCCTACTTGGTGCGACTGGAGCGTCTTTCCTCAGTGTTGCCGGAGGAAGTATGGCAGACTTGTTCTCCGGGTCGCAAGTTCGATTGTCAGTCGGATTCGCCAAAGCAATTGTGTCTGTCCCACGCTAACTGTTGCCCCTAGGCCCATCGCAGTTTATACTATGTTTCCGGTGAGCAAGATCTCTCTTTAAAGCCCCCGAAGGCCGTTATGTACTGAAGATCTACAGTTCTTGGGCCCAGGTCTGTCCACAATCAGAAAGTTGGTGTTCGTGCTGATTATGCCCAGTCTTGGGACCATCGGTGTCTGGTTTCATCAATCAGGTCCGTGGCTGTTTTGTTATGAGAAATGTTTTCCCTCATTCACGACTACCAGCATCTATACTGGAGATGGACGTATCGGATTTTGCTTATTTGGAGCTTTGTTGAAGTTGTTGCCATTTTCCTGGTTTGTTCTTATCTTCATGCACCATATCACCCCATTAAAACCCTCGATGCAGTTTGTACCAGAGTCGTATTCCCCCGTCCTTCTGCAAAGAAAGTCGCGCCGGTACGAGACTTGGCTTCTGGCCATCCATTTGCTAAACACCAGCAGACTTCGCAAAGAGACAGGCGATGAGCGATACTGGGCGCCACTTGACCGCCGTGAAATAAATCTCACTCGGTCGCTCCTACTCAGTTGCTCTGTTCCATTCAGTATGGTCTCTTCACTCCCTTTTCACAAAATTAAGCGTGTTCTTTAGAGCTTCTGATATTCGACAGAATGGCCCTTCTGCTCAATACCTGGTCTGCCCGTCCCTTTGGCGTAGCTGCGCAATGCTGACAGCTCTGTCATCAGGACTGCTCTGATTCTCGGAATCTTGTACCTGATGTTCCAGGCCTTCCCGCTTATATTCGAGCAAGGGCATCATTTTAACGCTCAGAGCGCCGGCCTCACGTTTATGGGCATTGGCATCGGCATGATCGTGGGTCTCAGCACGCAGCCACTCTGGGACAGGCAAGCCTCAGTCAAGCTTTCGCGTCTAGTGTATTGTCTAAACGCGCGTGCAGACACCATGCTAAAGCGGCCGCAGCCAATGGGGGCACGGCACCTCCGGAGACATTCCTCGTGATGGGACAGGTCGGGGGAATAATGGTTCCGCTCTGTGAGTCCAGTTCCCTGACTGTCTACGACAACTCAACTCTAGCTCAGCTTTGTATTGGTTCGCATTCACGACATATCCGCGCGTGCATTGGGTTGTGCCCATTATCGCCTCGATTCCCTTTGGCACAGGGACCTTCTTCGTGTTCACGGCAACGTTCACGTATCTTGTCACTGTAGGTCCATATCCTGGTGTCTCTTATGTGGTTTGATGTGCATTGGCAGTCGTATCGTCCGATTGCGGCCAGTGCCATGGCCGCAAACAGTGCTCTCCGCTCGAGTTTTGCTGCCGCCTTTCCGCTCTTTGCCGGCGCCATGTACAACAAACTGGGAACTGTTGGCGCATCCGCGCTTCTGGCGGGCCTGGCTACCATCATGGTGCCTCTCCCGTAAGTCACTCTTCACTTTTCCGTGACTGCATTTGTAATAGCCTCGCTACAGGTTCATTTTTTATCGCATGGGTCCTGAGTTGAGGGCCAAGTCTCGTTTCGCAATCTGAACCTACAGATCTATTGTCTCCTGGAATCCACAGCATCAGTAGAATGACAGTACGCTATAGATGACGCATTTCCAAACATGACTCCGGACCTTACAGTGTCTTATGCACAATCTGAAAACGGTTGCTTGAAGAAGAGCTGCTGTTGTTTGAAGGCACGGTACTAGACCATAATTCATTCCTCAGTGGAACTAGACAGTTGCGGAGGCGTGCGACGATCTTGAGAAATCTGGTCAAGAGTTACTCTGATCGTCGTTGGAAAACGCCACTATGTCCGCTTCTTCCCGCGCCACGGCAAAGGCGATCTTCACGGCAACTGCAAGACGTCGATCGCGATAATGTACCCAACTAGGTTTGACTTTAATTTCCAATCGCACGCAGGACGTCTCAGGTCCCACACAAAGTCAGCTCTCCGCGCTCTACGATGCGATCTGGAGCGCGTCTTGTTCTATCTCGTTATCTGACACTTGTGAACAGGACGAAGACTTGAGTGCAGATGCGCTGCAGGGTCTGTCCTTTGCTCCTTTACAAAGGTGGGTGCACATTTGAACCATCGATATCGCCTCTGAATTCAGTCCATTGGTGTATGGCCGTTCGACACGCTCGGTCTCAGTTCCGGCCCCCCGAATGATATGTGATGGGTACATTCAGTGCGTGCTAACCTTTCGGTCAGACGCCGATGTTGTCTGCTCTGGGGCGGAAAGCCACCACAGCTCGTAGACCAGCCACTGCCACCCTGTTTGCTGCCGTCAGCCAAGAGGCGTTCAGACGCAATTTCAAGCCGGTTCACACATCGCAATCAACTCGGATGTATTCCCATTGCACAACGTCTTTGCCTATGTCAGTAATCAGCACGCAGATCGCTTCATCCATTGAACCGTGTCCATAGGCTCGAGGTGCCTCGCTAACCAATGAGCTACGGCGGCCATCAGTCATGTGCTCGATTGAATCCATAAATATGACGTCACGCGCGGCGCATCGCGTCGAACCACACAATGGCTTTCTTTCCTGACATCCTCATCGGCGCCGCCCGACTGCCGCTTGTTGCAGTCGGGCTTCCGCTCGGGCTGGGCATGCTGAGCGGGTACCCCACAGCTCAAGTGGTCAAGGGCCCGTGGTACAATGCACGTGGGCTCCTCGCGTGTGAATCAACCCTAACGCCGCTGACCAGCTGAGGCCCACAGAACCTGAAGGTGCCCCCGGGTCGTCCACCGCGGTGGGTATTCCCCATCGTCTGGCCGGCGCTCTACGTCTGTGAGTCGTCGTCACATTGAGTTCGATGTCAATCCGCGAGTGACTTATTTACGGCCGCTACAGCGATGGGATACGCCTCGCACCTCATCGTCGGCGCACTCGATAACGCGCTCACGTCCACCGTCAGGTGCGTTCGAATGCACGGTCTGAGGTTGTCACCCCTTACTGATTCATAATATGCAGGTCCCAATGCCAGACGGCGCTGTGGCTTTACTACGGCCAACTAGCACTCAATTTGACGTGGACGCCGTTGTTCTTCGGCGCAAAACGGGTGAGGAGTGCCGTGCTGCAGTAACTGACGTGTGACTGATCCTGATTCGCCCTCGTAGACGGGTCTCGCCCTAGTCAACAGCGCACTGATGGCGGGGACGACGTTCTACCTGACCGTGAGTGCTGCCGGCTGCGTGACGGCAAGTGTAGGCTGACGGAGTTCATGTAGAACTTGGTTTCAGGAATTGCTCCAACCGCCAGCCAGCTTTTACTGCCGTACTGCGCCTGGCTCACGTTTGCCACATACCTGAACGCTGGAATTTGGTGGCTCAACGGGAGTGAGAAGCAAAAGACGCAGTGATGGATCTCTAGTGACAACCTCTGTCATCGTAGTGTATAATCAAAATGACCAAATACACTCCGAATGTATGTTTATCATGTCAAACAGTGTCCTGGACATAGTAACGACATGAAGATAAGAGTCCAACAGATCCCAAACGAGCGGTGGGGTGTACAATAATTGTAGTCTATTGATATTAGTACGAGAAGATCATAAGCCAAGGATTCAATACGATAGGAAGGAGAATGTGGCAACCAACGACCAGGGACAGAGGAATGTTCAGAGCCCAGTTCCACCCTGGAATCTGCCATTCGGCAGGGACGGCGCCAGTCGTGAAGACGATCATCATCACAATGGCGGCAAAACAGATGATGAAGGATAGCTTGAAGTTCTGCCATATGCGAGGTACTACGTCCGATGAGACACTGCGCGAGCAACATGGAATGATATGATAGATAGGACATACCTTCAATCCAGAATGTTGAGCGCTCCACTTCTTTACCCGTTGATCCCCACGTCCTGCGCAGGATGGTCAGCATTCCTGCTTCACAAGACATCGGACAGACGCACATGTCATAGGAGAAAAGATGGGCCAGGATGGCAGTCGACAGATGGATGCTTAGACCGCCAAAGAAGAACAGGCTGCAGATACGTCAGGGACAAGTCAAGATATGCGATGTCAAGCCATACAAGAACGGAACCCATCGCAGATTCTCGACTATCCCCGAGAAGAAGTTCCGGTGGCCGATGCGGTACTCGAGCAGCGTGAAGCCGAGGTTTCCGAGACCGGGGAAGACGACGGTGCATGCCAGCAGGATCTCGAAACTGTGCAGATAGAACCGATCGAGGTCAGGGCCTAACCCGAGCAAAAGATAGTTGAGAATGGAGCCAACAGTGGCTGCCGCAATGCCGTAGTACGAGAACATGTCTGCGAAGCCATGAGCAAGCGATCACGACCGAAGCCCTCGGGAACGCACAAGACATCATTCCCACTTTGTAGTGCACAGGCGCAGCCGACCACACGAATCCGCGCAGTTGCTTGCTGATGGGTCCCTTTCTCCACCACGTGATGAGCGGGTTGAAGATGATTTCGTCACAACCGTAAGCGTATTTCTGCCAGCGGGCAAGCTCGTCGACGACCGTGAGAGAGACTCCTTCCTTGAAGCCGCCCTCGGAGTAGGTGGCCCAGCGCAGGGTGTATCCACCGAGCAAGAGACGGAGCGCCTGATCAAAGTCCTCGGACACGTTGCTTTCCGACCAGTGGCACCTCTTGCCGTCCTCGTCGTCGAACGCGGCATCCTGAACGGCACTCCACCGGAGGAATGCATTATGACCGACGAACGGTGCGACTTCACCGTTCGCACATCCGTACGAGATACACCGATTGATCCGGCGAGTAAAATGCGTGATTCCGTTCTCGAAGTAATGGTGCGCTACCTGCATCACATCTGAAACGCGAGTGTTAATTTTCGGTCATGAGCAGATCGATCACACGGCACATACCCGACTCGTGCTGGATGATAGCGACGTCCGGGCTCTCGTACATCTCTCGCGCAGCATCGCGGAAACAATCCTCAGGCACGATGGTGTCTGCATCAATGATGAGAATGATCTCTCCCACCCGCAAGCTTTTGCCGTTGCACGCCCAGGGCCGGTGGCGACGACCGCTCTCCTCGTACATCTCCTCGACAGCCAGGTGCATAGCCTTGTCTTCGAGACATTCGCCGTCGTCCTCGGTGACCCCGGACGCCTCCAATGCTGCAAGATGCTTCTCCAATCGCAAAGAGAGCTCTGCAGGAAGCAAATGAGCGAAATCCCACAGCCGTGTCATCTTGCTTACGCAGTCCATAGTTCATGTTGCTGGCTTTCTTGAACTTCCCCTTGCGGAAGAAGCCGTCCTTATTATGGGCAGGACGAGCAGTCCATCTGTGCTCAAATGATCAGTGTTGGGTAACTTGCACACAGAAAAGCGAATTCACCCAATGTTATGGTTAGCATAGAATTCCATTCGCTCTTTGCGCAACTCTTCCGAGATGAGCTGCATCCCGTCATCGCAGATGAAGATTGACGACGTTCCACCTTGGCGCGCATACGTCTGCATCGCCTTTTTGATGGACAAAATGGACGGGCCACTACAGATGACGTGAGTCGACCAATGCACAGAGAACCCGGAACCGAGCCTACATAGTTTCTTTCAAGCTCTCCTTGTAGACAGGACATTGGATTGTGACGTGTGGCAGGTTGTTGTCGACCTCAGGGTTGGGCGCAGGCTTGACAGCAGAGTAGAAAGCTGAATTCTCGTGGTATTGGGCTACTGGACCAATGACGAGCGAGATGTTGCCGACGAGTTGGAGACAGAAGAACTGTAAGAGTGTCAGATGTGGCCGCTAAGATATGCGAAGAATGCTCACGATCGAAACACAGAAGATCACAGGCAGAGTCAACATCAAAGCGAATCGACGTGGGTCCCCATCGAGTGCATACTCTTCAAGCAGCACACTCACACCGGACATGACAAAGTCTGTGACAGTGGTCAGGCATTAACGCAAGAAGAGATGTTGACTTACAGGCAGCTAAGCCAGCACCGCAGCCCGCATAGAACGGTCCCATCATCACTAGTTTACGCTCTGTCTTGCCACCTTTCTCGGCATCGCCAGTCGTGGAGCTGCGGCTCGGTCGAGGCTTCAAACGCCAGAGACCAAAGAACTGAGAAAGCTTGCTTCCAGCGGCACGATCGGGCACCTGTTGCTCGGGCTTTTCAGTGTCAATGAAGCGGGATTCCTTGTCTATTTCGTTGAGATTGACGTTGCTCCCGACTCGGGTCTCGACAGCGACATCGGTGCTGGTCTCTGCGATGGACTCGGAGCTGCGAACAGGTTCGGCCGCGCCGCCGAAGATCGACGCCAAAACGGCTGGCGCAGCAATGCTGTCTCGGTTACGGGTCGTTTCGGACACGACACGCGTTTTCCAGACGTGCTTGATGAGCTTCTCCTCGAATTCAACGGCGAGGGGAATCAGCATCTCCACCTCCGGCGACCACAAGACGAGTGAGGGCGGGTTGCGCTGCGGGTTATTAGCCCGAGAACGTGCAGATGAACAACAACAGCTCACAATGAAAGCTCCGCATTGATCCTTCTCGGCACCGGGGAGGTCTACTAGCTTACGCAGCACCTGAATCCTAGTTTCGCTGTCTACGTCCAAAGAGAACACATTGTCAGGTCTGAAGTCCCGTCAGTCAGTCCTGCGAACGTCGCAGAACGCATAGGACCCACACTTTGGCCACAGCAGCGGTGATTGAAGCATTCCGGACGAGCACTGCCCCAGCGGGGTTCAGGCCTCGAACGGCAGACTCGAAGAGGACCAAGTGCGGCGCGTTGTACGGAAAGATACGAAACTCCGCTCCACCAGAAGCTACCAACTTTATCAGGCCCGCGGCCCCACGAGGGAGAAACCTTACTTTGATCACTTGCGGAGGCTGAACTGGATGACGAACTGCTTGCAGAAGGGAGGCCAATCGAACCGGTGCTTGCGGGTGCCGTGACTCGGATCGCTACCCCGCCGAGCGAGGCATCAGCGAGAGCGCCAGGGGCCGGGGCAAACCAGGCGTCTTGCTGAGTCTTCTCGTCTAGAATCGCCAACGTAAGCGCGGGAAAAGATTAGCGTTGGGAACACTAGAAGTCGCGGTGCGAACGAACATATGGAATGGAGCAGAGCGTCGACCTCGTCGTAGTCACTCGTCAGGATCGTCACTCCGCTGGCCACATTGAGCGCTTGCTGCATCCCGAGTCGGTGTCGCGCAACGTCGTTATCGTCGATCTCGATCCGCTCTACCTCCCGGCCCGAGTCCGTGTCTCGTTCGAGATCATCAGCGGAGGCATCCCACGGGTGAGAAACACCGAGCTGAGACCGAACATGGCGTCGCTGCGAGCTACCACTGGTCGAAACCTGGTGGTGGTGATGGTACGGGTTGTTCCTGCTAGCGCGGGCAGCAGCAGAGTAGTTGGCGGAACGAGGAGAAGCGGACGGCGTCGAAGAAACTGACGATGCGGGGGATCCGCCGTTGAGCGAATCAGCCGAATTGGGTCGCACCCCTCCGACGGTGCTGGCCGTAAAGGACAGATACGGTGTCGACATCTTCTTCTAAGCTTTCCGGCGACGATGACCAAACCAAGAAAGAGAAAAAAGAAAGAGTGGAAGGCGCACAGAGCAAGCTGCGCCGCGTCTGACGCCCGGATGTAGTCTAAGTATTCCGTGAAGACGTGAGGGGGGGCGAGGACAGCCTTTGTTCGCACCAGGAACAGAAGTCAGATATTGGGTGACCGAACAATGCTTCCTGTCCGGCCGGCACTCTGTTCGGCGTGGTGCAACGCAAGACAGGCATCGGCGAATCCGACAAGATCCAGCGATGCACGACAGCTTCTCTCTCGGCAGTTTACGAACCTGGGCGATGCTTCGCCGTGCCAATGTCGCGGTCCTGACGGATAGACTCAGGGAACAGCGTATGCAGGCGTGCAAAACATGATGTGTGATAGATGGACAGGTACCTGCTGTTGTGGGACGGAAAGAGATTGTCGAGGAGATTGCGTGGCCGACCGTGTCCAAAAGGTGCCTGTACGACGCGATCACGTGAACAATCCTCTTCGTGCTCAGCTGGACGCGTTTTACACGGGCCCCCTCGGACAAAATCTGAGAAATGAAATCAATAATTCTAAATATGCCGTACATATCCTTGTGCTCGCGCAAATCGTTCCCACTCAACTCACCCAAACCTGCCTTATCGGTCATGTAGGAAATATCCACGGGACCCGCTTGTCGGCAATGTCAAGCCGGGCGTGATTGTTTCAGGCCGCAAAGCATCCCCAATGATAATAAAGCTCGCTGTCCACAATCCTGTCTGGAATTTACCGAGAATCTCTGGACAGCGCGCAGTGCAAAGGCGGATAAAGGCAGCCATTCAATTGATCCACATCCGGAAAGGCAAAATAAAGCCGGACTTCGGTGCTCTGGAATCGGCGAGGCGCTTCTACGATGTCCCTCCACAATTACAGCAGAGCATATACAACTAGCCGAGCACTCCTCAGTGTCTGCTCATGAAGCCGACGATGCTTTCTGAGTCTGGCTGACGTTCATGTGCGGTGGAATAGGTATCCTAATCACCGAACTCCACCCAAAATTTAAAATGCTAAACGCCCATTCTGGTCTGGATGCTATGCATCGCACAGTCATCATGCCTCAATACTGCCCGTTCCCTCGGCTGCCCAGCGGTAAATCCCCGCGGCATCGCCATCTGTCAAAATGACAAAGCCGCCAGGTCCATCACGGAAGCAAAATTGATTGTGATTACCCTCGTGAACAACCTCCATCTGGCATCTGCCTTCTGCTGCACCGGCCGCTCCTATGTTGAAACCAGATTCCGACAGATTCTCTTTTGATAACTCTATGTTACTGTAATCGCATGTCATGGCCTGTGTCGAGATATCTGCCAGGGGCCAGGGCCGGCCTTCACGTTGTCTCTCGTACCATGCCGTCCGCCCGTTTGGAAGCGTCCTGACTCCGATGGGAACCCTTCTTTTCGGGGCGGTCCAACGCGAGGACATGTCATAACGGAGTAAATGTCGTGTTACAGACATTGATACCCTGTCCGCCGCTCCTCCCCTTCACTTCCGGTCCTCTCGCCCGTTCCTTCCTCTGACCATGGCCACGAATCCGTTCGACACTCCCCCACTGACGCGGGCCAACACCGGCGTCGTCGACCCCGCATCCCTGGGGTCTGAACGTCCCAAGCGCATGAAATCCACCGCGATTCCAATTATGGAGCCCTACAAAGCGGTCGATAAGCCGTGGCTCAAGAAATCCAATCCACGGGCAAAAGTCAGCTACTTCATGACATGGATCCTCCTCTTCGTCGGTGCAGGACTGGGCGGCCTCCAATCCTATCTCACATGGAAGAACGTCCGCCTCGACCGCCAGCCACTCTGCCTCGTCTTCGAGGACAATTTCAACAGCGGGGACGACGCAGCTGTGTTTGGGACTGCTACATCGCGTGGGCGGTGGTTGAGGGAGGTGCAGATGGACGGCTACGGGAACGGGGAGTTCCAGATGACCACAGGATCGTCGAACAACTCGTTCCTCCAGAATGGAAATCTGTACCTCGTGCCCAGCTTGACGCCCGGATTCCCATTCCCGGAAGGTGAGTGGAATGAGACGCGTGTCGTTCCCGAGATTGAATAAATGCAGGCACCACCTATAACAGCACCGACTGCACCTTCAATCTCACGGCTCCGAACGGAGGCTTCACTAAGCCACCTGCACCAGGTAGCACTGAACCTGGGTAAGCCAACCTCCGGTTTCGCTTCTTCTAGAAATGCTCACTAGGCTGCCCAGCTTCGACTGGGATGGATACTACGCTGCCTGCAGCCGGACGACCAACTCGACCGCGGGCACGATCATCAATCCAGTTCAAAGCGCGAGATTGAGCACAATCTTATCCGCCAAGGGCGACGAATCTGGCCTCTCGCGCGGCAGTCTGCGATACGGGCGGGTCGAAGTCCGTGCGAAGATGCCCGTGGGTGACTGGGTGAGAGTCTTCTGCTGCTTCTCGACTTGTCCGTTACTCACGCGTCAAAGCTGTGGCCGGCGATTTGGATGTTGCCGGTGAACAACACCTACGGGCCCTGGCCCGCGAGCGGAGAGATTGATATCGTCGAGAGCCGAGGCAATGGCATCCAGTACACTAATCGGTGTGGCAAGTTGATGCAGCTTCATTCCCGCAAAACTCATTCGGATTGGCAGAGGAGCCAACTACGTCCAAGGCTCGCTCAACTGGGGACCGACGCCAGGCCTGAACGGGGTCGGCAAATCGTATTCGTGGTGGACGGAGAAACGACAGGCATTCAGCAGCGGATTCCACACGTATACGCTGGAATGGACAGACAAGTGGCTGCGGATATTCGTCGACACGCGCTTGCACACTCTACTCGATTTCCCGTTCAAACAGCCCTTCTGGGATCTCGGGGACTTCCCGTCAACGATCGTGGGACAGGATGGCCGGCTGCAGTCATTGTCCGATCCCTGGACCAACGGAACGAGCGCGACTCCGTTCGATCAAGGTGCTTGATTTGTTGACTGCCTGCATTCGATGACGCTGAATGCGACGTAGATTTCTATCTCATCATGAATATCGCCGTCGGAGGTACCAACGGCTGGTTTCCTGACGGGCAGGGAGATAAGCCCTGGCTAAATGCGGCTGGCAGTCAGTTTGATCCAATGTTCACGGGAGACTGTCTCTGATTGTGCGCAGATCCTATGGTCGATTTCATCCAAGGCTCAAAGCAGTGGCTCCCGACTTGGCCCGAGAATCTCGAAGACCGGGCGATGGTCGTGTAAGTGTCCGACCATGTCCCATTCCTTCTGTCTCTCATAAACCCCGCAGAGACTATGTCCGCATGTGGAAACATTGCGGTGACCCATGAGTTGCTGTTATCTTGTCACTCTTTTGGATCCAAGTAGTATAATAGGACAATTAGACTATTCCTCGGCTTTAGTGACGCTGTATTCACCTATACAAACATTGGGATTGCGCCGGTGTCTGGAGGGTTGATCCACTGCCCAGCGATCCTCTGAGTCACGTGCTTTCTTCGGCAGCTTTCAACAGGGCAGTCCCAAGTAAACTCGACTTCGACCACGGGTTTCCGGGCCTGTCTCCCCTTGGGCTTCGCTTTAGCTTTGGCTCGTTGTGCCGAAGCACGCCGAGAGGTGCCGTTTGTAGGCACACCGAGAGTAGCTCGATGACGCAAACGAGATGCAATCGGGGCTGGGATGAGCCCGCCGGCGTCGCCATCGTCCTCCGTCTGCTCATCTGGTTCTTTTTGATCTGGTTGTTCCGCAGCAGCAGTCTGGGGCTCTGCAGCAGACTGGGGTATCCGTAATAGGTCGACACACTTCCCATCAATGACATGCCCACAACGCAATCCCCAGACACGCCGCTTGCGCAGTTCATCTTCCGGTATACTGAGCTCCGAGCACATGGAGAGGGGTTCCAAGCATTTGACACACACGAGCAGCACGTTGGGGCCACCGTCGTTCTCAGCGTCGACATCAATGAACTCCTCCTTGGCCTTGCCTTTGCCGTGATCCTCGACCACCCCAGAAAGGGCATCAGAGGGTGAAAAGTCGCTGATGAAGCCAGGATCCAGCCTGCGCGGATGTGTCCACTCTTTCTTGTATTTGTCTTCTTCTCGGGGTGGCCGAAAGATGGCCCAGCGGCGAAGATGAGCCATATCTGCACGAGCGCCATGCTCGGCATCAGCGAGAAAGAGATCCAGCGCAAGTTGCGCGTCACCCTGTGTGCGAGTATCCGCGTCCTCAAGCTGCCCCAGAGCGAGCACATTGACCTGGTTCACTGGCGCGCCCTCGCCGCCCCAACGGAAGGGGTTCGTGTTGGCCATCCCCTGCATGTAGCCGACATTGTGATTAACGGCATGCCAGCCGTCGAGACCAGACCTGCCACCGTCCGGTTGAGCGATTCCGGGTGCCACCCGCCCTCCAGCGAGCCGACGGTCCATCCTCCTCTGCCGCTCGGCCCGCTCGGCCTCAAGGCGCGCATTGTTAGTGCTGATCAGAGCGCCACCGAATCCCATCGGAGGATTGTGCCGCGCAGCCGGGGCGTGGCGGAACTCCGGCGAGAAAGCCCGCCGGGGAGGCACCGCTGCTGGACGCGGAGAGGTCTGGCGGGGAGGCGATGCGAATTGGAAATCGAAATCCTGCTCGAACGGGCGGATCGGCGCGGGGATCGGGTTGCGGGACGTCGATCCGGAAGGCACGGGTGCTGGGTGACGGGAACGATGCACGGGACCAGGGAAGGAGGCAAAGCTCTGGAAACGGGGTGGTAGAGACGGGACGGGGGGCACATTATTGTATGCGGTAGGAGGAGGTGGCGGGGAAATATAACGTCGCTGGTCTCATGAGACATGAGTGGAGGACTGCAACCACAGGGGGCGGAATCGTACCCGTTCTAGACCTCTCTCCATTGCTCATCGACGTAGAGACTGCACGCGAATGTCAGAAACCCCGAGATAAGTTAACAAATTAGCGACGCTCACCAGTATTTGGACCGCTCGAGCCATTAACCCACATAGAAAACTCATCGTCGCTGTCCAGCAGTTCTATTACCTCTGGAGACCTCGCACGTGGTTCGGGTAAGCGTTGCCGCTGAATAGGGCGGAAGTCTTCTTCTTCTAGCGAGTCTACATCGATAACCTCAAACTCTTGGGATAGTGATGTGTGTCGAGGCATGGCTTCAAGTGAAGGCTGAGGAGGATCCAGCAGGTTGGGCGTGAGACTTTACGATTTAGATTTAAGCACGTGATATAATTAGATAATGGGGCCGTCGTCAATTCGATGAGCCGTATGGGTGCTCAGCGCTTAATCTTCGCTCATAGGCACGGAAAGTTGGAGTTTAGAGCCATCTTTCGGAAAAAGGTCATTCTTGTGACCACTTGGTGCACATTGCTCCGGCAGCCTTCGGCGCATCAACGGGGTTGGATCGATGTTGCGTGATCTTCATGATAAGATAAAGTCTCGTTATCACTGATTGTACCCGACCGCCCAGAATCAACATCGTCCTCACTGTCTAAACATGGCCAGTGTTTCGCGTGTATATAGCGCTGTTACACCAATATGCATTTATGGGGGGGTCCTCCGGTAGTAAACAGTTCGTTACATATTTGTTCCAAATATAATGCTACAGATTCTCTCGCTTCATCCATCACCGGGACGGACGGCGGTTGGGGTTGTGCATCTCACCGTTATCAAACTCGTTCGATCCGATGAGAGAAGACTGGCCAGAACCCCCTTGGTACGCACGCCGGGTGTAGCGGTCTGCAGCCCCATGCGTCCGGGATCGGCTGTGCTTCGCAGTCGATTCTTTGTTGTGGGACTTGTGTCTGGAGTGACCCCGACGCGTCGGCTTCTCGGTGAGAGTTGCTGGCATCGGCAGCTCATTCTGCTTGCGAGGATTCGACCGCGCAGCCGATTTGCTGTAATCAAGGAAGACCCCAGCCGTGACTGGTCCCATCCACATATGAGAGTCGCCTTCGAGTTTGCGGCGACAAGCGAAGAACAGTAGAGTGAAGAATGCGAACAGCACTGTGGTGAATGAGTGGGAGCTATGCGTTCGTGCGACGAGAGCTGTGGCGCACCGAGGATGGCGTTAAGCAACGAAAAGGCCTCTAGAACGTGATACATGGCGTGAAATTGTTCAGTCTGTACTGCACCGCTGTCAGATGACATCTCGCCACGACGGAGTGTTCGCTCACGAGCTGAAGTAGTGTCGTCAACCGTCATTGTCGAGGAATTCGACTCGGACGCGAAACACTCCACATCCGCCGATTGGGCATTCGATGTCGCTAAAAAGATTCCTAGCGCTACGATCATGGTAAGAGAGGCCGCGACGAAAGGCAGAAAGGTAACTTACAGAACCAGATGATGCCCACAAAGCCCAGACTCAACAACTCAATCTTCAATGAAATAGGATTGCGCTCCTTCTTGATCACACTGAAGCCCAGACTGCCAGATATGAGCAAAGAGATGCGTCTCAAAAGCAGTCTACTCACAGAGCCGACATGAACAACAGGCTGACTACACACACGAACAGGGCGAAGGGAACGAAACTCGCTGCAACAGCTTAGCTGCACAATCCCCCCGACTTTCGAGGAATACGCACTGAGTTCCGAGGACATGAACGCACTGGCAAAGTGTCCCGCCATAGACAAGCAGATCAGTGAAAACAAGAGAACCGCAGCTGCAACTAATGAGCCGAGGGCCGCCGGGAGATGAACGAGCGCACCATAGAGGCATGCGCGAAGAACAATGAACAGGGAAGGCATTACAGGTAAGTGTCGTCGAGGAGTGAATAAGGCGTCGCAGGGAAAGGGGGAAGCTCGGTAGGTGTGATGATAAGTAGGCTGTACTTATGAACACGAGGCAAACATGAACTTGGCCGAAGGTAGCGCGTGGCGTAAATATCGTGAGGCCTGACGGATGCGGCGAGGGGTGCAACGATGAGACTGTAGAGATGATAAGCGAGAAGAGACACTAAGTCGTTTGTGGCTGACCCAGAAATCTGCGTCCGTGGGGGACGAAGACAAATTTCTGTGGCTGTGTAACACATGGTTGCTATTAATAAGGCAGCTTGCAACAGAGGTTCTCTTCAGATACACATGCTGCTAGAGCAACAGACGTAGATAGATAGATAAAGGAGAACTACTGGCTACGTCTGAGTTGGACACCGAGGTCGTAGTACAACGGCAAGCATTCCGGATTAGCCAAGGTGGCGGGATTGACAATCGATAAAGCGGCTCCGTTGATGATCTAAGACATGTCGATCGATCTCCTCGGAAGCAAACGAGGAGGCAAACCTTCTTGACCAAGACCTCGACGCGTTTGCCGTTCAGAGTGTACGGAATGTCCTCCACTTGCAAAATCAGCGCAGGAACGTGACGAGCACTCCGCCGGGTCCGTATTTGCTGCTTGATCTGCGTCTCAAGATCGAGGGTCAGGGTTTGGCCAGGAGGAAGCTTGACGAAAAGTAAGACACGTTCATCCTCAGCCTGCGTCTGGCCAATGGCAAGCGAGTCTGCCACCAGGCCAGCAGCACAGAACTCGGAGTCAATCACATCATACAGTTCGGAGGATCCGAATCTCACGCCCCCGGGATTTCTTGAGGAGCGTGAGCGGGGTAACAGACTCGGGTAGACTCACAAGACACCGTCTGAGCGACCCAGCATGATCAAGCCACCGCCGTTTCCAGATCTTGAGCTGGTGATAACAATGTGGTCCCCGTGGTCTCGGTGGGAATATCAGCAGAACGCCCGGAAACCACGTTGCGAACTAGACCCACACCAGACACCGTTGTACTCAGCAAAGTAGGCCTGGCGGTATTTTTCCCGGGCAGCAATGACCGCTTCCTCTGCGCCGAAACCAGGCAGAGGCCAGAACCCTGCAGGCATGCACGGAAACGGCTTCATGCATGCAAGTTCACCGGGAAGTCCCGGTGGATTGATGACTCCCTGTTCATTAAGGCTCTCAACTGCAAGCCCAAGCATTCTGCATTGGATCTCTCCTCGATAAACCGGCAAGGCTGAGCACATTCCTGCAAACAAGGAGCAGATGTCCGTTCCACCTAACGCACGTGACATCAAGCAAGAAAGTGGAGACACGAGAACGGACCGGTGATAGAGCCCAAAAGCACAGTGGGGCTGATGTGTTCATAAACATAATCAAATAGCACAGAGGATAGCGGAGAGCCTGTCGAATAGATGTGACGGAGAGAGCTGAGATCGTGGTGGGATCGTGGTTGGTAACCTTTCTGGGCATCGTTAATGAATGAAAGCACAAGGCTAGCAAGGAAAGAGTACCGAAAGCTGTTCGAGATATTTAGCACTGGTTCCGAAAAGTGTGATTCCCAGCTCGTCGGTGAGCCGCCATAGATAAGCCGGATCACGCAGTGGGCTACCGTCATACAACACCAGAGTGCATCCGACACTGAGCGCACTTATGAGCCAGTTGTACATCATCCAGCCGCTGTCAAGGTTGAATAACGGGATGCCGCCACCAGTTGCACGCACGTTGTTGTGTAGTAAAAGAAGACATCTTCCGGCTTCAGATCAGCGCATATCAGATATTCTTTCTTCATTTGAAGCAGCATTCCCCCGGCACGATGCACAATAGCTCTGTCAACGTGAGCATGAACCAAGAAGAAAGGGTGTTGTCAAGACAAACTTGGGTCTTCCTACCATGTGCTATGAAGACATGTATTAAATCATGCCAATCACACTCACCGGTGGACCCCGAGGAGAACAGTATCCACAACGGATCATTGAACGACGCTCTATGCCAGGCAATCTCCGCCGACCCAGGATGATTCTCAAGAAACTCTTCCCACCCAATCCATCCGTCTTGCCAAGACGCTCTATCCTCGGCATAAGGAATCGTATGGATGATGACAACCTGCGGTCGAGCAGTCTTCGGCCCTGGGCTCAGTTGGGATAGAAGTGTTGCGAGCTTCGGAAGATGATCGTGAACCTTGGCATTGTATACGACCGCGTCGACAGCGAATATAAAGCTCGGCTGGATCTGATCAAAGCTGGGCATGATCAGTTCCCAAGGCCGAGACAGGGACATACCAGGAGCTTACCGCTCCAGGACACCAGCGGGCCCAAAGTCTGCGGCGGCGCTCACCCAAATGGCTCCAATGGCAGTTGTAGCAAGACAGAGAGCAACGACTTCGATGCAGTTTGAGGAATAGGACGCGATACGGTCTCCGGGTTTAACGCCGTTGGCAAGCAACGCGGACACGAGACGAGAAACAAGCTTGTAGAGCTCGGCATATGTGCATCTCTTCATCGGAGGATTGGGGTTCACAGGAGTTGGCTCGGCTGGTCATGTGGGACATCTCTGAGAATCTGCGGATGAGAGGCACATGGGCTGCTTACTTGCTTGGACCAATGCGATCTTGTTACTCTCGCGCATCTCGGGCCTCAGCATGTTCTCCGCCCAATTGACACGCGCCTCCTTGAACCACGGCGGATTGTCAGAGATATTGACCGACTCGTCCACTACATGCTGTCCTTTCTCTCCTATGATCTCAGTGATGTCCCATACAACGTCCCAGAAATCGGCGATATGCGATGTGGACCAGCGGTACAGATCGTGATAAGATTCCAAAGTAAGATTGAACTTGTCGTTGACGCGATCTCGTAATTGGAACGTCGGGGAGCCATGGGGATCCAAGGGTCGGTATAGAGGAGCCTCGGTCATATCGACTGTGCCAAGACTGGATTTCTCTAGGCCAAGCTGCGGGGAGGACGCAGGAAGCGCCCGGAAGCGCCCGGAAGTGCCGAAGTCAGTCTTTATGGGGAATTGATTGCTACCGGCGAGGCCAAGAACACCGTGATGAAGCAACAACTTACATAAATAATCTTTCCTTTGCCCAACTGACTCATCGAACGTGTGCGATGCGGAAAGCCCACACTGACATATATAAGCCGGTTAGGTGCCAACCCAATCACTAGCACCTCCTCTCTCACTACCATGTATCACACTGATATCGCGAAATTCCTTGAGCCTCACAGCGCTGAGGCCCGCGCTCATACAATCACCTCGTCAGTGCAGTCTGGTGTCGTCGTCGGGGCAATGGCTGACCTTGCCACAGAGAAAGCCCTGTCGACTGGGACCGCGTCGATGAGGGCATGGTCGCGCTCTCGGCTTCATACCTCAGTTTCAAGGTGAGCACGCGCGGACTGGGTTGTCTAAGGGCTCGTGCTGATTGCTCAATAGCGCTACTTGTCCCGCGAGCAGCTCATGATACCGCCCCGTACAAGGCGAGATCTCGAGAGCGTTCTGTGCGTATCAATCACATTGACCGTACCCGTGGGCTTCCGTCTGATAACTTCACAGGCGGCGTTACAGCACAGATGCCATCCACAACGCCATTTCTCAGAGGTAAGCGCCCGTCACCTTGCCGTTGGCCGATGACCAATCCTGTCCGACAGCCGTGGTACATTGCAAGCCGGCGGGTATTCGAGGGTATGTCCGATGGACGTAGCGCATGACTATGAACTTATTTTTTCCGCGCAGGTCTGTCACTTGGCCACGGATTCGATCGTCGCTGTGCTGGATCGCGGAGATAATGTCCAACACTTCCTCAGCCTCTATGCATCTCCATATGACGGCTAGGCTTCTGCTTCAAGAAGCTGAACATTGATGGAGCCACTCTCGATGTCTTTTCGGCTTCCTTTTGTCTGGATTCTGCTTGCCTTTGCATCCGTGTTTTCTGTATTCCTGTCAATGTAGCACTACCATCCCATAGAATCAATGTCCAAATGTGTCCTCCATCTGTTCTCTCACGACGCGAGTTCCTAGGCGTGTGGTGACAGGCGTGAAGCGCGGTGTGGCAAACACGTGCCGACGCGTCGATTGTGATCTGCTGATCTTGGCTGTTGAACTGGACGATCATGGCGCCCCCTCATCTCGTCTCTCTATCAAATGAATACTATGGTATACATGATCTATTTCCTCTCTTGAATACCCAGCACTGTGCACATGCTCAGACTTGAACGGCTCCCAAATCGATGTTCTGGACTCACCGCCTTCGGCTATGGAGTTTTCGCGCTTAGTTCATATCTCTCGGCCAGTTCTGATCCGGGGACTTGTGCTTCCAGCTTGTAGACTCTGGGACGACGAATATCTTGCTGGTGCGCTGGGAGACTCGGAAATATCTGTCGCTGTGACTCCAAACGGGTTAGAGGAGCCGGTTTATGCACATCGAGTGCAGACCGCTCACGAGTTTTGGCAGTCGGGCAGACGCGGTTACCCCGACTCAGGATGGCCCCCTGTGTTTCGCCGAGCCGGCAACAGAGAAGATGACTATGGGTCATCTCTTATCAATCCTGGATGCTGGTAAGTCTTCGAGCAAGCGGCTCCAATTCCCACTTTTTCTGATACCGAGGACTTCGACACCAGAGGCTGAAAGCTCGGATGTCTACTATCTGCAATCGCAGAATGGAAATGTGTATTCGCAGCCTTTCTTTGATGGGGCTGATGATGATTCCGAATTCACTGCTCTGCGGGCGGACATCCCCAGCGAAATCCCGTGGTGTAGTGAAGCACTCGGTACATCTTTCTTGCATGTCTATGTCTGAGCCTGGCTCACGACCCCCAGGGAGACCGCCCGATGCAGTGAACCTGTGGAGTGGGTCTCCTTGTCTATCCACACCGGAAGGCGCTGACGATAATAGTCGGCAGCAAGAAAAGCGTGACGAGCATCCATAGCGGCGAGTATGACTCGGCGTGGCATGCCACCCAAATCCTGAAAGACTGGCCTAGATCCATACGAGAATGTATATCATGTCGTCCGCGGCGTGAAACGTTTCATGGTTTTGCCGCCTGCAGAAGGGTGGTGCGTCAAAGGTCATGCTCTTCCTCTCTCTGATATTCCCGAAGCTGATCAGGGATGCCAGAGAATATCTATCCACATGCCACCTGGGTGCGGCAAAATCCGGACGAAGCGCTGTCCCTCAAGTTATCTCAAGGGCATGCCCCAGTGCGGTGGGCCACTGTTAATGACCCCAACGCTCTTCCCAAGGAGGCCCATCCCATCCATATCACTGTGAATGCTGGAGAAACACTGTATCTTCCTCCCGGGTGGTGGCACCAAGTCAGACAGGAAGACCGTACAATCGCGCTCAACTGGTGGTACGATATGGAGATGCGTGGGATGTCATGGGCATTGCTTAGCTTTATGAGGGACACCACCGCACCCTCGCAGTAGACAGGCATATCACGTGATCATCTAACATATGGAGTTAGCGCCTAATCGCCAACTCATGCCCTGACCTGGTCCGACCAGTCAGTCCCCCATGGCAACTCCAGCCCCGTTCTCTCGACTGCAGCTCGCAGCAGCATTAATCGGTCGGGCTTATTTCCTCCCCCACATCCTTGTATTCACACGTCCTGGCCAGAGTATGACAATGATCCCAATAATCCTGAGGCCCCATATCGTTCCGCCCAGGAAAGTGCGATCTTCTCGAACTTCCGACGCATGCAGCTTCGAGGTGCTGGGCCTCGTAAAAGCGACTTTCTGAATGTCGCCCTACCGAGCGACCCAGGGAGCTTGAACGGCCGAGAATCCGCACTAAGTGGTCGGAAATCCCGATCGTCCATTAATATGCTCCGGAACCCATTTGGTGCGGATGAGAGCGTGGACTACGACTACGACGAAGATGGGGACGAGGGAGAGGAGGGAGGTATGGAGGTAGATTTGACATCGTGGGGACTGGACGCGTTCATAGAGAAGGAGAAGGACCCCAAGGTGTCCAAGCGCAGCTCGCGGCGCTCGACATTACCGAACCCGCACCCCATACAGTCTGTGCGCTCCCAGACTATGAATACTGCCCCTCGACGTACGATGAGGTCTATGAGCGTCGGCAACATGGACCAAATGGTCAACCTAGAAGACGAGAACAGACGTAAATCCTTCGGCTCTCCCGTCGACCTGCTCAACGTCGAGCCCATCTCGTTCCCTCGGCACAGATCAATGTCCCAATCTTTCTCGCAGCCACCTGCTGGCTTCTCGGGCAATACGCAATCCATTCCATTCCCCACGGGTTCCGTCCGTTCTCCCTCCCCAGGACCGGGCCAGTTTCCGGACGACGACTTCAAGGGAGATCCCCGAGCATCGACCTTCACATCTAAATTTGACCCCAAGGCATATCAAACTGGCGCAGACGACAACAATCCATTTGCTCTCCGTCCTCCAAGCATGATGTCCAAATTCGATCCCAAGGGAGCAGCGCACGCCCGGACAATGTCCAACGCGTCGATGGGCTCGCGGATGATGCTCGACGATGCGTCTGTGATGACTGGACTAGGACGAGAGCGGCGGTACTCGACGGCCGAACTGCTGCGACCCAAAGTTCTGGTCATGCCGAGTCCGTTGCAGCAGAGCACTTCGAACCCTGTCATGGCCACGCCCTCTGCGCAGTCCAGAGACGGATTCCTGTCGTCTGTGGACCCGCCGCTGCCCCCCGGTGCCCGTTCGACTCGGCGTGGATCAGCCCTAGACCCTTCTCCGTCCAATCTGTTCACTCCCAATCCGCGTGCTAATCTCACGTTGTCTCAACTGACGTTCCGCAACACGCTGATGGTCGACGGGCAGCGGGATGTGACGTACCAGGACATCGACGGCGACATCCCGCGGGCAATGGAAGACGGTGTTCAGATGCAGCTGACCGCTCCGCCTCCCGAATTTCCGGAGGAACCGCAGCTTATGCCTCCGTCAGAAGATCACAAGCCGGCGAAACCCGCGGGCAAGTTGTTCGGCAAGAGTCTGATTGATGATCTGGAGAGCCGTAAACTGGAGATGAAGTCCAAGCAACGGTAAGTGCACAACTGTTGTCGGGACGCACTCGAACTGATGACTTGTAGTGTGTTTGCGGGCGATGCTCGACCGACGATGATGGCCCGCACTTCGGCGCAACGTCAGAGCACGTTGATTGATCCAGCCTCGCTGCAGGTGAAGCCTGGCTCATCGTCACGCCCAGTAACGCAGCATCTGGGCTCTTTCGAATCGCAGGGGTCTCAGCAAGCCCTGGGTCGTCGGGGCTCGATCAACGCCAAGCCTCTGCTTTCATTTGACGAAGACGACAAACTGCGACGGCCGATGCCGAATTTCGTTGGACGGACACCAAACAACCGATCCGTGTTCGGTGTGGACACGCTATGGGAGCGGGAGATGGTGAAGCTCAAGGCTTTGGAGGCTCAGGAGAAAGAGGCAGAAGCCGTGCGGAAAGCTCAAGAAGCCGCAGAGGAAGAGGTCCCAGACAGGAAACGCGGGGGCAAGAAGGGCAAGGGTAAGAACAAAGGACGGGAGCCATCACTGTCTCCAGCACCCCCATTAACACCTTCCGAATCCGTCGAGGAACGACTGCCATCCGCGCCACCGGTTCTGCCTGCAATTTCTCCTCGATTGCGAGCACCGCCACCGGTGAACAACGACAGCGACAGCGACGAGAGTGATGGCGGCGGGCCTTCGAAAGCACCGGCGAAAGGGAATGCATGGAACTCGTCTGACGATGAAGAAACAGGTCCCCGCCGGACCACCGGGACCGGCCCGCGTTATCCGAACAAGGGACCCGCTCAGATGGCGGATGAGGACAGCGAGGAGGACATGCCGCTGGCTGCCACAGTGGACAGAGCCGTGCAGCGGGCTACTCAGCTTCAGGCTGCGCACGATGCATCGGACAGTGACGAGGAGCAGCCGCTCTCGCAGCTGCTGCAGCAGAACAAGATCAGTTTGCCATCCATAAACTTCGACCGTCGCAATCAAGAGGAGGGAGAGGAGGAAGAGGACGACGAGCCACTGGGTGTGCGCGCCTCGCGGCTGGTGCCGTCGTTCCACGGGTCTGTCCAGGGCGGCGGTGACGATGACGAGACGCCGCTTGCGTTCCATCCCGAGCAACAGCGGCGGTCGCAGTACCAGATGATGGCGCAAGCCCAGGTGCAGCACCAGCAGATGATGATGCAGGCTCAAAGCATGTTCTTTTCGCCGCAGCCCATGATGGCGCCGGGCTTCTTTGGGCCTCCGCCGATGATGATGCAGCCGCCCATGTCGATGGTCTCCGGCCACGAGGAGGCAAAATACGGCGCAGTCGACCGATGGCGCAAAGAAGTCGTCGCGGACGAGCCTTGATTATCTTTCCGATCACACTCGTTATCAGTCCATTTTCCACTAGTTTTGGCATTTAATCATACAGCATACTCTACAAATTCAAAGCAGATCATCGCAAGTGTTATGAAGGGTTCGTGATGCGCAGCGCGCGTTTGGGATAAGACGTGATTGAGATATCCCGCCGGCGCATCTCATTCTCAGCCCGGTCGTCGTCCTCGTCGTAGTCGCTCTCCGAGCTGGTCGGGCCGGCAGTTGCCGAGGGAAAGGCTCGCCTGTAGGCTGGCTGATGCAGATATGGAAGGCTCCCGCCCTCATCAGACACGGACGGCCGCGGCGCCTCTGCTGACGGCAGGGGCTCGGTTCGGATCCGCCGGAATAGAAGAGTGAGCGTCGAGCCATCCGGGACGCCGCGCCAGCTGCATGTGACGAGAATGGCGTAGAAGAGCACAGTCCAGGCCAAGAAGCCACCGAATGCAGCTCTTGGTGCCATGGTCCACAGACTGACCAACAAGAAGATCGAAATGGCTAACAAAGATGCTTGGCAGAACATCCGTAAGGCCAGCGAGGAAGAAGAGGGCAATCCAGATGCAGGCAGTGGCTCGGGTGTAGGTCCTGGATGCTCAGCCTGCAACGGATCAGTCAAAGCACACAATGCAGACCGAAACACATACCAGAGCATCGAGACTCGGCCTCGTCCTTCGCGGCCGATTGGTCACTTCAAATCCGCGATGCAGTGTCGACTCCGCAGAACCACTGTCAAGCGAGTCTATGCGCTTTCTCCAGCTGGAAGGGCCAACGGAACGAGACAGGGGAGGAGGCGTCGACGGCTTCTTCTCGTCTTCCAAGATTGCAGGAGCGGCCGGGCCATGGCACATGTGCAGAATCAGAAATGCAGTGTACGTGAAAATGAATAGGATGATCCCTGCCCGCCCATGCGTGGTCCCCAGCGTTGATGGCTTCAGGCCGTGGGAGGACGAGCTAGTCGTAAAGGATAAAATCAGCCCGCCAAGGCCGAGACCGTACACGCCTCCACTGAGTGCATAAGCGAGATATCGCCAGATAGGCTTCGCTGCGTTCTTTGTGTTGTAGAATGGAGACGCATGACGGAAGAGAAGAACCCAGGGAAGCAGCAATGCGACAGACACTGAGCTAAGCGTTTTGTGCAGGACTCCGGCGTCCAATGTCACATGAGGAGCAACTTTGGCTTTTCCAGTGGATGTCGGTGTCGCAGACGAAGTACTGTGAGACAAGGAGGAAGACGAAGACGATGAGTGAGATGAAACGGAAGACGAAGATGAAGACGAAGACGATGTGACTGTGGTGATGTTCGGGGGAATCAAGGACGCGCAGCTCGTGATAAATGTGTTCTGAACTCCGGCACCATTGGCATTGACCCCGGTCTCCAACGGCCCATTCCCAGAGCCAGCCCACCCCGGGGCCGATACCGACGAAACCCCGTTGTACGCACGAAGAATCCACAGTTCCGACAGATAGTTTCCGGACGAATCACGTCCGCCGAAGATCTAAATGTACGGTCGGAAAAAGCATTCATCCGGGAAAAAGTCACATACTATAATGTCAGACGCAGATTTCCGATTGTCAGCATCACCGACCAGCGCTTGTGGGTACATCACCGCCGAAGCTCCTTCGCGAGGCCCGGGGAAAGAAGGTTGTCCCGAACTTCCGGGATCACCAGCAGGCACAACACGAGTCCATGATTGGGTATTGATATCCAGAACAGCCTGCGAAAGCGTCAACGATTGTACGAGCTCAAACCCACAGATATACCACTGACAATCTCCCCGTGTTCCAATCCGTTTCCATCGTTCCACACACTCGTGTTGTACACACCAAGAAGGACGAGCATCTGCGCGTGGAAGCCGGTAGAATTGCTATTGCCGTTCGGGATCACGGTGGGAGATAGCCGTGGGGCGGGGCAATTGAGTGCAGCCTTCTCCGATGGGGGCGTCGCCGGATTCCCGGTCGCACCGTCAATCACATACGATCCTTGAACAGCACAAGACTGGCCAGAGACACGCGTTCCGTTGCAGCCGCCAGAGACTACGATGTCATTGCCCAGCACGCCGCCTCCTTGTCTGATCCGTCCAGGCGCAGTAGCGATGTTGATCTGTTCCCAGGTACCAACAGCAGAATCAGGGAGATTCGAAGATAGGGTTCCGGAGATGTTCAGCCGCCAAACATCATTGTAAGTCGTCGATCCGTCGGAGCCGCCATATAGCCAAAACGTGTTGTTAGGCCCGGGCAGAACGGGATCGGATATGGGTTGAAGGCGGGTGTCAATCCCTCCACTGGCTCCGAAGCGAGATGAAGGACCTCCAGGGGAAATATTCTGAACGCGGTCAATCTCTGTGCCTATGTCAACCGTAAGACGTCAGAAGAACTTACCACGGGAGACCAGAACTGGTTATTGAAATCGTACTCCTGATGTTTCATGAGCGGTGACCACGAGCTTAAATGTAATGCGGACCCAAACATCGGACAAAGCTGATCCATCGGAAGCCATCCCGCCGATGACGACAAATCCATCGCGGCTGAGGTGATAAGTCGAATCAAGTTGGCGCGACGACGAAGCTGTTCACTCACTTGCTAGCGGCACTGTCGTGACCTGCCACTGGGAGAGAGAGATGAAGCTTCAATGATCTCGTTCGATTCGAAAACCGGGTCAGACGAACCGGCTGCGCTTCTGGCGGGCGGTGTCCGTGTGAGCGTCGTTGGCGGCGAAGGTACCGACCACGTAAGGGAGTCCAAATTCAATCTACAGAAGGCTTGGAATGATCGCAGATGAGACTATATGCTCCTCACAAGTAAGTCTCGGCTTGTGGAACCCCAGAAGACGCTAATCCGCCAAAGATTATGAGCGTTCGACTTGAGTTGCGACACTTGTCAGACTCATGGCGTATACGGAGGCTTGACGACGTACCTCGTCTCATCATAGGCCATGGCCGCATCCATCAGGCCTGGAGGTTGGTTGGGTCCTTGCAACAGACTGGTGATATTCAGCCATTGAAACGGTGGGACCGAATCAGCAGAAACAGCGGCGAAGATGGACGGAGGGAGGAGGCAGGCTGCATAAGTATGAGCAATGCGAAAGAGCCATGTCAGTCGGGCTGACCGAGAAGCAGAAGCAACAAGACTGGCTGCGCCGGGCATGCCGCCATCCAACGATGCTCACTTGCGTGAAGCAACCACGTCGATTCGGACCGCCCGGACTGGAAAGAGTAATACGGATCAGATCGTGATTGCCGTGATAAGATCATTGAGCAAGTTTCGCCACACGTAACACGACTTCGCGGAAACGCGCGTGGATAAGAACATCATAGCATCTTTCTCGAAAGTTACAAGCTGGATGTAACCTCCCCGCTCTTTGTTCCTCTTTGTTCTTCTTTGGTCGAGCGGCGGCAATCATATGTGCTGCCAGAGCCGTCGGGGGCCGTCTCCTGCAAGAGTGCGATAGAACCGCATGGCGTGCCGACTGTTTCGTGATGTTTCGCATTTATTCGATTCCAGAGCTCCTGTCCTTGTCTTCACAATGGAAATTTTCGAAGCGCCCACAGTCACCCACTGTTGGGATCCTTCTTTGATCAGGCTCGCGTCTAGTGTCCTTGTACTTTCTCGGCTAAGACGAGAGATTGTATTCAAAGAAGCAGTTCGGGAATCAGAGGAAAACCTTCGCTTCTGCTGTCTGTGTTATCTTTGTGGGTCCTAGTTTGGCTTTGCTTGGTGGAACGATTTCTATTGTCGAAATTCTTGACATGTGGACATTGAGCGGAGACAAAACAGTTCAGGAAAAGATCATTGTGATAGATTTGACTCATGATTAACCTTGATCTTCCGAACAACATAGGGACGGGAGATTTCAGCTCTTCCACACATCAAAGGTACCTGTATGCGGCAATGTGACGTTGTCACCACAGCGCGTGACATCACGTTGCTCTCTTGTTCCAAATCTGGTCATACCCAATCCGCACCGTGACTGCCGACTCTGCCAAGCGCCCTGTTTCTTCCATACGGGACCATGGCTAGCGCATCCCCCAGCAAGCGCACATTGACGATCGAAGCGTACACGGATGCGCACGCGCCTAATGTGGTGCATAGCTCGTGAGTGCTTGTGACAGCAGATGAATGCACACCCATGCAAGTACCGTGTAGGACTCCCGCGGACCTCGCGCTTGCGCTCCGGAACCTTGGATCTCGCGTCAGGAAAAGTAGAGGTCCATGCAATGTGTCCCTGCCTCCATTGACGCGTCGTAGGCGTCACAGAGGGCTACAGAAATGCGAGCCACACGTCGAGTGCTCCCTCCTCGCCATCAAACCCGTTCAATACCCGGACAGACATTTTCACGTCATCCAACGACATTATACGAAATACCTTCATCTCTCCACGCCCACCTGTCTCACCGCGGAAGAGGGGACGCGTCGAAGAGGATGGTGATGATGGCTCGGAAGAGGAGGACAGGGACCCAGAACCCGTTACAGCCGTCGCCAACGATGATTTTTGGAACCCCAGACCTATTAAGGCCAAGCCGAGACGAATTTTTTTGCAGACGAAGTCGTTGCCTACTGATATTTTTGGCTCGTCTGCTCACTCAACTGAGGAAGCTGATTGGAGCATGGACACGTCGCAGCGGCCTGATTCTAACCTAATGGACTTGTAAGCTGTAAAGCTTGTATCTTAAAGGTGCTTGTATTGTCCATACGATGTACGTTTGCACCCAATCTGCATGGTTTTGTTGTACTTCTGAAATCAGTTCTAGACGCGCTCCCAACGCTCAAGCTCGATCCCCAGCCCTCAGGCCGCCATCATTCTCCATGCGAGCAGTACTGATGACAAGTTGGATCTGGATCGGAGATCCTCTCACTCGCTTAACTGGGGCGTTTCTATCTTTCGCGGCAACAGTGGCCGAATCGTATAAAATCAGGTGTGTGCTTCGTGCTCTTAGTGACTGTTGAGTCCATCTCATCACTCACCGTCATGAGCTCCTCGTTCCACTCTTCTCCCGCACTTGGGAGTGGCTCAAGGTCCGCTCATCCGGCCCCCATCTTCATTCAGTCGCTGTCTTGACAATCTTCTCTCCAGACTGCGACACGACGACTCTCTTCCGCGTTCTGGTCATCACAGTCGGGTCTTCTCCAATCATGATGACGCGACGCCTTCGTGCGGGGACTTTAAATTGCGACCAGCATCTCCATTTTACCTTTCAGCCGAGCGGGACGGATGGGGATCCGAGAGGGCTGAATCGAGTGGCAGGCAAGTGGGTATTCGGCTCCGACGCGTGCGAACACTGACACCCTGTGTTACAAGAAATCTGTTTCGTGACGAAGAACATCGGTGTGTGGATTGATCGTGTATGCCGCATCAATATTTTTGGCGCTAATTCTCCATAAGCCAACGTGGTGACCTATCTGGCAGCGAGCCTCCACCTCTTTTCGCTATTGACACTCCCACTGCGACTTATATGTGGCCACCACTCAAACCCGCATCTCAGATGACGTCGGGGCCCATTCTGTATGCCAAATATCACAGTCCTATGGGTGTGACAAACTCAGATTCCGGGGACAGCGTGTCTGACCCACGAAGAAGCATGGCTGATTCCGGGGGGACTTCGTACGTGACAAAGCTCCGAGACGACCGTCCTTGACAGTTGAAGAGGATCTTCCAGGAGCGTACGCAGGACCAGGTTCGGTGAACGTTTTATGTTCGTGGGCGTTGATCAACTCATACTCACGCCGCAGCGCCAAACGGCAGTCGTCACCTGCATATCTTGAGTCGACAGATCCAACCTCGTCTGATATCGGTCCACCGCCCAAACAAGAACGCTGGGATCTCCTCGCCCAATCGCCCCCGCTTGCATCCTCAAGTCACCAGGAGCCGCCGACAATTGGGTCTTCCCCCGAACCTACTGGCTTCCCATCACAAGGCTGGCAAAAGCACGCAGTCTGTCTGGACGGCCACAACGCGTTCCACTGCGTCTGGATCACTCCCCGGGGCCAATGTGGCTACACTTCAAAAAAGCAGCTGGTTAAGAGACATATCGAGACGACCCATCTCAAAATCAAGTGAGCCGACCTCTCTTTTACTTCCTGCCGAATCTTACTCTGGCCAGACCATTCATCTGTTCTTTTTGTCAGAAAACATTCCCACAAGTAGCACCACAATCTCTTGATGTCTGTTCTTTCTAACAATCCTAATAAAGAAATGCTCTCTGGTCATTCATGAAGACGGACAGCAAGTCATTCATTATCTGAGATCTGCGAAATTGTTGACCACTCTTACAGCACGGGGAAGTCGCCTCACGAGTGCCGATTCAAGTGTGGATTGTGGTTCAGAGACCCTGCGCGCCGACATCGCCACCATGTCGATGTACATGGTCACAAGGCAAACAAATTCAACAGACAGCAGTCGTCATACCCAACCAGCGAGTCAGCTACATACGAGACAATGCCGCCTTTCCAGACCAGATAGGCAATATCATTCACAACTTCCTGCTTATTCCTGCTTTCGCAATTGCTGTTTTATTGCCATCTTGTTTTCGAAGTTAGAAATACTCTGTATCGTAGTCAGTCATGTATAACCACTGGTCGAGGACATGCGAAATTTGAAAAGAATTAGCTTGTAGAGCCCATCTCTGGCACGGGTGGCAGTGCCGCACCAGCTTGTCTCGAGACTTTATGCCAACAGATGTACCAGTGCTCGGAAGCCTCTATCTCCAATCTCCCTCGCCGACACAAATCGTGAATGTGTCGCGCTCGACATGTTTCCAACTAGGGGCCTTCAAAGGTACATTGCCGTTCTCATAGTCGTCTCCGGGACCAACACACGACTAGAGCTGCTACGGGAGTATCGCAAACTCGATGATTCTATTATCGTCAGGCTCAACCGGGAAACTGCGATGGCCCGGGATCAAGAGCGTCTGTCAGGACGAGCACGGGAAACCGTTCAAGACCGGGCTTGCTTGAACCTCTGGCAGGAACTTGTCTCAAATTGGAAACGGCGGCGACAACTCATTGACTACTGCGTTGACGTGGTGGACCAATCTAAGAACGAAAAACAGAGCGCTGCGCTGAATGAAGAAAACCCCAGGATGCGTCGGGCTGTGGAGGCAGCCGCGTTTGCTGACCAAGTTACAGTATGTCTGTCCATCGCTGCATGTCCTTCCGCGATTAATCTGTGCCTCAGCGAAATCAGGTCCACGGCGAACTCTCCGTAGACACCATCGTGAGACAACGTTCATTGCAAGGTAAGCACTGGTGGACTGCCGCATGCACTCTCTAGCCAACTTGCTTCACCAGCCTTTCGATCTCGTTGCAAGTTCTTCGTTCCTCCAGCGTCGGATAGCGAGATGTGGGATAACGCGAATGTGTCCTAGCCACCGGAGCGTTGATAGTCTCAAACGTGGTACGTGGATCTCCGCAATGTCAACGTGGCCTTGCAGATGATGAGGACAAACGGGAATCGTGGTTCAAGTGCCGCCCAGCAGTATCTCATACACGATTATCATTATGTTCATACCAATTAAGGGAACTAGACAATCTCAACACCAGAGATATTGTAGTCGAGGGTCACTCACTGCGCAGTAATGTCCTCACAGCACTGATTAAGTCAATTAATCGCGCCTTCATTCCAATCTCCTGCTGAACACCATATCCGGTCTGGGCGTCATAGGTCTGCTGTTGGAACGTGGGGTTGGTGGAAGCTTGGGATGAAGACCATCCAACTGAAAGCACTTGAGTACTGGCACCAATAACGTCACCGAATTGACGTACTGCGCGCGAGGAATCTGTCTTCACTGAGGACAGCCATTGAGTTGACCACTAATAAAGAAACATATATTGCTGTTGCCAGCATCTTCGTTGGTGCGAAAGTGAGCATGGTGAAAGCGGAAGTCGGGGTCAAGACGCGTGTGTCACGAATCGTGACACCGTGATTTTACATTTTGGTGTTTACCATGCTCGGCCGTCATGGCCTCTCGACGACTTCTCGCTGGGTGCAACACTCAGTAGCGGGACCATCCCGACACGGGATTAGCGGTGCCATTGGGACTCGTCGCAGGTGCGGAACATCCAAATTTCTGGCCGGCGGCTGGTGGCTGACGCAGAGAACAACCAGCGCGAGTCGATTCAACCCCCTTGCTTGGGCTCAACGGACGTTTCTGCCTGCACCAAAAGTGCAACCCGGTCAGAAGGACACGTCGTTAGCCAAGCCCGAAGATAGCCCGAGTATCTTTGCTCAAGTGGCGCCTGTCCAGACTGAGCAAGTTACCGCGCCATCAACCCCGACACCTGAAGTGAAGGCAACAGCGCCGGCACCGGCGATAGCGGCTGCAAAATCAGTTCGACGAGCAGCTGCTCCTAACAACTCTCGTTACGAAACTGTATTCGTGCGTGTCTCCAGTCCCTCTCTCCGCCGGTTCCCTGACAGGTTTTGCAGCACAAGCAATCCACAGACCCCTTCGTCATTTCTCACCGAAAGCTCAACAAACTCGGAAGACAGATCTCTGGGCAACCCATTGATTACGCTATCCTCCAGATGCAGTTCAGCAACAAACGCGCCTCTGTGAAAATACAGGAACTGCTTGCGAATGCTAAGCAGCGTGCCGTGCAGAAGAGGAAGATGGACGCGCCAACTTTAGTTGTTGGTTCGTCTCTCCAAGTTTTCCCAACTCTAGGCACTACGTGCTGATACACTTGTCCGTAGCGGAAGCATGGGTGAGCAAGCGTTCGAAACGCTCGAAGAAAATGGTTGCGCAAGGACGAGGTCATCGGGGGACTCGGATCAAGCCCAGTTCATCCTTGACCATTGTTCTCAAGGAAGGGAAAACCGTTGAGCAGCAGAAGGTCGAAGCGAGGAAACGAAAGCTGGCTAGAATCGTTTCTGCCTCCGTCACTCGTGAGGATAAACCGCTGAGGAATACCGGTGCAATGTGGGCTTGGTAGATTTGTCTAATACGATCTGCTATCAATCGCGAAGTTTCGTACGCCGTGCGTGGGTGGGAGTAAACGAAAGTGACTTTCCAAGACGAAGGGCAACTGTTGCGCCGCTGTGGCTACAGAAGTCACGCCTAAATTTAGCAAGTTCCCATCAGACACGTATTGCGCGCTACTTGTCCACCTTCCTTCCTTCCAAATGCTGCGGCGCTGGTGTATCGTCTCTTTACTCTCTTTTCTGGCAGCTGTCCGTGCCGACTCTTTCGAGAACACGGCTGTCGTTCGCACCATCGAACTGGGCGGTTCTCTCGTTCAAGTGGTCACCACATATGCCGTGAAATCTCTCGAAGCCGGCTCTCAGGTTTATACTATTGCTTTTGATGACTCGGAGATGGAAAAGACGAGTTGGTTGGAAGCCAGAATCAAGGGGCAAACCAACCCGCTTCCCGTCACGAGCCGTGGTGTTGATGCGACGAGGTGCGTTCCCGCGCATAGCCAAGACACGTCGTTCAGCATGTTTATCCCGTGTCTAGTGGCCTCCACTCGATCGACATTACACTCCCCAAGGCTCCTGCCGTGGACTCAACTGTCAGTCTCGTCGTGGAGACTATCCAAACCCATGCCACGTACCCTTGGCCGGAGCGGGCGGGGCAGACTGAGCAGCAGGCGCTGAAGTACAAGACCAATCTATTTGTTCTCAGCCCGTACCGTACCGAACTACAGCGCACGAAAGTCAAGTGCGCGCTCCAGCGTGTTCAGGTGTCTCGTTCTGAACATCACGCAGGACCACTTCGCCTACGATCCATTCGTATACCACTCCCAAGAACATCGACTCGTTCACCAAGGACCAAGCCGTCACCAAGTCTGGATCGACTGTCACTTATGGGCCGTACCGCGGTATTGCTCCCTCTGCGAACGATGAGTTCATTGCCAACTACCAGCAACCCATCTACGTGCATTACAACTACGACTACCCTGTCGCAGAGGTTCTTGAACTGAAGCGCTCTGCTGAGATCAGCCACTGGGGTGCGAACCTCAACATCGAGGACAAGATCCACCTCTACAATGCAGGACCCAAGTGCGTTTTTCCTGAACGAGGTCCTGTCCGCTGATGGTTAATGTCGTGTCTACAGACTCAAGGGACACTTCTCACGGCTTGACCATCAACTGAACTCGTTCTACAAGCGCTCCTCTCCGCATGTCATCCCCGGCCTTACGCTGCACCTTCCTGCTGGCATCCATGACGTGTATTTCTACGACCTCAACGGCAACGTGTCGACCTCCCGCCTTCGCGCTGCTCCGTCTGTTCCCAAGAACTCGCTGGCCAACCAGTACAGCTTGCTCGAGATGAAGCCCCGCTACCCCATCATGGGCGGGTGGAACTACAGCTTCACCTTGGGATGGGACTCGCCGTTGGCAGATTCTGCCAGCTACGATGCTGCCTCCGGGAAGTATATTGTTCAGGTGCCCATATTCACCACGATTCCGGCCACGGTCATGAACGATGTGGAGATCACCATCATCCTTCCTGAGGGAGCTGTGTCAGTAGATTCCGAGTGGCAAGTGGTGGTAACTGTGCTGATCTGTGGCTCACAGGGATGTCGACTTTGCTTCGCCGTTTGCGCCCATTTCGAGCCAAACAACGACCCATGTCACTTATCTCGACACGGTCGGCCGCCCCGCCATCGCATTGCGCTACAAAAATCTGACGGAGAAGCATGCGCAACACATCTATGTGAGCTGCTGTTGCTGTTGCTGGTGCCACCCATCGCACCCCGCTTACCTCTCCGCAGGTGTCGTACCGAGTGCCGTTTTCCGCGCATCTCAAAAAGCCGTTGGCTGTGGCCGTGGCCTTTTTCAGCGTGTTCGCGTTTGCGCTGGTGACGCGCCGGGTAGATCTCCGTATCCACAAGAAGTAAACGTGAAATCGATTATTCATTAACATGGGAGGCAAAACTGTGTAGTGTTACGATATGGCAGTCTGGTGGTGTCGGCGATCTGGAAGGTGTAAGACTGCTGCTGCTTTCAGGGCAGAGCGGTTTGGTAGCAACACTTACGGGGTGAGGAACATGTAGATGCCGTTGATCCGACCTTCGTCCGGGCAGGTGTAGAAGACCCCGTTGTTGGTCCCTCCGTTGGGTCCCGGAACGTCCAGCACGTACCGCAGCATCGCTCCCTTCCAAAACCACGTGCCCCCGGTCACGATCTTGGCTGATGCAGGCTGCTTGCCCAACACAAGCTGCAGCGGTGGGACGCGTTCGGAGTGGCTTGTATTCTTGATGGCTACCGGAAAGATGGTCGTCTCGTTGGTGATCTGCCAGAGCTGGTTCTTGCTGATAGCGAACAGCGGCGGGTTGTTGGGAAGGAGCATCGCCGTCAGATTCCCCGACTCTCCTGCAAGAAAGAATGAGCATGCTTCCCCGAGCCGTGGCTGGTGTGCTGCTCACCAGGGACGTGGCTCGTCAAGTGCTGGACCGCATATCGCGAATTCATCACGAGCTGTGGACCCATAATCTGGCTTTGACCGACTTGAGAACAACATCTCGTCTCATTGGTGGAGATACGCACATCGGGGTGGTCCAGGGCACGAGCGATCCAATGAAATCGCTGTGCGAATTGAGACCGCCCCACGTTGGCAGTGCAACAGCATAGCACGCTAACAAGAGCAGAATCCACAAGTCGCGCGACATGGAGGAGGAGAGAATCAGATCCAGAGCGGGGCGGCCTCGACAAGATCCGAACCTCTTTATGGCGGTAGCACGGGTCTGACGTGGAGCCCTTCTTTTTTCCGAGCTTTGCGCGAATCAGCGCGGACTGGTGTCCAAGTGACCAGCCTAATTACGCGATGCATCACACGTGATCGCGACGAGTTTTTCCTCCGGCGCTTCCTTTGCATGCTTCGCCAGAGCGTGCTCAGCCTCCGTCCCCGCCCCACTCTATTAGCATCGTGCAGCAGTCCACTTCCAGCGCAGAGCTCATCAACCGCCTCGTTTCACCATGCTGCCACCTTGTCTGCTGCTGGCGGTGCCAAAGAGAAGGCGAGGTGGTCCAAAAGTGGAACAGCCCGCAAAGACTCCGCGTCCAAACCCCCTCGCTACCTTACCCGCGCGATGAAGGAGCCCGCCCCGACAACCAAACGCGACGTTAATCCCCGCTTCCGCTCCCGGCACTCGGACGCCACGCCCGTCAATAGCAGCAACCAGTCAAAGGATGGCACTATGCGCCTGCTACAACCTCACGTTCTAGCGCAACGGCTCAAGAATCTCGCTGCACAGGATAGGATCGATGTTGCTATACAGATGCTTCAGAATGCACCCTTGGCGGCGCAGAACACGCCCGTGTGGAACACATTGATTTGGGAGTGCATGAAGGCGAAGCGGTTCAAGTCCGCGTATGCTCTATTTGTGGATGTGAGCTGCTCTTTTTGTGCCATTCAAGCGCTCGCTTTAATGGCTGCGTCTAGATGAAGCGCCGTGGCATGGTCCCGACGACAAGGACGTTCCAGACCATGTTCAACGGGTATGCGCGCATAGAAGTCTGGGCATCCCACACACAGCAAATGTCGAATGTTCGCTCGCTCTACGAGTTCTACCAGCGGCATATCGAGATGCTCAAGAAGAAGGACCCGCACGATCCCGAACTTGGGGTGGATGCGCTGTCCGGCTACATCTCTATCCTCGGCAACGCCGGCAGATTCGATGAAATCTTCGTGCTCTATCATACCTGGCTGGAGGATGGAAATATCGCCTCAAACAAGTACATTTTTACGGCCATGTTCAAAGCGCTGTCTGCATCCAACGCGGGTGTGTCCGCAACGCAGCTGGCTAAAAACGCCACGGACGCGAGGGTGCTGTGGGCAGAGGTCGTCACAGCCAAGCGCGAGTCGGGGCTCGAGGTCGACTCGTTTCTAGTGACCGCTGCGATCGCTACGCTTTCTCGGGGTCAAAAACCCGAGCACAAACTTGCGTTCCAGATCGCGGAGCAATATTTGGGGCTCAAGGGCGATGGGCAACCGGCAGATCAAGGGTTGATGCCACTGACTGCCCAGAGCTTTGCTGCGATCCTTTCGTTATGCAACGCGAGCGACCGGCCAGCTGATGCGATCCACTTCTTCGAACAGGTGAAACGGCGGCCGGCTGCGAGCGGGGGGCTGGACATCGTTGACCGTGCGCACATCGAAGAGCTTCTCCGGGCGCATCTCGCTCGGGAACCCCAGACTGCAAGGGCGGCCGTCGAGCTCCTTGAGTTTGCCCAGGAAGTATCCCTGCGCGCTGGGAATAAGATCCGGCCCGGCACCGTGACCTTCAATCTCGCTTTGACGCTCTGCTGGCGCACGAAAGACTGGAATTCGGCTTCCAAGGTGTTCAGCCAGATGACGGGGTACCATGCTCACGACTTTGCGGATGGAGCCGTGCGAGCCGTGCCTCGAACGCGGAGACAAGGCTTGGTCCCGACACCTGAGACGATGTCACTGCTCCTTCGGACCGCACTGGCGACGGAGAATCCTGCCGCGGTCCGCCAGTGTCTGCGCATCGTAGCGCATTTCCATTATAACGTGGCCGGGCTCTTCGTGGAACCCGAGGACGTGGCTCCCAGGACACGGAAGAACTGGGGCTTCCATGTGCAAAAGGCGGCGGCTGCCGTCAACGAGGCTGTGCAATTCATTAAAACCAGAGATCAGAGCAGCGAAGTGCGGGAATGGGAGAAGCTGCAGCGAGTGGCCCTCGCCCAGGGCAAACGTGGCGATGTCGCCGCCGCACCGCCCAAGAAGCCGACGACGACCAGACGAGGGAGCAGTAGATACGAGATGGCATTTGTGTAGTAGCACTTTATTCATAAGTAACTGGGCAATACAGAAATCCATGCGAGTTGTCCAACAAGATTAGTAGATAAGTGAGAGATGGAGACGTAAACGAGGCCGACTAGGCGATGCTCTTCGGCCTGCCTCCGTCAGAATGGAATGCAGGCGACGGCGGATTCAGCCCGGACACATCGGAGGACACGAAGCTCTGTGGACGGTCACCGGGACGTCCCGTGTACTCCCGCGGGACAAACAATCCGCTGCTGTTGGATGCTTGGCGGCGGCGGGGGATGGGGGCCGGATTGCCTGCAAACTGGTCGTCACTCAGCTGCACCGAATCTTGCCGGGAGGGTGCCGGGATTTGCCGGGCAGGGGGAACGGGCGGGGGCTGCCGCGAGGGGGACTGCCTCGAAGGTGGCGGGGGGAATTGGGCTGGGGCAGCTGCAGGAGCAATGATCTCCGGTTGGAGAGGTGGGGGTAGCGACACTCCCTCAGAAGCCATCGCCGTTGGAGACGACACAAACACCGAGTCCTCTTCAGAAGGACTGCGCTGGTTTCCAGCGCTTCGAGACTGGATGCTGGGTGCCACCAGCGAATCTTCCGAGGCGTGTCGCTGGTAGCTTGCACGCTTCGCTAGGTCACCGGAGTCACCCGCGAATGGACTGGCGCCTTGTGAAGGGGCCGTAAACGGCTGTTCCTCCACGGTACTGACAGGCCGATCCATGTGACGCAGACCACTGCTCTTGAAGGCCCTCGCCTGCGGAGAGGGTGGGATGAACATGTCATCCTCAATGGCCATCGAGACCGGTGCTCGATCTGCCATCGGGACGCCAGCCGCAAAACTATCGCGCGGATTCATCGACATCGGCCGCATTGCACTGAAGTCCTCCGTGATCGCCATCGACACAGGCTGATAAGCATGCGGCTGTGGATCGGCTCCGGCAATGTAGCTGTTGCGAGGATTCATCGGCAGAGGGGTTGCCCGACCCCGGTTCCTCCTGGCAGTCGCACGAGGCTGCCGATTCCGACACATGTAGACCACACCAAAGACAATCAGAGCCAGCAAAACCGCAGCGTTCAAAGCCATGATGCCCAACATCGCAGGCAAGTAGGTCACAATCTTGTTCAGGGTGTTGTTCAGGTCTCCCGAGATGGTCACAGAACTGGCTGAACCCGGAGAACTGTTAGCAGCATTGTAGGTGATGTTGGTGATGGCGACCCCGCCGCGAGCAGCATGGAAATCCTTTGAGGCGGTAGTTGGATCCACAAGAGACAGCAGCTGCACATAGGGGTCCCCCATCGTCAAAGTCTTGTCAAAATCCCCAAAGTCGTACACGGCATACAGAGACCGCAGAACACTGTCTCCCAGCAAAAAGTCGCTGTGCCAAATTGAACACAACAGAACAAGTAAATGAAGCGACGAACTCACAATTCGCCGGCCCCGACAGAGACTGTCTGGGGAATGAAGGATCCTACGCAAACACTAGCATTGACAAGACTCCTGGTCGTGACATCCAACGGATGCAGCGGGAAGACTTGCCCTCTATGTGATATTAGTCTCTCAACGGTTCCTGGTCGGTATTAGACGGTCGTACGCAATCTGAAGTGCAATGTCGATCTCCGCATCACATGGCACCACCCATTGGCTCAAGTCGGAATCGAAGTGCGCTCCGCCAACACTTCCGTAGATCGCGTCACAGATTTCAGTCGTGGCATACCTGAAACAGCATTAGCCGAGAGCAGGTGGAGAAGTCTCCGAACTGACGAATAGGATGTTCCACTGTCAAGCAAGGCGACGGCCCGGTTGCTGGGGGCATTGGCGACTGTGGTGTTGGGTATCACGGTATGGGATGTCGAGTCCGAGGCGATAATCAAGGCTTCAACGAGAACGTTCCACCGCTTGGGGTATGAAGTTGGCCATGTCGGAATTTGTGTGGTGTTCAGAACTGCGGTATAGGCCGGCTCGACTTCTCCAATTGAAAAACTTCCTAGAACTGTATCGGAACTGTCTGTGCTGCGCTGCAGGGAGAACGCAATGTAATTGGGCTCAGAGGGGTTGTCGAGGAACAGGTTGAACAGGAAGCTGCGGCCGGTGGTTTGGCCAGTTTGGTTCAGAAGGTGATCGATGGAAGACATGGACGTAAACCCGAGCCCGAGCAGTCCATCCGCGCCGTATTGCAAAGCGGGGTTATTGGCGCTAGTTACATCCAACAGCGCTTGCGAGGATACGTTGATGCTAAATGTGCATATTGAGCCAGACAGAACACGGCTGCGAATGTGAAGCGAAACACATACCCAGCGAATGTGATCGGGGCAAAGGAGACATTGCCCGAAACCCACCCAATTCCGTACTACACGTCGTTTCAGCGGATGACCGGGCTTGCGATGAATGGACGTACAGTCAGATTGTATGTTTGGGCCTGTAGGCCATGAGTTTGTGCATCGAAACAAAACTCCCACTCACAGTGCTAATCGCGTTGGGAAGCGGGGTAATCGCGGGTTTCACCCACACGTCCGAGGAGCCTGTGTCGAGTTGCATGGGATAGACTGGGATTTTGATTGGAAAACATTCAAGGGATGAAGCGAGAGCAGTTACAATTGTTCCCAATGCTGACCTGCAGTCACCGAGCATGAGTCTAATTCAGACAGATAGGAAAGAGCACGCACGTTAGCCATGTAAATGAGGTCCCGAACAGTGCTATGGACAGCATTGTTTATACGAATAAGACTCAATAAGGTATCTGGGCGCACCTCAGGCCCGACGAACTGTTGGATCCACTGGTCGTAGCTAACAGCGAGACTTTCGAGAGGCCATTGCTGCGTGCGACTCCCGGCGTCGGTCTGCTTCGCGTAACGTCTAATCTGAGGGCCGAGACGATGAGAGGAAGAACCAGAAGGACAGTAACGAGTGGAGGGGCCATGCGGGGCGGAGGGGAAACGAGAGGACGCCGAGTGTGCTGGCGGTGAAAGGGGTCGGAAGCAGGTCTCTCGAATCCCACAGGCCATGGTGCGATCAAATGATACGCAGATCAAAGGCATGCTGCTCGGCAGTCACGACTGCGGCAGGACCGAGTACTTGCGCGCCGACGCGCACTCGTCGGTTGAGGTCTTGTCCAACATCCCGAGCCATCTCTGTGAGTACGTCCCTCTATCCATCTCCTCTTAATTTCCATGTCTCGATACATCTCCCATGTGCGCACTAATCGGACTCAAATTCAGCCTACAGTCGACCTATCCCCGTTCGGGAGCCGCTGATTCGAGTCCTGATCGCCTTGGAGGCTCCTTCCTTCTGCCGTTCATGTCCATGTCGCGATAAACCAGCCTTTCCATTCCTTCCGATCTCGTCCGCCGCCAGCGTTTCGAAACGGGCCGCGATAATTCTACCCATTGTTCCTCCCCTCGGCAATAAACGTCACGTCAACCCGTGAAGCCCTCGCTATGGCATCACTTAGCGCCTGCAATCCGGGCCTGCGGTGTCTAGTAACAGGAATCCAGCATACTGTCTGAGATGCTGCCAGTATCCAGCGCCGAGATGAATTCGCTATGCGCGCCCTGTATCTCTGTCGCATTGGAACTTAGCGTGTCCTCCCTGAAAGCGTGCAGGACAGTGGTGATGAGATCGGTCTCGTTCCTCTCCAATCTTCTTGGGTCCTGCCCTGCGGAGATCGGAATGACTCTGTTTCTCTTATCGGAAGCCTTGACCGCAGCGGTCATGGTGGTGCGGGGTGGTACAGAGTGCACGGAACCCCGAGGAATTCTACTTCGATATCAGTATTTGGATCACAGCCTTCCGATCTTCAAAGCTTCGCGTTCAGGGAGAGTTGGGCAGTAATGGATGTCGTAAAATCTGGATTGGATTGGCCTCTAGCGAAAGCACATTAGACGCTCTCAAAATGGCGCCCGATATATTCATGTCAAGTCCCGACTGAGATTGTTACAGTCACAAGGCAATTGATTAGCTTAGCAACGCCAAGCGACCTTCTCTGGTTAGAACGCTTAATCGTGCTAATACTGTTCCTGCAGCCCACGACCGATGAGATGGAGATGCTCAACAGGCGATATCACTTAACAGGACGCGTGCAGACGAGACCGCTCAATTGTTTGACGTACTTCCAGCAAGCGTGACCCAGAACTGCAGCCCAGACACTTCATCTCCAGGCTATATCCGTCGAATCGCTTACAGTTGGTTACGGTTGGTGTGGGCCGCCGGCTACTAAATATCTGGTGTCTCGGGCTCAGGGGTTCTTTTGGCCGGTTGTCGTCTGCGACACTCAACCTCAAAACCTCTGCTTGCCTCTAGGCCCGTGGCTCAGCACTTTCGTCGTCGTCCGACCTTTTCACTCTTTTCATACGGGCTGGATCGCTTCCCGTTTTACTTCTCCTTTCTTGCCGGTCGGGACGTGTTGCAGCTAGCTGCTCTGTTCGCTTTCGATGTATAAGAATCAGAAGCTTAGGGAGTGGTGGAAACATGTTCTTGTGATCACTCGGGTCAAACTCATAGTGCGTGGACTACTCTTCCATTGGCACAACCCCCGCTGAACATCGTCTAGTTCGAGAGAATCGCACTCACTCGCTACACCACGCTTTACTTCTTCCTCGCTCTTCTGAGCTGCATAATCCTGGTCGTCCTCCAGTCCACCACGTACCTGAGCAACACTGAAGGCGCTCAAGTAGTGCACGACTTTCTGCGCGCCAGCAATGTCACCAGTGCCTTGGGAGTGTCGTTTCTGTCCGACGGACATGTAATGGTGTGTGGCCAGAGTCATTCGCGTTCGCGCAGATGTAACATACGACGCTAGCTCTGCGACGATATTCCCATGCAACCTGGCACGCAGTGCGACATTCTCGTGCACCGCGTCCACGATCACATCCATGTTCGTCGCCACTATGATTTCGGCTCGGAATCATTGGGCATAGGTGGGATCGATGAAACACAGCAGTGTGCTGTTTCTCTGATGTGGCTCAGCAGTGTGTGAGTGGCCGTTTCGAAGTCTCAATTTTGATCGCTGACCTTGGCAGGTTGCAGGATGCTGTGAGTACTACGTACATCCGAGTGCATCTTTCACAGGCTTAATTCAAACGTCAGCGGACCGAAGATATCGTCACACTTGCCTTCCAAATCTGGTTGCTGGCTCTTTCCGTTGTCACCCTACTCAATGAGAGCCTGCCTCATTTGATTGCGGGGCTGGCTGCCCGTACGCTGGCCATTGCCTGGGGCAGCTTCCGCGTCCGAGGCAACATTAATTTGGTGGCTGTCTATTTCAGCGTCATCGACTCGGGACCCTGCCAGGGTAGGAACATCATGGGAGACTGGTGGAAACAGAACAACTTGCACGATGTAGGCCCGATCGTGCATTGCCTTTCCTGGCCGAACTCACCGGATACAGATCGCTGGATTGGTCACAAACTCGGTGAACGCCGTTCTCATGGCAGGGCTCTCGTACAAGCTGTACCATGTCTATTCCTCGCAAACATTCAGCCGTGTTGGAGCGGCTCCGGAAATCCATCGTGTTTACATGGTTTGTCCCAGCTTGTCACGTGCTAAGCTTGATCTGAATGAAGAACAGCTCGTGTTACTGTTCTCTGTTGTTCTTCAACTCGCGGGATTCTTCACTCTTGCCCAGGCGGTTAGTCTTTCAAAACAATTACCCGCCGACGCCTTAAATTTTCCAGGGTCTCTGGGTATGGAAAATCACGAGGGGTTCTATTCAGCAGCTTGCGGATAACCTCCATCTTTATGTTGCCGGTCTGGTTGTGACAACTGTGGTCAGTACATTCAATCTACGATCCTCGCTGTCACTGATGCGCAGCAGTTGATTGTCCCTTGGCTCGTTATGGTCAGCCCGAGCGTGATGACCTCCGATACGAACGCTAAGATCTTTCCCAGGGATGGATGAGTGTCCGAAAAGAATCTCGAACTCTTTTCGGAGTATTTTGCCTCATTTCTGCAATCCTGCTGAGTGAGGCAACTGCTATGTTTGCGAGTCGATGTGGGTGTTCCTTGACTCCTCTCCTCTGTCTCCGCTGACTTGGAATTTAGTAAACCAATTTGTTCTCGGCGCGTGGTCGTTCTATGCGACCCTTTCTATTGGTCGGTCTTTCAGATGCAAGTGTAAATCTGCCGCCTCATCTTCTTCTAGCCGCCTATATCCTACTTGTGATCACCTTGGTCCTCGCTATCGCATGCAGACTTCAGTTTGGACTGGGGCTTGCACACTTCCGTGGGTGGCTCAATTATAGAATTTTTGATCTGTCTGATTTCTGCCCAGTGCACGTCACCAAAGCTTTAGATGCTGACGATTTTACTCCGGTCTACTTTTCCAAAGTACTGTGCTCTGCTGCAGTCTCGTTCCTTGCTGACTGCTCTCCAGCAAGCTGAAGTCAAGGAGTGGGACGACATCGAAAAGAAGGCCGAAGATGCGCAAACCGAGTTCCCTGTGCTTTCCTACAAATATTCTTACGGTGAAACCGGCAACACTCGGTCCTCGCTTGAAGATCCAGCGTCACCCGACCTATTGAAGCAACCCGTCCCCGCCCGGACCCGCAGATTGGACACACTCTCGACTATTCTGCTTGCAGACAATGGCACGCCGGGAAAGACCATCAAACTCTCGAGCACACCCGCGGTGGCTAGGCAAGGGGGCAATCCCTCCCTCACGTCATCCGTTATTCTCCAACCTGTTATGACTCGCAGCTCGAGCAAGAACACGGACACGTTTCCTCCACAGCGTGGCAAGGGCAGACGCCCCCCGGACATTGTCGTTCCGCCGGCTCCCGAACTCGACGCCGTCGCAGCCCCGCCAAGCTCCAGCCCTAAATCCCGTCGCACCCGATCCGAGTCGGGCGAAGAACATCGGCGCCGTGAGCCTACGAAGATCCTTCCGGCCCACACGCGCTCGGCCTCGCTTCACCGGGGCCCCGTGACTGTCCATCTCAAGAAACCCAGCGGCGATAACTTTTTCTGATTAAATTTCGTATGAGGAAAGTAGTGTGTGTATATGTAGCTCTCTCTCTGTATATGTTTTGGAGCCCATATTATTTTGATACGGAATGGTAATCAATGGCCGTGCCAGAGAACGCTGTTCTAGATAAGATAAGATAAGATACCGTGACCTATGTATAACTTATCCTTCGACTGCGTTGACACAGTTGAATATCCTCTTTTGCACTAACCTCCAACTATCTGGTTCTCGCGTTTTCGCCATGTGCATTGCAATGCGCTTTTCAGGGTCAAAGCACCTTTCCCCGCGAAGCACTGTCATTTCTTGTCACTTCCGATCGGCTCGAAGGCAGCTGACCCCGCGGCCCAGATCGGTATATAGCCGGTCTCCCGGCAGCATCGACGGACGACTGCTCTTACGACCACCATGGCGGCAAGGTCCACAATCGCTCGCCTCATCAACGCGGCACAACACACAGCATGCCCTTGCCACGGAGGCGCACATCATCATGGGATGCACCATCCCGGTGTCCTGAATCAACTGAGGCGCTTTGCGTCGCCCGTAGACGCAGTGAAGAAGGAATACGCGTTTGAGGTCGCCGCTTCCAATCTGCGCTTTGGGGACGGTGTCACGCAGGAAGTCGGCATGGATCTGGCGAACATGAAAGCCCGCAAGGTGTGCATCGCGTAGTCTTGTCGCTGTGTAGATCCGCTGAGGTGCCTTCTAGGTCGGGGTGCTGACAGACGAGAACGTCGCGAAGTTGGGGCCCATGAAAGCCGTGCGCTGAGTCCTCACACTGTTCGTCTCGATCCCCGAGCTGATTCCTGTTAACCCAGACATTGGATTCTCTCGAATCCCAGTCTTTGGAGTTCGAGGTCCTGACCCTTCCTGCCGGTGAACCTACCGAACAGAGCTGGGCTGACGCGATTTCATGGTCTCGGGGACACGACTTCAGCCACTTCCTCGCGTGTGTGCTCATCCTTGGGCGCCTCCTTGCGCTCCCTGACCGTGTTTTCTAGGGTGGGCGGTGGTAGTGTGATCGACACAGCGAAGGCCGCCAATCTGTTTGGGGTCTACAAGGATGCGGATCTGTTCGACTTTGTGAATGCCCCCATTGGCAAAGGTAGGGATGGTGTTTTGGCATGTCCACTTCTCAACGGATTCAGGTCTCCCGATCACGCAAACTCTCCGACCTCTAATTGCGGTTCCGACCACTGCAGGAACAGGTTCGTTGTGGTTTTGGGTATAAATTAACCCGCTTCACGGATGCCAGGCTCGGAGACCACGGGAACAGCCATTCTTGACATCCCTTCACGATCGTTCAAAACCGGGATCGCCAACCGGGCCATGAAACCTGTTCTTGGGATTGTAGATACGCAGAACACGGCTACTTGCCCTACAGCCGTGCATATCAGTGCCGGACTGGACGTGCTTTTCCACAGTCTTGAGAGCTACACAGCTATCCCGTGGGTGTCAATCTCTGTGCTCTAGACCCTTTCTCACATCTTCCAGTTACACTGAACGTACCCCGCGACCGGCCAACCCGATTCTCCGGCCAGCCTATCAGGGCTCGAATCCCGTAGCCGACGTGTTTTCCCTCTGGGCGCTCCAGACCACCGTGACATATCTCCCCCGGGTCGCCAAGGATCGCGAGGATGAGGAGGCTCGCCGACAGATGCTGTACTTCTCTTTTGCTTCACTCCGCTGACCCCCGTTCTGACTATGCATCAGGCTTGCTGCCTCGTTTGCTGGAATTGGATTCGGAAATGCAGGGGTTCACTTATGTCACGGCGTGGGTGCTCTACATATCCTGTCCAGACTTGGCTGACCCTGATGTGCATAGATGTCTTATCCGGTACTGGGAATTACCTCAAACACGTGCATTCTATTCACCTCCGTGTGCAGATTTCTGGACTGAATAAGAAGGGACCCGGATACAAGCATCCCGGATATCTAAACAACGACAAGCCGATTATTCCGCACGGTGTTTCTGTAGCGATTACAGGACCTGCCGGTGAGAGTTGGTGATCTTTCAAGCGTCCGGATCTGATTGGACGCGTTCCAGTGTTCCAATTCACAGCACCTTCAGCACCCGATCGTCACCGACAGGCCCTGGCCATCTTCCAGGGCAAGACCACCTCCGACCCTTCCATAAGCCGCATTCCTGATCGTGAAATTGGCGCTCATTTGTATGACGCGATCGCTCAGTTCCTGGACGGTCTCGGTGTCCCTCGGGGCCTGAAAGCGCTCGGTTACACTGCAGCGGACATCGACATGCTTGTCGATGGAACGTTGCCCCAGCGTCGTGTTTTAGATCTTGCTCCTGGTATCGGAGACATCGTAGGCGAAGATGGTCGGATGCACATTGCCAAAATGCTGCAGAATTCGCTCGAATACTGATTGCAGTACATGATGCGTGACGCGGCTTATGTAATAGACACCGTGCTTGAATTCCATCCACTACTACTGCTACCAACACCACCATGTCGCGTCGCTCTGTGTTCAGGCCATGCATCGATCTCCACGACGGACAGGTGAAGCAAATTGTCGGAGGAACTCTCTCCGAGGCATCTCCTGCGTCTTTGAAGACCAACTTTGTTTCGAGGCTCGTGAATGTCGACTCTCTTGCGACATCGAGTGTCAACGTCTGATGTAGTAAATCTGCGGGCGAATTCGCTCAACTGTACCGGAAACACAATCTTGAGGGAGGGCACGTCATCAAACTCGGACCTGGAAACGACGAGGCCGCAAAAGAGGCGCTTGCTGCTTGGCCAGGTCTCTGCTTGTTCTTACTGCTAGGGAATACAGGAACTAGATGCTGCATACAGGAGGTCTACAGATCGGTGGCGGTATTAATGACGGCAACGCGCAAACCTGGCTTGACGTCGGGGCGAGCAAGGTCCGCTTGGTGCAATCTTGACTGCAAGAGGTGGACGAACAATCTTAGGTCATCGTCACCTCTTTCCTCTTTCCGGGGGGCCGCTTTTCTCAAAAACGGTTATCGAATCTTGCCGCGGCCGTCGGAAAGGACAGGCTCGTAGTTGATGTCAGGCATGTCGCGACCACGCTCAGACTCCTGTGACGGGATTGAGTTTCAAGATAGTTGTCGACGCCGAGGAGATGCCTGGTTCGTTGCCATGAATAAATGGCAAGACATCACAGACATGGAGGTCAATAAAGGTCGTGCTTGTTCATGATCGACGAGTTGCATGACTGGATGAATCAACAGAGTCTTTGGACATGCTGGCGCAGTTCTGCAGGCGAGTCGATTGTAGCGTCGATGCTGATTGTGTAGCTGATCAAATGTAGTGAATTCCTTATCCATGCTGCAGATGTCGAGGGACTGTGCAAGGGTATTGACGAAGCTCTGGTCGCCAGTACGCTGTCTGCTCTATGTGTGGGAATTGTTGTGTGATCATGATTTTGCAGAATTAGGTGAATGGGTATCCATTCCTTGCACTTATGCCGGTGGCGCGAAAAGTGATTCTCACTGGTTTCTGGGATCCACAAACTCATCATTATCTCTTTCTAGGTATCGAGGATCTCGAATTGGTCCATCATCTCTCCAGAGGAAAAGTTGATCTAACCTACGGAAGGTGGGTTCTCATCCTCCCATCCTAGCATCGCTGCTGACGACGACGAATGCAGCTCTTTAGACATTTTTGGTGGAACTCTAGTAATATTCGATGATCTTGTTGCAAAAAATAGAAATCACGCTTGAGCGACCAGATGCTGACTAATGAGTTGTATAGTCACGAGACGTGACTTCTCGTGACATCCTCCATCCCTCACACATTTCCTCAAGGTAATTATCCTCGCCCGAGCGCTCTCTCCTTCGATCCCGACTCCTTTGTGCAGACTCCGACACGATGCCCGGCAAGGTCAAGGCTTACGAACTCCAGTCCAAGTGCGGCACGACTTTTCGGCTGAGGAAACACGGCGCTCATTCCACTCTAGGTCCAAAAATGACTTGTCGAAACAACTGGTCGAGCTCAAGAACGAGCTCTTGACCCTGCGGGTCCAGAAAATTGCTGGTGGATCAGCGTCGAAGCTGACGAAGATGTGCGTGTACCGTTGCGCGTCCGCGGCGCCGATTACTGATCTGCCCTTCCTTCCGATACTCAGCAACACTGTCCGCAAGTCGATCGCTCGTGTCCAGACCGTCATGACCCAGAAGGCCCGGCAAAATCTGCGTGATTACTACAAGAACAAGAAGTACTTGCCGCTTGACCTCCGTGTGAAGAAGACTCGTGCTATCCGGCGGCGTCTGACCAAGGTTTGCCATTTTCTTTCCGCTTTGGTGCCCGCTCATTTGTTCTCCATCCAGCACGAATCATCGGTGAAGACCTTGAAGCAGCGCAAGAAGGACTTGAACTTCCCGATCCGAAAATATGCCGTCAAGGCATAGGTACCCGTGTAGTTCACTATTCCGTCTACTATGTCCCATGTCTGCCTCTATGTTACACATGCTCTCATCGCGCACTCTGTACACGTCGGTGGAATCTTGATAAAATTCAAAACAAAAAATGTGAAACAATTCGCCATCAGGCTCACGCATCATGATCAGACGAGCATCATGCGTTGCGTCTTTCACATCGGTCTTGATTGAACGCAGAGGAGCTCGTCATCTTCCTCCACCTCAATCACGGCGTTCCTCTCCTCAACCCCTTCATTTTCTCCCTGGCCCGTGTCTTTTCTCATTCTTTCTAAATAACCTCGCGCCGCCAAATACACATCGTCAGCTGTTTTCACCGCGGCCATCGCAAGAGGAAGCAATTCCGAAAGTGATACCATCGTTACGGCCCACGGATTCCTGAACACTCCCACAATCCTCCGCTCAGCTAGTGGCCTATCAACACTGTAATGGTGAGTGGCTTCTCTAATTCATACCACCGCATGATATCTGCGGCATATATCACTCGCGTCGAAGCACGTGTGACTTCATCACCTGTATGAGGTCAAGACTAAGACCCCTCGGTCCTGTCCTCTTTCAAGCGTCATGGCTCCCGTCTCCCGGTTCAGGAAACGCAGTTCTGACGATGGTTCAAAGACGCCCAAATCCTCTACCATTGAAGAACCCCAGGGCCGTATGAGGGAGCCCGTCCCCATACCCAGCAGCAATCCCGCGAGCCAGTACACGCTCCTCGAAAAGCTGGGAACGGGGAGTTTCGGGACGGTCTACAAGGCGATGCACAATGAAACGAAGCAGATTGTAGCCATAAAGCAGATAGGTGCGCTCGGACCGTGACAGCCCGGTATTGTCCTTGTTCAACGGCGTCTAGATCTGGAGGATTCCGACGACGATATCTCTGAAATCCAGCAGGAAATTGCGAGTCTTGCCCAGTGCGACTCGGAGTATGTCACTCGATACTACGGCTCGTTCGTTGTCTCGTACAAGCTGTGGATCGTCATGGAGTATCTGGCCGGCGGGTCATGCCTCGACCTCTTGAAGCCGGGCACCTTCTCTGAGGCTCACATTGCTGTCATCTGTCGTGAGCTTTTGCTTGGTCTCGACTATCTCCACACAGAAGGGACCATTCACCGTGACATCAAAGCTGCCAACATCCTGTTGTCCTCATCAGGCAAAGTCAAGTTGGCGGACTTTGGCGTTGCCGCGCAGCTCACCAGCACGTTACGGCACACCTTTGTTGGGACGCCGTTTTGGATGGCTCCTGAGGTGATTCGGCAGGCTGGGTACGACGCGAAGGCTGATATGTGGAGCTTGGGAATCACGGCGATTGAGATGGCCAAGGGTGAACCGCCACTGGCGGAGTATCATCCCATGCGTGTTCTCTTCTTGATTCCGAAAGCCAAGCCCCCAGTGCTGGAAGGCACCTTCTCCTCCGCGTTCAAGGATTTTGTCACTCAGTGTTTGACGAAGGATCCCGCCGCTGTCAGTCTTTTCTTCATTTGCATTCGTTAATTGAATAAACCTTTCATTAGCGTCCAACAGCAAATGAATTACTGCAACACCGATTTATTCGCGGCGCGCGCAAAACCTCGTATCTGACTGAGCTCATCGAACGGTATCAGGATTACCGCGCACGGTCTCCTCCTAAAGCACAGCAGATGTACCAGGCTACGGTCAAAGGATGGGACAGCACAATCCGGAGCGATTGGAACTTCGACACCATCAAATCCTCCGCCTCAGCTATGGGCACTTTCCGTAGCATGGCGAAGGATCTTGACATGGTTCCGGATATGGAGTCTGAGGAAGACGGGTCGGATTTTGAAGAGACCACGGACTCGGTTGACACTGGGAACGCAACCAAGGGGAGCGATCCGATTCAGATCGCTCGCAGCGTGGGCCTGAACCCTCAGGCGGGGCACTCAACCGTGGTGATTCGGTCGCCAGTTTCGGAGAAGGATATTCCGGCTTTGCTCGCGGACACTGCCTCTGCTGAGACGACCTCAGACAGTCCACATACACCGCCGCAAGAGAACTTGGGTCTGGGGGCGCCACCTGCTTATTCGGGATCTGTGCGGGGTAGCCGGCGAGCTTCTTACGCAGCCCGAACATCTGTGCAAGGCGCTGGGACGGTCATGCGGGAGGCTGACCTCGGCACCGGCGTGGACACGATCAGACCTGTCAAGAAAGTCGACACGGCGGGCTCTTTGCGATTGTCGGCGGACTTTGTTGGGAACATGCGCAGAGAGGGTAGCGGCAGTAGCTCCACTCCAACATCACCGACATCAGGGGGTCGTCGAGTGGCCAGCGAAGCCTCGAAAGCGGGGCGGACCTTGATTGACGATGTTGTGACTCCCGTTTTACAAAGGGTCAGCTGATTTTCCTTACGCCTATTCAACAGCTCATCATAGCCACAGGCAATTCATGATGATATGGATGCTCGGGAAATAGAGTCTCTGAGCATGCTGTCGAGAGGATTTACAGAACTCAAAGAAACGAACCCCGAGCTGGCTTACAATATCATTCTCGATATCCTCAGCGGCATCAACGAGTGAGTGTTTGGGTTTTAGTAGCACTGTTTCCCTGATCTGACGTTTTTGCGGCAGCAACACTGCTGTCCGACAACATGTACAAACGGCTCGAGGCCTGTTCCCTCACAGACGAATTATCCGCAAGAGCGAGATGACTGCGAAAGGATTGGTTGTGACGGAAGTGCAGGAGGACGTGACTGGCCTTCCATCGAGCGCGGATCCGACCGACGCAGAAGAGCCTGCAGCCAAGAAATCTCCTATTGCTGAGCTACTATACATGCGATGGCTCGAAGGCTTGCGGCTGAAATGGCCCAGTCTGACGTGATGATTCATTTTTTTTTGCTATCCGTGCTTACTCCTCATGTCTGTTTATTCACACTCACGAGACACGACTATTACGAATATCTCATGTGATCTCTCGATACGTTTAGCGTACATACCACCATATCACAAGTAATTGACGCCCAAGTAATCGACTATCAGCCACTGTACTCCGGCTTCAGAATCAAAACCCCGTTCTTGAGGCTGGCAACCTCTTTGATCAGGGCCGTAAACTTGGCTTTGTTTCCCTCGGCCAAGAAATACGGCTGGAAGTATTGGATGCAGTCTCGAGTTGTTGCGTTGGGGGTATTCTTCAGCCATTCGATCACCATCTTGTCCTCGAGCTCGCCCGCACCTGCGTTGACCCTGCGCTTCTTCTTCGTCGGTGCATTCGGGGCTGTCGGCGACGTCGGCGACGGTGATCCAGCATCCTCCGTTGCTTTGCGTTTCTTGATAGCGGCCCCATTCGCAGTGGCGACTGGACTGCCCGCTCGACTGCCGCCAGTAGCTAATGGACTCGTGGCCCGGCTGGCCAATGGGCTCCCGGCCCGACTCCCGGCCCGACTGCCATTGGTCTTCAACTTATTGCCCACATTGGGACTCGTCGCTCGTTTTGCAACCACAGAATGTCCTCCAAGCCCAGGCGATGGCAGAGGCGAAGTCGCTCTGACATCAGATGTAGGAGACGCTGGCCCCGCCGCAGTCTCTGCTCCTGGTGGTTGCCCGGCGGCCCCAGGTGGAACTGGTGGCTGTATGATAACTGGCTGTGTCGGCAATTCTTCCTCCTCCTCTTCCTCTTCCTAAGCAGAGGTTCAATGCCAAATAAACAAATCAGGGCCGGAACTTACTGAGCTTGCGTACGGGTTCTTTTCCTCGTCACTATCGTATGCATCGTTGCCTTCCCGATTTCGAATCAACTTCTGCATTGCCTTGGCCTGTTTTGTCATTCCAGGCATCTCTTCGTCGTCCGATTCATCGACATTGCCCTCCCTTGTCTTGTTGGCGTTCTTGTATTCCCGTTTCAATCGTTCCTATAGCGATGTAAGAATCAATGCAGTAGGCAATCGATCGGGATCGCACCTCAAGCTCTTTAACCTCGTCATCTTCCGCTTCAGCCTCGATCTTCTCGTCGTCGTCGGCGAATTCCTCTTCGTAGACCATTTCATCGAGATCTCCTTCGCCTCCATATTCCTTCTCTAGTCGCCGCTTCGCGCTTCCATCCTCATCGTCGTCACCGAACAGTCCATTCATACCACTATCCACAGTTTTCAGTTTTCGTCCATTCGGACCCAAGCTGTGTGATGCGCTATGCACCATAGTGCTGCTGCCAGCCAAAGCTCGTCCTTCCGATTCAGCCTTGAACATGGCTACCGTCTCATCGGACGGTCCTTTCCCGTTCCGCTTCGCTAGCCATTGCTGAGGGTCACGCTTTTGTCGATTTGTGAACTGGGTCGGAATATGAGCATCACACGAACAGTATGGAGTATGTATCTTGCATACCGCAGCTTCCATGCCCTGCGAATCTGTTGGAAATTCATGTTTCAATTTCTTCTGGAACTTGTACCATCGATGTGCCGGCACGAATTTGAATATATCATTCGCGGCGGGCATGAAGAAGGCGTGCGTTGTAGCCTTGGTTGTATCCTCCAGCTGCGCATACCATGTCTCAGCACCCGTCGCATCCTCTATCACCCAGGGGTATCGCTCCTCTCTCCTCAGCCGTCTCGTCTCGTCATCAACCTTGAAAACCTGCTTCGTCTTCTTCTGAAACTTCTTCTTCGCGGGCGGGGCATCCTTATCCTTGTCCTTGTCCTTACCCTCCGGTTGTATCATTTTCCCCTCGGCATCCACCATGACGATCTGCCCGTCCACTCCAATCACCGGCTTCCCGTCCAGCCCCAACATAGGACCCACAGGCACTTGCACACTCGTACCCTCCTCCGACCGCATCTCCTTCCTATTGAGTTTGATTGGGAGTTGCCATCGCGTCAGCTCGACGGGCTTGCGCGAGTCGAATTTCATCACGTCGTATTTCCATCCATTCAGCGAGGACGACATGAGTTTGAATTCCTGGAACGGCGTGTCCGGCAACTGGAGCTCCTCGTCCTCCTCCTTCGGGGGCGCAGTGTGCTGCCGGGTGATAGGAGTTTTCCTAGGAGGTTGCGCAGATGGAGATGCGGGGGCAGACCCTTTCGCATCTTTCTTGGGTTTCTTGGGATGGAACAGAGAAGCCATCGACCCCTTGGGTGCCATCGTTGTCAAATATGCGAGTTGTAGATTACTTCTTGGGTTTATAGGGTGTGAAAGGGACCGGGTTCGTCAGTCAAGAACGAACAGGTGCGGAGAGACGAGTGGCAACGGCAAGGTGAGTCGGTGTGCGAGTGTCACAAAACGGTGTCACAAACTCTCCTCTGATCTTATTCATATCATCTTCGGTCCTGCTACGGTGCTACTCACTAACATGAAACGACACTCCTTCGAGCATCGGAGACTTTCCTTCCATTTATAATCTGTCTCGATCTCTCCGTGTCTGCTGTGCTCTCCTTCTTTACCACGTTCCACGCTGGACTGCTTCTCGATCTTCAAGACCCTCCAGCCTTTCCGACTTTGCTGCAGCTGATAACTGGTCTCGACCCTCCTGTATCTTCTACTTGGCAATAAGTGTACAGTCTTGCACATCTGGCTTCTGCAATGGCCTTCGTCTCGTAGAATGCAGATTTCAGTTCGACGTCGGCGAGCTCCAATGGCACTTCTCCAGTCATCATGCATGGGGGTTGACAATTGTGTTGACTTTCGTCACTTTTTCCCAGTTCTACATTACAACTAGTGAAGTGGCGTGGCCTGCCACTTCCCGTGCTTTACAATCATGGTCCCTCGTCGGATAACGCTGCGAAGACCGAATATCGTCGTCTTCATGAAATTCATCAAAGCCGCCAGCTTCACCGACGTGTGTTCGGAGCTGGGGGAGGGGGTACAAATGTATTCTCGCTTCTGCGACCGCTCGTTTAATTGGAGTCTCACACGATGTCGATCACATTCTCGGCTGGTTGGACTCTCTATTGCACCAATCACCTGGAGGCGACAGGGAAGACGTCATTGCGCCTGAAGACGAGAAACTCTACGTCAACTTCAATGCCGGGGTAATCGCATGGCACGAGGTAGACAGAGGGCCATGTGCGTTTTGACAACTATTATTAGTGTTGCGTCTAATGTAGATCCTAGACGAGAGCGCCGCGGCAGCGCTTGTTGCTCCGGCTCATCACCAACTGCCGTATCTGAAAAGGTTTGGGCAGCATGCACTCAAGACTACGCGTGAGTACAAGAAGCTGCCGCCGTCAGAGCACATGGAGAATCCGGCACGCTCCCTTCTGGTGGCACCCTTGTTCCTTCCCACAGAATCTGCCTTCAAACGTCTCTATATCCGCCATCGCCGAGTAAGGTGATCGTGTCAAGATCGTTGGGCTGCAAGTAGCTGAATTCCACAAACGTTGTTGATGGGCAACACGACTCGACTCTACGACTAGGTCTTCTGGCTGTGATACCAAATCGTGTCCAACACTACGGCGGATCCTGGCCCAAATCACATGTGCCTACCCTCATTGCCGACGGATTGGAATGGCTGAAAACGTTGTCTCGGTTCTCTACGTTACGTTCAGGACTCGGCAAAACACATTGAGCTCCATCATGATGCGGTGCCCAACGCCACAAAAATGTTTTTTTTGCCCACATGTTTGCTACGGCCGATCCTCACTGGAGGGCATGAATCACGCGCTGATGACGGTGCTCGTAGAGGTAACGGGGATCTCGGCCAGAATGCATGTGCCCACCTGCAGCCGTGTCTCGACCCCGAAGCCATTCACAAGAAAGACTAGGGAGCTCCATGCGAGTCTCTTTCCATTGGACGAGATTTTCCGAGCGGTTCGAATTCTGACTGGATTCGAGAATCACACCTGGGTCTTCGACGAATTCCACCCGTTTTGCCGACGACCGCCTCGAGAGACTGTATCCGATTGTGCTGAAGCCCATGGCAGAGAGCAAATACGGGGCCCTGAATGCGCGCTGGGTGTTGCGCTATATGCAGGGAATGGAGCTACATATAATGATCATTCTCGTGAGGTTCACTCTGCGATTCACATCTTGGTTTCGCATGTCTACTTTCTATTTGTCACTTGTAGCACTTCTTTTTGTCATCTAGCTTTCGCAACTCGCCTTGTTGTTTCAGTTGGCTGTTGCATAGAACCAACGAATGCGCTGATATTTCTCCGAAAAGCAAGCACCGTCGAAGTTTGTGTGTAATGTGCATTTCTCACTAACTCGGGCTGTTCTAGTTCTCTGGCCCATACATTGATCTGTATGTCTGTCTACCCTACCTACATAGACAGTCAAAGTAAGTACATACACATCCAAATGGTCCGCACAACAAAAACGTTCGAAACAAAGGAATACATGGTTAACTGAGAGAATCTTCACGTCTACGTGGACTGCCATTTTCGGTCGAGGAGTACGAATTTTGGGAAGAGCTTGGACGTGACGGTGAGTGGACCGGGCCGTTGCTGCTGGACGACTGCGAGAATCCATGCGGGGGAATCGCCAGTGGGGGATACGATCCCGGCCGGAACGTGTCCAACTCGCGTCTCAGGACCTCAATCTCGTGCGCCATATCTTGGTGGCTTTGTTTTAGCTGCGCAACAAAGTCGATAGCTGCAGGCTATGAGTGCGACAGACATCCAGCCAGAGAAAACAACAGACCTTTGCTCAGAATCTCCCATTTGCTTGCCTTGAGACCGCGGTCAGCGGGGAGCTGTTCCCGCAACTCGTCGAACAACTCCTTCATCTCCTTGCGTCTTTTCCGTTCGGCCAACTTATGCGAGACGCGAAGTTCAGGAGACCGCGAGTACGGTGCTGTCCCGATTTCCTTAGGTCCCAATTTAGCCGTTGTTGGAGGACTGGAATCGTCCGGCGAACCATGGCTAGAAGCTTCCGCATTCGGTTTCTGGCGTGGCGAACGGGAGCGCTGATGTTTGACCGACGGTCCACTCAATGAGTCCGTGATGGACATTCGCCGGTCGGGAGGGAAATTTATGGGAGGGACCACGATAATCCCAGATTCTTTGCTCTTAGAAGCTGCAGGCAGACTGCCATCTGTCTCGTTGTAGAATCCACCCGGTGAATCAGAAGGACGGGAAGGCCAAGAAAACGAGGCTATGCTGGGCGGTGGACGTCCGTGCGGCGACTCATTCTCGGAAAAACGCGAGCTATAGCCGCCGACACTGGATACGCTCGAGAACATCGACGAGGTGGAGCTTCGCCTGTCATTTGGCGACCGCCACTGAGAGCCACGCGCGTCCAGTGAGTCACGTCGATCATTGAGGCTTAGTTGGGCGATACGCTGTGTGTCGATGGCCGAGCCACGGCGCTTAGGCGCCGGTGCCTCGGAATCGACGTCCATTCCGCCCGATGCTCCAGCTCCTCCATGCTGGACATCGCCTTCCTCGCCCACTGCGGGGAAGGCGGAAGGATCGGCAGACATTTTGCGTTTGAGTCCCTGGGGTGCGCCCAGGCGAGACGGCGACCGCGTGTGCGTGTCTTGTCCGACGGCAATGGAATGCCGTCTCATGGTGTAGTCGAAGGGTGTGTGGGATTCGTGAGACATGAGCTTCGCTCGGGCGGGATGGGGTGCAGTCGGTGGATGCTGCTCAATGGCGTCGACGTTCATGGCGTCTGAGGTGTCATTCTTCGGGGTTCCTGGGACGCGCTCAACCTCCCACAGCACACGTGGGCTAGATAAACTCTCACCTGAGCCACGGAAACTCCCAGCACTCGAAAGCACAGTATCCCGAGAATTGGGGGAGGGAGATCGTAAGAGCTTCCGAAGATGGGATCCATCCCCATGGCCGGCCGATCCAAAGACGTACGGTGAAGCGGGTCGGGGTTCTGAGGGATTGTTTTTGTCCTGGCGAAAGAACTGGGAGTTGATGCTCTGGCGGGGTGTAGCGTGCAGGAACGGGTCTGTTATAGATCCGCGACGCTGATTCTGGAGAAACTCGAGGGGAGCCAGGCTGGCCTCGTCCGATCCCTGGCTCACAGGGGGTCGCAGTGGTGCGACTGAGGAATGCCTTGAGGAGGGTTTATTGGCCAGGCCGTGGTGTGACTGCTTGAGGGAGCCCGTGGCCATGGATAAAGGTTGAACGGGACGTTCCCGGCGGCGTCCAATGAAGTAGTGGGAACAGAAGCGAGAATGACGGCAGTTGGACAGCAAGAAGATCTATGCAACACGAGAGATCTCAGAATCCCGCGTACACAGGGAAACTAACGTTGGTAACTCTACTAACACGATACAACGCCAAAATCAAAATCAAGACACGTGTAAGAGCCCAAATAGGATTGATTAATTGCAAGCTTCGAGCGCTGTCGCATGCAGCAGATGCCGCTGCGGCTCATCGAGCTCCAAGTTGCGATAAAATCGTCGTATACTGTTTCGCGTACCTCTCCCAACGACGGGGAGACTGGCCTGGGCCTGGGCCTGCATGTCCTCCCCGGCAACGATGTGTCGGGCCCAGGGTATGTAATCCAAGTGGACCGCAGGGCGGGCCATGACTCCAATTGCCAACGTCTTGTCATTCGCCCAGTCACGGACCAGCCGCAGATAATCGGAGCACGGCGACGGGTCCGCAGCCCACCCAATTCCATGTGTCACATCCAGAAGAGTATCCCTGATCCGTTCATCCCAGTTGTAAGACCCGAAACCATCCGATAGCGCATCTACAAGCAGTGAATGACCTGTCTCTTCATCCCCAGATGACTGTAATTCGGCCGAGGCCAACGCCTGAGCCATACTTTCAGTTCTGCATTCTCAGGACTGATAGGCTGACCCACCGTTGGACACTGTGCATCACGTCGCGTGTTGTAAGCATCCACGAATGACAGAAGATCGACGGCATGCTGGACAGAAGATCGGGTCCCACTGCCCCGCCCATGTCGAGAAAAAGGGAAAACTTGACATTGCATCTGAAGCTGGTGGATTGCATGTCGAAGATCCAGTCCGCCTTCAATGTAGAATTTTATGAGCCAGTCTCGTTGCAAGACGACGCCCTGGGCACAGCATAGTGCTTGCAGATAGCTGCCGGCAACATCTGGAGGACACGGGTGGAATTCGAGAATTCTTTGTAACGGCAAGTCTCCGACAGGCACTAAAGATGGGTCTGGGCTCTCATCCTCAGTTTTTTACCCGCGTCCAGGAAAGACACGACTCACCATTACATGTACAGACCACTGGTCTGCGGGATTCCCTGATGAGCCGCACCACGGTCGGCCAAAAATTTACATCTTCCTTGAAAAGAATATCGACTTCTTCCAGCAGGATGAGTGATTGGCGCGGAGTATTTTGTCCCAGGCCTGCGGCATCAGGATCGCCGGTACGAGTCTCGTGGTCTGCACGACGAACAAGGTGGTTCTTGCCAACGTCCCCGATCAGGGCCTCGAGACTAGCACCGTTCCTTTTCCCGATACCCGGATACACCTCGAAGACGTCCCATCCTAGTTCATCCGCGCATGCGAACACGGCAGCGGTTTTGCCGCAGCCAGGTGGTCCCGTAATCAGTATGGTGTTGCCCATGAGATCACTCTTGGAACCGGCGCCGAACACTGCATCGGACGTGGGGATGAAGTCATCGTCGTCTGCCCCTGCTGGCTCAGGTTCCCAGGCGTAGTCGCTAGCATCGCTAATAACGAAGCCATTATCGTCCGGAGTCAATCTTCGCTTTTTGCGAGGCCGGGAGACAGTTCGGATGATTTGTGGACGTTTAGCGCGTGGACCGTCTTCTTTTTTCTGGTGTTCCGACCGGACTTCGAGTGCTTGCAGCCAATTTCTCAGATACCTGGCCTCGTCCTCGTTGCCCAATACATCGTCAGCGACCAGTGGCCGCCAGACGTCACTCCACAGCCGGTCTGCCCCAGCGAGACCCTCACGGTAACCGCAGGTTCGTTGGATAACAGGATGCTCGGTTTGGTGGACAGATGGAATGCTTTCTAGAATTTTCTTCTCCGAGAATGCAATATCTGTTTCCGAAGGTGGAGGCGTATGCCATTCACGGTCGTCAACCTCTCTCGAAAGAGAAATCGGCGTTATCGGGTAGGGTTCACAGATTTTCGGCGTCCCGCGCAGATCTGCTGCAGTGGTAACGAAGTGAGACTGGTGTCCTCTCACATGCTGGTTTTCTTCATTGGGAGCTGGTGTGATCATTTCGGCCTTTGCAAGGAATGGTCGACGATGAGAATCGGTCGTTGATTTCCGGAGAGACCCTGAGCTCGGTTTGGTCGGAGCCACAGCAGACAACGCCTCCGAAGCCGTTATAGTTTTCCGTCGAGGGGCGAAGATGTCATGATTTGGCCTTGACACCCTCAAAGGTTCAGGCGTCGTGAGATCTATGATAAAAGAGTCGGTCCTGATGCTTTCGCTGACACGCGTTCTAGGAGGCGTGGATGCTGCAGAGGCAGTATGTCTGGTTTCTGCAGGTAGGGAGGGGATTTCTTGCTCTTCTGTGTCTGTAACATCGAGTATTTCGATGGGACTGGACGACTCGGGAGGAACCAGGTTAACAACATTGGCAGTCTCGATGGCGGACAATTCAACTTGGAGAATGGTAGAACCACAGAGGAGGTAAGGTAGAGCATGAACGCACTTCGGCCTCTGGTCTCTTGTCTCGAATCTGGTACAGCGTCTTGAGCCTCATCCTTCGAGCTTCCGTCGTGTTCGACACATGGCGTTGTTTGAAATACGGAGGACGCAGGATGTTTAATAAAGTGGTCTAATAAGGATTGCTGACTTCGTTTCAGCATTTGACGCGTAAAGCACATCCACACGGGGGCGCGACTTCTGACCTGTTTGCTTTGCTTGGGATTTATCCTGCTTTCTTTCTGGGAGGCATAGTGGGCGAGGAGGTTTCTCGTCACTGTGAAACACTTTGATAGGATCCTAAGTCGTAGATTCCCGAGGCAGCGCTCTATAGGACAGGCCGGGAAGAGGTCAATTCGACCAGTGGTCGTGACAATGACAGACGCACTAAGTGTCACGTGCTGATGTCGGCACGTCAACCCGTGATCCACTGCAATTGCCAAGAGTCGCTAGTCTTGAGTCCGGACATCCTGAACGTTACCTCTTCACCAGAGTGACGATCTGAGCGATCTGTGTCTATCTCTCCTTCAATCAAACAAGGGAGGGCCATCCGATGCAGATATCGACGACTTGGCCTTCCTCGAGAAAAGCCGAGTCCTTCTGACCCGCTTGCACCGCGTCTTTTATACCTCTCACGTACAAATCAGCTGCGGAGGAATCTACGCCGAATCTCCAAATGCATCCATCGACTCGAATCCCTATTCTCACACGTCCGGAAATAGATGGCAGAACCTCACCCTGTCGATTGGACTCAAGTCTCGGGTTCATGGGCTCTGTATAGATTTCTCGTCACTTCGGCTGCCTCGCTAGCTAGCGACATGACGACGAGCCCTGGGCAGTGCTTTGTCCTCGGTCGCGCACGGCGAGGTCCGACAAGTGATGTGCTGGCAGGAGCTGGAACAGGCATACATCCACCCCTTGATCGCACTGCATTCCATCTGCTTTGGCATCAGGAATCAGTCATCAGGTGCGCAGACGATTGCAGTCTGATGAGCAGAAGGTAGCGAGCAGTCGGGACGAGAAGCCAGCTTTGGTCTTCTTCTCCTGCGCTGTGATTCGATCTGATTTGAGGCTGGAAGTCGGGAGTCGGGAGACGACGTACGCTGCCCGGCGCAGACAGCTGCTGATGACTGCTCCTGGACAGATATCTCTGTCGACAAGCTGTTTCAAGGACCGATCTGTTTACCGTCTCGGTCGGACAGCGGGGTCGTGCGGGTGCACTCGATGGACTTGGATGCCGCCAATTGTCCTCAGAGGCCGCCATGTCCCGAGTACGGGTGTCAGATATGCTTTCAATTGTGACTCTGCAAGCTTTTCTTGCATCCCAGGATCGTTCCTGAGACTTTTCAGACCTCCATAAATTGAAACATCTGGGAGTAATTAGACGTTGCATCCCCTGTATACCACGCTGGGCGAGCTAGAAATCGATTTTCCGAGGTTTTTAATGAACGGGAACAAACTGACATATGCAATGGTTGTACCGTTTTGGAAATGCCATCGTGGGAGGAGTACATAAAGGCCGTTGCCATAGAAAAAGCCCCATCTTTCGGATTCCAAGCCATCGCTGTCACTTGCGGCAGCAATAAGTAGCGCCCTGCGAGTGTATAGTCGCTCGTGCTGGTCCCCATCGCTGCCGTCTACATTATCCTGTCTTTATTTCCCGTGGCCGGCCCACTTTCGCTCCTCTTTTCTTCACCATGATGGCTCTGCAAATGTCCAACAACATGGCGCTCGACTTCTTACCCTCCCACTCTCGGTCAAATTCGGTTAGCTCGTCGTCCACCCACTCGTCCAACTCGCGTCCCCAGTCCTCCAGTGGACTTCACATGTCGGGAATGGGGCCAACTCAGGAGGATCTGTATCGGGTGTCGTATCAGCTTGGTCATCCTAGTGGCGGTCTCGGTGATCACGTACGTCCCTCTCCCTCTCTTTACCTCCTCTGTCACCTGTGCTGAGCTATTGCCCCCAGCTCGCGCAGTCGCCTCCGAACCACAATATCACTAATCCCGCCCTCAAAAATCATCTTCGACCCAGCCACATACGCGCGCGCGCTGCCGCGTCCCCCTATCCTCGCGATACCGACTCGGTGCATTCATCCTCCAGTGAGACGGACGACCTTTCCATGTATCTCGGAAACCACTCCGCTGCCACGGAGTATCACCCCATGTACGCTGCCCCGCAGTCCATCACGCCCAATCATCAGGAAACAATGCACACGGCCGGTGCCTTTGGCCGTATGACCATCTCCCCGGATCATGCACTAGAAAAGCTAGCCGCGAATGTTCGTGCGGCAACAACGACTAGTGCTTCGGATAGGGCAAAACAGATCTTCGTTCAAGCATGGTGCGCCCATCTGTAACACATGCCTCCTCGCTCTACATTGACTTGAACCTCGCAGGTTAACAGCCAACTATGCTCCCTATCCGGACGGCAATGTACCTCGACAAGGCCTGTACTTTTCGTATCGACGTGTATGTGACCAGTATGGGATCCCGCATATCAATACGGCGACATTGGGAAAGGCCATCAGGCTGTGTTTTCCCACTATCAAAACACGGCGGCTCGGAGTGCGAGGCAACAGCAAATACCATTGTCAGTCCCTTCTTTCCTTGATGCATCATTCCTAATCCTGTGATCGATAGATTGTGGGATCCGGCCTGCGACGTCGGCGGAAGCAGAATGGCTTCAGGACTATATTCACAAGTCCAACAACAATGCTGCTCAGGCCTCGGTCAACGCTGTGCGGCCTAACGACCAGTCGGAGGGTGGGGCGAGTCGGGCCGAAGATCGCTCGGACGAAGACGATGACGAAGATTCGGAAGGTATCAGCTCAGCCGTCGGCTCGAAGCGCAACTCATTGTCATTGGGCCCTGATGTTAAAGGAGCCGTCTTCGCTCAAGATCTTAGTGACAAGACGCCGACAGCCGCGACGTTATTGTCTCAGGCCCAAGCCGCCCAGCGCCCGGGAACGTTTCCGCATCAGGCCTCGATCCGCAGGCATCCCACGCAGGATGGGCCGCTTGGGGTGCAATCCCACTCACCTCCGGCAGGCAATATGGTGCCGTACATGGGGACGCAGCAGCCCGCATCGGTCCGCCAATTACCTCATTTCCCATCGATCGAAGAGGCGGTTGGTGTGAATCCGACTACTCCACACGGGATTGCCGCACGCGACGTCTGGGGCTGGTTTCAGGACCATCTTGATCTGCTGTTGGAGAGTGTGCGGTCATACCGCTTCGATCAATTCGAGATGCATCTGCGGACGTTTTGGTCCAATTTGGGCGGGAATCACCGCGAAGTCGTGCACGCCCCGGCAATTGCAGGTTTGATGGCCAAGGCGGATGCGATTGTATACGATGTACGTCGCTCCACTCACATGCATGCTTTCGGTGCAGTATTCTCATGTGTCGTGCTGCAGGAAATTCTCGAGTTTCTTCGCTCGCAGATGTTGTCTCCGATCACACCAGCAGCTCTCGCCAATCTTCGCCAGCTTGCCAACAAAATGGAAAAGATCCTACTGGTGGCGCTCGAAAACTACGGGAACACATTCGTCGAGCCCAAAGTAGAATTGGGAGCTCGCTTTGGACATCTTGTCCGTGCGTACATGCGTTTACTCTTCTTGACTGTGGCTGAGGACCTTGACAGTGCGTTTCCTGGATATCTACCAGGTCACTCAAGCTCTGACGACCGTGCTGACGAACCAGAAGCAGCTGGGTGAGATGCGGCGCTCGTGGCAGAAAGTGGACTTTGAGTCTGTGCGCAACCAGTCTGCATTGGTGTGCAATTGCCGTCACGAGGAGCTGGTGCAACTTCTGGAGGTCGAGTTTGTATCGTTGTTGGACGGATTGGCGAAGAGCACCGAGCCTGTGCGAGAGGTGATGTCGTGGGCAGACAAGTGCTGTGAACGTTTGATGGGCAGCAGCCGGGCTACTCATGGTGGGCCAGAGGAGCGGAGCACGATGAGCTCGCGCAGCGTGCTTATTCGTTGGGGATATGTCACAAGTCAGGTGATGAGAGACCTCGTGCGTTCTCACGCTTTCCGTTGCGTGGATTGGTACTGACTTTTCTCTTCAGACCATTCGCAGCGACCCGGCTTTCGGGGCATTTCAGATCATGAAGCTGTTTCTCGAGTGCGTGTTCTCGCTCGACGTGTTCACCAACGCGCTCATGTGTTTTGCAGCGACTGGATTGCAGTAAACGTGTTGAGAAGTGTTGCGTTGTCGACAAACTCAGTTGCTGCGTCTGTCGAACCAGTGATGCAGCAACAGTTCTTTACCCTGTCCCCGATGGCCGGGCAGGAGACATTTGGCTCGTTGGAAGTGCGGCCCTCGCATATGATGGCCCACACGCCAACTACATCGAGCATGCTCGCAGCCCTGCAGAACGATCCATTCCCTCAAGGATCTCTTGATCCTAGTTCGACAGGATTCAGCTCAGATTATGGGGCCCTGTCTTATATGGACACATCCCCGACACAGGACGATTCGTTGCCGGCAGTGCACAACTCGTCCATGTCGTTCGGGGATTTCTCGAATCCCGCCAATTCTTTTGATGTGTCTGGATTCTCGTCGGAGCTGGCCCTGCATTCCTCGACACCAGGCAGCGAGTCCGAAAACGATGTAGAGCCTGTCAAGGCTGAGCCACAACCGACTGCTTAAAGTTTGATCTTGCTGTCCGCTGTTCTTGTTTTCTGTCGATATTTGATCTGTACTATTCTTTATCCCACAAGCTCCTACGCTCCTTAATACTGTACAGGGATCCCTGCGCGGATTTGTTATCAATATATATGGGACTTTTACTTCGGCAGATAATATTAAGACTCCGTGCTATGTAACAACCTATCAAGACTCGACCGCGTCAGCGACCTGCTCGCTCGACACTTCAGGCGTCGCTGGAGATGCATCGCCATTCGCCTTGTCCTCCTCTGCCGAAGCCTCCTTCGCAGCGAGACTCTTGATCTCCTTCTCTGCTTTGGCGATGTTCTCGGCGGTGACCCGGCTCTGGTTCGCTGCGAACCACTCCTTCTTGGTCTTCAAGTCCTCAATTACGCGGGGAAGATCAACGTTGGACGCAGGCGCCGGGATTGACAGCGACAGCAGAGCAGACAGTGTCGCAAGCGGGATGTTCAGCGCGCTTGATGACGAAGCAGGCGTCTCTACTTCCTTGGCCGGAGCCTTCTTGCCTTTGCCCTTGCCTTTGGCGACAAAATAGGACTGCTCCTCCTCACCCTTCTTCTTCCGCACAACAAGACCGTCGGTGGCGGCTTCGACTTTACGGAGTTCCAATTTCGGCACACCGGCAACGTCCGTCTTCGCAACAAGCGGCGGAGCGGTTTTAAGCACCACTGCGCCAGTGGTTTTGCCCGAGAAGAAATCAATCAGGGTTTGGCAGTCCTCGATCTCAGCCTGGAAAGCAGGGTGCTCGGCCTCCTCGCGGATCCTCTCGGCCCGTTCCTGCTTCTTGGCAAGCTCCTCGGCAGCACGCTGGGCCCGTGCCCGCTCGGCCCTCCTGGCCCTGTCCTCGTTGACCTTGGTCCAGTAGTGGTCGTTACGCTCACGGAAACGCGCGGACGACTCCCGTTTCTCGTCCCAGAGGGTGTTGATTTCCGCCTGCAGCTTGTCTCGCTCCTCGAAAAGCTTGGCCCGACCAGCATACAGCTCGTCACCCTCTTTCTTCAGCTCATCGAGTTCGGCTTTGATCGCGTCATAACGCTCGGATGCAGCCTTGGCAACAGGGTCATCGAGCTGCTTGCGCAATTCATCAAGGGTGGCCCGGTCCTTGTCGATGGCTTCTTGCTCGGTCTGGAATGCCTCCACGTTGCGCCGGTTGCGCTTCTGCACAGTGATCTCGGCGAGGGCTCGTTTTTCCTCGGCAAGTTTCATACTACCGCTCTCGACTTGGCGTTCAAGCTGTCTGAGGGCCGAGGTCAGACCGGAGATTGACCCGACAGCACACCGTAACGCTGCACGTACTTAATATGAGCCTCGACCTCAGCGACGGTCTTGAATGGTGTCTTGGCTTTGGCAGCTTGGAGATCTTTGACCTGGGTGACAGGGTATTCAGCGTGCGAGTAAGCGACGGAGGTCGTACGAGCCGAACCTTTTTCTGGATCCCGTCGTTGAGAGTTTTGACCTGGTCGAATATTTTGGCGCGCGACGTTTTGTTAGTCGATTGCTGACCGCGAATGCTGTCGAGTTCTGCACGCAGAACAGACCGACGGTCATTGCCAGAGCCGGACTTGGTGACCAGAGAGATTTTGTCTCGCACAGCAGTCTAGACAGCTCAATTGGAGCAACCGTACCGTGGGACGGCGAGAAACTACACGAACCAGCTTCACTTGGAGGGCGTCAATGTCGGACTTGATTTTGTCCTGTTCGGCGTCGAACTCCTTCTTGTCCGGCCGACCAACGTGCTCCGACGTGTCCTTTTTCTCAGCAGGCGTAGTGGTCCCGTTTGTGGAGGGGGCCTTTCCTTGGGCAGCTACGCCGTTCGCGGGGGCCGATTTTGGGTTGGGGGCCATAGTTTATGCAAGAGAATGCGAAGAGGAGGGTATAGTAGTGCTCGCGAGATGCGGAAAGGAAAAGACTGCTGATGATGGGAAATCAGGAACAGTTGCTGAGATATTTCCTTCATGTGAGATGGCATGGTAGCCCCCAAAAAGTCATTGTAGCCTAGAAAGCTATGGCGGTATCTAACGTCTCTACTTCTTTGTAGACCTCCTCGTACAGTTCTCGGTAATCGTCGTCCTTCTCTGTCTCTCCCTCTTTTGCTTTCCCCCTCTTTTTCTGGTCGGGACATATCATCACACAACTGGTCGGTCGTTTCGTCGAGCTGGCGTTTCCCAGCTCCTCCTTGGAAGAGACGAAGATATAAGGTATCTGGGCCTCTTCGCTGAGGACAGGGAGATGTGAAATGATGTCGATGGGATTTATATCCGCAGCGAGAACGAGCAATCTGTTCAAGTAGTCGTCAGCTGAGCCTCCACCAAATCTCAGGAGGAGCAACGCACCCTTTCTCTCCCTTGCGGATCCCCTTTACTACCTCCTTGACTCCTCTCTTCACCTGTCGCGCCTTGGACGCTAGGAACAAGTTGAGATTCAGGCAACTTGATCTACTTCCAAGCGTTGCGCGTGCGGACCTTTTTTGATGGTTTTGTGCAGCTTCTTCAGTAGTTTTTTCTGCGCAAGCGGATGGGCAAGAGGAGAGAGGTCTTCGGGAGGGATCACAATCTCTTCCTTCTCCTTCTTGGCTTTTTTCGGAGACTGGCGATGCAATTAAGGTTGAGCGCGGTAGAAACGTTGTGCAGCGTACAGCTGGCTGCTCCATCGTTACATCTCCGTCCTCGACGTCATCGCTCTTCCTCTTCTTGTCCTTCTTCTCCGACTTGTCCTTGCTCATCGAAGAGGATTGTGAAAAGCTGAATACGCCCGAGTCGTGCGTTGATGCACGTGATTGATCGCCTCGACTGAAGCAGATCAAGCCTCCTGGTCAAGTCTACCATTGATCCGATTTTCCTTCGTTGATTCAATCGAATTATACTAGAAATGAGCTCATCGTCTGAGATTCTCGATTTCAGACTGGCAGGTACTCCAACATGGATTTATGATATTGAATACAATGAGTGTGAAGACTAGATGTGCAATTTAGCTGACTGTGTAGATCCCCAGAGTACTCCAGGTCTACCGAAGCTACGTCACTGTGTGAGCTAGGATGATTGATGGGAGATGGTACGACACGCACATGTTGGCCACTCCGGGAGGCTCAATCGGTGTCTTCGACCTTTGCGGCGGCTTTCTTGGGACTGGCTTTTTTGCCCTTACCAATGGCTTTCTTCAAGCCGGTTTTCTTTTTCTTATCTGCGGCTCTCTTCGAAGTAGTTGCTTCATCCTTATCGGCATCCTCGAGACTCACGCCGTACTCGTCAAGTCGCTGGTTGATGTCAGATAATAGGCAATCCACAAGGAGGCGAACGTACAGCGATTAGAGCCGAGACGGTCCGGGCAATCTGGGGGGCAGTTTCACGCTTCACAGCGCCTTGAATCTGTTGGAGGAGGCCGCCGAGATCAGCTCCGCCACCTGCGCCAGCTGCACCTCCTGCACCTCCTGCACCGCCTAGGCCACCCAGAGCACCGCCTAAGCCACCGGCACCACCGGCACCGCCTAGGCCACCCAAGGCACCGCCTAGGCCACCGGCACCGCCGGCACCAACTAAGCCACCCAAGGCGCCTCCTAGGCCACCGGCACCGCCAGCACCATCGGCACCGCCAGCAGCACCGGCACCACCTAAGCCACCCAAGGCGCCACCCAAGCCACCCAAGCCACCTAGCATGAGAGGTGTTAGTTGGCAGATGCGAAGGGAACTCGGCACCAACCCCGTTGGCCGAGGGCGGACCCGCCGTTAGCTTGTATGCCCGGGAGGGTGCCATCGATACCCCCGATCGATGCACGCTTCTCGATCACCGGTGCTCGCAGAGCAAGAGGTGAAGCGACAACAAAGGCAGAAGAAATGAACAGAAAGAGTGAAGTAAAGCGCAAGGCGACCATTTTGTGTGAAGAGTGTGTGTAGTAAATGAAGATGCTGAAGTGGAAAGTAATGTGTTTTGTTGAATAGTATCCAGAGGGCTGCATGGGCTTTTATATCCCATGTTGCTCAGTTATTTGCCATGTCAACTGTAACGAGATAAGTGGTGAGCATTCGAAGTGCGCACATACACTATAACCAACGGTGCACACGAAGGTTCACTGACCGCTTGCTGTCATCCCAATCGGTTTCGCCGTTGTACTCGTCGTCGAAGCTCATCCATCGTCTTCCATATCGTCTCCGTCTCCACTCGATCTCTCCTGCGCAGCACGTCATCGTGCTGTCACGACCCTGCCTCTGGGTCCAGTTATCAAGGGTAACGAGGCTTGACATGACATAGCAAGGGTGTTGAACATCGCCGTCAAGGAGCACTCGATCGCCTTGAAGAGAACCGAATATCGATGATGCTATTGGCACATTTCCCAGTCGGCCAGAATATGAAAGGTGTGTCGAGGACGTAACCAGTGCTTCCGAAGGTCTCCAGGGTTTGGCGTCTCGAGGGCTCATGGATTTGAAGGACAGCAACATCGATCGGACAACACTTTTTTAACAACATCGCCGAGATTAGCAAGCCTTAGACGACGTTTTAGCGTCCTGGTCGCCACAGACCAAGTCGTAGAAATCAAGTTGCATAATTGCGTCAGTGACGTGACTCTGTCGATACTCAGTGATCGCCAAGATTATCGATCAACGATCATGAGGTATCAGTGGCAGTGCAAATAAGCAATCTGCGCAAGCGCTCCAGGAAGGCATGTTGCATAGGGCGGATCATGCTGAGGGACTGAACCACTTGCAGATACTATAATGATATTTTTTGATATCCTGCTAAGCTACCCGAATCATAGCTCGTCATGGGCTCGGACGACGGGTTCTCCAAACTCGTCGACTTCCTCCACTTCCCATTGCGGTTGCGGCGGTGATGGTGGCACGTCGACGTGGATAGGTTCTGCCGCTGCTGCTGCCGCCGCCGCCATCTCCTCTTCTGTGGGCAGTTCAGGGTCAACGGGCGGAGCCGGCTTCACTTTGGTGTCCGTTGGAGCCGTCTCAGAAACGCCCAGAGATCGACGCAGAACCCGGTCGACGCGAGTGAAGAACCTGTATCATATTGAGTGCTTGAGAAAGAAACACGAGAGAACGACTGACGTGTTGGAGTTGGTAACCTCAAAGCCAGAGCGCACCAGAGCACCATCGATCAGAATGGAAGTCACCTCTTCCAGTTCCTTCTCAGCCTCCAAATCCCGCTCCTCCTCGTCCTCGGGAAGTTGCTGGACCCGCTTGAGCATACCCTCGATCAACGGCGACTTGCCGTTGATCTCGAGAACCTTCGCCTTCCGAGCGAACTCATGCATGGCCGCGTTTTGGGGTTTCTGGTTCGACGACGCCATCATCCGCTCGACATTCGCGGTGTAGCCGTAGCTCTCCGCAACAACAGCGCACGGGCTGGTGACCAAACGGTTAGAGATGACAACTGTTTGGCATATATGAGCGCTCTGGTGTTGCTGACAAGAAGCAATACGACTTGCCATCACGGACAGTGTCGCTGCTGTGCTCCTTGAGGTACTTGATCAGCGGCTCGAACTTGACAGTCATTTCCTCGCGCTCGGCCTTTTCCTCAGCCTCGACATCTGACGCCTGGTGAGCTCGTGTTCCGACAACAAAGACATACAAGCACACCTTCGTCACCAAACTTGAGTCCGGCTTTGGCGACATCCTGGAAGGGCAAGTTTTTGTACTGTCTCAGGTTCTGCACGAGAATCTCGTCAAGCGGCTCGTTGAGCAGGAGAACTTCGTATCCTCGAGCGTGGAGCTTCTCGACAAACACGCTCTGGGCGAGGTCATCGATGGTCTTGCCCATCTCAGCCAGGTAGAAGATCTAGTCACGCAATGAGATCAATCCAGCGCATAGAGCATACCAGACGCACCTGCTTCTGGCCCTGCTTCTTGTTCTCCACGTACTGTCCGAGCGAGGTGAAGTTCCTCTGGTTGGTGGAGAAACGAACCAAACCGAGAAGCTTGTCAGCATTCTTGGCGTCTTCCACGGCGCCCAGTTTGAAAACGTTGCCGTAGACCTCGATGACCTTTTTGAACTTTCCTCGTCTTCCTCAGAAATGCGAGTGAAGAGCTGGATGACACGCTTCAAAAGAATCGTCTTCAATTGCCTCAGGAAACGGGTCGATTGCAGGGTCTCTCGCGAAACATTCAGAGGCAATCCTCGGCTGCGCATGGCGTTCATCTCCACACCAAGAAAAGAGAATAGGCAGACTCACCATCAACAACAGCTTTGAGCCAAGCAGCCCAGCTAGGAAGGACGTTGTCACCTAGATCCGAGGTGATGAACACGCGCTTGACCATCAGTTTGATGTCATTCGACTTGTATGCCAACGGCTGCTTCCAGTATTCCTCGCCCCTGCGGTCGTGAACAACAACAAACAGTGTGCGAAATCATTCACTTACAGCTTGCTGGGAAGATAGATAATAGACTTGAACGAAGTCCCTGACTCGGAGTCACCAGAGAAGTGCGACCAGCCCAAAGGCTTGTTGAAGTCCTTCCAGAACGCAGTGTAGAACAATTCGTAGTCCTCTGTCCGGGCGATGAATAGGGGTCCAACTTTGATGAGAGTCGTTACTCACCGTCAGCAGCCTCAGAAGGTGGACGCATCCACAACGGAGGAAGAGCGTTCAACTTGACCCACTCGTCGACGATGACTTTCTTGGTCTTCGGTGGAGCAGGTGTAGCCTTATCCTCTTCGAAGGCGTCCTCGACAACAGCCTCATCGTCGTCCAAAGGCTTCTGCGCCGCGGCCTCGTCATCGACTACGACGGGCTCCTTAACCTCATCCTCGACAGGGACTTCATCCTCTGTTTGAGTGAAGAGGTAGATGGGGAACGTGGATGAATACGACGAGTGCTTGTTGACCAAGGCAGTAAGCTTGTCCGTGTCAAGGTACTCGACCGCATCGGGTTTCAAGAACAGGGTGATCTCCGTTCCATGACTGCCGAGCGTCGCGCCGCGAGGGTCAGCGAAGATCTCGTACGAGCTGTCGTCGGCGCTGGATGTGAAGACGTGTTGCGCGGGAGTCGGGTTCTTTTCTGACTTGGGAGAGATGGAGGCGACCTGCACACGGTCCGCGACGAGGAAACTGCTGTAGAAACCGAGACCGAAAGCACCAATCAAGTTGCCCGTGCCCGTGGCGTCGGAAGAATCGGCCTGAGCGAGGAAGTCGGATGTGCCAGACTTGGCCAGAGTACCCTAGAGAACTGGTTAGTGCTCCGATCACAGAGCCTTGGACGAGTACGAACGAGGTTAGTGGACAGCTCAGCAGGCGTCATGCCAATGCCGGTGTCTGTATTCTCGTCAGCGGTCCGCGCTGTCCAAGCGTACGTAAGGCGGCGCACCGGAAATGATGAGACGACCGCCCTTGCCGTCCTCGTCCTTCACAGCCACGATGGTGATGTTCAGCTCGCTGCCGTCCCAGAGCGACTTGTCCTTGAGGGACGTCAGTCGTAGCTTCTCCACGGCGTCCTGTGAGTAGGTGCGTCAGAGTCAAGCCGGACGGGTGCGCGCTCTCCGGCGTACATTGGCATTCGAGATGAGTTCACGCAGGAAGATTTCCTTGTGCGAGTAGAGGCTGTTGATCACGATCTTGCGAAGACGGGCGACATCGCTCTGCAAACGTCCAGTGAGCTCTGAGTGCGTGCGGGCTAAGGCGGTGGGCTAGGGACCTGGTAGTTGTGTTTCTCCTTGGGCACGTCCTGGGCATTCAAGTCCTGGGCGTACGCGGAGACAAGCGAGAGTGAAAGAAGGAGTGAACCGAGAAAACGCATCCTCGAGGCACGGTTGTCGCGCGAGTAAGGCGCGGCTAGGCTTTTATACCAGGGTACGAAGCAAGTTCAGGATGCAATCGTGGCGACACGTAGCACCGAAGAAACGCGATCACATGGATCTGCACTGCGGTCATGTGTTTAACGCGTAACTATCGAACACAACTTCTCAGTACGTCACTGTCTTTGTGCTTGCTTCGACGGGAGGATTTCATGGATATGACAGGAACCTAAGTGCTGCATGCTCGCATGCGTAGATCCAATGTAGCAATTGCGTGGATGAGCGCTTTGACCCACATAATAGATTACGTGATGTAGATGATCAAACAGGTAGAAACGAAATGTAGATGATCAAGGCACATGAACAGACAGTCGAGGCGGAGGTAGCTCAGACAAGTAAGTCTATCAAGCATGATTAATCTTGAAATCTTTGAGAAAGGTAGACTCACCCTGATCCATTGCTCCCTTTGTTCTGGAACATGATCAAACATCACATACCTCTTGTCGTTCTACCAAAGCTCAGTGAGGGCAAAACAAGAAGAGGAAGCGATATACCTTCAGAACTTTCTCAATCTCAGCAACATCAACGCTCTTGGCGAGCACTTTCATGTCGACTTTGCCCCCGCCACCGGCCCCTTCATCTTCGTTCATCCCTTCCTCGTCAGCTTTGACTCCGCCGTCAACCTGAGTACCGCGCATTAGCCGTCCATCCTAACAATAGTAGAGCCTTCGCACCCCTTCACCCCCGATTTTCCTCAGTTTCCCCCAGAATTCGATGAATGCGTTCTCTGCTAGCATCTCGTCGAAGGCTTTGCGACAGTCGCTCGTTCGTTGTCTGCGCCAGCGGCTGAATTCATCCTCGAGCGCACGAACATCGAAGCCTAATCTCGTGACGGGCGGTGCATCGAGTAGCTCGGACAGCGGCAACGCGTCGAATTCAGTTACCAGTGATGGCGCTTGTTGCTCGAACAACGCGTGAAGTGACGCCATGTGCCTGGAGCGCAGATGATTCACATGTGCATTGAACAGGCCCCGCTGTGTACCCGTCGAAAGAGGCGAGAGCTGGAACCGCGGGTCCGCTGACAATAAGGGAACAACAACGTCCCAGGTCATCTGCCACAAGCACAATCAGCTGCTGTCTTAAGCCGAAGAACATACCATGCTTACCTGTGGATCCCGCACTGCGTCTGTCAACAGACTCCTACAGATCAGAGCTCAAACTCTCCTCCAGGGCTAAACAACAGTAATGAAAAACGCACTTGAACAAAAGCTCGCCCTCCTCCTTGTCACTGATCTGCCGCGAGCGCCCAATCTGAGCATCCACTCGCTCCATATCAGCTTTCACTTTACTTTCCCGGTCTTTCAGAGCCTGTGAAGCTCTCTCCTTCCGTTTTCTCTGCTGTTCTTCGTACGTCTCCTCCTCAGGTTTATCTTCCTCCTTTTCAATCGCCTTGGAGCCTGACGCACTGCTCAACGCATTGCCCTTCATGAAAGTATCGTACAGTTCCTCGCGAAGTGACGAAGACCCAACAGCGTCGTACCGGGGGTCCTTCGCAAGCCCACGCTTCGCCTGCACGACGTCAATAAGCAATGCAAAGCCTGGGATTGCTGGCGTACATCTTTCCAAGGCATACTTGGTTTCCCGATGAGATTCTCGCGCAGTAGAGCAAAGAAGTCTGACTCTGCTTTGAGAGCAGCGGCCCGTTTTTCTGCGACCTGAGCACATGTCGAAAGAGACAACCTGACGACTCACTTTCACCCAACTCCTTGATCCACTCTTTGAACTTCTTTTCCCGTTCTCGATCGTCACGACCCCAGCCATAGAACCGGCGATCCTTCTTCCAGGTCCGGCGGAACTCGGACCAATTGGTTCGTGTGCTTTTGACTTCGTCCTTCAGGAACCGTTCGAACTCTTCCTTCGGGGTCAGAGTCTCTACCTCCTTCTTGACGTTCGCTTGTCGTAGCTCGCGCGCGCGCTCCCGGCAGTAATCATCGAAGGCCTCCCGTCGGGCAGAAACAGACGAAAGCAAGACGTAGCGAGGATCAGATACGAACAGGGGCAGGGCCGCATCCCATGGTTGTAACGGATTGATATCCTTTTCACGGAGAAGTGTCTGGAGATTAGATTATTAGAACAATGGTTCCAGGTGATATGATGCCAACCCGCCTTGAAGAGCGCCTTGCCCTCTTCCACTGATAGATCAACGCGGTCGGGAAGGTTAAGACGGATCGACTCCTTGCGCAGACGCTCGGCTTCCGCTGCAGCCTCCGCCTTGACGCGTTCCGTCTCGTCCCTCTGTCGCTGCATTTCCTCCTCCGCCTCTGCCTCCAGTTGAGCAGCGGCCTCCTTCTCCCAATCCTCCTCTACCTCGTCTCCATCTTCACTGTCCTCCTCGTCGTCCTCGCCTACTTCCTCCACTTTCGCCTTCTTCGAGACCGCCGGCTTTCCCGTAACGGTCGGATCCTCCGCTTTGCGCTTCACGGCCGCGGCCACCTCGCTCTTGACCCTGTCGATCTCGTGCGCCACGCCGTCGTCCTCCCCGTGGGCGTCATCCATCGCCTGCACAGCCGCGCGAATCTCATCCGGCACGACCCACACACTCTTCTTGTCGATTTTGTGCGAGTAGAACGTGTTGCCCTCGGTCGTCTGCACGCGTATCCAGTCCGTGCCCGGGATCGGCGTCTTCACGAGCGGCTTCTCTTTCTTCTTCTTCTCCTGCGCGGGGGGTGGCGGGAGGGGGCGCGTGTAGGTGGACTCCTTCGTGTTGACGTTGTGGTAGTACAGCTGTCCGGTGGGGCCTGTCGAATGTTACTTGGGGAGTCCTAGAGTCAAATTAGGGCATGGCGCACTTTGATGTTGAGTCCAACCAAATGGCAGTGGCCCGAACGCCGCCCCGGGAACGGACATGATCGTACAGTGAAGTACAGGCTGGATTCACAGGCTCTGAGTGGCTATGCACCGATCACGTATCACATGATCTTCCAATCTCCCAGTCCAAGCGGTGCACGATACATATCCAACCGGTGTTACCATGCGCGGCCCCTTTTCGATGTACCATCCGCGCAGCCGATCTTATGTACGAACCCAACCCAATCAACGAAGCTATTGCATGAGACGATTACCCTGGTGTATCTCGATTGCACTGCAGGTGTTCGCTGATTGTCTGCAGCATACACTATAGGCCAGTGTGTGTAGGTACAGAGCTCCTCCGTTCCGCACAGGGACCCATGCGGTAAATCTATCCATCCATCCATCCAAAATTACTCTACATTTTCCCAGTCCCACGCCTAAACTGCATTGAGTTGTCAGACCGCAACCCCGTTTCCCTCGCATCTGCTATGGACAAGTGGTTATGATCAATGGACGGCTCAGCTGGTCTTTAAATGGCGTCCCATGACCGCGCACTAGCGTTCTTCCAGATGAACTCTCTCGCGGCTTCACGTCAACATTCTCGTTATATAACCTCGCTAGACCGAGATGAATACTTGGTGCCTCATTTGATCCCTCTCCCTGCATGGCTTCCTCTCCAGACGCTCTTGATCGCGATCGTGAAGAGCGCGCTTTGACCAGGAAGGTCCGTCCTGCGTTGGGATCCGTTGCGCCCAGATGCCATTCTGAAAGGGTATAGATCTTGTGGAAGCTCGACTGTCATGTCCTGCCTCCTCTGGCGCTGCTCTGGTGTGCCTGCTCACATGCCCAAGTGGCTGCCGTTCTGACGCGCCCTCGCCACTAGGCTCTGTAATTTTATAGATCGATCCAACGTTGGCAGTGAGTAATCGAAACATATCGATTGTGATCGACAAATCCACGGCTTTTAGACGCGCGAATTGCTGGTGGGTCGATTCTGCCATGGACGACTTGGGCTGAGCGACACAAGGCCTCGAGAAGAGCACTGGCCTGCATGGAAATCAGTTCAACATCGTTCTCACCGGTGAGAAGCGTGGTTCTCCATCTCCACCAGAGGCAATGCACTCATTGGCGCGCTGTAGTCTTCTACCTGACGTGAACATCCCCGCGCATTCCCGCCGCTTTTTTAACTCTCTCCGTAGCTACCTCGCCTCCGAAATACCCTCGAACCTCATCCTCAAGAGGATGAAAGCCAACGTATTCCCGCCTGCCCCTGCGATCTGCACCGGACGTTCACCTTTTGCAGCGATGGCTCCCTCTGATCGTCTTCTTGTGGGGCGCCGTGACAATCATGACCTGCTTTGTGCACAACTTTGGCGGACTGATCGCCATTCGCCTCGCTCTGGGGATGTGCGAAGGCGCGTTGGTTCAAGGAAGTATGCTCTGTTTGTGCTGACGTGCATCCGCCGCAGGTGGTTTACTTCCAGGCATGGTACGTGCTATTTCCATCTCACCATCGCTGTCTGACGGCTGCCCCGAAGATTCTCTATCTGAGTACTATCTATAAACCACACGAACTGCAACTCCGGTAGGTAGATAAGCCCGGAACTGGATGCTTCTTGGTGACAATATTCGCCAGTGTCGGGATATTCTACGCGTCGGCTTCGCTTTCCGGGGCCTTTGGAGGTAATAAATCTCCGGCCTGTCTGTGACATAGTACGATCCAAACACACACAGGTCTGCTTGCGACTGGAATCCTGTCTATGGACGGCCTCGGCGGACTGGCCGGCTGGAAATGGATATTCGTCATCGAAGGTGTCTATTTTTGGCGCTGAGTTAATTTTGGTATCTAATAATGACTCGCAGGTTTGGCCACTGTGGTCGTAAGCATTATCGCCGCCTACTTCATGCCTGAGGGGATCGCGACGGCATCGTTTCTTACACCGGAAGAGAGAAGATTTGCATGTAATGGGGAAAATCTCATCCACAGGTGTACGCTGACTCTCGACGTAGTAAACAGATTCCACGGGGTCGTTTACGAGGCCCCTGTCGAGACGTCCGAGAAGGGCGAGACGTCGATCACGGAAAATGCCGGACCATCTGATGCTCCCGTAGTTCATCTGACGGACGAGAAATTCGAGTGGAGAGAGGTCGTGCGAGGTGAATAACGTTCAGTATCTCATTTATACCGCGCTTAAATGTCTCTGGCCAGGTTTGACGGACTTCCAGACCTGGGTGACTGGTATCGCCTACCTGGGGCTGATCGTTTCGCTCTACTCGTTCTCACTATTCCTGCCGACGATTGTGGCCGGTCTGAACTACACCGGCAAATCCGCCCAGCTGCACACCGTCCCGCCCTATGTTCCTGCGACCGTTCTCACAGGTATGATCCTGTAGCACTCCGTCCCTGCTCGCATCTGATTGGCATGGTCCAGTGCTGGTCGCGTTTCTCAGTGATCGACTGAAGTGGCGCGGGCCGTTTATCCTGATATGTCTTCCTTTTGCTATTGTAAGATATCCCATGCCGCTTTAGTGCCGTGCTCATTTCAGCGTGCGTAGACAGGATACATTCTCGCCATTGCTGCGAAAACTAACGCTCAGCGTTACGGAGCCGTCTTCTTGATCGGTGCGTTGATCTGAGAACCTTCCTTTGTGCTCATCTTTCTAACGTGAAGTGACAGCCGCGGGTGTATATCCGAGTGGACCTGCGATCCTTTCCATCCTACCGAATAACAGCAGCGGCTACTACAAGCGCGCCACTACAACCGTGATTCAGACGTTTTCGGTCACAGCATCCTTTTTTGACAATATATCCTTGCTTTCAGGCCCTGCAGCTGGCGATCGGGAATGCCGGGTGAATTGACCCTATCCTTGGATTGATTTGTCATAATCGAGCCTCAGTGGATTCATCGCCACAAACATCTACACGACTGACCAGGCCCCAAAGTACATCAAAGGTCACAGGTCTGTTCTTGCTTCCCGCCGCGCAGCAGAATCCGCCACTGACTGGCTACGCTGCAGCATCGTCCTCGGATTCCTCATCCTCGCCTGGTTCATGATCGCCGTCCACGTGTACGTCGTCACGCACCTCCTCAGCTCAGCGCTGGACCGTACTCACACTCTGGCAGACTGCACGTCTTCCGGGAGAACAAGGCCAGAGCGCAGGGCCGGCGTCACGGTAATATCACTGCCTACAACGCCCTGCGCGATGCGGGCTTGACCAGCGCCCCCATCGGCGACAGGGACCCCGCATTTCGCTTCACGCCATGAAGACCCTGGCAGCTACAAACATATAATTTCCATTCGATGGTGCAGTACAACACTCAGTGGTGGAAAGTGGGGGGAGGTAGGGAGTAAGTCAATAGCGTGTCCGCCTTGTTATCAGTTGGCATTTTCAGCCCATGACGACGCAAACGAGTAGCCCTACGAGACGAAATCTACAAGCAATTCGATTCGATTACTGATACACGGCAGTGATGCATAGCGGTACAAATGATAGTGGGTAAGATAACACAGATGAAATTAGGTCGTCGCAATTCGTCGCAGTCGTTGGCATGTTTCTTGGTTCATGTGTAAAATCTGCACCAACCCGTCAGAGACCCTCAACCCGCAATGTGGAGACATAATACGCACTTCTTGTTGATCTGGACGAGGAACCGCTCAAAGTTTACCTTGGCCTTGCCGTTGAACAGCGACAAAAACGGCCGTTTCTCGTACTTGGCCTGGAGCAGGTCCTCCATCTTCACATCCTCGCTCGCAATCTTGGTCGTAATGCCCGTCGCAACCGACTCGAGCAGGAGTGTGAACACTCCGGGAGTGTTCGACGACATCGTGATGTGCAACTTGTCGAACTGCCGCGGGGAGAACTGGTCCACAGAGAGCAGGATACCCTTCTCGTACAAGTACTTGGCTGTGTACAAGAAAGACCCGAACTGCGGCGTCTCGCCAGACCGCTGCAAGTCTCGCAGATGGAAGTACTGCTTCGTAAACGGCAGCACCAGCTGTTTCCGTCTGCAGCGCAAAGCGAATCAGTTTCAATCAAGCAAACGCATCACGAATGAGTCACGCACTTTTTACCGCCACCGCGTTGCATAGTCTGCATCGCAGCCTCAGCATAACTGTGATAGCTGTTGATCTTCTCCTCCAGCTGCTTCTTGTTCTCAGCCAGATGCTGCAGAGCCTCGGTCATCGACTCCATCTCCTGCTGCCTTTGGATCCGTTTCCGGTGCTTGCTCCGCACGTCGGCAGCGATCGCGTTGAGGATGCCCTGGAAACCATCACTGCGCGATACTTTGCCCAGTTTCTCGAGCTTGATCAGGAACTCGATCGTGCGCAGCTTGACATGCGCAAAGTTGAATCTGGGATGGGAACGTGGTGAGCGATATTCGGCAACCTGTCGCACGACTCACGAGCTGATGTCATCCAAGCGGTAAGCAGCATCGCCAGCCGTGGTGGACGGCTGCCGTCGGCTGTGCCCAGCCTGCTCATGCTGTGCCTCGCTCTCCAAGATGTCCTCCCAAATCATCTCATCGTCTGGAGTGACCTCCCGCAACAATGCCTCGAAGAGATTTTCGTCCGGATGCACTTTGAGGACCATCAAAACGCCTCGTTTTGCCTGAACCCATAACGTCTTTTCCTCCGCATGTGGGTCTATGCATGTCGATGATAAGCAGCAGATACAGGAAAAAGGAGAAAAGGCGAACACACCTCGGACATTAGCGAACCGATTCGTCAGTTCAAGAGTGATCGCTTGGTCTCTCGCATCTTTCAATTCGTCCGAACCCAGATTGGGGACACCACCGAGCTCAGACAAGATCGCGCGGAGAGGGTCGTTAGAGGATGGAGGAGCCTTCAGATCATCAGCCAGTGCGGTCAACAGAGTGAACGAACGGCTTACAATTGCATCTTGGTATTGTCCAAGCAGCCCGTGCATGGTGTAGATTTCATTCGGGGATATGTAGATCGGCTTCGGTGGAACAGTGGCGTCAAGGAACTCGTGGGCATGGAAGTGAACATCCGCGTCCGGCACATTTGCAACTGGGAACGTGTGAGAATCGCCCCGCAGAAGTTTGCACAGTCTCACCTTCAAGCAACCATGCAGTCATCTCTCTGATAGCCGTGCGTACAAACTCGTTGATTGGAATGTATATGGGCGAGTCCTCGTCGAATTCGGTGCCAGACGTGATCTGTGTGAGGACTCGTGAGATTTGGTCCAGATTTCTACGAGCATCGCGGTCAATAGTTTTTGAGACTAAATCAAAAGTCTCCGGAGTCCTGGAGCACTAATCAATCACGTAAAACAGGTCCCTGCGTGGTGTGGGCTTACACAATGGCAGGATTGATACAGCGGTAGTAGACCAGTCGGCCGATGCATGCAGCATACATCGTATCTGTAGCATCTGGGAACCGTTCCTGCTTGTGGTGAGCACACAATCCGTGGTGATCCTACGCACGTAACACTTACCTTAAGCGCAATCAACGTCTCCCTGGCCAGATATCGGATGCTATATGGCATGCGCTTGACGGACTGGGTCAGGGCAGTGATAAACCACTGTGTACAGTCTTGCAGCGTTCGAAGAGCTGGAATGCACGCATCAGAATCTATCCAGATCGAAAGTCGCAGGAAATGAATACCTTGTACGTAGGCAGTTCGGGTAGGCAGATCTTCAATCGCTTCGCGGAAATTGAGATCCTTGCGCTTGTTTGTAGCAGTCCCAAGGTGAATTTCCTCGAGCTCGACACGAGCACGCCAAATCTAGCAAAACATTACACGATGGCCGCGTCACAAGGTCACAAGCACGAACCGCAGAAGGATCGGTCTCGAGGTCGATCGGAGGCTCTCCAGCAGCTGGAGGGTCGACGATGCGGCGGACAATGCCCTGGAGTGATTCCCGGACATAGTTGTTCAGCTTGGCACGAACATACGGCACAGCGCTGTTGATGTACACAGGGTGGCCGTGGATAATATCGTGAACAGTGGCAGCGCTTCTCACTTCCTCCTGCACAGAAAGCTGTGTGTAATGATTAGGCAAGTGAGTCCATCCACAAAACCAGGCATCGTACCTGGAACAGCTTGAGCAGCAAAAAGTCCTCCCGACGATCTTGACCGAAACCAAAGATGGTGAGCACAGCACGCTCGGTGAACCGCCGGTTCTTCTCGAGCGCCGAATTGGCTGCCAGCTGGACGAATAGCGCACTGAGATATTCTGGTCGAGTCTGAAGAAGGTAGAAAAGCTGCTGGTACAGCTCCAGCTTCCGTCGCGCAGCTTGATCGATAGTGTTCGGACCAGAGAACGGATCGCCGTAAGCAGCTAGCAAAGACGCTCGAGCAGCGAGTGCTGCAGCATTATCAGCACCGAGCCGCTTGGCTCGGACAAGGGTGTCGAAACTCTGGACGTTCTGCACAACCAAGGCAATCTTCACATCGAGATCGCTCAATTCGCTTTCCAATGTCTGGTTCTCACGGATGCTCTCGACAACTCGCTTGCGGAGCCGCTCGACCTTGACCTCGTCTTGGAAGTCATTCTCCGAGTCATCCAGCAGATGCACAAAGTTCTTGATCGTGCCCACGGAAACATTGGTCCCGAGGGTCAGCTGGCGGTACTGCTCTCTGGTCTCCTTGGCTCGGAACAGCGACTGGATCTTGACCACCTTTTTCAGATTCGCACGGTAGTAGTCAATCTTGGCCCGGTACGCCTGGCGCTGCATCGTGCCCCGGAACATGGCCTGCAGCAGCGTCGCAATTGGATGACTTCGGCGGACATGGTCTCTCCACGCCCAGAACTCTCCACGGACCAGCACACCGCGGCAAACAGCCTGCAATGAGCGAACATCCGGCGCGATAAAGTCCAATGTGCGAGTCAACTCGCGATGCCGGTTTCGGGCGATAGAAGCACGAGCTAAAGCCTGCAGCCCGCCCACAGCGACAATCGTATGTGTCTGGGCCAGCGCCTTCGTTACGGCCGGTGCTGCTGCCGCTGGAGATTCGCGCGAGCACGTGCTTGCAATCCAATGACGACCGGCGTGGCTGAGCGCAGACCCCGGATGAGCACCAGCAGTCGTTTGCGAGCCAGATACGTCCGAACGGCAGCCTGGATCCGGACAACGATGTCAGACACATCATCCAGCTTGGCCAACTGATTGCGCAATCGCCGGCGCATGAGCACACCCCGGCAATGAGCCTGCAACGCCACGTAGATGGGCACCATCCGTCCGAGCTGCTGGTACCGCAGCCGGGCCTCCCGTCTGGCCAAAACACCTCTCGCCCGTGCTTGGAGAGAAACGACCGAGCCCTGCACGGGCGACTGCTCGAAAGACTTGTTGATTTGTCGATGAGTGACACGAGCTAGTTTCGCTCTTGCCATAGACTGTAGCTTGGTCGCAGACACACTACTCGTCCGCAGAGCAGCCTTCAATCGGGCGAACCTCCTGCGCTGGAGCACGCCTCGAAGCTGAGCTTGGATCTTCACAATGTAGCGCGACGACCTCTCGAGTTCCTGCCTGAGGGCCAGCCATTTCGCTCGCACAAGCCGACCCCGCGCTGTAGCCTGCAAGGATAAAACCAACGGAACGATGCTGTGTTGTTCCTTGCGTTCAGCAGCCAACTTGCGGCGAACCAGTACACCCCGGCAGTGTCCCTGCAACTTGACAAGGTCTCGTTGGACTAGCTGCAGTCGAGCATGCATCGTTCTCTGTTGTTGCCGAACAATGAATCCGCGAGCTGCAGATTGAAGCGCCTGAATCGAATCTTCGTTCTCAAGCAGCAGGCGGTCCCGGCCTTGATGAAACAAGTCAGAACCTAGCTTGACTGAGAGGACAGCAACTCACGTTCATCCTCGCTTTCAACTTCAACTTCCGGCTCCTCATTGAGGTCGCGAGCCAGCTCTTTCCCGACACTTCCAAAGTTGGGCATCGTCACACCAGCATCGTTCAGACCCTTCTGCGCCTGTCGGAGCTGATCGTCAGAGAACTTGAGAGCACCCAATAGGTTGCCGATCCTTTCTGCCATCCCACGACGAGCAAGAAGATGACTGGGAAGCTTTGAGCATAAGTTTTGAGCATCCGAAACGGCATTACCTCAATGCGTGAATGCAGTAAATGACCTTCGGGATATTCTTCTTATCATACAGATCCGTCAATTCGAAAATGAAGCTCTACGAACAAGTCATGCGTATGCCCAATTTGACAGACAAACTTCGACGCACCTCCGGAAGCCCGATATCTCGGACAAAGTTGAAGAAATAATTGATGTTGTCTGAGTGCCGGAAAACCAGTTTCGCCGCCTCATAGATCTTCTTCGCCATTTCGGGTCGGAACACCCGCACAAGTTTAGCGAGAACAACGCCATTCCGGAGCTCCTCCTCCATGTCGACGACACCAAATCCGAGCTCTTCATCGAGACATCCCTCAATCCACTGCTGTGCCTCCCCGACGTGGCAAAGGTACTCGTAGACCTGCATGTGATGACGCTGAACATCCGCCCACAGCCCTCGGGTCAAGCGAGCGGAAGGTGATGGTGACGGCGTACTAGGCACCCCGCTTCTTGATAGTCGAAGACGACCGGGGACCCCCGTTACATCATCTGCACCAGGGGCAATCTCGGAAGGAAGAGGCAAATCCGTGTCCGGCATCCGTTCACGCAGTCGGGCAGCGCGTTTTGACTCGCGTGTCTCCGTGGGCGCCGGCGCTTGTGATCGCTGCTCCTCTTCTCTGTGCTGCTGTGCCACAACACGATCACGCTCCTCCTCCCCATCACCGCTGGCGATCCGCGGAAGATGCCGTCCCAGCTTGCGTCCAATGCCAAGATGGTCGCCGTAGCTCGATCCCTTGCTGCGGTTCGCCATGTAGGAGCTTCGATACTGGGGAGGGGCCATCACAGAAGACGCTGCATTCGCCGACAAGGGCGGAGGCTCGACGATGGTTGGCTTCGAAAACGAATCATCAACCGGCGTTCTCACACTGGAGCCGTACATGGATGTTGGGCGTCTCTGCGGTGATGGGAACGATGAAATGGGACGGGGAAATGGCTCCCGGGCAGGCGAGGTGGCCGGCGCCGACTCCTTCGTCAAGGCCGCATCGAGTGTGTGCGATCGATAGCGCATTGGGGGCGGACTTGTTGGAACAGGCGCACCCACGTCGCTACGGGAATGACCGTAACCGTTGGTCTGTGACGATTGGAAAGCAAGCGGCAAACGGATGCGGTTGGGCGCCGGAGACGTCGCGGTGGGCGAGTCTGCCTCGACAGATATTCCCGTCGTATTGGGAGACAAGGGAGTGGCGATGATGGGCGCAGGCATGGTATGTCGCTTCATGTATGTCGGAGTGCGATGAAAGTCGGGGTGTTCGTTATTCGATGAAGGGGAGGATGGGCGACGATCGGGGCGGTACATCGAGCCCGTCGGGGAGGAAAGACCTGACGCCGAGGACGATGTCGACGAGCCCGTCAACTGAACGGGAGAGCCGACTCGAATGGGTGAAGATGAACGCAAATCCTGATTGGCCTCTCGAGCACGATCTTCCCACTTTCCCCGAATTGTATCGAGACTGTTCGTAACCCGATGTGCGGGTGCCCATCGACGGGGGTGAGCGGGTGCAGCCGAGCCGCTGGGTTGCGAAAGCAGGCTCATATTGCTGGACTGAGAGTTGCTGCGAAGCAACCCTGCACCACCTCCGCTCCGCGATGTAGTCCGCTCAAGAAGCCGAGTCTGGTACCCGAAGGCGGCAGGCTCATTCGTTGGTTTGGAAGGTGGCCGACCCTCCATCATCGAGACCGGGAGAAACGAAAGTGGAAATGAGAGGAATTGGAGGTGTCACAGCAACGTGATCTTGTGACACAAACTATGACGCCATGGCCATTCAACCTCTTTCTTCTACGAGTAATTCAATATTGTAAGACACGCATATCGGCTACATGCACGTCTTCAAAGCTTAGAAACTGTTTTCCCTCCCCTCTTCTGCCATTCTTGTGCCGCCGCCTCTCGGATTATCTTCTTGAGAGGTTTACCCGCCTGATTGTGAGGCAGCTCGTCTTGGACTAGAACCATTACTGGCACTGCAAAACTGGGCAAGCTATCGCGTCTTTTTCAGCCCTGTCCTGCATGTTTGCAGCATATCACCCACCGACTGCGAGCCAATTCGATCAGCACGCTTTCGGTGATCCTATGTCTCTCGCTGGCTTTGACGCTGACGACAGCGGCAACCAACTCGCCGAGCCTGTTATCTGGGATTCCGACAGCGACGGCTTCGAGCACCCCATCTGTGAACAATGCGTTTTCGACAGTTATCGAGTTGATGTTTTCCCCGCCACGGATGATGATGTCCTTGACTATTGCGGGGTCAGCGATGATTCAGCGCAGCCCTTGACAGTGGTACTTGCTCCTGTCACGGAGATACAGGAATCCCTCTTCGTCCATGTAACCGCTGTCCCCCGACATCAGCCAACCGTCCTTGGTGACAACCTTGTCCGTTGCTTCTTTGAAAGACGTTCATTTCGCTGTTCGACCTCGCAACAGATTTGTTTACCTGGATCTAGCCAGTAACCTTGCATCACATTCGGACCGCGAATCCAGATTTCGCCGACCTGGCCTGAGGCAAGCACTTTCCCGTCCTCCACGATGCGTATCTCGGTCACCGGGAGTCCAAGGCCGCTTCATGGAAAGCTCAATACGATTTTACGCAAGAGCAGGGTGAGGGCGAACCAGCTTGTTGGGTGTGCTGGACAATCTTCCCCGGCTACAACGGGCGAGCGCACCGATGAGCATCGAGCATCCTGTATAGCTCGAGGGCGTACCTATGGACGCTGCGAGGCTGTTTGACTCGGTCATACCGTATCTGATTGTCCTCCATCACTCTACCCGCAGAATCAGCCGAGAGTGCGTACCCGTGGATCCTGAGCCGGTCGTCAGAGTCCTGGTCACTCTGAATAAAAACACGCACAAGTTGACATTGGCAAAGACGGAACGTGCTCTTGCGGGGAAAAGGTGGGGAGTGGGAGCACCACCGAATGAAATGGCTTCGAGAGGATAACCAACAAGGTCGCTCTCGACGAGTTCAACTGCCATGGTTGGCACACTACTCTGTATGAAACGCTTTTCTACGAAACAGAGATAGAAAAGCTGACACACCCTCCTGCGGCAGTCAACCGTTCTTGTCTGATGATCTTGACGGCGTCTTTCACATCCCATTTGTGCATCAGCGCAAGCTTGCCCCCACCGAGAGTTACGGTCATCTAGATGAAACATGTCATGACCGAACACGGTACGAATGACCCAACTGACCGTGAGCGATGTCAGCTGCAGACTCCGGAGTCAGTGGGTCATTGCGTATTGCACATGCGGATACTTACACCCTGTTTATTGCAAGTTCAATGAATATCATAATCACGATTGGACTGCAGAACTGAGTCACGTACTCTGACATGGAAGAACGGGATGGATAGCAACATGCTTGACTGTGGACTGCGAGCGTCCACCACCGGGATCTTTTCACCTCGTCGGAGGTACGCTCTGTGTCGCGGAACCATCACCTTCAATATAGCATGCAGTAGTTGTAGATCAATGATGTCAACACTTACATTCAACACGTTGGTTAGGAATTGACGTTGAGTGCTGAGGACACCCTCTGAAACAAAATTGAGTTGATCAAAGGACTCACACGCTACGCACTAGGTGGGCCAGTAGTCTGCACATAACGGAATCGGTGAGTAGGACATCCATAGTACGAATGCGATTTACTCACTCCCTATAGCACAGGTAAGCTGTTGAGAAGAACATCAGGGGCAAGAACGCACTGAAGTAAAGAAGATTGAAGCATTGTCCTCCGGCCCAATTTGCGGATCAGTTCGCAGAAACCGCTCGACGTCGTCTCGGCGTTCGTCATTCACCATGATCCACGGACGCATCCCCTTCCAATGGGACTTGGTCGGGTGTCCCGGAAAGACAAGAACGCCGGTCGCCCCAGACTTCTTCACCAAAATTTTGACACTTTCTTCCAGACGATCTGCTCGTTCGAAGTCCAATATGACCAGCTTGCACTGCGTATTCGCCAGACAGTGCACCATCTGATCCGTGGGAAGCCACCTGCAGAATCCATTCAGGTTCCATTCCGGGAACACAGAAGACATGTGGAAACACGCACGCATTGACGAGAACCGTGACTGCCCCAAGCAGATCTGCCAAAGGTGTGACGACGGCAGTCGGAGCAAGAACGCGGGTGATCCTCACGGCAAGCCCAGAAGGCCATCAGGTACTCAGGTATGTTGCGAGAGCATATTCCGACTCGATCGCCTCGAATATATGTCAGCAATAGCGTCGAGAAGACACATTGAACCAACCTTTCTTAACGCCATACACCTTGGCAAAGTGATAGGCTGCTTTGCCAGAGCGATCTGCCATCTCTGAATATGTATATTTCTGTTTCCCCAAGACCACATATGTTCTGTCCTACGCGCCGCTTTCAGAGCCGAGAAGGATGGGCCATCGAGTCCGCATACCTTGTATAAGTCAAAGGCTGCCAGCCAGAAAGCTCGAAGGGAGGGCCAGAGGTTCTTGTACACCCGCTGGAGGCGCCCGTCGATCAACAAAGTGTCGAGTTCGTACAGAGTGCCTGCAACGCTTCAGCACACAGGAGACGGTAGACGAAAGATGCGCGCTACCTGGGGCACAGATAATCTTGTCCGCTGCAAAGATGAGTGCGCCACTGGAAGCAGGCCGGGTAGGCCCAGCTTACCTTCTGCTATCGTGCAGCGAGGCTCCCATTTCACAGTAGACGAAGACATGCCTGATCGTGCGCAATTGGCGGTTGAGGATTGACTGGGTGAGGATGAGGGCAGGATGCGGCGGGGGCATGTAGTTCACCGACCCGGACCTGCTGGACCCGAGGTAACGTATTTCCCATCTGATCACGTCACAAGACGTCTGGGTCACGTTATCGTGTTAGGCCAGATAATAATATACACCCGTGAATTGGCAGTAGGTGCATTGACGGTGAAGTTGCTGCAATGCCTGCAGGCAAAAAAGACGTAGATCAAGACGTCACTACCCACATTAATCTCAGAAGATCCACATTTCACAATCTTTCACTCATCCTCACACTTACATAAATCAGAGAAGCCAGTGCATAGGCCCAAAATAAAGATGAGCCAAGCGAGGCTTCGTCGATCTTCAGCTCGAATGCCCAATTTCATTCCATTCGAAAAACTGCACGACTTGGGGAGAACCAGGGGCCTGAATTGGTGGCTCCATCTGAGCTTGGTCGCCGCAGGAAACCCGAAAGAGACGCTCGTGTGACTGGACCCGATCTGCGTCCGAAGTCTGATTGGATCAAGGAGATCGCCGTCCGCTCAGCTCGCCATTTGAGGATTTCTTCGTTTCATTCCACCACCGTCCTCCACCCTACACTTTCCTCATCACTCGTTCGCCATCCCGATTCATGTCTAGATCACGACTATCTAAGATTTTCCACTCCCCTGAAAAATCGAATCACTCGGCTATGACGCGCTCCTCGTCCCCTGCTTCGAGCTCACATTCGCTCTCCGATATGTCGTCGCCATCTTCCAACAAATTCTACTCGGAGCCGAATGAGGGTTATGGGGCCAAGTACTCCGGAGACCCGATGATACTTGGTGTTTGTGCCATGGACGTCAAGGCGCGTTCAAAGGCCATGAGGGAGATATTAACTCGCCTCGTGGAGAGGGCCAACGGTGGAGTCGAGGTCAAGGTATTCGGTGACAAGGTAATCCTAGACGAAGGTCCGTCATCCTCTTTGATGCACCCTCGTCCTTCACACATGCATTCACAGATGTAGAGAATTGGCCGCGCTGCGACGTCCTCATCTCTTTCTTTTCCACCGACTTCCCTCTAGACAAAGCGACCCAGTACGTCAAACTGAGAAACCCACTCTGCATCAACGACTTGCCCCTCCAAGCCCTCTTGTGGGACCGCCGTCTCGTAGGGGCTGTCCTCGATCACCTCCAAGTGCCCACCCCCAAACGCATAGAAGTCTCGCGCGACGGCGGCCCCCAAGTCGACCCGGAGCTACGGGCGCTGGTCAAGTCCAAAATAGGGCTTGAGATCGGAGAACTTAGATCGACCCCTGAAGTCAGTCTGCGGGAGGACGGGGACGCGATCATCATCGACGGCAAGGTGCTTGAGAAACCGTTCGTCGAGAAACCCGTCAGCGGGGAAGACCACAACGTCTACATCTACTACCGTGGCGGTGGGGGTCGTCGGCTTTTTAGAAAGGTCTGTCTTGATTTTCACGACTACGAATTAGTCGCGGCTCGATTGCTGATTACAAGACGAACAGGTGGGCAACAAGTCGAGCGAGCTAGATCCGAACCTCAAGCACCCCCGCACGGACGGTTCATACATATATGAACAATTCATCGACGTCGACAATTCGGAAGACATCAAAGTCTACACCGTCGGCCAAGAATACACGCATGCCGAGACGCGCAAATCACCTGTCGTTGATGGGGTAGTGCGTAGGAACACAGACGGAAAGGAAATCAGGTATTCATCCACCGATTGTCCACTGTGAGCTGGAATACTAACGCGATCAGGTTCATCACCCGGCTGACGGAAGAAGAAAGATCCTGGGCTAAAAAGATCTGCATGGGTTTCGGGCAACGTGTATGCGGCTACGATATGCTGCGCTGTGACAATGGGCAAAGGAGCCAAGTCATTGATGTGAATGGCTGGAGTTTCGTCAAGGGAAACGAATCTTATTATGGTGCGTCTGTTGTCTATTTGGCACAAGCATGTTTGAGGCTGATGTCGTGCAGACAAGGCTGCTGAAATCCTCGCTTCGCTGTGTCTGAGGCTTTCTACATCTCCTGATCGTCCGATCCCCCATGCTGGAACCCCCACCTCCGAGTCTCCGACATGGCTGCTGAAAGCAAATGTGACTGTGTTTCGTCATGCCGATCGCACACCGAAGCAGAAACTCAAATTGTATGCCTTCATCATGCCATTTTTCTATCGCTTATTCCCGATGTCTAGTAATTTCCCCATCGGAGAATCGTGGACACAACCCTTCGTGACTCTGCTCAACGGGGAAAAAGAAGAAATCATTTTGCGCGAAAAGAAGCAACTCAATCTTGTCGTCTCTGCGATCGAGCAATCCAAGAGTCTGGGTGCCACCGGAGAGGACTTGATGAAACTTACTCAACTGAGCAACGCTCTGTTCAGCAAGATCGATCTTCCTGGAACGAAAGCGCAGCTCAAGCCCGTGTATTCCAAGCGTCAGGCGGGCCAAGTCCGTCGACTAACCAAACTAACGCTAGTATTCAAATGGCGAGTTCCATTTTTCTTCATCACGTGTTACTTATGATGATACCACTTGCAGGGGTGGCGAATTTACCCACGCCGCACGCTATCAGTCGAGAGATCTCGGTGAAAATATGAAGAAGGATCTGACCATCATGAGTTCGTTGATTTTCTCCTCCTCATGACTGTCAGGCTCAAGGTTATCAGACAAGGATGCTTTGAACAACGTCAAGGTCATGACAGCTGTTTAACATCAGCCTCTCTGCTATATCACTCACAGACTCATAGATCTTCACCTCGTCGGAACGCCGAGTCATCGCATCCGCAGAGATATTCGCGGCAGCTTTAGTCGACTCACAAAACTCGGCATATTCAGCTCCGTCGTCTACCACGAGCTCAGTTTCATCCCGATCGTTGACAGACATCACGCAACTGAGCAAGATGACGCCGAACCCAGCGCCGCCACTGAACCTGATCGTCCGCAAAGATCTCCTCGACGATTCCAACGCCGCCAAAGATCTGATGGATGACGTGAAGAAACGATTGAAGATCTTACTCCGACCGGGAGAGCCTGAGAAACGGCCGGAGCTGACATGGCCGAAGAGCATGAACAAGGAGCCGGTCGAAGTAGTCAAGGTGAGACGCTCGCGTGTGGATCTTAATCTTCGTGCTCACTCCTGTTCCAGGAGGTCATCGAACTCCTCAGTTCGTTCAGAACAATTATGAGGAAGAACTTTGAGACACTCGAAGTCGAGAAAATCCAAGAGCGGTGGTGTTGTGGTGACGAGCCGTGGCTGTTCAGGGAACGATGGGAGAAGCTGTTCGAGGACTTTTGCGATGTTGAGCAGAAGAAATTCGATCCGTCACGGGCGAGTGTTCTTCCCTGATGTGCCGTTTGACCTACTCTGACCAGGCTTTCGCAGGTGTCAGAATTGTACGACACGATCAAATACTGCGCGCTGCACCATAGGACGTTTCTTTTCGCGATCTTTGACGAGAACGGGCGCTTCGACCCATTACAGCCCCCAAGAGATCGCAGACTGCACGAATTGTACGGGCGAGCCAAGGGACGTCCCGCATTTGGTTGATTACCTCCTTCTCATACCCTCAACAGGCACTTTTCGATCTTGTCGCTCCCCAAGAGTATGGTATCGAGCCCGAAGAAAAGTATGTGTCTCCCCTGAAGTTCATACCCTGACGGCTCACGGTTGTTTACAGGGAGGAAATCGGTGTTCTGACCTCCCTACCGTTGCTTAAAAAGGTGGTGGAGGACTTGGAGGCGGCGCGGAACAACGGCGGAGCTCTCTAACGTTATACTTCACAAAGGAGAGTCATATTCACACCCTCGTCAACCTCGTCCTGCAGTCGGGTCTGCCGATTGCGAACAGACGCATACCTGAGCTGGACTATTGTGTGAGCATCTTTGTTGTCTTACCATCATGAGCAGGGTTCTGATTCTGTTCCAGTCTCACATCACATTTGAGTTGTACGAACGAAACCACGGACGCGGGAAGTCTGATAAGGAGTACTCGATCAAGCTCTCGTTGAGCGAGGGTGCCCATTCTTCGAACGTCCTAGATTCGACTCTAGATGCTAGACACTCTCTCAACGTGCAGCCGCGAAGGTCAGCAGAAGCGCCATCGTCTTGGAGCCGATCTTGACACTATGCAGGAAACTCACCCAACACTTGCCATACTCGCTGGTCATCGAGAAGCTTTCCAAACACTTTCACCGGATAAATGACGTGCGTTATTCACATGCGTACCCTCCCACACGTGCTAAATTGACATGCAGGACGATGACACGGGACCGGATACACCTTACGAGACCATCCGACCTGATTCCTCACTGACCGCTGGGATCACCGGCGACAGCAGCAGCGATGACCCGTGAATGCGGACGAAAAATCACAAGATCCTACAGCCATATAATCCCTGATATCGTACAAGTAATCTACTGTATACACAACCATCGGACGGAATAGAACCAAAACTACGACTTGATCTCTAGCCATTCAGAGAGACCCAGTTTGCTTCGATGTTCCTGGAGAATCTGGTTGGGCAGCTCCACAAATGGCATCGCGTCGCGGGGCTGCCCTTTCAACGATTGATGGTCGCGGTCAAAGAGGGCTGGGGCGGACTGGGAGAGCGACGAGGATTGAGCCGCTAATCCAGCAAAGGATGATGTGGATTCGTGATATCTGCGAATCAGTATTGAAGTGATGCAAGTGGACGAAAAAGGATGCTGCTCACAATCTGTCCACGAGTAAGACCATGATTTTGGTGAGCACGACATCATTTCACTCACCGATAGGCCTCTTTGTTCAGACAATCCGCCTCTTTGATCTCGTCCAACGCGTGTTTCTTGAACGCCGCCTTGATCCAGTGCAGCACGTCGAAGATATGATGCTCTTTCGGTCTGTGCAGCACGTCGATACAGTTTAGCTCGATCCAGTCCAGATACCACACGTAAGTCACACTCACCGCCACGGCCGGAAGCGCGGCGCCAGATTGAAGATCCCCGACTTCTGCGAGATGAGCGGGTGGAACACGACGTCCGTCACGAACTGCACCACAGGCGGGCTGTCGGGGTAGTTCGCCGGGAACGTGAGTCGGAACTTGAAGATCCCGTCCGAGTAGTAGCCTAACGAACGACGGATGAGTCAGGCATGCCTGGGCCACCCACCGCGGGTGAGGCTCGCTGCGCGCACCTTGGTGCACGAAGAAGACTGCGTCCCAGATTAACAGCGAGTCCGGAGAGGGAACGACGTACATGCCTGGCGGCATCGGGTGAGTACAGATCGGGCGCAGACCGACGGGGTTCACTTGCCCAGCGGGCAGTGGTCTCTGTGTTGCAGGGAGCATATTCGAGTGATATAGTTGTCCTTGTCACCGCGTTGACCGAATCCAATACTGGAGCAGTCTGTTTCTTGGGCTCTGCCTTTGGCTTGATCCGCAGACCCGTGGAGAAGTCCACGGAGGGAAAATTGGTCAACATATCGACGGAAGGGAAGTTGGCGAGCATCTTAGCAGTGCTGCAGACTTGTCAACTTGCTAGTCAATGACAGCCCAGACCGTCGCAGACAGCTGTTTGAAGGCTTAGTCATCCATCGTTCCTCTCACCTCGGACGCGATGAGTCGCAAGGTTCTGAAGAGCGTCGCATTTATATCGCCCCAGAACCATCCCATACTCATCCGAACTTTCGAGAAGCAGGACGAAAACGCGCTCAAATACCATTATATTGCCCACACCAGCCTGGATGTCATAGAAGAGCGAGGTCATTACTTGTGAGGCTGATTTCACGCATCCCTGACTCGCCTCAGTGGCCGCGGGCGGCAAGTCAACGGAGTGTTATCTGGGCCTCCTCTATGCCATGGAAGATGTCGCTGTCTATGGGTACATTACACCTCTGAAAGTCAAGATCGTTGTGTCGCTGGCGCTGTCAGATTCGGTGGTCAGAGACTTGGAGATGACAATGGTGCGTTTTCCCCTCTGGACGTGTAGCGTAGCTTCGTTGCTGACATACAAATCACAAGATATTCAAAGCCCTGCACATGGCATACTACTCCGCGATCTCAAGCCCGTTTCTCAAGTTGGATGCGTCGGCTGATGCCAACGACTATTCTCCGTATGCACTCGTCGGACGCGCGAAAATGAAGAACTTCCGAAATCGGATAGACGAGATCGGTCGAGTGGTCAGCAATCCCTCGAGTCCATGAGTTGAGAATGAGGCCTGGTTTCCGCACTTGCTCCCCGTCTGACTTTGCGTGACGATGTGGGTGGGTCGTGTCCCTCGAACGGATTGAAACCTAGATTGTTGACGACGCATTCCTATTGACTCAGTGGACAAGAGCTCTCCGCCTCTGAGACAGATACGATGCGCACATAGTTCCTGTCTTGTACATATTATATTCCCTGAATAGCATCCTCCAATGCGGCCAGCGCCTCGAGAGCCTCTCTCGCCATGACCCGCACAATATTGTCCACGTCGGTGCTAGTAATGTAGCCTAACGTTGCTCTCATGCGTCGAAGCAATGCACCCGGAAATTCAGGATGTGTAGAATCATATAACAGCCGAGTGGTCTCACGAATCAGGAGAGCTAGAAAGTGTAAAGCTGCCCTGCGAAAGGCGGGAAGCTTTGTGTTGGTAGACGTTGGGTTCTGGTCTTCCGTTTCCTGAACAGCGGCAGCTGTGCTCTCCACTTGGAGCAGATCCACCATCGCCTCGGACAGATCAGTCACATATTGGCTAGGGCCAACGGGCTGGTGCTTTCGCAATCGCCCAATAGGGCCAAGGCAGAGGTTCGGAGCGGAACGGGAACTTGAGGAGATCTAACCAATTGGAACAACGGTGGGACAAGGATGTCCGCTGAGAGGTTATTCAGTCGCATGCTTCGCGCGCTTTCGGAGATGGCTCACCATACGATGGCAAGGCGGAACCACATCTCTTGATGACAGACCCAAGTGCTTCCCCAATACGGGTGCGTATATCGACATCACGTGTTGTGAGGGCGCTGGCACCGAGAGCGTCGGTTCCTTTGACGTATTCTTTGACCAGGCCCCTGAGCACATCCTTGCCATGCACGTCGACCATAGCAGCGAGCCCTTGCACCCCGTTCAAGAACATGTACGAGTCGTCGTCCTGCACGGATTGTAAGAAGATCGACAGAATGGCAGGCACAAGGGCTGGATCGCCCTCGCCTTGTTTGGCAGAGACCAGTTCCCGTAGCATGAGAAGGCCATGGGCTCTGACAGGCATGATCGGGTCCTGCAGCAATTTCAAAGCCTTTTGATAGACAGCTTGAACATCGCCATCCCGGCCGCGGCTGGGTTTTGACGAAGTGCCAGCCGCCAGTCGAGCAGTGAGAACCATCCTGGCTTCTCTGGCCAATGCCAAGATAGAAGTAGGCCCGCGCAGCGAAAGAGGTTCGAGCAGCGAGAATATCGCCTCCAAATCAGCGTTGTTTCTTGCAGAGAGTTCGCTATTGGCTACTCCAGTCAAATCTAGGCACGGCAGATTCGCAAATGATGTACCTTCCAAAACCGCCAGTAGTAAATTGACGGCAGTCTCTGTCATCTCATCGTCGGGTCCGATGATCTCAGCGTTGGGAGTGTCATCATCACTGTCGCTGTCCTCGTCCTTCGCATCTTCTGGCTTGGTCTCTAGAACATGTCTGACGAAGGATAGAATGTGGCTGGGGTTGCCAAGGATAGTGGAAGGTCCATCTGCAAGCTGAGTTTGCATTTGAACAACGAGTTGCAGATATAATAAGGTTCTGTCCGGAGTTATGCACAGTCGAAGCGAGTGAATCAGAGAGAAACGAACCGCATAGGATCACCATTCTCACTTTTCGATCTTCGGTAATTCTCCAGCAGACGCACAAACAGTTCGGACGATATCTCCATTCGCTGGATAAACTTCAGAAAGCCTGCAAAGTGAGCAGGATCCGGGTAGAGTTCGAGGATATTAGTATCGACATCGAACTCCTCGTCGTTTGGGGTGATAAAGTCCAACTTTGCTGGCTTATCTGACCTGAGGATGGCTCAGAACAGCGCCCGACGGGAATGGCTTTCATATACTCTTCCAGACGCGTTATTTCTCCCTCTGCGTCTACCTTCCAGACGCCTCCTTGCCCGTCTACTACTGACCAGAGCACAGCAACAACTTCGGTCGTTTCAGTCAGTCTAGCCCATGTCGCGAGATGCCCTTGTAATGTTTCCTTTAGGGAGGGATCGGAAGTCTTCAGTTGGTCCACGTGATAGAGCAGTGAATACAAGGCTGACGCAATGGGGAACAGAAGAGAAGAGACCAGCGAAGGCGACGGATCGGTGTTGGTAAGTAGCGACGTTATTGTCGATAGCATTATTCGAGGACTGACGCTGGGGTGGAAGGAGAGAAACGAAGGGTGGATGGATGCCAAAACGACCGAGGCAGCAGACATCGAAAGCATGCGCGAAATAGAGAATGCCGCCGCACGTCTGAAAGCTACAGGGACTCGGTCTGACAACAAGTCTAATAATCGAGGTGTCGTCGCAGAAAAGTAGTCCTACGACTGGTCAGAGATCGTTCGCGCCAAGTGAGGGACACACAAACTTCGAGAGCAGTCCCAGACGGCGCGGTCGTCAGCACCCGAGCTACATGTTCAATCTTCTCCAAGGGTGCGTCTTCGACATTTTCCCCGAAGACGGAAGCACATAATCCACGGATACCGTCTGGCCGCGCGAGTTGCTTGCTCAACAGCACAGAGCAGGTCTTTCTCACGTGGGTGGGACATGGTTGCATCGAGAGCACTGATCCCAGCGCTGCGATGGTTTGAGACGAAGGCATGCTGTCGCAATGAATCGTGAAGTCGTGTCTGCCTCATCAGGGTGAGACACACCTCTGCAAAAGGCGCCCGACTTCGGCTCGTAGCAAAGGCGGCGTCACCTCTGGAGGACATAGCGAGCGAGGAATCCAACCGATGGATATGCAAGCACGCAAGAGTTGGTCCAGATGCCGATTCAATACCGTCATCGACACAAATGTCGGGGGATCCGACAGCACCATTCTTAACAGACGCATAACGATATCGCACAGAGAGTTGAAATCCTCGGGCGCGTTCGTCAAATCGATGATTTGAGGTTGCAGCTTCGGAGTTTCATGTGGCCAGGCCAGCATCACACTGGAGAGTAAGGCGTCGAGTCCCCACTTGAACGTAATCGCAACAAGCGCGCGCAGCTCTGAAAGATCTCGGGTACCGACAGGAACGTCCTCTTTCTCCAAGATCGCGTGTATATTCTCCAACACGAATAACGCCTGCCTTGCCGTCTGTTGTTCCAAGGCAGGAAGATCCCCAGCGCTCAAGTCCACCGGGGTCATTTCCATCGTGTCGTAGTAATGCAATAAACGTCGGCGAAGCACATCCTTGAGATCCTGGGCAGCGGTGGCATTCTTTTCAGACTCGGTAAGACAGAGCCCGGCTGTGAGCAAAGCGCGAAGATCAAGCATTGAACGTCGGAGTCCGAAATTTTCCTGTTCCATACCCTTGCATGGAGGTCATTGATCTCACTCACATCGACTCGCCGGGCCCGCGCGAAGGCAAGGTATCGGAGGGTAACCGTCGGCAGAGAAGGGACGCGCAGAAACGACGCTCGGAAGAGAACGAGGGCGAGAGCCGGGATCGGAAGCGCAAACGCGACTCGTCGCACGAACGGCGGAAAAGCCGGCGAGAAGAAGAGGGACGCGACTCGCATAGATCCAAGGGCGACAGGGACCGCAGTAGACGGCGGGACTCGACTCACGGTAAAAGCCGGCGTGATTCTCGCGAACGCGACCGGGAACACAAACGTGTTCACGGAGAATCCTCCGGTTCTCGCGACAAGGACCTGTTCGTCGTCGATAGACTTCCGAGCGACGTCGACCCCTCGGCGTCTTTCATCCCTATATCTACGCCCGCTATCGACCTTGACGAAGATTCCGCTCTTCTTCTTCCTGCACATGTTTCGTTATTTGGAAACGCGCCGGTAATCAGTCTCCCTCTGGAAGGCCCTCAGTCCGACGAGGACGACGACTACATCGAATATCTAGACTTCGACAACCGCAAGGTCAGCTTGGCTGTCTACTCTCCGGTCACTGTTGTCTCAGCCGGATCAGGATTTCGTGCGCTATTATGAAGAACCGGACGAAAAGAAGACGAAAATGATCTGCAAACGCTGTGGAGACGAGGGCCACAAGATGAGAGAGTGTAACAGGTTAATCGTGAGTCGAACCAAGCTGAACAGGAGAGCTTAATCCAACATCGCATTGACAGTGCTCAACATGCGGCGCCCGAGACGATCATCCAACCAGACTTTGCAATATCAGCAAAACGTGCTTCTCGTGTGGAATGAAGGGCCACATCAACGCCGTCCGTAGATTCAAGTACTGTTCTATCTTGTTCACTCATGTTCTGCAGGACTGTCCCAACCGAAACTCAGGGAGGTTCTTGGACGATGGGTGCGACCGATGTCGATCTTCTCAGCACCGATCCAATGTATGTAGTCGCCCGCTCAGACAGTGCTTTGCCGCTCATCAGGCGGCTGTAGGAATGTCCGCTGTTGTGGCGGTCGTATGTCTATGTCGACACGAACGAACATGAGAACATTCTGCAAATGCGGAATGACAAGAAGAATCTCAAGTTGGGCGAAGGTGGAGAGGGTTATATTGCTGATGACGCGTGGTGCTACAACTGCGGCGACTCTGGGCACTGGGGCGATGTAAGTACTACTGAGATCATAACGAGACCAAGGCCTGACCTTGTAAAGGACTGTCGGAAAAGCCACCATGCGCAACCTTTGCTCGAATACACTGCGTTCAGCCGGCATTTCTTGTCTCAAAGCCCTTTCGACATTCCTGAATACGATTCAAGCACCCGATCGCGCGCACTTGACCAAGGTCTGGCCCGGCTCTTCCGGGCGGTGTAGAGAATGTTGGACGTCAGGCCAAGAAGAAGGAGATGCAGAGGCTGGCTGCACGACAGGCCGAGAAGGATGCAGCAGAAGATGAGGAAGACTGGTTCGAAAGCACGCTGAACATTCGCGGGGCTTCTGGTCGAGAAAGGAAGGGAGGACCTACGAAGAACCAGCATAGCTCTGGGAAACCCGCAGGAACCTCAAAAAACTCGCTCATGGACCGAATGGGCCCACCGAAACACGACGCATCAAGACACGACTCTCGGACCGCTCTTCAAGACATCACCGCCACCGCGACGACCGAGACCGAGGACCCAGGTATAAAGGCGGATATTCGCGATGAAATTTGACTTGCTGTTAACATGTTGCGGTCCTCTGTACATCCTACGCAGTTATGTAGCTTTGACATCCCTACTTTTCACCAGTTCAGCGCAGTGGTTTGCAAGTCAACGTAGGCAGAGGCAGACCCGGAACAACGTTTCGGATTAGTCCAGCCCTGATGCCAATCCTTCCGGCCCCGGGGATAAGTTTTTTTGCTGGAGACTGACAGACGTGTCTTCTGCGCTTCAGTCTGGGGTGCAGCGTGGTTCAAAAAGAAGCGAAAATACCTGCAAAGTACCTTCGAGAGCAGGAAAGACACAATAAATAGAAAGACGTGAAAACAGGGAAGTTGCTGTTCGGAATGTCATCGAAAAATTAGCAGCCATTGTAAGATGGACAAAAGATTCGACTGAGCGAATATCCCCACTGCCCGGATCGAACGGGCGACACCCAGATGCCTTGGTATCCATTACAGTCTGATGCTCTTCCAACTGAGCTAAGTGGGGATGAGAGCAATTCCGCTATAAGCATCATAAATTGCTATCGTGTAAGAACCCTCGATGGAGATGATAGTGTTGATTTCGTGTCTTGAGTGTTCGACATGGCCCCAATTGTTTAAAGATGGTTGGTGTAGATCAGTATCTCAGACCCAAAGCTCCAGGATCTGGTTCAACTTCAACCCAGGACTACTGTTCCAGTGATACACCAGATCATTGCCCAGGCGTTTACTTCACGGAATCTCATGGCAGATCTCATGAGAACAGGAAGCTTCAGTAGTATTGTCGACTATCCAAAATTAGAGGTACATATTCAAGACGAGATCGCCTGCATGTGCAAAAGTCAGTGCTCTCCCGAACTCGCACACAAAACCCACACCTTCTTGGTAATTTCGTAGATTCGGCGCTGCATGGCGAAGAGGATGGCTGCAGTCAGTACGCTCTGCGTTAGCTTGCTCGCGATTCCCTTGTACAGGCCCTCGACGCCTTCTTCTTTCAGTATGGTAAGCAGGCCATCGAGCGACGACTTGTATCGCAGTGCGCGCTGATGGCCAGCATGCAGCCTGCTCTTGACGACACTGCGCGCTGGGTGTTAGAGAGCGGTGGCAGTGGCACAACGGAGAGGCATCTCACATGTACGGATATGTTGACGACGTCGCGACTATGAGGACCCGTTGAACAAACGACCATCGAACGACCGAGATTCGGAGGACCTAGCTTGGCAAAAGCTCCGAGAAAGAAAAAGTCCCAGTCGGACAGAGCGGCGATTCCAGCAGCAATGCCGGCGCCCTCATCTTCGCTGTGCGAGTAGCGACGAGGCGGTTCTTCAGCTGCTCGAACACGGTGTACTGGATGACCGGATTCATGACGAGCACCAGCGCGGGTCCGATTCCGCGCCAGAATGCGCTGAGTGATATCAGGTGCGACGCCCTGTCTGGGTCACGAAGAGTGCACGTACCCGACCCCATCCTTGGCTAGGATGATCTTGATTGTGTCGAGGATCGACAGTCGTTTGGCGATTTTCGGTGGTTCGAGGATGTTTCGACGTCTTGCTTCATTGTCTGAACGGCCTGCGACGTTTGCTGGAAGACCAGTTGAGTACGATGTATGCAAGATACAGATGCAGACATTACCACGACCCATATGGGATTGCTGATGATCGTGGTAGCCGATCCTGTAGCAAAAGCACATCAGACTCGTTCAGCCTTTTGGAAGCAACACGACGCACCGGCAATGACACCAATCAACATGGACTCGGCAGTTGTCAGTGCTTTGCCCTGCACAACATCCTTCAGACTTTGCGCGAGAGAAACCGAAGCTTCCGAAACTCACCCTCTGCACGAGCCCACGCGACCGCTCATAGAAATAGTAATACACGCTACAAGCAGATTGGTGGCAACTCCGGCGCAGACCGAAACATGCGACATACGTGTTGGTCACAGCGACACCCCAGAGACTAGACGGCAACCCGCTGTAAAGGCCGGCCAGGCCTTCGCGTTTGATGGTGTCTAGCACGGCTTCGTATGTCGACTGGAGGATGGTCAGCCCGACGGCGGGTCATCGTCAGCCAGAGAGGACCCTCCTTGTTTTCATTCTTCGTTTCCACCGCAGCTCGCGTTGACAGGAAGATGAGGGGACTTGGCCGAGCATTCAGAAGTGTGGGGTAAAGGGGCGTGTTAGCAGTTCACGCACTAGGTGCACGTCATGGCCAGGACGCCGGCGGCGCCGCCCGAGAGCGCATGTATGACAGAGTCACTCATCCTGGCAGCAGTGAGGTATGGGATCGAGAGGAAGAGGTTAGGTAGAAGGAAGCTCAAATTGAGGGAGAACCAGACATGTCCGATTATCACATGCATGATGGTTACATTGGATCATTATTTCGACTTTTCGGCCTCCAAAACTCTCAGCATCCGCTTGAGCTCAGTCACATCCGCTCCCAGCCCATTAGAGCTCTGAGAAGCTCCCTCATTCCGTACTCCAAATTCTCCCTGAGTTGACTTTCCGTCATCTTTCCCAAGCCATTCATCCAACTGTTTGCATATTGACTGTGCCTTCAGCCGGAAATGCGTTCTTATGATGTCTCGAAATGGTTCTGGCGGGTTCTGAAGATTACCAAGCATCTGAAAAGCAGCGTCAGATGAGCATCTCACAAACAACGCTCCAAATACCGCTGTTTTGACCACCATTCGCCGGACGTTCGCAGAATAGGATCGCGACTGGGGAGTGTCGGCATCATTAGCCCAGCCTGGCTCGTTCAGATACGGTTCGTCGCAGAGGATCATAGACTGAATCGATATCAAGACTTGAAGCAGAGTCGATTTGCCAGCAACCCATCCAGGTCCAGACCATGTTCCAAGCAACGACAGGCACACCTTCCCATCTGCATACAGGTTCGGGTTGAATCGGAACTTGCCCCCGTTTGTTGTCATGTACTTGACACTAGGAGGCGCTTGGTTGTAACTTGGCCCGAGGAAGATATCGAACAGATAACTGGGTCTGTTCAGCCAGGTATGAGATAAATGAGACTCGACAGTACGCACCACCCATTGTAGTAAGGAGTGCCTTCAGGGCCTGTTATCAGTGCTTTGATTACATCGACCCGGGTTTCGTCGATTCGCAAAAAGATGGAAGAGTTCCAGGCTGTCGGCAGGTTGTTTGTAAGAATTGACAACTGCGACTTGTCAGACCAAGAGCAGCACGCCCGAAAGAAAAGATATCACCTCTTTCGCGATGGCCAACGACCGCTTAGGTATATCTGACATGGCAAGCATGCGGATCTCGTTGTTATAATAAGATTTGTAGTGGGGAAGTTGTTGATCAGACACCGGTTCTGTGGTGGGGACAGTGAGATCGCAGTATTCGAACCGGACACGAGTAGCCCAGTCTAGGTAGGCCTCAATGGCACTCTCTTCGGTTGTTCCAGGATCCACCCAGGCAGACTGGCCGCTGGACGACGTGATCACTTTCGGCAACGACGCCTTCAAACGAGTCAAGAAAGCCTGTCCCTTAGTGTCGAGCAGGGATCGGTCAATAGCGTCTGCTGTGGAGATGATGCGTTGACAAAAGTTGTAAAGCTTCTGTGTTTCGTCCGTGAAGGCTGTTTCGGCTTGCTTTGACTTTCCCTTGACATCCACAGTCATTCGCTTCTGCTCTTCTGTGAGCTCTTCCTCGACTGGGGGAGGCTTCGATACTTCAAGCGCTTTCAGTGCCGCGGTCGCTTGGATCACCATGGCCTCAAGAAGCTCTCGGGGACTGGCGCTGCCCTCGTAGACAACTGTACGCTCACGAATGGTGGCATTATTGGGCGATTTCCGTGTTGTGACCGATTTCACGGACGAGACGGTCATAATCGGCATGGCCATCATGCTAGCCAGAGCTTCATGGCTAGAAATTGTCTTGAGGACGATCAGCGTCAACGATAGCCTTCACAAGACGTGAGAGGTGCTGTACCTCCAACCAATCCAGAAGCTTGAAGTAGAGAACAGATCGATCAGACATGTCTGCTAGCGAATCGTTCTTCAAGAGGGCGCTACAGACAAAATTGAATCGCCGCCTGAGGTGGGCAAGCGCGGTGGGATGTGGAAGGAAGTCACTGGGATGATGGCCGTCTCGATTGAGTGACGGAAGGTAAACGCCGATATCAGTCAACAGCTTCCCGATCCTTTCGTCGTTTGCTGCCTGTAGAGCTTGCGCTTCGACTTGACCTGAATCCTGCAGAAATCAGAGCTCGAAATGCCTTGGACGAGAGCTCACGTACATCCTCCTTCAGATCGCCGGCATATCCAGTCCCGCCTTTAGCACCGCTCTTTCTCGATCCTTGCCCTTTGCTCATGTACGAGGCTGGGCTGTCATCTTCATCGTCGTCTGTGCTTTTGGCGGTGGTTTTGCCACTGATCTTTCGCCGCTTAGTACTGCGAGTGTGGGTGTCCGGGGGGTTGTTCACCTCTTTCACTTGCTCAGAGAATATTTGCTCCAGCATGGAAAGACCGACACCCAAGATAACACCCTGTATATCTGCACAATGGAAACGGGATCGGCGGTGGCAGCCGCGCCTGGGCGCTGGACCTTCTCGGTGATCGGTTCGCCGCATGCGAAACAAAAGTCAGTCTTGCATTCAGGGCACGTCTTCTGTATCGTCTGCTTCAAATGCGATATATAAGAAAGGAAATCTGGCTGAGGCGATTTAGCCGGGAATCATACTTCGGTGGTGACACCGCTCACGAAGATCACAAAGAAGTCGCCTTTAGTGCGAGGGATAGAGGTGCCACACTCATTCGGGCACCTGCAACGATCGTTACTGAGCTGCGAGAATTGCGAGAATAGGAATCCCTGTGAGAGGTTGAGAGATATGCGAGTATAATTAGAACAAATCGACCTGCTCGCCACCTGATGGCGGTGGGCATCCGCGCATCCACTCTCCTTGCGTCAAGAGCCTGACAGGTTCATCCACGCCGGGAAGAGCCACGTATTCGGCGTCCTCATCTACTTCGATGATTTCCTCCTGATGGTCTTTGGAGAAGAAGACGTCTGCAACGAGTTGAGCTGAACCGACCCGGACAGGGTTCGCACACTCGACGTACTCGCATACGGGTCTGCAGCTTTCGTTTGCACGGTATCCATCGCTCCGCCATCATCCGAATCATAGTCGATGAAATCGTCTCCTGATTATAAGCCATGAGTAGAGCCAACGGGATTGTGGGGGTCAAAGCTCGCCATCGTCGTCCTCGTCGCCCTCGGCTTCTTCATCGTCATCGTCCATACCCTCATCCTCATCTGGTGTCTTCAGACAAAGTTAGCGAGAGGCTCGGACACGATGCTGCGACGAATCGAGAGAAAGAGAGTTCCGCTCTCACCATCATGCGTATTGGCACTTTGGCAGACGGGGACGAAGCGGAAGGAGTGTTCATCTCGACATCTTCACCTGCATCGACATCCTTGACGTGGTCGAAAGCGCCGTCAAAGAACCGTTCGGCGGCATGTTCCACGTCCTTGCATTGTGCGAGAGCTGCTTTGGCCTGCGCGACCGAGGCGCCCTAAGAAGGCGCATTGGATACGCGTAAATGAATAGATTCGGCCGATGCGAGAGCCCTGCGCGTACCATATCCACTAATTGACGGATTTGGGCAGCTGACATTGTGGATGTACAAGGACAAGGACTGTTGAGTAAATGCTTTATGGTTATTTACATACACTGAGAACCCCGAACATGCATTCAAAATTCAGAAGCACTGTACAGGTCGAGGGTATAATAAATACGCGCAATCGTCCCTGCGTACCTAAAACACATTGCTGTCAGGACTCGCAAGCAAGCAAGGAAAACTAAGGGGGAATAAGTAGAAAGATAATGAAGGTAACAATACATCGCTCAGAGCCACAGACTGAGAGTAGATGAGAGAGAAGGCCGTGAGGGTTATATCTTATTGTCGCGCTGTGGATGAGGCACTGACACACTCTCGCGGTCGAAACCAAGAGGGAACGAAGAAAGATCACTGGTCAGCGCAAGCGTATCTAGACTTGCCCGCTGCCGCCCACTGAACGAAGTGGGCGGGTGCGATTCAATCCCGTTGCCCGAATCAATTTGGAAGGGGAAAGATCCCAGTCCAGAAGATGCAGTCGAGAATTGAGATGCAGTGGACAGTCCCAAAGTTCGCCTGCTTGGCGGAGGAGGGAGTTCAGCATCGGAACTGTTCTGCTGCGCTTTTGAGAAATCGGTCCGTTTTAACGGAGACTCGGATGAGGCTGCAGCAAATGACTGCTGGGCAAGAGGAGAGGCAGGCGGCGAACGCAACGGCCTGTCGGAGATTGGAGAGGGAGGAACGAAGGGGAATGATTCAAGAATAGAATCGGCCCGAGTCGATGCTGCTGAGAGCACCGACGAGTTCGAGATCCTCCGCACCGGCTGCGGCTGCGAACGGGATCCTAAAGCTTGCTGCTGCTGTTCCTCGAAGGCTCCATGGTGTGGAGAAACCAGTTTTCCCATTGTAGTCCGATACGGCGACCGGGGGAAACCGGCGGTCGACGGAGTGGCAAGTCCCACGTTGACACGGGTAGCGCTCGCAATGTCGATGACCGATCCAGCTTGTGTGCTTAGACTGGATGGTCGAGCTTCATTGGAGCGTGCCCATGGCAAATGCGGAGTGTCTAGTGTCCAATTCGTGCTGCCTGGAGCAGGGGAGTGGGCGCCGTGACCGAATGTGGTGACTGATGCCGAGGGCGATGAACCACCATCTCGGAAGGGGTCTCGTGGCTCGTCTTCTTCCGTGACAACGTCTGAGGGACCAAACGATGTGGAGGCGAGCGGTGAAGGAGCAGGGCGACGACCGGGGAAAGAACCTTCGGCAGAAGCTGGGGATAACGAACCCGCGTTGATCACCTCTGCCTTAACGAGCCTGACATTACCTTTGACTGGCGTAATGATGACGGGCGCCTCATTAAGCAAGTCGCTTGCAAAGCTGGCTCCAGACATGTAGGAGTTTCTTTGAGTGAGGCCCGATGCGCCAGAGCGCTGCGAGGCAGCATAGGGTCTGCTCGCAGGGTGTAATGAATCGCGTGAAACGTTAACATGCTCCAGGTTGAGGTCTGGGGAGCGTGGAGGTCGTGTGGGTCCCGTGGAAGCACTGTCCGCAGTGGACATATGTTCGGGGGACACGAGAGCAATAGGAATGACATTAGTGCTCTCGGTGCCTGCGGTTTGGATTGAATGATTGTCGGAAAACGGATTGGACTGGGTGGAGGAGTGCCGCGATGGGCTATGCAATGGCGAATTGGTAGACTGGGGGTCAAGATCGATAGTCGTGTTGGGGAGGCGTAGATGCGGACAATATGGGGCTCAGCTTCAACCTGGGGAGTGGGCGTCGCTGGCTTCTCCGTGGGATCGGGCCGGTTGAGGACATCCGCAGCAGCAGCAGGAACATCCGGTTTGACATCATATTGGAATCCCGCTTTGGCCCGGAGCCTGCGCCGATACCACAGGAAGGCAGTGACCGCGATAGCAAGGAAAATAAGCGAGCCCAGAACCGCACCCGCCAATGCACCTTTACTGACACCGCCTTTGCCCCCTCCGCCTGATGACCCGGACGACACACACTTGATAGTAGCACAGGTATTGCAGCCCCTGGTGTTCAAAGTTAGCAGTGCATCTAGCATCAAGATACGGCTCCTTGCCTGCTGATGATGAAGCATTGTTGACCGGCTGCGCAGTTACAAGCAGGAGTCGAGGGACACTGAATGCAATTGTCGCTTTGACGCGGGAGGAGTGCTTCCAGCCTCATTGGAGGAGTAAAAGAGCGTGAAGTGCTGCGAACGACAACGAGAAAAGAGACAAACAAGAACAAGGAGATTGAGCTCGTCGCCGTCGCAGTGCCAGTCACAAGTAACAGCTTGAAGATATCATCACGTCACGCGTTTCAGGCATTTGGTCCGCCAAGCAATGACAAGCATGCATAACGGCAGTCAAATGTTATATGTATTATGTATGTAACGTGCCGCCGGTCATTGACTCATTCGGGTCCTGTGCAGTGAAAGTTCTCTGTCATGACGATCTCAGCAGCAAACCTCACCTTCTTTCATGGTCCGCTCTCAGACAGTCCCGCACTGTCGGACATCTCGCTCGATCTTCCTCGCGGGTCTCGTACTGTGATTGTGGGCCCAAATGGTGCTGGAAAATCCACCCTGCTCCAGATATTGGCTGGAAAACGTCTCATCAAGGATGCGAACGTCCGAATTAACGACGCCGACGTCTTCCGTAGCACCCAGGACGGGGTGACCTTCTTAGGAACCGAATGGGCTATGAACCCTGTCGTGCGTGGGGACATCAAGGTTTCCCACTTTCTGGATTCTGTCGGTGGATACCGGTACAAGGAACGGCGCGACGTCTTGCTGGATATTTTGGACGTCGATTTAGACTGGTGAGTGTCCGCCATCGCCGGCGTCAACTATATTAACAGCGGTCAGGCATATGCATCAAATCTCCGATGGTGAAAGACGGCGCGTTCAATTAGTTTTCGGTCTGATGCAGGCTTATCACGTGTTACTGCTTGACGAGGCAGGCAGCTGTAACCAGTTGTACACTGTCTCATGCTAAATGTTGGGATAGGTGACAGTTGACTTGGATGTGCTGGTTCGTGATGACCTGCTCCGATTTCTCAAAAGCGACAGTGAATTGAGGGGCGCAACAATCATCTGTAATGCGTCTTCTCGCCTTCCCATTGTTTGACTCATAGATCGCAGACGCTACCCACATATTTGATGGATTGAATGCCTTCCCCACCCACGTTCTCCACATGTCCCTGGGGCGGATTGTGACCCCGGTTGTTTCTTGGCCCTTCGAATCTGGCAAGACTCTGTACCAAATTGCGCTGCAGTGGTTTGTGGTCCTTTATTGTGCTCCAGAAAGGTTCTCACAGCACGCAGGCTCAAAGAAGACCGCGAGGTGCGCCGTGAGCTGGAACGAAATGGGAGAAAGCAGCGAGGTGCTCCTAAAGATCAGGCAGTCCCGTCGGATTCCGAAACATTCTATCGCAAGTAAGCCTTCCGTCTGTCCAGTAGGCCTTCAAAGGGGCTTACTCGTCTGCCAGATACGACTATTCTCACTAATCGCGCATCCACTCAACTTGTATCGCTATAGCACAATTCATCTTGTAGCATTATGTATACACATGGCCTGTACAGCTTCTCAACGAAGCTACGGATTTCTCTACAAAGTTCTGGTTACAGACAGATCGTTGGATTCCTGCATGCTTTCGTTTACGCATTGACAGACATGTTGGCGATGCCCTCGGCAGTTTCTTCGGCGATGTTCTCGACTAATTTGGTGATCTTGGTGTCCGTTAGTGGTAGTGGACATACACAGGGCATAAATCAGACCTTTCCGATGGCAATGGTGCGACCTTCGTCTCGTAAAGTGAACCTGCCCAGCTGAGGGTAGTCTTTGAATCGCTCGACACAAACAGGCAGGGCACTCTCAATCAGAGCAACGATCTTCTGACCCTTCTTCGCAAACTGGGGAGGCTTCCGCGATTTTCGGCCGGTCGCTTTATCGAAGTAGTGCAACAGAGCCTGAGAGCCTGTTGGTAACAGCTGCAAAGACACGAAAAATCAACACACCGTAAGAGTGACCTCTTCAGAGAGAGTGTGAATGTGCATCACCGCCGAATAGCCCGCACAGATGATGTTTTTGTGCTCGAGAATGGCCAGCTCAGCGTGGAATTGCCGCACAGCGTGGATGGGCTGCTGGGGGCTGGTCAACATGAAGCCGGGGCTGATGTCCTCGTCGTCGACCCCGCGCAGACGGATGCGGACGTTATCTCCGCAGAGACCCACGTTCACTTCCTCCTCCATCTCGTTGAAGATGGCCGTCACCTCCACGTGGTTCTTGTTGGGCATCAGAATGAACGACTCGCCCTTCCGGAGGTGACCCGACTCAATCTTGCCGACGACAATCGTTCCCATGTCCTTGTACTTTTCGGCGATGGGCATCATCAGCGGTGCGTTGTTCTTGCGATCGACCATGGGCATGTGATCAACATGCTCGAGGAAAGAAGTCCCACTGTAGGATGGTGGTCGTCAATAGCTCGAAAGAAGGGGCAGGCTGTGAGTACTCACTCCCACCAGGGGCAAACATTCTTGGGGACGCGCTCCTTCAGATTGTACCCAGTGAAGGCAGAAACAGGAATAAACGTGACATCCGTCTTCGGATTGAATCCAGATGCACGAATGAATGGGACCAGCTTCTCCCTGATTTCATCGTACCGTGATTTTTCCCAGTTGACAGTTGGTTCGTCCATTTTGTTGATCGCAACGATGAGCTTGGAGACGCCGGCGGTCTTGACCAGCATGATATGCTCTCGGGTCTGTCCACCCTTCTCGAAGCCGGTTTCGAATTCGCCTTTGCGAGCGGAAATCACAAGAATCGCAATGTCAGCCTGGGCAGCTCCGGAGATCATGGAGGGAACGAAGGTCTTGTGCCCGGGTGCATCCAGAATGGTGTAACGTCGGAAAGGTGTCTCGAAATAAGCACGGCCGACTTCCACGGTTTTCCCTTTGGCACGCTCCTGAGGTGTGGAGTCCAAAGCCCAACTTAGGTACCAGGATTCACGACCAGCCTCCTTGGCTTCCCGCTCATATTTTTCCATGGTTCGCTTATCGACCATGCCCGTCAGAAAGAGCAGATTGCCGCCAAAAGTACTTTTGCCAGCATCGACATGACCGATGAACACGATGTTGAGATGCTCCTTAGCTATGCAGCCCTCTCAGACAACAAGGCGAGATGGAGACCAAGTGAATGAACGCACCATCGCCGAAAAGATCTTCCAATACAGCGTCGTCAGCTACCGTCCGTACTTCGTGGGCAACAGCATTTGTATCGGTCTTAGCCCTCTCCGTGGAAAACGTCTTAGATGGAGCAGATGAAGCAGGCGCAGCACTGGGGGTGCTTTTGACAACTGGTTTCGGGGCCGGGACGGCAGCGGCTGGTGCTGGCGCTTGAGCGGCAGGGGCAGCAGGTTTAGCTGGGGTTGGCGCGGCTGCAGGTGTCGGCTTGGATCCGCCAATGTTGAGAGAGATCGTGGGAGGGGGCTTCGGGGCTTCTGACTGTTCTGGGCGCTCAATCGGGGCAGGTGGTGGTGCCGCTGGTTGAGAGGGAATGCTGAATCCCCGGCCAGGGACGAATTCAAAAGCGGAGGCGTTCAGTTTGCTCATTATGTTCGTAAGTACGGTCGGAAGGGATGACGAGGGAACAACCACCCGATGTGAGGTGGGCGTATGGGATAGAGAGGGATCACGGGTGTGGTAAATTTTTGCAACGACCATGATAGCCCCGTTTCGGTCCCTCCCAGCGATTTCTAACTCTGAGACATTCTCTGATTTACATGAGAATGACTGCGCCTCTGACTGTGACGGCGCCGGAAAGCACGGTCTCCCGGACTGAGGCGATGGTCAACGGCGGCTCCGAGATGCATGCGATCAACTCTCGATAAAGCGCGTTATGTCCCGCTCTAGAGACATCCAGACACAGGATATACCATGAAGCGTAAGATATAGAATCGAACTGGAAAAGAGGAAGTTTTGACACAGACAGACAGACATTCGTTCAGGTTGGGACTATTGTTCACTCCACACTATCTAATCTATTATCTACGGCCGATCTCAGACTGATTGCGACGCTTGTGACCTCATGTGACACCCACCAATTGACGAAGTCGCACTGAGTTGAACATCCAAAGTACTGCGCGATCTTATAAATCCTTTTTCTATTTTGAATGCCGGCAGATACAAGGAGTTCTGGATAATTTCTGCCGCTGTGGCCTAACACATACTAACCCGTTTGGACGCGTTGCTCAACAACAATTTCTCTCGACTGAAATCAGTTTAGTCGAAGACCGATCGCTCTGGGGCTCACGCGAAATGACATGGCGCACTTCCAGGCATGGGGAAATCCGACTGAGAGTCCAGCAGTGTTCTCAACAACAGACATCGCAGATGAGAAACAAGAAAAGCATGCTTGAGCAACATCCACCCACGCGCGTGGTGGAGTCAAGTGAGTTGGACTTTGAAAGTTCAAGAAAAAGAGCCGCGACACAGAAGCTTTTTCGAGTGTCGCAGAATAGAATGGGCCAGAAAGTCAGTACAGGGCTTGACAGTGGAGACTGCCGATGACGAGTCCATATTCATTAGAAGCAGCAGGACTCGATGGATCTACGCAGAAAGCCATCTATTGGCTTTCATGTCACTGTCCTTTAGGACTGTCGACAACAGCCTTGAGCGTGGCGAGTTGTCGCCAGTGGCGGAAAGAGAACTCGAGTACCATGGCGGCGCACAGCATCCGTCAAAGACAATGGTTCCAGTGACGGCCTGCGAGACCAGTTCAGGTGATGAGTCACTTTTAGACACAGCTCGAACCTTGAATCACAGAAACCGAGGAGACGGATGAGCTGTGGTTTGATGAGGACGATTGTAGACAAGATTGAAGAAACTTCCCAGTCGAAGATTAGATGTCGATCAGGATCAGACTCACGTGGTTGCATTCGGCTCTCGCCGGGGTGTTCTGAAATCCATTACGCTATCACCGCTCCTCCAACGCCTCGCCTTGCTCATTCTTGTGGATTTGGATGACGGAACACCATTATCTTGCCGTCCTCAAGGCATCCTACGATTATGAGCCAGATGCAGGGGCAGAGGATGAGATAGCTATCAAGGAGAACCAGATACTACTCCTTGTCGCAAGGGTAGACGCAGAGTAACATTTCGCCTATCCGTCTTTACCTTTATTGATTCCTCTTCAGCTGGTGGAAGGTTAAGATTAAGGGTGAGTCGCAGGAGGAGGAGAGCCCGGTCGGGCTCGTTCCCGCCGCATACGTCGAACCTGTACGTCTCCAGTGACACCGCCCCTCCCCTCACTCCGCGCACTAAGCATTGCTCCCTCCACAGGCCGATCACACGTCCACTGTCAAAGCCCTCTATGACTATGAAGCCAATGCTCCCGGAGAACTGACGATGAAGGAAGACCAAACCTTGCACGTCTTCGACAGGGAAGAGGAATGGCTCTTAGTCCAGACCGAGGAGGACGGTGGCAAGGCCGGATTTGTCCCCGCCAATTATGTTGAGGAGAGCACTGGGGGGGAGGCACAGCAAGAGGCTGCGGGCTCACAGATTGTCATCCCGGACTCGGTACGTAGAAGAATCGTGCGCAGTTCTAATCATCTCACTGCGATATCAGCCTCCCAAGCCGGCATATGTGGATCCGGCAGACCGAGTTGCATCAAGCAAGATAACTGCCGATGACATCCAGACGTGGGCTGTTACGGAAGTGGATAAGAAGGGCAAGAAGAAGAAGGGAACGTTGGGAGTCGGGAACGGAGCTGTGTTTTTCGCCAGCGAGTCGGACAAGGTGAGCCCTATCTCACTTGATTATGGTGGCCGATCTCATTCCGTCCTAAAGACTCCCGTGCAAAAATGGCAAACTGTCCATGTGGAGAACATCACCGTCGACAAGGGCAAACACATTCACATCGACATCGGAGGTCCCACTCCCATCAACCTGCATTTCAGCATCAGCTCGAAAGATCAGGCCGACGCGATTGTGGCGAAATTAAACTCGTCCAAGGAACTGTCGTCGGCCGCAGCTGGAGCGTCATCGTCTTCCTCTGCTGCTGCTGCTGCTACTCCGAAGAAGAACACAGTACATTTTGCCCCTGATTCACCCACGGTCATCCCCGTCTCTGATGACGAGGAAGCTGAAGAGGAGGAACAAGAGGAAGAGGCAGAGGAAGCTACCCCAGCGGAAGAACACGCCGCCAATGGAGATGGGAACCTGGCGACCGCTTTGTACGATTTTGCTGCCGATGGCGAGGATGAATTATCAGTGACGGAAGGCGAAGAATTGACGATTTTGGAGAGGGATGGAGATGAGTGGTGGAAATGCCGCAACTCCCGTGGTGAGGAAGGGGTTGTACCCGCTTCTTACCTCGAGGTGAGTGAGACGGCGTTCTTTCCTTGTATATCCTTGCCAATGCGGTCTACAGGCAGGACCGGGTACCGCCGCCGCTGCCGATGAGGATGAGCAAGACGATACTTCTGCCCGTGAAGCTGAAGAACGCGCTGAGAAGGAACGTCGCGACAAAGAACGTCGTGAGAAAGAGCGTCGTGACAGAGAGCGCCGTGAAGCTGAAGAGGCTGATCGTGCTGAAAAGGCGGTCAAGGACAAGGAGCGAGCTGAGAAGGAACGCAAGAAACAAGAAGCACAGCAAAAGGCCAAAGCTGCTGCCGCTGCTGCTGAGGCTGAGCGAGAGAAGCGCAAAAAGGCTGCTGCCGCTGCTAACGCTCGTGCAGAGGCGGCATCTCCTGCTCCGTAGGTCTTGGCCCGTCGAGCGCATGTCTGATCTCTCATCCTTTTCAGGACATCTCCAGAGCCCAAGAAATCATCACGTTCGTCGATGGATCCAGCTGCGCGACCACCAGCTGATCGGGTCCGGGAATGGCGTGACCGGACTGGGCAGTTCCGAGTTGACGCAGCTTTCCTCGGGTTCAACAATGGCAAGCTTCGCCTACATAAAACAAACGGAGTGATTGTCGAAGTTCCTGCCGAGAAGATGTCGATCGACGACATGAAGTACGTTGAGAAAGTGATGTCCAAGCAGCGACACAAGAGTTCAGCCCCGTCAACGTCCTCTGGGACATCGCGCAAGGTCTCTGAAGACGATGTTCCCCTAGCAGAGGCCAAACGACAGTCGATGCTGTCTGCAAAGCAACCGAAGAAGTCGACGATCGACTGGTTCGATTTCTTCTTGAATGCTGGATGTGATCTGGACGATTGCACTCGCTATGCCGACTCGTTTGAAAAGGACAAGATCGACGAAACTCTACTGTTGGATATCACTGATTCTACTATGCGCTCTCTGGGCCTTCGCGAGGGGGATATCATACGCGTGACAAAAGCAATCGAGAAACGGCGGCCTGAGAAGAAAACAGAAGACGCCGTGGATGCTGATGGCAGTCCACTCAAGAGCCCGCCGAATCTATTCACGACGGCTGGCGGTGCTCTGAAGCAGCCCGCCCGCAGGGGACGACCACAGCCGAGCAAGACGCTCCCAGCCTCGGTCGACTTGCAAGCCATTTCGACTGTCTCCGACCAGATTCAGAGGACGAGTTCGCCGCAGGCTATCACTCCTACCGCGGTGCAGCCTCCTCCGCGGACTAGTTCGGCCCCTGCTGTTGCTGCACCCCCCGTTAGTGGATTCGACGACGATGCCTGGACCAACCGCCCGAGCTCGGCACAGCCACCTGCCATAGCGGCAGCGGCTGCAGCTCCGCCTGCGAGAGCACCATCCGCACCACCAGCCCCGGTTGCACCAACCCCACCCCCTGTTGTGGCTGCCACTGCCCCAACTCCAGCTGCGGCCCCGCCTGTGCAAGCTCGCCCAGTTTGGCCAACACAACCGAATCGGATGTGTTTAATCAGCTCGCTCGGCTCGCTGCGCTCCGGACGCAAACGCCACAGCAAAGCGCGCCGACGCCGCCTCCAGTGATCAGTAGTCCGCCCCTCGTCACTAATGTGACCCCGCCGATCGGATATGTTTCTGGCATGGGCATGGGATCTTCCCCTTGTCGATGGGCCAGCACCTCACGGCCCAGCGCACCGGGATGGTCCCTTCGCCGTCGCCCCAGCTCGGTCCGCGCGGCCCCTTCGCCCCTGTTCCCAGTAACCAGTCTTTGCTCCAGCCACTCATTCCGACGCAAACAGGGTTCAACAGCTTCATCCCTACTCGTGCAAGCACGAATCCCGTCTCCCATTCGCCAATCCGGTGGCTCAGCCGTCGTTCCTGTCTGCACAGCCCACAGGATTCATGGGCGCTCAGCAGATGCAGCCCCAAGCCACCGGTTTCCCGGGTATGCAGCCTCAGGCGCCTGCGTTCTCGGGTCTGCAGCCTCAAGCTACTGGGTTCCCAGGTCTGCAGCCGCAGCCAACTGGATTCCCCATGCAACAGCAACTGCCGCAACCGACCGGCTCTCCGTTCGGTGGGTCCAATGGATTCGTTGCCAGCAGTGAGTTCTCCGTCTCTCATGCTCTCCGTGTGAGCTGACTGGAACTTTCAGATCCAACCGGATTTGGCATGGCGCAGAATGGAATGCAAATGAATGGCATGCAGATGAATGGATTTGGCAATGTTCCTCCCGTCCCTCCTCTTCCAGTTTCTGCCAACAGCGGCAATGCTACCAACGCGGCGAACGTCTTTGCGCAGATGAAATCCGGAACGTTTGGAGCGGAAGACAACGCTCCGCAACCATCAGACAGATATGATGCACTGAGGCCTAACCGTGAGTCTCCGCCCATATAGCACCCTGTCCTTCTCTCGACTGATCCGTGTCTTCTGCAGCGATGGTCCCGCAGGCCACCGGATGGGGATACCAGAATGGCAATGGATTTGGAGGGTACCGCTGATTTATATTCAACTCACTCATGTACTACGGATAATATCATCTACTATACCAACAATCGTGTCAGGACATCTCCGAGGTCATTGTTCGCGCAGGGCTGCTCGGAGAACCATCTGTGCTGCAGTGCCTCGGCTGCTGACATTCGTTGCGCCGGAGAATACACCAAGAACATGTCCAGCAGATGCAGCAGTTGGTCAGCATTCGCAGGTCGATTTGACAGCATTGTTTTCAGATCGACAGCAGGAACGACTTTGAAATCGACGCTCGATGAACCCAGGAGTTGGGTGAATCCCTGGAGTGCAATGGGATCATGATGATCAGGGCGAATGGGTCGAGCTCACAGGCCATGTCTCATCCGTCGGAGTTCCCCTCATTTTGAAGATACTCCATATCAGCGCAAGCTCTCCTCGGTATCCGTTGAATAGAGGATCTCGAGCCCAGGCAGTCTCTGGCTGACCGACTCGAACAGATCCTGGAACGACGAAGGGCTGATCGTCCGGCTGGGCGCTGGGCACTGCTTCCCCGTTGTCGTATGAATATGATTCCGAATCCAGCCGTAATGTGGTGAACATCTCTGCCAGGATGGTCCCGAAGCTCCAGAGGTCAACACATGCGGGCTCGTAAGATCGCACACCGAACAAAAGTTCTGGCGCGCGGTAGGGACTGGACGATTCACGTCAATGAACGGGACAGCGAAGCCGTGCTCTACATACCCAGTACACACCTCGAAATAAAGGCCATCGGGTGCTTCTGGCCACATGTCGTCGGAGCAATCTCCCACCGCATCCCGCGCGACGCCAAAGTCAATCAGCACTACGTGTGCCTCGTGTGTGAGGAGGATATTGGCCGGCTTCAGGTCACGGTGCGAGATCCCGAGAGCGTGCAGGTATTTCAGTGCTTGTAAAGTCTGAGCTGCGACTGATTTGGCCAGAACGAGCATCTCAGACTCTTGCGCGGGGTTCAAGACTGCGGGAAGTCCAGCGCGAGGGAGAGAGTACGGCGAAAAGGATGGGGAAGAAAGCAGCTTCTCCAGTGAGTGGGGTATGTACGGAAGGTATATGGTCAGGATACGGGCCGTCGCATCGCTGAAGCTAGACAAGACTGGTACGATCTTCAGGCAATCGAGACGCAGCGAACGCTCGCGCAAGTGCTACTCACGTTCTCGTGGTTCAGACTGGAGAGAACTCTGAGCTCTTTCACTATGTCGTGCGGCTCCTTCGCAAGAGATTTCCGATTCGTCGCAGACTTGGCGACGATCCACTGGGGCGTGTCGCGCTGCCCTTCGAGTGTGGTCCAAATGCGCGAGACAGACGAGTACGGCCCATCCTCGATCAGATGGTATTGCCCATCTTTCTGGATCGATTCAAGAGGAGAAGCAGTCAACTCTCATTGTACCTACCAATGACTCCTCGTCGCGTTCCATCGTTGAGAGAAGAGTTGTTCAGCGTGATCGCGATATCGAGTAAATCAGCTGACGTCATCTGATCTAAAAGATGTCAGACCCTGACCACGATGAGCTGCTCAAAATTCTAAATGCCCACGGGCAGCAGTTTCTCGGTTCATTCTCTCTACCCGTCGCGTCTGGATCAAAGCGGAGGAATCTGAGGACTCTCCGCGGCCTGCAAAAATCTCTAAGAAGATACTAGTGCAAGCTTCTGAGGATGAGGATGAAGAGGAGGAGTGGGGTGGCATAGGTCAGGTCTCGGAGGATGAGAACGACGATGAAGACGAGGGATCTCTACCAAGCGGTATGCGGCCTTCCCTTACATCTCTCACCCGATTCACGTGCAAAGATTTCGAGCAGGAAGACGATGAATTCACATCCGCTGACCCGATACCTCCAAGACCGTAGTTTTCTCCGACATCGCGAAGCCGACACAATCTTCGCTTCCTTCACTAGCCCAAAAGAAAGCGTTCATGGTACCGTCAAACTCCACTTGCGTCCGAGTCGAGCTCACCAAAGGAAACAGTCATCCAAAGTCACTAAACTCAGAGACGATCATGTTTCGGCCTCGGCAGCAAGCACTTCCAGAGCCGAAGATGAGGAGGAGAAGTAATGCCAGTTGCACCTTGGATTACACAGCACTAATCCAACGCACCAGATCTAACATCCAGAACGACGCTTTGTTGCATCGTCTCGTCCACACTAAACTTCTATCCGGGTCCTTGAACCCAGAGTTGAATCTCACATCCGCGGAACGCAAAAAGGCGCTGTCGGGTCGCGTGCTCGAGCTCAGCGGGCAAGCCAAGCTTGGCAAGGGCGAGAAATCGGTGCGGCAGGGTGAGCGGAACAAAGCCTCGAAACGAGTGCGCGAGGGTCTGCTTTCGAAACAAAAGGAGAGACAGGCACAGAAGTTGGAAGAGGTTCGTGATCATTGTCTGGCCTGTCGTCTGCGCTACTGATTCGTGGACATTCCAGGCTAAGAACCTCGGCAACTACCACCCGACTCTGAAGAAACTGTTCGAGCCCGATTCTGAGAACAAGCCGAAGAAGCATCGGGAACGAGGCATGAGAATGGGCGTGGGCACTTTCGGTGGCGGTGTGCTCAAACTCAGCAGGGAAGATGTCCATCGAGCCCAAGGTGGAGCGCGGGGTCCTGGTGGACCAAAGAAAAAAGGTCGTCGATGAAATACATACATGGAGACTCGGCTACTGCATTCGAACGACCTTCACAACGGTGTGCTAATTTGCCTCAGAACTCGAGGCGAAGTCCGGAAACGGCCTAGGTACTCACACTGGAATATGTCGCCCGCTTTTATCTATGAAGACAATCGCAGGAGGCTCATCTATGTGTCTGCGGCTTGTTTCTGTGCGCGAATGACCGATGTTGCTCTCCGAACTTACATTGTGGACCGGCCGCACTTCGAACAACCGCTATGCAAACCTAGTCTAGATCCATCCATTGGCATGAATGACGGGCGTACCGGTCTGCTCTTTTGCCAGAACCTGTGTTGAAATCTCCGACCCTGTATGGATTTATCACTGAGTCATATCGAGCCGGGCTTGCAGATCCAGAGCTTGAACCTTGTGATCTCGTTTCCGTTCATGTCTTGAAAGACCGCCTTGACTCCTGCAGGCACAATGTAATAGTAGCCTTCCGTGTTTGGCTGTACGGACTAGGTTGGGTGAGCAAATGACTAGGAGACCCAGTCTGACTGCCCACCTCGAAGCTGCGAATGGAAGGATACCGACTTTTGGCTGGCAGATGGTGTTCTGGCTCAGTCCGCCGTGAAGGGGTCACGGACACCACTCGGCTCCTAGGGTCGTGCATGTCGTGATATCCAGAGTGCAGCCGTTCGACGGGGCCATCTTCGCGCAAACTCCGAGTCACTGGCGGAATGGATTCTGGCGGAGTATTCAGTTCGACCATCGTAGCATCCCTGCTGCGTGCAACAGAAGGCGGCGAAGGCAGCGGCCGGGATCTGATCGGCTGATGTTGCGGCTGCCAGTCGGGCGCCAACTGCAGAAAGTTGTTAGGTTAACGAAAGCAGTCCGAGCAGTCCGAGCAGTCCGACCTCTGACAATGGACTGGGCTCTGATCCGGTTGCATGGAGACTGTCCACGCTGCTTTTCGCGGACGGTTCGAAAGATTCCGCACGGGCCGTCTCCCCTTCATCTGATCTCCAAGACCGGGGTTTGATATGATAAGATCCAACTTCTGCCTCATGTCCGAAGCCAGGGCTTTCGAATGCGGGGCCGTAAAAAGTAGATACCGGCACGAGAGGATAGCTTGTCCCGTCATGTTCCGCATGCTACAAGTGTTCAGACTATCTCTCGTCCGCCAAGACCGGATGAGAACGAACAAATGGTGGTTCCGTCATTTGTGCCACCCGCTGTCGTTTTAATCGCCTGGTCATCGTCGGGTGGTCACTCAAAGGAAACGGGACGTCAATTCCATGTTCGTTTGGCCCGCGGTTAGTGCGCTGGTGCGATGAGGTTGGACCTCGTTTCTTGAGGAAGCTGAAGAGAGGCATTGGATCCGTGAGGGCTTTCCGCGGTATTTAGACGTCAGACCACGTTCCGGACACGACTTGTGGGGCCGGTCTGATACGACCTCTTCTTGATACACTCGCGACACATCGACAAAGGTTGTAACATTACAAAGCCTCGTGGGCTTGCCTCTCAGCCCACTGCAGCTGTCTCACTTGCGATATCGCTTGAACAACCTTCGTGATTGCATCTGCCACCGAACCAACGGATGCTGGATCCGAGTATCCAGCACTAAGCGACCCCAGTCTGCCCGAAAGTGATCGCAGTGTGGCTTCCAGACCTTGGGCCGAGTCATCGAGGGCCAGTGACAGCGACGTGGGATTCGACTGCGATGATCCCCTTAGCCCACAGAACGATGAGCGGCGAAATTTCCCACCGTGGTGACTGTGCTCTGCGTCTGCAAAGGTACAGGAAGTCGTTGAGTAGCGGTGCTTCCGCTGGATGCAGCTACAGGGACCGGGGGCTTCGCAGGTGATACCTCTGCAAGCGGTGCTTCGGGAACGAGCTGTTCCCGACCATGCCTATCGACTTCTGTGACATAGACGATCCCGCAGATAACACACTCCTGCGGCAGACAATGTAAGAGCGAGAACCTCACTATGTTGGCGGGATCGCGGAAAGACCTTTCTGGGATCCTTTTCTCCACCTGGGCGAGGCGGTCGAACCAACGGCACACCGAAGCAGTTCGAGTTGGGGCATTCTACGGCAAGCATCGCCCAGCCCTAGTTAAGGTGAACTACTGATGCAGAAACTTTCATTTCGAGCACGCACCTTCAGCAGTCTTTGTCCAATGGCAGCCGATGCGGCATCAGATTGCTCTCTCCTTCTCCGACTTTCCTCGGTTTCAGGCGGCGGTGCGAAGACTGGAGAGCTGAGGGTACTCGATACTTCAGTCGGCGGGGTAGACGAGCGCGAAAAAGTTGAATCGCTCGAGGAACGACTGGTCGCGATCTGTGCTGTAGGAACAGGCGCTTTCGCACCTAAGACCCAGAATGGAACTCAGATTTGATATAGAGGACATTGAGCGCACCGTCAGGCCCTCCGTCGCATTTCGCGCAAAAGTGGGTGACTGGCGTTCTGCCCGTAGGCGATCGCATCAGTGGCACATTGCATTCAGAAGACGGGCATGAGCGATCGGTAAGCACCCATCCTTTTAGCATGTATTCGCCTAGGATCCCTGAAACATCTTGCGACATGGCTATATTATGTAGTGCTTTTCTTTTCGTCGGATCGTGTATGTAGTCGAGAACTGGTTCCTCGACTGACAGTGGGAGGAAGGAGTGCGCAGTGGCTGTGTGAGGTACGGCTTGTCCTAAACCACGACCACTTCACGATTGACAATCTACAAGTTCATCCCCGCGCCTTCACAACCTATCCGCCCAGGAGGGAAAATCAAACAGCTGCACAATGACTTTACTAGAACTTCCCGCCGACACTAAGCAAGCTCAGACACACGTCGTCAATCTCCCTGTCTCGGGTCTCAAAGGGCTTAGCGGCTGGGCATACCTCGCCCTTGGCTTCGTGATCATCTCTATCATCGCACTTCTCTACTACTTCGCCCACCATGTGTACCGCGCTCTGACACTCGGGCAAGACGGGCTTCCTCAATATGTAAAACCACTCAAGAAGAAGACGTGGTTCTCTGGCAAACAACAGTCCGGGCAACGCGAGCTGCTTCTTCAAGCTTCAGTGGACACCGATTCCACCCAGCGGCTTACTATGAACAACCCCTTTGACATCGAGAAGCAACCCCTCGCGCTCCCACCCGTCGTCGCTCATGCTGTTCCGACCGAGTTCACTCGTCCAGCCCGCTCTTCTCGACCACTGCAACAGACGGATGCCAATCTCGCTGCAGCCCCGCCACCCGCTATCATGTCGATCTACGCTGATGTCAATACCAAACTCTCGCCCGTCTCGGCAGCTCCTGTGGCTCTGTCTCGTGCTGAGACGAAGGACTCCGGGGCATATCTTGTTTCTGATCCACCGCCTTCGAAGAAGAACCTCAAGAAGTGCAAATCCGAATCGTCGTTGATGACCAAGCTGTTCCGTGTCAAGCGTAAGAACAAAATGAGTGGGTCGACGAAGGAGAATTTCCAGTTACTCGACGGGTCTAACGTTTAGCGAAGTCTCCTTTCGGAGTACAAGTGTTCAAGGTATGATTCCGTGCATATGGCAGAACTGTTGCGAGATCGAAAATGGGATTACAGTACAACTATCACACATACCCTCCGTGTTGAACAAGGCCGTACATATAATAATCGCGTTATATCACACCACGTGCACTGTGACTACCACTCTCGCCTTGATGTAGAAAATCCCAACAAGCTTTGCCCGGCTCCACACCCAAAATCTCCTGAACCTTTCCCAAATCCATGTCGCACAGCTCCCTGACGTTTTTGATCTTGGACATAACGTAGTTGATGTTTTTGCCCGTCACACCAGGCAGGGCACGCAGCAAGTCCTCGGCTGCAGCATTCACACCGGCTCCCGCATCAGGATCGTCGTCGGCTCCGATGGAAACAGCCGTGCGCAGATCTGGTTGTCGGGATTTGGCTTTGAGGTCCGCAAAGATTTCGGCCGTAGCGTACGGCGACGACGACCAGATTATTCGGACACGCGGGAACGAAAGGAGGAGGAGAACGAGTTTCGATTGGAGTAATGGGGGTGCTGCTTTGGGAGCCTGGTCGCCTTTGGACGGATATTTTCCTGTAGGTTTGACATAGGATTTGATCTCTGAGACCGTCTGACCGCTGTCAATCGCACAACATCAGTATCGGGGACGACGAACGAACCTCGAGCGAGAATGCCTTGTCCTCTCGAACTCAATCAAGAGCACTGGATGCTTATAGTGGACAGACATGAGCTCGCACTGCGTATATCTGTCCTGCACTTTAGGAGCAGCATCAAGGCGAAAATGACGACTTACAATCGCCCGCTATTAAAACTGGAGATCAGATCCGGCAGACTTTTTCTCTCGACACAAATGTCTGGAGTCAACACATAATCGCCCACAGTCAAAGTTGCAGGGACTATTAGTATCTTTGAGGCATGCAGAAGTGACGGCAGCGAGGACCGGAACTCTCGCACGTCCACAATGATTTGTTGCGTTGTTTCCTGTGCCTCGCGCCGGCCGCCTGCGATTCGAGTGCTGATCGTTTTGATCAGAGCCTCGCTTTTGGCGTCCAGTCGTTCGTCGTGGATCGGTATGATCATTGTGGCTTTCTCTTTGATCAGTCGTTGGAACGCATTCTTCTCTTTGCGAATTCCTGCGAGATATTTGTGCTCTTCACAAGAGTTGGCATACACCATGTGATAGACTCGCACACTGAGACCCGGATTCGAGCTCCGGTACACCTTGTAATAAATGAAAACTGAGGCAGGGTTCAAGTCACCGGGACACACACACACCTCAACCCGGCGAATGAAATCCATATTCGGCTCGTACATGACAATGAAACGCGGTTGGAATTCAGCCAGCATCCGGTCATCGGAATCATCGGAATACGGTCGCACGATCACTGTCTGCTGAGGAGCAAGTAGACCATAATGGGCGTCAAACTCGTTGACCAGATCCGCCGAGTCGAAGTTGATCAGTGCTGGGTCTTCGAGGTCGAGGGCCATCGCAGCCGCAACATCTTCCGTGCTCTGAGCTGCCCAGCTGCACACTGATCAAAACCAAGCAACCTTGGGAAACAGCTACTGACAAAGCGGCAATGTCATTCGCTTCGGACTGAATGGTCCCCAGCACTGACACAGGCTGCTGCTGCTTGGGACGGGATGACTCAGCAACAGGAGGGCCCCCGCCTCGCACCCTCCTTCGCTTGGCCTGTCGCTCCAGCCTTTCCTTGTCTTTCCGTTCTAGGGCTGCGCTGACGCCTTCACCAGTCCCGTACATCCGCTCGTAGCCTTGGTTCGGTCCGCTGCGTCCAAAGGTGTCCGGCATGGCGAAGGCTGCCCGCCCGTCTTGCTTTCGTTCAGCCAATTTCCGTTTCCACCAGAGATACAGCCGCAACTTGCGCATCAGCATCACTCGGGCATGCTGACCACGGGGCGCATCGTCGTCTTTGGACGAGAGGAACTCGGACAGAACATTGCAGGTTCGAGTTGAGGATGCCATCACAAGCACCACATTGGTTCCTGGTGCAGCTGTCCTCCGGTGCTCAGCTAGGTCAATGGGAGAGAGACTTGGCCACGTACCAGGTGGGCGGCGTGGCCCTTCCATCTTCATAATCTCCCCTTCGGTTTCCAATAGTATCTCTGAAAGCAAGCTCCACTTTGGCAGCTCTTCCAACACAGGCTCGATACCCTCAGGCAGCCACTTCGGTTTCTTGTCACCCTGCTGACCGGTCACATCATCCAGCACGTCCCAATCTTCGTCGTCGTTATCCTGAGCGACTGGGGGCAATCCACCGACCAGCTTGGCTGTCGAGGTGATCAGATAACAGCGTCGTTTAGCCACTTCGAATATGACATGCGCCTCCTCGCTGATCATCCAGGCCGATTTGTTGTGTTTGACTCCGAGTTCGGTGAATGTGTTCGTGGCGAGCAGAGTTTCCAGGTACGCGTGAAACTGGAAAACATCATATGAGAGTAGATATCTGGAGGTGTCTAAGAATGGAGCCGTGTGCACAATGATGAACCATACCCCAATAATCTTCGAAGAATCCCAAGGTCCGAGACCAGCTGCTTTGTCTTCGGCCCCACTTTATGCCACATTGGATCAAGCTGTCGTCGCGCAATTAGGTCAAACGAGCGAAAGTAGGCGTTCTCAACAGTCAAGTCGTCCAGATCGAGCTGAAAGATTCGTTAAGAATGCAAAAGTGCCTCATTCTGCAGTTATGTACCGTCGAGTGCGAACGTTTCAACTCTGCCAATGTCGCAGTCATACATTGGATCAGTGCATGGTGAATGTCGCCCATCGACTCGGAAAGATCTTGCGAAAGTTCCACGACATCTGCTCTCCGACGCTCAAGTGATTCTTTGACGGATTCGTGGAATCTGAAAACCTGAGTGCACGCACACTGAACAAAGAGCCAAAGCAAGTTTACCTCGGATACAGGTGCACCGTACGCAGCTGTAGCTCCTTCATGATGTTCTTCAGCGGTTGTAATCCAACCGTGATATGCTCCGGCTCGTCAGAGAACGCCTTGAGAAACCCAGTTGTGTTCTTTTCGCGATACAGTCGCACAACGAAGGCTTCAAGAGCAGTTGGGGTCACCCTGAGAAGGATGGGTGTCTAGAAGAGTACGCAGAGCCTACATACCGTTCCGCATGCAGAACCAACATCCCCGTGACGCTTGCGGTAGGCAAGTCGTCTTGGAGCATGTCGACGGTGAGAATGCGCGAGGTAATGGAGAACAGGCCCCCGGCCAGATACAGAGCCTTTCTACCAGAGTCAGATGTTAGAAGCGAGTCAGCAGGATGAGATCGACCGCACCGATCCCTGTGTGGAGTTTCGTGATCAATGACTCTCAATCCTGGGTTGCGGCATCCCATGATCCCCAGCTCCTCTCCGATCTCAGCCTCCTCCTCCGGCGAGGCATTCACCAGGAGAATCAGAGTCCCAGGACTGTTGTATATCTTCATCAGGGTGCACAGGATCCGGCGGAGTCCGAGTCCGCGGGCCATGATAGTCAAGTCATTCGTCGTCGGGTCATGAATGTCGGAAAGAATAGTTTTGTGGAATTGAAGGAGGGCAGACATGATCCGAAGTTCAAGTAAGCCGAAAGTAGATTAAATGCACATCGGTAGATATTCAGCTATGGTGGGCGACGAGTAAGGTTGTCAGACAGAAAGGACGATGTCACTCGGAGCGCGTCGAGTGGCGGTGCTCGACGCGTTGCAAAGACACCACAACAGAAACACGATCGGCGTGCACTGATTACGTGCCACGTATTCCAAATCGGACGTGACCTCCGCTTAACGCCTGACTGCTCATGAGGTGGAGACAGTATTGGCCGGAATCCGTTCTGCTAGCTTTCCTTCTATCGTTCCAAGCTTCGAAATGGATTCGCAATGCGACCGTGGCTGCTACACCAATCACGCCGGGCTGGACCGCTGAGAGGAAACTTGCTGTTCGGTATGAACGTCGGACCGTAATGGGCAACTTATGTGAATACTGGGCAGAGAGACGACGCGCGAGTTATGGTATCATGGATACAAGAACTACATGGACTTTGGTGCGTATGGCCGACTGGTCTGTCCGTCTAGCGGTAACTTACGCACGCAACTATTCAGCTTTCCCACTGGACGAAGTTGAGGGTTGTCGAATTCGGATAACACTTCGCTCATGCTACTCAAGTTGACACCGCTATCATGTTCAGGTCAAGGCCCTAATTGGGAGCATCCGTGAGTGATTTGCTCCGAGCAGCCTTGTGCCAATGCATGATTTACGGCCCAGTGAAGACATCGCCGTCAATGACGTGGCGGGCAATTTCTCACTCACTCTTATCGACGTTCTTGATACGCTAGTGGTTCTCGACGATCGACCAGGGTTTGAGCAGGCTGTGAAGAATGTGATTGAATGGGTTTCATTCGATGTGGGTTGGCGTTCCCATGGCACTTCCTTCTCTGCTGTAACGATCCCAGGTGAATACGCGACCGCAAGTCTTCGAGACTAACATTCGGGTCCTCGGAGGATTGCTTTCGGGCCATATATTCGCGAGTCGGGAAGGTCATCCCTTCCATCTGCAATGGTACAAGGGTGAACTACTTGACATGGCGCTCGATCTCGCGGAGCGATTGCTTCCGTCCTTCTCCACACCCACAGGGATGCCGTATGCGCGTGTAAATCTCCGGCATGGTGTTCTGAAGGGCGAAGGCATCGACTCGTGTGAGTTCCTCGTCGCAGCTCTGATTTCCAAACTAGAACGTTTCCAGGCACGGCAGGCGCTGGGTCTCTTATGCTGGAATTTGCCACACTGAGCAGACTAACGGGTGACGATCGATTCGAGAAAGTCGCGACCAAGGCTTTCTTTGCGCTGTGGAATCGGCGATCCGATTAGGACTGGTTGGAACACAGTCAACATCCGCACAGGCGTGGGTCGTGGTCAGATAATGTTTCCCGGAGATCTTATGTGTCATAGGCTTGGACGGCACCTGAAGTCAGTGGCATTGGCGCTGGAATCGATTCATTCCACGAGTATGCCCTGAAATGGTACATCATGAGGTTCGGGTGTTTTTCTCGGCGTTGACCGGTGGCTCATTGCGAGACAGCGGTAAATGTTCTTCTTCAAGTATCAACTCGATTCCTTGACCATCCATCCACTCAGGTGATGTCGAGTTCTTGGATGTCTGGGACGACTCGTATGCTGCAATCATGAGATGGTCTCGGTCTGCTGATGGATTCTGGGTGCGTCCTTGGCCTCAATCTTCCCTCCATGGCTTACCCCCTATTCCAGTATCGACCAGTCAACATCTACAGCGGCGAATTATCGTATTACACCATTGATTCGCTGGCTGCCTTTTGGCCTGGCCTGCAAGGTATAGATCAAGATCGTGAACGAAATCAGTCCTGACTTGCCCAAGTTCTGGCCGGAGATATACAAAACGCGATCAGACTTCACCTCATCTGTTGGTGAATATCACCATTATCAACCCACTCTTACAAATCTCTAGATTACAATCTGTGGCGGCAGTTCTCTGGCCTGCCGAAGTATACGACTCCCACTTTAAACAAGCGACCTCCTTCCAGTACCCGCTGAGACCAGGTTCGTGTTGTCGTTTCGCTGAGCAACTCTCTGAAATGGTTGGTAGAATTCATCGAGTCAACCTGGTACCTCTACAGGGTGAGTTTGACGTCGTCGTGTGAGCGCGCTACTCACTCGTCGTCCAGGCTACGGGCGATTCTTTCTATCTCGATGTCGGAGAACGAGTTCTGAATGACATTGTGGCGCGCAGCAAGGTGCCCTGTGGTCTCACAGGTATCAAGGACCTGCGTGACAATACCCGAGACGATAGAATGGAGTCTTTCGCTCTGTCTGAAACGCTCAAGGTATGATCGCATCCTTCGAGCCATTCGGAGACTAATTGGATCCAGTATCTCTTCCTCCTCTTTGATGAAGATAACCCACTCCATCACGACGACTCTCCCTGGGTCTTCACGACTGAAGGTCATATTCTGATGCTAGACAAAGCACACGAAAAGCCCATTTCGCCAAGCCGTCGCAAGATGCGCAACATTGAAAACCATCAGTGCCCAGCTTATAAACCACCGAAGAGGGCCGGTTTGACGATGGGCATCCTGTCGCGCGGCGACGTCGATTACGCTCGCGAATTGCTCGGGCAATCAGACACAGACGACGTTCGCAAACACTGGTCACTGTATGGCTGGTGCGAACGACCCAACGTCAATCTGTTTGTAGGCCGCTTCATGACAGATCACGCCGCTTGCTCACCTCTCTGCTAGGCATATGACTACGTTCTCTCGCCTCATGGAAAAGTTATTGCAGAAGATCTATCACCCTCCCGCCTGAAGCTCGACATCCGAGATGACGGCTTTATCCTGCATAATGTCACAGGCGTTCGCATTCACATTGTGCAGAGACTGGACGGCAGAGGCTATGATGTTCGAAAATGTAAGGGCCTCGTTGGATCTTCGACATGGATATCCACTTAACTGTTTTCCAGTGGGCCATTACGATGTCAGAGCCGGACACCTGGTCTATATCAACGACACTACTATATTTGGTCACCCAGATGGTACCAAGGACTCGGATCATGTTCGCCCCCTCGATATGCCCATGCGATTCCACATCGAATCTGCTAGCGAGCTTGGTACCGACATCTATACCGGGCATCCTGATCTGCTCGACACGGCGGATGTGTTTGTCTCGGGTTATACTGCCCTATTCGGTGCTGTGCTGGCGTCTGGTGCGAGCTCTAAAGGCTTGCCGCTTCGAATGGACTCGGAGGCCGGATTGGCGGTGGCTCGGGACCCCAGTAACCACTATGGCTGTGAGATGTACGATCAAGCCATGCCCGATGTCGTGGTTCTGGTGCAGAGAGGTGAATGCACCTTCCTCGAAAAGTTGTTGATGGCGAAAGCTGCTGGGGCCGCTGGAGTACTTGTCGTTAGCACCGAGCAGGTCGCTCTCAACCCGACCGCTGACCGGCTCGAACTAGAGAAGGCAGGCGATTTGAGCGATGTGGGTCTGCTCGTTCTACCCCCAGATGTGGGCCTGCTGGTCTACAACATGCTGGATCGGACGGAGGAACGAGGAGGACAGGTTGTGCTCCAGCTCGACCCCGAACAACTCCCGCTGCTGCCGGAGCCAGCTGAGGCTCAGACTGCCGAGGCGGCATCCCCGAAAATTATGTACCTCAACGGGCTGCCACTGTTGAACACTCGACTTTTAATATAGCGGCCCACACAACTAATTTAATCATCAGACTGTACAATGGAATACACAGGAGCATCGAGCTTGGCACCGCCTTTGAGGAACATAAGCTCGATGATGAACAAGTATTCGACCGTCTTGCCCCCTTGCTTCGCGACGAGCTCGCCGGCAGCCTTGGCCGAGCCACCTGTTGGTGTACGTTAGACTTGGACGTGAGATAGCGCAAGGGGCCCGCTCACCAGTAGCGATCAAGTCATCCACCACAACGACTGTCTGGCCAGGCTTTATCGCATCAGTCTGCATCTCAAAGGAATCCTGACGTTCGCGAGTCCGCGGTTAGCCGCACAGCTCATAGATGTGAGCAGTTGTGATGGACTTACAACACCGTACTCCTTCTCGTAAGACGCAGTGACACACTCCCCCGGCAGTTTGCCCTTTTTCCGGACGGGCACAAACGCCGCACCGAGGCGAAGCGCGATCAGAGGACCAAGCAGAAATCCACGCGCGTCGAGGCCAACGATAACATCGATCTTCTTGGAAGGGATAGCCGCGATCGTCTTCGATGTGAGGTGGTGCACGAGGTGGGTAATCAGGGTCTCGAAGGCCAGCGGATTGCGCAGGATCGGAAAGATGTCGAGGAAGACGATTCCCTGTGCGTAGATCGGTCAGTGAGAGATCGGGACCGGCTGGCGAGTCTGGGCACCTTCTTGGGGAAGTCCGGGTGCGCGGTGAGGTGGCTCTTGATGTAGTCGACGTCCGCCATGGATGTGGAAGTAGAAAGGCGTCGAAGTTTTATCTTTTGATTACAACTTTCAACTTGGACAGTTGAGTCATAAAGTAGATCATTCAGGTAGCATAGAGCGCATGTAGTAATGAGAGAGTATACATATGCTACGAGAATTAGACAGACTCCAGGACCTCCGGCTCCTTGAAGTCCTTGGCCACCCGTGTGCCAGTCTCCTGTATAAATGATTAATTTTGAGAACAAGCGACAGGCGCAAACACTTACGTCCGTTGTCTCGCCGTGGAGTTCCATGAGTTTCGAAACGTCGAATTTGGGGGCCTTGAGGATCTTGGCCTTGCGCACGTAGACGTTCTGCAGCGGGTAGATGCTTCGGGCAGCCTTCTCGATCTCACGGCCGATGGCTTCTGGCACGAACTTTTGTACAAGCTCCTTCAAATCGCACGAGGTCGCCTCCCGGGTCATGATCTCGAACATCTTCTTCCGGATCTCCCGAACCTGGGCAGACTGAGCGTATGTGGTCTTGCGGACCTGCGATTGGCGTCGCTTCGTGAAGCCGATGGCAAAAAGACGGATGAGGTAGCCGTCGGTGGTTTTGACATCAACGTGTGCCTCGATGAGGGTCTGCCACTTCCGGACAAGCGAGCGCAGCTTGTCGGAAGTAAAGTCCATGCCGTGGAAGTTCGTCAAGCAGTTCTTTCCCTGAACCTCATCGACTCGTAGCTTGATCTTGCGGAAAGATTGCTCCTCATCCTTGTTGAGGTCACCCAGCGAAATCTCAACAATACGACCCTTCAAGGAGTCGTTGGCATTTTCTGTCAGAGAATCAACATCCATAGCGGGGAAGATACATGGCACGGGTGACGTACTCAGGCCCTGAGACCGGTTAACGAGGGTCTTGCCGACATTCCTGACCTCGAAAATGGATGGCGCTTTGATGTCATACCAGTCTGACGATACGAATGAGATGAAGATCCCATTCACACCTGAGGCCACTCACCCTTGCGCGAGAAAGGGTCCACGGCCTTTTTCTTGATACCCTTCTTACCCTTGGAAAGACGCTTGTTCTGTTGGGAACGGTCAGCCAACATCCCTCTGAGGTAAGGAGTGTACACACTTTGCCGACCGCCATCTTGGAAGAAATGAAACGTCAGCACACAGACCAACGTTAACTTGAGCATGGACGCACGATGGACTGTGATCGTGTTAGTCTCAAGCAGATAAGGATATACAGGAAGACGCACAAAAAGCTAGAGTCGGAAGAGAGGGAGAGAGAGCGTCAGCACATTGACAGAGCCTGATAACAACGAAAAGATGAGTGCAGCAGGTCCCAAGCAGACTCGTGCAGATCATTGCAACCCGATCCACCATCTTGCGGCCCAGAGCCCAATCGAGTTCACGCACGTAAACGGACACACGTCCGGGAATGCAGCAGAAGACGAAGATACTGAAACAGGAGAAAGGACGTACGCGAAGAGCTGCAGAACAAATTAGTTCAGCATAGTAGTGAATTCAAGATTTCACTCACAGCTATTGGAGAACGAAAGGGAGGAAGGGGACCAGTCAGTCAGAGCAGCAAGAAGTGAGGTTGAAACACGCACGAGAGCTAGATGAAGTGTCAGTGGAGAACGGAACGCAAAGCGGACGCTACTCACGAAAACGCCGATGGGCAAACTTGAGGAATGACACTCACAAGCGTGACCAGCGTAACATCTTCCTAGTTTTGCACGTGAGTGTTTCGCACGCAACCCAGCCGTGGGAAGATCGCATATTGGGACATTGCGGTCACATGCTGCGATCCGAATTCCGTCTTGCCGTTAACGCGTTCATTAGCGAGCACCCCGAGGATGGTTGGTCATGGGAGGAACATCCGGTAGGTGCAATATAACTACCACTCGGCTATTCTAATAGCCTAGATGTACTCTAATCTTGGATTCATGACACGAGAGGTATACCACACTCGCAGATTACCAACGATCGGGGTGGATGAAGAGGAAATGGCGGAGGACGATGCAGCTGTTCCGGTGATGAATATCACGGAAACACTCACATGCATTCAATCTGTCGTGTATTCGGACACATTCCAAGTCCCCGCATTCTACTTCACCCTCCACGATGCAGGTGTGTTTGTTACCTCACATAACAGCTCGCAGAACCTTCGAGAATACTCAATGGTCTGCAGGCGGAAGTCCTCTTCCCATCGAAGATCTGATACGCACCACACTATTTCGTCGTTTCGCATTCGAAGGGGCCGAGCATACATCTTTTGGTGTAAATCTGCCAGGATCTGCTTTTCCGTTACTTTCCCAAGGAGATCATCCCACTTTGGGAACACCTTCCTGGTATTTCCACCCGTGCGAGTCGGCTGCATCTGTGAACGAGATTTTGGTCGAGCTGGGTGGTGCGATGGACGGACAGGGACAGCCGCTTCTTTGGCTGGAGAAGTGGATGATGGTTGTCCGAACAGTTGTGCACATGTGATTATGACGTTGGGATACCGAGCTCACCGGCACCGTATTCCCCACGATTCCTACTTTGAACCTCAATTCTTACCTCCGTGCGCGCCCAACCAGAGTTGGGATACTTGTCCCGCTCGATAGCTGTCTGGGTTTAATAATCTCTATCATCGTACGACATATAGGCATCGAATCACATCCGATAACAAATGTACCGTTACGGCCGCAATTTTCTACTTAAGACCACACCTTCGCTGGTTCCTTCTCATTCCACTCTTGCCCCTCGGTTCTCTCGCACCATGGTTAGTCCATGCACTCCCTGTCCACATGCCTTGTCTGAACTCGCTCCAGGTCCACGAAGCCGTCATCGTCGCTGCCTCGCGCACACCCACTGGCTCTCTGAACGGCACCCTCAAGTCGTTCAAGGCACCTGAACTAGGCACAGCCGCTTTGAAACACGCTCTCGCATCGAAGAACATCGACCCTGCCGTCGTCGAAGAGCTCTACTTCGGCAACGTCGTCCAGGCTGGCGTCGGCCAATCCCCTGCCCGCCAGGTCGCTCTGAGCGCAGGCCTGAGCAGCGCCTCCGATGCGACCACCATCAACAAGGTCTGCGCCAGCGGCATGAAGGCTGTCATGCTCGCTGCGCAGGCCATCCAAACCGGTGACAAGAACGTCGTTGCTGCGGGCGGTATGGAGAGCATGAGCAATGCACCGTGAGTCGCCCCTGCCTGCAGATCTGTAACGCATAATACTCATCTCGCACTCATCTTATCCCACTCATACGGTCCAGATTCCTACTGCCCCGTCAGAATCCGCTCTTCGGCAAGTTCACTACCATCGACTCGTTGGAAACCGATGGGCTCTGGGACGTGTATAACAATCAGGCGATGGGCTGCTGTGGTGAATCCGCCGCTGTGAAGATCGGCATCACTCGTGAGGCCCAAGACGCACATGCGATTGAATCGTACAAGCGCTCTGAGCGTGCATGGGCTTCAGGGGCATTCGATGCCGAGATCTGCCCCATCACCGTCAAGGGCAAGAAGGGCGACACCATTATCCGGGAAGACGAGGAATACAAGCGGGTGATCTACGACAAGGTGCCCAGCTTGCGGTCTGCTTTTAAGCAGGGTGGAAGCATCACTGCGGCCAACTCTTCTCCTTTGAGCGATGGCGCTTCGGCCCTCGTTCTGATGTCGGCTGAAAAAGCCCAGGAGCTGGGGCTTACTCCTCTCGCCAAGGTTATTTGTGAGTCCCCATCTCTTGTATCTATCATCAAGATAAGATTGTGATGATGATACCCCGTCTTAGCCTTCGCTGATGCCGGTGTCGAGCCTGTTGACTTCCCCATCGCCCCTACGGTGGCTCTCCCCAAGGCACTCGAGCGGGCGAACCTGAAGGTGGAGGACATCTCGCTGTTCGAGATCAACGAGGCGTTCTCAGTCGTCGTCCGGATCGCCGAGAAGGTGCTGACGATTGACCCGGCCAAGATCAACGTCAATGGGTGCGTGGATCGATGCTTCTGTCCTTCTATCTGTATATCTCATGCCGCGGGAAACAGTGGTGCTGTTGCCCTCGGCCACGCCATCGGCAGCTCTGGTGCCAGGATCATCGTCTCGCTGGTGCATGCGCTCAAATCGGGCCAGTATGGTGCCGCCGGTGTTTGCAACGGTGTAAGTGGCCATCTCCCGCTCCAAGTGTGAACTTTTGCTGACGATCGGACAGGGAGGAGCAGCTTCGGCCATCATCATCCAAAAGCTATGACGCCAGAAGTTGTGATGGAGGTATTTCGGAAAAGTGTACAACACGGTTTATCTTGTACGTGAGAAGCAGATCCCAATTGAGCATCGGTTCCCCACGGTTATCATGATAAGCTACCGGTTATAACCCGTGCAGGACAGAGACTGTAGAGATGGCTACTTCTTGTGTCGTACCATGTCTGAACCGGAGAAAGCCTCGCTCGCCGATGCTGTAGCCGATAACCAGCACGCCTCCTTCGACGCGAACGACGGCGATGAAGCCCTCCGCCTGGTCGGCGCTGTCCGGACAACCCAATTTAGCGAAGAGTATAATCTCAAGCTCAGACGGAAGTTGGATCTCTTAATCCCCCCGCTGTGCGCGGCAGTCTACTTCACCCAATTTCTGTATGGGCTTGCGACGATCGACACGGTCGGCAATGTTGATTTTGCTGCAGGGACAAGACCTCGCTGAACTACGCGAGCATCATGGGACTGCCGATTAAGGGACAGGTACGGTGCGTAGCGCACGTGCTGGCGGTGGCTCACCGTCTTTGATATCCAGCAATACAATCTCGTCTCGGCTGCGTTTTATTTCGGTATGTGCCGGTCGCCCCTGCGCTGATGGGGACAAATTCTGATGCGACAGCAGGGTTCCTCTTCTTTGAGTTCCCGACGGTGTACATTGCGCAGAAGCTGCGTCTCGCGAAGTACTTGGGTACGACAGATAGTGAACTGGGAATGCGTCTGAAGCTGGTGCAGGCGCGAATATTGTGATATGGGGCATCGTTCTCATGCTGCACTCGGTCGGCACTCCTTCGGTGCCTTCTTTGCTCTGCGATTCCTTCTTGGTGGGAGGCAAGTACTGGCCCGAGATACCATCTGACCTCTCATGTCAGGCATGTGCGAGTGCTGTGTGGCCCCGATCCTCATTCTGATCATCTCCATGTTCTACAAAAAGAACGAGCAGGCTTCCCGTATAGCCTGGTTCTACGTCATGGTAAACGCGTCATCTCTATATCCTGGTACACAGACTCACGGATGGCAGAACGGACTGACGCAGATCTTCGGCGGGTTTGTGGCTTACGTGAGTCCAGTGATTCTCGAGGGCCCCGGCGTTGACCGTGGCAAACGACGCAGGGCATCTCTTTCGATCCGGGTCGCCGCTTGGCTCCCTACAAGATCATCTACATCCTGCTGGGCGGTCTGGCCATTCTCGTCGGCATCGCCGTCCTAATCTGGATGCCTGATTCGCCGGTGCACGCCCATTTCTTGACAACAGAGGAGCGAATCGCGGCGCTGGAGCGCGTTCGAGACGATCAAGGCGGCACCGAGAACAAGAGGATCAAACGCGAACAGGTCCGCGAGGCCGTGCTGGACGTCCGGACCTGGTTGATTGTGTTGACCACTCTCGTCAGTGAGTTGGCCCAGTCCCTTCAGTGCACCTGTGTGGTTTCTTGACCGATGGATGGCACTCAGCGAGTATCCCCAATGGCGCATTGAGCAACTGTAAGCTAGCATCCTGTCCTCGAGGGACCTGAACACTGAGCGCTTTCTGGTTTCTAGTCAGCAATATCATCATCAAGAGTTTCGGCTACAGCTCGCGGCAGACTCTCATTTTGTCCACGCCGGGAGGAGTCGTATCTGCAGTGACCACCCTGCTCTGTGGATGGTACTCGGACAGAAAGGCAGGCAAGATCACACATCACCCCGTTGTGGAGTCTGACTAGATTCGACACAGGGAGAGCGGATGCTGCCCATTATCTTCGCCTTGGTCCCAACTATCGTGGGCAGCGGAATGCTAATTGGCCTCAGTCACGCCAATAACAAGGGGGCTGAGCTTTTCGGTACGTGCAAGCACGGATGGGCAATGCAGACGAATGCGCTCACACACGTCTTTGCAGCGGTTTATCTCGTCAACACATTCGGCAGCGCACTGGCGCAAATCTACGCCTATAATGCAAGCAACACAAGCGGCCACACGGTATGACGCTCCGAACACACCTGACTGACAATGCCCATGGCTGACCCACACATGAAGAAAAAGAACACGGTCAACGCGATGACACTCGTCTCTTTCGCCGTCGGCAACATCATCGGCACACAGATCTTCGCGCCGGGCGACGCGCCGGCATACATCCCCGGCAAGACCGCGATCATGGTGCTGCTGACGGTGCAGCTCTTCATCTCGCTGCTCCTCCGCTGGGTCAATCTGCGCCTGAACGCCAAGAAGCGCGCGCAACTCGCGGAGCTCACGGAGAAGAACGGTTGGACGGACGACTTTATCACGAAGGAACGCCAACGGAACGCGTTTGCGGACATGACCGACAAGCAGAACGTCTTCTTCGTTTACACCGGATGAACGTCGAAGTTGGGCGTGCATAATGTACATCTGTAGTCTCCGAGAATGAAGGCGATTGAATACAAAAGAACACTGGCTTTGGAAAGCATTCCAGATAGGCGGCAGACCAGATCCGCAGAGCACCCATTCCAGCGATTAGCTGGCTGTCTTGATAACCGCGTCATTGAAAGGGTCTCCGATCTCTGCAAGTCAGCAATACAACCTCTCATTAGTCCGAAAACCCACATCGAGCACACATATACACTCACCCTTACGAAGCATCTCAACAACATGGCCATCAACCATCTCCTCCTTCTCCCGCTTGCTGCCGCCACCACCGCCTGCAGCGGCGCCGATCTCCTTCCCCTCCCAGTTCCCGCCACGCCGCGGCTCCTCCCGGCGGCGCGATTTGGCGTCGCGGCTGGATGAGCCCGCGCTGAACGAGGGGCCGCCGGGCAAGCGGCGCTTGGATGGGCTCGAGGAGAATGTGGACGTGAGCTGGGCAGCGAAGGTATTGAGGAGCGACGAGGATCCGGCGACACTACTGCCTCCGTACGTCTCTAGAGGAGGTGTGTTCGAGCGCGACGAGGAGGAGGATTCTGGGTCTGGTGAATGCATGAGGCAAGCGAAATCTGAGCACGTGAGTAAGGCTGAGCATCCTATCCCCGACTTATCTTAAAACAGTCCAAATCACATAGATTCTATTAGATGAACACACGGCCCTCGAGATAGTGGTAAGTAGTAGATACATGCGTGTGGAATACAGGAACGAATAAATAAATCATAGGTCATTCGTCATTCATGCTCTCGCTGTTTTCTAGTCAGCGACTTGAGCCCCTTCCGGATCGACATTCGTCCCTTGGTTTTCTCCTTATTCAACGGCAGATGCATGTTGCTCATCCGCTTCTCCGACAGATTGGTCTGCATCCGCTGGATCATCGGCCCTCGCTCCTCCGTCGCGAAGTCGAAACCCCGGTCGACGGAGACTAAGCCTGTCGACATGTCCGTGCGACTGGCCGAGCGCATGTCGACAGACATCCGCGGACGCTCAATAGTGGTGATGCTGCCCGTCCTGGATGTCCGTCGCGAGGCCATGGACGCTGGTCTCGGCTTCAAAGCGGAGGGGCGAATGGTCAGTTCGGACAGATCGCGTTCCGGATCCTGGATATGCATCCAGCGAAGCATGTCGATGTCGTTCGGGTTATAGCCAAAGTTCCAGGCTTTGATCAGGAATCGAGGGGTAAACGCAAGGAAGAAGGTAAGCGGGATAGACAACCAGAACGCGGCCGAAGTGAAGAGGAAGTGGTAGTTGCCGTACAAAGCTGTGACAGCATACCCCGGACGAACCAACGAGTAGATAGCCTGTAGGACAGTCAGCCGGATGAACATGAAACCACACGTTACAAAAGTACCGTAAATCCCCACGAGACACACAGGCCAAAGGCCAGAGCAAAGAAGATCCAGAATGTCCAGGCGGTGGCCGTTAGACCTGTGTAGAAATTGGCGACGAGAATGGCGGACAGAGCCATCGTTGTGGACATCTCATTGATGTACGGAGAGTATCCATCCGAGCGCGCGGTCGTTGTGATATACGTGTTCATGATGAAGAAGAACAAGATGACGGACTGCGGCAGGTCAAGACAAGGCATCGAAAAACGTTCTGTAAACGCACTTGATAGAGCCCATCGAGCATGTAGACAGCAAAGGATTTGAGATTGAACCAATGTCTTTCGCGACCGAAATGATATAATTCAGGAACAGCCATAAGGATGTCAGAGTCTGTGTTGATGTGAGCCAGGGAGAGAAGAGTGCAGGCAATGAAGACTGACCTGCAAAGCGGTCGAAGACTCCAATCGCAATCACAGGGAGAACCGTGAACAGCGAGTTCCAGAACAGAATGTAGACATAAGCAAAGACGAAAGTCGCAGACCAGAAGTCATAGATCTGGAACCAGAACAAGACGCCGGTGGGTACTGGCCGTTGAATGAGCACATACCGCGGGGAGATATATTTGGAAGGACACACCGATGTTCTTGTAAAAGAAGTTGAGAATCATAGTGCCTAGGATGCACGATGAGTGTTTTCAACTAGGAAAAACAGGCGAACGAACCGTTGCGAGAGTAAGACCAATGGCCATGGACAAGCAGTAGCTTTTTCAGGAATCGGAACTGAGCAATCGCATAGTCCGACGAGTTGGCAGCCTGCAAGCCCTCTTCTCCAGAGATACCCACGCCGACATCGGCGGCTTGGATCATGCTGACATCGTTAGCACCGTCGCCAATGGCCAGTGTCATCGCATGAAGACCGTCCTTGACCAGTCGAACGATGAGAGCCTTCTGCAATGGAGAAACACGACAGCAGATGACACCCTCGCACAGTGTCCCCAATTTGAGCAGCGTCGCCTTGTTCTCCTCGCCGTCCAGAGCCTGCCAAAGGTCAGACACCTGTGATAGCGACAAAAAGTGGGTGAACCCACATGAAGCAGGGCTCCGCCATCGATGACGAGCACGAATCCACCAGGTCGTTCCCCGTTATGATCACCAACGATAGATCGAACACCCGTATCAATGCGTTGCAGCGGATACGTCCCAGAAGTGGTCCGTTCCAGTTCTGTTCCGCCGTCCGGGAAGTACGTGTCCAACGCCAGTTGCATTTGCTCTTCGATTGTCCGCCCTCCACTCCCGCTGCGAACAATGATGATGTTCGAATCCGGGGTGATCAAGTTGGTGCTCTTGCCGATGGCTGTTTGGGTTAGATCAGATATTCGGCACTGCCACGACGCGCTCACCGATGGCAGTCTCCAGCTTGTCACCAGTTGCGACCCAGATTTTGATACCGGCCCGCTTCAAGTCAGCAATAGTCTCGGGAACCCCGTCTTGCAGTTTGTCTTCGATAGCGGTAGCACCGAGCAGACGAAGGTCCTTCTCCAGCTCCTCCGAAACGGCCTCGATCTTCTCTTCACGATCATCCAATGCGATTGAGGCCTCGTGATAACGTTCGCTCCAAGCGGTATATTCGTCCTCTGGATCCGATGAGCATCTAGGGTGGTATGCAGACGGTGGAACCTTACCCGGCACAATCTTGTAAGCCAATGTCAAAGTCCGCAGCCCATTATTGGCAAAGTTGCTCAAATGGGTCTCGGTGAGGTCTTTGAGTTGATCATTCCCGGGCCGGAGACGCTCGAAGACAACGCTGTCAGCTCCTTTCGTGAGCAGGAACAGGCGGTTATCCGGGCCATCGACATGTCGCACGACCACACTCATGCGCTTCCGGGCACTGGTGAACTCGAGAATGTTCAACAACTGATAGCGTTCAGGTTCTGGCGAAAATGGAGTGCGCAAAGAGAGCATGTCCCGGTCTCGTCCCAAGAACACGAATCCAACGTCAGCAGCGGCCTGAACAAGAGCAGCTTCATCGGGTGATTGTGACTTATACTCCAGCGCGCCGGTGCTATCTTGACCCGTGAGAACGGTGTGGCAGAGCCCCAGAACTTTGAAGAATCCGTTTAGAGATCGTGCCAGTTCGGCATCACCCGAATCTGCGTTAGCTGACACAGCTGCCTCCAGATCGGCTGTCAAATCGACATCCTTGAAATGAGGTAGGCCGCCTGCCGATCCATTGAGGGACGTCGAAGACGAGAACCGATGTTTCAAATTCTCTCCGCTTTCTTCTTCGCCCAAGTTGCCGGTGTACTCTTTCCCTCCAACCGAACACTCTCGGAAAACCATCAAATTCTTGGAAATGTCAGGTAAAATGGGTGAGCGACCAGAAGAGCGGCGCACCTGAGTGAGTGTGCCCGTTTTGTCCGAGAAGATATACTCGATTTGACCAAGATCATCCGCCAAGTTCCAACTCTTCGCGATGGTGGCCTGACCCGTTTTGTCGTAGCAGATCTCCTTGTCGAAAAAAATGAATGCAGCCTGGAAGGAGCGAACGACTTCCATCGAGATGTACAGGGAGATGGGCACGATGGTTTGAAACCTCGAAAACTATCAGACAACTGCTCCTGGTCGAGACAACGGTGACATACGTGAGGAAAGCAAAGATGAAGGTAATCAATCCATTGATGCTAGGATTGTCTCCGGGAATATTGTCGCCATACAGCCATGGCGCGTTTCTGCTTGCGTAGTGATGTTCCAAGACGGAGTTGCCAATAGCACAGGCGACGGCCAGTGCACACATGATGGAAAGGTTGATCAGACTGCAACCCGTCATTAGTCATCGGATTTGGATTGTTTGAATGACTCACACTTGGGGATCCATCTGCCTTTCCACTCGGCCTCGTTTACTGGGTGCACCGCCTGAATTGAGCATGATCTTTGTGTCCTGTCCGGTGAATACAACCACTCCGATCGCCCATTCTGTATTCCGCAGTACCGTCCCGCGCAAAAGGGTCATAGAGAGGTCGATGGGGTAACTCTCGTCGCCTTTGGTCACAGTCGCGTTGAGCCGATACATGTTGTTGTCTGGTCGGTCCACTTGGACGGAAAACGCGTTCTCGGGTTTGGCGCACTCGACAGCAGAACCAAGATGCGAGAGGCCTTGCACAGCGTGTCGCGATTTGAGATTTGTCTCTCCATCCAGGTTCTTCGTTTCGACGAATGCCACATTGTCGTCTTCAGATGTAGCCAAGATGATCATGTCGGCAGGAATAGCTTCATGATCTCGCACTTTGACAAAGTCGCCAACGCGGATGTCTTCCCAAGAAGTGGCTTCCCAATCCGCACTATCCACCACCAACCCCTCGTTCACGAGCACCGGTCGGCTCTTCTTGGGGCGGGCAACCCCAGGGACGAAAGTCTTACTTTTGCCGCCCATTTTATTCGGGTTGATCCAGCCATCTGCGCTTAACGCGAGAGTTTGACTATGATTCATGCGTTTGTCAGACAAATGCCGCAGAACGTCCTCCCATCCATCTTTGATGGCAGAGAACGCGAGAACGATGAGTAGGGGTAGAATGGCCACGGCAACCGAGACTGTCGCGAAGGTGGGGAAGAATTGGATGATTGCGAGGGCCAAGAAGAAACTGCTCGATATGAAGTCCGACGAGGAAGTAGCAGTGCCGGCACTTACAGGTTGGCGACACGCCGAAATTGTTCCAACAAATTTCGCGGCAGGAAGGTAATGATCGTGTACTTGGAGGTAATGACTTGGTTGGTGGTATAGACATGGTCTGATTTGACCCTTCCCTTGTGGTCGAGAAGATCGGCGGGAAGGTTCTGGTTGACATAAACCGTACGAGGCGGACCCGGCTCCCGTTTGGAGGTGAATAAACCCTCTATACTGAAAGCCAAGACCCGTTTGTACCACGGGCGCGGCGCATCAGGGGCCATGACGAGGGGAGGGGGGAAGTCGTGAACGGAGGGAGCAAAGAGCGCGGGCGGTCAAGATTATGAAAACGGTTGGTCTCGGTTTAGTGATCAGTTTTGACAAATCAGCCTTGCCGGAGACATGATCGACATGCGCCCGATCCGTGATTTGTAGTCATTTAGTGTTTGACTGCGGCCCAAGGCCTGGAGGACTGCAGCGCTCAATAAATATCAGGGCCCAAGTCCGTCTCTTGTCGGAATTCGAGTGGTCTGCACACTCTGCAGTCGAATTTTCGGCACAAACTGTTTCCGCATCAAGATCGGACATCACGCGTCACATCCGCGTCAGTCTTGCCGCTTTCGCGTCAAACCTGCGCTGCTGTTTCGTATACGTCCAAATTCGATCTCCATGTGGACCTTTTCATCCATCAATGTCATCGAGACGTGTTCAACGGACGTGGAGCCGTGGACTCGTGGACTGAGCACAGCGGACATCCCAGACTATATCAATCCGCGAAGCAACGTCATCTCTCCTTTTAGAATGATGTGAAACGTCGTTTCATGTCAGCGGGCTCGAACGGTCCGTTGTCCTTGCGGCTCTCGCCTATTCTCACTAAGCATCCACCAATTCCCGGTCATGCTATCCTCAGACGCTCTTCTCGCGCTACCCAAGATTGACAAGGATCAGTACCTCCAAACATTTGTCCGTGTTCAGCGTTATCACGCCAAGTTCTATGCTCGCGAGGGTGGCCTGGCCTCAGACTCTCCCACACGACAAGACCGATCTCATGATCAAGCAGCCCATGATCATCTTACCACCCCAATTCTGGTCTCTCACAAGGCTCGCCGCAGCAACTCAAAGAAGTCTCAACAAGAAATTGAGTCGAAAGGGGACACTGGGGTTCCCATAGACAAACAGCGGGAGAAGCATCGGGAACGGATATCTCAACGAAAACCGACCGAATCCCCCAAAAACAGAAAACGCCCACTAGATCCAGATCCGGATTCCGACCAGGACGAGGCTGAGCGTTCGTCCGTCGCAACGCTCGCTCTGCATGTGTCTCACTGTTCTACCAGGTCTTGCTGCACGGCGCGAACGCAAACGAGCTAAGAAGGCTGCTACGCAGCCTAAAGTGAATAGCCCTATTCGACACAACTCTAAGGCAAATAAAGGCAAGGCCAAGAAACCCAAGGTGCCGTCAGGGTTCGCGTTAATGCACGGGTTTTTGGCCACGAATGTTGGCAAGAATCGTCTCACCGTTCGCCACACATCCATTTTGGTCTCTCTGTCACAACTTACCAGCGATCTGTAGACTAAACCCCTTCCAATCTCGGTGTATTCAAGAAAGGCAAAGCTTCGGCAAAGGCGACCGCCGTCCCCGGCCACAAACCCAAAGGTTCTTCACGTTCTGTCTAGATCTGAGACATCTCATTGACCTTCCCGCCGCAGACCGCACTCGAAAGCATTTCTCCGAAAACAACTTTTTAAACAAGACGAAGCCTGCCGAAGAAACCGCATCTGAAAGCGATGGTGACGATGGAACTCAATCTTCTGCCACCTCGGTATCGCAAACTCAGCTCAAGACGACCGCTCCCAACAAGCATAGCAAGACCTTCCAAGAAGATGGCAGCAAGTCGGAGGAATGCGTATCAACAGTCTGGGATATCGAATCCCATGCATCGGACAAGCGGAGGATGTTGACAGCCAAGGATAAGAAGGAAGAACTGATCCCTGTGGTCGATGAGGCTAGCTGCCTGCCCGGGTCTGTTATCATCAATGCACGTCTTCCAAGCTGGAATCACAAGCTCAACACCAGAAATGAATTCCAGACCTTGAATGATAACTCTGCCGCAAAAACTTTTCCTGCGCTTCCATCAAGTCCATCTTTGCGTCCGTCAGAATCTGCTTCTCAGCTAGGCAATGCCACCCTCAAGATACCCACGGCACCCAACAAAACGTCTTCCCAGTATTTCCCCGAGGTCGCTGTTGCCATAACTCCACCGCTACCGCACACGGCTGTTTCTCCCGAATCTCCCTCGCTGTTCCAACATGCCGCTTTGCCTGCTTTGAATGATATCACTTCGCAAGGCAACTCTCAATCGTCTCTTCCCCGCGAGTCATGCAAGAAGGCTCGCGCTGCCACCGCTGTTCTGCCAGTGCGGCCGAATGACTTCGTGAAGCGCTTCACGTATCACCTATCTCAGAGTCAGAATCACAAACTCTTTGAAGACCCATCAGGAGAATCGCAGCAGCCCCTGCCTCTTTCGGATGACCTCTATTCGTCTGAGATTCTCTATCCCGCACCGCAGGACCATCCTGCTTACAACTATGAACCAGAAGAACTATATCTCCAAGCTGATGCGCACCCAGAATATCTGCATGATGCCGGCGCGGAGATCCAATTCCCTGGAGAAATCTGTATGCAAGAGGACACCGAATTTGATGAAATCCAAGTTTGTGGGGACTACGATACCGACCAGGCTTATCCTGATCAGGCAGCCCCCGATCAACAAGCGTGGATTGACTTCTATCAGAGCGGTGAAACTCAGGACTGGGACGGTCTGCACCCTGAGAACGTCGTCGCTGACATGCAAGTCGATGAGAGTGGCGAGATCGATGAGCTTGAAGACTCGGTAATCGATTGCTCCCCTGTCTTTTCGCAAGGCCGTGCTCTCTTACTCGGATTTTCGGAACAAGATGTCCCTGTCAGCACTCATCAGGCGCCGTCTCTGTCGATCCATCTATCTCACGCGGAAGTTGACGTCGTCAAGGCGTTGCGGAATCACTGGTTTCCTCAGAAATTTTAGGGACACATCCCGTGCCCAGTAATTATTGTATTTCCTCAACGAGTGTATCCTGTCGTAGTGATAATCAGTTTGCCTTCCAGTCTACTTCGGTCTTTGCCGGATATATATTTGCAACCCTTTGTTTGAACGCGTTGTGTCACAGATCTGTCACAGAAAGGCAAATTTGATATAAGCGCGTCGATATATCGGCAATCCCCCCTGCTTTTCTGGCTATCTGACTGGCTTCCTCATCTTTCGCGCGCTCATACGCGTGATGAACCAATCTAAAGAAAACATGGGTAACGCTCCGGTGAGACATTGCATCTCTTTCCTCATGGTAAATTCTGCTGACTTATGTCCTCACGTCCAGTCTTCGAAGCCTATTAAGGTGGAGCCCGCAGAGGCCCGCATTGCTCTCAGTGCGACCAAATCCAATTTCAAAGCGAAGGATGAGCCTTCAGATTCCCACATAGTTCGTTGTTCGTGTCTCAAGCCATCGCGTCCTATTCAACGCGCTATCAGCTCTTGCACAGCGTAAAACGCGAGCCCACGTCTCCCGTAAAGATAAAGACAGATCTGAACCAAGATTCTGAGATGCCAGAAGCTCCTTCTCTGGAGGCAGAAACGCAGCACGACGACGCTACACATCCCAAGCCCGTTATCACTCCCCCCGGCGGATCGCGCTCCGCCCCGATAACCAACACCGACTACACTGTATACAAGACCGGAGAGTTCGAATATGACCCAGAGGTTGTGCTGAAACAGGGTATCAAGATGGTCAACGCGTTAGACGCGAAGTTGGAAGCCATGGAACTGGGCTCTCGTCGTAAGGACGTCTGGAGAAAGAACGTGGAGTCGTGCGTGCTTTTATCCTTTATCCCCTTAGCGGCTGTCTCAGATCTACTCTGCAGCCTACGTAGTCAAGGGGTACCCACGACGCTTATCGCTATATGTGGAGGCAAGGCTACATACACCTTGACTTGATTGCGAAATCTGACGTCTGATCAGGCACGGGAGCTGGAAAATCGTCAATCCTCAACGCCATCCTGGACAATAACATTGTGCCTACCAGTGGCATGAGAGGTGATTCCAAACCTCCTCCCGAATGTTTAGCGCTGATGGTTCTCCCAGCATGCACGGCCGTGGTCACAGAGATCGCATACCACAAGAAGAAGACGATTGATGCCGACGTCTCTTTCCTGGCCGAGTCTGAATGGAAGGTTCGGCCTCAAACCTGTGTCTCTGTAGCCTCTGACCTCCTATGCCCAGGCTGAGCTTAATCTCCTCCTGGACGATTTGGTCGATGAGATGGAACACCGAAAAGAACAACGACCTCGCAAGCGATGCTGGTATTGCATGGTCGAAGGTGCAGGCCTTTCAACCTGTATCGATTCCTGTTTCTCACTGTTGGGGAGGTCCACGCTGTTTATCCCACTTCAACATCGAGCGGCTGATCAAAATGACCCCGGATGAAATCATTGCTAAGGATCCGAAAATTCAACGGGTTCTAGGGGCGACCAAGACTATCTCCGCACCGAACTCAAAGGAGTTTTCTATTGAGATTGCGAAATATGTTGATTCGAAGGATCAGCGGCGGGGCAAAGACAAGGACAAGAAAGACAAGAAGAAAGATCCCAACGCTCCTGCATTTTGGCCGCTGATCAAGCAGGTCAATGTTCGTTGTTCTGCCGCTGCACTGTCCACCGGCGCAGTCCTAGTTGATCTACCGGGTCCGTTCTATCAGTCGTTTGCTGATCCGATTGACACATCTTCACAGGTACTGGGGATGCGAACGCTGCTCGAAGTAGGCCAACCGCTCCCATCACTGGAAAAAAAACTGAGGCATCTACCAGACTCTATTGCGAAAGCCTACATGAAGAAGAGCAACTTCATTTGGATACTCTCTCCCATCCACCGTGCCGTGGACTCGAAGATAGCCAAGGATCTTCTCGGGGATGCATTCCGAACCCAGTTATGAGTGCGTTCGAGCTCTCCATACTTTCCTCGATTCAGACTAACGTATCCTGCCCAGTGGACGGAGGATATGACGATCACACCATCACATTCATTGGTACCTCAATTCTAGATTATGCATCCCGTTCGTTCTGACGGCGTGACAGCAACGAAATGCGATGACATCTCCTGTTCAGAAATCATCAACAACTTACAGTTGGACGGCGATCCAGAGCTTGAGGAGATCGAGGAACGTCTTGAGCGCGCGGCTGGTGGCAGCTCAAAGTGGAAAAAGGCGAAGACTGCTGCAGAGAAGGAGTGCAAGAGTGTGTGTTCTTGCTATTTGAGTTTCTGTCTCTGATGGGTGGAATACAGCTGTCGACAAGGAAGTCAAGCGACTTCGTGCAATCAAGAGTGAATGGCAGGCGCGCTTGGAAGCTTTCAAGGACGGTGTACATTTTGAGCCCAAGCTGACTGCGACCAAGACTCCTGCGACCAAGAAAGAAAACTCCAACAAGCGCAAGAACAGACGCTCTGGCAAGAAAGGATCTCCTAAGCGTCGCAAGGGGAGTGATGACGACGAATCGGATTTTTCCGACGACATCGAATCCGATGACGATTCGAGCCTTGATAGTGACTCAGAGAAGGAAGACTCAGACAAAGATTCAGATGCCGGATCTGGTTCCGATGACGGCTCTGATACTGACTCCGACAAAGATGGATCCGATTCTGACCATGAGGATGAAAACGAGAATGAAATTACCGAAGAGTTCCTTCGAGAGATGATCAAGGAAGCCAACGACACCATCACGAGCACGCGTCAAAAGCTCTCCGAGGCGCGATCCGCCAAGAAGGAGGCGAGTGAGCAATTGGATGCGGCGAAGAAGGTCGCGAAGGATGCTCAGAAGGTTTGTTTTTTCTTGGGATACGGGCGATTATTCGAACGATTGTGCAGGAGAAGAATGCATTCTGTGCTCGGAAGCGCTCAGAGGTAGGTCGAATTGCATATTGGTGCATGATCTGCTGCTAATAAGGGTGCTGCAGTTCTCGTGCGATGTGTTGAAAGAAGACTTCCGGACTGGCTTGAAGGAGCTTGATGGTGCGCATCCATGCCAAACGGCGACGCACTCTAGTCTGAGCGATTTGCAGATGCTGCCGCCGAAGAACGTAACCCAGACACTTTTGACCCGACACAAAATCTCCGAGGTGCGTCCTGTATCTCTGAATGACCACATAAGTTGACCTAGAATTGAAGACTACGGTGCCGTTGATCTGCCCGTGTTTACCTGCTCGAGCCGTGACTACGTGCGTATCACAAGGCAGGTGAAGGGTGATGGCGAGCCGGCCTGCTTCACGAACAAGGAGGACACTGGAATCCCCGCCGTGCAGGCCTGGTGCCACACGCTGACTCGATCGGGTCGTGATCGAGCAGCCAAGTCGTACATCACCCAGCTCTCTCAATTCGCGCGAGACATCCAGCACTATGTCGAGGGCATCACAACTGTGACTGCATCGGATCGCGACTCGCTGCGCGAGCAATGGGAATCGGTCCAGCAACCAGACGACCAGGCCATGTACGACGACGATCCTTTTTCGGCGCTGCTTGGAGGGGGCAGCTTGTACAGGATGCATGCTAGACCCAAGGTAGACCATCATGGCAAGGCCGTGGGCGTTGCCCCGAGGTTGCAAGCAGTACGACGTGCTGCGATGTCACTTTTACTGTCTCGCTGATGATATCTTGCAGGAATTCAGTCAAGTCATCGAAGCGACTGTCACCCAACTTCACGAGCATTTCAAGACTGGTCTCGAGGAGAAGTGCCGTTTGGGTGCCATCAATGTCTGTCGTCCGAGCTGCGTTTACGCCCTGCTGACTGGACTGGTCTCACAGGCTGCTGAGAAAGCAGTGATCACGTCCGACGAGTTTGCTGCGTCGATGCACTGGGCCAGCTACCGAGCGACGCTTCGCCGTCATGGAGAGTACCGACGCGATCTCAATGCCGAGCTCCTCAATCCGTTCACCCGGAATATCGCCCAGACCTGGCAGCAGGTGTTCGAAGCCGACGTATTTGAGACGCTCTTGACGTCCATCAATGCGCGGATCAATGCGCTGGTAAACGAGGTGGAGATATCTGCTGCCGCTGGGCTCAAGGAACGCGCTCGAATCCAGGGCGACAGCTGCATTCAGTCTGCGCGTGTTGCCCTGGATCAGACAGTGGGGACTGTCCGGGACACTCTGACTGCCCAGCAGAAGGACATATCCAGGTGTCTAGCTCCTCATATCCAGGCAGAGCTCAGCGATGGATACGACCTTGCAATGGAGGAACGGGCACTGGCTCTGTGAAACGACAAAAGGTGTGTTTGAATAGTTTGGCATCCTTTCCTCGTCTTATCCTTGTGGCAGGCATCGTTCCACACGTTCGTAGCCGAGAACAAGCACGAAATCTTCGAGGATGGTGCTGACGTCATCATGGACCGGCTAGCGGCAGCCGCTGAGGCCGTCGGAACTGCCCTCCAAGACGCTATGATTAACCTCGCCGAGAAAGTCGAGAACGACTTGGCCGTGTTATGGGAGCACGTCCACGTCGATCCCAAACAGATCACAGCCCGTGCTCAAATCGTCATCGAAATCACAAGTGTTCTCCACCAGCTCTCGTTGTTCAGCGCTGCTGAAGCCGCCCACCACGGCGATTTCTCGAAGGCGTAAATCTAGTCGGCGAAGGTAACGACGATGGCAAACTAAATATTGTCTAACTACCCTATTCCTTTCTATATTCTACTGTACTCCTGTGTCTTGTTCTGTTTGTTATCTGTTTGCTCTACACTTCAATTAGCACTTGCTCCATTCCACAACACTCATGCTTAGACTGCCGCGACTTTGTCGCGCCATTGCAACAGAAGCAACGCAACATAATTCTTCCTCGTCGCTACTCCCCATTGTCATCTCCAAAGAGCCGCGTACTAGCCAGTTTCCTCCACGATCTCAGTCGGCAGGCCCGGAAAGCACTCTTAAATCCAGTCCTCAAGAGCCTCCTCAAGAACTGGTCCGGTCCACACCTCTATCACACGCGTCCGGGTCAGACCCTGCTTCTGCAAGTTCGAACCTCCCTTCGACGCACCTCGACTCCCTCGCGTCATCGTACGGAGGCATCCCGCCCTTCCATACGCACGCGTTCTTCATCGCGCTGGAAAAGACTTTTCCGAGCACAACTGCGCGGAGTCTCATGCGGGCGACAAGGGCCCTGTTGGTCGACCGGACAGGGAGGGTGCGCAGGGAGGGACTGACCGTGAAGGATCTCGACAATGTACGTGTCTTGCGCGTTTTTTTGGGGCAGGTGTACCTCCCTTATTTGACTGCAGCAAGCATATCTATTCCGTGCCGCGCTGTCCGAAATACGCGCGGAAATACAGTCTAGTACGAATAACGACTCTGCGGCGATGCGCACGGCTACCTCCGCGCTGCGCAGGGAGGTGGACCGATTGGATATCAAGATGAAGGAGGATCTGGCCACGTTGAAGCATGAGTGCGCCCGAGTCTTGATCCCTGTCGTCATGAGCTAATAAGCGATGCGTGCAGAATTCAGATGGAACTAGACAGCCGTAAGAATGAAGTAAATGCCGAAAGCAAGGAGCGGGACATTGACATTGAGGTGCGCAGTTCAGCGGTCCAGAGCAGCAGACTAGATGCCAACATTGTGCAGGAACTGCTCAATAAGTCCATCGTAGAAGTCAGCGACATGAGGACGGTGGTCGAAGAAATCAAATGGGATAATATGCGGCGGGCCGTGGGTATGTCGGCATTCAAAGCGCCGTTCTCATGTACTGACATTTCACAAGCCACCTTGTTTGGCTTCCTCGTGGTCATCGTCATCGGTATGGAACTGAGGCCAAAGCCAAAGCCTACGCCCACACCATCATCGGCGTCCAATTCAACCCAACCTCTATCCGCAAGGGACTTGAAACAGCCTCTGCCAGAGGGGCTCGACGAATGGGCAACCTGACCACCGCATACACTAATGGAGAAAGTAATGTATGAAAGACCCTTCCTAGATATCTACACATACTGTATACCAGCAATTTACACCCTGTACATTCAACTCGAAAGAATCCGATCTCAACTAATGTCATCGCCCTACTTGACGTCAAGCTGTGCTAGTTTCGCGGTCAGCGCCTCCTCGGGTGCAGCCGCCCAGTTGGGTCGGTCGGTACTGTGCGCAGAATTCGAAGTCGAGGTGGGTGGTGCAGCTTTCGCTGGTGCAGGTACAGGGGAGGGATCCTCCTCAGCATCATCCTCCCAATCCTCTGCTACGACTTCCTTCTTCTCGTCTCGTTTAGCGTCCCTCCGCTTCGCATTCTTCTTAGCGCTCTTGCTCAGCGGCTTCGCCGTTGCCGTCGTCTGCGCAGCGGTAGGCGGGACCCAGCCGATGATATGACCCTTGGGCAGTGCATTGGCGTCCGCTTGCGCCTGGCGCGTGCCTGCCTCGCGCACATCATCAGCTCCGGGTCCCACGTGCGACAGGTGAGATCGATTATCGCATCACGCACCCCGAAATCGGCGTACGTCTTCCTGCGGAGTAAACCCAGGACGGATTTTGATTTGTTTCCGGACACTGCGGGCGGTTAGACTCGTCAATTAATCAACCTGGGGGACGAGCACGCGGACGCACGTTCCATCGGCGCGTCTCGATTCAGGAATGACGCGGTCAAGCGTTTGCGGGTCGACTGTGATGCCTGCAGCTGTTTTCTGGGGATTCAGTGGTGGCAGGGACATGGTAGCAGAGTGATCAGTGGTATTTAGGATTGTTGTGATCGCGATCCGAGATTTGATCTTTCCCTCTCCCGCCCTCTCTCTTCCTGGGATACTTATCTCAGCTGAGACTCGACTGACCCGACTGAGCAGGATTGTCTTGTCTTGAAACACATCTGCGATGCGGTATGCGGTACTCGTGACTGGCCCTGCGGGTGCTGGGAAAACTACTTTCACGGGCGCCTTCATGAATCACCTATCCGTCTCGCGGCGAACCGCTCATCTCGTGAATCTCGATCCTGCCGCCTCGCCCGGCAGCTTCGAATACGAGCCCGTCATTGATATTAAGGACTTGATCAGTCTGGAGGATGTCATGGGGGAACTGGACTACGGTCCGAACGGCGGGCTCGTCTACTGCTTCGAGTGAGGTGACCGGCACTTCCGCCGTGCGGTGCTCGATTAATGATTCGGTCGCCAGATATCTGCTGCAAAACATGGACTGGCTCGAAGAAGAATTGGGAGGTTTCGAGGATGACTATCTCATCTTTGATTGTCCCGGTTCGTCTGCAGAGCTAGCTTTGCTGTGCGTGAATTGAGAACAGGCGCTAGGTCAAATCGAGTTATACACACACCACCCTTTCCTTCCGACGCTCGTTCAAAATCTGACTCGAATGGGAATACGCACGAGTGCTGTATATCTGATAGAGTCGCAATTTATGGAGGACAAATATAAGTTCTTCAGGTTCGTAATCATTCTACAGCTATATTCTGTTCGAATTGAATGCTGCATAGCGGTGTCTTGTCAGCCATGTCTGCGATGGTCAATCTCGAGATACCCTGGATCAACATCATGTCCAAAATGGATCTGGTCACCTCAAACGCCGAAGATCCTGCTAGCGGAGCTCGAAATGGCCTACGAGGGAGACGAAACATTGCACGGTCAGTCAGCCACGGAGGCGCACCATTGTTTCAGCCTTCTAAATAACCGGATCCGCGCCTCTTTCTGACTCTTTCTGAGTACAGGTACCTGGATCCTGACCCCCTTTTGCTCGTGTCGGCTCGAGGGCAAGAAGGCGACCTGGCGAATCCACGCTTTCATGCGTTAAACCAAGCCATCGTACAGCTTGTGAGTGTGGCGCTATGAGTGCTGTGCGGCCTGCTGATATACAATGTATGTTAGATAGAGGACCACCCCCTTGTGTCATTTTTACCTCTCGATCTGTCGTCTCCAGATTCGCTCGAGACTGTTATTAGCCACATTGATTACACGATGCAATATGGCGAAGACGAAGAACCCAAGGAGGTGTGTATGCTCAAGCTCGTTAGTCAACCCGCCCTCTCAACGCATTCTCAGCCGCACGATCTAGACGACGGAGATTTCCAGGACTTGGAGTAGATACAAAAAAGCATGGAGCCACTGGCTCCAATGTCCGTAATGTCCCTCGCTATCGCACTGCCACACCGAAAGCACAAATGACGCATGTTGATTGATCCTTTGTTCGCATAAAACCTTGGCAGCCTCTGCTTTCTCCACAACCCCCATGTCCTACTATCCCGCCACCCAACCGTCGTACGTACAGCAGCCTGTTATCTATGCCAACAGCGGGCATGGGCACGGGCACGGGCACCACCACCGCAGCCATCACGGTCACGGCCGGGACTACTCCGTCGGGTACCCTGCCACCACTAGTGCGTACGGGGGTCAGAACGTCGTCTATGTCCCTGGGAACGCTGGCACGCACCGCTCGCATCGCACCACTGTGATACCCGCTACGGTGGTTGTATGTCTTCTCATTGCTATCACGCGTTGAGGTCGTGCCTGACCTCACATGCAGACTGCTCCCAGCAGCCATGGGCATGGCCACAGGAGGCACCATCACCACCACGACACTGGAAGACACCACCACCGGCGTCGGCATCACGAAACGTACGAGACGGGCTACAGGCCAACTATCGGCGACCGGATCCGTGCGTTCTTCGGGTTCGGACCCAAACATTATCGGCACAAGTCGAGCAACAGCTCGTGGGGTTTCTTCGGCCGTTCGCCTCGACGCACGTATACCGACGCACGGACGGGGGTGGAGGTCGATCGCAAAGGCCGTCGCATCTATCGCGTTTGAGCGAGAGGACCCACGGTGCGACGGAAACCATCTGGATGGACTCAAACGCGCTGGTCTTGCTGCGACGTCAGTTACGATATTCATGCCTGCTATATTGCTACTTGTTCTCTGTATTGATATCGAATGTTCCTGGGACGTTGCTAATGTACACTAGCTCTGTTACTGCACAATCTCATCCGCGCTCTGATCGCTAGCTTCCACTGATTGTTGGATTCCGTTTGCTCAACGATTTACGCCCTCGGAGGCACATTCCTTCCCGCTTCGACAGTGGGCCGTGCCAAGGTACGCTCCAGCCAGTCCTGCAATCGACTTGAGTGTGCTTCACAAAAGATGCATAGTTGAGCAGATGATACCTTGACCCTGGGGAACTCGTCCAGCTCCTCGATCGCTGCAAACTTGTGGCCCGCAACCCTGGTGAGCATTAGCGTCGATTGGATATGATGTGGAAAGCGATTGTACCAGGGAGCAGCGTTCATGTCAGCGATGGAGTACTGGCCCCGTCCCGGGCCGGCGAGCCAGTCACGGTTCTGGAGACGGATTTCGAGCACACCGTAAAGCCGTTTCGTCTCGTCGGTGTACCGTTTCTTGGCGTATGGGATATCCTCTGGGGCGGCCCGGTGGAAGTGGGCAGCTGCCAGCCGATCAGTCCATCGATTTCTTGTGCGCGGAGCCCGAGATGCGTACCTTGCCCCTGCATAGGACCAATCCCGCCGTGCACAAAGAACATCCATTGTAGCATCTCGCTGTAGTTCTTTGCGTCGCTCTTGGCGTCGAAGGAGAACTTGTGGTCCTTGTCGTAGTGCTCGGCGAGATAGAGGAGGATCGCAGCCGTTTCAAACACAGGGAAGTTGTCTCGAGTACGGTCGACGAGAACCGGAATACGTCCTGCCCGTTTCTGAATTAGGATCATACAATCGTTAAACTTCAGATCACTCGCCGTTGGGGTTGAGTTCGATGAACCAAGGCTCTTTCTGAACGTTCTTCATGATATCGATCTTTACGAAGCTGAGGATAGGTCGGTATTCAGAATGCTTGACAATGTGCAGTGCGCGCACTCATAGTCCAATCCGGGATACGCGACCTTGAGCTCTTCGAGAAAGATTGTCACTTTGTGGCCCTGGAAGTACACATCGTCAACGCCGTAGATCAAGCCGCGAGGGAAACGACTAGTACGTTGGGCGTGCCAGCTGTGTACAAGATGAAGGGCTTGGAAGACATGATGATGATAGTTTGAGATGTCAGCGCTAGTACTTACTCTATTAAAGGTGAGTCTCAGGCGCTTACACGTTCAGGAAATGACGCGTGCTTAATCAGCTCATGACCAAAGTTATTACCAAGCGTGTACCAAGCCCGCTCTTCTTCGGGCGGCGTCGGCAAATTGCTGGAAGGGCTCACAAAGAAAGCTGTTATATTGAGCTCAACTAGTGGGAGTGAAGGATTCGGGGGCCTGGTCTCCTGGCGTGAACTGATACTGCGCTCCCACGTTCCCACGGAATCTGTTTCGCATGTCCATCTAAAAAATAGGTCTCAAAAAGGGGGCTGATGAACCAAAAGGCAGCCTGCGCACCATGCCGCGTTTGCACTCAAACGTCGCTTTTCGAAGCATTTTGCACTCGTCTGGTAGTTCATCTGTGTGGTTGCGAAGGCAATCAGATGGCTTGTTCCCGTCCTTGACCACGCAGTCCGAGCGCATGACACAGTCCCTCATAGCCGCCAAAAGCCCTTTACATGACGACGACATGAAAGTTCGCGGTCAGAGTGTTCGTGCGAATTTGATGGACATGAGATTATCTTATCTGATGTGTCACCCGACACGGCCCGTCCAGTGCTCACAAATCATCGAGCTTGAACGCTCTCCGAGTGGCCCTCGACATGCCTCCTTCCTTACGCCCGCTAATCTCAAAAATACCAACAATTGCACGTGTGCCGAACAGATCCGTGCTCTCTGTTGCCGGCTCTCAAGCCGCGGAATACCTGAACGGGGTCGTGTCAACACTAGTCAAGCCGCCTCCGCTTCCACTCTACTGCGCGTTCCTCCATCCACAAGGACGTATCACACACGATGTCTTCATATACACTCACACCGGTGCGGACGGAAAACAGGGCTACCTCATCGATTTCGACAATCGTGAATCCGAGGCCCCACCTCTGCTGCCGACACTGAGGCGGCATGTCCTGCGCTCGCGGGTCAAACTTAGAGATGTGTCTGAAGAGTATGATGTATGGGGCGCATGGGGCTCTGAGACTGATTCCGTTCACGCCGAGAGGCAGTGGAGGTGGTCTGAGCAAAGCGGAGTGGCTGAACCGCAATGGAGTACTTCGGAGGCGTGGCCCTGGGGCACCAAGGACGGAGAAGTGACAGACGCACGGGCGCCTGGGATGGGAAGGAGGTTATTGGTTAGAAAGGGAGATACCCGTGCGCCTTCTTTGTTATTCTTGCTGGCCTCGCTTGTTAACAGCATATCCAGCCGCGGAACAATCCTCTCATGAGCTCGGATCTTCCGACGCTTATACCTTGCATCGCATTCTACATGGTGTTCCGGAAGGCGTTGACGACATGCCTCCGATGCAGTCGTTTCCCATGGACTCGAACCTGGATTTCATGGGTGGAGGTCTGTACACTCCCTGCATGCGACGACTGGCATTGACATTTGCTTCAGTGGACTTCCGGAAGGGATGCTACGTTGGCCAAGAATTGACCGTCCGAACATACCACAAGGGCGTTATACGAAAGCGCATCATGCCAGTGTCTATTCACCCCGCCAATGACCCGTGTGTATTGCACCCGTCCGATTATCCCATGGTCTAACGCATCCACAGCCCCCACGACCTCGTAGTCCCTAATCCCAGTGCGCCTTCGCTTTCCCCGGGTCTGGAGATACGGGCTGCAGTAACTCAAACCGACGATTCCGAACGCAAACCGCGCGCGCGCGGCCACAGCAGGCTCCTCAGTTCCACACATGGAGTCGGGTTGGCGCTCATGCGGCTGGAGCAGGTCGAGAAGGCAGAAAATGGTGATTTGGGATTCCAGATCGAAACCGAGATTGACGGAAAGAATGAGATCTTGGGAGTGAGTCCCTGGAGGCCCGAGTGGTGGCCGACGCCGCCGTAGTGTTATGGCGTAGAGCATTACTGTGCCCTCTCGACTAGAACCGAAGCAAAAACATACTCTCCGTCGTGGCTGATTGACACGTGGATCCTGCCAACCACAGAGGTATCCTGAGAACCTTCAGGGCGGAAAAGTAGTCGTGGTTTGTGCCCGTTCTTCATACTGGTGTAGGTAAAGTCTTTCCACGAAGCACGAAAGTGGGGATAGAGTGCCTTATATGCAGCTTCCTTCACGGCCCATCTGTGTGCGGTAAGCTAGTTGTTCGAATTGCCAGGCCGGGGCCGTACCGAACGGCAATGAAAGTGGGATCTGCATCTTTGTATTCAGCGAACTCGTCGCGGCTCAGGATACGAGACGGCAGCCGCTTTGGATACGTCTTCAAGAGGGATGTGATCCGAGGAACGTGAAGCACATCTACGCCAATTCCCAATATGCCCATGATCGTGGTTGAGTTTTGGCAACGAGTGGAAGCGCGCAGTCACTGTCAGTCAGACTGACGCGCCGTGTGACAGACGCGACTTTTCCTGGGCCCATGACCATCAAATTCTCAGCCGCTTACATCTCGGCATCGACCAACCGCTTCCCACTCGCGGCCGCGCATCTCCCCAGCAGATCACTCGTTGCTTTCGGATCGGGCGCGCTCGTCGCGCTGTGGGATGTTGCGCAGGATCGGGGTGTCGCGCGCACTCTGGCTGGGCACGAAGGAGCGGTCACCTGTGTCTGCTTTCTCGAAAACGACGAGATCCTCGTTTCTGCCGATGATAAGGGCCGAGTGAGACTATGGAGAGAGGTTGATTCGGAGGCACGCGTCTCGCGCTGCGCTGTTTTGTCTCCCTTGTCTGATGTAGGACTCATCTAGTGGACATCGATCGTGCAAGTGGATGCTCACAAGCACGCAATATCGACGCTCTGTCTTAGAGAGAGAACTCTCGTAACGGGTTCGTCAGATGGAAGTGTGAAGATCTGGGAGTTGAGCGCCGCAGGCATGCAGCTTTGTGCGAGATCAGAGTGACGTGAACTAAAAGCGTGCAGATGAGGTGACGCCAGTCCAGACCGTCGATATGGGCGGAAGATATCCGCTTGCCGTCGCACTGGGCTCTTTGCCGCAATCTCAAGGTGCTGCCATTTATACAAGCCCTCGAACCCTGACCAATTCTAGTCTTGAGCGGAGATCTTGGCGGTAGGTTGCACTGACCGAAACATCCACATCTTTACTAGATCCGGCGACTCGGTGGGCATCTCCGAGAATATTCGTTTTCTTCCAATTTGATCTGATGATCTAGTTCGTGCGATCGACTGTGTTGTCTGGCCACGAGGACTGGGTCAAGAGCTTAGCATTCCGAGAGCGTTCCTCTCCGGATGAGCCCCTCGTACTTGCGTCCGGATCGCAGGATGCTACAATTCGGCTGTGGAACATCGAACACTTGGGAACCCACGCCCTCGTCGAGGCAAAAGCACAAGCACCTGCTATGAGCTCGAACGATCTGCTTCTAGATGCGTTCGAAGCCTCTCTCGGAGATCTCCAAGATGGAGAGGAAGGCGGCCGTCAAATATCGCTGAAGCGACACATTCTCACTGTCCAGGCCGAGCGGTAGGTAAGCCCAGGCCTGTGGAGAGACGTTGCAATGATACCAGGACAAGCTACTCTATCACATTCGACGCATTATTGATCGGACACGAAGCCGGGGTAACGTCCCTGCGATGGCAACCCACATCCAATCCAACGCTCCTCTCGACGTCGACCGACTCCTCTCTCATCATCTGGTCCCCGACCTCGGTTCGATCAGGTCAGGACAGGAGTCGACAGCGATATGGATGACCCAGCAGCGGTTTGGCGATGTCGGGGGCCAGCGCCTGGGTGGGTTCGTTGGCGGACTGTGGGCCGACTCGGGAAACGAGGTCTTGGCCTGGGGCTGGTCTGGCGGATGGAGGCGATGGAAAACGACTGAAAAGGATGTCTGGACGGAGCTTGTGGCGATCACGGGACACGCAGGTCCCGTCAAAAGTGTGGCGTGGAGTCCCGATGGCCGCTATCTTGTGTCTACGGGGTGAGTGCTCGCTCTCATTGGCGTTTTTTACTTATTGTATTTGCAGGTCGGATCAAACGACGAGAATCCACGCCCAGTGTCTGGTACCACGGTCTGGCACGAGTTGGCCCGGCCGCAGGTCCATGGGTATGATATGCTGGGTGCTGTATTCCTCGATCCTTTGAAATTTGCGAGTATCGCCGACGAGAAAGTGGTTCGTGTGTTTGAAGCGCCCAGCGGGTTCGTCCAACTGGCACAAGAACTCGGCGTGGCGAATTTCTCTGAGGAGCAGGTGAGTGGCGTCGCGCCTATCTGTTGTCCTTGGAGCTGAAACGGGCTGCGAAAGAGGAATCGACCGTCAGCGGCCAGTGTGCCACCGCTGGGATTGTCGAACAAAGCCACGAGCGAAGGTACGAGCGATTTCGTACTCCAGCCAGCGTCAGCTTCATTCATGAGTTGAATTACACAGCTGCGTCCTCGGCGCCCATCGCAAACCGAGTGCCCTTTGAAGGTGAACTGGCAGCGACAACACTCTGGCCCGAGATCGAAAAAATCTTCGGCCACGGCTACGAGGTTCGTCGTCCTTCCTATGAGAGCCCAGTTTGCTTTATCTTCCCGCACAGTCGATCTGCCTGGCGGCCTCGACGTCCCGCCAGATCATCGCCACAGCCTGCAAAGCCTCGACAGCAGAGCACGCGGCGATCCGCCTGTACGACACAGCCACCTGGCAGCTCGTCGGGCAGCCACTGAGCGGCCACACGCTGAGTGTGACGCGCGTCGCATTCAGCCCAGACGACAGCCTTGTGGTCAGCGTCTCGCGGGACCGCACCTGGCGCATGTACGAGAAGCAGGCGGACGGAGGCTATGCGCCCGTCGCCGCCGAGAAGCCACACGCCCGGATCATCTGGGACTGCGCCTGGGCTGCCGAGGGCGATGTGTTTGCGACTGCATCGCGAGACAAGACGGTTCGCGCGTTTGCTGGCTTCGACGAGGAGGAACCCCGTGCTGATGGTGCATCCACTTGCAGGTCAAGATCTGGCACCGACATTCGGACAAGTGGTCAGCTGCGCAGGTCATCCAGCTGCCAGACGCAGCCACGGCCGTTGACTTTGCACCGCTGGCTGCGGATGGCAGCCGCGTTCTGGCCATCGGACTCGAATCTGGAGCAGTCATGCTGTGCACCAACGGCAAGCTGGCGTCTGGATGGAGTGTCCGGGATTCATTCCGGTGCGTCGTTTGTTTGCTGCAGATTGCGGCTGGATTGTTCGTCTCATGGAAGCATCAGATGGCACAATGGACCGGTGACACGGCTGAGCTGGCGGCCAGGCAATCGTGAATTGGCAAGCTGCAGTGAAGAAGGTACATTGAGAGTAGTTAGCGTTGAAATGTAGTTAATACAGTGGCGGCGAGTAGTAACGAGACAATTTGGACAGGTGCAGTTATAAAGGGTATCGGACATGAAGGAAGGAAATGCGTCGTAGAGATATATAGTGGGTCAGAGCAGTCGATAGGGATACAAAACAGCGTCGTCAGACAATATCGCGCAGAGACATCGGAACTTCAGGCTGTAACAAAAAAAATCAGCAACTTGTAAAATCGACAAAAGGAAAACCCAGCGCACGCATTTGATTCTGTAGAAACCATCATCAGTGACAGGCCAACACAGAAAAGACGGAAAGCGCACTTGTAAAAACACTCTATGGACCGTAACATTTCGACATCGCCGCCCGTCGCAGTCACAAAGTTGACAATCACCCCAGCACGAGAGTAAGTCGATGCTATCGCCGGGGCGACACGGTGCGCATATTCTTCAACGGCTTTCGGCAGATCTGCGAAACAATCAGCACTCGCGTTCGGTGCGACTCCTCGCCGAACACAACAGACCATAAATGATGAGCGGCACATGGGCCACTTCAGGCGCCTTCACCGGCACGTCATATGCCACCAGAACCTTGGCCGCCGGCTGGCGCATGATCATCGACGTCGAGCTTCGGAATTTGTTCAGCGCAGCCATCTTCGTGCCCGGATTCATGTCTCCGTGCAGCGGGATCGCCTCCAGGCCACGGCTGGCCAGCTTGTACACGACAGCATCGAGCGCAGTCATCCCTCCGACATGCACCACCGCATGGGTCACCTCAACATCGTCAAACAAGTCCGCGAGCGCATCCAACTTCCATTCGCGGGCCTGCACACTCTCCGCGGTCGACGCGGCACCGCGCCCGAGCCGATGATCCCCAGACCACCCGCAGGAGCGGCAGAGAGCGGATCAGCCCGCCCGCCGCCAGCGGTGAAGGCAAGATACAAATAGAACTGCCGCAGACCACGGGAACTCTGCGTGGTATCGGCATGCGTCACATTCCCGTCACGGCGGACCAAGACGCGCACGGGCTCGCGAAGCTGGATCGTCGTCGCGAGATTGAGCACGTCCTGGGGCACTGTGTTCGAGAACAGCGCAGTCTGGCGCTCGATGGGTGCATTGGCGTCAGGCGCAGGCGAGGGCGCTAACGAGAACCGGCGGCCCTGATTCGGCGTGTCGAACGGAGATGTGAATGTCGGTGGAGTAGACCCAACGGGAGTCGCACTCGGGTTGGGCGTCCCGGGGCCCAGAGGACGCGAACGCGGGGGAGGCAACAGTTTCACAATGTTGAACACAAACTCATGCAGATTGCGCGCAATCAGCTGATCAACTTCATCCAGCACCAGGAACCGAACCTCGGACGCAACGAGACCACCGGTGGCAGTGAACAGGGCGTGCAGCTTCTGGGGTGTGCCACAAATAATATGCGGCATGTTCTGTTGCAGAAGACGCAGCTCCTGACTGATATCACTCGTAGTGGAACCCACTCCAAGCGCAGACCGCACCCCAATCGGCCCTCCCAGGTCTCGGATCATTCGTTGAGCTTGCGTCGCCTGGTCCACAGTGGTCGACACCATAATCACGGTCGGCCCCCGGTTCTGGGTTCGGACCGAAAGATGCGTCACTGCAATCTGGATGGCGGGAATCACATATGCAGCAATGCGCTCCTGAGTCGGTGGAGCTTGGGCGATAATGTCCGCACCCCGGAGCAAGAATGGCAGCGCACGCTGCTGAATCTTGTTTGGCGGTCCGACCCTGCCAGAATGAATGGGATGGATGAATACAAACGATCGCACACGCACCCAAACTTGCTCAGCGACCGCAACAACTCAGGTGCGAGGGCGAGCTGCTCCCATTTGGATATCATCGGACTATTGTCGCGCGAGCCACCGTTCCAACTGTCGTTCTGCAAGTCTAGAATCTGTAAAAGGATTAAGTAGTTGATCCATGATGCCCTAGACGTTCAAGCACGTACCCCGGCTGAGTCGCGTCGGGCCAGGCTGGACACCGAGCGACGCTTATCACGCAGCATGTTGTCCTGTCGAGTCGCATCTCCCGGACGCATTGGAAGGTCGAGAGTACCGGCAGACCAGGTCCGCATGGGCGGCGCCGTCGGTGCTCTGGCTGTCGGCCGCAAATCGGGACGGTTCGGAAGACCGTGACCGAGCAGGGCGGGATTAGTCACGCCACTGGGGGGCATGAGCTGGTTCGGCGCCAGATCCCCTTGCTGAGTACTGGAACCGAGCATTCCGTTGTTGGCCAACGGCGAGATCGACGCGTGGATCTGATGCGACGCCGCAGTCAGTTGGCCAACGGATGCAGTGAGCATGTCGAGGCGCTGAGACACTGACACCATATCGTCCCCTGGCGTTGCTTGATTCGGCGCAATATTTCCTATCGAAGGACGATGCCCGTTGAGCGGAGGCGGCGAGAAACTGGCGCCGTTGCCATTTACGGCAAAGGGGTCCTTGAATTCAGGTTTGAACTCGGACTGGGCACCGAGACCAAGGGAACGTTCAACAAGGATAATGACCTTTCGCTGCATCTCCCCAATCTCGTTCTGGAGCTCGCGGGTGGAGGACTCGGTGCGCGACAAGCGATCGAGGATGCCTTGGATCAGCGGCGAAGCCTTCAATTGGGCTTCGAAAGCTTGCTGTGCGGAGTCCATGGGAGGGGGGAAATGACTTCCGGAGTCCAATGAGGAGACCGGGGAGGACGACGTATGTCCGCCAAACGCATTGCGAGAGGCCCCATTGTTCACAGCCACCGGAGGGGTTGGCTCGAAGGGAAAGTACGATGGAGCAAGACTTCCTTCGAAGAGCCCTGGAGTATCTTGGCTGTCGTCATGCTCGGCAAGAGGATCCAATCCGCCCAACATGCTCCCTTCTCTCGTTCGACGAGATTCGAGCTTGTTGCCACCGTCAACGCTGCGCGCTGGAGGTGACCATCGGTGGTTCTCTCCATTGACTTGTCTGACGTGATTGATATCGGGATCCCCACTCAGCTGAGGCGGACTGGGTGAGGATCTCACCGACCGAAACTCTGAGGGCGATATGGACAGGGAGGAGAGGGAGCTGCGATCCTGCTCGTGAAGGGGGCGACGGCTGAGACTGGACATGAGTTCGTCTTCGTGCGAGCGGATACCTCCTGGAAAAAAGGGCGTAGACGCAGGGTTCAGTGCAACGGCGCTCCTTGCCATCATGGCAACTCGAACAACTGAATGACAAAGCCTGGTTCAGCTGCGGCGTGGGTCCTTCGAGAGATGATCAGTCAAGGCGCGCGTGAAGAGGAAACTCGCTGACAGTGGTGGGTTGAAATTAAACAGAGAAAGGCGAGTGTAATTAGCTACGGGCAATGTCCATGCAGCGCTGGCTACAGGTCAAGGCCGGATTGTGGGAGCTTCCGATGTCACACCGTGACAGGCAGCGATGATCAAACGTGATCAGGCGAATGAGTCCGTGCATGCTTTCATCCGCCCACCACCATTACCGCATTGTGCTCCGTGAGCTACGCGCCTCGGTACGCGCTTCTGTCCGCGTCTCGAGCTCTATGGCCAATAATTGTGCAGGCCATCGTCCCCGGAAAACTCAATCCGTCACTCGCCAACAGTTTTCGTTCACTTGTGGAAGCTCACCGCGAATCTGGCAACTATGAATCAATCGTGACTGCAGTTGACTTTATGAAGGCGCAGAGGCTGTACAAGGTGAACTCAGTGCACTTTCTGCGCCATGTACCTGACGCGTCCTGCGAAAGGTCCTTCTCGAAAAGTATAATCCCACTGGGAACTATACCGCCCACGAACGCATTGAGTTAGTTACTTTTTGGAAACATTTGATCGTTTCTCAATGCTTCAACAGGGCTACCACCCGGCGTGTAGGTTTGCAACTGCCGAAGACTTACGACCCATCCCAAGCTTGAACGTATGACGGCTTACGCAGCGAATTTGGACACGGTCACGTTGCCGCGCGCCATTGCACCCGCTGATGCGCCTCCGGACTCGAGAAACGGCTCGAGATACGTCGTAGACACAAGCCATTTTCTTACTTACATAAGCTGAAACGAGGCATGATAAGTATGTGGGCGTCAGTAGGCCACAGTGTGACCCACGGGACAAAGAGCCTTCAAGGGGCCCTTTGAGTTGACAGCTTTCCGAACCAGTGGAGACGCGATGGGACGCCTCAAGGCTGACTCGTGGTGACGGAGAATGCCGAATGCCTCGCGTAACCGTCCCAAAAGGTAACTTGTTTTGTCTCGGTCACATGATCCCTCAAAGTTCCCTTTCATCCTGGTTCCGTTGAACCGATCGTGATCAGACCACGAGTCTTCGCTTGAAAGATTCGACATAATTTGCCCAAACAATTTACCGCTGGGAATGCCATGTACTTAAAGCTCCAAGCAAAGCGCGAGGTTCGTCGTCCGTTCACCTTTTTGTTCTAGTCGCTTTTCTGCACTTTCCTGTATTTGGCACGATCACCATGAGTTCTCACGGTGAGTGCTGCTTTATCTTGCTTTCGCTGTGCTTATTTGCTTTGTAGACATCACCAACGACGACGTCCCTCGCGCTCTGGGCAAGCCTGACCCGGGATTGCATGACACAATACCGCGGCCTCTATACACGTCTCCGACACGCTCTTCCAGCACCCTACCGCGTTTAGCTCGTTCTGTTCGCGGGGCGGAGCGAGAAAGGATTCGGGATAACGACTCTCCCTCGCTCTTTTCCCCATACTATCGGTCCCCGATCTCCGAGTCTTCCAGTCGTCCTGGGTCCCCGATCTCGCCGTCCAAGTCGAAGCGCGTTCCCCGTCCCCCCAACGCCTTCATTCTCTTTCGCTCAGATCTTGTCAGGAATGGAGGGATTCCGGACACGGTGGAGCGCCGGCAGCAGACGCTGAGTCGTGTGGCGGGCGAATGCTGGAATCTGTTAGATCCCATGAAGAAGCGTGAATGGCAGGAGAAGGCCGCCAAATTGGCCTCCGATCACATGCGCGATCATCCCGACTACCACTTCAAGCCGGCTCCTCGGGGCAAGGGCAAGTCGAAGCCCAAGTTGCCGGGCAACAACAGCGCTGACTTTGTGCGCTCGCTCCGGGAGACTTATCTTGATATCCACGGACCTTCGATCTGCTCCTCGCGGCGCAAGGGCAAGGAGGGCGAAGAGATGGGTCAGCCATCGCCGGGTGCCGAGTTGGTGGATCCTTTGCACGTTCCTTTGTCCTCCCACCTTCCGGTCTACGACGTGGCAATGGCCCCCTTCGATGCTCCACAGACTAGCTCGTACAATTGGACCCCTTACTCGGACGGAGGCTCGGTGCCGCCCTCGCTTTGCCCAGCCGAATCTATGTCGAACAACCCGCCATTGCCGCCGTTCTTCCCTCAGCATTCGTTCCCTCATTTCTCTGCTCCCCGCCGCCCGTCCACCTCGATGGGATTTGTCCGGAGTGCTGATCAGAGCAGGGCAGAGGCCGGATTCGACGTAGAGCGGCCAGCGTCGGCAGCGTCTGACACCGACTTGTCAAGCCGGGTTCGGGGACTCGATCTGGTGCGTTCTCTGTCTCCTATCCATGCGCAACGGATCCTCACGCGCTTGTAGTCTACTCCTGCCATCGATGGCATCCCTTCAAGTCATTTCCACTACTCGCCGGAGCACACTTTTGCTGTGCGCTCGCCGTTTCCCTTTTCGCATCTCAACCCCCAGGCCACATCCCACTTCTCCGATGTCATGGACCATGTCAGCCACACCAACTACCCGGAGACATCATTCATGCATGACTATCAATATTCCGCTGAGCTGGCGCCGCCCTTCGCCTTTGACAACTGGACCTTCGACAACGCTGGCCATCCGATGGTAGAATCGAGCCAGTGACGATCTCACGACGAAAGCCTTACGATTTATTCCAATCTTTTTTATCGTACGGCACCTCTGTATAATATAACATTTTTGTATTCCTCTAGAGTTGTACTTGATTGTCTTCACGCGTAGTATCGGCTGGTTTCGAGTATGCGTCTTTCAATAAACGATCGTTTCAGACACTTGTAATGTTCGCCACTAGTTGCTCCAGCTTCTCGTCCAACACCCCAGCGGCAGCTTTGAGTTCCTCAGATGAGTCCAACGCAATCAAGGATGAGGGAAGATGGTACAGGATGTCCGTCCCGTTCCCCTGCTGGAGAACTAGAAGTCGATATGGCACGTTGAGCGCCGCACGCATATCGTGCTTCACCATAGTATGCGCAATTAGCGGATTTCCCAGCACATAGACCACAGCGCGAGGCGACGGTGTATCCGAGAACAGCTGGAGCCAATTCCCATGGTTGAACTCGATGAAATGCCTGTCAAGACATGAGGATCCGAATGGCCTGTGAGATGCACACCCCACATAAAATCACTCGGTCCCTTCGAGGTCTCCACTCGATTTTGGAAATCTTCCAACGAAGTCGCTCCAATCAGGCCGGCAGCCGCACGCTTTTCCCCGAGCGAGGCTTGTAGCGATGCTGTGACCTGCTCAAATGGCAGTTCAGTGCAAACGTGGACGAGTTGGAACGTATGAGTGGTGACGGTTTTCTTCATGGTGACGCGTACGGCTCGAAGATGCTTTGACAGTGTGTCTTTCGAGTTACCGTAGGGGACGGAGTTCCTGGTTGGAGTCCATCACTCATCTGTATAAATATAGTGTAGATGATGATTCCCATGCAGAAATACAGTGATCGGGCTGTTATTGCTTACATCCAGGCTTGGAGCTCGAAGTTTGATTATAGTAGCAGCCGGTGATAGTCAAGGTCAAAGCGGTAAGTGGCCCCGTGTTTGATTTGGATCAATGATCGATCACTGTGAAAATCATCTCACCGCCGACCATTTCAGCTCAATGGGCAAACGAAAGGAGGTCACGGCTGACGACCTGTTGCGCCAACAAGAGGGCTCTCAAAAGCGTTCCAAACATGCTCTCTCCTCGTCTATCCAGAGAATCACTCTCTCGGATGAGGAAAACGCCTCGGAGCAGTCGAACAGTTCGGAGGGAGATGAAGCCGCTATAGTCGAAGAGGAAGAACTTGATTCTGAAGATGAAGGCCAAGAAACTCAAGGAGAAGAAGACACAGATGTCACGCCACTAGATCGTCCACTCTCTTCCTCGAATGCCGCGTCTACTTCACGTCTCGTATTTACACCCCGCCTTGCATCCAGCGTGGAACCATCTCCACGTCCACCTCCTCCTCCTTCATTCTCCTCCCTCGGCATCTCGAAACCTTTGCAATCCGCTCTCTCTTCCATGTCCATTCGTGCTCCGACAGAAGTCCAAGCCGCATGCATACCTCCGCTGCTCGCAGGCCAGTAAATCGGCGCGGTCCTAACCCTGTCAAACCCTGAAGTTTATCACAGGACGCGACTGTGTCGGAAATGCCAGAACGGGCTCAGGAAAAACGATGGCATTCGCACTTCCGATTATGCAGAAGCTTTCTGTCGATCCGTTCGGGATATTTGCGCTCGTCCTTACGCCCACAAGGTTCGCATCTTCCGTTAAAGTTTCCTCTGGCCTTTGAAACGTGACAGGGAGCTGGCTTTTCAGATAGCCGAGCAATTTGCGGTGGTGGGTGGAGTCCTTGGCGTACGGACCGCTGTCGTTGTTGGGGGCATGGATATGATGACGCAGGCGATCGAATTGGGAAACAGACCTCACGTTGTTGTGGGAACTCCCGGACGGCTTGTCGACCATTTGAGGAGCAGTAACGGGGAATGGGATCTCTCAAGAGTCAAGTTCTTGGTAAAATCATCTCTCGATTCCATTGAGGATACAGTACTGAGTGGTGTAGGTGCTCGATGAAGCAGATCGGCTGCTCAGCCCGACGTTTGCTGAAGAGCTGGCATTCATATTCAGCCGCCTTCCACAAGGTCGACAGACTTGTCTTTTCACCGCAACGTTGACACCGGCGATCGAAAATCTGATAAAAGCTCCCCCGCGACCGGGAAAGGAGCCTCCGTTTGTGCATAGGATGTCCCAGCGGCAAGTGTGCTCAGCCGTTTATTGCGCGAGGCTGACGCTCAAAGCAGCATTGAGACTGTGGATACCTTGGAGCAACACTACATTCTTGTGCCGTCCCATGTTCGAGAAATGTACCTCTTCCATCTTCTCTGTAACCCTCCTGAATCAACAGTACACTTACGACGGAACGCACCGGCTCCTGACAATCGCAAGAACAAGAGGAAGAAGCCGACGGAAGAAAATGTAGATCCTGTACAGCCACCTCCGACGATCATATTCTGTGCTCGAGCCAAGAGCGCTGCATACCTGACCCATTTACTTCAAAATCTATCCATCCGGTGTGCCGCACTGCACTCTCGACTGACTCAGCGAGAAAGATTGACGTCTCTGGGCCTCTTCCGGGCCTTCGTTGTTCCCGTTTTGATCTGCACGGATGTTGGGGCCCGAGGACTTGACATCGAGGACGTTGCGATCGTAGTCAACTGGGATCTGCCGAATGAACCGGAAGAATACACTCATCGAGTCGGCAGAACGGCTCGGGCAGGCAAGGGGGGTGTCGCCATCAGCTTCGTGACCGAAAAAGACGAGGAGCGGATCCTGAAGATCGAAGATCGCATCAGTAAGCCTCCGTCCCGGCGCAGTATGTTGATCTCACGTTCGTATAGAAACCCGGCTTCAGGAGATGATCCTTCCGGAAGCCAAGGTCCTCGAGAAAATGAACGCAGTCTCGACCGCTAAACGTCTCTCCAATATGGTCAAGATCTTTCCCAAAACTCTATTCTGTTGCGCTGATTGTTCACATATGTAGGAACTGCATGACTCTAAGTTCGGAGAAAGAGAGGAGATCCATAAGAAGAAGAGAATTTCGGCAATTGTTACTTAGACAGTTGTCAATCTATGATTGCCGACCCGCGGCACGCTTAGCTTATATACCCGTGATTTCTTTGGAGCCAACGCGCCCCGCTGCCACCACCCGTGCCTTACCTCTTTCCTCCGTCAAACGTTCAAGGATGGAGTATGATTGGGAGAATGCCGCCAGTCAATACTCGGACTTTGACTTCTCCAAATTCGACCTCCCAACTCCGCCTGTGTGTGACAAGCAAGCATTCTGCGTATATGCACCCTGCTCACAACATTGACAGCGTTCTCAAGACGGCACTCCGCTTATGGACTCCACGGCGGGTGAAGTTGGCAGCACGCCGCTTGATGATCCCGAATCCCTGTCCATTTCCACTACCTTCTTCCCTGATTCCGACCTTCGACCTCACCGACCAGATGTCATTCTCTTAACGACCGACTCCGTTCATTTCTACTTGCATTCAGATGTCCTGCAAGCGTTCTCCTCCAACCAATTCCGTTCTCTACTTGGAACTCCCACCGATGCCTCCAAGCCACCTGCTGTGGATGTGCCAGAAACTGCGCCTGTCCTGAATGTTATTCTACATGCGATCTACGGTCTGTCGTGTGTCCATTATGCGCCCTCGTTCGATATTCTCGCCGATGCAATGAATAAGATGCCGCTTTATGGACTTGAACCTCGCTCGATGGTGCGTCCTCCGACTCCACCCCTTCCAGGCACGGCTCACGAATATGTGAAGGTTTTGCCTTCTACTTCCCTCTTTTCCCAACTACTGTCTCACGCACCACTCGTTCCACTGGAACTCTACGCTCTTGCCGCTCACTTTGATATCTTCGATCTGGCTGTCCCAACTTCGTCACATCTCCTTGGATATGCACTGTCGCGCCTCACTGACGAAGATGCAGAAAGAATGGGCGCTGTTTACCTGAAGCGCTTGTTTTTTCTCCATTACGGGCGTGTCGAAGCCTTGAAGCGGGTTCTTTCCTCGCCCCCTCATCCCCATGTTCCGACCAGCTCTTGTGACTTCGCGAACCAGAAGAACTTGAACCGAGCCTGGGCACTGGCCACAGCCTATCTCTCTTGGGAGCTGAGGCCTGGTGAGAAATTCCAGTACTCTTCGCATGCTCTCTCTCTCGCTGACAGCCTGTGCAGATCTCTCCACCAGCGCTCTTGAATCCGCCCTGCTTCCCTTGAAAGACCAGCTCCCTTGCGAGCTGTGTAAGACCTCTCTGAACGATCGCATCAAAATCCTCATTGTCCAATGGTCCTTTGTTAAGGTCTTAGTTGATCGGCTTCGCTGCAATTGATGATTGCTGACACACTTTATAGCGAACGATATGAAACGGCCTTGCACCCCTTGTACCACCACTGCACCATACACGCTGCCCGACCTCACGCGGATCCATGTACAAATACAACCATCATTGCGGAGGAGTCAAACACGCTTCCCGCAGTTCCATTCTTGTAGCAAATTTCAGTTGTGTTACGCATACACGAGCGAGACCCAGTGAATATATGCCATGCACTCCGACACATATCACATCAACGGGTCCTGTCCTCACTAAGAATGGCTTCATTCAACTCGTCCAATGGCGCAAGCTCTTTCTTGTCCACAAGATCGAACTGACGAGCGTCAGTGGCGCGGTTAATTGAGTAAAGGTGACCTGTACCTCGTGGATAAATAGAAAGAAGTGCTTGTAACTGGTGTTGAGATGGGCTGAAACCAATTCAGTCTAATAGCGCCTAGCCAGTTGAATGAGGCTTGCCTTCAATTCCTAGTGCACAGATGTGATCGAAGTGGTTGCTGTATATGTGTGCATACACTCGGAACAGACGGCGGACGATCGTGCGTGCCGTGTCTCTGAAGTTCTTGGGAAATGGGACACCTGCAGTGGATTTCATTGACTTGAGATTGTGCAGTATGTCGGAGAACGAAAAACGCACCGATCTTATTCGGGAATACGTTCTCGTCGTCCAACAACCCCTGAGCCCAGTTCATGAGCGCGTCGACATATTCGGGAGCTGCTAGCTTGGTAGGACGCTTGTACTTCACACCGTCCTCCCACAGGTATTCGTATCTGAACCCAATCAGTACAGTGACTCGCAGACCAATCGCGCACGCTGGTACCGGGGGCCTGCAGACATCATCGGGCACTACTCACGATCAGCTACGCCCTCGAACGAAAGGAGTAGAAGCGACCTCGTCTTTGGTGCAAAATTCGGTGATCGTTCCGTACAACATGTTGAGATGGTTGAAGAAATCAACAGCTGGGCCTCGTCAGGGTGGGCGGTTTCGATGCGATGCGACGCACTGTGAACAGCCAGCCATTCATTGAGATCTTCGCCCTCTGGGAGCTGGACGGCGAGCCTGAGGTTTCCAGATCCCTATGTCTCTCAGCTGCATTGCATGCAGGGCCATTCATGTTCTCACAAGAGTTGCTTCGGCATACTTTCTCAGTTGATACTGCTTTGTTCCTTCAGGGACATCTTTGCGAGGCTTGAAGGTGCGCGTCTTCCCCCTGATTAATGCAGTATGAAATAGGTGGGATACACAGAAGGTTTGATGTGGGCTTACAGGCCGAAGAAGGAGGACATCGTGTTGGATGCAAGTTATATAGTAGCTGAGCCCAGCCACCTACCCAATCGGGTGGCAGATCGGAAACTGCTGCGGCTGTGTATTGATTGACAGTCAAATTTGACATGCGTGGAGATTGCCGTCGAGCCACTCAATCGATTACAAGTATGACGTGATGCATGGGCCTCGGTACTTCTACCAGCTTCTTCTCCCTTCATGCTCTTGTCATGAGAGGCAAGAGAATATGAAATGCTGCGTGGCCTTCATGATCCAAAGCGAAAACAGTTTGCATCGACGATCGGCAGAGAAGACCATCGGCCGCCAATCATTCTTCCGAAATGACTGGTTGCTGCCCTTCCAGGTGGTAAGGTCGTGTCCAGGCATGGTTGATGAACCAGTCGGTCTTGGCCGGGCATGAATCGCAGCATGCGGAAGAGCGGGTCAGGAGGCCAGGCCTGAAATGAGGGCAAGCCGATGCAGCTCGACACTGACGCGGCTCGGCCTGGCGCCTCACTGATGATGCGGCTTAGGCAGAATTTGTGAGGCGGCTTTCCAGTCGGAGATAGCCGGCGGTGGAACACGATCACGTGGTCGTACCAAGCTTTATCTGTGTCGATAGAGGCAGAGGAGATAGTGCGAAGAGAGGGGGAACACTTTGTAAGTCGACCTCATCAAGGAGAAAAGCGATCCACACCGATTTAGTCCATATCGTATGCAGTTTCTGGCGTCCGGCGACATACGGTGTCGGTTTCCGGTTTCATGTTTTCCCGATGAACACATTGCTTACAGTTGCTGACGATCACGCAGACTGGATGCAATCATGCAATCGTTTCTCCTCGTCATTTTTTGATAAATCTGTCAAAAGAAGCGGATCAAAGCCAGATATAAAAGCATCTCGCTCTTTTGGGCAGATCCTCACTCACGTCTCCTCATCCCTCCACAACATCGATAACATGCCTGCCGTCCTCCTTGTCTTCACCTCCTGCAGCAAGACCCTCACCGGAAAGCCTACCGTGCGTGTTGCGGAGCCGTTGTAGATCGCGTCCACTCACAATCATCCTAGGGCTGGTACCTGCCTGAGGTACCCTTGCGTCGCTGCTGTGCTACGCGTAGACTCTGACGCGTGTTTCAGGCTGCTCACCCTTACTACATCCTGTCCCCCCATGCCACGATCGATTTTGCCAGCCCAGCTGGCCCCAACCCTCCTATTGACGAGTACAGCGTGAAGGTTCGTGCAGATCGCGGCCTCGTGAAATCTGTTGACCACAACGACCCAGATGTTCACCGACGACGAGAGCGTCAACTTCCTCAAGGACCCTGCCGTCCAGGCCAAGTTCGCCTCCGCCAAGAAGCTCTCAGATGTCAACGTGAAGGACTACGATGCCATCTTGTACATTGGTGGACACGGGCCCTGCATCGACCTCTCCGTCGATCCTGTGAACGTGAAGCTCGCTTCCGAGGTTCGCATTAGACAATTGACGAAGGATCGCGCGCTGATTGAATTATAGTTCTTCCAAGCTGGCAAAATCACCGCCGCTGTGTGCCACGGTCCCGCGTGAGTGCCGATGTATGCGCGTCGTTCGTCTCCTGACATCTGTCTAGTGCCATTGTCGGCGCAGTTGACGCTGAGGGCAAGTCCATCTTTGCCGGCCGCGCCGCCACTGGTTTCTCCAACGCCGAGGAGAATGCTGTTGATATGGTCCAAGTGCGTCATCGCCGCTCTTCACAAACGATCGCCTCTGATTGTCTTTCGCATAGGAAATCCCCTTCTTGCTCGAGGATCGCATCGTCAGCCTCGGCGGAAAGTACGAGAAGGCCGCCGAAATCTGGGGGGTGCGTTATCATTCTAGGCGCAGTCTCGACTTGGTTCTGACATTCTACAGCCCCACGTTGTCCGCGACGGTGTGCTAATCACCGGACAGAACCCGTCCTCTGCTGGCCCCATTGGCAAGGAGATTCTCAAAGCCCTCACCCAGTAATTGGTCGACGTAGTTAGGGGTTCCGTAGCCATTGCGTGAAATGAAATTGTACTTGATCTCAAAAGGCATCCTAAGATTGAACATGTGAACAACAGTGCACCTAAATATATTGTACCGACATGACCCAATCCTTCTTCAAAGTGAACCCATGCAGACCATCTTTGGCGACTGATGCGAGCTGCGCAGTTTCGAAAAATACTTGAGCCTTCTTGACTGGGGATATCAGGGTCAGTGTCGTGTTCCTTGGTGGTAGAACTGTCCAGAATGATAAGCGCACCATTCGGCACATTTGTAGGCGCGACTTTTGTGGTCTTGAACCCGTGATATCTAGAACGATGTAAGATAGCATACCACGAGTAGACGAGAACACTTCACTGTTGGAAAAGAACAGAAAGTACCCCGTCTGAAACCTCTTGCGGCAGATTGGTACAGAGAAGGCGCGCTGTGGGATATGCTACGGGGGCTTCGGCTTTGGAACATAAGTAAGGTGAGCCCTTTCCTAAGCTTCGGAGTACACAAGCAACATACAATCATCGGCGGGTGGCTGCTCATCGTCATCTTCGATCTCCATCTCCTCGTCGTCATCATCCGTTTTATCGCGTTTAGTTTTGCGGTCGCTCTCCAAATCTTCCTCGCGCTGACGCTTCTCTGCCCGCGTATTCTGCAGAAGGAGCGCGCTAGCATTGGCGGACGTAGGAGGGACAAAGTTGGGGTCTTCCTTCCGAGAAGTCGCGTAGGATTTTGATTTCGCGTACGCGATTCGCTGGACGCCAGGTCAAACGCGTCGCAAGTCACAAGGAGATTCGCTAGACGCACGAGAGGCTTGTCGTAGAATATGAGACCTTCGCATGCCCGCATAGCCGTCGTAGCCGAAGCAAGGTCGGAGAACACCAGGAAAGCCTGCCCCCGCATTCGCTGATTTTTAGTTGCAACCACGTCGATAAGTTTTCCATAAGTCGTGAACAGCGCGTAAAGCTGGATCCTGAGCTCTTGCTTGTTGATCTGGTCGTTAAGGTTGTTGATGTACAGCGTTGTATTGGGCTGGGCTGAGGCCATCTCGGCAGAGGATATGGGAGAAGAGGAGACACCTTTGATGCACGTGCCGTTGGGACAGATTATTGATTTCCGAATCCTTGCATTGACAGCTTTGAACTGCTGGGGTCAGCTTTATTGTGAGCCTCAACGTTGTGTGCAGCTTCATACGCACACCTCCGTTTTACGACTCTGGGCTTTGAACTCGGCCTTCCCTTCTCGGTCGCTCGAATTCAGGGCGGTTCGTCTCACTCCGCTCTCTCCTTTTTCACGAACGTGGCGCCATCAGCTCTCCTCTTGCACTCATGTCGTCCGGCCTCGTCGACCGGCTACCCTCCTACCTGGCCCCCTTCCTCACCCTGTCCTATCGGGTGGATACCCCAGAAAATGTAGACTCGTTTCCTGATGCCACATATTACCACAGTGGGCAACTGGACATCTGCTTTATCATATCCTGCATAGCGGTCATGGCCGTCTTACGCGATGCGTTACGTCTCGGTGTTTTTGAGCCATTTGCTAGATGGAAACTCACCCGAGACTTGGACCTAAAACGCGCTGCATCCAAAAGAAAAGCAAACGGTTCGGGGAACGGACACGTCAACGGCACGCATTCGAAAAAGGAGCTTCAGCACCTGCATCGCAGTGTCCTTCGGTTCGGAGAGCAGGGGTGGTCAGTGGCATACTATCCCGTCGTTTGGGGTTATGGTCTTGTGAGTGTCTCTTTTATTCACCCTAACCATGCGATTGTAACGTTAGTAGTACGTCAACTACATGCTGCCAACACAGCTGACCGATTATCGAGCCCTGTGGACGGGCTACCCTCACATTCCTATGCCCGGACCCGTCAAGGCGTACTACTTGTTAGAGACTGCCTTCTATATCCACCAAGTGCTCGTCTTAAATGCCGAAGCGCCTCGAAAAGACCACTACCAGATGATGGCGCACCATTTTGTCACCGTTTTCTTAATGGGTGCCAGTTATTATCACCATTTCACGCGTGTTGGCTGCCTGATCATGGCTCTCATGGACTGCTGTGACATCTTTCTCCCTGTGAGTCTGTTTTTTTTATCCTGATTGCCTCATGTGACAAGTCGTGCAGCTTGCCAAGATGTCCCGCTACATCGAAACTCCCAAATGGGTATCTGACATGCTGTTCGCACTGTTTCTTGTTTCCTGGTTTGTGACCAGACATGTATTGTTCTCCGGAGTTATCTGGTCTGTCTACATGAACGTGGGCGCGCTAGTCAACTTGCCATCGTACTACGCCTTGGTCGGATGCCTGGTCTCGCTGCAGGCTTGTCTATTCTCCTTATGTTGGTCCCGCTTCTAATTCGCACGGGCAGGTCATCCAGTTGGGATGGTTTGCAATGATTTGTCGTGTAGCGTGGAGGGTGGTTTCGACTGGAGAGGTTGCTGACGACAGCCGAAGCGATGAGGAAGGGTACGCTCGATTCTATCCTCGACGCCAAAGCAATAACATTCTGCAGAGAGCTTGATGACGACAAGAAAGACCAATGAAGCCTTGACCTGCTATAATCTAGACTTCTTCTCATTTTGGATCGTGCCGCTGCTGGATAGAGTGCGCGATGTTATCCATGTTCTACTGAAAGTAATAAGTAGTTTAGTAGTCGTACTAAGGGGCAAGTCCACGCGGTGGCAGTGTAATTTGCACATGACTGGACTTATCGGGATCATCGTGCTCTCCCGGGCCCGCAGTGGATCATCAACTGCTCTTGTTATTAACCTCTTCGTTCACACTCCCAACTTTCATGATGGCCAGCATAATGAGCTATTTCGGGCGCCGCGACACAAAGCAGTCGACACGGGCAGCTATCGTCGGGCTCAGAGAGCAGCTTCAGATGATAGAGAAGAAGGAGGAGCATCTACAGAAGAAGATTGACCAGGAGCTGAAGATTGCCAAACTGAATGCTGTATCGAACAAAGCACGTATGTCAAATTTCTCTACTTTCCATGCCTCCTGCGCTCACTAGGTGTGTGTGATATAGTGGCAACTGCCGCTTTGAAGAGGAAGCGTGTAAACGAGACGCAGCTAGATCAGCTCCGGGGCCAACAGCTCCAACTCGAGATGCAAGTGAACACGCTGGAGTCTGCCAACCTCAACGTAGAGACGATGGCTGCCATGAAGAAAGCTGCCGATGTCTTACAGCAGATACACTCTGGCATGTGCGTGGGCGATTCTCCGCAGGTTGCCGCAGGCACAGATATTGACGTCGCTGTACAGGTCCGTGAACAAGGTCGATGAAATCATGGCCCAGATTGCAGAGCAGAACGAGATAGCTAGAGATGTTACGGAGGTAATTTCGAATCCCACGCACTTGGATCAAATGCCCGAGGTGAGCCGTTTGGAGTGCCATGGCTCACATATCTGACAACCCTATCCCAGGACGAACTTGAGGCAGAGCTATCCGCATTGGAGGACCAGGTGCTGACGGAGCGGCTGGCGGGTGCTGAGCACGTACCATTGCATACGCCTGAGGGGGCAAACAGAGTCCGTAGTAAGTCACGCCATACCACTGTGCCCATAAACTGTCCGATCCCAACTGTTTTCAGGCCCACCCGTTGCGGCCGAAGACGACGAGGAGGAGGCACTTCGACAACTGCAAGCGGAGATGGCTATGTAACGACTTTCAATGTTCTATCTATATCGCCTGGGATTCTCTACACATCTCTGCCACTGTTCTAATATTCGTTGTACAATCACTCTGTGGTCCACGGTCAGAGCAAGATCATATGTTTTACATCATTAAGTCGGTCGGCACTTGCTATACTGATGGATTAAGAGCATGAAACCCCGCAATTAAGATATCCCTCCTGCTGTACGAAGCCCGAGCACCCTACGGACATCGGACGTAAAACGCAAAGAGTCTAGGACCGGAAGCAAATCTAACAGCGCCTCGTCTGACGGATCATGAGTCCAGCCCTCTATTGGAATCCCATTCGCTACCAAACGCGTGATCAGAGTAATGGCCCCGCGTCGTCAGGTTCTACGCACCTTCATTCACTCTGTAACTTATCGGAGAGTTGTCGACAATGCAGACCCTCGAAAGATCCGAGTCGACCACGGATAGGTCTTTCGTAAACGAGCCGTTAGGCAACTGCGTGCAGGACTAGAACGCCCTGTGAGAGACTGGACTTTCTCTGATTTGAATCCCAAACACGCACATCCCGGTAGAATCTGTGGACCAGTATCCCCCGGCCTGCATCTAGCCAGTCAATGACTGGATTGGCGTACTCTTGCACAGACGCCGTAAATATAACGAGAGTGTACCATCCAGAAACCTAGAAAATCATCAACCAGGACCGTCGATGCACGCGCCTGACTAACCGTCCGGAGAAAGAAATCGACAAACGGTCGCTTGTGGACGTGATATACCGTGCTGTGGTCCCCCAAAACGACTTCGACCATGATCGCGGAGGAGTTGCTCCGCCCGAGACTGAGAAAGCCGGAGCTGCCGGACTGCATCGGTCGCGATGTGGAGTGGATGAGCGTTTCATCGAGATCGAGAACCAGAGTCTTTGGCAAGAGGAACGGGGTGCGGCGGGCGGTATGCATGGAAGGAGTGGACACGGCTGGTGATGTATCGTCAGCCGCGGCAGTCGGGTTTGATGGACGTGGTAGTGGTGGTGGTGCGACAGAGGGCACGCGGGCTGGCGGCTCCTCGTCGCCGCTGTCGTTCTCCAGCACACGCAGTTCGCTCTCCAAAACAGCCACACGTCTCCTCCGGAGGAAGCCTGCATGCCCGGTCACCGACGCCAGAGCTGCGCGTAACGCGTTCCATGTGAGCACGAGCACTCGTACAATGAAGGTTCGACGTAGCACGGCCTCGAGGTAGATTACAGTGGGCGCGGTGTCGTGGGATGTGGTCGATACAGCCGCTGAAGCCGATGAGGGCTGCGGCCGTTCGGAGGCAAGGGCTATGACGTCTGCGGGAGACGATGCGGAACGTTTGAGACGGGATTTGGAGGAACGAGAATCTTTGGGAGGGAGGAAAAAGGACTTGGTAGACCAGCTTTTCGCGCTCGGAAGTGAGGACGATTCGGATCGAGGACGCGATTCATCCAGGTAGTGGCCACGTTCATTTTCGGCGGCCGGCGTAGGTGGCGGAGTCTTTGCGGAAGCTAACGCGTCGAATTGACGAGAGAGATAGCTGAGAGAGTTCATGAGACGGACACGTCCAGCGTCGTACGAGCGCTATTAGCGCTGAATCTTTGAAGCCGAATCGGGACGAGTGTGAGAGCCAAGCGAATGCACGTTTCTTTCACAAGGTGATAGGTCAGGTGATGTCGAGGCATCTTATAGACTTGGGTCATTGGTGCATGTTTTGCAGCATGTTGTTGTGCAGGGCATTAGACAGAAGTATCATTATGTATTCATAGAATGTAGCGGTAGCCCTTGGGCTTGCCCTGCTCCTCTTCGGCCCGCTCCAATTTTCTGTTCTCGGCCTCCAACACCTTCCGGAATGCCAAACACATGGCAATGCACAACGCGGAGCAGGCGATGCAAATGGCGTACGAGTTGCGGTAAGTAGGACCCCATGCACTGTCAGTTATGTCAGACACAGAAAGTCTCAGAATCCAAAGCGACGCACGTGGGCCAGACATAGCTGGAGGAGGGGAAAACCAAAGTCAGTCAAATCTATCTCCAGGTGATGATGCGATAACTTACGATCCTGTCAGACAATTAGGGCGTTGCATGAGGGAGAAAAGATATAGGCGCGTACCAGATATGTTTCCTAGCTGACTGAAAGAATTGATGAGCGCAAGAGCAACTGCTCGCTTTGATGGCGGACGGGGGAACGAATTGGAGCACCACGCAAGGAGCGCTGAAGGGCAAGATCAGCATGCAGAAACCACGAGGGTGATTATCGACTCACAAACGAAGCCGGCATATGACTGAGCCATGAGGAATCTTCACCAAGGATGAGCGTCGATCGTGTCAGCTGAACTAACATGCTTACAGAGAGACGTATCGAGCAGCAGTGTTCATGGACGACATGGCGATGATATAGCCGACGATTCCGAGGGCGAAGGAAGTGCACATGTGGTAGGACCGTTCCCCGACTTTATCAGAATGACTGGGACCAATATAAATACGAGGCCTCGGCTGCAGGTCAGACTGAGCCCACTCACCGAGCGACGATAAAAGTCACGATCGCAGCAAAGGCAAAGGGAGGAGCACACTGCCAGATCTTGAGATACCAGCGAAAATATGGAAAAACATCTCATACCAGGAGCAAGGTGACGGTCGGGCTATAGCCCAGCGTGGCAGTAAGAGTGGGGAAGAATGCATTGAAGGACAAAGAGATAGTTTGCGCCGTCAACGCAAAAGTGAGCCCTGGAGAGATTTAGTCGACCGCAAGAAACGTCATACGCAACACTCACACCAGACCCGCCAGTCAGAAAAGGCGAGCGACAGCCCCTGCATAGCACCATGCTCGGTCTGACCCTCGTCACCGACACCAGCATCCTCAGACATGCGATGGATAGCCAAGGCACGCTCCTCCTCGGAGAGCCATTTCGACGTGGCCGGAAAGTCAGGGAGAACGAAGATCGTGATCACGGCGACGAAGACGGTCAGTGCGCCCTCTGCATCCAACCAGTCAGTGAATGAAATCACTAAAATGGACATCCCATCTGACCGATGTAAAAGAGCCATCTGGAGGGAAAAGATCATTCAGTCTTCGCTTCGGACGTGACAAATTAACAAACCTCCATGCCGCATGTCCTAGCTTCCCCTCCATCCCCGACAGGATACCGGAAGCAATGAGCGATCCAAAGGCATTGCTGGAAAGCTGTCAATTGGGGGAAGGCGCTGGCCATAAGCGAATGATTTACCTGATGATGCTACCCGTGTACAAGATAGCCGTGCGCAAGCCAATTTCGTCACGCTTGTACCACTACGCAATTGAATTAGTGATAGAATGCAAGCTGCAAGCAACTGTCTTACCTTGGAGATGAGGAACAACGCTCCCCTGCAACATCTGTTTGAGAACCAAGTGGAAAGATGCATCCTTATTGCTCACGGGAAAAAGGCCGCCTCGACGAAGCCGAGGAAGAACCGAGTGACCAGAGCCCCATGGAAACTATAGCGCGTCAGCCTGAATAAAAGAGTGAGCCTCCAACGACTGACTTGGTGGTTGCTCCTGCGAAGATATGAGTATCAAGGGGCAGTTATGATAGAAAGCGTACTGACCAGTGAGCATCGAGATCGTACCCCAGATGATCATGGCGCCAGGCAAGTAAAGTGACGGCCGACCGATGTAGTTGAGGAAGAGGTTACTCGGGATTTGCATGAGAATGTACCCGACATAGAGGATCGAGAGCAGAGTGGGGTATTGCTGCCCCGTCAGATGCAGGTCTTTGACTAATCCTCGACTGCGAGCAGCACTGTATGGACCACATCGTGAGCCACAATTCAAGGCGGACCGCGAATGAGACTGACGACGCATTGTTCCTGTCGATCTGGAGGAACATTCAGTGCGACAGTCCAACCGGGCATGAGACGGAACTCACATAATTCAAGATGTAAATGACAACGAGAATGCTCATCCTGGCGCCAAATCAGATGCGAACATCGAGGACAGCGAACGGACGCACCGCAGGTCAATCTTGCGCACCAACTTCCTTTCGAGCGCAGCGCGCTCAGGGCCAGAGAAGTCATAAGCCAAGGGCTCTGTCGTGTGCTCTGTCGTTTGGGCGTGCTCAACTGCGCCTTTCTCATGAGAGACTTGGCCTTTCTCGAGGGACGATTCCATGGTCATGTTGGGATGGAACGAAGGAGAAGGGGAATCTGGGGCCCCCACTTCCCCGCACGGTTACATAAATACGAATCACGAAGAGTCTGGATGAGAGTTGTTGCGCTCCAATCAAGGAGTGAGGTCAAACTTGTGAGTGTGCGCACGGACCGATCATCCGGTGCTTCCCCGCGGCACATCAATCTTTCCTCCGGATCTTCAAGTTACCGGTCCGAACTACAACTGGAGAAACCCTCCTGGAAAAGATATTGTTCGAATATTGACGCACCGAGCTGCGGTTGGACTCGTCAACTAGTGAGTTCCGGTGCATATTCTTCACAGCTGGACTAAGCGCACAGTTTACCTATGAGGAACACGGAGCCATGTCGGCATCTCCCGGCTTTCTTCATCGGATAGGGTCGGCTTTCGGCTGATAATCAACGCGGGTTGTAATTCCTTTGATGTGTGATCCCTCAGGAGATTCTCCGGGAACCACCGCTATAGCTTGAATACTCACCCTGCGTACACCTCAGGACGCAGCCAGACTTTGCCTAGATACTCGTCTATGCGCATGCTTGTGCCATGGGTCAGTCACCTGCCTAAAACGGGACAACTTCAAGCCTGCTCGGCTTCCTGAAAATGCTGTGAGAGTGTGTGCGGTATCACCGGGTGCTGTGGGTAGCAGCTTGTCTGTTCCTGCTTGGCTCATGCGGCAAATTTCACTTCTAGTCATTCATCTGCAGTAAGCTGGTCTTTGAGTCATCCACGCTATGCGTTCATTTCTTGGTCCAGTCACCAATGCTTACACTTCTGCGATCCGGTCAGTTTCAATAGAATAGTTTGTTCACCGACCTTTACCGACCTGCTCTTGATTCCATTGGTCACGTAAGAGCCAGAAGGAGCCAGAACGGCTTGAGATCCGGTCGGGTGGTATCAAGGGTGGCCTATCTCAAGAGCATCTCAATTTTCAATGTTGATGGTTGTGATCGGCACATCAATGGGGTGCTTGGTTGTGTGTACGCGTCGCGTTATTGTCGTTTGTTGATCCTCCTCTCGATTCAACAAACTCTCGACGGTACTAATGGAACTCGACGATGTTCCCGTGCAGGAGCGTATCGCAGCGTTCTGTGACAGTCTACCACACCTCACACAGGAAGACGTCGAAGCATCCTCAAATGACTCCTGTCCCATCTGCCTGAGCTCCTTCTCCTCGTTCTTCTCTGCGGAACCTCAGGACTGCCTCGGAGTAACCCAGCTGAAGTGCGGTCATATATTTTGCAGAACTGAGTGAGTCGTTTATCTCCGGGGCTAGCACTACGCTCCGATCTGACGACCCATAGCCTCCTGGAATGGATTCGCAACCTGGTATGCGTTTGTTTGATCTCGACTCTCCCCTCCTTGAACTCCCATTCTTTCGCAGCACGGAAGCTGCCCGACCTGCCGCTTTGCCTTCCTGGCTATCAAGCCTCCGGGATCTGACGACGAGTCCTCGGACGGTGGAGAGTACATCCCGGACGAGGACGATGAATTCGACGACGCATTCAACACATCGGACGGCTTCACAGACATGGAATACGACACGGAGGACATGGACATGGACGAGGATGAAGAATTATGGAGCAGCGACGGGTTGATGCCTGGGGTCGAGGCTCAAGCCTCGTCTGACGGGGACAACGACTACGACATCGAAGACGGTACGTCCGATGTGTCGCCCTCTCCTCCTCCAATCTTTCGTGCTCACACTATCTCAGTTGCGGTAGAACTCAGCGTCTCTGTGGATGCAGTGGACAGTCAGGACTCGTCCAATGATGAGTCCGACAGCAGCAGCTCCCCTGAACCCAAATAACAGTCCCAGATCATAGCATTTATTACTATTCCGACGCATCTGTACTGTTATGCAAGACCATTTCTACTTATTTATCTACATAGTCACTGTTGTGCTGCTGAGAATCTCCTCGATTATCTGGTCCCCCTTGGCTGACTTCCAGACGCCCGTGTGCTTGCCCGTCCACCGGGGTCCTTTTCCGCCGCCTTTGACTCCCATTTTGCTCTTGAGCGCATCTCCGACGACCTTGGTGAGTTTGTCGTCTGAGCTCAACACAGCGATGACATTCACATTCGTGGTTGCCGGTCCACTGGGAGAAGAGGACAAAACCAGGACGTAGGAGGGCGCAGCGCTTGATTGAGAAGCCGCGTCGCTGAAAGATGCGCAGATCGCCGTCAAGAATGCCAGAGCAGACACCGAATCGTCGGTGCGATGTATGTGTTTGACGAACAGCTGGCCCTCGGCACTCTTCATTTCATTGACTGCACCGGCCGCGATGTACTTGGCCAGCTCTGACTCGATATCGTCCACCCGCCGAGTGACTGCTTTCCGTTCATCGATAACTTGCGACACTCTCTCGGGCGCTTGGGGAGGGCCGCAAGAAAGCAGCGTGGAAATCGAAGATATGTAGTTGTTCGTCGCGCTCAGATGAACCAACAGCCGAGGTCCAGCCAAGAAGTAAAGGCGAGCCACGGTCGTTGACGATCGCGAGAGCGCTTCTGTGTGTGGGAAAATAAACATCTGGAGGTTGTTGAGAGAGGGAAGATGGGTTCCGCAGCAACTGTGATAGGTCACTTTAGTACAATCGCCATTCGAGGCATAACTAAGACCACATACGGATTTCGGTCCAGGTCCTCGATGACCACAACTCTGTGAACGCCTCCCTGGAGTCATTGGCACGCAAGTACGGATGCAGACAGTGCAGCCTACCGTGTAGTCATCAGGCAGGCCTCGGCCGACGGATCGCCCGCTTTCGAGCTTTTCTGCTGGTTTCTTTGACTTGGCATCTAATTCATCCACTTCAACATGGAGTTTTCGGCCCTCTACCACAAGGCGGTTGGCCTCCTGCGCAGGATATCAGTCTCGTCATTGAGCGATTATCCCTAGTGTCACCTTCTGTATCATAGTGATTTCCTCCACTGAGATGCCCCTCGGAATCTCGACATAGCATGGAGCAGGATAGTTCGTCAGAGACCACGATAGCGTAGGCAATTGGAGGTGCATCTCGAGCAGGGCAGAGAGTAGATGTTGAGACGTGTGGAGCGACATCTGGAAGTAAGTTAGAGTGGAAAGTCTGTCTCCGGTGGTGTGAATGAGATCCGCACATGGTCGTATCGTCTATCGAAGTCCATATCATCCAGCTCCACCCGAACCTTGGCCCCTGCACAGAACGTCCGTAAGGCGTCCTCTGTGTTCCCGTTGGGCACGTGAACATAGTGGATGGCCTGGCCACCGTGTCTCTTGGCTTGCAGCACCGACCATTTGACACCTGAGCAGATACAGATACAGAATCTGATGGCCCATGCTTCAAATGAGACTGACCATCCGATGTCGTAAGTTTGCCTGTGTCCGTGGGCTGGCCACCTCCTTCAGGAAAGATCACTGTATCATTCAGGCAGACTTCGAGGCAGATAGCATCGGGCCCGATTGTGGGCGATACGACGGCTTTCTTGGTCTGCTTTCCCTTGGCCGGTGGGGGTGGGCTAGAAATGGAGCTGAAGACGACGGTCGCATCCAGTTGGCGGAGCAGAGGATCGCGCTGACAGGCCAGCAGTCCCACAGGCGTCGAGTGTTCATGAGAGGATTCTGGATAAATCCACTCCTTGAGCAGAGGCGAGACCACGCGGTGGTAGGGCGATTCCGCAGCTGCCATCGACGATGATAAGAGCTGCCACTAGTTCTGACCCAGGATTACGAGCCTTCGAGGCTCGTTATGTGCGCTGGGGATGAACTGGGACGACTCCCCGGATCACGTCATGATCATGTCAGGATAAAGTGGATCAGTACCGGTGGCACTGTTCCTTGAACACTCTTTGCCATGGACCGCGACGACGACCGACCCGACCAGCCACTCCTTGATAGAACGGCTTTCTTTCTAGAGACTCATATAGAAGACACAGCAGGAACGACAGAACTAGAGAGCCAACTCCTGCTCAAACTCGACAAACGAATGTCCATCTTGGTCCTGATCTATGTGCTAAACTGGAGGTCTTCTCATACGCGTGTACGGACTACGGTGGAATGAAAATCCCTGAACAGATATTGACCGAAATAATGCGAGTGCTGCGAGGTTGCATGGGTTCGAACAAGATCTCCATCTTACCGGAAATCAATTCGCCAGCATTCTCTCGATACTCTATGTCGGATATCTCGGTGAGTTTGCACCGCTCGTCTAGAATCTGTGGTCACACGCTTCATAAGTCATGCAAATACCTTCCAATATCTTTCTGGCATACCTTGGTCGACCTTCCATCTATCTACCCGGATGCATGATGGTCTGGGGGCTACTGTCCGTTTCCACGGGCTTCGCAACGAGGTGATGAACCTTTTCAAATGCAGATTATTTGACTGGATTGCTTCTACAGCTTCGTGGGGGTATGTATACCCGTTTCTTCATCGGTTGGTTGGCAACGTGCCATCTGTTATCGCTGTTCATCGTGTGTTGCAGGCTTCACTGAAGCCGCATTCTTTCCGTAAGCTTATCTTCGCGCTTCTCATTTTCTCGCTTGAGCTTCTCTCCTAGTGGCGCGCTGGTCAGTGATCTTTCCGTTCACAAATTGAGACCTATTAGCCGAACTGGTGCAGTTCCTGATTTCGAAATGGTACACAAGGAAGGAGCTATCGCAGCGCACAGCGCTCCTGTCGTGTGGAGTGAGCCAAAGAAACCGTGGTTTCGTTGTGCCTGAACTCATATCGGCAGTCCTTGATCAGCAATGCGTTTGGTGTTCGCCTCCCCGCATTGTCTCTTGTCACGCGCAGCTGATCGCCGCTAGTCCTTGATCGCATCGGGTATCTTGGATTCGATGGACGGTCGATTGGGCTATGCAGCATGGCGGTCGGTTCTCCACCATCGTCTCTAGTACACGCAATTCACATGCAAAAGGTGGCTTTTCTTCATTGAGGGTTCTTTGACCGTAGCGGTTGCTGTCGCTGCCATGTTTATCCTACCGGATTTTCCCGAGAACTCGTCGGACTGGTTGTCTCCCGCAGAACAGGCTTTGGCTGAGAAACGAATGACAGAGGATGCGTATGAAGGGGCTTCCATCCTCAAGGGCCCAGTGACCCAAGGGCTCTCCATGGCAGTGCGAGATTGGAAAGTCTGGTGTAAGTCTTGTAGAAGATTCCCATCTGCGTTTATCATCTCCAACCAGGGCTCGCTGGGACCATGGCCAGTATTGTGACCTCCCTCAGCTTCAATGCGTTAGTGGTTCTCCTCGTCCCTCTGTCCCTCGTACTGATCCTCATCTCAGCTATTTTCCGACTCTGGCTGAAACAATGGGATACGGAAATACGGTGACGCTTCTGCTCTGCGCGCCGCCGTGGTTTTTCGCCACTGCGGTCAGCTTTCTGGTCAGCCGGCACTCCGACCAAGCCGGGGAACGTTTCTGGCATGTCGTGGGACCTCTGTTGCTCGGCATATTGGGGTTTCTGCTGGCCATGTCGACGATGAACACTCTCTTGCGTTACATCTCTCTGTATGAACATCCTCGTGTCCGGCTCGTTTTCTGATCTTGACCCAGCTTTTTGATGGCTCAGTCCTATGCGGGGCACATTGTTTTTCTGTCGTGGATCTCAGGCTGCATGCGCCCAGCCTCGAAACGCGCTGTTGCTCTGGCATTGACCAACGTCGTCGCATCCTTTGGAAACATCGGGGGCTCGTGAGTTGGCGGCGTCTCAATTTCCAACTTCTGGCTCACTCGAAAACAAGATATATCTGGCCAGACACGTGGGGGCCAAGTTACAAGAATAGCTACGCGATATGCATTTTTGCCAGTGCCTTTGGAATTCTGCTGTCCTATGGATTCAGACAGCATCTCGCGCTTTTGAACATCGAGGCGGAGCGACGAGAAGCTTTTGAGGAGACTCCGGAGCCTGGATATAGATACTTGCTATGACCGTGTCGATTTAATCTATGCTAGTGTATAATTTCTTTATAATGCGAACAGCACAGTCTACGACTCAAGGAGAAAGCTCGGCAATGATTCGGGTGTAACGTTCGGCCCGGCAGGTCCGGACGCTTCTCCAACAACTTCTTCAATCAAGGCTGGACTAAATTCAAGCAGCCAGGTCTCGTGGATGACGATCTCACTTGCCTCCTTACCATGACCGACAGGGTACTGGAAGATTGGTCTTTTACTCAGATCGGAGGCGGACAGGGCACGAAAGACGGGGAATGGTCGCAGGTCTCGCAGTTCCCCACAACCGTCCATGTCGAGTTGCTGAAACTGGGGAGGATCCCCGATCCCGTGGGTTATCGATTATCTTAGCCCGAGTTCCGGAACGTTGAGTATCTATGCGTAGTTTGTCGCTCTCCATGAGTGGGACGTGCAATGGGTTGGGGAGAGTCGATGGGCTTTCCGATCGAGCTTCACTGTCTCCGACAAAGAGCTCGCCGTTGCTCACACCGATCTCTTGTTCGAGGGACTCGACACATATGCACGCATCCTGTTGGTCAGCTCCCTCCCTCTCACTCCACTTTGGTCTCTGGCAGCAAGTCCTGACAACCCATTTGAATCCAGAATGGGACCGAAATCGGCACGACCAACAACCAGTTTGTGGCCTCTCGGTTTGACGTGCAGTCTCTTTTGAAGACTGGGTCCAACGAGCTGCTGCTCGAGTTCGACAGCGCGTTCACTCGCGGTAAGCAAGCGGAGAAAGAGCACGGGGCGTTGAATCTGTGGAACGGCGATTCTAGTCGCCTCCATGTCCGCAAGGCGCAGTACAAGTGAGCGACATTGTCCTGTTGCACAAGGGCTTTTCTGGTGCTGATGATCATCGCCAGCTATGGATGGGATTGGGGTGCGCCTTTGCTATCTCCTGTGATGGAGTACTCATCATTCTCGATCGCGAAGGCCCCGTCTTGATGGTACGCGTTCCGCGTCACGTAATTCGAGTTTGACTCACTGGCGATAGACTACTGGGCCTTGGAAGCCCATTCGACTCCAAGCATACACCAGTCGAATCTCTGATATCGACATCCGCGCGGACGTGTCCGAAGGTCTCGACGTGACACTCTCAGCCAAATTCTCTTTTGAGAAACTGGATGGGTTCGCGTCTTTCACATTCAAGAATCCTGACGGCAGCATCCAAGTTTCGTCAACGAAGATGCCGACCGCTGAAGGGTCTGCCTCAGTCTCATTCTCATTCAAGCCGGATCAACTGCAGCTTTGGTATCCTGTTGGTTACGGCGAACAGGCGCTCTATTCGGCAGTCGTGGAGATCACCGATTCGCAAGGAAATATTCTCGATACTCAGACCCAGAACGTTGGGATCCGTCGAGTCCGTATCGTCCAGGAGCCATTAGCGGATCAGGAGGGTTTAACCTTCCTCTTCGAGGTCAACAATATCCGCATCTTCTGTGGTGGCTCAAACTGGATACCGGCAGATTCTTTCTTAACGACGTAGGCAACTCTTGCTTGACGTTCACGTTATGAGACTGACTGGAAAATTGGCTTAGCGTTACGGCAGAGCGCTATCGTGCTTGGCTGCAGCTTCTGGTAGACGGCAACCAGAACATGGTCAGGGTTTGGGGCGGAGGCATCTATGAAGCCGATGCATTTTATGAGATCTGCGACGGTCATTCATGAATCGTCTCGCTTTATATTCTCACTACTGAAGCCGTTTTTAGAGCTCGGTATCCTTGTATGGCAAGATTTCATGTTCGGTTGTGGCCAGGTACGATCTCCTCGATCATTATATCTTATCTTATCTATGATCAGTACCCCGCATATCAATCCTTCCTTGACTCCGTGCAAGAAGAAGCGGAGCAGAACGTCAAGAGACTTCGCAAGCATCCATCCATAGTCATTTTCGGTGATTGACGATCACATCTGCCCTTGTTTGGTTCTGACCCCCCATGTGCAGCGGGCAATAACGAGGGTGGGTTCACGAACAATCGCATTCCGCGACACATTAATCAATGCACGGTTCAGATTACCAGATCGCGGAATCACTCAACCTGGAGCTTGACTACGCTGATGAGAAGTCTGATTATTTGAAAACCAACTTTCCAGCTCGGCACATCTATGAGCGATTATTGCCCGACGTCGTCGGCCGCCTGTCGGACGTCTTCTACCACCGAGGGTCTCCGTATAGGTCAGCATAGCTGCTTCCCAACCAAAGTGATGCCGGACTAAAATGTGTCCAGTGGACAAGGCAAGCCCACTACCGACAAGGCGTACGGTGATCTGCACCAGTGGAACGTCTGGCACGGAACTCAAGAACCGTGGCACAAATGGGACACCCTGGCCGGCCGATTCGTGTCTGAATTCGGAATGCATGTCATGATACCCTTACGGTCTGCATCGGACTCAATTTCTCCCACAGGGAAGCATACCCTAATATGCGCACCGTCGACTATTGGCTGGACGGCAAGGTCTCGGAGCGTTACCCGCAGTCCCGGACCAACACCCAGCACAACAAGGCTGATGGCTTTGAGCGCAGACTGGAGGTATACTGGCGCCTGGTTTCTTACGCGACGTTACTCAAATGAAACAGTTGTATCTCGTCGAGAATTTCAAGCACTCATTCGATATGGAAAGGTGCGCATCTCGAACGCTGTCGCGGACTTCTCCAGTAACATGCGTAGCTACTGTTACTACACCCAGGTGATGCAGGCCGAGACGCTTGCTTCTGCCTACCGACTGTGGCGACGCAACTGGGCTGGAAAAGGGCGGCAATATACTGCAGGAGCTCTAGTCTGGCAAGTAAGTTGCATAAATGTCAATCATGTCGATTGGTTACTGATCAGAAATAGATCAACGACTGCTGGCCTGTCACATCATGGGCTATCGTCGACTACTTCCTTCGCCCAAAGCCTTCTTATTTTACCATCGCTCGCGAGCTTCGGCCGTTTACTGTCGGTATCAAGCGTATGGAAGTCAAGAAATCCCTCGATGATCTATCTGCTGCGCAGTTCACGATCCGGAGTCTGATCGAAATCTGGGGAACCAACAGCACTCTCGCCGAGAAGAAGGCTGTCCTGGAAGTTACCTGCTTCGATCTGGACTCGGACGGCTGGCGCGATCAGTGGAAGAAAGAGGTGCTGCTGCAGCCCAACTCGAGCACCGAACTTTTCCAGGGTGATCTGCCCGGCCAGCCTGAGCGCACGAAATACAGCCAGACTCCGAAACCAATCGTCGTCTCTGCGAGACTACTGGACGACCAAGGCGTTGTTCTAGGGAGATACAGCAACTGGTATGTTACACAGATGCGCACGTTTTCTTCTGCCAGAGTAGTTCACCTACTTTTCACAGGCCTGAGCCATTCAAATTCATCAATTTCCCTGCTGACACTTCGATTTCGGTGGCCGCCCACGGAGAGACGATCACGCTTTCGACCAACAGACCGGTCAAGGGTCTTGTGCTGGAAGTCGATGGCCCTGATGTGACATGGAGCGACCAGGCCCTAGATCTGGTTCCAGACGATCCTCAGACGATCCGCGCCGCCGGGTTGGATGGGCGCAAAATCCACTTGAGGTACCTGGGCGATGGCACGGCCTGAATCGTTTATTCTCTGTAGCATACGATGTGCATACGAACGCAAACGGTACAGGACGTCATTATACGACAATTAGGAGCCGCCGGTAGGCAACGGGAGTAATGGGTGAGGTAAAAACGGTAAAAATTTACATGAACGCCTCACGCCTTAGTCTATGTGTGCATATGGTTGGAACGGGTTCCTCGGCGTCTACATGATAAGACACCGATTCACAGGCGGCTCAGCCGAATTCGGAGAACGTTTCTCGATCTCGCTCAAACATAGCTCAAAAACCGCACCTTACAGAAGAGTCAGCACCGGTCCCGATACGAAAATGGATTCACGCTTCCGCACCGATGTTGAGATTGCTCTTCGCACTGGTCTCTACCCAAGCCGCTTCGTTGGCCTTGGCAAGTTTCTGCCCCTCATCGGCATTCACTTGGCGACTGAGCGACGCCCGTGAGCACGGCGAAAAAGAGGGAAAAGCGCACAGTGCACGCACCTGGCGCCCAAATCAACCTTGGAGCCCACAATGACACAAGGGATGTTCGTCACTCCACAAAAGTCGATGATCTTGTCGTATACGATTTGGATCATCTCGAAGGAGGTACGGGAGGTGACCGAGTAGACCTAGAGTTCGACAGCGTGAGCCCCAGGAGATACGCGGAAGATGGTAGGGCCCGCACGAGAACGTAGCCGTGTATGCCGATGGCATGCTTCGAGTTCAGAATAGAGAACTCGTCCTGTGTCGCAGCGTGAGCGACACGATAGAGGGAGTGACATGCATGCGCGCACCTGTCCCGCGGTGTCCAGAATTTCGCAGTCATAGTCAGCACCTTTGAAGTTGACGGTCTTCGCAAAGGTGGATTCAATGGTGGGGTAGTACGACTCGACGAATTCGTTCTGGCAGTATTGGAGGATCATAGATGATTTCCCTGTATACGGGGGGACATTCGGAGTGGGCAGAACATCAGGGTTGGCAGAGGGAGGGAGGTGCGGGGAAATTGATCAGTATCTGTGTGTTGGTTGGAAGCCTGTTCCTACCGACTGAACGGGATCCCAGTACTGCTATTCTCCGTTTGTTGGCTGCCATGGTAGGGTGATTGAGCAAAGAGAGTGTAGTTTACTAGAAGAGAAAGGGAGCTGTGGGTCCGAATGAACAGGCGCGTGGGTGAAGCAGCTCAAGTAGCCCTCATAGGGTCCCGGGTTGACCGATCTTGATGCGGTGCTGATTTGGGGGTCATTTCCGGCGGCGTGAGAAAATTAGGGTAAACAGCGATTGCTTCGCTCTTACACAGAAAGCGCTATGAATAGTACATAATAGAGATAAGGCACATTTGTCAAGCATTCGCATTGAGGCATGAAGGATATCACACAGAGTGGACCAAAAGAACATCCTCTTTGTCGGGCTGGCCTCGCTTGGATATTCCATCGCACACGTAGGGATGGGACTTACCGACACTGTGATAAGCCCATCCTCGGCCAACATGACGGCAGCCGACGGCGGAATGCTGACCGAAAGTAGCGAGAAAGGCCCCGAGGTGACCACGGGCTGGGAAAAAAATCGACATCTCTCGTCCACTCCCGTCTCATGCGTGATCCGTTTCGGGAGGCGCGATTGGGAGGCGAGGTCCAAGATCTGGCACTTGTCCCCGTAAAGTAGGGCGCACCGCTGGCCATATACGAAACAAACCCATGGATCTGGCTGCTGGACGACTTTCACCATTCTCGTCTGCGGTGGGCCCCAATCTTCCCATCTGATCATTTGATCACCGGCCCGAAACGACAGTATGTCAAAAATCACGGATAATCGAATGCAGAGCAGGTAGGCCGGCCCGTATCCGTCTGAGCGGGCCAAGGACAAAACGAAAAGCCTGTCCAGGTGGGATGTCGTAAACGGAGCTTCGAACGTCGTGTCGCTTGGCCATGACGGAGAAGGCTCTGTGTTGATGAGCAAGTCAACGAGGGCCGGATCTTTGAAGCGACGGCTGAGATGAGGCAGGCCCAGTCGCAGGCAGGGCACCATGACTTCGATCGGGCCGTCCAGCTTAACAACCCAAAGCTCGGAATACAGCTGGCAAGTGCCAACCTGCCCAGCGAGAATGCTAACCAGCAGCATAGACTCGTTCAGAAATGCGTAAGAAGTGATATCATCCCGGCAGAGACACTACGAAATTCAGCGAAAGGAGATGTGTGTGAAAGCACAGGTACCTTCATCAGAGCACCGGACTTCCAGTTCCAAACGGACAAGCGATTTGAGGCAGAGCCGAAGAATTCCCACAAGACAGCGACATAGTCGCCGAATATGCGGATTTGATACGAAGGAGCGTCATTGAAGATGATACTGGGAGTCAACCGACTGCTTTGGGCCATCGGATGAGGGAGTCCAGTTTTCATCGAAAGTAAACATGGTCCGACAGGCTCCTTCCTATGATGCATTCGGTAAAGACCATTGCAATATCGCGAATCGCGGCCTACTCTTGGATCACCACCAGCAAGTCTTGCGAAAAGTCCATCGTGAAATCGCCCGGATGATCAATATCAGGGGGCAGGTCGGTTGACCAGTGTAGTTGAGGTATTCCGCGCGATGGCGAGGGGAGTCGCGTGAAGGTGAAGGTCGAATCCTTGCATGTAGCGATCACATTTCCTATCATGTCCCAGAATCTGTCGCCCATCTGGATCTGCATTGTCGTTTGCGAATCACACTGGATGGTGGCCCATGCCGCTTCGCGAGCCTTGAGAAGTTCGAGACGTGCAGCTGATCCAACTGGACTCGGGCAAGGAGAATCATGCATGTCAGACAACTCGAGAAGTATTTGGTACTGCACGGCAGACGAGGACCGTAAGACTTGGAAGCATTTCCTGGAAACCTGTTCGACCGTTCAGTGCGCGTTCCAGACAACAGTGAAACAATTATGTAAGTACCTCTGATAATCTAGTCGCAGAGCGCGCATCCAGTGAGAGGAATACGGTGGTCAGTATTTCAGAAGGTAAAGATAGCAAGGTCATGATTAGGTTAACTCTAGGAAATTCGAAAGTCCGGATACAGCGTTCAACAGGCAAAGCGGGGAGCTCCAATGTCAAAGCGCGAGCTGTCCGAGTAAAAAGTTCAAGTGGGATAGATCGGGATATGCCGCGTGACATCACCTGATTGCGAGACGAGCACGCGCTGAGCACGTGTAATGTTTGACGCGTGGCTGCCAAAAGGGGAACCTCACTCTTCACTCTTGCTCGTACATTCACAACCAAAGGCCATCGACCGCCTGCCACTGTCCCAGACCCTTCGCTTCACATCTCTCTCGCCATGTCTGCTGCCTCTACTCCGAACGACTCTCCCATCTCCGCCCCCATTCGTCCTCTCCACAATCCTGACCTCGCTGCTACCGTGGTCGTTCCCAAAGCGCCGTTGGGCAATGTTGCGAACCAGCCGGCAGGCATGGGGGCAAAAGCTCTCCTTGCAAAGAAGATGGCCAAGACCAAGTGCGCCCAGCTTTACCGTGCATTCTGCTTCTCTCACACGCGCTCTATAAGCAACCCTGCCTTCGTCTCGCCCACAGACAACCTCATGACACCGTGCACTCAGAAGCTCACCGCTGCGAAGAGGAAACACTTCACCAAGTGCGTGTGCCCTATTGCTACAGATCCGCAAGTCTGACCGCGACGGCAGAGGGGGGAAGCCACTGCAGCTCTTCGCTCCGAAGGAAGCACACATCGAAGACAGTGAAGACGAGTCCGACTCGGCACCTGAGAATCACGTTGCCGAAGTCCACCCACAAGTCGCCATGGACGTCGACGAAGAGAACCCCTTCTAGACCATTGCTATCGATCCGCCTCACGCCCACTTACGATATTTCCCGCTGTACTTGTCTGTCTTATGCTGTGGTGGTTTGATATAAGCGCCAATGTACCACCACTTTGATCTACGGTCTGTGACCCTTGACTTACTCCGTGCAAAATGTACACTGTTTTTCTTGCCGGACGGACTACTTACTGTCCGTCCGGGACAACATCCCCTGTCACGTGGGATTTGATGGAATACGCGTCATTTGAGGCTTGCGCGTCGTCGCTGATCCTACAAATCATCGTGCTTGCCTCTCACCTCGATCATGGACGACATTAGGGCACTTTTCGAGAATTCTGGGTCGGATCCTTCCACATTAAGGGATCGAATCAGTCAGATTGTTACGGACATCATGGAGCGAGGCGGGGATTCCGGTGGTGAGCTTAGTGCGAGGTGACCACCGTCCACGAGCCCGGGTATTCGCGTAATCATTGCGACCTTGCAGCCAGATACAGGATCTCACGGCCAAACTGCCTCGACTTACCGAAAGCGACTTGGACAGGCTCAGTCGCGATGGTACGTACACTTCCTTGCAATAGTCCATGATTAGCTCGAATTGGAGGTGATGCACCTGACAGACTCGCTGTGCTCCATATGCTACACTCCGTTCGCCGCACTGCTAGCTGAGGAGGAGACGTCGTTGGCCATGGACTCTCCTGCTTATCCCGCGGACGAGCTGGGCGTGACCAAGTTGGATGCGTCCTGGCAATGCGGGCATCTGTTCTGTCGTAAGGAGTTGCGTGTGTCTCCCTTTATCCCTTCAGAGTCATAATGGCTTGTTTATAGCATTTCGAAATGGATCCGGCATGGGGTGCGTGAGGCTGCGTTGCGTAACAAGTGTCCAATCTAACACTCATTGGGCCGCCCAATCAAGCATGCATCTTGCCCGATGTGTCGGCGTTCCCTGCTGGAGTCGGGGAGCCCTGCAGCTGGGCAGACTACCGGGGCGCGAGATGACGATGCTCAAGCGGAAGACGCAGAAATGCTCAGCCAGATCCGGGGGTTCATGGAGCAAATGCGTGCCGACGGTGGAGTGGCTTACTTTGACCAAGACGGGGATTTCCGAGGGTTCGGAGAGAGGATATATGAGCCGGAAGGAGGCTATGTGGACGACAGGAGTGAATTTTCGGGAATGTATTCATGAGTATTTACTCGCCTCGGCCGATGTCAACTTACACAGGGCGATTGAATGGATATCAATCAAACGGCAATCTTATCCTCTCGGCGAGAATGAACATCGCCGGCACCACGATGTGATTACTTCAGTCCACGGTGTTTCGTCTCACGACACTCTCAACCTGCCCTCTCATGGAGTCTCTTACTCGACCTGGGCTGCAATTCCGGATTTCTGCAGCTGGCGCGACGCCGCTGGTGAACGCGTTGCGAAGTAGACGCCCCGGGATCCCTGCATTGGGTCTTGCCTATCTATGGCCGACGCTCTTCACTGCGCTAGGCGGGTTCCTGTGGGGATTCGACACTGGGAGGTGACTGTCGGTGCTCATTCAGCGAATTGGGACTGAGATCGGGCAGTGTCGGACCCATTACCGTTATGCCTCAATTTGAACACCAATTTGGCCCCATCTCTGCGACGGTCCAGGGATTGTTTGTTTCCTGTGAGGCAGATGCTAGGCTGTGTCCTAAAAGAAGTGTCCTCACACTACTGCAGCGATCATCGCAACCGCTGCGCTTTCCTCGTTGTTCTCAGGCACGCTCTCGGACCGGATCTCGCGTACGTACACGATCTCACTGGGAGCGTTCCTCTTTTCCGTGGGCTGCGCTATCGCATGCTCAGCGACGAGCCTGGCCCAGCTCTTTTGCGGCCGGTGCATCACCGGCTTCGGGCAAGGTGTCTTCATATCTAGCATCACTGTCTATGTGATGGAGATTTCACCGACCTCAAAACGGGGGCGGACGATGACCACTGTTCAATTGTTTAATGTCATCGGGGTTGCATCAGGTCGGAGGCTTCTCTCCGCCCACCTCTCACTGTCCTGATTGACACACAGGCTACTTCACGTGCTTCGGGACGGTCAAGCGCGCAGGCAGTTTCTCTTGGAGGTTCCCCATAGCCCTGCAAGCGGTGGTGGCGATGACTCTCGCCATCGGGACGCCCTTTCTCGCTCATTCGCCGCACTGGCTCCTGCACGTGGGTCGTGCGCTCGAAGCCGAGGCCGCGGCGTCCAAGTTTGGGCTCCAGTTTAGCGAAGTGAGGAGGGACGAGGCTGCAGCTGGCGGCCCAGCTACCGATATCAGCAAGTTGTCTCTGGTGGGCCAGGCCAAACAGCTGTGGGCGCGGGACGTGCGATTCCGCACTCTGTTCGCCCTCTTCTTGATGGGCATGCAACAGGCTTGCGGGATCGACGCTGTGCTCTACGTTCGTTGCAATCTTCTTGAAATAATGACATGACTGACGAGAAAGTTGCTGCATAGTATGCACCGGTGCTCTTCCAGCAAGCTGGCCTCTCGTCGGCGTCTGCATCCTTCCTTGCCTCGGGCGTCTCGGGAGTTCTGATGGTGGTCTTCACCGCTGGGTCGCAGGTCTTCCAAGATAAATGTGAGATGATGTGTTTGTTGTCTGTACCGAGAGCCCCCTTTTTGAACATTATGCAGGGTCGCGGCGGACTCAAATGATTGGAGGAGGGTCGGTTATCGGTGGATGCATGCTGATCATGGGGATCCTGTATGCCACGAACGGAGCCCAGACCACCGCGGGCAAACACACGCTGATGGCTCTCATTTACATCTTCATCGCCGCGTTCATATCCACCTGGGCCGTCGTCATCCGCGTGATCGCGAGCGAGATGCAGCCGAAACGGACACGTGCACCAGCGACGAGTCTCGCGCAGTGCTTTTCGTGGGTCGTGAACTGGATCATCGCGTTCTCTACGCCGCTCTTCCTCAACCGCAGCAGCTCTGGCCCGTATTTCATGTTCGGCTGCTGTGCGCTGCTCACCGTCATCGTGTGCACCATGTTCCAGCCAGAAACGAAGGGGATCAGCTTGGAAGCCCTCGATCAAGGATTCACGGATACCAAAGTGCAGGCTGCGATGAAAAAGTTCTTTCGGTCGAAGCCTGAGCAAGGCCAGTCCACCGCCGTAGAGCTATGAACGTAAAGGTAGCAGCAGGACACAATCAGATTGCAATTGAATCGACATCTTCATCATACGATAAGATCGCATCCTCCATCTAACTCTCTACCGCAGCCGACTCCGCGATAGAGACCTGGAAGTTGGAGCAAGCCGTCGGGAACCCACGGACAAGACTAAATGCGCGCATTTATCCGTGGTTTTATCTGAGCTGTCCGGCCACCTGGTCGATTTAAAAATCCCGGCCCTTTCTCGGTATCCACCTCCTCTAGCTTGCCACCCAACGAAGGAAATCCCATCAACCACGCGCGCGCTATCGAAGCTGGCGGAACCGCAAGCGGCGGTCCGGTTGAGATGGTAACCCTGTGCAGCCTGCCCTGCTGCTCGTCGCAGATGATGCCCCGAAGATAACCACGTGCGATGAAACCCACCCCCAATTCAATCGGCGACCCTGGCGGTCGAACAGTTTATCTCTGTCTCAGAGCTAGAAAGAGACAGAGAAATCAGAGGTTTGGAGATCCGAGTGGGCAGCGGCTAGATGATTCCTTCCTAGGTTTCTCTCTCCGTGTATCTGAGGCACGCATTTGGCTTGCAACGACGTATGACCAGCCAGCCGGGCTTGGCCGATCCTCCATCAATGTTCTCGAGCTCGGCTACGGAGATCGAAGTCAACTTGAAGGAAAGAACCTTTCTGCCTCCGCACGCGCATGGAGGCAAATATATATGTAGGCCACAGGACCGGCGCATACATCCCAAGGAACTCGTCCCCCTAGGCCTGCTCCAGAGATGCGCTTGCTCACGTCCATCCTCGCGTTCCTGAGCGTGTTCTCGCTCGCTAGCTTGGCAAGCTACACCAACCCGATCCGCCGACCCGGCGGGTCCGATCCGTTCATGGTGTACTCGGGCGGGTACTACTACCTGCTCACCACGTCGTGGACGGACGTCGAGATCGCGCGCGCCACGACGGTCACCGGGCTGAAGACCGCGGCGAAGAAGGTGGTGTACTCGACCGGCACGGCGAGTCGCTGCTGCAACGTCTGGAGCCCGGAGGCGCACTACCTCGGCGGCCGCTGGTATATCTACTACACCGCGGGCGACTCGTCCGGCACCGGCAACCAGCGCCTGCACGTTCTGCGCGGTGAGTGATCTCGATGATGGAGATAGTTCACAGTGGCTGATGCTGCCTTGCAGGTGGCGCCTCTGCCTGGGACGCATACACCTACGTCAACCAGCTGACGCAGGAATGGAGTATCGACGCGTCCGTTCTGCGGTTCGCCAACTCGGGCCCGTACCTGATGTTTTCGTGCTTCCACGGCGGCGCGCCGCAGTCGATCTGCATCCAGACACTGGGCAGCGACTTCGTGTCGCTCACAGGCTCCATCTCCGTCATCTCGCAGCCGACCCAGGCGTGGGAAACACATGGGCTGGCCGTCAACGAGGCGCCGACCGCGCTGTACTTCGGCGGCAAGACGATGATCGTGTTCTCCGCGTCGTACTGCTGGACGCAGTACTACTGCCTCGGCACGCTGACTTGGGACGGCCACACCGCGCCGACCTCGCCGTCCGCGTGGACCAAGTCCAACGGCTGCCAGTTCTCCAGCGCCAACGGAAACTACGGCCCCGGGTCCAACTCGTTCTTCACGAGCCCCGACGGGTCGACGATATTCAACGCCTTCCATGCGACCAGCAACAGCGCCGGGGCCTGCGACGATTCCAGATACCTGATGATTCAGGAAGTCGGTACTCACAGCAATGGGGCGCCCGACTTTGGCTCCCCCGCGGCATTTTCGCACGTTTTCAGCGATCCCCAGTAGTTACGATTCGCAGTCGAATTCTGTTAGTATTTCCAAATCAATAATTCAAGTCACGAATGGAAAAAAAATGATTCCACTGTCGTCAGACCACAGACATCCTCGAGTGTACCAGACGATTGATGTGAACGATAATATTGTTTATACAAACATGTAGCACGACAGCAATGGATGGTATTTATCCTCAAATATCTGCTAGAAAACGTTGTCCGAGGTTGTGTGAGCAAGAAAACAATTGAGTAGTAACTAATAGCCGGGCCAAGCCTAACTAATTCCGCCTGCAGCAACGGAAGAGATTGCGCTTGAAGAAGTAAAACAAGCACTGCACAGCCATCAGATTAGCGCAGAGAGAGATGAGAGACGACTACTCACTCCAATGAACCGCACGAGCGACAGGAAGAAAGTCGAGTAGAGGATGATAGAGAAGTAGATGTTCTGCTTCTTCTGCAGAGCCTGCTCGTTCGCCGCTTCACTAGAGCTGGCCAGCCCGTTCAGGTTTTCTACGGCAATCGCGAGCGCCGCATTCGACAACATCCACGCAGCAACAAGACGCGTCCGGAATGTTTCTGTGCAAAGAACAGATCAGGCGCTTCCGAGCACGTGCGAGAGAAGGAGACGCACTATTTTCGTCATCCATGGTAGGTTTTTCAACGGCCTCCACCGTGTCAACCTTGGTAATCGCTCGCGTAACCGTCTCTTTGAAGGCGGCATCGACATCCTCGGGCTTGTGGACCGTGTCCTCCACAATCGCCGTCTCCGAGTCTTGCTTTTTGGAGTTCACAGACGGCAAGACCTCAGCTTTGTCGCTTCCTTTGGTACCCCACGAGACATCGTGCAAGTTACAGAACGCATAGACGTTGAGGACGTTGATGAAACTCGGGGCCAGCACTGGATGTGTCAAATCAGCGCATGTAAAAAACATATCGAAAGACTACGCACAAAGGTACGGAAGGAAGGACGTGAACAGATGCCAAGGATCGCGCTAGCAGGCAGCCAATCAGTTAGATGTGGATCGAAAGGCACCAAGTAGGTTCTTACGTAGAGGAAAGACGCAGCACAATAGATTCCAAACGTGGACACCATCGCAGCAATCAAAGCACCAACGGGCGGCTTGAAGAACGTCGCAATGACCTGAGCAGACGTCTTGTTTTGCAATTCTTTCGGGATGGCCTGGTCAAAAGTGTCAAACCGGAAGGCAACACAAGCCAGGAGACAGCCACGTACCGCAAAGGCCTTGCCAGTCAACCAGAAGGAGCAGATGAGCAAGTACAGCGCAAGGAAGGCATACACCCAGAGGGTGATAGTATATGCTGCCCGTTCACCCTTTGGCCTATTACCCAGCGCGAGCACGAACTGCAACGCAAGGAAGGACAAGTAGAGCCACTTGAAACCGTTATTGACCCAGTGGGTCTGATGAGGAACATCTGAGTCGCCATGCACATAGAAATCACATAAGAGACCACTTACGACACTGGCCGTTCCAAAGATGATGATGCTCTGAGTCGGGAGAAGATCGATAATGATACTGAACGTAAGCCACAGGTTGGCGAGTTGGAACCAAGTGAAGAGGAGGTTGAAAACGTTGTAGAGAGCCTGCAGATGGAGGAAGAACATCCGGATGATCCCATGGCCAGTCCTGTAGAAAGCGAAGAAGTTGACGAGGGAGTACACGGAAGCCGCGAAAGATCCGTTGAGCCAACGACGGCGTTGACCGATCAATTCCACCGCTTGCTCCGGAACATCGGTTTCCGCTTTGCTGGGTTTGACATAGGTGAGAACCCAGCGATCGCCGGCCTTGGCGACGAGCTCAAAGCACAGAATACGATCCTCGGCCAAGAACATGTTCTTCGTGAAGATATTCATTCCATAGATACCTATCCAAAGTGAGTGTGTGGCACGGTTGAAGAAGGCAAAATACCCTTGGGTCCGAGACGATCTGCCAATGAATGATCTCCATGGAAGTATTGCTCAAGCGGTCGTCCAAGAATGGCCCGATAACGATAAGCGGAGAAGGCACCAGGAAGCACGGACACATATCCGAAACTGCTTTCCAGTGGCTTGTCTGGATAATCATGAGCTCTGAGCTAAAACAGGCAAGAACTGACGTACCCAAGATGTTACTCATCTTGTACTCGAAGTTCTGAGCCGCGACTAGAGGGTTCAGGAGCTTCCTTCCACCCTTGATCATGGCATGAATCTCTCCGCAGCAACCGCCAAGGTTAGGGTCGTTATAGAACGCCTCCCAAAGGTAATAGATTGACTTGTGTCCGGGCTTGGTTCCCGCATCGATCAGCACACATGTCTCTGGCTGCGTCCAGTCCGTGAGCCCGCGAGGTAACCTGCAAGATCTGAAGACGCACCACGAGCATCTTTCCGATAGCATTGAATAGCCATCGGTGGGAGTTAATCTTCTTTTGATTCTTCGCCTTCAGAACGAAAATGATCTGGACGGGGACAAGGTTGTTCGCATCCCCAGGTTGCGGCAGAACAAGCTGGGGTGTGGCGTCGATGGAAAGCTGGGTTGTGTACTCGAAGATGTGAGCAACAGTCTGTTTGCCATCGACATCCTTCTTCATGACACCATCCTGGTACACGCCTGAGGCACGTGTCAGATCTCCACAACACTGAATCTGAACGATCCTACTCACCAACGGTAGCGAGGATATCGAGGACGGACTTGTCCATAGGTTCTGCAGACTGTTTGACCACGACGACTATCAAAGAAACGGTTCACTCACCCAAACCGTCAACGATCAGAGCCACGGTGATTTTCTGCCATCCAGGGTTACCCTCCTCGGCTTGCCGACGCCAGAACTTGGACTGTTTCGTTCTGCAAATGTCGCGGATGTTCAACATGACGCCATGCAGGGTGCGAGCGTAAAGAGTCTTGTCTTCATTGTAGGAGGTGACAGCGATCAGAATCTCGGTCTGGCGATTGTACATCTGCGGGAAGGTTGGCATGGGGGTCTAAAAGGGGATACTCCACCCGACTTTGGTGCGCAGCGAGTAGCCATTTGCCTCCGTGAAATCGTCCGGATCGTCGGTCGATGCTGGGTAGAAGATGAGCCACGATGACTGAAGTTTGGCGGTGCTAGCACAGACCAGTGTATCGCATGTGGCTGCGGTGCGTCAATGAGTTGGATGTCACCGTGAACATAAGCTACGTACGAGAACTCCGTCGTGTTCGTCTGACGGTATTGAGGCTCAATGGCGCTGTGCACCGCGGTGGGGACATTGTACTCGGCGATGAACTTGCCGTTCGTCAGTTTGACCTTACGGGTAACACCACGGTCGCGCTTGATGGTTTGCCGACGGCGCCAGCCACTCTCAACCCATTGGTAGAAGTAGAGACAACAGAGGCAGGGCGAGCGTAGGGGTCGCCGTACGCGTTGGGATCAATAGGGCTGAGCAATGAGCGGAAGCGACGAGCGTTCGACGCGACTGACATACCCAGGAGGATACAGGCCACCGACGAAATCTCCGCCAGCGAGAGGTTGCTTCTCCACATATTCGTCGTCATCATCGTACTCGTCGTTGTCAAAGTGCTGAGGAAGAGTGGAGGTGCTGTCGTAAGGTCGCGGGGAACGATATGGGCCCGGCTCAGCGAATTGAGAATGGAGACCTGCCTGTCGTCGTCGGCGAACGGGTCACCGTAAGACGGGTTGGCCGAAGGCAGGGGTGGACGGTCCATTGGAGTGTGAAGGAAGAAAGGAAGAGTAGAATTACCTACTCCACGTTGTCAGACTCTTATTTGGACGCGCCGCGAAGGATCGTTGGGACGGTCACAGCCTCGCTGATGGCACTGCTCTGCAGCGCCATCAATGAAGTGATTCTCACATTGCACATGCATCGGGTGGAGAAGCCGGGGTCCGGAATTCTCTCTCGACCATGTCTGTCATATTATACCGGCAAGTTTTACGAGTTATCGTCTTGGCGAAAGGCCCTAATCTCGGCGGGCAGCTACGATGCTTCGCCATTCAGTGTCAAGGTCAGTGTCGTGGCGATACGCGGCAATCGTCTACATAACCCGTTCAGGTCGACCATATACTACTCCTCAAGGGAATCCATCATGCCACCGTCAACGTACGCCAACCTTTCACATCTCCGGACAGGAGCACTGAGGGCTATGTCCGTGCTGTGTTAGGTGGCCAGTATTCTGCCGCGACCTGAAATCACCGACCTCTTGGGCCTCAACTACCGTCGGATCCCCATCCTTGCTATCGGCAACGACATTTACATTGACACAAGGTCAGTCTCTCCACTCTGAGTACCCGGTGCTGACGATCCCGTAAAGCCTCATCAGCGTTGCTTTGGAACGCCGGTTCCCCGTCGCCCAGGGCTTTGGAACACTCTTTCCAAAGGGTAAACAGGGCCAGCCCCCGCATACAGGCCTCATCAAGGTTGTTTTCCGTCGGAAAAGAGTCACTCAGCGGTCTTGAATACTCACTTCAGGCCTTCGCGAAGCATTGGGCGGACACAGTCTTGTTCTCACTAGCTCCAGCACTTCTGAATTGGTCCAAGTTTCCAGCTGCTTTTGTCAAGGACAGAAGCGCGGTATGAAATATCGCATGCATCAGATCGCAGTGCTCATCATTGGCAGCTTTCTGGCGCACCCATCAATGTGCAAGCCATTACGGCTTCGCGAGAGAAAGCCATCTCTCTTCTATCTACCCAGCTGGTAATTTCTCGTACCGACCATGCTTCTAGCAGCTGATCAAAACACTTTCCAGAGTCTCGTTGAGGAACAAGTGAGTAGAAACCGGACATCTAGAATGCAACTTGATTTGTTACCAGCTATCCGATGGGCGCGAATGGTTATTTGACTCGGAAGGTCCCTCTTTAGCCGACGTTTCTGTCAACTTTGTCTATGCCTGGGTCCAAACGTTCCGCGGGGTTGAATCTCTCTTTGACCCTTCGACCTTCCCCAAGTCGCTAGCAGTATGTATCTCGCCCCAGCCATTATTGCACAACTAAAAATATCTTAGTGGCTTTCGAGAATGGCGGCTTACCTCGGCCATCTCAAGAAGGTCCAGCCGCAGTCCGCAGTCATTTCAGGTGCTGATGCTGCCGCTAAAATCGCTTCCGAGTCCTTTGAAGCCTATTCCGTGGTGGGCTTCGATCAGCGTGAGGCCAAGCGCTTGGGGCTAACGGTCGGGGATCGCGTCTCTGTTGCCCCTGACGATTCAGGGCGAAACTTTCCCACTGAAGGAACACTGGTGGCACTCAATCGTGAAGAGTTGATATTGGAAGTTCAGGGTCAAGTCGGCACTTTCAGATGCCACTTTCCTCGAGTGATGTTTACCGCTAAAGTCGTATCCAAGTCAGAGCACAAGTTGTAAATGATAAAATAGCACGCGTCCATCAGCTGAATATATCACGTGATCGCGAAGGGTCTCTCTTCATCACTTGCTACTCTTCTACGATATGAGCCTTCTCGTTCACGCGTACAAGCTGCGACCGATATCGAAGGAGGCGACTGAACTGGCCATGCGCATTATAACAGCACACCCCAGCGGGTTGAACACAAGAGAGATTTTCAAGCTGGGACTAAAAGCGCACCCTCCCGTGGAACATGCTCCAGAACCGACTCTTCCATTTCGTTCACGTTCGGGCAGAATCGGACTGCCAGTTCCGACAGCTATCGACCACCCGTTCCGCTCAGTACGGTAAGTAGGCGATTCGTGAAATACATTTCTCCCAACGTAATTCCCATGCAGGTATCTCAAATCGAGAATTTTGGATGATCTTGAAAAACAGCAGGCCATCCAAAAGAGGCTTGTTCCGGTGCCCGTTACTGAGCTGGAGGGTGAAGAATTGAAGCGTGTGCTAGGCTCTGGTGCCCAATCCCAAGGAGTCGATGGGATCACTCAGGTTCGAGTCCACCGATGGGTCTTACCATTGCCAGAACGGGCCCCGCCGCCACATCGGGATCTGAGCCACAGCACCTGGCAGAAGGAGACCAAGTAAGCCACATTGCATATGCGAATTACGATGGATTATATAGAGCAATTGTCGCTCCAATCTATTAATGATTTCTGCTATATATGTCGCCACAACGACGTTCGAATGCTTCCACCATAAGCTTTGAGACTTGCCCGAAGAAAGAGGATGATACAGCAGCGTGGATGGGACTTGCAAATTCATACGCGAGATCCAAACGAACCAAGGTTGCGTGCGGCGATTCGCTCGGTGCTGGCGCAAAGCGCCAGGTAGTTTTCAACTCTTTGAATAGTGGGGTTGCGGACGACGCGACTGCCTGCGGAGGAATCGAGCGGAATGAATGGGATCGAGATGATGGAACGCACCTCCACGGACTCGAGCGGCACACAAGTGACCCTGCTCACATAGCTTTCCTTAAGAGCAAGGAACTGCACAGTCAACTCTGCTTCTAACACAAGCGGTGTCCCTTTCGAGCGGTTAAGGATTGTTGACGAGGTGCAGAACGGAATGAAGTGTCGATAGGAAGAAACGTCGGAAACGACGTCATAGAGTTGAGCACGCGTGTAACTTTTGGAAACCTTAGTTTCGAGCGTTGAGTTGACCGAGTGCACAGACGCACGGAAGCACTTTCTGTTCCTGATAGGTTTGTCGACTCGTTCCGCCAGGGAGAATAGTCGAGAGGTCGGGTAAGGAGAAAAGGTGCCTTTTCGGGCTGCGTGTTGCTTCAATCCTTGAGACCGACGCTCGAGCTACCCGCAACATGACGGGGATAGTCGAGCAAGCAGTCGCATCAAACCCCTCGGTGATTCGGACCTACGTTCGATCACTGGGGCAACTGGATGATTTCAAAGCACAGGCAACATAAATCTTTGAGATATCGTTCTCGAAAATAGATACTTGAGTAAATAACAAGAAGTCAAAGGTCAAGCATTACAAGGAGACATGTCAGTAAGTGTAATGTCACCAATGGATACAAATGCACAGGCTTCATGCCGCATACACATTTTCAGGACACTCTCTCGCAATCTGTTCAGCGTTTTCAGTTCGTGAAGCGGATTCGAGATGACAGGACGTACGTGGCCTTCTTGGTGACACTTGTAACAGGTTTTCTTCGGGCCTGGCGCCAGGTCGTTGCTGGCAGGAGCGAGACAGTCTCTACGAGTTGCTCAAAACGAAGGAACGGACACGTGAAATGTGGCTTCCTACTTCGCCATATGGTTAGGGCCTCCGCATCGGTAGCATTTCACAGAACGAAATACGTCTGTGTTTAAAGCCCGGCCGGGGGGAGGAGGGCGGAAAAATCCGGTGGAAGTTCCGCTGCACATCCTGGCTATGTGGCCGAAGCGTCCACAATTCTGAGTTGGGAGATGATCAGCCTTCTCCGCAGTAGACACGCACAACGGGTCTCACGTAGCACTTCTGACCAGACTGAATTCTCAAACTGGGGCATTCGGCTGGAGTGTATGGCGTCCTTGAGTGCCATGAGATAGAGTGTCGATCTACCGACCTTGTATGTGTCCGACTCCGCCGCAAGAGTAGCACTGCTTAGCAGAGACCGAACGAGGTGACGGACAAGCAGAAGATTCGTGACCAGGCTGGCGACAATTATAGCAGAGACGTTGCTCCGAAGAGCAGCTCTCGGCAATATGCCCCACTTGTGAAAAGGGTAGTCTGAGAACAGGACGGAACGCGCAATGATCTGCGGGTTGGACTCACAATTCCCACACTTGAAGCACCCTTTCCTGCTGAACTGGTACGCCATGCTCGAAGCTCTTCTATTTCCTACGAAGAAGAGTGCAAATGTTATCCTTGAGTCACCCAGCACCCCTCCTTCTCTGCCTCCTCGATATATCTAAGCGAGTGACGGCCTTGACGTGAAGGTTCAGTTGAAGATGGTTGGCGTAGCGCGTGATCATGCTGAGGTAAAGCAGCAGGCTATGATGTCATGCCAGGACTTGAAGGTATTTGCGGGTGGGGCAGAAACGTAGATGTTGCATGTTCGAAAATCCGCAGCTGAATTGTGCATGGTAATATACTAGCGTTACACGACATCGGAGAACCAGTCCGCCAGTCGAGTCTGGGTGTCCTTGACCTTGTCCTTCATAGCTGCCAGTGCATTCTGCTTACATTTCTTGTGCATCCATCCCCATTCGCTCAAATCTACGGGAGGGATGGAGCCCTCAATCATTGTTTGAAGGATACTCTCCCCGAGCATCAGCTTTCCTATCAAGTCACAACTCTGCATCCTGGGCAAAACTTGCCCCGATAGCCCCGGTTCGCCTCCGTTGCTCGTCAAAATAAACTTCCACAAGGCAGCAAACGCAGCTTTGCACTGTCCCTTGCCCATGCACTGGAGGTCGTGATTGATTTGTGGCGGTGAATCGGGCAGATCTTCGCTGGCTCTGACAAGATTGTAATGCCCTGAGAGGAGCCGGATCCGCTGTCTGGCTGTTAACTGCGCATCAGCGTCCCAGTAGTCGCGACCCTTGAGCATCATGTAGTAGTAGGCCAGACCCAGCAGCGATCTGAGATCTAGTTGCTCTGCAACGTTGATCGCAGCAGCCAAAGCCTTGCCCCCAATCAGAAGTTTCTTCCACTGGGCCGTAGCAGCATCCAATAGCTCTTTGCTGTCGCACAGTGTCGACAACTCCGTTATCCGCACCAGATTTTCGACAGACACCAGGGAATTCGGAGATGCGGTGGCGTGGAAATGAATTAATGTAGTAAGAGCCCACAACTCCGTGGTACGGAATTGATACTTGTGTGCCATGCGAGTTAGGTTGATGAAATGCGTTTCGTTGGCTGGGATCGACATCGCTATTTTGATTTCGTGCGGTCTACACGTGAACCTTTCAGAAACCTCAATGCAACGCGACAGAAAAAGACGAATTACAATGCATATAACGCCCACAGAAGAGATGCAAACTCCTCCGCCGTATCCCCTTGGACGTGTATTGGACGTTCGTCGCTCTGTCCTTCGACTGGTCCTGGATCTGCGTGGAGCTCCGCCAGTGCGTCCGTGCTTCGCGTGCATGAGCCCAATGAGAACATGGCCTCAAACGCCGACTTGTCTCTCGTCAGCATCGAGCGATGAACCTTCAGGTTCGATCATTGAACAGCGCATTAGGGCTCGAGATATCGCGCCTTGAAAAGTGTGTCCTCAACTCTCAAGATCACGTTTCCGTCATCGATATAATACTGCAGATGTCGAACAGCGGCATTATGCGGTTGCTCGTGAGAGGAGCTTTCCATGAGGATCTACGAGTAGTAGTCGCCACGTTGCGGCAGATGGCGGTCCGGGTTTGATAAGGACAATCAGCCAACAAATCACGATCACGTACTTATCATTCACCATGTTCGCGTGCAAAGTGGCGTCAATTCTCTGAAGGATGACGGAAGCCCTGGACCCTTCTGCGCACAACTTTGACTATGTGGACCAACTTTCGAAAATGGCGCTCCATGGCTTGGCCGAGCGCACGGACTCGGTGTTTCATGCGATATCATGCAGGCGATGGCGGTTATCTCAGGGCTAATTCCGGCGGAGGATGAGTAAGCCTAAACGTGGAAATTGTCAGCAACTGGCCGGGGCGTAGCCAGCGGCACACCGGCTCTCTTCTTGACTCCCTACTCAACACAGAATGAAACCAGAGGCTATCGACCTCTCGCACCACCTCTCCGATGTCGCCAAAGCGCGTCAGCCCTCTCCGTTGAAGGGGTTGATGAAGTATATCACTCGCCCCGACATTATCTCGCTCGCAGGGGGTATGAGTTGCAGTCTCGTGTGCCGTTGAATGCTATCGCTTATTCGAATACAGGTCTTCCCAGCCCAGCCTACTTTCCTTTTGCCGACATCTCCGCGACTGTTTTGGCGCCGGAGTCGTTTCCCCTCGAAGTGACTGAGGAGTCCTCCGCCTTCTCATGGTTGTGGAAGCTCTTTGGGTCCGATAAGGACAAGACCTCGGCGATAACTATTCCCAAGTACCAGTGTCTCCAGGGGATATTAACCTTGCGACTGTGAGTAGTTCCTTGAGCGCGTATAACTCGCTGACATGGATGCTAGGCGCTTCAATACGGTAGGATCAGTCATTATCACAGTCCTTTCATGCCTCTGATAAGTGCAAGGCATGGCTGGTGGACTGCCTCAACTGCAGAACGTGGTCAACGAGTTTCTGCTCGCGTCTACCAGCCGGCGTACTCCAATTACGCGACGCTGATGAACACAGGGAGCACAGATGGCTGGAGCAAAGTCGTTCAAACCTTGTGCAACCCGGGAGAGGGTGTTCTTGTTAGCAAATGGACTTACCCGAGGTGAGCTGGTTCGTGCCCGAACGACTATCGTGCTGACTTCCATGCAGTGCCATGGCGGCAATGCTGCCCTACGGCATCAGCCCAGTCGCCGTCGATATCGACGGAGAAGGAATGCGGGCTGATTCGCTCCGTGATATGTTGGCTGGTTGGGACGAAGCTGCTCAAGGCATGCCCAGGTGCGCTTCTGAATCATCCCTATGTCGTCTCATCTGAGCCACGTTCATAGGCCACGCGTGATTTACGCAGTGCCCATCGGTGAGAACCCAACTGGAATTGTGCACCCGCTCGCTCTAACATGCGAGGCACTTGCTCACACATCCTGCAGACCACTCGTTTGGCCCGCAAGAAGGAGATCTACCAAATCTGCGTTGATTTTGGTAAGAGCTCAAGTGACATGTCTCACATTTACTCATGCTTGTGATTCAGATATGTTCGTGCTGGTCATCATCGGAAACTAACTGACCGCTCATTATATTGTATTCTACAGCGTTCTGGTGCGTATTAAAACCCGGCGATATGATGCGTTGTTCACGAAGTTTCAGGTTGAGGATGATCCCTACTTCGTCCTGCAAGAAGGAGAGTATGTGCCCAAGGCGCAGCGCAAGGCTCCGCCAGTGTACTCGAATGATGATGAGTTCATCGCTCCCTCGAGCCCAGTTATCTGAAGTACGTGACACGCATTTTTGCGCTTTCATGCGACTAATAACATCCAGGCTGGACTACCAGGGCCGAGTCATCCGATTGGACACCTTCTCCAAGGTCAGTCCATGCGTCGCGTCTCGCCCATGTCATCTCATCTCAAGCTTAGACCATCGCGCCTGGCTGCCGGCTGGGCTGGTTCACGGCCCAACCCCTGTTTATTGAACGTCTTGAGCGGGTTTCTGAGACGTCGACCCAAGCGCCTTGCGGCATTGGCCAGGTAAGAACGGGACAGCCGACTTTGGGTCCATAGGTGGCTCATCCATGTGTTAGGCTGTTGTGACCTCGCTTATGATGCAATGGGGATATGATGGCTTCCTTAGGTGGCTGAAAGGTGCGTCTCGGCACACCCTGATGAGAAGGTATTTACCCTCTTGAAAGGGATTCGGATGCAATACACCCTGCGTCGCGACTTTTTCGTAGATTGTCTCGCCGAAGAATTCCTTCTTGCACCGACTTATGCTGCGACCGGTGAAATGGCCGGATCTCGAGTGTTGAATGCCTATGTCAAACCCACCCGGCGCATCACCGACTACTTCAATGAGAAGGCTCCTCTGTCCGATGCACTTTTCTCTTTTGCCCCGCCCACCTCGGGCATGTTTGTTTGGGTAGCATATCTTGCACACGGGGCGAATCCAAGCTGATCTTGTTCTTAGCTCAAGGTTCATTTTGATCAGCACCCTTCCTTCGCCAAATTTGGCGAAGAGACACTGGAGATGCAACTTTGGATAGGTCAGTCCACCTTGAATGTCATGTATGCATCCTTTGCTGATCCGAGATATTTACAGCTTTGGCTGATGCCGGCCTTCTCCTGGGACCGGGAGCCATGTTCTCTCCCAAAGGTGATTGGACCTCGACCCAGTCTGGACATTTCCGCATCAGCTTCAGCTTCAACTCGGTAAGTCATCTCCATTACGTGCCGGCGAGCGACCTGATTGGGGACTTGTCCAGAACGAGGAATTCAAGCGCGCCGTCGCCATCTTCGGGGCTACCATTCGGAAATTTATGGGCCAGTAGATCTACAGTACAACATATTAGAACTTCCATTCATTATCAACGTTCATTTGCTCTGCGTTTCTTTCGCGAATGTCGCCGCGACCAACATCGGAAAGACAAGTGTCGCGTCCGCAAAGACCTGGAAATATTCAGCTACGGCCCTTGGTCAGTGGGCAGCTCCAAACCTTGACAGCTTCGGCTCCAGCTCGTATTTTACCCCACGAAACTGCTTCATCAGGGCGAGCACCTGAATCTGATCCGTCAAATTCTTGGCCAGTATTCTATAACTGATTGTTCAATATACCGATCCCAAGAAACGCGAGAAACTGACGATGAAAACAGAATAGTCCGCTCCATTGCGCTGGGATAGTCAGCAGCGGCTAGTCTGGGTGTAGGTGGACTCACAATGAGCATCGCATTGGCGATCTGGTGTTTGCAGACACCGCCTCCAAGCACAATCATCCCTGCCTTCTTTGATCTCCTCGAATGCTCGTTCAAGTCTCGGATGTCTTGCACGATATCTAGGATCAAGCCAGGGGATCGGAAGGAGTGAAAGTAGATCATGTCTCCGATGGATCCGTCCGTCAAAGCCGGACAATAGACAGGAATGTTATTCTGAGTGAATCATCTCAGGCAAGGACGATGAGATGGGAAATGCATTCTATTCACTTTATAGGCCCAGTAATACACAGACTCCTCGTTGTTTATCTCTTTCCCTAGCCGTCGGATAAATGAACTGGGAGTCCATACTTGCCCCGTTTCTTTCTGTTCCGCCAGCATAGCATCGAGGATCGGAGTCAGCCAGTCTTCAAACTTGCAGTAGTTGTCATTCGGAACGATGAGATTGCCGATGCGATTCATCCCACGTTTGCGCAAGTCGGCGCCGTCAAGATTGAAGTCGGCCAAGTATGTTTTCCCCAGACATTTGATAAAATCTTCCTCGATTCCGCCTGCTGTCGTTACAAGAACCGAGACCTGTTTGTGCTTGACAAGATGGAGAATGACTTCGCGGAGACCAGAGGATATGAGATTGGACGTATATCCCAGGAAAACGTTACAGCGCGTCTGAGCACGGACGGCTGGATCAAGGTATTCGTCGGACTCGTCAGGAGCGACGGGATCGTCAGACAACCTCCAAGCACGCTGAGAACCAATAAAGTAAGGGAGCGCTTCATCGTTACATGGCGTACCATCCGATTCACAATCTCGATCGCCTTCCCCAAGCTTGTGGCCTGGAATCCGATGCGTTCATAGCTTTGAAGAAACGCCTGAAGTGAGAGCGATGATTCAAGGTTGGGGCCAACGACAGATACCGCAGAGTCGGGAACTGGAGCCGACGGCAGCAAAACCGCTGCTGATGCGCCTATCGGCACTGTGGGGGTAGTCATCGGACAGAAAAAACACGGCAAAAACCAAAGTACGCGAGTGCGTGACGGGTAACTGTACCGTGACGCTGTGCGGCACCGTGCGTAAGCGGGAGAAATTGATTTCTAGACTGCCGTGAGCTAGCTGTAAGTGTTCCCATCCAACCATGGAGGACGGGCCCATCGCCACCCCTCCTCTATCCACTTCTCTGCCAGAGGAAGACGCTGCTCCACGATCCGTCGACACATCGCTAGTCGAGGAGGAGACTCCGGTTGTAGAGCTACCTTTGGATAATTCGACACCGCAGTCACAGGAGGAAGCTCTCGAGCAACGCGACCCGTCCCCCCCGCCAGTGACTGCCTCAGAGGAAATATCAGCGCCGGAGGAGCATTCTCAAGACGTGGAAGTTCCGGACGCGTCCCAACCAGAGATACCTCTCGAGACACCCGGCATCCCGCCCACCCCTCCTACGAAGCCTGTCACTCATCCTATCGCCGCGAATGGCTCCGCAGTCGAGCCATCTACTCCTGGCGCTGAATCCCAACGACCGTCTTTGACTATCTCGAGAGCGAACAATGTTTCTGTGGTGTTGATCACCTCCGCGCTGGAAACCATTGCTGCTTCGAAGGAGGCCAAACGATCGGGTCCTCTCCGGGACAGCACCTCCCGGGCGCTTGAGCTTGTTAGGGCGAATCAGGGTGGTGACCATCCGCAGGAGGTGTTCGAGCCTCTCCGTTTGGCTTGCGAAACCAGAAACGAGAAGCTTATGATCGCTAGCTTGGACTGCATTTCAAAGCTCATCTCATATTCCTTCTTCGCAGAGAGTACGCCGCCTGGATCTCATGGACTTCCCTCCCCGCCTCCCTCGCCCAATCCTACTCGACGGACCTCAGTAAACGACTCTACTGAAAACCTGCATCCCCCGTCCCTGGTCGACCTTGTCGCCAGCACAATCGCGTCTTGTCACACGGAAACCACACCAGAAACCGTCTCTCTACAAATAGTCAAGGCTTTGCTCTCGTTGGTCCTATCTCCGACCATCTTGGTGCACCAGTCGTCCTTGCTCAAGGCAGTCCGCACTGTCTACAACGTTTTTCTTCTGAGCTCGGACCCCGTCAACCAAATGGTGGCCCAAGGCGGTCTTACGCAAATGGTGCATCACGTCTTCACGCGCTGTAGCGTGAGCGCGACTGTGCATTCGTCTGATTCGACGCGGTCTACGGCGAGCAGCACCCTCGCCGAAAGCTCCGAGTCTTCCACGCAGCTCAGTGTCCCGGAGGATACCAAGCCCGAGACAAGACCGGACGATGTCGAAGCCGAAATAGATCAGCCGGTGCAGAGCAATAGCAACGGGGCGAATGGTCACCATGATGACCATCCCGAATCGCCCACTGACAGGTATTCTGACGCTATCACCCGACTTCATCTATACTTACATGCGCTTGGTCCAGCCATTCCTTACCTGATTCGGCACGGCACGAGCTGACGATGAATGACCTGTTCATCAAAGACGCCTTCCTTGTTTTCCGGGCATTGTGTAAGCTGACTATGAAGCCTCTGAACCCAGAGAGGTGCGCTTTTTCACGTGACATTGAACTACGAACTCAGTGCTTCCAGTGAACGAGACATCAAGTCTCATGGGATGCGGTCCAAACTCCTTTCTCTCCATCTTGTTCTGACGATCTTGAATTCACATATGCCTCTTTTCGTCGATCCTGCCGCCATCATCCACTCCAACACGTCTCACGAGTCGACAACTCTGGTGCAGGCCATCAACCAGTACCTCTGTCTCAGTCTCAGCAACAACGCCGTCAGTCCTGTACCCCAAGTGTTCGAGATCAGTGTCGAGATCTTCTGGAGAGTCATTTCTGGCATGCGCACCAAGCTCAAGGTATGTTTCGCGTTCATATTTACCCCTCTTTCCAACCGCTGTGCTGTAGAAAGAGATTGAGGTTCTGTTGCACGAGATCTTCATTCCCATCCTGGAAATGAGGACATCCACTCTCAAGCAGAAGGCTGTGATCCTTGGAATGCTATCGCGTCTGTGCCAAGATCCTCAAGCGCTGGTTGAGATATACCTTAACTACGACTGCGATAGTGAAGCCGCGGACAACATATATGAGCAGTACGTGCCCTGATGCTGGATTTGGTGCATGATACCTAATTGACTCCTAGTTTGATGAACATCATCTCCAAAATAGGGAGCATGTCGTCTGTCGCAGTCGCACCCAAGCAGAACGAGCCGGCGAGTCCTGCCCTTAGTCCCACTGTCAACAAGACCCAGCACGGGGGCGTCCCTCCCTCGCTGAGCACGGCATCGTTGGCTGTCTCTGGGTCAATGGACACGTCGACGATGGGTCTCTCAGAAGCACAGCTGAGAAGACAAGGGCTGGAATGTCTCGTGACGGTCCTGCGGTCTCTAGTCGCCTGGGGCACTGCTTCGGGAAAGCTGTCTGCTGATCCTGTGGCGACGCCGTCCAGTCGCTCCCAAATTGGATCTCAGAACAGCGACGAAACGAGGCGGAACTCTACCGCCGGAGATTCTATCGCCGACAGGCTTTCCGCGGGGCCCAGCGTTGAAGCCCTGAGACAACCTACGCCGGATATCGCCGACGATCCCAATCGGTTTGAGAGTGCTAAGCAGAAGAAGACGACCTTGCTGGAGGGAATCAAAAAGTTCAACTTCAAGCCCAAACGGGTCCGTTATGAGACTCAAACCGCGAAGTATCTGAATCTGATATATGTATGAACAGGGCATTCAGTTCTTGATGGAAACGGGCTTCATTGCTAGCAATGCGCCGCAAGACATTGCTCAGTTTTTATTGACCACGGATGGCCTGAACAAAGCGATGATTGGTGAATATCTCGGTGAAGGGTAAGCCTCTACTTTGTAGCCTCATATTTCACTGACGTGCCCAGTGAGGACGAAAATGTGGCGATCATGCATGCCTTTGTGGATCTTCTTGACTTCAAGGAGTCTCCTTTCGTCGATGCCCTGCGACTTTTCTTGCAATCGTTCCGTTTGCCCGGTGAAGCTCAGAAGATCGATCGATTCATGCTCAAGTTCGCCGAGCGCTACATTGACGGTAACTCTTCAACGCCATTTGCAAATGCCGGTGCGTTTGTCAGGTTTAATTGGAGCTTCTGTCATTGATTGCCCTCTAAGATGCCGCTTACGTTCTGGCGTACTCTGTCATCTTGCTGAACACGGATCTTTTCAACCGCAAGTCAAGCGCAGGATGACCAAGACCGACTTCATCAGGAACAATCGTGGGATCAACGACAATGCCGATTTGCCGGAGCAGTTCCTGTCAGAGATTTTCGACGAGATCGCGTCGAATGAGATCAGGATGAAGGATGAGATTGATGCTGCCACTGGAACGACTGCTGGACAGCCTGGACTTGCCAATGCGCTGGCAAATGTTGGCAGAGACTTGCAGAAGGAGGCGTACGTCCTCCAAACCAGTGGAATGGCCAACAAGACTGAGGTGAGAGAGAGCTCTCAATCGCGTTGAATCGTATCTGATTCACACTGACACAGGCCCTATTCCGAACGATGACTCGCTCTCAACGGAAAGGCGGCCACGAGTTCTTCAGCGCTTCGCACTTTGCGCACGTGAAGCCGATGTTCGAAGTCGCGTGGATCCCGTTCTTGGCTGGACTGTCTGGGCCGCTGCAGGACACTGATGACTTGGAGGTGGTCGAACTCTGTCTCGATGGATTCAAGAGCGCAATCCGCATCGTGTGCTTCTTCGATCTGGAGCTTGAACGCAATGCGTTCGTGACAACACTGGCCAAGTTCACGTTCCTCAACAATTTGGGTGAAATGAAGACCAAGAATATGGAGGCTATCAAGACGTTGCTCGATATCGCTGTGACCGAGGGCAACCATTTGAAGAGCTCCTGGCACGATGTGCTCACGTGTGTCAGTCAGCTTGAGCATATGCAGTTGATCGGTGGTGGATCCGAGTCGGATGCTGGGCGTAAGGGGTGAGCGCAATCGATTTGCCTGCTTGTTCCCATTGTCCTCATGCTGTGTCAGCCGGTCAAGGAAGGTTCCAACGGAAGAGTTGGCGAACGAGAGTCGATCCACTCACATCACCGTTGCCACCGACATGGTTTTCTCGCTCAGTCACTACTTGTCGGGCGAAGCCATCGTCGACTTTGTCCAGGCACTCAGTGACGTGTCCTGGGAAGAGATCCAGTCCTCCGGTCTGTCTCAGCACCCGAGACTGTTCAGCTTGCAGAAACTGGTTGAGATCTCCTATTACAACATGAACCGCATCCGTCTCGAGTGGTCCAATCTTTGGGAGATCCTCGGTTCCCACTTCAACAAAGTGAGTCGTTGTTTCCCACTGGGGCCATCGGCCACTGACATCATTCCAGGTTTGTTGTCACAACAATCCTCATGTTTGCTTCTTTGCATTGGATTCCCTGCGTCAGCTCGCGATGCGCTTCCTAGAGAAGGAGGAGCTGCCCCATTTCAAGTTCCAGAAGGATTTCCTGAAGCCGTTTGAGCACACCATGGCTCACAACCCCAATCCAGATATCCGTGACATGGTGCTCCAGTGTCTGCAACAAATGATCCAAGCACGGGTACAGAACATGCGCTCAGGCTGGAGGACCATGTTCTGTGTGTTCCAAGCCGCATCAAAAGTTCTCACAGGCATGTGCTTTTGCGTACTGCAATGTCTGATAAGCTGACTTGGCTGCTCGCTAGAACGCATCGCAACATCGGCCTTTGAGATTGTCACACGACTGAACAAGGACCACTTTGGCGCGATCGTCCGCCACGGAGCCTTCGCTGATCTAACTGTGTGCATCACCGAATTCTGCAAAGTGAGCAAGTATCAGAAGATCAGTCTCCTGGCCATCGGCATGCTTCGGGGTGTCATTCCTGTGATGCTGGAATGTCCCGAATGTTCATGGCCCACTGCAGCGTCTGGTGGCGAGGGCCCGATGGACGATAGCATGATCAGGTACTGGTTCCCTGTCTTGTTCGGCTTCTACGACATCATCATGAACGGAGAAGATCTCGAAGTGCGAAGATTGTGCGTTTAGGTTGACGCCGGTCTGTTTTCTGTGCTGACTTGTCTCAGGGCCCTGGATTCGTTGTTCACAACTCTCAAAACGTATGGCAAATCATACCCCGTCGAATTTTGGGACACTGTCTGCCGGGAGCTGCTGTTCCCGATATTTGCTGTCCTCAAGTCGAGCCAGGATGTGTCCAGATTCAACACTCAGGAAGACATGAGTGTGTGGCTGTCCACGACCATGATACAGGCCCTGCGGGATTTGATCGACCTGTATACCTTCTACTTTGATATCTTGGAACGGCTTTTGGACGGTCTGCTGGACTTGCTGTGTGTCTGCATATGCCAGGGTGCGTGTATCGACCCGTTTTCTCTGGTGGTGATTTTGAGCCAAATTCTGCAGAAAACGACACACTCGCTCGGATCGGTACATCCTGCTTACAACAGCTTCTAGAAAACAATGTGCAAAAGCTCAGTCCGGCACGATGGGAACGAGTGGCCACGACTTTTGTGAGACTCTTCAAGACCACGACGCCCCACCAACTCTTCGACGACAGTCTCCGCATCGAAATCGACAGTGCAAGCCCAGAGCCCTCGGAAGCTGCAGGTTTGGAGCTTACTTATCCATCTGGCCTCGTGTCTCATTGTAATAGAACTGAATGGCCAGACCATCTTGCCTGCGCCGCTGTCCCCGAATGGCGAGCGACCCGAAATGCATCCATCAAGCGCCGACAGGCGCCGTGTTTTCAAGCAAATCATCGTCAAATGTGTGCTGCAGCTGTTGCTCATCGAGACAACGAACGACCTGCTCCGCAACGATCAGGTGTACAGCACGATGCCGCCTGATCAGCTCTTGCGGTTGATGGGTGTGCTGGACCACAGCTATCAGTTTGCCCGCAGTTTCAACGACAACAAGGAGCTCAGGACAGGGCTTTGGAAAGTCGGTATGTCGCGGCATCTAGTGCCATGCCTGGGTCTTGACTTGCGTCGCAGGTTTCATGAAGCATCTGCCGAATCTTCTCAAGCAAGAGTCGAGCAGCGCCTCGACCTTGGTCCATGTTCTCCTCCGGATGTACTATGATGGCCGACCTGGACATCTCGCTGCCCGTCCCCAGATTGCAGATCGGCTAATGCCGTGCGTTCCCGTTGCTGGCCGTCTGAGGCAGACATTGATTTTGGTTCACAGATTGAGTCTGACTGTCCTGCGCGACTACAACAAGCTGCGAGCGGACACGCAGTCGAAGAACATCGTCGCCTGGACACCCGTCGTCGGCGAGATCTTAGATGGCTTCTGCCGGTTCGACGAGAAAACTGTTAGTGGCTTGCACGATCTCTGTTCTAAACAGCTCATGTGTCGTCAGTTCCGCGGATTCCTTTCTGTAACCTACCCACTGGCTACGGAACTTCTTGGCCGCGATCTCAGCCCTGAAATCAGATTGTCTCTCAAGACCTATTTCACTCTGGTGGGCGTCACCAAGGATATCATGGACCGGCATTCCACATAAACCTTCGCATTCTCCTACATCACTTACGCCTGTATAATCCCGGAATATAGTATTTAAATTGCCCATTAAGATACGTCCATGATTTAGTACAAGCAAGCAGGCCTATCTAGTCGTCGTCGGAGCCAGAGCCAGCGGATCCTTCGTCATCATCGTCTAACACAGCGTCAGGCGGAGAGATTGCAGGATGGAACAGAACGCACCATCGGCAACATCGTCTAGCGAGACACTGGCCTGCGCGCGGGCTTTGCGGATGAGCGTCTGGACCTCGGTATCGTCGTCGGGCACGAGATCGGAAGCAGTGTCCCCGTTCTTGTCTTTTATTCTAGGGAACGATCAGCCCAATCAACCGACACTGTACGATCGGTATCGGTATCCCCCCATGTGCACACACCTAGTATCCGCTCCGGCCTCCAACAGACTGTCTACGATGTATTTGCGCAGCTCGGGATCGTCGATCACCACGGCCAGGTGCAGCGGCGTGGCCTTGTCTATGCGGTTGACGGGGTCCACGTCGCACCCGTCGCAGGAGAGGATGTGCTCCAGGACGTCCGTGGAGCCGTTCTTGACACTGGGGATGGGGAGTTCAAGCATCGGCGGGTGCGCGTGCCGGGCGAATGCTTACGCGTTGTGCAGAGCTTTTCGTTCATATGCGGATCAGCGCCGTGTCAGTGGGTGTGGATATGTGACTGCGCACCGGTGTTGCCCAATCTGTGCGAGGGTAGTAGTAGGAACGAACGAGCGCCTGCGGATGCATGCAACAGCGGGGGGACGTACCCGTCTTGAAAGTTGATGTCGAAATTGTCTGAGTTGATGACCTCGAGCAGGAGTTCTTCGTTGTCCGACCGCGCGGCGGCGAGGAGACGCTCATCTGCAAGTCCGCGGCGGACGCGATGTCGGTGATGGGAGACGTGAGGGTTGCCAGGGAGAACACCCACTGTTGCTCGCGCCGTCAGCCATTGCAGTTCGATCTGGGCGGGGGGTGCGTGGCTCGAGTGGAGAGGCGAGGAGCAGATCCGAGAACGATCTCTGTGAGTGGACGGTTCGAGGCAGGCTCAGATTCGTCGCTGCTGATGCGATCATGGGATCGTGATCACCGGCGCGATCACGTTGTCAGCGGGCCCAGAATGTCTCCCTCCTCCAAACCACGAGCCCGCAAGTCCAAGAACCCCGCCGACGAGATTCCGTTGAAACGACCCGAAGAGGCGGGGCTGAATATACCTGAGGACGAGCAGTGGAGACTCATCAACGAGTCCGGTGTGCTCAAGAACGCAGGGAAATACAGGGTGCCGCGTCCCGGCGATGAGAACGCCGAGCCTGATTCGCTAGGAGAAGGTCCGTCAAGAACCTGAACTTGGCGTTCTGGGTGAGGCTGACTTGTGGGCTAGAGATATTCAATGCTTTACTTCTGGTCACGCCATGCTCTTTCCTGCTACTGATGATGCAAATGTCGGTTCGTTTCTCAACGCGCGCGCAGTCCTAGTCACCTGATGCCGGGGCTGGGTCAAACAGACTAATCTACAACCAGTACGGCCAAGACGTGAATTACAAACGGCTCACAGATAAGATGATTTCCGGAGTACCGAGTGAGTGTGAATTCGCTCAACGCTTGTACTGAAGGTTCTGAGTGTTTTACAGTCCTGTCCATATTCATCTTCTACAGTAAGCCAGGCTGCCTTGGTCGACGAGTGGACACATTTGACGCCCGCGCTGTCTAGCGTCGCGCTACAAGCGAGACTATCGACTACAGCGGATTCTGTTTCTGATGGCGACTGCTGTCGGAAGTCGGACAGTGTTCCTCGCCAAGCAAGCCAGTTATTTGAAGAATATCGAACAGGTAGGCTTTTTCTTATGCCAGGCTTCATGTTGGACTGACCGATGACTGGCAGACACCACCGCTGATCACGCTCTGGGTGTATTTGATCGTCCAACTCGACCTGGGTCTGGCTGTCCTCAGTCTGGTGGGCGTCGGGGCATTCGTGTGGTGGAAAGATCTCAATTTGTTCCATTAACGAGGAGAATACAGAAAGCAATAGAACGAAATGTCTGCTCGATGATACGCCTCAGAATTGGGTGTGATCTTGACCCAACCGGGCACCTATTACAAGCAGAAAAAGAGAAACACATGCTCAATATTTGCTTGATGATACGCCGCAGGAACTGGGTGTGATTTCGGACCAGCTGGGCACCTTTTACAAGCAGCAATTCATACACCGTCGCCTTCGTCAAGTTCCCCGGATAACAGTTCAATCTTATTCTGAAGGCATGGAATCAGTCACGCGCAGACGGGTCTGGAGCAGGGCCGTACCCTATATGTTGTGCTATGCCCCTCCAGACCTGCCCTGCCCTTTCCGTCAGATGTTGTTACAATCCAATCTAGAGACCGGAACCGACCTCAGAACTCTGAACTGCCATTTCAATCGTTTCGACAGTTTGGTCTGGAGGGCAGTCTTATGCTCATCCAAGCGTTCAACAAATGCTTTATACACCCGGTCGTCACGCGCAAAGTAATATGTCTGGAAGGATTCAGCATCGTGCGAGTTTCAATGAGTGGGAGCCAAACAGGTATTTGCTCGACTTGGAGACTCTCTGCAGCCATGGACCAGGCTCCCATCAGTCTGTTTGGTGGATTTGAGAGGTCATAACATGTATAGCTGTGCGCGCCGCTCACAGAAGATCTGCGGTAGCATTGGCAATGCTGTACAAAGTCAGTAAAAGGATGCGATATTGGCTCAGTGGCCTCACTAGTCAGCCAGAGTCGCGATCAAGTCAGCCTTGCCAAGCTCTCGACTGACAAACTTGCGCACGGCCGCGTCTGCGGTTTGAACAGGTTTGCCTTCGGTCCCAGCACGCAGAGCAAGTGCGACATTCGCAGCCTGGCCCAGCACCCAGACATCGCCCTGGCTCATGATCAATCTGCATTTACCAGTTCAGTTGGCAAACATTGATGATGTCCAAGTGACTCGCGTTTGCAGAAATGACGCAGTTAGATCGCTGCCTTGAGTCTTGGTCAATCCGTAGTCGATGGCGAGCTTGAGATTGGCACCTTCGTCAACTCGTCATTGCCTCGTCGTCACAGCAGGGAGAGACGCTACGCAGGGCTTTGAGGATCACTTTCGTCCGTGGGTTGTGCATTTCCTCGTCCTCGAGGTGATTGATCCAGCGTGAGAACGCGCTGTAATCTCGAGTTAGTCCAGTCGCCATTGGGACGGGCTCTGATCACGCACCCAAGCAATATGATAGCCACCTCCCGATGTGAAGGACCCAGTCGCATGGCGTGCAATAGCGGTGTGATTCCGCCGCTCATTCGAACCAACAGCTGCATACGATCAACGAGTTGCACAGCGGATACGACAGCATGAACTTGCATGGAATGCACGGTCTCGGACCTCCATCAAGTAGAGGATGTCTTTCTGCTCAACAGCACGAAGTACTGCGCGCGAGTGAGAATATCGTATACGAATGATGCCAAAACATACTCTCGAAAGGCTGTGGAAGTTAGTCATTCGTGCCGACCGCTCATTGCGACAAGCTCACCTGAGGATCCTTCCACGACGTGGGCACCCTCCCATCCTGCTTGCGCATGAAAGAGGAACTCAAACGCCGCAAAGACGATGCAGCGGACGAGACAGAGCCTTGACTCATGGTCCTCTGGTGTCTGGGGCTCGGAGATTCGTCTTCGGGTGTCTCAACTACAGGCGAGGTGGGTGGTGATGGCGAAGGACTGCGTCGCAATTGGCGTAGAATAGCTTTGGGTGCTTCTATCTCTGCTTCTCTTTCCAAGAAACCTGCACTGGATCAACGGTGTGGACAAGCTGAGAGCGCACAACACACACTCGTCGTGGGTAGTCGTTCTGGAAGACAGAGGCTCGAGGGCAGAGACTCCTTCCGCCGCCGCTTTGGAGAGCTCTCTGAGCCAAGGTCATGGACAAGGTAGGAGTGGTTCATGCCGAGTCGTTAGACCGATGCCAATGCATCTGCGTTACTGCGCCGTCGTAACAGCACTACCGATCAATTGATCACGGATCAACAACAACTTTGCCAGCTGCCTGTCACTCACAAAGTTGCAGAATCTTTGCCCTTGCTCTCATGAAAAGACGACGCACAGACCGAGACAGCGACAAATTTGAACAAATCGGTGGATCTGGCAGCAGCTTGCTGTCTGTGGACAAATCTGATCCAGCTCCACCCACACTTCAAAGTCAGCCTACCCACGTCTCTGGCGAGGCAAATCGCGTGGTCTCCCTGCCACCCGTCGACGCGGCCGAATCCGAACCTCCGTCTAAGAAGCGCAGGCTCGAAGATGCCGATATAGGGATGGGGTCTCTCGCTGAGCTTGTGCTCATATATGACTCTGCTGCCGCGAGCGAGGACGCGGAGGAACTGCACCGTCGCGTTGCAGCCATATCACCAGCCTCACGGGTCGTGACCAAGTACCTCAAAAGATCGCGCCGGGTGGCCTCTTGTATTGGACCGTGGCCCGCGGAGCTGGTGTGGCGCCACGCAATTGAGGATGGCAGTCACTTTCTGCGCGCCGCCGAACAGGAAATGGGCTTGGGCGCGCTTAAGGACTTGACGCAACTTATACGAGACTGGGAGTTCCATGAACCCGACTTGGTTCCCAGCTCTCAAGGGTTCAACGTGACGCCCAAGTTTCAGCGACTAGTTGAAATTCTCAAGGCGAGTAGGAGCGAAGCGTTCCGGGGTATCATCATCGGTGCGTTGTGGATGCTTACTTCGTGTATCTTCTCGTGATTGGGCCGTAGTCAAGAGGAAAGCAGTGGCACTTGCAATCGCTGAAGCCATTCCCATGCTCGGTCGGCATTTGAGTTTCGTCCGGCCTTCAACCGTGACTAGACATCATCGGTCTGAGCCTCAGAACCAGGCATGCCCTTTTTGCCTTCATTGAAAATCTGCTCATGACAACTGCAGCTCGAGACACTCGATAAATTTGCGTCGGGAACGTACAATCTCCTGATCTTAACGCCATCTGCGACCGAGCTCGATATACCCAAAGCAACGACAGTGATTCGGTAGGAGTGTGTCGCTCATCCTGATCCATGTCCAAATTTTGAATAGTTTCGATCTCCTCGAAGGGGACCTTGCGTATGGCCTGTCTGTTGATCTCGTAGGAGGATCGGAGAGTCACCTGATCCATATGCTCGAACATGGCAACGACAAACACAGACGCATCCTTCTGGAGAGCTCTACGCGTCTTCGAGAGATGAGTGCTTGGTATCAGACCCTCCACTCAGCCGCTGTCGGGACTGCATCTCCGTTTCCTCTACTGTCAGCGTCCGATGCGGAGCAGTCGGAGAGCGAAGACGACGAAGAGCTTGCTCCATATATCCAGGATCCTGTCACTGGAGGGCGGATCTACCCTTCCGATGCGGTCAGCGTTGTCTATCAGGTGGCGACCGCGGCCGGGATCACCCATCCGACTCCGCTGTTCCAATCCAAACCCGACGCGTCATTGCAATACACCTGTACTGTTGTTCTTCCAGGTATACCGATCCTCAGCTCGAGCCAGTCGCACCCTTCGATGGCCCATGCCCGACGCGAGGCCTGTTATCAATTCTGCGTCAAAATGTTCGAGGCTGCTGTGCTCGATTCCGAGTTCTTTCTCGCTCATCCGATCCCGCGGGAGGCCCATCCAGCAGAGCGCTCCGATGATCGAACGGGCTTATATCCCATCAAGGCCCCGGACTTCTGGGCAGCGCCTGCCTCGCTTTCGCTGTGGTATCCAACGGCAATTGTGCCCGTCGAGCTTCCGCGCCACGCACCCATCCTGCTCATAACGCGACATCCCCTGCCAAAATTGCCTCGCTTCAGACTGTTCATTTCGGGTCCTCCAGCGGCGGTTGAGACGGTGAAATGCGCACCGCTTGGGCTGGATGCGGAAAAGATCAATGAGCTGTACTTGTACACTTTGCGTGTGCTCCGGGCGCTCATGAACAAAGGCCTTGCCTGCGCCTTGGAGGACATGCCCTACTTGCTTGCTCCTCTCCACAACCCCCCAATTGCTGATCATAAGCGATGGCAGCCTCCGGACATTTCAGGATCGATTCCTTGGGAGCTGGTGTCCCTGGCTGCTGCTGCTTGGTCTGTACCTCTGAAATATGGCAATGCTGAGGTCGTCGGGAATGATGTTGCTGATGCCATCATCCAAGACAGATCTACGGAACTGACTCGACGGTACGAGATTCGTCAGGTCCGGGGTGATCTTTCGCCGCACAGCTCCCCAGAGGACGGACCAGTAAGTCAAGTCATCTGTGGCGGAGAGCCTGTCATGCCTTACACGGGTACAGAAAGCAACTCTGCTGGAGTTTTGCAAGTCTTCGCGCAAAGAATTCGCAGGTCTGAAGGACGAAAACCAAGCGATCATTGAAGTGGATTCGGTCGTCAGCGGAATGTCCTACCTGAGTCCGGTGCCTGCTGCGGTGCCGGCTGACAACTATCCTCACTGTGCCTATTCTCTCTTCTTGACGATTGCTTGCCGACATTTGAGACTTGAACAGACCTTATCCCCGAACTGTGCCATAAGTTCACTGTGCCTGCTAGGTCAGTATCTCCGGCCTCTTGTTTGATCTGCACTGTTGTTGAGATTTGGTAAAGCACATTCCGCACGATGCTTCTCTTTCCATCCATCTCCAAGCTTATTGATGGATTCTTGCTCACGAAAGAGCTCAACTCTCGCTTTTTCCGCTGCAAGCTCTCCGACAGCTTGCTTCATACGGCGGTCACTGCACCGTCTGTGAGATTGGAATATGATTATGACAGACTGGAGTTTCTTGGTCCGATCTCTGTCTGAACTCTCGGACTGTCTCCGATTGACATTTCCACAGGCGACAGCTTCCTCAAACTCCTGGCTTCGGTCCACGCTTACGTATTCGCCAATTCTGCCAAGGAGGGAGGGCTGCATCTCACGCGCCAGAGCCTGGTCAGCAACCACGCGCTCAATGAGCATTTCGCGAGTGCGGGGCTTGTGCCGTACATCCAGTCGCTCCCCTTCGCGTTCAAGGCGTGGCTGCCGCCCCATTTTCATATTTCCGGCCAGACGCCGAAGAAAGTGACTGGGCGGCGACTGGGGGACAAGGTGCGATGAGATCTAATCGTGTGTCCTGATCTGGTCATCTAATCTAATCGGATGGCATCAGGTCATTGCGGATGTGAGCGAGGCGATTCTAGGCGCAGCGTTTCTTTCTGGTGGGAACGACGCCGGGATAATGGCAGCGCAGGCGATGAACATCCTCCCCCTCGACGTCGCGCAGTGGTCTGACTTTGGCCGGAAAGTGCTGGTCCCTCCCTCGACGATCTCAGCAAAGATCTCTCGCGATACGATACAGGCGATTGAGGGGATTGTGAACCACAAATTCAGATATCCATATCTTCTCGCTCAAGCTTTGGTAAGCTGCGGCTCTTTGCTGGTGTGTGCTCGATCTGGACTGACTTGAAGTCTACAGACGCATGGTTCCATCTCTGGACCTGGCCGAGTGTCAAGCGAACGGCTCGAGTTTCTGGGCGACGCTGTGCTCGACTTTTGTATGTGCCTCTTCTTCCTCGTTCTTAGAGAGACCAATCCGACTCAAATCCGGTAGTGGTGACACGTCTGCTCTTCGATCGCCATCCAACGCTCGGGCCTGGTAGCCTGACCGTGTTGAAGGTGTGTGTACTCCGTCATGGGGTCTTTGCACATCGTGTTGATGAAACCCAGGCTGCGATGGTGTCAAACTCGACGCTAGCAGCAATCGCGGTCACGTGTGGCTTGTCGAACCATCTGCTTCTGGCAGACCCACTCGCCGACAGCACGACCAGATACATTAACCAGCTGAAACAGAAAGAGGCCGAGGAATACGAACTGGCGGCACAAGAAAAGCGGCAGCCGGGGCAGTATTGGGTGGGGGCCACTATACCGAAGGTTGACTGACCTCACCCTTGTCATATACCTGCGCTGATATCCACCCCCAGGCGTTCTCTGATGTGATTGAATCCATCCTCGGGGCTGTGTACATTTCCGACGACTTTTCGAGCGAAGGCGTCGAGGCGTTCTTCGCTGCCGTCTTGAAGCCGTTCTATGACAAGCATATCACGCTCAACACGCTGCCTAAGCATCCCATGGAGACCCTCGCGGATATCGTCCGCGCGCAAAAGTGCCTTGATCTCGAGATGCGAGTCCCGGCGGAGGGACAGTGCGAAAGTGCGCTCTGGAGTTCTCAGGCTGGCTAACTGCTAATACGAGCCCCAAGTCATGATCCACAGCGTCGTACTGGGCAGGTATGCTGCATTTCCTCGGACGTAGAGGTGTGCTCGAGGGCTGACGGCGCTTTCTTTTTGCAGTGGAAGCGCAGGCCGCACGTCTGTGGCGACGCGGAATGCGTGCTGTGAGGCGATCAGTGCGCTGGAGAAGGACCCGGATTACATCCGCCGCGTGTGCAATTGCCTGCGGCAAGCCGACACCAAGGAAGCGCGGAGGAAGTTGGACGAGCTGCTGGCCACGGTGGTGAGGGGGAAGCAGTCGTAGATGGTGAGCGGGCGTCCTGAATTAGAGCTACTCTAGACGCAGCAGTGTACATAGAATGCAAGATAGTCTAAGTCTCTAGATCCAGTTCCTGATTCTAAATCATCCGTCTATGATGAGAGGTGGTGTCGGTGGTGTTCAAGCCTTCTTGGCACTAGCATTCGATGAGGATGGGGCGACTCGTGGAGAGATAGGGGAAGACGCACTGCGTAATTTCCACGGCGATAAACGGGATGGCGAACCCGAGGCTGAGGAAGGCGACCATCTTGGCGCCTGGGGAAAAAGCGTCAGCCGAGACGAACTGACAGCAGGGCTGAGATTCCAGACGAACCGAACGGCAGCTTAGCGGCGCCTTGGTAGGGCGCGACGAAGGGGAGGTGCTGTTGACAGGTTGGCATCTTGGGAGCAGGAAGCGGGTCGTGTGACTGGACGCACGTTATAGTCTCCGTGTCCAGAGCGGAGACGGGCGGTGGTGTGAATCTGGCGCAGAGCGGGGGTGCGAGCGAGGCGGGCCACGAACATTATGATGGTCTGGGGCGGGCGAGAGTGGGGGAAGGAAAAGACGTGGTTAGGGTTCAAATACAGATCCTCCCGGATACACCCGAGTGACTTGTCCAATTTTCCGAGCGGCGCCCCTGGACGCGGCGGGAAACGGGCATGGAAAAATTCTTCACGTGTTTCGGAGTTCGCGCACATGTGATTCTGGCCGTGCGTGGGCTTTGGGCGAGTCTCTGAGCCTCGCCGTGCATCCAATCAAGTACTGTGCCACTTGCTTAGGGACCGAAAAGTACACATGTATATTAAGACCAGGTGACACTGAAGGGCGATGGAAGAGCCCCCATTTGAGTCTCCTTGGACACAAGGCCAGAGGTTTGCAAGAAATCTAGTTTGTATCCGGAACGCATCACTCTCCTATGAGAACTCGGTCCAGGACTACAAAATGGAAGGATACACGATGTCTGGGGACATGGATGAAGCATGAGAAACACCACTTGGCGGAGACGGATGAAGATGAAGAAGTCCAATCCCAGAACTTCATGATCAAACCCAGATACAACTAACCAGCCGGGAACCGCTGATGCACTATCATCTGGGGTCTGCTTGTATGTCGTTCTGTCTTGGACAAGAACAGGAAGCGGTTGGCCGAGGGAGGCAGGACAAGGGAGGAAGAGAAACCGCGAACAGCCGAGCGTCCGACCGGAGCGGTCTCCAGATGAGCGGATCAGCACGTGACTCCAGATTTAGAAGGTCTGCCGATCCCTGCGGCCGCGTCCAGGCGCGGCGACGGGGAGTTCAGGATCCCCGACGCTTCATTTCTCTCCCCCACCAGAGCTGCGCATCCTCGCCGGACGATGCTCAGGGACTCCGGTGTCCATTGGACTACTTACGACACGGGTACCTAAGACGAAAGGGATCCGAGGGGAGATAGAAAGAATGAGATTCCAAGCTATGTGCATCGCTTCGCTCCTCCGTGTCCGTCGCGGTTCCATAGAGAACTGGAGGCGAGGCGCATGGGCGCGGTAGAAATTCTGGTGGCTCCTTAGATGCAGGACAGTTTCCGAGGCGATGTAAAGCTATGTATGCCATCGGAACTTGGAAGGTGTAAGTATCATGTGCGAGAGAGTTGGCGGCGGGCGACAAGATGTCCGCGATGGCTACATCAGCAAACGCCACACTTTCGGCACCTTTCTGAAGCAGCCGATGGCACGCACTAGTCTTATCTTATCTAAGCGATGACACATCATCCATCATCTTCTGCTCTGAAGCGAACACCGCGAGGACCCCCGGCATACTTAGACCAATAGTTTTATACGAAAATGTTCTGTTCTCCAATGGCTTAGAGGGCAGATAAGCAGAAATTAGCGATTTTATAAATTATATTCAACTTGAAGGTAGAAAAATCTCGCACAAGACTTCTGCTCCAACCAGACCTTGCTTCACTGAGGGTATCAGTCACAAATGTCACGTGATGTCGTTGGGCTTGATGCAATTATTTTGGCGTGGATTCTCAGCTTAAAGCGGGGGTAAACAGGCCAATCCGATCCTAATACGGGCACTTAAGAGCTAAAAGCTCATGCCCAGATTTGGCAAAAGCGCATCGTACTTCTGGCCTATCTGCCGGGGTCCTGCACTACTCGCTCGATATGTGTGTGACCCTATAAGTACATGGGAGCACTTCGAAACTTGGCTCGTACCATGGCTCAAATCGCAACTGTACGCGTAGGCTCCAAAGAAATCAAGGTCCCCACCGGCCTCTTCATCAACAATGAGTTTGTGCCGTCCGTGGACTCGAATGAGCGGATCGAGTGCGTTCCACGTAACCCGATCGTGATAGCTGGGCAGTGACCGTTCTCCAGGAGCGTCAATCCATTCACTGAGGAAGTGCTGTGTTCTGTCGTCGCCGGTAAGACCTGCCTCTGCCGCACGCATCGGATCTCTGTCCTAACTACCACTTACCACGCAGCCTCGCCCAAGGAGTATGTGTGTGACCACCGCAGCCTGTGATGAATCTGAATCGCTTCGGCTCCTCAGCATCGACATCGCGGTAGCTGCGGCCCGAAAAGCATTCAACACGACGTGGGGCAAGAACGTCACTGGCTTTGAGCGCTCGCGCCTCATCAACAAGCTTGCCGATCTGATCGAGCAGAATGCACAGGTGGGCTCCTCAGTCAGCACGCGGGCTCTCGTCGGGCTGATCCCGACTGCGCAGGAACTTGCGGAGCTCGAGGCCTTGGATAACGGCAAGCCTATCAGGATCGCTCGGGACTACGACATCGGGGATTCGGTCCAGGTACGGTCATGGCTCATGTGGATCCTGTGGGATATTCACGGATTCTCAGTGCCTCCGGTACTACGCTGGTCAGAAATAACCGGTTTCGTTTTTCATCATTTCGATGCCTTTTTGTTTAGGCTGGGCCGACAAGATCATGGGTCAAGTACAGGCGGCCCTTTCATTGTCTTGACAATCGTTGACACGTTTCGCAGTCCCTTGAAGTTGATAACAGGTCCCACCCATTTTTCGTACAGATCGTCGCGTGTTTTCTCACGCTGCACGCAGAACCAAATTTGCATTCACCAGACATGAACCTATCGGAGTCTGCGGACAGATCGTCAGTCTTCGCTCTTGAACACGATGTCACGTCTCTGATCTGTATCGCAGATCCCATGGAACTATCCCATCAACATGTGGTCGTGGAAAGTCGCGCCGGCGCTCGCGACGGGGTGCACCATCGTCATGAAGCCCTCGGAGCTTACTCCACTGACTGCGCTGGTGCGCAGCGCCGCTCTGCAGGCTCCGTGTCTATTCTGATCCTGATTAGAAACTATCTGAATTGGTGAAGGAAGCGGGGTGGGTCTTATCTCATCATTTTCTGAGTCAGCACCGAGAAAGCACAGTTTCCCGCCGGGCGTTCTGAACACCGTCCCCTCGCTGGGAACCGTAGGTGGCGCGGCGCTCTCCGCGCACATGGATGTCGATAAGGTGGCCTTCACGGGCTCGACCATCACGGGACGCAAGATCATGGAGTCTGCAGCCAAGAGCAATCTCAAGAAGGCTGGTGATCGAGTGGATTCTATTCTGGTCAAACAAGCTTAGCAGATCGCAGGTCTCGCTGGAGCTCGGTGGAAAGAGCCCGCACATCGTGTTTGAGTCATGCGACCTCGAGCAGGCCGCGCGATGGGCCGCCCTGGGAATCTGCTACAACTCCGGCCAGGATTGCACCGCTGGCTCCCGCGTCTATGTCCAAGACAGGTGAGACGCGCTCCAGCGATTTGGCTGGTCCCATCTCTGATGTCTCGCAGTATCCATGACAAATTTGTGGCCCAGCTAGTTTCTACTGTCAAGGAGCTCAATTTTGGCGATGGAACCCAAGATGGAAGCACAGCGGGTCCAGTGGTAGGCGTCGATGCCATCCAAATAGGCTGCTGATTCTATCATTTGCTGGAGGTTTCCAAAGGACAGTTCGATCGGATCTGGAACTACATTGAATCGGGGAAGCAGGAAGGCGCCAAAGTCGCCTTGGGCGGCACGAAGCGTGGGCCGTTGACATGATCGACCGTCTCGCAGGCTGACTTCTCTTTCTCGCGTCCAGGAACGGGCAAAGGCTTCTTCGTTGATCCTACGAGTAATCAAGTCCGGCTGACTTTCGCGTTTGAAGCTGACTCACGGCCTGCAGTTTTCACCGACGTCCAGCCGAACATGAAGATTGTGAAGGAGGAAATCTTCGGCCCGGTTCTCTCTATCGGTCGGTTCGAGACGGAGGAGGAGGCCATCAAACTTGCCAACGACACTTCCTATGGCCTGGGGGCTGGTTTGCACTCCAGTCAGTTTTTTTTTGACGGGGAAGCCCATGACTTGACGCTCTTCAGACGATGCCAATCAGTGCATGCGCGTTGCGTCTGCCCTCGAGGCCGGAACGGTGAGAAAAACATCATGCGTGCTTCTTTGATGGCTAGACTCACGTTTTCCGACAGGTTTGGGTACGTGAGGAAGGCTCGATACGGGCTGTGATCTGAGTGTCTGCAGGTCAACCAATACAATCTTCTGAGCAACAACGTACCTTTCGTGAGTGGATCGGTTTTTTTCGGCTGTTCCGAGCTGACAGATCTGCAGGGCGGCAAGAAGCAATCGGTGAGTCAATTCTTCAATCTCGTATTGCCTATCTGACGATCTGCCAGGGCATTGGTATGTCGCGCGTCGCACGATCACATCCTGCTGATCTTTCCAGGCCGCGAGTTGGGAAGCTATGCACTCGAAGAGTGTAAGAAATCTCGGCCTGGGCGCGGGTGTAAACATTGACGTTATCACGCAGATACCTCTGTCAAGGCGGTGCACTGGAATTTCGGAGAGAAGTTGGACTGGCCTTTCTAAGCAAAGCTGTTGTAAATACATGCTGTTGGATACAATCAGATATTTTCTTGAAACATGACCGTCGGCGCACAACTTGTGCGATATCTCCGTGTTCTGAATTGTCGATCTTCATTTTATATCTGATATAAATACAGACAAGAGTGACACGGAAAAATAAACAAAAAGCACGACATTAGATACAGCAAAAGCAGGGGCATTAGCAACGAATAGTAGCAATACATAAGAATAACAAGAATAGGTCACTGCTGTTGGTGGTAACAAGGATGCGGGCAGCCACAGCTGAGAGCGCGTCAGAAATCCCGTTCGGACCAGGAGACAGCCAGAGACTCACCGCCGAGGCTGTTGTTGCTGCACCCATTGGCTCGGTGGGTAGTATCCCGCCTGTGGGAGGCTGAAGGCCGCGGGCGGCAGCCCGCCGCTCGGGTTCTGGTACTGGGCTTGTGGCTGCGACTGCCATGTCGCGTCGGGGTATGTCGTAAACTCGGCGTACTGGCCGGCGTACTGGTGCTGGTGGGTCGCAGCGTAATGTGGCATCCTTGCATTGGAGTGCAGCCCGTGACCGGGGGGTAGCGGCGCAGTCAGAGTCTCAGGCGTCGTGGTCGAGGAGTCACTGCCGCCTTCCGAGACCGCGTGAAACTCGCAGACGAGGCCCTTGGAAAGGCAACGGTCGCACGAGACGCGCGACAAATTTTCTCCTCCTCCGGCTTTGCACTGCACAGATGAGATGAGATGACTATGCCAGAGGGGGGCTCCAACGGCCAGGACTCGGAGCGCACCTTGACTTTGCGTTGGCGGCAGTTTGTGCAGGCAAGAGGAGTGCGGCGTCTGCGGTCGTTGAGTTGGGCAGAGGTGAAGGAGTCCATGACAAGTGCTGACTGGAGTAGAGTAAAGTAAACTGGGGAGTGCGGAGTGATGACTGTTTTTATATGGCGACTGCTGTGCCCACGCTTTTGAGCACTCGGGTGCCTCATCTGGAACAGCTTTCCCTCCGTGCGGAATTCGGAACACGCGTCAAAAGATTCCCAAGAGGGAGCAGTGATCAAGATGAGCTGCACACAAGTGGGTCGAATAGAAAGGGCGGATCGAACGAAATGCATTGCATTGATTGCACGCTACAGCTCTTGACCGCCAGTCTCGTCCATGATCGTGGTGTTTCAGGACCAGTTTGGCTTCGGTCAGATTCGCCAGAACGAGACAATTGAAGTGGCACGGCGTGTCGAAATCGGAGATGTTACCACTTTCTTCTTCCCCGTCATTCTGATGCCGGCCTGACAGTGAATTTAGATGAGGCGTCACAGCTCTACTGTCACGAGGCGAGCTTGAAACGTAGATCTGTGCAATGTAGTGACACGACGTTGGGGACAACGTGGGCTTGTGGTACCCGCGGACAAAGATTTGATGTTCTTCCGACACAGCCATTCTAGTCAGAAGCGTCGATTTTCTCGATGGAGGAACGGGCGCTGGTCCGCCTGCCAGAACTATCAAAGCTGTGCGTTCCATGTAGCTTAGAAGGATCAGAGCACAAAGAGAGATAAGAACATCGGACTGTCGAGCACAGCCTGAGCGTACAGATAGCAAACAGGAAATTGCGTCATCTACAATGCCAAATAGTCCCGTACTTCCTCTTCCGTCAATTTACGGAACGTAGGCTTTGGTCGCCCCGTCTCGATCCCAACCTGCGAGGCTTCCTGCTCAGCCAACGTAGGGACGGTAACAACGCCAATCTCTATCGTCTTCTCCGTCATCTGCCCCTCAAACCCTTCCTTCAGTGTCAATAGAGCGGTGTGGATCGCGTCCTCCAAACTGATATCCTCGTTATACCTACCATTCGCCTGCGTCAGCGACAGTATTGAGGAAGCGATAGCACACACCGTTTCTCCAAGAAAGTCTTCGCGTTCACCATGTTCTTCCCAATCGCACTGGCTTTCCACGCCCAGAAAGACCCCGAGGGATCGACCTGGTATAACGTTGGTCCCCGAGTCGAATCCCAGCCAGCAACGAGCAGCGAGACACCATACGGCCGCACACCACTGTAGTAGGCCATTCAGTTACGATATCGCGTGCAGCGACAACGGTGAAGACAGACCCGGACTGTGTGGCCTGTTGCATGACAGTCGCAATCTCCTGCGTCAACACTCGTGTTGGCGGATATTCGCCGTACATCTTCCAGTACGCCTGAGCGCTCTTGCGCGCCTTTGCGATGAGAACACGGAAATCAGGGCCCATTCCCGAGTAGACGATGCCGATGTTGGGGCAGATCACTGCGACTTTGTCGATCATCGAGTCGTCAATGAGGATTGAGGAGGACTTTTTCTCCGTGGCGATCACGATGCCGTTCGACGCTTCAGGGAGATGTTAGTGGCATGTACAGATAACGTCTTGGAGAGCTACCCTTGATCCCAAGACTGGTTGTTCCCGCAGAAACTGCTGCGAGCGCATGCTCGATCTGCACGAGCTTGCCGCTCGGGGAGAAGACTGTGAGAGAATAGCTGTAGGAACTGAGTGCATGCACAGAAATGTTCAAAGAACCGGGTAGACCTGTATGCACCTCCGTCGGCACTGGCCATGGTATGTGAATATGAGGAAGACGCGTCGGACCGCGTAAGCGTCACGTGGAAGTATCAATGTGACAGCGCAATCAGTCTGTCGCGTTTGTTAATTCTCCAACATGAGATCAGATAAAAGAGCTACACAAGGAATACACGGTGGTAATACAATACATACAAAGAAGACTAGTAATATGCAACGACATGTAAGATATTGTGGGGATGTGTCTCTTGGTGTTTTTCCAAGATGGTATCCATCTCCTGGTCAATGTCTTGAGCCTGCTCGATCTACTCCGGTGTCAACTACCCATTCCTGATCACGAAGAAAATAAAACGAACTGCAGTTGCGAGCGCGAGGATGGCTTGTCCACCAATGGAAGCCTCTTCGTGGTTATCCTTGATCTCTACATTGATGACGTGGACAGGACGGTTGAGTTCACCACCACGGGCCATAAGATCTGTAACGACGGGAGAACTCAATGCATGAAGGCCGTGTGCAATGGAAGACTCACCGTCACACACAGCGTCAAAACATCGCTCCTCGCACGTAATGACTATGTCAGCTACCGCCCGCATCTCATGCCACTTCTCGGGGGCCAGCTTGAGGTGACGATTTCGGTCGATCATCTGTAGCACACCATTTGCAGTATACAGCCTGGCGTCCTGGGCACTGAGTTCCTCATACATGGTATTGTATGGCGTGCCAAAGCTGTAGATGTTGGGTTTGTCGATTGCTGTGCCCGGAAGCCGTACGGCAGAACCAGTGCCCGACGAGACGACTCGAAAACCTGCTTTGCTTCATATAGATGAGCGAAAGTACGGCAACAAGCAGATAGGTTCACGCACGACAGCACCAAGTGACCCTCCATCGACCGATTCTACAGTCAGGTGTGAGCTTAGAGCATGAGGGTGACGGTTGAATCGTACTTGATTACTGGCGCAAACGACACAGAATAGTGGTCGTTGTTTGTAGATAGGCACCGGAAGGACAGGAACAGGATTTACGGCCACGGGAGGCGGTTGCTGATATGACTGTGAAGCGTGGCCATTCTCATAGTTGGGGTACGGGGGTGTAGGTGTTGGAGTAGGTCTTTGGAAGCGTGGGTCAGCACGAGCTAAACGTGGATCGCGAGCACGCCGGGGATCCATCTCTAATTTGGCGGTCTAAAGGAAACACGTAGACGTCTCTGCAAAGCGTGTTAGTATGTGTGGTGGACTTGCAGCACAAGGAAAAGAAAAGGGAAGGGAAGCTCAGCAGTATCTAGAACATTTCTTGGTCTTCAACCTCGCCCAGAACGTCGCGGGTAGCGCGCGGGCGAGTGCGGTTACCACTCTGAATCATCGTGGCGGTCGAGAAGCGCGCAGGGGACTTCTTACCTTGTAAAGATGGTGGTTTGTGGCAAGGCGCGTTTGGCTCAGGTTGGAAGTATGTTGATGAAAAACGTTAGGAAGGGAAATGACCCAAAGATGTTCTTCCTCAGGTTTTTCACCATCGAGAGTACTCACAATCGGGAGCAAAGTGCAGCACAAATTGTTAAGGTAGATTGCTATGTAGAGAGAACGCTAGATGTACATGGTTCTGAACAACGAAATGTGGATCTCTTTTTATGGCAAGCAGCGGTATTCAAAGACGCCAGTCGCCTCAAACAAGGATCTGATGCGTCTATCCCTCATCTACGGACGGCATTTGTTACTGAAATAACGAAGGCCAATGTGGAAGAAGTCAGAAGGAAGATACGAATTTGATCGAAGACTGATGCGAACTTTCAAAGGACCTCACGTGCTCCTCCAGCTTTCACGGCCCTTGCGCTAAGCCAGCTAACCGCAGTCTCTATCTTTGCCATGCCGTGTTCAGACCGCACTGCAGACTTCAGACAGGTTGCAAGAGATAAGGAAAATCAACTACCTCAGACGAAACGACGGAAAACTACACGTCCGGGGGCTGAACACGACACGGAGGTCATCTCTGGGAAGGAATACGTCGCTGAGGCGTATGTCGTCGTGCGTTTGTTGTCCCATCTCTTTCATGGTCCTCAAAAGCCTACTAGCTCGACCACATCACGACTCTAACGCGGATGCTTGCCAGTATACGTCGGCCATATCTCAATGTCGACTCGCGACCTGCAACCCACCAAACACCGAAGACACTGGACCTGGAGTCGGGGGAATCATCATGGGCATCTATACGATCACTTTCAAACCAAGAACGAGACCAAATTGACCTCCAAACGCGTGTCATCCTGACACGTTGCGCTGACCGGGTGAAGGAGATGGAAGCGTTAGAGAAACGTACGCGCCAACCACCTCCGATCGCGGTGGATGATGAAGAACGATTTCCCCCATTCTAGGTCGCGTCGAACTTGTTGCGAGTAAAACTAATCCACTGGCACGACTACTACCTTTGCGTTTGCGGCAAGACTCTACTAATGTTGCGTCTGACTTCGTCGCCGCGCACCACGCCAGCATCACGTGGTTCCTTAATCGTCGCCTGGCCGAGGCGAGCCAGAGCCAGAAAGAGATGCAAGAGGAGCGTGTTAAAAGACAGTTGGAGCGGTCGAGGACATTGGGATCGAGTGCTGCCCGGGAGATGCGATCTCTGGGCTCCGAGCCTCTTTCGCCGCCGGAACCGCCAGGAGCCGCGCCTTCAAGCTCATGGCTTGGTGGGGCATCGTCCAGTTTTCTTTCTGCCACGATGGGCAGTCCTTCTCCCCAGCGCGCTTCCGTCCCCGTGCCCGAATTGGCGATACCCTCAGATGACGACGACGACGAAGACATCGAACTCTCTCAATCTCAGATATTGCAATTTGAGACGGAGAACGCCAATATTCTTCGAAACGTTCAAGATACGCTTGAATCAGTGCAACAAGCGGAGGCTCGCCTCATGGACATCAGCGCTCTTCAGATGGAGCTCGTCACGCATCTCACCAAACAGACACAATTGACGGATCAGCTTTTCGAGGACGCGATTGCGACTACGTCCACTGTAGAGAAGGGAAATGTCCAGTTACAGGAAGCCAGAAGACGAGGGAAGGACAGTCGGTTGTTCATCTTGGTTTTTCTAGTTGGTGCTAGCATGGCCCTGCTTTTCCTGCATTACTATTGAATGATTATTCGGCATGGTTTACACGAAATTATAGCACTGATATAAGTAGACAATCTAAACTGAGTCGGCTCCTAGCAGAGGAGCAGTTTCGCTCCCCTCGATAGCCTCTGCAGCCTGTTCGTCTACTTCTGGTGGGACTCCCGGCAGTGTTCTGATATGATTGGTGACGAGGCGATATACCAGCCAACTAGCAGAGATAGCGATGAATATTCCACCTCCGATAAGGGCACCGTTGAGCATCTTGGTGTCTAAAAACACGTCATCGAAGCAGAGTACATGATTTTCAATATGTACGCACGTGGGTCCATCTTGTCCCGCTGCTCTCCATCGGACAGTGCAGCAATGCGAGAGCCGATAAAGACTTGCAGAAAGATCTTAGGGAACACAAAACATGTAGCCACGACGAATTGCCACAGAGCAACAGAGGAGATCGACTGCATAGATCAGACCACTGCATCCACACAGAGCTCAAGGACTCACTGAAAACATCACATTGGAGTATACATAGCTAACAGCAGGTAAGATGCGGCGAAGACGCGACGAGATTGGGTAACGCACGGCGGAAGAGGGGACATCCGAATCAGGATGATCAGAGGTAGACCTTTGGCGGCCTGGAATCCGTGTTTAACACGTCTATCAGCACAAGGCAGGGACTCACAATGACAGCTTCCAGCGCCGACCACTTCTCATTCGATTTGGAAAACGAACGCAGCCTCTCTTTGAAGCTTGCACGGAGAGTCACAAACACGAGAGTGCTGCCGATGAGGCTAGCTGGTGCAGCAATATAGAACCCCTTCAATCCCCAGGCGAACCCGCATAATGTCGTCACCGTTGCTAAGATAGTTCAAACGTTATGTCCAATGGTAGTTGGAAGAACGCACTGTGACCATGAAAAGGAGGGAATGAAGTGAGCACGACGACAGTCGCTACTATTAGCCACCCAAAGCGAAGTCGGGCAAGCTTCTCTGCGTTGTCGTACAAACTGAGAGACTTCAGTCATGACACGCGCAATCAGGAAGGAGAGACACACAATTGTCCAACACGCTTAGGAGTAATGATGATCAGTGCAATGACTGAGTTGTATCGAGTCAGGCTAAACATGAAGTCGAGCGCAGCGCGTTACACACCGAGGAGGATTTCGAACAGAATCCATAGCCAGACAATCGCTTTGCCGTACAAAGGAAGACGGCGGTATCTATTGATAACCCTTCTCGGTAGAGACTTGACAAGATCGAGAATAGTGGTGTTGGAGGACATGGCCGAGCTGAGAGGAGCCGCGCAACATCTCGCCAAGATATAGCCGACTGCGTCATCACTTACACGCGGAAGGATGGAAGCGGTCGTGACGTAAGCACCAGTACGCGGTCAGCTGCCCACCAGCGCGCAGGCAATCGAGACCTGTTTGTGAGTAGGCCAACATTTACACTGTGATGATACCGACTCCTCGACTGCAAAGCTACTAAACAACAAAATCTTGGGGCACTTTCTCCGATGGAAAAATATAGCGGGTTTCGGGACGCTGGTACTGGCGTTCAGGTGAACATGGAAAAATATCTTGATACCCAGTCTCACGAGCTTCAGCCGTTTTTACCACTGGTCCCCCCAGCTTCGAATATCCTCACCAAAATTCTCACCCCGATTGGATACTGCGTCGGGGCTGTCCGTCTCGTCTTGCTGCTGGCAATCCTGTTGGTGCGCCTCGCAGGGAGCGTTATTCTCATCATCTTTGTGAGAGTTCCGAAGAGATTTCTATGTGAGAGCTTATTGGTCATTCCAGTCTGCTATTCCTCCACTCCACCGAATCCTCAATCACACCTTGACTGCGTTCACTGCCCGGCTGGCGTTGTTCATTCTCGGCCTCTTCTGGATCACAGTCGACAACGTCACTCGCAAACGCGGGTACGCTGTGCATCGCAATCCTGTTTGCTTCTTAAGCCAACGTTCAGCAGCCGTTCCGCAAAAGATGTCGAGAGCTGGAGCCCACGTGGAGGAGATCTTATTGTATCAAACTGGGTTTCCTGGGTCGAAGTCCTATGGCTTGCCTTCCGGTAAGTCGGGTTCCGGTCCGGGGCACACAATTCTGACATGGAAAGGTTCGATCCCATATTTGTCTTGCCGGTCTCGCAGACGGACCCATTATCCACTGGGACTGTACGGGGCTCAGATCCCGTAACCCACACGCCTGGCCGTCGGACAGGCACTGGCTCAGCCAACATATCAGCGCCACAGCGTGCTGCCACTCAACGCATTTCTATCCTGGGCTTCCGCCAAGTCTCATTGCTGTCGATGATTTCCGCGACCGGTCACGCTCCATCTTCGACCGGACCGTACGAGAGTCTAGATGAGATTCGGGGTCGATCTGCCCGCCCTGTCGTTGTGTTCCCCGAATGCACCACTAGCAACGGCCGTGGTCTCCTCCGATTCGCACAGGTTTTTCGGAAAGAGATCCCGGTGAAAGGGTACAGCGTTTTCGTCATGTGTGTCAGGTGCTTCTTCTACCGCTTTTTCTCCCTTGTCTCAAGCTGAAGGGCTCATCAGATACGATCCTCCCACCCAGCACGCGGCGACACTCGCTCACACCATTCCCGGTGCCGGCAATCCACTTGGACACCTCTTTTCTACCGCAGCTTCTCTCGCACCGCAAAGCGTTTCTGTTCGACTCCTCGCTCCATCAGAATCTCCTGGCTCGCAGCTGTTCCTTGCCAGCGAAGTTCTGGGCAACTACAGCGAGGGAGATCAGCTCTCCGAAGCATGTGCCGTCCTCATCGCCCAGATGGGCAAGATGAAACGAACGGGCCTGGGCTGGGAGGACAAGGTTCGATTCCTCGACCTGTTCCGCGCGAAAGAGAGGAGGCAGTGATGTTCATTGTATGTCGTCTGTGATTATCTGCGATGTGTAACTAACTATAACTAAGCAGCGAAGGTATGCATGAGTTTCCAGAGTGATATGCAGTGATTGAGCAATTTATCGATAAGCGAATGTCAGTATGAATTCGAGGAATGACACCCCGGCTGCTGCAGGTTTCGGTCGTAAAATTCACGGATGTATGCTTTGTAATTGGGTTGCAGGACCTGATCGTGACTGCCCGTCCCATTTTCCCCGCCCTGGTGATGTCCCCGAGGCGTGTGGGAATACAATGCGTCCCCGAGACTCTTCAGTGGTGTGTATGGGGTCTCCGCGCGCTCGAAGAGACCCTGATCCGAGACATGAGAGTGTCCCCCGACGAGTGAGTACCGGGATGCGGAAGTAGGGAATCCACGCGTCCGACCTTCTCCGGGAGACCGCAAGAAAAGAGTCGAAGGGGGGTGGGCATGTGCGTGTGCGCGCCAGCGTGGAGGAGACCGCGAGCGCGAGCGCCGCGAATGTTCACTGCTCATAATTTGAGTATGTTGCGTGGCGCCATTAGACTGCGACAAGGGCGCGCATACGACCACCGGGGACCCTCCAAGGTCTCGCCCATTCAGAGTGCGGATCGCTTCCTCGGCATCCTCCCGCAGCAAGTATTCAATAAAGCCCCGTCTGTTGCCTCCTGGACGCGTATTGGATTCCGTGAGCTGGATGAGATCGCAAAATGCTACGATGCCGCCCGCACTTCGCCCAAAGTCTTTCAGTTCCTGCGCATGTATCCTGGTCTGCCAGTGATCACGGTGATTGATTAGTCTCACGCACCTGCCAGTGGATATGGCGTGGAATGTTCTCCACTACGACAGGGAATCTGCTTGGTCCTCTGCTTGGATACGGCTTGGACCGGCTCGTGTGTGGCATCAACCCATGTGTCAACCTGTCTGGCGCGTCGCGAAGCCTCGCTTCACTCATAGCCGCGTCGCGATCCTTCCGCATCGGCCTTGCGATCTCAATGACGGTACCTATCGCGAGCCATGAGCTAATTAGAAGATTACAGTGAGAAAGAGACGCGCGATGGCCCAAGAACAGTCTTCCGCGAAAAGTCTCCAGAACGTAGTTGGCATCCTCATCTGATGCGAACTGCGCGAACCCGTAATCGGACGACGTGCCCGTGTGGATCCTCAACTCGGTCAATCTCCCGAATCGTTCAAGATAATGAAAGACGTCGTCTTGATTGGTGTGCAAGGGGAGGTCTGGCCCTGAGGTCAAGCACAGGACGCTGGTAGAACTTCTGGGAACGTACTCTTGAGATAAAGACGCATAGGAAGTAGAGGATTGGAGAGTGGGGAGAGGGAATGATTCAATGTGGACCTGATTAAAGGACAGACGGTGCTCTCAGTCTCATTAAATAAGAGCGCCATCAACCGTTTCAGACTCAGTTCTTGAGTCCGCTCGCTCTTTTGGGAAATAAGATTTCCTAATGGGACTATTTCGACCAATTATGGTACTTTGTGATCTCCACTACAACTTGGCCTGAACTTTGCCTTTGTTCTGCGAGGGAAAATCAGAAAACACGACGTAAAAGACGTGCTACACACTGACCTGTACCAGTTTGATCAAGGCCTGCCGGATGTCGGCTTTCAGGTCCTCGAGGTCTTCGACACCGATGCTCAGTCTCACGGCCCGCGGATTGGAGCTGGGGTCCCATGACGCTCTGTATTCCGCGAGGGATTCGACACCACCGAGACTCGTGGCAGGCTAAGGTTCTCCGTGAGCATAATCATGAAGGAAAGCGAGCTCGACGAACTGTGAAGAACTCCAGTGAATGAGGGAACCAAGCGGCATATTCCGGCTCAGAAAGCTAAATTCGAAGTCAACTCCGCGTCGAATCCTGAGTGCATATGCGACGTCGCTCACCTCGATAGAGAACGTAGCGTTCCAGCCACCGGTCATCTGAGTCTTTGGATCGAAGCCGCTCGCGTCTTTACCTTGCAGAGAAGAGTGCCAGATACCAGTCAGTACACCACCCGGAACTCCATCGAACGTTTTCCCCGCCGGAGTCTGTGCCAGTTGGTGCAGCCACTGCACCAAGCCTGTCGCAGTCTCCGATTGTCTTGGAACGCGGAGATGGAAAGTTCGCAGAGAGCGCAAAAGGAGCCAGCTTTCCAAAGATCCTGGACTCGAGTTAACTCACCAAGCACGATGGAAAGCATGTCAACTTGCCCATGGAACTTCCTGCGGAAAGGGCCCGGTTGGTGATAGTCAATGGACCACACTGAGACCGACTGCGCACCTAGATACGTTCGATCGTGCTGGAGTTGATCCCATTCCTCCTTGTTCTTCACGACTAGGATCCCACCAAGCAAGTCAGAATGGCCCCCAAAATACTTTGTTCCCGAGTGCAAAATACTACAGGCGTGTTAGCCCTGTCACGTACGGTCATGAATGCATGACGGTCATACCAGTCTGTGCCGAACTTGAAGGGATCTTGGAGAGGAGGAGGGCCAAACGTCGAGTCGACCAAGAGCTTTCCTCCAGCCTTGTGAACCTGACACCGACCTCTCATTCAGCCTCGCGCGCCACTCACACAGTGAATGAGGGACCTGACCTTATCAGCGTAAAACTGGATGTTGCGAGACTCTCCCGTCGGGTTGAGCGGCGTCTCGAGCCAGCAGAGATCTCCGGCTTCGAAATCATCGTCGATCTTGATGACTTTGACACCCGGAGCGGCGCGAAGGTAGATCTGATGTGGAAGGATCAGGCGGGCCGACACACACACACATGCACTACCACCGCCCCACCTCGATGAGTGCATGGCACCCGTGGTACCCGTCCGTAATGGCGATTCTCTTAGGTTTGAAGTGGACGATAGCCTAGCCGTTCGTTTGTGAGATGGATGCTACATACATCACAACGACGATGAAGGTTAACTGACGGCATAGCTTGCAGCCAGCCCCGAGGCGTAGGTTAGGGCGAACCCATTCTGCCGGACTAGTGAGCAGGACGGTCCAGGCTGCGCAATCACCGAGCTGGGACGCATTTACCGTGATTTCGCTGATGATGTGCTCTGTGCGGGTGGAGCTCTGGGCCGTATATCGGGAGTAGACATGGCGTGATGGGTTCTAGGATGCGCATTGAACTCTGGAGCGGACTGCATGATGTAGAATTTCGAGGTACCCTGTAGTCAGTCCCAACAGGCCGACTATCATCCGGTCGTGGGGAGAGGAAGGCTGCAACAGATGTTTGGCACGTTTCACGATGTGCAGGGGGGTGCGTACTGGTTGTGACGGCGATGGAAGGTGCGACATTGTCGTCTAGACGGAACTTGTCGTCCGTATGCAGAAGTTTCGTTCCACTGCCTTGGGGCTTGAGGGTCATCACGGTGAACAGTCAAATTTGAGAATCGAGTCACTACCTCAGTATCGTGTACTATGTCGCCATCAGCCCATCGCTTACAACACATCGGTCCGAGCCTCGAGGCCATGATTACAGTAAATTCTTCAATTATATATCCTGTACAGTATGTAGAGCTGAATGTCAATAGACAGGTGTTATGTTGTTATTATCCTCTTCCAACAACCCAGAAAAAGACTTTTTCATGAACGACTTCCACTGTTCGTCAATGCCGGCGTCCCCAGACATGAAGAAGCCCATGTCGGATAGATCTCTCGGATCCGGTACAGGTTGCACATCGTACTGCATGCGATCTGGAAGAGTCCCAGTCATGATATCAGTGTAACCCTGTCCGTAATCGGGATATGAGAAGCCAGGGGTGGCTTCCTGTGGAAATAGTTGCATCTCATGATCCACTATCGACGCGCTGTTGATCCCCATCGGATACTCAGGGGTTTGCGGAGTGGGCGCGAAGAGCGACAGATAGTCCACGAGAGAAGGATGCACATCGGGCATGGCATCGGACGCAGGACTGGATAGGCTCGAGCTGGGTGTTGGGGTCATCTGCATCCCGGAGTGGCTGGATGGTGACACGGCCTCCCTTGAAGTGTTTTCTTGCTTCTTCCTAGAAATCAATTTGCTGACCAGGATCCTGGTCTGACCTCCGAACAGAGCCAGTTCATCCTCTCCGTAGTCCTGAGTTCCCACACCGAAGCCAGTCGTCGGAAGGGGGGCAGGATTGCCACCGCGGAATTGAGAGTAGACCTGGTAAGCTTTTTCTCGAAGTTTGCACAGAATGGCCTGGAGGATGGATAGTAGGGACAGAACATTTGACATGCACGTGAAACTTACGAGGCCGCTTCTCGCTCGGCGCGATTTTTTAGCGCCCTTGTCGAATAAGTCGCATACCAAGCCCAGTTCGATGAAGGCAGTGGCAGCCATGCTGGCAGAAGGTGATCGGGTGACGATGCTACCCACAATTATCTGTCCATGAATCAGTGCCTATGTTTGCCCATATGCTAGGCACCGTACTGCAGCCGAAAACACTGCGAATGGTGACGGTCAGCAGAAACTGAAGAACTAGGAAGCGTGCTTACCGTGAGTCCATATCGTTGACCAGCGGCAGCAAAGTTCAGGAAATCTGCCAGAACATTCAGTCGAGCCGTGTCCAATCATGTCGTCGATATACCTTTCGAAATGATTGAGAGTGCCTTTGATCATTCCAGACGCACAACGATATGCGGCGAGAAAGGATGGTGCATAGGGACTGCGTAGTGGATTTGCAGGATGGTCCAACATCGCTTGTGCGAAGAATGTCCGATGGATGTAGAGCAATGCTGACCAATTTAGTGACGTGACCGCGCTTGGGAGATGAACCACTCACCCACAGCTCGAAATTGACCCAGAAGGCAGCTGGGTCGTCTTCAGAAGAGGATTCCGAGCGGGGTCAGAAGCTCACGATCTCATGTACGTCGATGGGGTGCAGTTCTCGTCCTCAGGAGCGAGGAAAGTGTTGAGATGTTGCGGCAGTGTCTTCGCGCGCACCAACTTGTCCAATTCTAGGATCGTCTCGTAACTGGGGACTCTGCGGTGAGAGTTCGTTCCGTGATCAGCGAGAACACATCGCGAGTGAATGTATATCGCCATTCATAGTCTGTCAACCGAGTCAGCGACGAGGAACGAAGCTGCCGGATTCCATACAAGACATGCGCGGATCGCCGTTCTCATCCAGTCCTAGATCTTCGAACGCAGGGAACTCGCAGTCGACGTAAGACAACCGTATGGATGGCGGCCTGCCTAGTGCCACACTCTGCAACACTAATGAGAACAATACGACAATGAGGTGAAAACGCACTTGGAACAATTCTAGACTGAACATTTCCCAAAAGAGTGCTTTCGCTACATGTTGGCAAGACTGTGCGAATGGAAGATGCCACTCACAGCGCCGTCTATTGACAGTCTTCGGATCCATGTTCCATCGGGCACTATCTCTGTCTGCCAGATATTAGCCAAAATTTGACACATATGCAACGGAGCACTAACGTAGGCCGAGCTATGGTTGTGCTCAAGTAAAAACAAAGTAGCAGCACAGGTAGCAGTACGTACGCTTTGCCCGAGCTGGACACTGTTAAGAAAGCCGCGTGCGAGCATGGACAATCTGACAGACCTTAGAGCCTAAACAAATCAGAGTCCACTGTACCAAGATCTAAATTCAAAGTGGACGAGTGCAGCATGCTGAAGGATCTTACTGAACTGTCAGCGGTGTAGTTTTTGCCCCCGATGTTGTGATAAGAGGCAAGCAGAACGACTGCTTGTACGGTTGCGAGCTCTGGTGAATCAAACACGGATCTCAAAGCGAGAGCGGCTCGGCTTGCGTGATAGTAATGGTCGGACTCAACACTATCTGTGGAAGATAAAAAAAATAATATTCAGCGATCGACAAGAGCGCACCAGGCTCGAGAGTCAGATCGACTAGAGCTCCAAGGGCGAATAGCATGAGTAACACTGCAAGTCTATGCGGGGAGATCGTGTGAGGAAAGTCGCTCGCGTCCGTCCAGCTCTGCCTTTCTCGGAGGGACTTGTATATCGGGGTCAGAAAATCGTCAATGATCTCTTCCCGATTGAGTGGGCGGAAGCTCCAAGAACATTGTTCGAGATATGTTTCACATAGTGTCCACGCTCGTGGTTGGTCCGGAAGATACTCGAACAAGAGGTCGAGGGTCCGGCCAGGCGGCCCTCCAGCACTGAAGGGGAAGGAATTCGATAATTGAGCGATTTCTGGGTTGAGCGGCGTCGTGTCTTCCTGGGTCGGCGACGACGCTATATCCAACTCGGCTCCCGCCTGTTTGGATGTCCCTCTTCTGAAGCAACGAGAGAAGCACCGTTACTTACCAGCAGCAAAGTCTACGCGACTGGTCAGTCTCCAAAGATCGTTGATGGATGATTGGGACGAACCTCAGAACCCGCAGATCTACCAAAATACTTTCCTTCTCCGTCATCGCCAATCGTCAACGTACCTAGCGCGTCAATCGAATCCATCGAAGCCTCTCTTGATTTCGGTTTTCTGTCGCCGGATACTCCCTTCTCAGGTCCAAATTTGATAGATAATAACTCGTCGCGAAGGAGCGGATGTGTGCTGCACACGACTTGAATCGGAGTGGTGAGAAAGATGAGAAGAAGCGCAACTCGTGGGAGCCTGTGGAAGACTGGAAGATGGCTAGAGCATCCTCGAGTTGCCGGATTCGCTGTCCCATCTCTCCGATCTTGCCATACAAGTGTTCCGTCGATGCGAGGACGAATCGCGTACCCTGAACCGGGATGATCAGTGTTCGGGTTCGAGACCACGCCGTCATAAGTCGAACAGACGATCCAGCCTTCGTTTACCTGACTGGAGAGGCTACCATTGGGACAGATGGAAGGACATCCTCGCCGAACTGACGGTGTGAGATCCACTGGACTAGGAATAATACTAGGACGTACTACACGAGCTGCACGGCAGTTTTTTATCGCATTTCAACTTCAACCTCCGGCACTCCGCGCAAGAGAGCTAAGGTGAGTCAGTTTTCTCTCCGGACCCGGATGAGTCCAGTCGGCAGATACCTCTCCCCGTGCGCGCCTGATATCCGTGTCGTCCTCTGCAGTCGACTTTCGTATTGAGCGACGAGGGGGATCGACGGGCATGACGGTAACTGCAGCTCCCTGAAGCCTACGGTAGTGAGAGCAGAGAGGGTTATTTAAGTGTACAGCGGGGGTGTGACATCATCAAGTATATAGCCGGTCAGCTTCCGAGACATTGAATATTAGTAAGGTTTAGGAGTGTCAGCACTGGCAGAGACTGGCAGGCGGTGGCAGTCCACTCGTGGACCGTTTGGCCGCCGGATGTGCAGCCGGTGAATGTGATTCTCTGTTGCCTTGCTTGTCAAGGCTTCTCCACCCTCATAATTCGTTTGATCCGGTTGCACGCGGTTTGATCCGATGTTCCGTATCATTCCGCATGTATTTGTGCAGTCTCTCGTTTGACCCTCATTCCATCGTTTATGCTTTGTTCCTTCACGTGTATGTATCGTCACGAAGGCTATACGTGCTGCGGTGGCAGAGGGGTTAGAGTCTGACGCCGAGACAGGTTATGACTTTGGATTGTGGCCAACGAAACACGAAGCGGCGTGAGCCGCCCTCGAGGAGATCGAGACCACCGGGAAATTGGTCATCAATAGACTGCCTGCGTACACGTTTGATGGGCAATTGATGGAGCCAGAAGAGTACATGAGCCTGTTGCCGGGTGCCACCGTTGCGCTGACGTTTGAATTGACGCACTGGGCGTTCAAAGAACACAAGCGCGACCACTTCACAGCGAACATCGTCAAAATATGTGTCATTGAAGAACGACGCCAGCTCGCTGTGTCTCCGAAAAAGCGCCGCTGGGCTGTGAAAGTCGACTTGGGTTCCAGCCCTGCCAAGAAGACCCGCTCAAAATGAGGGGTGCATACAAATCATTGTAATTGTATCGTTTCTATTGTAACTTGTGACTGCTATTGAGTTGGTGCTTGTAAGAAAAAAATGCAAGAGCAAGCAAGGCTTCTGCCGGCGGAGGCGGCGCTCTAGTTTGTACGCGTTTCTTAATCCCCTCGACATTCAAGGTTGCTCTGGTTCGCGAATTTCCCTGCACACTCCGGCCATCGCAACACGTCAATTATGCACATCAGAAATCTCGCCTGGCTCGCTCCGTCTTTCGCGACGATCTTCCCTGGTCTGTTTGTCGACGCAGCAAGCGTGAGCTCTACTGGTCTGCAATCTTCCTTTGCACGCGCCGCCGTCGGAAGCAAGTATACGAAAGCGCACGTGCTGGGCGACTCGTACAATTCGTCGATGTTGCGAGACTCTCCCGTCGGATTGAGCGGCGTCTCGAGCCAGCAGAGATCTCCGGCTTCGAAATCATCATCGATCTTGATGACTTGGACATCCGGAGCGGCGCGAAGGTAGATCTGATGTGGAAGGATCAGGCGGGCCGACACACACACACATGCACTACCACCGCCCCACCTCGATGAGTGCATGGCACCCGTGGTACCCGTCCGTAATGGCGATTCTCTTAGGTTTGAAGTGGACGATAGCCTAGCCGTTCGTTTGTGAGATGGATGCTACATACATCACAACGACGATGAAGGTTAACTGACGGCATAGCTCGCAGCCAGCCCCGAGGCGCAGGTCAGGGCGAACCCATGCTGCCGGACTGATAAGCAGGAACACATTGGTCCAAACTCTGGACAGTGATGGCCTCAAGGCCATGATAAGTGTGCTCTTGAATCTTTTATCGATATACCGGACGTGAAAATCAATGTCATTAGACAGGTGTGATGTTGTTATGGTCCTCTTCCAACAACCCAGAGAAAGACTTTTTCATAAACGACTTCCACTGCTCATCGATGCCAGCGTCCCCGAACATAAGGAAGTCGATATCAGATATATCTCTGGGCTCCGCAACAGGTTGCACATCATACTGGATGGGATCTAGAAGAGTCGCAGTCATGATATTGGTGTAGTCTTGTCCGTAACTGGCGTAGGAGTAGGCAGGAGTGGCTTCACGTGGGAGTGGCTGCATCTCAAGGCCAACTGTCGAAGAGCTGGTGTTGTCCATCAGATACTCAGGTGTGTGCGGAGCAGGCACAAAGAGTGACAGATAATCCACAAGAGAGGGATGCACATCGGGCATCGCATCCAAAGTAGGATTGGTTAGACTCGAGCCATGTGTTTGAGTCGTTCGTATCCCTGAGTGGTTGGGTGTTGACACGACTCCTCTCGAAGCCGATTCTTGCTTCTTCCTGGAGATCAGCTTGCTGACCAGAATCCTGGTCTGGCCTCCGAACAAGGCCAATTCGTCTTCTCCGTAGTCTTGGGTTCCTACACCAAAGCTAGTCATTGGAGGTAGTGCAGGATTACCACCGCAAAATTGGGAGTAGACCTGGTAAGCTTTGTCCCGGAGTTTGCATAGTATGGCCTAGATGATGTATAGCGTGGACTGGATGCTATAACAGATATGTGAGACGTACGAGCCCACTTCTTGCTCGGCGTGACTGTTTAGCACCCTTGTCGAATGAGTCGCATACTAAATCCAGTTCAATGAAGGCAGCGGCAGCCATGCTGGCAGACGGCGATCGGGTGACGATACTACCCACAATCATCTGCCCGTGAGTCAGTGTCTCGGTCCTGCCATCCGTTATTTATCCTACTGCAGCAGAGAACACTGCCGAAGATGGGGATCAGCAGAAACTAGAGAACTGATCAGCGCACTGACTATGCGTCCAGATCATCGACCAACGACAAGTAAGTTCGGGAAACCTACCAGGTCAATCAGTCGAACTAAATCCAGTCACGTCACGACGTCACTGTACCTCTCGAAAAGATTGAGGTAGCCTTTGATCATTCTAGACGCACAACGATATGCTGCACAAAAGGATGGTGCATAGGGACTACGGAGTGGATTTTCAGGGTGGTCCAACATCGCTTGTGCGAAGAAAGTCCGATGGATGTAGAGTAATGCTGACCAAAGTAGTGACGTGACCGTGCTGGTGAGATGAACCACTCACCCACAGCTCGAAATTGACCCAGAAGGCAGCTGGGTCGTCTTCAGAAGAGGATTCCGAGCGGGGTCAGAAGCTCACGATCTCATGTACGTCGATGGGGTGCAGTTCTCGTCCTCAGGAGCGAGGAAAGTGTTGAGATGTTGCGGCAGTGTCTTCGCGCGCACCAACTTGTCCAATTCTAGGATCGTCTCGTAGCTTGGGGACTCTGCGGTGAGAGTCCGCTCCGTGATCAGCGAGAGCACATCGCGAGTGAATGTATATCGCCATTCATAGTCTGTCAACCGAGTCAGCGACGAGGAACGAAGCTGCCGGATTCCATACAAGACATGCGCGGATCGCCGTTCTCATCCAGTCCTAGATCTTCGAACGCAGGGAACTCGCAGTCGACATAAGACAACCGTATCGATGGTGGCCTGCCTAGTGCCACACTCTGCAACACTAATGAGAACAGCTTGAAGCAATCCTATACCCAAGCACCTGAAATAATTCCGCACTGAACATTTCCCAAAAGAGTGCTACAGCTGCATGTTGGAAAGCACGCGCGAATAGAAGATGTCACTCACAACGCCGTCTATTGACAGTTTTTGGATCCATGTTCCATCGTGTACTATCTCTATCTGTCGTAAATTGAGAAAAAAGTTGACGCATGCAACAGAGGACTGACGTAGGCCCAGCTATGATTATGCCGGAGTGACAAAAGAGAAGCAACGCAGGTAACAGCACGCACGCTTTGACCGAGCTACCTGCGGTCATGAAACCCGCGTGCGAACATGAATGGTCTGACAGACCTTAGAGCCTAAAGAAATCAGAGTCCACTGTGCCAAGGTCGGACTTCAGAGTCGACAAGTGCAGGATGTTCAAGGATCTTACTGAGCTATCAGAGGTGTAGTTTTTCCCGCAGATAGTGTGATAAGAGGCAAACAGAAGAACTGCTTGTACGGTCGCAAGCTCCGGCGAATCAAATACGGATCTTAAAGCGAGAGCAGCTCGGCTTGCGTGATAGTAATGTTCGGATTCAGCACTGTCTGCGGAAGATAAACAGAAGATAACTCGAAGCTCGACGACAACGCACCAGGCTCAAGAGTCAGATCGACTAGAGCTCCAAGAGCAAATACCATGAACAATACTGCCAGTCTATGCGGCGAGATCGCGTGGGGAAAGTCGCTCGCTTCTGTCCAAATCCGCCTTTCTCGGGACGATTTGTATATCGGGGTCAGAAAGTCTTCGATTATCTCTTCCCGGTCGAGTGGGCGGAAGCTCCAAGAACATTGTTCGAGATATGTTTCACACAGTGTCCACGCTCGTGGTTGGTCCGGAAGATACTCGAACAAGAGGTCGAGGGTCCGGCCAGGCGGCCCTCCCGCACTGAAGGGGAAGGAATTCGATAGTTGAGCGATTTCTGGGTTGAGCGGCGTCGTGTCTTCCTGGGTCGGCGACGATGCTATATCGAATTCGGCTCCCGCCTGTTTGGATGTCCCCCTTGTGAAGCAACGAGAGCACCGGTACTTACCAGCAACAATGTCTACGCAGCCTCTCAGTCTCCAAAGATCTTCGATAGATGGATGAGACGGACCTCAGAACCCGCAGATCTACCAAAATACTTTCCTTCTCCGTCGTCGCCGATCGTCAACGTGCCTAATGCGTCGATCGAATCTATCGAAACCTTTGCTGATTTTGGATTTCTGTCATCCGGTACTCCCCTCTCAGGTCCAAACTTGATCGATAACAACTCGTCGCGTAGAAGCGGGTGTGTGCTGCACAAGACTTAGACCAGCAACAATAACCAAGATGAAAAGCGCAACTCATGGGAGCCTGTGGAAGACTGAAATATAGCCAGGGCATCTTCGAGCTGCCGAATTCGCTGTCCCATCTCTCTGATCTTGTCATGTAGGTATTCCGTCGATGCAAGGACGAATCGCGTGCCCTAACGAGTTGATCAGTGTTCGAGTTTGGGACCGTGCCATTCGAGTTTGATGGACGGACGGACGAATTCTTGATTTAATAGTACCTGACTCGACAGACTACCGTTCGGGCATATAGAAGGACATCCTCGACGAACTTACGGCGTGAGTTCTACTGAACTAACAGTGAAACCAGGACATACTGCACGAGCCGCATGGCAATTTTTTATCGCATTTCAACTTCAACCTCCAGCATTCCGCGCAAGAGAGCTAAGGTGGCTTAGTTTTCTCTTCGGACCCGGATGAGTCTGGTCGGATAGATACCTCTCCCCGTGCGCGCCTGATTTCCGTGTCGTCCTCCGCGATTGACTTCCGTATTGAGCGATGGGAGGGATCGATGGGCATGGTGGTGACTAAGACTCATACAGTAGTGAGAGCCGAGAGGGTTATTTACGTGCAGAGGGTGTGACATCATCACCCCCAGTAATGCATATAGCCGGTCAGCTTTCGAGAGTAGCGACATTGAATATTAGTAAGGTTGGGGGGTGTCAGCCCTTGCAGGCGGGTGGCGGTCCATTCATGGGCCTTTTGCCCGCCGGCTATCCGGTCGATGAATGTGGTTCTCTGTTTGTACACGTGGTTCTTGATCCCGCCCTCGACATTCAAGGTTGCTCTGGTTAGCGAATTTCCCTGCACACTCCGGCCATCGCAACACGTCAATCATGCAAATCAGAACCCTCGCCCCGCTCGCCCTGTCTCTCGCGACGATCTTCCCTGGTCTATTTGTCAATGCAGCAAGCGTGAGCCATACTGGTCTGCAATCTTCCTCCGCACGCGCCGCCGCCGGAAGCAAGTATACGAAAGCGCACTCACTGGGCGACTCTTACAAGTTCGACCCACGCGACGGATGGCGAACGCTCAACGCCAGTGATGCCCAGTACAAGTACCGACGCGACAAGGCTCCCGCTCTCAAGGCGAACGACAAGTCGAAGGCAGTGGGCCCTCTCAAGACAATCTCGGATGGGGTGCAAGTGCTGAGTGGTATATGGAAGGGTCTCAAGGGCATCGGTTCTCCTTCCTCAGTGACGATCACTTGGTATGTGACGTCTCAAGCTTCCTCCCCAATTGCTCAATGCCGAAGGTACACGGGTCACGATCTTCTCAATCCGAGTTGTTGGGCGAAGACCGACTGGGCTCCTACGGTATGCGCCAGGATCATACAACTTGACAGAACTCATCGTGACCCTGACAGGACCAGTCTTTCGTTTGTGCTGTGACGATGGAGGGCTGGACGGACAAACCTCAGTGTTTCAAGTTCATCGAAAGTATGTCAATTCGACAGGAAAGCAGTGCTCATTCATCATGCGTTCAGTATGCAATAAACCACAAAAATGCATCTTTGTTCGCGTCGTCGATACTTGCGCAGGCTGTCGCACGGGTTCTCAACATCTTGACCTTACGCGAAGGGGATTTGCAGAACTTGCCGATCTTGACACAGGTATTCTTACTGTCTCTTGGCGGGAAGCCTCTGGCCCAGATGATTGGTGGGTTTCTTTGAAGGATCTGCACGCATTTCTCACCATCATCACTGGCAGGAGCGAAGATCTCTGGGGACCCAAAAGCTGAGCGACACACTCCATCAACAACCTAGATTCGTCTGCACATACTACTGTACTTCTATCTCACACTGTAGCATTCATTGTAACTATCCATTTCAACCCTATGCCTGCAAAGTGACGCGCTTACGCTTCTTCCCTTCGGCAATCTTAGCCTTGACCTTTTCCTCGTCCATGCCCTCTTCCTCGTAGAACTGTGCGACTCGCTGAGAGTCATTGCGCCGGCGGATGTACTGTAGAGCTGCAAGGTTATATCCGATGAGATCCTTCTGTCTCTGCAGAGCACTGCGCAGATTCTTCCGCAAGGGCATCAGTGCAGTCCTCATGATACGATTGGCGACGATCTGATGGTGATGTGTTTTCAGCAAGAAGAAGAGAACGCGAGAGACGAGTGTGATATTCCAGTCCTTAGGCCTGGGGTCAGCGACGGTCACACTGAGCAGAAAGGACCTCACTCGTTGAGCCCAGATGTTCAAGTAGTTCATTAGCGAAACAACCTTGCCAAAAGGTAAAACGAGCAGAGCGTCTAATAACGCTGTGCTCTGGATTCTTTCAACGACACGAAGAACCCAGGCTTCGGGCTCCAGGTCGTACGCGGCCAGTACAGCATTCCGGGGCGGCGGCGCAAGCTGAAGAGATTCGTTCTGTCCCCGAGAAACGGCCTCCTCGTATTCTCGGAAAATGGCTCGCTCCCCGTCGGCGAGATCCAACGCTTCAATGATGCGCTCTCCGGCCATGAGGGTTTCGGTCGTCTGCTTGGAAACAGTAGTGGCCTCTGTCGCCGGTCTCTCTGAATCCTGGTTGAGTCCTAGCGGTCCGCCCGATTCCTTGTTCAGTGTGTCCGCGATCCCAGTTTCATAGATCTTCTCGAGTTCTTTTTCCCTCTCCTCTTCGAGGAACAACTGAAAGTAGTGTTGGCAAACCTCCGCATGCAGGGGAAGGATGGCCTACAGGCTCGTCTAGCTTCTCCCAGACACGGATCGATTTGTCATGCGACCCAGTGACTACGAAGTCACCACGGTTGCTCAGCGTCAAAGCCCAAACTTCGCTATGATGGCCGTCTAGTTTTTGGATGTTTTCGAACTGAAAACGTTTGAGTCTGCAATGGACGAGAAGGGAGAGGATTGCTACCTTATCTCCGTCCCAGTATTTGAGCAGCTTGTCTTTCCCTACCGTCCAGAAGTAGTGGGATTCGTGCTCAAATGCCACCTGCATCACACTCTCGTCATGGGCGAATATGGATTTGTGGCAATCTCCGAAATCAAGACCCCAGATCTTCACATTTTTGTCGGCTGAGCAGGTCACGATCAGCTTAGAGTCATATGAAATGTCCATGGACAGAACAGGCAGCTACGTTGCATGGGTAAGCAAGGGTAATAATTGGATGAGCACCAAGTACCTTGTGACCGTAGAGAGACAGGAAGAACTTGAGCGTGTCTTGATAGAACACTTTCACAGTCGAGTCCAGGAGCGCCACAGCTAGCAACTTCCCGTTGGGGCTGTATCGCACAGAAAGCACATCGTCAGTCATTTTCAACGTCCTGATGTGGGCTAGAGACGACTGGGATCCATTCAGCACCGTTATGCGGCGGCGACATCAACTGAAATGACCCACAATGTTGCCAGTGTTTCCCTGCTGCTCAAACTCCCAGAATTTGACATCTTTGTCTGCACTGCCACTAACCATGGCCTTCTCATCTGGCCTGACCTGCAGCGACCAGACAGTTCCAGTATGAGCTTGAACCGTTTCAACCAGTGACGAGGAGGCCAAATCAAAGATCATGATCTCCCCTGCCTTTGTTCCGACAGCGATCTGCGGTAGCTGAGGATCCCGCAATTCGGTGTTAGATGGGTAGACACATACCTGGCGGTCTCCAGGTAAAAACGTACTGCAGATCGCATATCCACATTGCATGGTCCGAATGCACGATGTCGTTTTCATATTCCAGATCTTCAACGAACCTAGTCACAAGATAGGTGCTGGGCGTAGTTGAAATTGAGAACCGTACGAACCATTTGAAGCTGAGGCCAGGAGCCGATCATCTGAGCTGAGGCAGAGCGATCGGACATCGGTACGATGGCCGGGGAGATCTACAGAAAATTGTCTAGTCGCCTGTGGCGGTTCTTCCTTCGACTTGACCGGGGGAGGGACGTTATACACTTCCAACGCGTTGGAGCTCAATGCGACAAAGAGCTAAGACACGATATGAATGAGATCAGGCCCACGTCTAGAACGGAGATACAGACCTGGAAGCTCGACTTGGAACCCGCCTCCACTGGACCGAATGCAAAAGAGCGGATTTTCCCCGTTGCTCGGACAACAACATGGGGAGTGAAGAGATCCACCAATTGAACCTCTCTCTCAGGTTTCTCATCGGGAGTGTCTTTGCCCTTTTCCTTCGCGCGCTTACGACGACGAGCTTGCTTCGCTCGCACTTCCTCCTCGGTTCGAATGCGAAATATTTCAACGGAACGGTCGTGAGACTGAACGGCAAGGTATGGTTGTGTAGGGTGGAATGAGACCTGCGAGACACGGTGCTGGGAAGAGAGGGGCAGATTCGATACGCTATGAATCATCTTGGCGATCTGTCGGCCGGTTGAGCGTGGGTCAAGGAAGAAGTGTGAGAGAAGACGCACCTCGCCTGTCTCCATTTCTTTCAGGCCGTCGGCGAAGGCCGCATGATCTAATCTCCATGCTTTCAACTCGCCATCGCCACTGCCTGTGAAGACGAGGTTTTGCTGAGGATCGACGCTCATCGTCCATATCTCTCCTCGGTGGGCCACGATCGTCTGAACACAATGCTGAGTGGAAAGATCCCACAACTTGAGGAATGTATCTTTTGACGCAGTGAGAAGAAGACCCGAGGAGGGTGCAGTCGAAGTTGACGGCGTATTGTCAAGCATAGTGATGAAATGGAGCGCAGTAATTTGGTCTCTGTGACCACGAAGACTATAGAATGCGCTCAGCGCGAAAAAGCAGTCGTAGTCAAAGATATCGCACCGATACAGGCCCGACTCCGCCACTACATCCCAAACTATGATGTCCGTGTCCTGAGATCCCGAAGCTAAACGTGTGCCGCGATCGTCAAAAGCCAGAGCTGTGACGGATTTTTTGTGCCCGTTGAAGGTTGTAATGACCGAGCCCGTCCCGGCACTCCAGAGTCGAATTGAGCCATCAGCGTATCCTACCGCGAAGGTGTCTCGTTGGGGGGACCGCAGCACGACAGTGACTTCTGCACGGTGGCCGGTTTCATGCCACATTGCAACCATTTGGCCTTTTTTGACGTCCCACACGAGGATATCCTCAAGAGCAGGAACATATGCATATTTTCCATCGTAGTCCGAGTTCGACGATGCACTGCAAACGATGCCGAAAGCCTAAAACAGACAAATTAGCGGAGGAGATCATCGTTAATGACGGTGTTACCTGCGTGGGCCCGTGGCGAAGATAGGACGCGACCATAGCGACGTTCGCGTCGAAACTTGGTGCAGGAAAAGTTCAAATTTCCCGAACAGAAAACATTCCCGAGCTGCTTCGGAGATTGCCGAGTACACTTGGTCGTGCGACTTCGAACGCACAATCCGCGCCATGCACATCATGCCTTCCGCTGCCATTCCAGGACCCGAGGCCGCGCTACGTCTGCTGCAGTTTGTCAACGCCTCTCCGACGCCGTTCCATGCGGTACACAACGCTGCTGCGCGGTTGGAGAAAGCCGGTTTCCAGAAGATCTTGGAGAAGGATGCCTGGGAGAAGAGCATTACGGTGAGCTAGGTAACATGGCACCCCGTTCCTCAAGTCTAATCCGAATGTGTGTATGAATTCAGCCCGGCGGAAAGTACTACTTCACACGAAACCAAGCTACCCTCGTCGCATTCACCCTGCCCGCCAATTATAAACCCGAGGAAGGGACCGGCGTAAGCATTGTTGCGACACATGTCGACTCGCCGAATCTCAAGGTTCTTCTTGTTCTCCCCTCCGATGTTCTTAAATCTGATTAATTCACAGGTCCGACCAGTTTCCAAGCGCACCAAGGAAGGCTACTTGCAGGTTGGCGTTGAAACGTACGGAGGGGGTCTATGGCACACATGGCGCGTGCGATTTGCCTAACTACGCTATTATCGGTTGTTGATTAGTATCCAGGTTCGATCGGGACCTCTCTCTCGCTGGGCGTGTCGTCACTGGAAACGCGGGTAATTTCAAGTCCAAGCTGCTCAAGATCGATCGTCCGATCCTGCGAATCCCTAATCTGGCCATTCACTGTTAGTTTGTACTGATCTGAAGAGCCTTATCTGGGGCTTATCTGTCCAGTGGACCGGGACGTAAACCAGGGTTTCAAATTCAACAAGGAAACCGAATTTGTGCCTATTCTAGGCCAGATTGCTGCTCAGTTCAACGAAGCACCCGCTCAGGCTGCAGACGACAAGGGGACAAACAGCATCAGGAACAACCACCATTCGGCTCTTTTGGATCTGCTTGCGACAGAGCTGAGCATTGCCCCAGAGGAAATCTACGACTTTGAGCTGTGAGCTGTCTTGTTCGACTCGGGTATAAGCTCAACGTTGCAGGTCTCTTTACGACACTCAACCCTCCGTACTGGGAGGCTTGAATCATGAATTTATCTTCAGTCCTCGGATGGACAACCAGTTCTCTTCGTGCGGTGTCCTCTTGATGCTAACAACCTACCGCCTACTGACCAATTTCTCACTCAGATTCTGTGCGGTCGAGGCTTTGGCCCAGTACGCCACCAGCCCTGAATTCGAGGGCTACGAGGGCAATGTGAACTGCATCTCTCTCTTCAACCATGAAGAGATCGGCAGTGTCTCCACAACTGGGGCAGAATCTTCTGTTCTCCCGTCTTTCATTAACCGACTAGCGCCATCTCCGGGAGCAAATGCTCGGAGCATCGCGCAATCGTTCCTTCTTTCGTGCGACATGGGCCATGCTGTTCATCCCAACTACGCCTCGAAACACGAAGACAACCACAAACCCGTCATGAACGGTGGTGTGGTGATCAAGACGAATGCGGGGCAGCGCTACGCTTCAGATGCCGTGACTACTTTCGTAGTACGCCAATTGGCTGAGCGGAAAGGCGGCAGAACGCAAGAGTTCGAAGTCCGTAACGACATGTGAGAATCTGAGCAGGTGGAGGCCCATGACTAACCTTCTGCGCTACTCACTACTCAGGTCATGCGGGTCGACCGTTGGGCCTGGGCTGTCGGCATTAGGCCTCAAGACCTGCGATGTCGGATTTGGGCAGCTTTCGATGCACTCCATTCGTGAGACAGCTGGATCTCACGATGCCCAACATGCCATCGACCTGTTCCGTTCTCTGTTTGAGAACTACGCTCAGATCCAGTCAACCCTGACGGTAGATTGATAGTGGTACATGTCATGCAATGCAAGGGCTCTCATCCTTTCGTTCTAATTCGCTTGCTACTATTTGTGCTCTCGGTCGCGGCCGAGTAAGGTCCAGCAGGGGAAGATAGCACAGTACGCTTCTTTGATGTCCGGGCATAGTGTGCCAAAACCCATTCTCGCTCTGCCTCATTCTGTTCAAATGTACCTTGTCGAATTTCATACGCTGGATCACAACAATCAGCCTCGATGCAGTACATGGGAAATGGACCAACGTTTCATGTCGAATCTGGGCCCAACCTCTGCAAGTTGGACTTGCCTCGAAACTTTTACAAAAACATGATGCCTGCAATTCATATAAATATGCAAGCCGGTCATGCGCAATCAAGCACTTGACCTGAAGGAAATGAAGTCGTTCTCATTCGAGAAGGTCATCACACGCTTGCTGTCTTCTTTTGGCACTGGGAAGAGAAATTTCAAGACGTCGCGTATTCGTTCGCCCAGTCTTGAGCTGAAGTTCTCGAATATGAGATGCGGGTACTGTTCAGACACGGTGGAAGACTTGTACGATCCGATATCGTGCCTCAGGGTGACGTTGTTGAGGGTGAAGTAGACTGTCGGACCATGGGGGAAATGAGAAACAATCATGGCGTCTGAATAGGGACATCTTTCAGCGCAAGCCCTAGAGTATCTGGATGTGACGCACCTGGCACACCACGATGCTCATGTAGTACTATGAGATCTGTCACTTCGTTTGCCCTGCATGCGTCAGCCAACTCCTTCACGACGTAGTTTCCTCGGTTGATGCGGTGTGAATTAGGAAACACTAGGCGCATTTCCTGAGTAGTAAGATGAGTATCATCAGTGAAACTGAACCGATTGCCCACCTTGGCAAACTGAAGTAGTTTCGAGCTGGGATCTCGTGAAGTGGTGATGACAATTTTAGGGTCTTGTACCCCGGCTCTCGAATACTCATTGTCGATATGGCTGGTGGGATCTGTTCTGGTCAGAGTTTGAAGATTTGAGTAAATGAGACCTCCCACTGACCAGCTTGCGCCTCGTCCAGGGCTAGATCCTTCCCTAGCGCCTTTGCGTCTTTCTTGAGTTCGGTGGGCAGTGCTTTGCCGGTCGCAAGAGCATCTTTGAGCTGTTGCTTCCGCTCATAGGTTTGCCTCTCCTGGCTCTCGAGAGACTTGGCGTATACATATTCTCGACGCTCTCTGGCCTGTCGTCGCAGCATCTTGAGATTCAAGAGCAGAAAAATACGCGGTCACGTGAATGATGAAGATCACATCCATCAAAGCGTACTACAATTAATGCCAGCGAGTCTGGAAACGCATTGTGGGTCTGACAATTGAATCGCTTCTCAACCATCCTTATTTTACTCCGTTATCCTCCGGAACAAGTATTTAGACTATTTTCGCGCCTTCAAATGCAATTTGAGGTCATTGCTGAATAGAAACCTACAGTAAACAGAAAGGTATGCTCAGCCATCAAATTTCATCTCAAAGTCAAAGATGACCTTGAAAGAAGCAAATAAATGCCACTGCTGTAGTGACATTTTTTTGCTTCATATCCGCACGAAGATCGTGAGATGAGGCTTTGGGGCACACTGAGCATGTTCCTGCGTGCCACATTTCTTACGGGTTGACAAGACACAAGCGATTGACCAGCGACGGAGAATGCAGGTTTTCGGTAGAGTCGTCTATTGCGGTCCGTCGATTATGGTCCGTCGAGGGAGGCGGGGAGGAAAATCCATGAGATGCAGACGGCGTGATCTCTGGGAGGAAGGAATATGACATGCATAGTATCACAGCTATTGTTACATGAAAGCTCCCGCGTGCTTTTGTTTCTGCCGCATTCTCTCTGTCTGATGGCGGCCCCCAGTGCCTTGTATATATCGGCGACGGCTCGACTGCCTTCGGCTCCGGTGCACGACTTTCCTGCGTCTTTCTCAGGCTGTATCAGATCCCGGGCTAAATGTCTGGGCGAGGATCGAGATCGAATGTTACGTCGCGTAATCACGTCGAACCTCTTCACCTCACGGTTGTCAGCTTTTTTTCGATACGATGGCCCACATTTCCGAGAGGCAGGAAGACAATGAGATCACGTGCAAACGCGTCAGTAAAGGTACACAATGCCCAACACGACCATTTGATGTGATTCACAAAAGTTTGTTGAAGACGCGGACCAAACATTGACAAGCTGCACGGTAGTTGTTTAAAAAGCTCACGCTTTCCCGCTTATATTTCACCGGACTCCTCCTCTTCCATCCAACACTACCCCACTCTCATACATTCAATGGCCTCTGTCCCTTCTGTCGCCCGCGCTCCCTCTCCCGACGTCTTTGCTACGCCGAGCAAGCAGGCGAGTACTCTTCAACTCCCACGCGTCGCGGGTATTGACATGACCCAGATTGCTTCGAAGGTTGCAGCCTTCTCCCTCGAGTCCCCTGTGAAGAAGATTGCTCCGCTCCAGCTCGTCGACGACGCACGTCGTTCTACATCGCCAGAGTCGGAGGCCGACGAGGAGGCCCGTCTCACCGAGTTGAGGAAGAAGTTCGTTGGCGATATTGATTTACCCGAAAGTGTGTATCTCTACACGCGTTGACGCGTCGTTGTCTGACGTGCCACCCTAGGCGAGGAGCCTCTGTTAAAAGAGACGCGTCGTCGCTTCGTTCTGTTCCCTATTCAGTACAACGAGGTGCGTGACGGCGTTGGGTTCCTCTATCTCATACTGACTGGCTTCGCGTCAGATCTGGCAAATGTACAAGAAGGCCGAGGCGTCTTTCTGGACAGCTGAGGAGATGGACCTGTCGAAGGACCTGCACGACTGGAACAACAAACTGAACAACGACGAACGTCACTTCCTTTCTCACGTGCTTGCCTTTTTCGCCGCGTCTGATGGCATCGTCAATGAGAACCTGCTCGAGCGCTTCTCGAATGAAGTACAGATTGCCGAAGCGCGGTGTTTCTACGGGTTCCAAATCATGATGGAGAATATTCACTCTGAGACTTACTCACTCCTCATCGACACCTACATCAAGGACCCTGCTCAGCGCGACTACCTCTTCGATGCTATCGAAACAATTCCCTGCATTAAGCGCAAGGCTGAGTGGGCCTTGAAGTGGATCACCGATGAACAGTCTACCTTCGGCGAACGACTGGTCGCCTTCGCTGCCGTCGAGGGCATCTTCTTCTCGGGGTCGTTTGCGTCTATCTTCTGGATGAAGAAACGCGGGCTCATGCCTGGTTTGACCTTCTCCAACGAGCTCATCAGTCGTGACGAGGGCATGCACACGGATTTCGCCTGCTTGCTGTTCACCCACCTCAAGCGTCGTCCTCACCCGGATACCCTGAATCGCATCATTACGGAGGCTGTTGCCATTGAGCAGGAGTTCTTAACCGGTGCGTTGCATCCTCACCCTTGATGGCCGTCTCACTGAGTTGTCCGTAGTCGCACTGCCTGTCAGTCTCATCGGCATGAACGCCAAGCTCATGTGCCAGTATATTGAGTTTGTCGCCGACCGCTTGCTAGTCGCTCTCGGAAACCCGAAGCATTACAACTCGACAAACCCTTTCGATTTCATGGAGATGATCTCGCTCCAGGGCAAGACCAACTTCTTCGAGAAGCGTGTGTCAGATTACTCCAAGGCCAACATCTCGAACACTGGCACCAATGCTGCTCAGACGTCAGCCAAGTCATTGTGAGTAATTTCTTCACCGTCTCCGATGCTTGCTTACTCACTTCGTTCGCAGTGTTTTGGACGAGGACTTCTAGTTAATTTTAATGACTGCATGCAACTTGTATCCATCGCTATTTAGTATTTACATCCCATGTCTCCGTCTCGCATATGTACTCTTCTTTAGACTTTGTACCATAGAACTCGATATAAATCAAAGACGCTGTTCACAAATGGTCAGAAATCCGGTGTCAGACATTGGCAGCTCGGTTCGGTCCGGAGCGTCATCGTTCTGGACTATGCCGTTCGCTTTCTTCATGCCATGTTATACAAACAACGCATGCTCCAGTAAGCAGGCTCCGAGCGTTCTCCACGGTGATGCCAGACACGGTAGCCACCGGGTATGCAGGACTGCCAAGTTTAGCTGGCAATCAAGCCCTTCAGGAACGAAAAGACAGCTGCACGACATATCTCAATCCCTGATCTTTTGTTTGCCGCGGAACGGTCGCGGTTTTCTTGTGACGACGACGCAGGCCTTGTACTGTCTTTTACTGCTCGCTCTGCGTCCCTTTCGGTCGTGCAAGGCTTCAGGGGAAGGCGATCGCTTGGTCACATATCTGCTCCTGGGAGTCTCAGGGGGTAACAATAACAGCCTCTCTTTTCATCTGTCGTAATCTCTCCCAGGTACTGATTCCCATCTTCCCAGTAGGCCTTCGATGGGCTCGGAAGGGTCACAAGTAGAGTGAAAGTCCATCTATAAGATCGGGAAGCTCCAAGCTTCTTAGGCGTTCTCCCATCACCTCCATCTCCGTCTCTTTCTGCCAATGTTCCGCAGCTGGAGGAAGAAAGACCGTCCCCAGACCCCCCGGTCTGTCTCGGAGGCTCATGTCTCGAAATACAAGGCACCCGACGCTCTCTCGAGCCCGCCCACAGTCGTTCCGTCCTACCACCAGAACTCTATTTCTGGAGTTGCCCCGGGCCACAGTCATGTGGACGACATGGACGATCCCTTTGCTTTAATCCCTCCGCCGGCAGTGCGGTCTCCTCGACAATCGGCCGCGCGGCGACCTCCCAACCGTCAGCCTCTAGAGCAGCCTCGACGGCCCGCCCGTCCACCGTCGCTTGATCTAGACTGGAATGATGCGGATATAAGGCATCAGAACGGGTCTATTGCCATGCCCAGTTCCAGTTCCAGCTCCAGTTCAATGAGGAGTCCGGTGAGGGCAATCCACCGCGTGCCCCAGCTTGATCATGTGTGGGAAGGCTTCATTCGAGATGCAGCAGAGGAAGAAACCAGGGAAGATCCGTTCCCATCTCAGCGACGTCTGGCGGCTGCATCGCACGCTGGCGGCCGTCCCAGCCTGCATTACACCAAATCGACGCCCTACCTAGCCTCGGGGCCCGCGCTCGATCTGGACTCCGACTCCGAGGCCTCGACAGACGAATCAGGGCAGAGCGAACGGCGCACATTAGCCCTATTTCCGTCGCCTCCGCCTCTCCGGGTCCGGCGGCGAGGAACACCGAAACCGCTTGTGCTGCACCCGACACCGAGCATAGCACCGCTTCCCCCTTCCCCGCTGTTAAGTTCTGGGGATTCCACGCCTGTAGCGACACCGACGACACCTCGGTCTTTCATTGACGCAGCTTCATATCCCGCTCGGCAATCCTACTCTCCTTCACGTCTTTCACCCTTGCCCAGAGATCCCAGCACGCCACCAACTACATCGCTTCGCCTTCGAACGGCACAGTCCGTGCCCCATTTGGCCCCGTTGAACGCCATCACGCATCGTAATGCGTCGAGCGACATCGCAGCCACTCAAAAGACACCAGCCGTCTTGCGTCCAGCCGGTCGCCCGGTATGTCTGGCATCCATTGAGTCCATATGTCATGTCTGACGTGTTTCTGCAGCAACCGCAACTCTCGCCGGCACCTCCGTCCCAGCCTTCTGTCAATGTTCATTGGGGATATGCCGTATAATCATGAACAGTCCTATTTATGCCAGTCGACAACGCGGTGTTAACTGGCCTGTGGCCGCAATCAAACGGATGTATTGGTATCATATGAACACACAAACCTAGATACTTTTTTCGGGTAATAGAGCACCGACCTGTAATCCCTTCCTTATTTGTCCTTCTTTGATTCCGGGACGGGCGTGCGCGACTGTTGGTCCTCGAGAACGGACATGATGATGTATGCGACGAGAACGACGTTGGCTCCAACGACCGCCGTCAGAGCGGCGTATGTTGCGTTGCCTGCGCATGGCGGTTAGGTCTTTTTTTAGCCCGCAACGCACGATGTACCATTCCACAGGTATTTCTGAGAAGCAAAGTAGGAGCCTAATGGGATTATTCCGAGAGAAAGCGTGAATGCGAGAAGCTTGGTTAATTGGGCGCTGCTGCTTTGAGAACGGTCGCCACGGGTCACAAGATACACGTTACCTTGCTACTGCATCCGCAGTCAACTTCCCCGCTGCGATCTGTTCGCTCATCTTGTGCTACTTGTGAGGGGGAAAGTAATGTAAGACTCAGGAGCATCACGTGTCGCAGTGGGTCGAATGATGGGAGATCTCTCATCTTATCAGCACCGCTATGATCCTCACATGGCATCTTCAGACCCAGGTACACACATGCTACTTGATACTACAACACATATTATGACTTGACTGAGCCTGCTTTCACAGGTGGCAGCTCCCAGCCCTCGCTGCCAAATCGTGGCGTGACAACGAGATCTCCTTTGCCGTTTTTTGTGGGCTTGGAGAAGGTGCACAGGGACGAATTGGCCAGAGACGAGATCCAGACCGGGTTGATGGCGGTCACACCCTTGATCCACAAGCGACTGGTCCGCACCACCTCACTGAAGACGACGTATTCGGGGGGTGACACGTTGAAGAGGACAGACGAAGGGTGGATGAAGACATCCTCGTTGATCCCCATGGCTCGGTATGCCACCCCTTTGGCTGTCGTGTATTGGGCTCCGGAGCCGCCGCTGCCGCTCTTGTCGAGTCGGTCCTTGCGCACGGCTACTTGGTCGATAAATCCTGCAGTGAGCAGCTGCCGAAGAACTTTCAGCTGCAGTTCGCTTGGAGGCTTCAGCTTCGGATCGAATCCAGCGTCGACACTCGAGAAGTTGGCCTGAACGATGTTGCTGATTTGGGCACGCAATTTATGAATCTCTTCCATCGCCTACGGGTCTGTCAGTCTCCCATTTGAAAGTGTTCGAGTGCTATGGCTAACCTTGGGCCGCACGAAATGCTGCTGGCAAAACTGCATTCCCCCGCCGGCAAACTCATATGCGCCGACGACAGACAAGATGCGGAAGACGTCGCTCGTGAAGTTGCCCAACGACGAATGTTGCTGGGTCCGATAAGATAAGATCGAAAGCAATGCCATGATAACCATCCACTCACATGCTGAGTCTTGTAGAAGTCCTTGCGGTCATCTTTGTCATTTTCGCCCAGGTGCTCGTTATGGAGGAACGGGTCGCCGACAGACAGTGCCGAGACAATGGATATGATGTACGGCAAGCACCCGTGCTGCTGTCCGCTGACCAACATCCTCGAAAAGCGCGGAGAGAGCGGAAACAAAGCCATCATACGCCCCAGGTCGGTGATTTGCCCATCGTTCTTGGCGTTTCCTTCTGCAAGGGCTCCAAGGTGGGTCAGTATGTTCTCGGCCTTGGCGAGTGTGGTCCGGTCCGGGGACGTGGGGAAAGGAAAGTTGACGACAGAATCAATGTGCATGCTTTTCATCTGGAGAACGACGCCTTCGATGGGCATCCGCGCGATTTCCGGCTGAGCGAACTGGTCGAAGTGATGCTCGAAGAGCGCGGACGAGAACAGCCGATAGCAGTGGCCAGGGCCCGTTCGGCCTGCTCGGCCCGCTCGCTGGGCAGCAGATGCCTTGGAGATCCAGCCCACCTGGAAGGCCTGAATGCCATTGGCGACATCGTACCTCCGCTGATTTGGCCGTCAGTTGATTGCGCTGTACGCTTGGCAGTCTGCATTACCTCTTTCGCTCGCCCGCAGTCCACGACATAGCGAATCCCCGGAATGGTGAGCGATGTCTCGGCTACGTTGGTCGAGACCACTACAAGCCGACTGCCCTCTGGAGGAGGCTGGAAGACCTGCATCTGTTTCTCGCTCGGCAGAAGCGAGTACAGAGGCACGACGTGCATCGGCACATCGCAGCCGTTTGAGTCGAGCCCAAGCTCTTTGTCCAACTGGTGTTCTTCGCTTTCTTCCTCGTCGGTATCCAGTGCTTCAGGATCATCCTCGCCCATTCCGTCATCCACGTCGAGGGCCAGTTCACCAGATCCAAGTTCAACATCTTCGGCCTCGACGTCGGCTGCATCCTGGTAAGCGATGAGAGCGATGAGATCCAAGGAGAGACTTGCCGTGCGCAGGCTGAAAGACGTCGACAGTGCTTTCGTCCTGTTCTCTCACCCGCCGCTTCCTCTCCAGAGCCTTGGCACCGAACTTGGCCTCCAGCTGTCGGCAAACTCCAGTGATCTCATTTTGTCCGGTCAGAAAGACCAAAATGCCGCCAGGCGGCAGACGCGTGTGGATTTTGGTCGCTTTCTTGACAGCCTCCGTGACGTAGTCACCGACGGTCCGCCGGCTGAAATGAACCGTTACTGGGTGCTGACGGGCCTCGACGACGATGAGAGGTGGAGGGGCTGGGAAGAGCGTCTTGTTCTGTACAAAGTCGTTCGTTCGTAACGTCGCTGACATGATGACTAGCCGCAGAGGCTGATTCCTTCTAAATGAACGACTTCAAAGACGAAAGGAAGCGTGTGCTCACCTTGAAGTCAGCTTTGTTAGCCAGCCACATTTCCTCGCGAAGTCTCAAGACACGACTGAGCACTCCAATCAGGATATCTGTGTTCATGCTCCTTTCGTGTGCTTCATCGATGATGATGACCGAGTACTTGGTCAGGAGAAAATCGGTCGCAAGTTCGCGCAGCAACACTCCGTCAGTCATGAATTTGATAGCCGTCGTTGGAGAGACCGTGGCGTCGTAGCGGATTTGGTAGGAAACACGCGATGTGGGCAATGCCATCTCGTGCGCAACTCGCGCTGCCATGGACATGGCGGCCACCCGTCGGGGCTGCGTAACACCGATCATGCCGGGGTTGTCTGTAGTTGATTGTCAGCTCAGATGCGTGGAGGACCAACGAAAACACTCGCCGCTTCCAGGCGAGCCAAATCCGTGCTCGTAGAGAAACTGTGGCACCTGGGTGGTCTTCCCGCTTCCCGTCTCACCAGAAATGACAACGACTGGATTCAAGAGAATGCTCTCCATGATCCGATTCTCCTCCCTCACTATCGGAAGTTCGCTACGAGCATCGTCCACATCCGGTGGGCGAGAGATGGTCACGTATTTCAGTGACGACGTCGAAGAGGACTCAAGCACGTGCTGGGCAAATGCGCCATTGGGGAGCTCGAGCGTTACTCCCAGGGGCCCATGTTTTGTTCCGGGAGGCTTCGGATCTGACAGTCTTCGCTTTTTCCTGGGAGGCTGTGTGGGCTCGTCTGCTTGGGGAGGTGTAATTGTAGGGGATGGAATTGTTGGGTCTGCTATGTAGCCTTTGGAAAGACTGAGCTGCTTTTGCGCCCAATCTTTGAACTTGACTTTCAGAGAGACTGCCGTTTCTACCGGTTCTGCCGGGTCATCTTCGGATAAGGGGGATTCATCCTCTTCTCGTTCAGAGGAAACATCATTCTCCGCTTCAGGCTCAGCTTCGTCGCCCGAACTGTCGTTACCAGAGTCAGAACTGTCAAATGATGAATCGGACTCTTCCTCCACGACAGGTGCCGGTCTATGCTTGCTCCAGCTTTTGAACGAGAGCTGATAGGTGACATCAGGATGGCTGGTCCGAAGTGAGTGCGGTACGCACCTTCTTATCTCGTTTTCTGGGAACAAACTTTGGCGCAACCACCGATCCATCCGCGTTGCGCTTCAAAGCGCTACCGACGGCGGTTGCGGAATTCACAGTGGGCGCTAGTTGAGGTACTGCACTGTCTTCCACCAAGTCAGATCTCTCGTCAGCGTCGTCCTCGTCGTCTTCGTCCGCTTCGATCACAGTGTAGGAGTCTGGCTGTCGGCGCCGTTTGGACGTCTGTCCGTCGAGAGCTCTTCGGACTTCCTTGTCTTCGGCTTTCGCCAGGTAGTCGCTATGCGATGTAGTCTTGCCTGTCCCGAGAGTCGAAGAAGATTGGAGATGGAACGAATTCGGCAATGTAGCCTGCGTTTGACTGTCTATACCGTCAACAGAGACAAAACGAGAATGGCTTCGACGCACGCCAGTTTTTCCAAGATCTGGACCCGTTCTTCCTTCTTGAGTTTCTTCTCCTATTCGACGTGTCGGAGGAGTTGGTCGATACGTTTAGTTGAACTCACGATATACTTGTCCAATCTCTTGCGCTTCTTGCTACTCCATTTGGATTCGGACTGAGCAGCAAGCTGCATCGATCCAATTAGTAGAAGATCCACGCAGCGGGCGATTCGGCGCACCTCTGCCCTTAATCTCTCCTTCCGACCCAACTCCACCTCCTCCTTCGACTTCGGGATGAATATAGGTGCATTCGCGTCGAAACCGTCATCTCGGATAGGATTCTGCTTCCTCTTGCCCTTCTTTTTCGAGCCTCCGGCGGTCGACTGTCGCGCGCGAGCGTTGTACTGCACGCGAGGCGGAGGATGGCTCATGCCAAAATTTTGAGAGCGATTTGATGGCGGGGCGGCCTGATGATCGACAGGCATCACAGCCACTTGATCAAAACCCCGTGTAATACCCTTCGTGTCTCTGAAACGTGTCTACCGCTCGAAGGGCTTGCGAACGCGTTCTATGGAGTCAACACATACGAGAGACGCGTCCGAGCCGCCCAAGTCTCCGACGAAAGCCTCGGCGTCGGCGCACTCGTCGTGGTTTACATGGAACCTGGACAGCACGGAATATGATCTGTTGCTCCTCTCGACTTGCGTAAAGTTACTTCTGTTCCCGGCCTAGTAAGTCCCCGCACCTGCAATTTAGCATGTTATTAATGTCGCTATAGTCGGTCTACAGACTTCGAAGTCCATCGCAATTGGCTTGCGATCACACACTCCCTTCCCATATCCAAGTGGTATTACGACGTGTGTCACATTCCCTTTCTGTTAACCAGTGAGCTGAACATGAAATAGACAACATCAGAGTGGAGTGAGGGTCTCGTCATTTGCATAGAATGCTTGTTGATCTCCTGGAAGCGCTTGACTACCCTCCCTTCTTCGCATACTTCGAAAAGCTACTTTCGATTCCCGCTTCCTTCATCGACCCTGCTATCGTCGACCTTAACAATCTCAACTACGACTCTTGGAGCGTGATTGCGTACCAAAGAAGCACGGTCATTGTATCTGAATTGGTTCTGGGCGCCGTTCTCCTCCGGTTGGTCGAATTATACGTGTCCACTTGGCCACTGACGCGCAATATGTAGATTCATCCGTGGTTCCGTCGATCCACCAACACAACGCATCATATCAGCTTCTCTCTTCCTCCATCCGGGTTTCTTGATCGTGGACCACATACATTTCCAGTACAATGGATTCATGTTCGGTATCTTGCTGTGGTCAATCCTCATGGCTCGCAACGTGGGTTTCCGACATCGTGTGGTCTTCGTGTGGAACTCACCCGAATAGGGCAATAAACTAGCAAGTGGTATCCTTTTTGCGGTGCTGCTCAATTTCAAGCACATCTACATGTACCTGGCGGTCGGTCATTTCCGCTCCACATCCAAGTTAAGGTCGGCTTACCTCTGTCATTCAGCCCGCATACTTTGTGTATCTCCTGCGCTCCTTCTGCATGTCGCCCAGCGGACAGATCGAGATCAAGAACTTTCTTGCGCTTGCCAACGCCGTGATCGCGATTTTCATCGTGTCTTTCGGGCCTTTCATCGTGATGGGCCAGATCCCACAAGTGCTGTCTCGCCTGTTCCCGTTCACCCGGGGCCTGAATCACGCATACTGGGCCCCGAATGCATGGGCGCTGGTTACCGCTGCTGACAGGGTTCTCCTGCGATGTGAGTAAGGTACCTAGTGACCAAATTTGATGTTTACTCTGCTCCAGTTGCGTCTCGGCTAGGTGTCGATGCATCCATTAATGCCTCCGGTGTTGCTTCGACGTCTCGTGGACTAGTTGGCGATACAGTTTTCGCAGTGCTCCCGAATATCAAGCCCATCCACACCTTCATCATAACGGTTGCCTTCCAATCGGTTGCACTGGTCAAACTGTGGTTCACTCCGACATACAAGTCTTTCCTGACGGCTCTGACCCTTTGCGGTTACGCGTCCTTTTTGTTCGGCTGGCATGTCCATGAGAAAGCTATCTTGCTCGTCCTCGTTCCGCTCAGGTACATCAGATCTTCTGCAGAAATCTCCTCGTCGTTGTCTGACTCGGTTGCAGCTTGTTGGCCGCCGAAAGGCATGCGTATTTCCGGACATTTGTTATAGCCAGTGTCGCTGGCGTCTTTTCGCTCTTCCCTCTGATCTTCACCCCAGGAGGTGAATATTCAACGGCGAAAACATGACAATCCTCTAATGCGCTGCTCAGAATCGATAGTCAAAGTGATATACTCTGCTGTTTGGGTCATATTCGTCTATGTTCCGCTGACGCGCAGAGTCTATGAGTATGTGTCCCTTGCTGTCTACGCAATCTACTCTAACCACGACTAGATTCCCTAAATCCTTGTCCTTTGTGATCATCGACCGATTAGAGCGGGTCTACCTGGGTGGCTTCGTGGTCCTCCAGGTGGTTCTTATGATTCTCAACGCGCGATCCAGCACCACATGCACGCCATCGGAGGATGCCGCGTGCTCAGAGTCTACAATGCAGTTCTTGCCGCTGATGATGACGAGCGTGTATTGTGCTGTTGGACTGGTGTGGTGTTTCTGCAGGCTGATGTTCGTTTATCTCCACGAGACAACATACCAAGGACAGCTGAATCGTATCTGAAGACTGTTGTACACAAAATGTCATCTACTTCTTCGAGATATGCACCACTGGCAAAGATTCAGAAACACATTCGGCTTTTGACGATATATCACGCACCATCCTCATCTTGAAGTATGTGATCTAGTCCGACTTTCTGCCCCCGTGCATGCTTGGCACTTGCACCCCAGACAATAGCGCTAGATGCTAGCATTAGCGACGCCAACCGGGGGGTTCAAAGTAAAGGACAGACTATTTCATCTGTTTCGCAATCTCCTTGTGGATGGCGTTACAGAAATCTTCGATGCTACATTTTCCCTGCCTCAGAACAACCGGTTGGGTGTAATCTGAGCAGGTGTTACAGGCAAACACCAATGGAGAAAAGAAGCCGCCTACCTGGTGCCAATCCCCGTGGTTTGGTGTATACTCTTACAAGATCGAGTGTCTTCCACATTACATCAATCTGACTCACGTCAACCACTAGATCTGAGGCAACAGGGAGACGACTGACCAGTTCATCGATGTTCATCCATTCCTTGGAGGAGACGGGCACAGACATCGGAATCTTGTATAGCAGATCCAGTTCTTCGATGGAGATGGCGTCAATCTGAAAAAGATCATGGGTTCAGAAAAGCAAAGGTGCAAGGTATATGTCAAGTTCACCTTGTTCAAGACCTATTCATGCCGTTCAGCGTGACTCGACAAATAATTGGCCAAGACGACATACATAGATTGCTGGAATGTACACTCTACAGCAGATAAGCAGCGGTGTTCAAACCAAAGAAAAGGGACAGCGTACCTGTTCCCCTCAATCACGTCGACAAGATCATCGGCAGTAGCATTAGGCTCGCGGATGGCAACATCACAGTTGCTCAGTTTGAATTCGCTGAGGATACCCTTGATGTCGTCGTGGTCGATGTTGGTTAACGGAACGGTATTTGTGATCGCGATTCCACCCTTCTCTTTCTTGCGGACGGTGATGGCTGGTGGTTTCTTGTTCAGTCGAATGCCGAACCCTTCCAGCTCGTCTTCGATGATCTTTTTATCGCCCAGCGGTTTTAACACATCAAGAACGATGAAGATAAGATTGCAGGTCCGCGCTACGGCGATGACTTGTCGACCACGGCCTCGACCGTCGGCAGCACCTTCAATGATACCGGGTAGATCAAGGATCTGAATTGGTGCACCGTGCACTTTGACCTGCACACGCTCAGCGTCCTGACACGAAGAATGCGATCGATGCGCACAGTTCCAGGTACGGTCGTGAGTGTTGTGAAATCAATGGCAGATACTTCTGAGTGTGTGCCGGTTAATTTGCTCATAAGTGTTGACTTCACATAGTTTAGTATACGTATCGAGGGAGGAGGATCCACCACCCACCTTTCCAACTGAAGGGAATCCCACGAAGCCTACGGATGCTACACCAGTTCTACGGATGGTCAGACGACCATACGTTCAAGACTGGCATTCGCTTCCAGACCTGGCGACATCAAAACCCACACCACCACCTCCGCCTCCACTGCCGGTAGATGGCGCAATAAGCTCACGCCTTAGTTTTGCGAGTTTGGCCTTGAGCTGTCCAAGATGGTAGCTCGTGGCCTTATTCTTCTGCGCTTGAGAGATGTTTGCATTCGATGTTTGGCGTCGGCAAGATCATTTGACGCACTTTTCGCCATCTCATCTTCGATTTCCTTTCGGTACACCGATCAGGACGCTTGTTCAATGAAAAGGACGCGTAGACAATGCACCTTGATTTTTTGGACGGTCGTCATTGTGGTCGAAGTCAATGATGCCGATAATTGTTTGGACACCGCTGATGTACCTAAAGGTCGTGACAAAACGGCAGCGTGACAGCTGTGGTTACCGCTTCACTTCATCTCGCCGCTCTTTCAACGTCCATCGCTCGCTGCCTCTGACACTGCCGGCGACTGGATCGCTCTGGTGTCGTACAGAATAACCTAACACCCTCGACTCTCTTTCTACAATGTGTGCCTGTGGTGGCCCCAAATGGAAGCGCGAGGTCGTTCAAGACCATAAGGTGCACAGTTTGCAACATATGTGTCGTGTCTTTTCCAACACGAGTCGTTCAGTTCGACTTCATCTCCGTCGCCGACTTCCGGGATAACGGCTTCAAAATGCGCATGAAATACTTCTTCCTGTTCATGATCTTCTTCAAGTCTTTCGCCGTATACATGTCGGACATCTTTACCGCCGTGACCATGTTGACGACAACGGGCTGGTCGAATCAGATCTTCAACGCATGCACGGCCCAGTCCTCCGGCTGTGTGTTCATTCCTTTCAATACTGGCAAGTGGTTGTTTGTGGGCTGCATTATCTTCTCGTTCCTGTTGGTACGTTGGCCGCTGACAGGCGCCTCTGCATCCATCTGAATGATTGTCATAGCTGGGATACGAGTCTCGCAAGGCCAAGCTTATTGTTGCGAGTCATGACATCTCATATGCGTTTACCAACGTGCTGGCCAACAACTACTATTCTCTCCGTCAGTCCATCAACGGAACTTGTTACCTGGTTCCTGACACCTTGCGTTCAGGGTCATACGATCATTTTTGTTTCTTTGACCATATCAGCAACTCCACTAAGACGAGCGACGACTTTGCTTTCTTTGTGTTCTTCGTTTTCAAGAGTGCGTCCGCTTAGGCTCACTTCAGCCGAAGCTAATCTATTCGCGTATACAGGTTGGAAGCGGGTGTTGTTGGCTGACGGCCCTCGTCAGACGATCAATGCTCTCACTCTTTACGCTGTGTGGGAAACTAAGCACGCCAAAGCCGGATGGGATATCAGTGCCTATTTCGCAGGGAACACTCCCTCGACATCCATCCTGCTTGTGACTACTCTGTTCACTGTGATCGTTTTCTCCGGTTCTCTGCTGCTCTTGGTTGCTGCCTGCTTCTGTTATGTTCCTTTGCTCTGCTACATCCGTGGTAACTTGAAGGTGGAGTTTCCCGATCCCAGTCCCAGAGGTGTTTGCTTAAACACCATCAGGAATATTGCTGCCACAAAGTCGACAAGGTCTACATTCTCCGCAGGGTCATCGATTCTTCACTGACCTGTGTTTCAGCGTATCGAGCATGTGATCAAGAAGCGTCAAAAGCAGAGACTGGACGAGAATCAGAAACAGGCGTTGCGCGAAGCCCGTGGCGACTTCTCTCATCTCAAGAACAAGAAAGGTGTCTTTACTTCGAAGCCTCTTCCGCAGCCTACCCTGCCAAACCTCTCCGTGGACGACGACTTGGACGACAAGGCCTCAATCTACACCCGCGGTCCTGCTCCAAGCACGTACACCCAGGACTCGTATTACTACAGCGATCACAAGTCGAATCCTCCTGCGATGCCCGCATATAACCCCTATTCCAATTATCAAGCTCCAGACGCTTATGCGAAATACAACCCATCGCAGGCCACGCTTGCTCAGGACGAGTATCAAACTCAGTATGGCGACGAAAGCACGACACAGCTTACTTCTGGCGCTGCACCATTTGCTCATGGACAACACAACATCGTCCGTCCGGGATCAGCTGCCCCTCCTAACCCGTACTACGCCGAACCCATTGACCGAGCCGGATCCGTCGCACCATACTACGCCGAACCCATCGATCGTGCTGGCTCTGTTGCACCTTACTATGCGGAACCGGTGAATCGAACTGGCTCTGTTGCGCCGCCCGAATCATACTACGGGGAAGCTCCCCAGTACTCCCACTCCCAATATCCCACGGATCGCACAGGAACCCCCAGTCAGAACTTCGACCCGTCGGATGTATACCAGGGCCGGGCAGTGCCCAGTCCCCGTCCCCAACAGCGAGCCGCACCGGGCGCGTTTACATCTCCGCCCAGTGGCCTAGCCTATGAAGATTCGGATGCCTACGGAGGACACCCTCAGCATTCTCAGCAGCAATCATGGCGTTCCGGTCCCGACCCCGAACAAGGCCGTTATTAGGCTCGCTTTCTATGGACGTACTCATACCGTGTACTTGTACAATGCATTAATCCAGGCCGGAGCGAAAACGGAAGATACATAAGAATATAGATTAAGCAATGAGCTTCTCATAGAGAATGATGCCGATAAGCAGAACAAGTACAAGAATGATCGCCCCAGTCACAACCCGCTGCTGGTACATCCTAGAATATCCTGTTTGAGCTATTCGTGAATGACATTCATCAGCGTAGAGCCGCACCTTCTGATCATTCCCTTGAGTGTTCCGGACGCGCGGTCGATGTGGGTGTTGGCGGCTTCCAACTACGACCGTTGAGGGCGAGTAAGAAAGGGAAGGGGAGAACGCACGGTATCACGAGAGTGAACGATTTGTTCTCTCTGTTGACGCAGGTTCATCAGGATGTCCGCGCCTTGGCTTTCAGTTTCAAGGGCGATACGATGCGAGTCCTGGAGCCGTTTGGTGCCATCCTCGAGAACAGCAGTTCCTGCCAGAAGTCGGGTGCGATCGGTGGCCGGACCGTAAGGCTCATCCGAAGTGAAGGCTCCAGAATGCTTCGACGAGGCTAACAGAGCGCTACGAGCGAGCTGAGCATGCACCTCCTTATACTGCTTCTTGTATCGTGCGAGCTCGAGCTTGGCGTTCTTCAAGCGGGTTTGATACTGCGGTCGTATTGACTGAGGAATGCCCTGGATTTCAATCTCCATTTGCGAGACCTAGATTACGTCGGCAAATGGCAGGACATGGTCGGAGAAGCATCCCGTACCATCTCGTCTGCCTCGTCGAGCTCCATTTCGGCTCTCCTTAGAGAAGCCTTGCGTTGTTCTGTGGGTGGCTGAGTTGCTGCGGGCGGAGGGGCGCAAGGTCTATACCGCCGCTGTCATCTTTGCCTTCACCGTCCAGCTTCTGGCGAATGGTCTCTATGAATTGTTGGAAGTCCTGCTCATAAGAATCGAAAAGGGTGGTGGGTGAATTGTTCATCGTCGTGAAGGGAGGGAATAAGGTGCACTTGCACGTGTCCGACCCGATTCGGCTTTCGAGAGTGACTGTCATATTCGTCCACTTCCGCGACCATGTCCAGCTCAGCGTATGCCCTCAGCATCTCCCTGGTACATTCCGCTCATACAAATGCATAGGGTATCTCTATACCTGGACCCGCAAATCCGGGACTGGGTTCTTTTCCCCATCACTTTGGTTATGGTTCGTGCTTACCGCGAAGGCGGTCACTTCCTTTTCCAACTGCGTTTAGATCCTTGTGGGGATCCTGAGGCACTATGTCGTTGTCCTTCTCCAAGCCTCTCCTCAAAAGCTCTCGCGCGAAGCTCTTCGTGAACAGTACGCCCTGCCTAGCATTATGTTCTGAACTGATCGTCGGCCAGGCGTGCTTTGGCGCGTTCTCAAATCTTGCGAGCTACCTCTGCCAACTCACCCATACCTCCGACGTACTATCGCTCTATTTCGCGACATCTCTCGGAGGCGTTCGAGGCTGGCACGTATCTGAAAGACGGGCCTCCTCGTGAGGGTGACGCACCGAAAGGACCTCCCAACCCCATGAGCGACCCGGCAGCTATGGAGGGGATGATGGGTGGACTGAAAACTCAAATGGGTCTGTGCTTCTCGGTAGCCTGCATCTCGGATTCACCAGGGATTGACACACTTTCGCAGTTATGATGGTCCCTCAAATGGTCATCATGGGATGGATCAATTTCTTCTTCCAGGGCTTTGTTCTGAGTGTGTTGCACAGTTCGACTCTAGGGTCCCGCTGACCGTATCTCTTCCAGTCAAGCTTCCCTTCCCGTTGACTCTGGGATTCAAGTCCATGCTGCAACGAGGCATCGAGACTCCAGACATGGACGTCCGCTGGGTTTCGTCTCTGTCCTGGTACTTCCTCAACTTCTTTGGTCTCAATGGTCTATATCGTCTTATTCTGGGTGGTGACAATTGTGTGTTGTCTTCATTGAACAAACCTCGAAAACCGCTTATCAACTGTGACAGCCGCGGATTCCTCCCAGAGCATGACCTCTTTCAATACGGCACCGGCTGCTGGTCCACAGGATTACTCGAAATTGTTCAAGGCGGAGAAAGATCACTTGCAGTTCTCTGACGGTCAATATAAATGGATCGGGGAGGAAGTAGAAGATCGCATTTTGCGTCGTTACGGTAAATTATAATCACGTTTCTCTCAGGCTCGGATTCGTTGGTCCTGCTCGTTGTTGTATCCACTCCAGTCCACAACAAGTGTTGAACAATACTAATTACGTCATGTGATCGCATATCGCCGTCGGCACACCCCATAACACCACGAACACGACAACGTGTCACTGGGTACACCATTGAACACTTACTCACAATCCTCCATGACGGCTCTGGTTGAAATTCGTGTAGAGTTACCTGCATACTCTCACACAATTACAATCAGTGTCCCGGAGGAGAGTACCGTCCTTGACGTCAAGGAGGAGATATTCCGGGCATGCGCCGGTGGGCCTCGCGTGCAGGGTCAGAGAATCATCTGGAGGGGACGTTCCCTTCTAGATACAGAGAAAGTTCAGGAACTCTGGCAGGTGTGCATATCTTATTCTTGGATACAGATGTTCGGCTTCTAAACGTCTCGTGTCTCTCCAGTCTCCTAACGACCCCCGGATCGTCCATCTTGCTGTGCACCCATCGGCCTGGACGACTTCTCCACCGGACATTTCGCGACCTTCCTTGCCTGAAACTTCCTCTCCCGCACCCGCAACGCCTTCTGCAGCGCCTCTCCCCACGTCCTTTCCGGCGGTTCTGTCCTCCCGATTACAATCGGTCTATGCCCAACCCGGTATTAGCGCACCAGGTCCACTCACATATGTGGTGGCCAGACATCAGCAAGCCCTGAATACGATGGAGAACATCAAGGTCTCGCCGCTAGATGCTAGCACGCTTGCTTTCAAGATTCTTGCTGTCCAGATCGTGGAGCGTCACGGGTGGTCGTGGCCCCCCGTCTTGGACGAAGAGTTCCCGTTGGTGGAGGACGGTGTTGGGGTGAAGTATGAGCGTGCTATTGTTGAGTAAGCATGACTGTCAATTACTCTGAAATCGGGTCTTAACTTTCGCAAGTGGGCAGAGCTACCTGCGACTTGTCAATCCAGATAGCCAACCGACTGCTGTGCAGATGCACGCATTGAATGTACTCTCTCATACCTTCCCCATACTGGCATTACCACCCATCATCTCACAATCCCGGGTCATTCCATCTCAAACTCCGGCCCCAAATGTGCAAGCTCTATTGCAGCAGCTGGGTCTCCCGGCTGTTCGCCATGGCGGCAACGGCAACCTCGCTCCGAATGCGGCACCTCAGATGCAAGCCATCGACATCCCCCTTCGGCCATTGCTGATTCCGCTGTTCTTCATGACATTGCGCGTGGCGATTCTGCTGTACTTCTTTGCCCCTGCCCGCAAGCCTTTGTTCGGTGCAATAATTGTCATGTGGATGCTGTATGAAGTGATCAGAGGAGGACTTATCCGTGGATTGAATCGGGCTCCTGAGGCTGATCAACGGGCGGCGGCAGCTGGCGGGGGCCGCCCGGCTCAGCCTCACGCTGCAGGAAATGTTGGTGGTGGTGGTGGTGGTGCCGCTGCGCATCCCAATGCTGCTGCCAATGCCGCGCCGGCCCCCGCGGTACCAGGCGCTGCTCCAGTTGGCCCGAGGGCAGCTGGTGCCAATGACTTTGACAGCCACATTGCCGCTGTCTTTGACGTGTTGGGCAGTTACAACTTGGATAACGAACAGGAGATACTCCGCGTCAATGCCGCGGAGCCTACCTTCACTAGCAGGGCCATGGCGTTCGTGACGCTGTTTGTGGCTACGATGCATCCCGCAGTATGGAACCGGCGGCGCAACTTGCTTCGACGTCGGGAGACACAAATCAGGATCGACGCCAGTGCGCGTGCTGCCGACCTGGACCGGGAAAATCAGGAACCAGAACAGCAGGAGAGGATCCGTCGCCAAGAGCGCCTGGTTGCAGAGCATCAGCAACGACCCCGATGGATCCGGGAGTACACGGAAAGGGTTGTGCACGAGACGTGGGTTGACGAGGCTGATTGATGGGCTGCAGCGGCATACTAGGTCTCGGATACATGCATTTACTTTATATCGTTTTGAATGTCGAATGTATACATTGCTTCCATGAAATTGGCGAGGACGGAACGTGAATATGCCGGCAAGTATCGCTGGTACGGGCCGACATCTCTGGATCTTATCTAATCAGAAGCTTTCCTATTGAGGCCGTCTCGAGTCGAGGCGATTCCTTCTCTGTTACGGAATCAATTATCAATTATCCTGACTATCATGGAGGCTGTTGAGGCGCTTACAAGTTGTCAGGAGTGGATCTGGAGCTCTCTTGTCCGCTCGAATGCAGCGCGCCACTTGTCTGTGCCATGTGTGGCAATGTGACCCAGCACGATCGTGATGGCAACCGCGTTATATCCACTTGGATCAACTGAATTTGCTTGTTCGCCTCGACCCTTTCTTCCTCTTCCTCCCCCACTTGACCAACGACTCTGGCCCGTTCAAATTTCAAATTGGATCTGGCTCAGGACCATTCCAACACGACTTTCTTTTGACCTAATTCTCCCTTTATCCTGCGGTGTTCATGGGTCTCCCAGGCTGTGAGTTGTCGATCACGCCGTGGTCCGCAGAATGGATGATCTGATCGTCGTGCAATATCTAGTCTTTTCGACGCTCTTGTGAGTGCCCTCCCTCACACTCGAATCACTCTAATGTGGTGTCGCTAGCGGCTTGAACCCGACTCCCACGACTAGTCTTCCCGTACAGACACCGCCAGTGACAACACCAGCGACGCAGCCCGTGACGTCGCCGGTGGTACCGCCTGTAAAGACCACACCCGTCTTGACATCGGTGCAGACGCCCCCTAGTGTTCCAACGACCACTGTCACTCTTCCAGGCTTGGGACAGACCACTGCCCCAGTGTGCGTTACTCTCTTATCTGCCGCTAACCATGTTGTGAACCTTTTCGCAGAGTAACAAGCACACCTGTCGTTACTACGCCCTCTGTTCCCCCGGTCGTGTCCACCGTGTATGTTTTGACGCGCTTTTCACCATTGGAACAATGCCTGATCGTATTTAGGCCTGTGACAACCTCTGTGCCACCTGCTCTCCCAACGAGTGCCACTGCGGTGACGACACCTGTATCCGTCAACACGAGCCCTCCTGCTACGACCACAACTGCCGATGTTCCGCCTGCAGTGACCACTTCCCCGGCTGCAGTCCACACTGTGTCGAACACCGTGACGGTGGCGCCCGTTTCCTCGAGTTCTGCAAACTCAAGCACCAGTAACCTGAACACCAGTGACAACCACCCAACGAGCTTCCTGCAGAACAAGGCACTGTCTGGTGTCGTGTTCGCGCTGGTCGCCATTGTCGGCGTTGTTCTCATCTTCATGGTGGTCACGTTCTTCTTGCGGCGACAGAGGAAGCGGCGGTTGCTCAACGATGCTATTTCGTTCGATCCCAACTTGTTATCGACGAATGAGCAGCGGTATGAGGCGTCGGAGAAGGGGCTGGCGCACTCCACGAACCCTAGCCTTGGGAATGTTGGAGCGGCGCAGTCGAACGGAGCACCTGGATACAGCACCTACGCTGATCTGCCTCAGCCGTATGGACCGAACTATGGCCAGCGGCAGCAGCAGCAGCAGCAGCCCGAGTACTACGGCGGTCAACAAGATTACTATGGTGGAATGCAAACCTATGCTGCACCCCATCAACAGGCACCACCCCCATCGAACGAGTACTATGGCCAAGGGCAGAACAACTTCGGACCCTCTGGACAGCCGTACTACTCGAACTATGTCTCCCCCATGGCTGATGCCCCAGCGCCGGCTCTCGCTGGGACTGCCACGATACCCCCCAACACGCGCAATATACCTCGTGTTCCGGTGCCATCTCAACACCTGCCCGACTCATTTGGCGAGACGGAGCAAGATCGGCGCAAAAGTGTTGAAGAGGCCGAGTTCTGGGCGCGGACCCTGAAGGTACTAGTCTAGTCCAGGCTCATCTATGTCTCCGGGGTGTTCTGACGGATCTCCAGGTCGCCAATGAGTAGGCGCTAGTCGCACGGCCGCTCTGCGAGTGGTTCTGTAGACGCGAGAATCGAATGAATGCATAGCTATCTTGTACTGACCATCGCTTATCTTTGTGTACTTGCTTTTTTCGTTCCCGTCCGAATCGTCCTTGTAATTCAGAACCTTGTTCCGATCGATGTGGCTGACATGATGTTGCTTACTTTCTCCGTGCCGAGGTACCTCCATCGCTCGGACTTTTCTCTTTGTCTTACTTACGCGGTGCTCGGTAAATTTTCGAGAAGCACCCGCTCTAGCCCGGGCCCAGTCCAGCAGGGCTCTAGCGCAAGGAGACGATGACGTCGGCGAGCAACATACGATCGCGTGGTCAATCCGACTTCCGCGTCGGGATTCGAATTTCGCGGTGACTTGATTTGACTTGATGAGTCATGACAAACCGAAAATGACCGGATGATGTCATTTTGTTTGATATTCCGACGGACACGCACAGTGGACGCAATCGTTGGGGGCAGACATCTTCTGCACCTTGCGCTGCTAGTAATACTTCGCAGCTGCGGACCCCGCAGCAACTCGGAAGAGTCTGCGCACACAATGACGACATGCACCGAGGAGTTTGAAACGCCGAAGCGAGGCCGAACGTCTTGATGGCCCGAAAAGGAATTTCCTGTCAAGACCGGACTTGGCCGTTTACTTTCGTGTTTTCGGCAGCGAACACCAGAGGGACGCGACAAAATGGAACGGGCTTTTTGGATGAGGGTGTTTCGCGCGTCCTCGCCGTGTTGGGGAGGCGAAAGATATGCCGATCATGCGTGAATGTGAAATCAACGCTTACTGAGCAGACCATTACGCAACCCATTCAGACCCGTGCTGGCCCGCCATCATTGCTAAGAAGCCGACAAGAGGACACCAGTCCCGGCCTTCTTCAAAGATGATCCTGGGCCGGTATTTAAAATGCGGGACCGAGACTTATTTCTATCTCTGCTTGCTCCTCCTCCTCCCTCCGTCGCGATGAGACCGCTCTCCCTGGCCCTCGTTCTGACTCTTGTCGGCGCATCCCTCGCGCAGGAGCTGCTGATCCGCGATGGCCATGGCCACGGCCACGGCCACCACGCACAACCGCTGCTCGAGCTGAACGAGACGGAGATCACGCTGTACCACGATCCGACTCCTCCGTCGTACTACACCATCGATTGGGATGTGCTGGATCCGAAGCGACATCCAGGACTGATCATCACGCACGCGCTCCTCATGTTCTTCGCGTTTTTCGTGTGCCTGCCAATGGGTGAGTTGATACGGAACACACATCGCCGCTCACTAATATGCGCTGACAGGCCTCGCCCTGCGATCGGCCAAGCACCCTCTGCGCGGGGTCGCCGTCGGCGCCTTCTATGGCACGTTTCTGCTCGCGTGTTCGGCCAGCTCGCTGTACAGGAAGACGACGCCGGACATGTGAGTCGCGCGAGACAGTCGCCGGGTTGGTTGCTTACGTCAGCAGGTATCCGCACCAACGCCACTCGCGGCATGGCTATCTGCTCCTGTTTGCGTCCTTGGCGCTCACCGCGATCGACACATTTGCTGCTTCCGTGCGCATATTCCAGTACGTCCGCGCGGGCCGGCCGTATTCGTTCCGCGGGTTATGGTCGTCGGCGGTGGGCCGGGAAATGGAGGACGAGGCGGCGAATGCAGAGTACGCCGGCTTGATCAGCGAGGAACCCGAGTCGATGGAGGAGGCGGGGCACGAAATGAAGCGCGGACGGACCTCGTACGACCACGGCACGACCGCGCAGTGGGCCAACCACGTGCGCCACCACTCGACGCATTCCGACGGCACGCTCTTCATGCCGTCGTCGCCGCATTCCGAGGCGACGCTGCACGACGCCCACCTTCCGTTTGTCCCTCGCGTGTCGCTCGTCCGGCGGATCGGGCGAGCCCTTTTCGCGATCACCGAACGGCTCATCATCGTCACGGCGTTCGGCATTTCCTTATCGGGCATCGTGGTCTATACGGGTGCGTCTGCTTCCGGGCCGTGCGCCCACGTTGTTGATCTCTCTCTTCCCCCGCAGGAGGATGCAGACAGAACTACATCAACGGGTGCCTGGCCCATCTCATCAAAGGCGGCATCTTCTGGTGCTATGGAATCGCGTCCTTTGCCCGCTATCTCGGCTGGGGGGCTGGCATCGGGTGGGCCTGGAACCTCCCTCCCCAGTCGGGCAAGCCCACCGCCGAGTTCGTCGAGTCCGCGGTCATCTTCATCTACGGAATCACCAACGTATGGATGGAGAGATTCGGCGCACAAGCGGGCGATCCCTTCACGACTAAGCAGCTTCAGCACATCGGAATCGCGGTCAGTACGCGCTGCTCGTGGCCGACAGGAGTACTGATTCGGGCCGACAGATCATGTTCTGGGGCGCCGGTCTCGTGGGGATGGCCGTCGAGAGCAAGGTCGTGCGCCGCTGGCTCGCGGGGCTCGCTGTCAATTCCTCGGAGACGGTCTCCGAGCCAAAAACATACACGGCCAGCTTCAACCCCTTCCCCGCTCTCGTCATCGGAGTCACCGGATCGGTGATGGCTGCGCACTTCCAGACATATCTGTTCCAGGTGCAGATCCACAGTCTCTGGGGCAACCTTCTCCTCGCGTTTGCCGTCATGCGTTGCATCACGTACTTCTTTGTTTGGGTTTCGCCACCCAAGTCCACCCTGCCCTCGAGACCGCCGACTGAAGCGCTGGCGAGCTTTTTCTTGACTGCCGGAGGCATCAGCTTCATGTTCTCCACCGAGGAGCTCACCATCGCTGCGATGCGCCGGGGCCGGGATGGTATGTCGAACCCATTCCACGCTAAAACGCAACTGATCAGAGCCTCCAGATATCATGCTGTTCGTTGTCGCTGCTGTTGCATTCACTTGCATTGCTTTCTGCTGGACAATAGGTGTGGTGGGATTCCATGCCTGGGTGAAGCAGCGGTCAAAACCGGCTGTTTCCTATCGCGACACTGCTTGATCTTGCGTGTGTGCTGTATCTTTATTTCACGACCTTTCACGCCTGCTGCAAACTGTATCTTACGTCTTTGTTGTTGTTGTTTTTCCACGTTGAATAATTACCAAAGCATTATCCAAGCATAGTCCGCCAGTGCACCCATCCAGATCCAGAAGCCGCTCCAGCCGCTGTCGACAAATCCTTTCCAGCAGCTCTCCCGTTGGTCGTAGTCTGTGCGATAGATGATCCGTGCGAGCTGGGCAGCGGCAAGAGAGACTCCCAGATAAAAGGGGGCTCCGTGGGCATTCATGTAACCCGCGAAACCGATCAGGGACATGGAGGTGGCTGTCAGAGCGCTTAAAATGGGCCGGGTTCTTTCCCCGAAAAGGAGCGCAGTTGATCTGATCCCGGCGCCGACATCGTCTTTCTTGTCCTGTGGATAGATTGAGATCAAGCCGGATGTTGTTTTTCGAGAAACGGATCCACTTGGTGAGCATATATGCTGTCGTAGACCAGGGTCCAACAGATTCCGCCAGCGTAGAGCGGCAGGCAAACTTTCCAATCCACGGTGCCTCCGACCGCGGACCATCCGAGCATTGCTCCCCAATTGAACGCAATGCCTGGAACCCTGCGTCATTCATGGAAAGAGGAAAGATCAATGTCAATTACCGAGAACGGCTTGGGGCCAGTATGTGATCCGCTTCATGAGTGGGTACAGCACCACGACGGACAGGGAAGTCGCGCCCAGAAGTATGCTGTGTCATGGCGTTCAGCCATATAAAGAACAGGAACCAAGATACACAGCTACCTATACCAATTGAGCTGTAGCAGCACAGCAAGGCCGGCAGTGAGCTGCGCCCCCAGGAAAACAGTAGCCTGGCTATACGTCACGTCTCCTCGGGCAAGCGGCCGGTTCTTCGTTCGCGCTATGCGGGCGTCACACAAATGGCGTCGGGTGATAACCCAGGGTGCAACTGACCGACGGCCTTGTCCAGATTTTTATCCCACATGTCGTTGATCGTGCACCCGGCCCCACGCATGACGAGCGCCCCGATACCGAAGAGACTGATGTAGGTCAGGGGTGTTGTAAAGGGCGTCTGCAGTGCGTAGGACGCCATGGTGATGGACCAGGCTAGAGGAGGAGGGAGGGGGTTCAGGACGCGCGTCGAGAGAGGAACAAGTTTTGATTACCGCATGGGTAGAAGAGTAGTATGCTCCCTATCGGTTTGTCGACGCGAGACAGATATATGTAGGGCTGGACTTTGGCGGGGACTCGATCCACCCATGTTTTCGGGGTTAGCGGGGGTGGTAATTCGGTGCTAGTACCTGCCCAGCGGCGCACGACGCGTTGGAATGGTAAGGAGCGGAGGGGTTGGGGTCGGAATGAAGGCCGCAGGGAGCCACCTGCGATTTGTCGCGGCGCGCATCGAAGCAGTGAGAGTCTGAGCATCACGACTCCCACGTGACCTCGCGTCCGATCACGCGCCCAACTTTTCTCTTTCCTGCCCGCCTTCGACGGGTATTCCGGACTCGACAGCAACGATGGACGATCTGTTTTCTTTCCTGGAAGAAGGTGCCGGGCAGGATGACCCTATGCCGATGGATCAGCCAGTAGCTGCGGCACCGCTGAAACGCAAAGCGGACTCGCCGAAACCCACGAACGGGAAGCAGGTTGTGGTTGAAGAAGAGAACAATGAAGCTGGACCCTCCTCTCCCAAGCGAGCGCGCGTTGAAGTAACAACCACTGTCGTGTTGGATGATTTTGAGACGGAAGCAAAACGAGAAGTCGCTGCAAGTGCCGGACTGACTGGATCTGCTGTGGAGGGGACGCGCTTAGAGTTGAGGCATCAGGTGCGCATTTCTGACCACATCCTCATTCATCTCTGATACACTGATGCACACATCCTTGAACAGGTCCGGCATCAAGTTTCTGTGCCTGCAGGCTACAACTATATTCCCATTTCTCAACATGTTCCTCCTGCCAAACCCGCTCGAGAGTACAAATTCGAGCTGGATCCCTTCCAGCGTGTCTCTGTCTACGCCATCCAGCGCAATGAAAGCGTTCTCGTCTCCGCACACACTAGTGCCGGGAAGACCGTGGTTGCAGAGTACGCCATAGCGCAGTGTCTAAATAACAAGCAACGTGTGATATATACGAGTCCTATCAAGGTAGATTCTTGTTGGAATATAAATCAGTTCGAGGTTGATGGAATTTCCGTAGGCTCTGAGTAACCAGAAGTACCGGGATATGCTGGCCGAGTTTGGCGACGTTGGGCTTATGACTGGGGATGTCACTATAAACCCGTCGGCCTCATGTCTGGTTATGACCACAGAAGTGAGGGCCGCCTTCCCGCTGTTTTCGCGATATTGAGGTTGTGTAGATTCTGCGTTCGATGCTCTACCGTGGTTCGGAAGTCATGCGCGAGGTCGCCTGGGTCATCTTCGACGAGATCCACTACATGCGCGACAAAGAGCGTGGAGTCGTGTGGGAGGAAACTATCATTCTGCTTCCGCACACCGTCCGCTACGTCTTTCTCTCTGCCACGATCCCCAACGCGATGCAGTTCGCGGAGTGGATATCCAAGTCTCACGAGCAGCCGTGCCATGTGGTCTACACCAATTACCGACCAACGCCGTTGCAAAACTACATGTTCCCATGTGGGGGAGAGGGGATTTATCTCGTGGTCAATGAAAACGGTGAATTTCGGGAGGATAACTTCAGTAAAGCGATGGCCAAGCTGCAAGAGGGGAAAGGCGAAGACCCCGCCGACGCCAATGGGGGCAAAGGTAGGAAGGGAAAGACAAGGAAGGGCGGCAATAAAGGTCTGCTTGTGCGAGGTCCTTGATCCTTCCAAAACGCTGAACTGTTACAGGACCCTCGGACATCTCGCGGTTGATCAAAATGATCATGCTCAAAAACTACAACCCTGTGATCGTGTTCGCATTCGCCAAACGAGAATGTGAAGCTCTGGCTCTCACGCTGTCCAAATTTGAGTTCAATTCGACGGACGAACAAGATCTGGTCACCAACATCTTCAACAATGCGGTGGAGAATCTGACCCCAGCTGACCGGGATCTCCCGCAGATAGCGAACCTCCTCCCGCTATTACGCCGCGGCATCGGCATCCACCATGGCGGACTACTGCCCATCTTGAAAGAGGTGATCGAGATTCTGTTCCAGGAGGGCCTGATCAAGGTCCTGTTCGCCACGGAGACTTTCTCGATCGGCCTGAACATGCCCGCGAAGACGGTCGTTTTTACGACGACGCGCAAGTTCGACGGGCGGGAGTTCCGGGATCTGACGTCGGGCGAGTACATCCAGATGTCTGGGCGCGCAGGTCGGCGTGGGCTGGACGAGCGGGGTGTGGTCATCATGATGTGTGACGAGAAGCTGGAGCCCAGCGCGGCCATCAATATGGTCAAGGGCGAGGCGGATCGACTCGACTCGGCTTTCCATCTGGGATACAACATGGTGCTCAATCTGATGAAAGTCGAGGGGATCAGCCCGGAGTACATGCTCGAAAAGTGCTTCTTCCAGTTCCAGAGTAATGCGGGTGTCCCTCAGCTGGAGGAGGGTGCGAGCATATTTCTGATCGCATAAGTTGTCTGCTGATCCCGTCGTCCAGAGCTCAAAAAGGAGGAAGCAAACAAGTCCAGCGTTGTCATTCCAGACGAACAGCTCGTTTCCGACTACTACCAATATCGACACCAACTGCAGCAGATGAACGCCGACTTCCGCGAAGTCATCACACATCCTACCTACTCACTTCCTTTCTTACAACCCGGTCGTCTAGTGAAGGTCAAGCACGAGAAGCTTGACTTTGGCTGGGGTGTGATCATCAGCTTTTCGAAGCGCCTGCCACCTAAAGTGAGCGGTCGGTCGCTGCGCGTATTGTGTTCGCTGCTAATCCAGTATCCAGAACCGCCCCATGTTCAAGCCCGAAGAGCTGTCACCGCACGAGCAATACGTCGTCGATGTGCTGCTGAATTGTGCACCGGGCGGCGCACTGCCCAAGGACCGCCAAGTCGTCACTGCCACCCCCAGCACGATCCTGCCTGCGCCAAAAGGCAAGAAGGGGGTCCCACTCGTCGTTCCTGTGCTGCTGTCGACGATCGAAGCCATCAGCCACCTGCGCATCTTCTTGCCCAAGGATCTGAGACCGGATCCTGCGCGGGAGACCGTTTGGAAGAGCATTATCGAGATCGAGCGTCGTTTCCCGGAGGGCATCGCCTTGCTAGATCCGATCGAGAACTTGGGCATCAAGGATGAAAAGTTCACTGCGTTGATCCAGGTGCGCGTGTTCGTGTTTACTCGCTATGCAGGCATAACTGATTGGCTCGCAGAAAATCCGCGTGATGGAACAAAAGATGGCCTCGAGTCCGATGCATACAGACCCACGCCTGCCGGAGCTGTTTGAGAAATATGCCAAGCGCGAGGCCACCAAAGAGCGCATCCGGGCGCTCAAGCGGCGGATCCAGGCAACGCGGGACATCCTGCAGATGGAAGAGCTCAAGTCGAGGAAGCGCGTTCTCCGGCGGTTAGGCTTCACCGATTCGTCGGACATCGTCGACATGAAAGGGCGGGTGGCGTGTGAGATCAGCTCCGGGGACGAGCTCCTGCTGACGGAGCTCATCTTCAACGGCGCCTTCAACACACTTTCTCCCGAGCAATGCGCTGCGCTGCTCAGCTGCTTCGTTTTTACCGAGAAGGTTCGTGGCTGCGCGTGGCACATGCTTGGCGTCTGATATGTCACCACCCAGAGCGAACAAACGACGAAACTGAAGGAAGAGCTGGCCGCCCCGTTGCGATCGATGCAAGAGTTTGCCAAGCGAATCGCCAAAGTGTCGAAAGAGTCCAAAATTGAGATCGACGAAACGGAGTATGTCCAGTCGTTCAAGGTCGAGCTCATGGATGCGGTGGTGCAGTGGTGTCGCGGAGCGTCGTTCTCTGACATCTGCCAGGTCTGTCTCTTCTTCTTTGCACTTCACCTTCGCACTGACAGTTTCTCTGACATTCACAGCTGACGGACCAGTTCGAAGGCAGCATCATCCGCGTCTTCCGACGACTGGGCGAGCTGCTGCGGCAGATGGCACAGGCAGCCACAGTCATCGGAAACAATGAGCTGAAGGAAAAGTTTGAAAAGGCGTCCGAGATGTTGGAGCGTCCTAATTCAGTCATCTTCTGCTCTTCCCTCTATCTGTAGATTTAGGATTCTGTGCAGTAGGACCCATGTTTGTGTATGAATCGCCAGCTGATGGAAAAGCAGACCTGATACTCTGGGACGGATCCTTGCAAACAATGGGTGAGGGTTCTCTCTCCTGCTCCAACCGCGTCGTTTTCAGAAATCGTGAGATGTACATTTCATGTCATGGGTCAAACAATATGGGTAGATCATAGATAGGTATCGTGAAAAAGTCCTCGAGCTACAATATTACGTACAATAACGCTCAGTTCTTCCTGCCCCATGCGCCTGGAATGGGCTCCGATGCTCCGGGCTCGTAGCCCGGTGGGCTGTCTTCGTCCACTACATTCATCACCTGCAAGGAGGACTGCCGATGGGACCGCGGGCCCTTCGGTGATGTCGGAGCAGCGGAGTGCGAGCCACTGGCGAAATAGCCGGCTTGAGTGTCTAACGGCGGGACGACGTTCGCTCCGTAGCCATCGACGGTTGGGGGTGTGGTGACATGGGGGGTATATGGTTGGGAGGACGACGGTGGATATTGTGAAGCGACGTACGCATCCGGCGTGCGATAATTGGCCTGCCCGGACTGTTCGTACGGATCGTACTGCGAGTATTCGTTCTGATGCGACACGGCAGAGTGGTACGACGTCCCACGCGAAGCATGGCCTGCAACGCCAAGATACGGGTTCGTTTGCCCCGCGTAGGGATCTAGGTAAGGGTTGGACTGCGGCATCGGAGGCTGTACAGGTGGAGTGCCGTTTCCATAGGCTGCGTACTGCTGCGCAGGATACGTCTGTGGAGCGCTGTGGCTGTATGTAGACGCGGCATACGTCGACGGCTGCCGATGCTGAGAGGGCGGGTACCGATTGTTCTCGTCGGTGTTGGTGTTAGCGTTGGTGTACGCTCCAGCTACAGCAGCAGAGGGGCCAGCACCGAGATTGTTGTGGTTCTGATACGCCCCGACACCAGCATTGTCGTAGTATCCATCGACAGCACGCTCCCCTGGATTTCCAGGTACATATCCACCCGGAGTGTGAGGCTTGTCGGAGTACACCGCATTTCCGTCGTCGTAGGCCGTGGAAGTAAGGGGTTGGCTCTCGTAGAAGGCCGGCAGTCCACCCTCCGTCATCTTCTGTCGAGCCTTGCGGTCAGCCTCAGCTTTGACTGCATCCAGCCGCATTTGCTCGTGGTCAGCTCCAGCGCCAGGAGGGGGAGGATCCTGCTTATTGTTCCAATCACTGCGTTTGCGGTTGGACACACAGCATCGCCCAATCGTGTAGAAGCATCCGCTGAAGAACAAGAGAACCCACGCAGCGAGCGTGAGCCACACCGCGCTCCCGATAGAGGCGGAGCCGATAGCGTTGATGCGCGCCTTGGCGACGAAAAACAGCGCCAGGTCGAAGATAAAGGCAACCAAGGCGACTGTCGCAGCAAGCCCGGAGAGAAAAGTGCTGCAGCAGGTCATTGACATCTCTCGAACGTGAGCAAGCAGCCCAAACAGGGCCGCGGCAACCGCGAGAATGAGAGCGGCGACGTGGAGTATAAGCACGTCGGTGAGCCATTTCACTACAACCTTAGGTATGGACACGGGGAGGTTGTTGCCAACGAGGCTATTGATGTCTGACGACGCATCTTGAGGAAGAGCGCATCAAGAATATCCGCAGTACGCACCTAGTTCGTAGCCCACAGCCGGTTTCGAGCACGTCGTGACCCCATTGAGATCCAAGCAGTAGCCCAGTGTCCCGAACGTAATCGCTCCAGTAATTCCACCCTGATTAATCGTCGCCTTCATGAAGTAGACGCTCTTGAGGTATGGTACGCAAAAGGATACGACCGCGAGACAGCCCGCTGCGGCAGCTGTGAGGAGGAAGCCTGGCGTGGCGGGTCTTATAAAGCCCATCCCTGAAGATCGAAAGTCGAGAAAGGGACAACGCTGTCCTTGAGTATGAAAGCAAGCGAAGAATGAAGTTTGAAGAGAAAGAAAGGGCCGATTCCCCGCTCCAAATTGGCCAAGAAAGTAAGTGAGGCTGTGCGCCGATCGGCCAAATACCCGCAATCACCTCATCTGATCGGTGATCGCATCGGTACAGCCTTATGGAGACAACTTATGGAGACATAACCTTCGGCTTCATCGTTCTCTTCCCGTTGAACTCACCAGCTTTCTTGAATTCTTCTTGAGCTCTCGAAGAATTTATGTGAAGTTTTTGCACCGACATTATACATTGGCTGAACCGAGGGGTGCCCAAGCATGACGCCACTGGGACAAGCTCAAGTCAATCCCTCTCGCAGAGTCTGTGCTGGCCATATCTGACCGATACGCACAACAAAAGCGAAGGCTTTGTGCCGTATTTGGAGTCGGAATACCGGCTGTGACGATGTATAGAAATAGAATCCTCCGACGGGAGAAGTGCTGAATTTCCATGGCGAACGGTTCAAGCAAGCATGCCACTACTTCCTGTGGGTGACTACCCATGATTCGGATTCGAACGGTGCAATTTCACTGAAGACTACTGTGCCATACTACTGCTCTTGCTTCGATGATATTCTCCAAGATAATGAGGGCCAGAAACTTGTGCTGATTCAGTGAAGTTTACTTACCTCGAGTCGAGCTTTTAAATAGATATATACGATATGCATCGAAAGTAGAAGGAGCGTCCACACAGACGCGTCGTGGGCGTAGCAGCCGGCTCAGGTGACCGCGCGACTGGTTCGGCTAACTTGAACTCAACAAGGACAAATACGTTTCGACGCGTTCCCCGACGATGAGCTTTTTCAACCTCCAACCGGCGGGCACGGGCACCCCAGCTGCAGGCTCAAGCAACCCCGCGCCAGCTACGAATGCATTCGGGGGTGGTTCTGCCTTCTCAGGTATTTCGTGTCCCTTCTCGCATGCCTTCTTCAATCCTGATCTTGATCAACACTCCAGGCGGCCTCAAACCAAGTGTCTTCGGAAACGCGACTACAAACGCGTCCCCTTTCGGTGGAGCACCAGCCGCAGGCACAAACCCGGCCGCTGCAACAAAACCCACGACAAGCCTCTTCGGCACTCCTGCGGGAGGTGCCACTTCGACCACGACACCGGCTGCAGCTGCGGGACCAGCCACAGGCGCGGGTGGGAGTTTATTCGGTGGATTTGGTGGTGCCCCTTCTGCACCTGCGCCTACGCCTGCTGCGGCACCGGCGCCAGCACCCACCACAGGGTTCGGCTCATTCTCGTTGGGCGGCGCTGCTTCGACCACACCGGCGGCCCCGGCTGGAAGTCTTTTTGGGGCACCACTGAAAACGACTCCAGCGGCTGCGCCTTCGACGACACCTGCACCATCCCTGTTCGGAGGCAGTAGTGCATTCTCTGGGCTTAACAAGCCGGCAGAACCAGCAGCAGGGGCGGCGAAACCAGCGGGAACGGGATGTGAGTGGATCTCGTTATTTTATTCCAGACCTCTTACAGAATTATCGTAGTCTTCAGCCTTGGAAGTATGTGAATACTGCAGCGCGTAATCCTGATAACTGATATGGTCTACTAGCTCCTACGCCAGCTGCCGGTGCCAAACCCGCAGACGGAACAACACCAGCTGCACCTACAAACAGTTTTCTGAGCGGCTTGGGCAGTTTGAACAAACCTGCAGCGCCCGCAACGACGACAACGGCAGCACCTTCGTTGTTTCCTTCCTTGAGTGCGAATAAAGATGCTCCGACCGCTGCTCCTGCAGGTCCGGCCTTCTCTTTGCCATCCTTTTGTCTTCCAAGAATCTGAATGCCTCTCCCTAGGGACATCGCCGGCTGGTGGTCTATTCGGAGCAAAGCCTGCAACACCGGGGCCAACAGCATTGGGAGGCGCGTCGACAGCCGCCGCTCCCGCGAGCGCATCCGCTCCTTCGTTGTTCCCCTCTCTGGGAGCCAAGCCGGATGCCGCGACTACGACACCAGGTCAGTGCGAATTCTCAGACCGGGATGGGCATTTTCTTATGCCCGCTATCCAGGATTATTTTCGTCGTTGGCCAAGCCCGCTGGTGAGAACTGATCTCGAAATTTTGCGAAGTAGCCCCAACGCTCTTCTAGGTTCCGCGCCGGCGACAACTCCTCCGCTAGGCTCGAGTACGACCCCCGCACTGGGCACTTCCGCGCTAGGGACTACCCCCGCGCCAGGTGCGTCAACTGCGTTGGTAGCGGTCGCACCTCCCTCTATGTTGCGCGGCAAGACGATCGAAGAGATCGTGAACAAATGGTCGAGCGAACTGGAGACTCATGTACGAGAGTTCAACAAATTCGCCGGAGAGGTGGCTGTCTGGGACAGAGCGTTGATTGAAAACGGGAACAACGTGCGTCGGTTTGTTCTCTCCAGGCTCAAGAAATCTTACGATATTGTGTTGCAGGTGGCGGCACTTTACAGTCATATATTGGCCGCGGAACGCGAGCAAAACGAAATCGACCAATCGTTGGATCATATCGAGCAGCAGCAGAAGGACCTGAATTCAACACTGGAAGCCTACGAAAAGGCAACCCAGGAGATCTTCGGTGGGTCGAATATGAGGGCCTTGGACGCAGGGCCTGCTGACACGGAGCGTGATAAAAAGTACGTGTCCTCTTACACGGGCGTGGAATAACAACTAACATATCCCACAGTTACATGCTCGCAACGGAGCTGCACACGCAATTAGACGACCTTTCGGGCTCGCTGACGCAGATGATCGATGCTGTGAACGGTCTCTCTCTGCCATCAAGCACGGACACATCCGCCGACGATCCGATGTCTCAAATCGCAGAAATTCTGAGCAGCCACCTCGAAAGCCTACAGTGGATCGACGGTGCAGTGAAGGAGGTGGACAGCAAAGTGAGCGAGGTCGAGAAGAAAGTGAAAGAGACGGGTTACAGCAGTAGTATGAGGAAGAGTTACGGTCTGTAAGTATGTGTGTGCTACGGAGACTCAGATCACACTGTATCTGCCTGTTGGAGCACTGGGATTCCGCATCTCGGCTTGGAGAGCCGCGGCCGACGCTTCGACCAGCAGACGTTTGATTTCGCGCACAGCTTGCTCGACCTGGCGGAATTGAGCATGAAGAATCGCGAAACAAAGGAAAACAAGACCGACCCGGTATTCTTCGTTCGACTCAACGAGCAAATGCAATTTCGGGGGCGCGTCCATTCCTGGTTCCTTGCCCGGCTCGTAATAGATACCCTTGTTAGTCACCGAGGCACCAGTCATATCAATAAGCTGGGCAACAACTTGAGACGGGCTGGGAACGAACGAAAACAAACACGCGCACCTGGACCATCGTCTCTTTGTTAGTAACACGCCAGCGGGCCTTCTGGGGATAGTCGTTGATGGGGATGATGGCATGGAAGTCGGTCGCATCCGTGCCGCCCTTCCGACCGCTGATATCTTCGGACTGCAGCGCACTTTGCAAGCTCAGCTTCGACGCGCGCATCTGCGCATTGAGCTTGGCGACGACACTCAACGCCTGCTTGTGCGCCGGCGTGTCCTTGCCCGCCCTGGCCGCGGCTTCCTCCGCAACTTTGACCTGGGCCTGGATCCGCTCCTCCTCTTTTTGCTGCACCAACCGACGCGCAGCTGCGATCGCACTCGATACGCCTTGCAGATTCTTGCTCGAGTCGGGCGCTGGCCCACGTTTGATCTCGACCTTGAAGTTACCGAATGTCATGTCGTCTGTGCTCGAGGCTGTCGCCTTGACCGTCGTCTCCTCGGCAGCAGTCACCTTCTCTTCCGGACCTGCCTCCTCGCCATAAGCCTTGCGCTCGGCACGTGCTTTGAGGTCCCGTTCCAGGTCCAATCGATCCAGACCCTTGCCTCCGAATCCGGAGCCCGAGGCATGCGCCTTGCCGACTTGAGCTTCTCCAGGAATGCTGCAGATTGTCAGAGACGAGCAAGACACTGTCGATTCTGTACGCACCATTCGCCATCTCCTCCAGCTCGGGAGACACCTTCGCATTGCTGGCCTTCAAAGCGCGGTATAAATCGACGGCGTATCGGTCCTGCTCGCTGGTCAGGAAAGTCACACATGTGCCTTTGTTGCCAGCTCTGCCAGTGCGACCTGCGCGGTGGACGTAATCCTCCATATGATTCGGCGCATCGTAGTTGATCACAAGCTTGAGCTGCTTAACGTCCAGACCACGCGCCGCAACGGAGGTGGCAATGACGATCGGGACGACGCCAGCTTTGAAGTCGGCGATGGTGGAATCCCGATCCACCTGATCCTTCCCACCGTGCAGAGACATGCACAGATAGCCCTTGCGCATGAGCTCGCGGAGGAGATTATCCGCAGCCTCCTGGCGATCGACAAAGACCAGTGTCCGACACTCTGGATCCTCGTTGTACATCTGGCCCAGAATCTCGAGCAGCCGGTTGAACTTGGTATCCTCGGCGCGAATTTCAACGATTTGCTCAATTTCCGCAGCGACGACCGAACGGCCACCGACCGTGATCTCCAACGGTTTCTGCAGAATTTTACGGGCCAGCGCGTCCATCTGCTTCGGGAATGTGGCCGAAAACAAGACAGTCTGGCGATCTGGCCGGATGTTGTTGATGATCTTCATCACCTGAGGCTCGAAACCCATGTCAAACATCCGGTCCGCTTCATCCAAAACCACGTATGTCACTCGCTTCAAATTTGTGACCCTCCCAGAGTTGGCAGTCAACAGATCAATCATCCGTCCTGGAGTGCACACGATGATTTCTGCCCCCTTCTTCAACTCTGCGATCTGGTCTTTGATGGGTGATCCGCCGTAAGCACACACGGCCTATAGCGCCGATAAGTTATAGTGTCTGGGAAGCCAGGAATAAACACACCCGCAAGTTCATCGCCTTCAAGAAAGGTTTGCAATCTTTGTGAATTTGAACAGCCAACTCTCGCGTTGGAGTCATGACCATCGCCATGGGTCCCTCCATCTGTTCCAGAGGACGCTGGTCCTTGATATGCCGGAATAGGGGTAACAAGAACGCAACCGTCTTGCCTGAACCGGTTTTAGCGACACCGATAATGTCTCGGCCAGACATGATGGCAGGAATGGCTTGTGCTTGGATGGAAGTGGGAGCGGTATAGTTCAGGCGCTTGATTACGTCAAGACTGACCTTGGTCATTGGCAGTACAAATCCGTAGTCGACACACGTACCAGTTAGCAGCCAACCCAAAATGGCTCCATTTCGTGACAGGACGAGGACAATCAACCCCGCGAATTTTGATGCCGTCGAGCTCCAATCTCAGATTGTCGGCCTCTTCGTCCGTCATCGCTGCGATATCAGGTGGGGGAATGTAGAACTCGCGACGGAATGGCTGGTACTTGACGCGAGAATGGTCGACAGTTGCGATTTCCTTCTTTCTCGCCTTCTTCGCGGCCAACGCCAAAATATCCTCGGGGTTCAACTCGGTCGCGTCCAATTCATCAATAGCATTCTCATCTCCATCGCCGCCCTCTTCGTCGGCCATTCGCTCATCGAGCCGGATACGAGACCGGTGAGTCGCGCCTGACACCTTCTGTCTGTCCTCCAAGTCGACTTTGGTCACTTCCTGCTTGACATCACTCATGAAAGCGTCGAGAGGGTCCACTTCGTCGTCATCAACGTCCATAGCAGTCCGGCCTCCTTAGCCTTGAGCTTGGACGCCAAGTCCACTTGGTTCGCCTCCTCATCGTCATCGTCGTCGTTTTCCAGATCACCGACTTTTGCTTCACCGTCGGCCATAGTCATGTCGATGTCGGGCATGTCTCCCAATGTCTCCAATTTACGCGTGCTCTCGACAGAGTCGTCCATTACACCCACTTTGACTTTGGATTTGACGAGTTCGGATTTCAGAGGGAGTCCTTTGAGTCCCAGCCCACCGAGGGCGGCGCGGTTGAGTTGACCAGCGACAGGAGGAGCTACACAGAGGATCAAGTGGTGTGAAATCATGGATGCAGTGCGGACACACCGGAAAGCTCACCTGAGGGTTTGCCTGCAGCTTTGCCTGCAGACTTTCCGGCAAGAGCCATGGCTTTGGCTTTGGCCTCATCCAACGCCTTCTTGGCCTCGCGTTCCTTCTTCCAGGCCTCGAGTTTCTCCTTCCGGGCACGTATCTTTTCATCCTCCGGCGCTAGGGGAGTGGTTGCGGATGGCGCAGCAGCTGGCCGTGCAGGGGACGCCGCGCGTCGATCCCGATCCTTCGAGCGTGACCTGCGGTCCCGCGAACGAGAGCGCCTACGATCCCTCTCTCGGTCCCGGTCATCTCTCCTATCATCCCTGTGAGAGTCTCTCCTCCGGTCGTCACGGTGCCTATCCTCGCGGTAGCGATCCCGGTCGCGTCTGTCGTCGTCGTAGCGGGAAGACCTATTTTGGGTTGACTGTGCGGAGGGCCGTTGTGTGCTGCGCCTTGTCGGCGAGGGGGACCGGGAACGATGGGAAGACTGTCTTACCCTCTTGTTGGAGGCATCAGGTGAAGCGGAGCGGTCGCGGCGGGGCATCCTGGCAGTGCGATGAGAAGTATGGCTTCTATTTGCCCATGTTGTCGTCCGCCCTCGCGATCACGATTCGGTGGCGTGGGGACCTGCACTTCTCTAACGCCGCTATGGTGTGGGATAAGTGCATGAGATGTGGAATCGTTACACTCATCTCGAGATAATTTATGAAATTTTGCAATAGGACTTCCATATTACAAAATGAACTCCTTGAATTCATCATCAACACACTACTATCGCAGGTCAAGCTTTTGTCCCACATTGTCTGCGAACAAATACTTCTAATGACCCATGGATCGAGAGAAGGCAGAAAGGCAGGACGGATGAATGGATAGATTAGCTGCGTAGGTCTCGGTGCGTAACCGCGAGGCTCTGGCCCTGCTGTATGTTGCAGACAAACGTCGAAAGCCTGTAGTGCAATCGAAATGCGAGCATCGACAACAGATCATCCACAAGCAGTTGGTGGTTCAGAACTACAGGTGCCCGATAGACGCAGGTGTGCAAGATCGATTGTCCAGCCGCATAGTAAACAAGATTCGGGAACTGGTGATGCGCCTGCACTGTAGAACGTCCGATTGCCAGGCCCCCGCGTCCCAGAAACGGGATGGTAATTCTGATGAGCCCTTGAGTCTTGACCACGACCAAACTAGGCATACCAAGTGCAGAGAACGAGCTGCAGTATGATCTTCGGGCACTCTGTCAACGTGGACAAGGAGCAACATCCATTGGAAACGTGCGCGTCCTCAAGTATATCAAGTATATCTGACTCCGCTACGGAAGCCAACCCCTCGATACACGCCAGCTCCCAAAGATATGCCTTCCACCCATGCAGATCTATTTTGCTTGAACGTGGAGGCAACAGGCTGCTCGTTATCGCCTTGCGACGCGACGATGCGTTTGATTGTAGCATGAGAATATTCAGAATCGCAGGAGACCTGAGCAGAACAATATCGCCTCTGCGCAGAGATCCACTCAGAGTCATGAATATCCGTTCAACGAGCCCGGCTCCTCCCTAGAGATGGAACGCATCCGGGCTAGCCGTTTGCTGGTATTCACTAGAGTATAGATGAATCACTCCGATATGCGCACCAACTCCTACGGCAGGAATCGTCTGCCGTATGTCCAGACTAGCGAGACTAAGCATTCAACATTGTGGAAAAGAAAAAGAGGCGGATTCAAGTCCGAGACGGCCGGGAACGCGGTCACATGATGACTTGATCGTGTTCTCCCCGATCCTTACTTCCCCTAGTCCCATGCCATAGGCGAGAGAGACCAATTGTTTGAAGCAGCATGGAACCGGGCGCCAAGCAGACTCTGCAAATGCAAGAATAAGTTCCAGAAGGCTGCGCTCATAATCACCAAGTGTTTCAATACAAGCGACTAGCCCCTCAATGAATCACAAAGCATAAGGCTTTGGAGCATCTTGAGGTTCTTTCCCAAAATATATGCCATCATAGGACTCGCAGCTTCGACGCGCCAAAAAATCGGCGCAGAACACCTGCCACTGGTCCCACTATTTTCAAGAATAACTTTGACACGACTTCTATGCAGGTCGCGCAGAAAACAGGGCTCTGAAAGTTCCAACAAAAGTCTATATTTGCAATTCTGTATGTATCCAAGCTGCGGTTGAATTCGAACCGAGGCCCAGATCGAGATTTGCGCAGTATCACGCAGTAAGCATGTCACGTGCTGCCATTGATAATCAGCGTTTACAGCTTTCAGGCCGAATCCAGTCAAACCACGACTGGTTACAGATGTACAACTACATTTCGGGGTTGATCATACAGGGCCGTTTCATAGATAGCAAGAGGAAAACGAACAGTAGAAACCACTTCCTCAATTCGGGAGCAGTTGGGCCGGAGAAGTAACGCATTAGACCAGTCCGTCGTAGAGGGATAATGCCTGCATGCGCGTGAGCCAGCAGAGGAAAGACGTGGGACAAACGGCTTGCCTTCACAATGGTCGGATCCAGCTTGCTTCCTTCTACGAATTCTTCATATGTGAGCTTGGCGTCCTTGTCTCGGTCCATGTTCCGGAAGATCTTATCCACACGCTGAGATGACAGATTAGCACAGATGGTCTCCACGAAGCTCATCAAGTGGCCACACCTTTTCAGGCGTGTCCTCGTCAGAAGGCAGCTTGACCATCTCCCCCGTCATCTTGTATATGGATTGAACGATTTGGAGCATTTCATCATAGGTTATAGTCCCGTCCTTGTCGATGTCATACAGTTGGAATGCCCCTGCCAATAGGCGCAAATTGAGCACACACAAACCGAGTAGAATCGGACGCGACGCACATTTCAGTTTCTCATCCAAGTGCCCGCGACTGGTGACGCTCAGCGCACAGATGAACTCCTTGAAGTCGATCGTCCCGTTCTTGTTCGCGTCGAACACGTTGAAGACGTAGTCCGCGAATTCACCAGGGTCACCGAAGGGAAAGAACTGCTTGTATATCCGGCTGAACTCCGTCTTGTCCAGCTGCCCCGACGGGCAATCCTTGCGGAAGCCCTTGTACCACTGCTGTAGCTCCTTCTTGTCGACTGGAGGAATTGAGAGGATATACGAGGATCGTTTTGGAGTGCGCACAGTACGTATTCTTCTGCAGATCGGCAAGCTGTTCGGGCGAGAGCTTGGATTGGGATTTGCCCATAGTGAACGTGAGTGATGGTGAGAGGAAGAGATAGCTTCAAGTCCACAAGCGGTAACGGTAATTCGCGGCCGGATTTGATGGGTGCCGTGAGTAGGTAACTGGCTTGCATCGTGGCCGGCAGCCTCATCAGGCCTCATGGTGACCTTGGCTTTCGCTAATACTATATCTACCAAGATGTACAATATGTCGACACTGTCGCGGCCAACGCATCCAACGATTCCAGCTATTCCCAAGTCAACATCGATATCATCACAACTCTAATATAATGCACATGTCCGAGCCTTTCCTTCTCTTCCTCCTACACCCACGATGTGTTACGCTCAAGGCTCCATCGACCTCGTCGTCAGTGTTTGCCCTATGTGCAAGGTCTTCCCTCACCAGCGGTCCGTCCCCCTACCCCCTTCCGAGCATTGACCGACGCGACAAGCAGCTGTCCCCACACCCGGGATGTCTGTCGCAACCGAAGCGCCCATCCTCGGTTCGACGTCTCCTTCTTGAAGAACGCTGAAGGTCGGTCCTCACACGTCTCATCCTGACTGTGTTTCTCAGCCCACGCAGTGGAGACGTTCAATGGATGTGGGTATTGCAAGGTCAGTGCAGCAAGCCGTCCGCTATCGACCATTTCGCTGATCTCTGTTCGGAACAGTGGGCTGCCAAGAATCCGCCGCCCAAAGCTGCTGGAAACTTCAACATGGGCTGGCCTGGATGCTGTCGTGCGCCCACAGGTGCCAGCGAGTATGCCTTGATCCCCGCTGCGGACTGGCGATCAGTCAACAAAGGTGCGTGTATCGCTGCCGACATACATGCACCTCTCCAATAACCTCGCGCATCTCGATCGCAGTCCACAACATTCCCATCCCGGCTGATGTGAAAGCGACGATAGAGAGCGTCTCTCCGCGCAGCAGCCCAGGGAGTCCGGCTTCTTCGGCACGGTCATCGACCAAGTCTTCTTCGATCGCGTCTGGTGACCGGAGAAACAGCTCATCGGGGAGATCCGGGGTGCCGCCGGGAGTCGCTAGCAAAGGACGCTCGAGCAACTCCAGCAGCCCGAAACTCATTGCTTCGTCGATCGCGAGCAACAGCTCGCGCGGCAACGCTGGAGAGCTGCCGGAGCACGGATTGAAGCGGCGGGAGGATCCCGACAAGACGCGCGGGGGCTCCCCAATTCGCCGACACACAACCGACGTGGAGCCATCATCGGGGACCCCTCGCCGCAACTCATCGGCGCGAGCGTCTTCGTCTGCCGCCGAAGTGGATGCGCGGCGGAATGGATCGCAAAGCACTTCTAGCAAGGTTTCGGGCTCAAACATCCGGCCTGCTGGCAGCGATCTGCCGCGCAAGAAGCTGGACCCCGAGACGTCTTCTAGCAGCAGTGGCAGTGATAGCTTGGGATCGTACTCGTCGGAAAGCACCATCACTTCCGATGGTGGATTTACGGATTACTTGTCCGACGAGTCGGAGGCAGAGCTGCAACGGCAGGCAGAGGCCAAGGCTGCCCTTCTGGCTCAGAACGAGGCGGAGGAGCTTGAGTTCCGCGCAGCTCGGCAGGCACTGGCCAATGTCACTCTGCGACCGCCTCGAGCGTGGAATGCAGCGGAGAATGCACGGATGGTTCCGTCGACTCGCGGCTGAAACGTGTTATTTACAAGCCATAGTGTATATATGCAATCATCTACTTATCTTTGGGTTACTGGACGCGTGCGCCCAACGTGTGGCTAGTTGGGGGGCAACGCGTACAGCGCTTGGACGCGTGTGTCACAACGTTACACCCAGCTGCCCAAAACAGGCAGCATCGCGGGTTAAACTGAACTCTCTCGCCGACACCCAGAGGCGGACCTCGCACGATGAACTTGGGGAGGACCACTGTATCGTCCTCGACGGCTGTCAACGTCTTTGATGCTCGTTTCGATCCCGACTGCAAGATATTCACGGCAACTACGCCCGCCGGATTCGCAGTCTATCGCACATGTCCCTTGACGCTACTTCGTAAACGTGGTAATGCTCGGATCGCTTGTCCCAAATCCCAAATGCTAACTCGGCCCCAAAGAGCTTTCCGGTGGCACACTCGCGGCGGCCGTGCCGCTCCACACATCCTCAATCCTCTTCCTGCTCGGTGGCGGCCGCAGTCCTCTCTATCCTCCAAACAAGGTCGTGTTCTGGGACGATGTCCTGGGGACCGAGGTCGCGGAGCTCGAGTTCCGCGAACGCGTCCGGGGACTGGCCTGTCGGCGCGGCTGGCTCGCAGTCGCGCTCCGGCGGCGGGTCGTGCTATTCGAGCTCGGGGAGCAGGTCACACGATACGGCGAATGGGATACGTGGGATAATCCAAGAGGTGCACTGCAGTGTTCCATCGCTCGCCCCCGTCGCTGAAGTAGCAGGTCCAAGGTCTGCTCGCGCTCGCTTCCGGCACTTACGCCACGCTGCTTGCGATCCCGGGACGTAAGCTGGGGCATGTGCAGCTGATACACCTTCCACCCTGCATAGCCCCCACGCCTCTGGGACCCCCCTCATCAGCACCCCCGCGGAAACCGCCGCCGCCGCCGAGCAAACACCCGATCTCCATCATCGCGGCACACGAGTCCGCGCTGACAACGCTATCTGTCCCTCCGTCCGGCCGCCTGCTCGCAACGACCTCATCGCGGGGCACGCTCGTCCGGGTGTGGGATGCAGTCACGGGCAAGCCTGTGCGCGAGTTCCGGCGCGGGGCCGATAAAGCAGACATCTTCGGTGTCGCCTTTCGGCCGGACGAGCGCGAGCTGTGCGTTTGGAGCGACAAGGGCACCGTGCATGTGTTTAATCTCGTCGTCTCGGGTGCCGCGTGAGTTTCTGGCTCATCTATCCGTGCGCCGATGTGTTGATGTGAGATACCCAAAGCAACCGCCAGTCGACACTTTCGCCACTGAAGCCATTTATCCCGCTCCCCAAATACTTTGAGTCCGAATGGTCCTATGCGCAATACAGCATACCCGTGCAGTCCTCACATATCTCGCTGTCCCAGACGTCAATAAGAACGCCGGTGGCAGAGGTGGACGAGGAACGATGTGTCGTGGGATGGATCGAGCAGCCCAGGACACCAGATGACGGGGCTGTCGAACACCAGCTGGTGGCGCTGACATACGCGGGCGGGTGGTACCGGCTGTCGCTGCCCAAGGCTGTGTCCCAAGCACGGAACAGCCCGCCCCGCAAGGAGAAGGAAGGCGAGAAGCAGAGCAGGAAATGCGTGCTGGAAGAGTACCGGCGGTTCGGACGGTGGGATGGTTGGGGCTAGACAAGGGAGGTCGTGCACCTGATTATGCATGTATTCTGGTATCTAGCTAAATAAGATTACATCATTGTCCGAGTAAACGAGGGGTAGAGAAAGCGAGAGTGGGGTGAACGACTAGTACGGTGGCTGTGGCCGGTAGGGCGGCTGCTGTCCATAGCCCGGGTGCTGACCAAAGCTCTGGTCGCTCTGGTTGCTCTGGCTGTAGTAATGTGTCGGCGGATGCGCAGACACGGGTTCCATGTCGGCGTCATCCCGGTAGGCAGGGAAGTTCGCATTGCTCTGGTTCCAAACCTGGCTCTGGCTCGGGTTTTGACTCCAGGAATGCTCCGAACGGTGATCCGTCAGGAACTGCTGCGATTCCGTCGTCGAGACCCGCTGGCCCGCGGCATAAGGTCCGTTCGAGGACATCCTGTCGCCTGCAAGACCCGCCTGCGCTGCCTTCGATGCCGCAATCGATGCCCTGATACGGCTCTGGCGACGACGGCGCAGACAAAGCGAGACAAGCAGAATGAACAAAGCGACGCCAACCACACCCCCAGCGATACCGGCGATCATGCCAATGTGCTGCGAGACGAACGACTTGTCGCTGGGATTCGCGGTACTGTTCGCGTTGCTGCTTCCGCTGCCGGTGCCGGTGTTGCTGCTGCTGGCGCTGCCGGAAGCAGCCGAAGAGAGGACGCTAGCGGGCAGTGCGGCAACGGCGGCAACAGGTTGGGTTTCGATGTTTCCGGACCCAACGATGACGTAGGTGCCGTTGCTGGGAACGCCATTGACCAAGACATAGGCGAACGCAGGACCAGGCTGGAAAATCGTAGGGAACGGTGGCATCTGGCTCACATGCAACACGATCGTTCCATCAGACTGGACAGTGTACGTGTTATTCAGCTGCAGGTAACGTTGCCCCATGTTCATTCCGTGCGCTTCGTGATGTTCAGAATCATGTGCGCGGATCCATCGAGAAAACACTCACTTGTCCAACCTGGGCGGACAACCGAAACATAGGCGCTGGCAGCCGCGGCATTCGAAGCTCCGGAATATGAGCTGGCAGGGATCGTCACATCGAATGAGGCTCCGCCGTAGCTGAGCGTCTTGGGGACACCGGAAGGAGACGGCCGGATGCTGGCAGAGAAGTAATCCGGATAGAACCTCTCGGCGATATAGGTTGTGGGGAACGGCGCAGTGAGGTTCACATCCAGATTCGGGTTCGAGCCAGCGATGAGAACGGACGCGTCAGGAAGCAAGAGAGCAGACGAGTGGTACAGTCGGGCCACGTTCGAAGTCTGATAGTTGCTGCGCGACCATCGCTTCCCTGCAGGCGCCGTCGGATCATACAGCGCTGGCGTTCCTACGGGTCCGCTCGCGAAACTCTCTGCAAACGGCATCTGATCAGTAGGCGTAAGTGACGTGTTCACGCCGTATCCAGCAGTGCCATTCAGACCACCGTTGACAACCAGGAGCTTGCCGTTGGGAAGGATGATGAATTGCCCCATGGTCCGGGTCTCCAGCATGTCGTCGTCCTGCGTGTAGACGGGTGCAGATCCATCAGCAGGTTCCGGGGTGATCTGAATACGGATGAGCTGGTCGAGCCTTCGACAGTTTGAGTGAAAACATACGCGCTGGCAATCGGCCGACGCAGGGATATCCCAAGGATTGGCAAAAGGGAAAGCGAAGTTTCCCCACTGCTGATCCGACATGGAGCCCTGCCCACCGCAGAAGATGATCGTCTGTTGGTAGTTGTTCGCTGGAGTCATCGGAAGCATGGCCGTTGCCCCGCTCGCAGGGTAGACGCGAACGACATTGTTTGGCATATCGGGCAGATCAGTTTCCGTATTTGCGTTGTAGTCCCAGAGCACTAGCGGACGTCAATATGGGCAAATGGGCCAGCACTGATTTCGATCACGCACTCGTCGACAGGTTGGCTTGCATGAACATGAGTCCCGACCTATGATGCGAGTCAGCGCCCATGTCGCCACACGCCAGTTGAATCATACTTCATCAAAAAAGTGTCTGCGATGAGGAATTGAGTCATCGACAAGAGATGGGTACTAGATATGATCACTCACGGGGATAGGCGTTCAGACCACTGGTTTTGTGCAAGAACGGGAGATCTGTGGGTGGTCGCCCGTTGGAGGGGAAGAACTCGTAAGAGAGAGTACAGCCAGCTGTGGGGTCGGTGTTCGGGTAGTTGCGGCACACATAGCCTGTAACCCGCTTGTTCATGAATCCTTTCATCCACCAGTTCTGCTGTCTTACCTCCTCCAGAAAAGCCTCCGACGATCGCTACAGTCCCATTGGCAAGGGCTTCCGCAGCACTGTACCATCGCTGGGCCTGCATGCTTAACAGAGCGGGGTCATCAAACCTGGATCCGGTGAGCTGGATCCTCCGATGCATTCAAGCTTCCACTCACCATTGGCATTTGGTGTCCGTCATGCTGTCAGCTGCGGTGCAGGGGTCAAGCACTCGAATGGACTTGGTCCCATCGAAATCGTTGTAAGTCGCGTCCCATTGGCCGTCTAAAAACCATAAGCGTCTGCTGCAAAAAAGTGGCGACATGCCGTACTCTGCGACCCGGCAGAAGCTCCAGGTCCGACTGCAGAGTTGCCACCAAACGTCGCGTACGAGCTGTATGCATTCAGTATCGCACAGGCTGGAGGCACAAAGGGCGACAGACCCATTGGGTAGATGAGCCCCTACAAAATTTGAGTTTTAAGCTAGCATGGCCAAAAGCGTCACGAACCAGAACTACAGAAGGTGTTGGTCATGACGGGCATGGTGGTAGTTTGGAAGGTGTGCAGGTCCCTGAAACTCGTTCAATGCTGTCGTCATCGTCGTGAGAGGTCCCTCGCGTACATTACGGATCCCCACGCAGGATGGCCTGCGGCCTGGTCCACTCAATCAGCATCGAGCAGCAAGTCAGGCACGCTGTGGGGGGGACGCACTTGGGCTGCATTCCCCTCTGCCTTGTCTAGAATATACAGTTTGTCTTCGTTGCCCACGAACATCTGCGCAAGTGAGACGGGCACAGTTGCCCGGAGGAGGCAAACGCACCATCATAGCACTAATGAGCGTGTCTCCAACCTGCGAAATCGATCCGGCAGTGGCGGCGGCGGTCGCGCCCAACGCCGAGGGCGCGAACATGAGTGGGAGGAATGTTCTCATCGACCAGAACAAAAGATGGGAGGGAGAGAAAGGAAAGGGAATGTTGGTCGTGTGTCAAATGATCAAATTGATTTCGGTCCTGTCACGGTTCAGATCGTTACCCTAGCTGCAGCGGTCTGGGTTGGCCTTGCCTGGATGTTGGGGGCGTGTGATAGAAAAGGAGAGGCGCTGCTTGTGACTGCTCACGTCTGTTCACGTCGCCACACACGTTGAGGCGTCGGGCTGTGTCGAGCGAGAAAAAGACGGGAATTGTCCCCCTTGCAACTAGGGGTGCTATAAATGGATGTAAGAAGGCAGTGTCTTGGGGAAGAGCAACGCCCGGATCACAACTGGCGACCGGCTCCCGCCTCAGCTGTGATCCGAGTTTCCAGTAGCCTCCCCGGTTGCACCCACTGCGGGGATGCAAGTTAATCCAGCGAGCAGCGGAAAGCTCAAGCTCGGCACCAGCACTCGCAGATTTGTTGTGTCGGGCGTTGTCGCTCAGTTCGATCGATCACCAAGACAGAACTGCTGACAGGTCTCGACTTTACTCGAGTAGGCTGGACACGGCCGGCCAGAATATCCATGTTCGCTGCTCCATTTCAATTGAAAACACGAGGGATTGACCCATTCAAGCCTTCATGCCCAAGTATTCACCGGCGACTTGAATCTAAGTACAGGGACACAGCACACAGCATGCTCGGATCAGTGGCCTCGGATCTGTCTCCGCGGCGCGGGTTGACCCGGGCCGGTAGAAGCATCCCCCTCCGATCTCTTTCTCCATGTCAGTCTCCATCGGAGCTCCATCAGGTCGGAGCGCGTCGACGGTACATAGAAACGACGCGTCGGGCGATCTATATTTATCTGTCTCGCCAGTGTGGATACTGCTCACCCAATGGGGAACGCTCAGCAACTCGATCCAGTCGGAACTCAGCTGGCCTAGTAGCCTACAGGCTGTCCTGTGATGTGCGAGCTCGCGGTGCATCGCGCGTGACTGCGCTCTAATCGCGAATCAGGTTTACCAGAAAATGATCGATCGCGGCTGGCGACGCTCAGGAACATACTGCTACAAACCAGATCTGAAAGCCTCTTGCTGTCCAGCATATACCATCAAGTACTGGTCTTTTATTCTCCGCGATAGCCTGGTTTGAACGAGCCATCTAGACTGGAGGCCGAGCATTTGGTGGTCTCGAAAAGCAAGAAGAAAATTCTCAATCGGTCCTATCAAGTTCCCGTCTGCTCTACTCCAGCTGACTTTCAGCTGCACAGTTGGAACCGCTATATCGTCCATGGCAAAGGCAGTGATAAGGATCAACCCGCTGCCAAGAAATCCAAATCAACGGAGCCCTTCTCCCTGAGTAGGGCAATCCATGCCTCGGAGAACTTGGATCCATCTGAAAGCACACATCGCTTCGAAGTGAGTGCTTGGTCGCATGGACCGTCGATTTCTTTGCTTAGGACGTCCAGGTCTCCTTGGAAGCCGCCTCATATAGCAGCGAAAAGTTTGATCTGTACTGCAAGTATCAGAGGGTGATCCACAAGGACCTACACAATCCGTCGCAGGGATTCAAGCGATTTCTTGTACAGTCTCCCCTGACAGTGGGTTTTCCGTCCACGAGCTCGATCGAGTTACTCAGAATGACTGAAGATGACTCCCATCGGATATTCGAGCCCGTCACCTCCGTCTCACCTGCCATCGCACTATGGGTCGGCGGCGTCCGCTGCTTGTTACCCGTGACTTACTTCTTGTCCAATTATAGCTCCCACCACCAAATGTACCGATGCGATGGCAAACTGATCGCCATTGGGGTGCTCGACATATTGCCGAATTGTGTGTCCAGCGTGTACTTTATGTATGATCCTGTGCGTTCTGCGTCTTGCCCGCAGACCAATACCCAACCAAATTTCTGCAGGAATGGGAGGAGTTCTCGCTGGGAAAGGCAAGCACGGCAGCAGACGGCTGAGAAACAGTTGATCCGATCATAGCACCCAGCTCAGCGCGCTTCGAGAGGCATCGCTTGCAGTAGAGATGAAGCATGCCGGCGTCACGGACATGCGCTACCTCTACATGGGTAACCTTCGCTTATGGCCCGACGAAAAATGTGAACCCACCCGCAGGCTTCTATATCCACTCGTGCCCGAAAATGCGATATAAAGGCGACTATTCACCGTCGTTTCTCGCCGATCCAGAAACATACGCATGGTTCACCCTCGAAGCATGCATCCCTGCGCTCGAAAAACATCGTTACGTATCATTCGCCAATCCCGAGAACTCTGTCAGCCAAATTGTGGAGCCCAGTCAGTGCCATCCTTGCCGTCACCCTCGCAATGAAACATTTCTAGGCGATGCTGAGCTCCATCTGGAAGAGGAGATCCTAAAGAAGGTAAAAATAATCAGGAGCATCCGAAACGGGACAATCTCTGTGATTCCGTTGAACGTAAGTATGCTCGGCTACACGCAGCTACCCGCCGACTTACTTTGAATGCCCCAATTCACAGGAATCTCCGCACTGGACCGATGAAGACTTCCGCGCGGACTGCGCGGACTGTATAACAGGTTTAGGCCCTGAACTGTCAAGAGAGATTGTATTCTTGCACGAAAACTTCTTGTAACAACCCAATGTTCCGAAAACCCATCGAGGACTGAAACTCACGTGACCGCGTTCCCGGACCGATCCGGACACCGCGTCTTTACTCTTCCCCACAATGTTTCGTCGAGCGCTCGGGCCAGTCTGGACATATGGCAGATGGTTACCTCTAGTCTTGATGTTCGGGGACATGTACCAGCTCAAAATCATAGACGGCCGAAGCATGCAGGTTTGGTCCCGCCGTAGGCGTTGGTGCGCATGCCGCAGCGTCCGACTCATACTCAAGTGAATACTAGCAAACACTCAACCCGGACTCCTCCCTCCTCTGGCGGGACGTTGGGCTCTTTGACCGACTATCAGTTCTTCTGAGCGGAAATCTGCGCAGAGGCGATATCGTTCTGTTCAAGTCTCCAGCCGATCCAGAATATGTGATGATCAAACGCATTGTCGCGTTGGAAGGCGACATCGTCCGCCCGTTACCGCCCTATCCGGACGAGAAGATCCGTGTGCCACAGGGGCATGCGTGGGTGGAAGGCGAGTGTAGCGTCTTGCGCCGCACCGGAGTAGGCAGTTGACATCGCGCAGGAGATGGTTTCCATAGTAGAGACAGCAATACTTGGGGACCGGTGCGTTTCCAGCTGATATCCCTCGTCCTCATTAACATCCGGTCTGAAGATCCCTCTCGGGCTCGTTCATTCGCGCTTGGTATGCCTCGTTTGGCCGTGGTGGAGACTTGGAACGCCATTAGAAACGCCACCGAATCCCCGCGTCGGAGGAAGCCCCAACATCGCTAGCGCTATGTAGCTGTATTTACAAGCCCTCATTACTTGCTATTATGGTGTTTGACGCGAATGGACGCGCTCGAGAAGTCTCAGTAGCCGGATGACTTGTTAGATCACGGGCGACACCCCGGGTCCGACGACCCTGAGTCCTCTCTCCCTCCCTCTCTTTCCCAAATTATCGCAAGATGTCCGCCTCGTTGTCCTCTCACTTTGACTTCCTCCTCGGAACACGAGCCCAAGAAGCCTCTGGTCGCGACGCCCGGGGTGTGGTCGAAGAATGGGGCAGGTACTGGCTTGCATCCGTCGCATCTGTGATCGTCCACTGAACTCTACCACGTTCCAAGTTTCGGCAAGACCGCGCAAGGTCTGCTCCTTCATCCGGGTGCGATCTCTCCGCACTGACTTCGGCATCGGTAGAAACGGACGTCGGTCCAGCAGATGGGGAGGCGGAGGATGGTCAGTGGGACTCGGTCGTCGACACCTTCCGCGCGTCGTCTTCTTCCAGCGTCCCTCCATCCGGCGTCCTCGCGAAGCTTCTTCAGTACGTCTCAGATTTTCGTGCAATCAGATCCACGGATCCCCGACATGGCACCCTTAGAAAACCGGCCGTCGAACCCATCCTGCAATCCCTGCACGCACTGCTATCGCGGCCACAGAGTGACGATATCTCCGGAGATGTTGTTGAAATCGTGGGTTATGAAGACATGGAGCTCGTCATGGAGATATTGCAGGAGGATCGGAGCGCGCTCGCGAAGCAGGTGAGAGCGGTCATCTTCCTGCATAGATCTTTCCCTCCAGACTATGATCTAACTTGGGAGCCAGATCGAACATTTCCAACACTCGTCATCTGTGGCCTCCTCCTCGTCGACACCTGCTCCATGTTTGTCCATGCGCCACCTCGTGTTATCCAGGGATTGAACGGCCGCGACAGTGACCGGGCTCTCCTCCCATGAATCTCAACTGCGGATACGCGAAACACTGCGGCAGAACGCCGCTAGGCCGTTATTTACTGGGACAGCAGTACGTGGACGACGTCGTCGTGTGTCCGCGGACCGAATCGAACATTCATCCATGTCCGCAGGAAGCAGCGCCGGAAGTGCTGCCCCACATCTACAGCTCGAGCACTATGGCACAGGGGAACGTCCTCTCGCATCTGGGGAGCAAGTTTATGCTGCCTCTCGGGACCGTCCGCACCGAATACGAAGACCACGAGGAGGTCGTCATTCCGCCGGCCAGAGCCATCCCGCCACGAAGCACCGAGCGTCTTGTGCCTGTTGCCGAGTTGGATCCCCTCGCACGCGACTGTTTCCCTGTGAGCTGTTCCGCTCCCACTGAGAAGGGCTGTTTACTGAAGTGGACCAGGGCTACAAAACACTGAATCGAATACAGTCGATCGTATGCTAGGGCGCGCGCGTGTGCTGCATCTCGTCTCACGTTTTTCAGGTGTTTCCTACTGCCTACGGCACCAACGAAAATATGCTCATCTGTGGTCAGTGGTACCATAGGTCACTCTGTTCAATGTTAACGTCCTCATTTAGCACCCACCGGAGCTGTCAGTCTGCTATGTCTTCCGGTCCGACATACTGACGCGAGGAAAGGGTAAAACCGACGTGGCCATGCTGACTATCCTGCGCGTTCTTGACCAGCATCGGAGTCTGGATATGGGGAACGTGCCTTTGGCGTCGACGATAAACAAGTCGACGTTCAAAATCATCTACGTGTACGGCCGGCCATTCTCGTGCATGGCTTCATTGGGCTGATCTGTCCTGATTCTAGGGCGCCCATGAAAGCCCTCGCGTCGGAAATCGTGCGCAAGTTCAGCAAACGGCTGGCCTGGCTGAACATTGAAGTCCGTGAACTTACTGGTGAGACTCCTCGTTAGCGCTCTTCCCGACCAGGACTGAGAGATCCGGTGCGCAGGCGATATGCAACTGACCAAGGCGGAAATCGCGCAGACACAGGTGATTGTGACGACTCCCGAGAAGTGGGATGTCGTGACAAGGAAACCGACCGGGGAAGGAGAACTCGCATCGGTCTGTTTCGCTGCAATGTAGCTGTCGGCTGAAAAACTCAAGAATTCAGAGTCTCAAACTGCTCATCATCGATGAGGTGCATCTGCTGAACGAAGAGCGAGGAGCGGTCATCGAGACGATCGTTGCACGGACGTTGCGCCAGGTCGAGTCGAGCCAGTCGGTCATCCGGATCGTAGGCCTCAGTGCGACGCTTCCTAATTATATCGATGTGTCCGACTTTCTTTGGTGCGCATTCTACCCGAGTGTTGCGCGACGACTCCATCTCACATGACTCGCAGTGTCTCTCGACAACGGGGCCTGTTTTACTTCGACTCGTCATTCCGGCCGGTGCCGCTCGAACAGCACTTTCTGGGGATCAAAGGCAAAGCAGGCAGCGCCCTGTCGAAAAAGAACCTGGACAAGGTCACGTTCCAAAAGGTGTCCGAGCTCGTCGAGCAGGGCCACCAGGTGATGGTGTTCGTCCACGCGCGCAAGGAAACCGTCAAATCCGCGCTCGCATTGAAAGAGGCGACCGTGCTCGAGGGCAACGCGGACGACTTTAGCTGCCAAGACCACCCGCAGTGGAGCTTCTTCCGGAGGAGCGTCGGCGAGTCCAGGAACAAGGAGATGAAGCAGTTGTTCGATGCTGGGTTTGGGATCCACCATGCGGGCATGCTGCGCTCAGACAGGAACATGATGGAACGGATGTTTGAGGCTCGGGCGATCAAGGTTTGTACATCTTCAGTGAGCCTTTTCGTTTTCCAAGACCCCGACAGGTCCTCTGCTGCACAGCGACGCTCGCTTGGGGTGTCAATTTGCCAGCGCATGCCGGTTAGTCCGATGCGTCGATCTATCGCCCTCTCACCCATCTCAGTCCAGTCGTCATCAAGGGCACGCAAGTGTACGACAGCGCTCGCGGTGCCTTTGTCGATCTGTCCGTTCTCGATGTTCTGCAGGTGTTCGGTCGTGCGGGGCGACCTGGGCTAGAGACTAGCGGAGAAGGATACATCTGCACAACACATGACAAGCTCGACCACTACCTTCAGGCCATCTTGTCTCAGGTCGGTGATCTAATCTCTTGATCGCGCTCGTACTCACCTGGTACCAGAATCCAATAGAGTCTCAGTGCGGATTATGTTCGACAAGGGTTTAGTATCGCTGACGCAACTTTAGATTCCAGGCGGGTATGGTTGACGCGCTCAACGCGGAGATTTCGCTAGGAACGGTCGCCAATGTGCGAGACGGGGTGCGCTGGCTGGGATACACCTACCTGTTCGTTCGCATGCGCAAGAATCCATTCATCTATGGCAAGCTTTTCGACTTGTAGTCTGAATTGCATTGAACTCTCCCCAGGTATCGCACGCGATTCGGCCGGAGACGATCCCAACCTCGGACACAAACGACACGAGCTGATCACGTTCGCCGCCAAGAAGCTGGCCGAGGTGAATATGGTCAATTTCGACGCCACCACGGGCGACCTTACTGTCACCGACGTGGGCAGGATCGCTGCGCGCTATTACATCCGGCACACATCGATAGAGGTGTTCAAGAAAGAGTTCCGGCCGAAGATGTCCGAAGCGGATGTGCTCGCCATGCTCAGTATGAGCACCGAGGTCTGTGGCTATATCTTCGCGAAATTGATATCCTCGTCATTCTGATGATGGCTCCAGTTCTCCCAAATCCAAGTGCGCGAGTCTGAGCTGAAAGAGCTGGAGTCAATCAAGGAAATCATTCCTTGCGACGTCAAGGTATCCATTCTTGTATCGCGCCTGCACGGTATCTGACAGTGTTTTCCAGGGCGGAGTCGAGAACTCGTACGGCAAAGTGAATATCCTGCTCCAAGGCTTCATCTCCCGACTCCCTGTGGACGACTTTGCGCTGGTGTCCGACACCGCTTACGCAGCCCAGAACGGCGGCCGTATCGTGCGCGCGCTGCTCGAGATCGCCATCAGCCGCAAGTGGGCGAACGTGTCTGCGGTGCTGATGGGCCTGAGCAAAGCTATTGAGAAGCGGCTGTGGCCGTTCGATCAGCCGCTGAAGCAGTTTGAACTGAAAGGGGATGTGTTCTATGGGCTGGAGAGATGGGCGGATGAGTGGTCCCCCGCTGAGCTGGCTGCGCAGAGTGCGGAGGAGCTGGGCCGCCTGATCCACTCGAACGAGCACCACGGACAAGCGTTGCTGAACGCGGCGAAGCAGTTTCCCACCGTGCAGATAACATACAGTCTGCGTCCTCTCGGGTTCGATGTGCTGAAGATCGCGGCTCAGGTGAAGCCCAAGTTCACGTGGAACAACAGGATACACGGCTCGAGCGAGCCGTTCTGGCTGTGGGTCGAGGATCACGATGGGATACACATCCTGCAGCTCGCAAACCTTCTGCTCCGGCCGACGACAGATCTCGTCGACGTGGACTTTGTCATCTCGATCCCTGACGGCCAGCCTCCGCCCTCCGTGACGATCCGGTTTGTGTCGGACCGGTGGATGGGAGCCGAGGACGAGGTGTTGATCCCGCTGGACTCGCTGGTCATGCCCCAGGCGTCCCACAGCCACAGCCCGCGACTCGACTTGCCGTTCCTCAGTCCCTCGATCCTGCGCAATTCGGCTGTGGAGAAGCTGTTTGCCGGCCACGTGCACAACTTCAACTCGATACAGACGCAGTCGCTCTGGACGGTGCTGAATACCAAGTGGCACACGCTGCTCAGCGCGCCGGGAGGCAGCGGGAAGAGCATCTTGATCCAGGTTTTGATCTGGATGACGGTATCGCGCGCGGCTGACTCGTGGGTGCTTGTCGTTGCTCCGAGGAGGAGCGTCGCTTGGGAGCTGCTGTCGGACATGCGGCCGGGGACCAGGGCGTTGGGCGTTTCACTGGAACTACACACTGGCCAGGACACGCTTACCCGGCCCAAGGGTCGGGCCATCCGCATTGTCACTGCAGACCATTTGCTCCAGGTCGTTTCTGCCCGGAACGGTAAGCCGGTGCGGGGCCTGGATCTCGTCGTATGCGAGAATCTGGAGCATCTGGAGCCCGCGTACGAGCTCGGGGTCTCTCTGCTACAGCATGCGGTGCAGACCAGCCCGACCCGCTTCGTGGGCGTGACGAGCTCTCTGCGGGATCCGACGGACGTGGCGACCTGGCTGCGGGTGGATCCCGCCGCGCTGCTGAGTTTCCGGCCCGGCGATCGCGACCAGGCGCTGGCGACCACCGTGCAGACGTTCAGCATCCCGCACTCCGCGTCCCTCTTCAAAGCCATGGCGAAGCCGACGCACGCTGCGATCCAAAGCTGTCCGCCGGGCGAGTCCGCGATCGTGTTCGTCCCATCGAGAGGCCAGTGCCGCCCCATCGCCTACGATCTGATCACGCAATGTGCGCTCGAGCAGGAGACCGACGCAGGCTACCTCCCGGAAGGCATGTCGCACGAACGGCTCGAAGACGCGCTCGCCCGACTCCGCGACGCGTCCCTCGTCGACATCGTGTCACGTGGCATCGGGTTCTTCCACGAGGGCATCCCCAAGCCAGACCGGAATCTGATGCTCGAGCTGTACGCGGAGGGCGTCATCCGCGTGCTGCTCGTCCCGCACGACTCGTGCTGGACGCTCCCGATCCGCGCGGCGGTCGTCGTCGTCATGGGCGCCCAGTCCACGCTCCACGGCGGCTCCCACGACCGCCAGCCGCGCGACTACACCCTCGTCGAGATGGTGCGCATGCAGAGCCGCGCCGTCAGGCACGGGGCCGCGGGCCACTTCTTCCTCTTCTGTCAGGCCGAGGGGAAGGACACGTTCGTCCGGTTCCTCAACGACGGGCTGCCGCTGGAATCGGGGCTGCTTCGCTCACCAGAATTGCGCGCTTGGTACCAGAACCAGGGGCACAGGGAGCTCAGCAACCAGCAGCTGGTGGATGCCCTGTCGTTCACGTTCCTCTCTCGCCGCCTCGCCTCCAATCCGACATACTACGACTGCCTCCAGAGCTCGCGCGACGAGAACCTATCCCGTACCGTTGATGATCTAGTTTACGCCGCAGCATGACATCCGACCGGTTCTATTGCACGATATACACATCCTTTTAAGATGACACATTGTAAGGGATGGTTCTAGTGGATCCACTTTTTGAGAGCCTGCAGTCGTCCAGCCGCTTTCCGCAGCGTCTCCTCGTCTTTGCAGAACGCAAATCGAGCATACACCTCACCGATGTTGGCGTGCTCCTCGCAGTAGAACTGTATCGCTGGTCAGGGACCTGAACACGATTTAGGCACCAGAAAACATACCTCGCTGACAGGGATGGAAGACACGCCAATCTCCAAGGCGATGAACCAGCATGCTTGGAAATCGCGTCCTCGACCAAGCACGCTCTGCGGGAACGGATAGTCCTCGGGAAACTTCACGCGGGAGATATCCTAGCCATGATCTTAGTCCAAAATAAGCACTAGAATACCTGCTCCACTGACCAGAAGGATGAAATAGCTCCCATCCGGAAGCGTGTACGGAAGTCCGAGCTCATCGAACGCGCGTGCGAGGATATCACGGCGGTCCTGGTATTCTTTGATCTGCTGCGCGAAGAACCCGCGCTCGTCAGCTTGCTCGAGGCCACACGCGGCGGCCTCTTGCAGCGGGGAGTTGGTGCAGAACACGATCCGCGTCGTCGCAGCGAGCGTGGGCTTGATGATCGATGAAGGGCCAATCAGCCAACCAACGCGCCAGCCGGTGGCAGCGAACGCCTCTGCGCGTAGGCCATCAGCGCACCCAGGTAGAAGTTTGATCGTAGAGACGTACTGCCGGCCGAGCCTACGGTCACGGTGCGATCCCACATTCCGGGAAGTGTCGCAATCCGAACGTGCTCCTTATCAAAGGTGAGGCAATCGTACTAGATTAAGCACCATCAGGCCCCGGCGCACGGAAAAAAAGATCAAAATAGGACATACCACCTCGTCTGACATGACGAGCAAATTGAATTCATTTGCCAACGCGGCGATACCCTCCAGCTCTTGCCGGGTGAACACCTTCCCGACCGGGTTGTGCGGGGTGTTCACGATGATCATCTTCGTCCGGGGTGTGACAGCAGCCCTGAGCGGCGAACAATCAGATACGCGTCGATAGGCAGTCTGCAGTGGGTGTGCGCACGAACCGGAGTTCCTCCATATCGATCGTCCATTCGCCGCTCGAAAACTTCGCGTCGGCTGCCTTGGGCGGGTGGAGGGGCACATAGATCGGTTTGCCGCCGTTGAACGTGATCGAAGGCAGGTACTGGTCGAAGAACGGCTCGAACATGATCACCTCGTCGCCCTGCTCCAAAAACGCGACGAAAACAGAGTACTGGCCTGCAAAAGAAGAACAAGATGAGCCAGCGCACTGAAGCGCCACGCGCGCGCAACGCACCCTCGTTCGCGCCGCTGGTGACGAGGATGTCGCTCTCGACGTCGAGGCTGCGCCCGAAAAGCGGGTCGTACTTCTTCTTGATGGCGTTTCGAAGCCGGATGCGTCCCTTGGGGTGCGAGTAGTGGTTCTCGGTCACACCCTTGAGCGCCTCGTTCGCGGCGCTCGTGACCCACTGCGGCGGGGGGAAGTTCATGTAGCCCTGCCCGAGGTTGATGCAGTCGGCGGGCAGGTTCGCGGCGCTGTGCGGCAGGAGATCGTGAGTGTGGGCGCGCGCGCGCGATTGCGGGGTATGAGTCAGGGCTGGTTGGGTACACTTACTTGTAGATCGACCACACGTCTTGTGCCAGCGCGCGCCCATCCCTGAGCCGCGAGGAGAAGGGGATGAGGCCGGCGGCTTCGTTGCCTTCGGGGGCTGCCATGAGTCTACGGGTGGATGAGTGTAGGAGGCGAGTTAGTGGGCGCTTCGGGGTGAGAAGCCAGGGGTAAAAAGCTCTTGCCAACATATGATCTGAAACTACGCAATCGCATCACCGAACTCTTCGGCCGATAGTGTGTATGGTCCCATCGCCCTCGGACGGAGGATCGTACTCCCGCGCGCGACATGGGCGCCAGAGAGCTCAAAAGCTTAATTACGGTCGACCGTAATGGCAAGCCGGCATGCAAGCACACTATCATATGCATCCTCATCTAATCATCGCAGTGGCGGTGGACAGCGATACGCGCTCATCATGTGATCCATCAGATCAAAGAAAAGTCGTTGTTCCGGAACGTGCTGGACAGTGCTCGTACTGCAGCAACTTATGTTGGGCACCATTGACGAGTAAGTGCAGCAGACGATGCGCTAGGCTGGCTTGTGACGACACGACCAGGTCTGCTCTTTCGGACGCATATCCATCCACCGCCGCCTCACCGAACACTTCGCCTCCACCCGAAGAAGCACCCGAGGATGACGAGGACGAGGAGGACGAGGAATTCGTGTATCCCGCGAGCGACCCTCCTGAGGTAGAGGTCGCTGACGAACCCCCCGCGCCCTCTCCACCCCAGCCGCATGCAACTCCGGCGCAGCTGGAGGCGCTCTATGCCGCTGCCTCATCAGGCGACTTGCCACTCCTCAAGCGACTGTTCCGCAGTGCCCTGGACACATCGAACGTCGAGCCTTTCTCCCTCTCTAACGATGCGTCGACGCGCACTGGCTTCACCGCTCTCCATGCCGCAGCCAGCCGCGGATATCTGCAGATTGTCCGGTGGTGTACGTGGTCCTTGTCCTTGTTCTGTTGGTGGGTAATCGCTGATGTCTCATTCCATCCAGTGGTGGAGGATTGCGGAGCGATGGCGGACCTTGAAGATAAGGAAGGAGAAGTGCGTGCTTTCAGCTGCCCATTACGTGTGTGGCACATAGCTTATGGACCCACAGACCGCTCTGCACAAAGCCGCTCTCCACGGTCACCTTCATGTTCTGAAGTATCTACTCCCCGACCATGCGGACGTGAACGCTCGCGATGCTGACGGCTGGACGCCCCTACACAACGCTTGTTCCAAGGTTCGTCCCATGTTAGCTACACTTATCCAGCTGATGCTAATGGCTTCTCTCGGCAGGGATACTTAGACATCGTGCGATGGCTTTGTGAGCACGGTGGCGCTGCTGCAGAAGACGCGGACGGTGTTAAAGGTGTGGATGTGCGGAATAATGGCGGTTGGACTCCACTGAGTCAGTCTTGCGCATTTATGAGCTAATGTTTCGGAGACTGATCATCCGATACACAGTGAATGCTGCTTCCAAGGGACATCTCCCAGTCGTCCTGTATCTTCTGTCCAAGCAGGCGGCGAATCCGCTCGTGAGGAACAATTGGGGAGAGACGGCTTACGATGCTGCAGCGGCTGTGTTCGAGGTTTGGATCTGCGAGGTCGGCCAAGTTTTGTTCCATTTCCTGACTTCCTCTCAAATTTCCGCCAGGTCCTGCAGAGAGTGGAGGCAGAGCGGTGGCGCGACACCCCCGTGACTTACAATCCTCTGGCGGTCCATACCACTATTCCATTGGTGCTCTACGAAAATCAGCGGTTGGACAGCCGGCTGAAGACACTCGCTGTATCTGGCGGTCGCCCCAAATTCTCAGCCTCAGGATTGGGCCGCCAAGGCCGGCGAGCTCCATTCCAGCTCAAACTTCCGATCGCTGACGAGGAGACTGGTATCCGGGAGATCGCTGCATGGAGAAGTGACGTGCAACTGCCGTTGTTGAGCGATCCCTGGCATCTTCCAAAGCCGGGGCCTGCCGACCGTCATGCAGCAGAGACGACGGAACGGAGTCATTTCTGGTTGTCTGATTGGACGCTGGACGTGACTCCCCCTGGAGTGGACGCCGAAGATGGATGGCAGTACGCTCGCCAATTTACGGACTCGGATGAACAATGGACTGCGGAGAAGCCACCACAACTGGAGCGTGTGCTGGCTGGTCACGGCGTGACTGGTTTAGGTGGATCCAGCTCTCGAGCATCAAGCTCCTCTGGGAATCCAGTCCGGTCACCGCTTACTTGGGTGCGCCGCCGAAGATGGGTGCGCGTGCTTCGACGCCGTTTGGACATCCCACCGCTGGCGTTCCTAGAACCGGATGGGGAGATGTACCATTTGGACGCAGATGGCTCATTGATCCCCGCTGTGGAGGACAACAACGACGAAGATGGGCAGGAATTGGGTGCCATGCGGACAACGACAGCGCGCGACTATGTTGCGCGTGCGCGATACCTCGTCGGTGCGCAAACCGATGACGAATCTCCCGTCGAGGCTCGTCGGGCCATCGCCAAACTGGAACGGGCAACGATGGAGCTGCGCGAAGGTCTGCTCGGTGATGAGGACGCTGAACGAAAGACGCAGGCAGAGGTTCTGCTGAATGCCTATAGCCGTGATCTTGAACGACGGAGAGCCGCTGCTGATGCCCGAGGATTGTTGCTGTCGGGTGCAGAAGATCCGGTTGACGATGACGACGACGACAGCTCGGACGACGAATTCCATTATCCTGGCGCGTCACCGGTGGATACCATCCGTCCGGGTTCCAGGGCATCGGCGTCGACCGACTACTTCAGCCGGCACACAACTTCACGTGGGCCTACTGATCTCACGCCCCAGCTTTCTCAAGCCCCGGACTTCCGTGTGCCCACGAACGAAGCCCCGCAGAAGGTGTTGTCCCCGGGCTGGAATCCCACGCCACATCAGATGCATGCACAGTGGGAGCGAGATGACCTTGTCCACAACTGCCACGATTGCCAGCGACGCTTTACTTTTCTGCTTCGTCGGGTGAGTTGCCAGCATATCTGTCAACTAGCAAGCCACTAACTACTTGCAGCATGTATGTTGTTGCTATTCCCAATCCATCCAGCAACCGGCACTGATTGATATTCACAGCATTGTAGACGCTGCGGACGGATATTCTGCGACCGCTGTTCCGTCTACCGCGCTCTGCTTGACCCGGCAGACATCGTGCAGGACCCCGCGATTCCAGAAGCAACCGCGCACGCCAGCTCCAGCTCACAGCGAGTCTGCCAGAACTGCTACGATCAAGTCAACGCCAGCGTTCCGAGCCGACTGTATGGATTGCGTGCTACTTCCATGGAACGTATCGAAGTTGACCAGCAGCGGCTCTCCATTCCCGGCCGCCACTTGTCACGCCGCCAGTCCAGCTCCCAGCTCAGTGACCTAGCCGAATGCCCTGTGTGCAACCGCGACCTTGCTGACGTCGGCGATGCCGCTGCGCAAGAAGTCCATGTCCGAACGTGTCTCGAAGGTGGCTCTGGCCCAACCTCCCAGGCACCGAAGTACCTCGTCTACCGCCTTCCCGCGGAGAGTACGCTGATCGGCGTCGAATGTATGCATTGTCCTTCTGTGGTCTGGATTCTACCTATCATTCATGTGACTTCCAGGTGTGATCTGTCTGGAAGAGTTCGTGCAAGGTCAGCCAATTTGTAGGAAACGTTGGGAACACGGCGCTGACACACCAGCTCCAGGGTCTATGGTAGCGAGGTTGAGCTGCTTCTGCAGCTTTCACAGCGGTACGTTATCGCCTTGCCTTGTTGTCTCGCTCTGCGCCTCTCTGATCCTCGTTTTCCACAGCATGCCTGACTTCCTGGCTTCAGCGCGGGAAGAGCTGCCCAATCCATGCCCGGTGAAAAGCGCAGACCCAGAGAACTCGTTGCACCATCTTATTATACATTTCGGATTCCGTTTACACTTGTTCAATCAATCATGAGGCTCGTAGAAAGGGTTGTAGTGGTTGATCTTGGTCGAGTCCACGCGAATCACGTCGGTGTAGTCTTCTTCGTCGGGTTCCACGATCAACTGGCCCTTGCGGCCGTCTTCCTCCTCGTCGTCGAACCATGACGCTGGATCGTCATCATACTCCTCCTCGCTGTTGTCTTCGAGGTCCGAGTCTGTTGGCTTGTGGCTCCTGTAAGTGGCTTGAGATCAGTTATATCCTAACATAAGATGGGCGGTGACGCACATGAACGCCCACATCCGAGCTTCCATCTGCTTGCGTGTTAGATCCTCTCCCGGCACATGCATCCCCTGCTTTCTCCGCTTCTCAAGGAGGCGCTCCTGACGCTCTTTATCTGCTCTGGGCCAAGGGTCAGCACCCATTACGGCAAGCCAAGACAGTATAACACACCTGTGTGCACGTTGTTCGAGCTCTATGGCTTCTTGCATGCCGAGGGATCCAATAGCGGTCCCATTATGTGCAGGTGCCTGTGGATCGGGCTGAGGGATTGGCCACATAGCAAGGAGGCAGAACACTCACGAACTGAGATAACGCCTTGCGCTTCGCTTCTAACATGGGATTAGTATACGGTTCAGCATCGGGCTCGACGTCCATGTCGTCGTCGCCTTTGAGCTTGGTGCGCTTGAGAGACACGTTGATCGACTCCATCCCGACGAGCTCGACTAACCGTTCTTCTATCGCGGCTTGCTCAGCGGTCACCCGAGCCATCCACGACTGGCCGTCTGCGGAAGTCGACTGTCGGCTGGCGCGGCGGTGGGGTGAGTACGGGCTGTACCGCGCGCGGGGAGGCACGAGGACATACGGCTTGGCCAGGAGGCGGAGGTTGGCCTGGTGCAGATCCTCGAGCTCGCGTACGCTCATCTGGGCGATGGGTGTGCGCTTGCGGGGTGAGGGGCGGAATCCCGATGGGATTGCCGTCTTGTGAGTCTGCCGCATATTTGTCGGGGACGAGGGTTCTGATGATGTTGGCGAATACATGTTGCTTCGTGGGGTGCTGGTGGCTCTCAAGCGCTGCGAAAGCGGCCTTCTTATATACTCCGGCCATATCCATTTTAGGAAATGCCTTCTCACGATCCATATCGGATATGACACCCACTAGATCTTCTGACTCTGGTGGCTCTGTGGGAGAGGCACGCTTTCCTTATTTAGATTACAAGCAGTGTGTGCTAAGTGATAGCACAGCACGAGAACATCGGTTTATTACATATACATATCGTCCTGGAACAGGGATTCAGTCTCTGAGGCAAAGGAATATGAATGCGACCGACATTGTTACCGGGTGGCAGAAATTCGTCATTGTCCGGATCCTGGAAGCCTCTGCGCGGGAGACCTCGGCCCCCTCCATTGGACCAGAATGATGGGCCTACAGGATCGAACCGCGCCCCGGGAGGAGCACCCATCGGAGGCAAGAAGCCGTCACCGCCCCAGGGACCTGTCATCCCACCTCGGGGACCCCGCTGACCACCGCCAAATATGGGGTGTCCAGGGCCGACAAACATCCCGTCGCCGCTTCCGGGGAACAAGGGAGGTGGCGAAAATGGGTTTGTCGGAAGACCCGGAAACGGATCCAGGTCGCGTCGCCCGATCTCCAGCGGATTACGGGGGCTGTGTGATCCGGAAAAATGGGAGGAGGTTGGAAACGCGGCTCCTGCTGCTGGGGGCGTTGAGGCTCTTGTTGTTGAGTGCGATTCGTTGAGGAACCTTCGTTTGAGGACGATATCTCCTCGACCTCCGAGTACCCATCTTTCCGCAGCCCTGGAACTAGTTTTTGTATAATTTTCAGCTTGAACTGGGAGATCAGGTCTGAAACACGGTGCGAGGAGATGAATCCGTGGATCAGCGGTGTGGCACCGGAGGTATTTAGATTATAAGGATAGAATGAAGGTGACACAAAATCATTGGTCGCGATATCCAAGGACGAGGCTTTGTCGCTCTTGGGAAAGACATTCGTTACATGTAGTGTATCAGTCATGACTACGTCATACATACCTCGAGAGCGATAGCATTGATCATCGTGCGCCCCCCAAGCTTGGAGATCTTCACCAGGAACTCGAGGCTACTCTGATCATGCTTGTACCGGAACGTGTAGTTCCCTGGTCCCTGCTTGTTCCAATCTTCAGGAAGACGATCGAGAGTCGTATTGGAAACAGATGATTCATCAATTGCGACAAGACGGAAGGCCAGCGCCGTCATAGCAGTGTGGATGAGGGCGGCGATTCCATCCTGCGAAGAAGAGAGAGTCTGCTTAGACGCAGGGAGGAGCGTAGGCAGCAATGAGATGAGGGCAGCGGGATCGAGTACGTTAGCCATGGCAGTCGAGTCTGAGAGACGCGTACGCGGCTGATTGATGATGTCATGATTGACTTGTCCTCGAGCGGATCCCGAGCCGCCGTTCATTTCCGCTCGCCTACATACATTGAAGAATTTTGCCGTCCGATCAAATGTCCGACCAATTGAAGAGAATGAGAGAGAGAGAGAGACCGATTTCACAGTCGTTGAGTTCCGTCTTGATTTTAGTAATCATTTCAAGTTGTACATAATGGATCCATTACTCTTCTACTTGGGCACCACGACCGTGACCCCTTCCTTGGAGCTCTTCTTGGCCAGCTCGACCATCTCAATGACGGACGCAGACTCCTCCCATTTGACTGCTTGCTCGGCGCCCTCTCTGATCACAGCAGCGAGGTTTCTGAACAGATCCGCGTAACATCCTGGCTCGGAAGGCCACCTGTGAAACATCCGCGTCAATCCAAACTCACGAAGGTGAGGCGTGGACAGTCTCACGTGGTCTTGGTCATAGTCACATCGTCTGCCGCGACATTCTCGAGCGTGCCCCAGATGCGCTCATCTTCGACGCCGTACTCTTTCGCGTGGATGTCCTTGGGCGAGGCGATGACCTTGAGCTGGTCCTCCTGCGGGTCGACGCCGAACTTGATGTACGATCCCTTGGTCCCGAGGATCGAGTACCGGGGCTGCGCCGAGCGTACAGACAGCAGCTGAGCACGCGCAATCGCAGTCACCGGCCGGGGCAGAGTCGCAGACGCCGCGTAGTGGAGGAAGATGGTGAACTGGGGCGAGCGTCAACCCATAATGCGAGTGGGATAGAGCTGATTTACGCACGCTGTCATCTACATCCGGGTGTCCTACTCCCCGGCTGTTCTGGATGAACGCGGTGATCTTGTCGGGTCGGCCGAAGAGCGAGAGGACCTGATCCATGAGATGCGTGCCCAGATCAAAGGTGTGGCCTGAACCTGGCGCAGGCTCGTCCTTCCATGTATTCTTGATCCCCCGGCGGAAACGATCAAAGCTGGGGGGATGGTCGGTTTCTATCTTGCAAATAACTATCGCCGGACACTCACTGCGTCTCGAACTCAACAACATCGCCGATCGACTGGGGCGATGAAGGGGGCAGGGACAGCAGTTTCTTGAGAGACAAAAGTCCGAGTCGAATCGGCGGTTCTGGAACGGATAGAGGACTAATCCTTTCTCTTTCGCGAGCAATCCGAGTTCCCTCGCCTCAGCAGAAGTACCGGAGACAGGCTTGTCGACGAGCACTAGTAGACACGTAATTGATCATTCTCGATCTCGAAATCAAATTGCAAACTGAGCCAGTGCTTACCGTGCTTGCCAGCTTCCAGCGCAGCCTTGGCATACGGATAATGGGTTGCGTTGGGAGTTCCTGGGCTCCATGAACCCTCTGTTCTCGAGTAGCCACGGGCAAGTTCGTACCAATTACAACGAGCTCAATCTCGGGGTCCGCAAGAACTTGCTCGAGAGTATTGTGGATTTTCTTGGTGATCCCAAACCGCTCCTTCAATTTGCCCCCGTCAGAAGCAGGGTTCCGCTCCAGCACTGCAACGAGGTCAAAATGCTCCGGCAGTGCAAGGATGAAAGGCGCATGGAACGTCAGTCCCGCGAGTCCGACTCCGAGCACACAGGTCTTGATGGGGGCTGGCATGGTGGTATTTGCAAGATAACAAATGAGCGGGACTACACTCTCCCGGCGGATACTTACCCCAACACACATGTTATCTAATCTGATCTGATGGAAGCCAATCAATGACATCAGCGCCGTCCGCCCCGTTTTCGCCCCGCACAAAAGAAGCCGTGATCTCCTCGCTTGCGCTCAATCCAGTTTTCTCCACCTACGAACACGACCTACTACTCACGTTTACGACTCTCTCGCGTTACCTTCTCTCATGCGAATAATCGCACCCGCTTCGGTTTTTTTCGCAGCCCTTGCCGTCCCCGCCTCCTGTCAGGGCATCCCCTTCCCAAACCCGCCGTACTTCCCACCCAACGCGTCGTCCGGCGCCCAGCCCTCCGCATCCTCCTCCAGCCTGCCAAATCCACAATGGGGCAACCTCTTAGGAAATCTCCTGTACTTTTATGAAGCCCAGCGGAGCGGGAACCTCACGGGCACGAACACCCGCGTGCCGTGGCGCAACTCGAGCTGCGTGAACGACGGCCACGATGTTGGCCTGGACCTCAGCGGTGGGTACTATGATGCGGGAGACTACATAAAAGCCACGTTCCCTCTGGTGAGTGCGCGCAGAGTAGAAAGAGGGGAGGTGAGCGCTGACGGAGGGGATAGTCTTTCACGTTGATGTCCATTTGTTGGGGCGGGCTGGACTACGGCAAAGGTTTGCAGCCCTTCTGTGTGGGTGCTCCTGGGTCTGATGCTTCCTCCAAGGATACGACTCGACGAATCAAACCGCCTACCTGGACGCCATGGTGCGGTATGGCCTAGACTACCTGATCAAAGCCCACTCCGCTCCCAGTAACCTTTACGTTCTCGTCGGAAGCAGTACGTTTTCTCGCGTCTTTCACTCTAGGTGATTTGACCCCCCTTTCTACAGCCAACCTCGACGATGCTTACTGGGGCGGGGATCTGAATATTCCGACTGACCGACCTTCATACGCTGTCAACGATACACATCCCGGGACGGACGTCGCAGCTGGCACTGCGGCGGCATTCGCGGCCTGCTCCGCATTATACGCTGGCCAGGGGTTCGGTGGAAGCTACTCGGCTCCAGCTTCGCTGAAGGACACAACGTATGCGGCGACACTCCTGCAGCATGCACAGCAGCTGCACAGCTTCGCGGTCAACGCGACTGGTGGGCAGCGCACGTATCAAACGTCCGTGCCCGCAGTGGCCCAGAGCTATGGCTCGTCGACATTCGGGGACGAGCTGACGATCAGTGCACTGTTCCTTGCCTGGGCGAATCAGTCTACGGCCTACTTCCAGGAAGCGCTTGGATATTACAAGCAATACCAGCTTGCTGGGCAGAACAGTGTCTTCAACTGGGACAGCAAGACGCCCGGTGTGTTCGTGCTGTTCTCGCAGATCGCCCAATCGTCGTTGAGCAGCCTTGCTGGGAATCTCGGCCCTTGGCAGACTGAATGCGAGCGATACTTTGACTATATCCTTAACAATCAGGGCTCCACCCGAGGTAAACTGCCTCACTGCTGTCATCGGCACGAGCTGAACGCCGAGTTTCAGGTGGCCTGCTGTATTACGATGGGGATTCGAACGACGCCTCGTTAAACCCGGCGCTCAATGCGGCTATGTTGCTGGAAAGATACTCCTCGATGGCGTCGAGCTCTGGCAAGATGTCGTCCTACCGCGTGGGTCTGGCTTACTGGCAGATTGCGGATCCTGATGCTTACTACGTGTTGTCAGAGCTTCGCCCAAGCCCAGCTCGATTACGTGCTGGGGAACAATCCCATGTCAGGCAAGTCGTTCTCCTCGCGAGCAGTGCCATGCCAGTCTTTCTGATGTCCGCAGTGCCCTACGTCGTGGGATCCAACCCGAATTCCCCGTCGAATCCGCATTCGGCCATGGCTAGCGGGGGGAACGACATCGGCAACATCGACACCTCGCCGGCGGAGGAGGCGTATGTCCTGTACGGCGCTGTCATCGGCGGTCCAGATCAGCACGACAGGTTCTTTGATATCCGCAGCGACTGGCCGGAGACAGAGGTCGCGCTCGACTACAACGCGCCGATGCTCACGCTCGCGGCGATGCATGCCGCGAACGACACGGCGGACCCGTACTTCACCCGACTGCAGGCCGGGGCGTACGTGAAGCCAGGTGGCTCGCCGTGCGATTCCGCGATCTCGGGTGGGTGTGGGGGACCGCATCTGTCCAAGGGCGCGATCATTGCAATGGCCGTCGTGCTCAGTGTGGTCGGCGTTGTCATTCTGGGATTGCTGATCTGGTATATTCGCTCGCTGCGGTCCAGAGGCAAATAGGTCAATAGACAAGTAGGTGGTATGTCGGTACATGTTTTGGATTGGATGAATGGACCATGTCGTGTAATCAATCTAGTACACTTCTAGCACGTATCGCTCCTCCTCCTTGAGACTCTCGATGTACTCGCCGGCAGCCTCTGCCGTCTGGCCCTTGTACGTGACGAGCGCGTCGACCAGCGCCTCGTACACATCCGGCACCGGCCATGTCGGCCCGCACAAGTAGAACACGCCCTGCTGGTCGAGCATCATGTCCGCGAGCGCCTTGGAGTCCTCGAGCATCTTGTGCTGGATGTACACTTTGTTCGGCCCGTCCCGAGAGAAGGCAAGGCCGGCACGCGTGATGACGTTGTCGAGCACGAACGCCTCGATCTCCTCGCCGTAGAGGTACTCCTGGGACTGATAGCGCGAGCCGAAGTAGTAGTACACCGGGCCGACCGCTTCGCCCTGCTTCTGCAGCATCGCCCGGTGCTGCAGGAACGCCCGGAACGGCGCCGCGCCCGTGCCGAGTCCGGCCATGATCAGCGGCTGGAGGTTGCTGGGAGGAAGCTGCATCGCAGGGTAAGCTCAACCGCTCATGCCAAGTGCAAAGACAAACACGCACCTTCATCACACTGGGCTTGATCGACACCGTGACCTTCTGTCCGAGCTTGAGCCCGGCAAGATACCGAGTGCACTGTCCGTATCGCGGAGAACCTGCAAAAAAGACATGTCCATCAGCACACAATAGCACAGCACACAAGACAGAGGCGCGCGCACCACTTGGGTTCGCCCACTCGACGGTGACGACCAGCAGATCGACGCGGTCTCCGACGACGCTCTGCGCGCTGGCAATGCTGTAGTGCCGGGGCTTGATGTCCCCAACAAGCTCGCACAGCCGCTCGATGCCCGGCCGCGCGCTGGGATACATCCCCAGCACGTCCGCAAACGTCACCGTGTCCGTCTCAGACAGCTTTTTGAACGTCGCCGCACCCTCCGGCGCCCCGATGAACAGCAGCGCATGCCGGTCGACCGAGTTCGTCGCATACGCAGCCAGGTCCGTGAAGAACGACTTGGGAGGCCGGCCGAAGAGGTCGATCTGCTGCTGCAGCGCCTGGAACACCGTCCGCGTGTGCATCTCGTCCTCACGCCCGAGCACGGGGATGGTCACAAGACGCCCCGGATCAACGCCGTACGAAGCACAGAAGGCCAGCACCTCGCTCTCGTCGTTCCAGCCATGCACACCCAGCGCTTCTCCGATCGCGTACTTGAGCCCGGTACCGCTCGTGTCGAATTCGAGATGGAACACATTCCTGTCGTATTCCTTCGCCGTCAGGCGCCGGTTCACCGTGCAAGTCACCAAGAAAGTGCGCTCGGGCAGCTCGGGCCGCAGTGCCGGGTTCTGCTCGAACGAATCGGTCGCCGACGCAAGCTGGAAGGCGGCAGGGAAGAGCAGGTGCTTGGCTGCGTCGTGCCACGAGCTGAGCTTGGCTCCGTTGACGACGTCGCCCGTCTCGGTCTGTACTGCGATGGCGTTGATCTCGACCTCTTTGAGCGTGCTGCTGCTGCTGCTACTCGCCACTGCATCTGCCTGCAACCCAACTTCGAAGAGCGCAGCCCAAGCTCGAGCGTTGACGTCCGAAAGCGAGATCCCACGCACTTCGGGGTCGAATCGCCACTTGGCAATCGCAAGGATCTTGCTCTCAGTGGCAGACTGGCCGAAATAGAGACGGAGAAATGCAAGATGGGCGACGAGGTTCTCGATGGCATCGCCGACCTCCCCGGTGACATCGAGATTCGCCACGATGGATTTCGGATCGATCACAAAGAGACGGATGCTTCGTGAGATGAGGACAGCCACCGCATCAGAAGGAAGATTAGCGATGACCTCATCCTGACCCCAGCTGGAGACGAGCAGGACCGCCGATCCCGCTTTGGCATACTTGACCAGAGAATGCGAAGTGAGCAAGGATTGATCGAGAATAGACAGGAAATCAGCCTCGCCGGTGCTTTCTACGTCGAGCGGGAGCGTAAGGGCGACGGGTGTCTGGCCCTCGGAATCAGCGGGAGCCAGCGAGAGACGACTGACGGTGATACCGCCCTTGCGAGAAAACACATCGTGGTCGACGAGGAACCGCGTGGAGATGGCCGCGTTTGCCAGGAACGTCTCGGCGAAGAAATGCGGAGCCGCGGCCAGGGTGGATTGTGGCGTGCTGAAAACGAGCAGCTTTTTCGCTTTAGAAGCTTCGACAGAAATAGCGGTGGGAGCCAACGACGCCAGGAACTTGGTCAAAGCGTCCTGTTGGGACACGAACTCTTGCGTCCGCGACGGCACGATCCGCTGCGGGTGCACCGCGATCTTGCCGCTGCCCGACAAAGTCCCGAGCACATCATCGAACAGGCAGCCCCGGGTTGCAGCGTTCGGCACATCGTCCAAGACATGCACGTGGCGGACCGTGGCGGGTAGCGCACCCAACAGTGCTTTTTCGTCCCAGGGCCGCAGGACCTTCACGGCGAGCACACCGAAACCCGGCACCCGACGCGCAAGCGTCTGCGCAGCAAGAGCAAGTGGGCCGTTGATGGCAACAACAACAGTGGTGGCCTCCTTGTCACCAACATATGTGAAGAACTCGTGCCCAAACTCTCCCAGAGCGTCACTGACGGAGGAAAAGTCACGAGTGGCTGCCGGGGCAGAGATCGCGGCCCCGATCTCGCGCGTCGCGCTGAAGTGGTCGAAGATGTGGACGACATGGGCGGCGGGGAGGTGATACGAGATCGCAGCAAAGTCGACGGCCTCCTGTGCCGAGCCAGACGCGAGGACGACCACACTGGAAGGCAGTCCCGGGATTGCAGATGCCAGCGACGCGAGAGAGGGCGAGAGCGTAAAATTATCTCCAGTGGCGGTGACAGCTGGAACCTGCACCACAAGCCGGCTTTGTGCGGATGCAGGGGGGAGGTACGCCATCGCCGGTGCCATCAGCGCTAGGCCAGAAGGGGTGGTGTAGGCCGTGACGACGGCACCTGAGCCAACCGAGTCCCGACTGGAGCCTTCTGAAAGTCGGCCGACAAGTCCCAGACCAGCACCGGCCCGAGTCTGCAAGTCGATGATAGGCGCGGTGGTCTGATGCGCCGACGCATTGGCCCATTCCTTGGTCAGAGTGCCGAACCCGACCTGTTCGGCCACATCATACACATACACTGAAGAGCTGGTCTCCGGCCGAGAGGCGAGATACTCGATGGCAGTCGATGCAGAAATGCGATTATGACCGAATGCCTCATTCAGGGGCAGCGTCGGCTTAAGAAGCGGCGACGAAATTACGGTCGACGACGTCGAGAGGGGAGTCGATGTCCCGGACATGATAGTAGAGGAAGATGTGTTGGTAACTCATTTTTCAGCTTATACGAAAGATTTCGAGACGATGGCGGAGGGATGGCGAAATATTGTGCGATCACGTGAGTGATTAATTCCGGACTAGTCCAAACTTGGCAACGCCATCCAAGAATAGCCTGTACCCGTTGCCTTCATCAACTCGCTACCGGCTTCTCATCCTGCCGTTTGAACACGCAAGAGTATCCGGAGAGTCTACTACGACAAAAATGGTGGGTGGCACGTGAATATTGGAAAGGTCCCTCTCTCAGTCGGTAAAAGTGTACAAGCGCGAATCAGTTCCAAGTATACGTTGGGAGGCTCCCACACTCAATTACATAGCATGTATGATAGCGCCACCTTAAGGACGGAGGGTGTTGAACAATCGATCTCCCTAATGCCGATTCAGCCAACTCCACAAGGGCACAAAGAAGAGGTGCTGACAGCGTCGCCGAGGCCAGGGCTTATCAATCCTTGACTAGTCAAGGTCTGATCCACACCTGCCACCCAAATCTGGCCAGATGCAGTTCGCCTGCAGACAAAGGGAAAAAGACGCGCACCTCGAGCTCGGGGTATTCAGCCTGGACATGTGCAGACCTTCCTGTGAGGCCAAAACACACAGCAGCTTCACCTTCGTGATAGGCATCCCCCAATCTGTGATCATATTCAACGCCGCGCATACAGTCCCTCCGGTAGCGATGAGCGGATCGAGAAGCTGAGATGATTGATTCGCGATTAGCACAACAAAGGCGGTCATAGGGTCGTTCATACGTAGACTGTATCAATCGGCGGAGAGGACGGCAACTTGGAATAGTCTGTATTTCGGGCGATATCGCCGATAATTGAGCGGCGATTCAGTCCAGAATCGGGATTGCGCACATTCGACCGGCTGCAGTGACACTTTCTCTCGGAACAGGCCCAGGTGATACACAGGTGCGTCGCTGGAGAAGTAAGAATGACTTCGGTCAGAACTCGGGGATGGGTCGGCAACGTACGGGAAGAGAGTGAGCTAGATTGGAATCAGGCTGCCGTATAGCGGTCGAATTCGAGGTATGATGATGGCGTACCAGAGCATCCGTCATTCCTAGCCCCGCTCGCAGAATGGGAGTCAGACCGATCCGAGGTTTGATGGACGATCCAGTGAAGACGCGATAGGCGAATCCTGCAAGTCGATATGAGGAGGACATGGATTCCTGTGAGACTGGATTCACGTCGGTAAACGTTTCCTCTACTGCCTGGTAAGCACAGTATCAAGCATCGGCCGACGGAACATCACCTTCGAGCCCGCGGCTGGCTTCCAATCCCAGGATTAGGCTGATCTTGTGAACACCTTCTCGGAAATCTTTCGGGGTCGCTGTCCTCTTGCGGAGCTTGGATAGCTCAGCATTGGCCTGTTGCGTGTGAGGATGAACTGGGTGGATGGAAAAGCGGGCCGCACAATCGGATGAGAAAGGACGTTAACTTGAGGCATGGCGCGAGTTGTGGACAGACGACAAGAGGCGTGCTGATGTCATCATTAAAATTATCTAATCTAATCTATCTCCTTTTGTACTCGCATGGTTTCAAAGCGTTACCCCTGGCCATGAGGCTGGTCCACTCCTTGTCCTTCTTAACCGTGCGAGAAACTTTGACGAATTCAAACAAAGTGAAGTGAGAGTTTGAGTCGTTCTGCACGGAGAATCAGCTCGCATCGCAACTGATGTAGCAGGTCTATTGCACCTTAGATTTCAGTTTGAAGCCCACGAAAGTGACGACATTGATGAATTCATCGACATCCGTGAATCTACTCGCGACTTCGGCAATCTTCAGTTCTCCTCTACGATAGCGATGTGTCAAGACAAAAGCAGATTTAAGGAAAAGATGACGAACCCAGGCTTGAGAATCCTCCACGCCTCACGAATGCAGTTCGGCCAGTTCGTCCCCATTAAACTGAGCGCACATATTGCAACATCAACCACTTGTCCCTTTCCTTCAGATTTCCCGCCTTCCGTCGGTTCCGATCCAGGCATTGGAATCCGCTCGCAGATGTCGGCTTCGACGACATACGTCCCGTCAGAAACAAGATCGAAGGATAGTACATTCAACCCTTTAGGCCCAAGTTCCTGGGCCATAGCTGCATCCCCACAACCGAGATCAGCGATGACTGTTCTCGAGGGATATCTGGACAGCAAGGATATGTAGTGCTGGACTGGATTCGTGGGCCACGACTGGACTTGATGTCGGAATCCACTGTGATACTATTGGAGATAGGTCAGCACCAGTTTTGAGCCAAACGCAGGTACCTACATCCTCAAACATGGATGGCTCTTGTCGCATCATGTCGTGCGCACGCTTACTGTCCGTTTTGTACAGCGTCTCGTTAATCATCCTGAATCGAGCCCCTTCTAAACTCTTCTTCATTGTTGCTTGCATAGCAGTCAGGCGTGATTCTGACTTGGTTGGTGGGGCCGGCGGCTTCTCGTCCTCCATTTCAATTTCTGCCACACTGTCCTCCTCGATGACAGACAATTGCATGGCTTCAGATTCGGATGGATGAACGAATTCGGGGGCAGATGAGACAGATGATGATGGAGAGGGTGGTGCGGGTTGGCGTTTGCGTGCTCCCGAAGGTTGCAGCGCTTTAGGTAGAGATATCGTCTTCTTCTTGGCTTCCAACGCCTCCGCCTTTTTCCGACGCTTGCGGTCAACAGAGCCTTTCACCAGCGACTTGACACGGCTTGCGCCACGCGAGAGAGTTGAGGAAGCGTCCGCATCTCCATCCACGCGCCGATGTTTTTTCACCAGACTTTGCAGGTCAAGGTCGAGCGAATTTCGCTCATCAGAGGGCCTTTTACGCTTCCGGGATCCTCCTGGCGTTGTAGGAGTAGATAGAGGCGCACTCGTCACCGTCCATCCAGGTACTTCGAAAAGTGGCATGGCTGATGTGCGGAAAGAGCAAGGCACATACTGATTTGTTATGTCAACATTTGCCACCTGCTTTCGCCCAATCATTACTCCGATCCACCTGTTGCCTCTCATCGACTTCTGAGCTCTGTACATTGCGACCTTCATGCAATTCCATCCAGGAAGAATATAATTTCTTTGTGCATTTCTCTCGTGAACATCAATACACCAACCACGCTTCGACCTCCGCTTTGGTCAATACTGCATCCCAGCCACCTTCTGACGGCCATGTCACGACGCTCTCGAGGTCTGAAGAGCGCAAGGAACGGCCGTAGATATGTGGGAACACGTTCTCACCCCCCACCTCCCCTGGAGCTGTGCGTATATGTGAGACCAGGTGCATCGCATGTAGTATCCCAACATCCGTACCTCTCCCTTTAGGATCCTCCCATTTGACCTCATGCTCGACTTTCGAATAGTCGATTCGAATGATCGTCACGCTCGGGTCGTTTGTGAAGTACCTCATGAGTGTGCGAGGAACTTGACGCGCCGTCGAAAAGTGCATGAATCCGTCCTGGGCATCCAGTTCGCTCAACGGCAGTTCGTCAGGAACGGGGTCGGGGATCGGCGAAGTATATGCGACGATCTTGTAGATGTACGTCGGCTTGCCGGGAACTGCCATGGCGGTACCGGGTAGACTGAGTATACGAAGTGTAATTAGTTGTGATGATGGCAATCAGAACAGCTCGTTCTCCAAACGTCTCGATCACCAACACCTAAGCAACTCGGTGCTTTCGGTGTCATTTACTCTGTATCAATCTCCTTCTCCATTCGCGTCAGACGAAGCCTTGCTCGGTGTCAATTTCCGGCTCGAACAGAGCACATAACGAACCTGCATTGAGGGACACACAAGTCGATTCGGCCGCGGATCGAAAACGCCCATTCGAGATAATGTGAAATGGCGAGAATGAGCCCAGGCCCTCTCCACTTGAGACCGGATTCGGAGACTGTCCAGCAAAGCTTATTGAGAACATTTACATCCCCATTTGGAAAGACGCGTTAATTAAGGCGCGCCGTGGAACTAACTACTCATCAAATGCACCCAAGTTGTATCCGTGCTACATTCGCCACCAACTAACCCAGCAATTCTCGAAGGAGACGAGGAGACAGGAGATGGGGGATTACCATTCTTTACCGATCTTGAAGCTCCATTCCCAGTCTGATACGACGAAGATGAGAAGATGAGTATCAAAGTGATTTCGGGAAGGACCGACCGGCATAGACTTCACCGTCGTCGTCAATAACGCGGCTCTTCACATTGTACGTCCCAGTGCGCGCGATCATGCCTGTGTCCGTGAGCCCAGCGCGTGGACAGTCGGTGATAACTCACCGCCCGGCGAGTGGTCGGTGTCGAAGTTCTTCACGTAAGCCTCACCCTTCGGGTGCGGTCCGTACGACCCCAGCATCTGTTCGAGCTTGTCCACTGCACCAAAAAGATGATCAATCTTCTATTCCGACAGCTCTCGCATCCAATCTGACCTTTGAGTCCGGAGCGCTTGACAACCTGGATGTATCGCACGCCGGATATTATGGAGTGGTTCACTTTGAAAGTAATGCGGACGCTGAAAGCATTGAGACGAGTCCAGTCTCGATGAGATCACAGCCTACTTATACTCGGAATCCTCCTTGATGGTAATGGGGTTCTTCTTGGTGTCGGCAAGCCTCTCGGTATCTTTGAGGTCAAAGGAGATCTTCTTGCCTGCGGGAAGAGACGGGGCATCGAGCTGCATAGCAGTCAATGCCACTCAATAGTGAATCGAAGTTGAGAGTGCTGTACCTCCAGAGTGAGGATGGTGACCTGATCACGGTTAGATGAGATGCGTATCGACGAGGGGGTGTCCAGGCCTACCTTGGGACCAGATGCGTTGCCACCAGTAGCACCAGGGACGATACCTAGTGCCGAAGTCAGCGAAGTCGAGTCAGGTCGAAGTAGGGATTAGACGCACCGAGAGACGCCTTCCAACGCGCAAGACTCTCATCTTCGGCATCGAGATTGGCATATTCGTCGGCGGATTTGGCAGCACCAGGCTTGTATCCGGGGGTAGTCGACGGGGCAAAGTCTTCGTGATCGTTATCCATAGTAGAGAGCGGCGAGTGTCGTGAAAGTTTGGGACAAGTTATACGGCAACGTTTATGATACTTTATCGTCTTGATCACAGCTAGTGATCACGTGCAATCGTTTGTGTCGATTAAATTTAAATTTCAAGTAAACCGGCCGCAATATTGCAGAAGATATTGTACATATGTATGATAGTAGCTAGATATAACCTATGTGCATGAAGTCTCCATCGTTAAGTGTTAAATGTGTCGGTTTCCCAAGAAAGCAAGCATTGATTTCTTCAACTCAAGCCAACGGCAACACGGGCGACGAAGGATGCATCGAGTCTATGCCACGCACAATCAGAATAGATTGATAGACGATTCTGGGACGCACCGCCTTTAAACCAACATTTGCCCTTGCTCAGATGATACTGCACCGTGAGAAAAAGCTGAGCAGATTCTAGGAAGCGTCCAGCGAAAGTACGCACACATTTTGAGCCGTTTGGACAAGCGTGGCCCCAGCAACACTGGTCGCCCCAGGGGCACTTCATCCCTGATGAACCGTCAGATAGGGCGCGACGGCCGATGATGATGTTCGCCCACCATTCTTGAGCCAATTGCATGGAGCCTTTTTGGCATTGTGCGCAAGAGATGCCAGCTGCTCGGGACTCAACGTATAATCGTGCGAATATTTGCAAACATTGGGCTGGATCGTAGCGGTAAGTCGATGGAGATATGCGACGGAAAAAACTTGCCGCTTTCGAGCATTTCATAAGATAGTGCTCATTGCATGGTGGAGGATCCTCTGTGAACACGAATAAGCGCGTTGACAACGTAAGAAAGTAGGAGCCGACGTTTGTGTAGTGGCTGAGGAAGCATCAGTGAATAGGCCAACAGGCACACACGGCTGAGTAACATACCAGGGTGGGATCGATGCGCCGGGGCACCGACCCAGCGACTGAAAGTGGAGACTGGGGACTGAGTAGCCCACTCTTGTTATTCCGAGAATGGGATCCATCAAAAGACGTGAAGAGGCCATGGACAGGATAGCTCGGGGCGCCGGAATAGCTGTGCTCGTTGGTCGTCCCGAGCGTCACAAGCTTGCCTACTACATTCTCCCTTTTCCACAAATGAGGGTACCGGAGAGCCTGTCCACCAGCGAGAAACACACGCCGAGTTTGGGGCAAGCGACAGCAAGCACTGATATGTTCTGATAGACTACTAAGCAGGAACTTGAAGTGTAGAAGGAGAGAGCGCACCGGTGATTTTAAACGCGGTGCCCTCAGCGTAGCCAGTATCGATCATTAAAAAGTTGGGAGAGCGCTTCGAAAAGCCCTGTACACAACAGTCACAATACTGTTGTCGAAAAGAGGCACGTCAGACTTGCCGCAATGAAAGCATCGAACTGCTGAGGCGAGCAAATGCCATGAGCGACAAGCCGGGCAAGAAGTTCACCTCGGTTGTAGTACACCGCAATCCAGAACGAGAGACCCTCAAGTCCCTTGACGTCATTATCGAGGAGAAAGTCGCAGACAGCCTTTGTGAGATGTTCGGCGGCCTGGTTGCCACCCTCGTGGCCAAGAGCGAAGCCTTGGAAAATCTGCTCGTCACCGTCAACGACGCAGTAGATCAGAGGGCCCTGATTCTGGGTGACGTCAGCAGCAGCAGCGACGGAGAATCCACCGTCGTAACGCACTTTGAACGGTTCCCTTTGCGTTACCTGCAAGGAGAGATTGTCCATGTCTCGCTGGTGCGCGAGGTTGCCGCGTTCCGTGCTGTCAAGAGAGATGAGAAAGTCGCGTCAAACGTGCGAGCAATACGAACGCGTCCACCGCAACTGAATGCGCAGTCTGCCACATGGCAATCTCGGCGCTCAGCTCAGCAACCTGTTGCTCCAGTAGGAGCGAGCGACGTTCGAGCAAAGCGTTGCGCTGCAACACAGCGTGGCTGAGCTCTGAGCCGTCGTCATTATCAATGCGGGACCGCTGGAAGCAGCCGAAAAGTCGCGCACGATTGATCCTACCCAACGCCTCCGACCTGCAAACGATTAGCGCTTCATGCCGGAGAACGTAGGACAGCGCACCAATCTTGAGTCGACGCGTTCACAAAGTCCCCCACCGATTGAGTTGCCATGGGGGAGAGTTTAGAGAGAAAAGAGGGGGCTGAAGTCGTTAGTCAATGGAATCATCTATAAAGCCAGAGGAAAATGAGCCAATTTGATTGGCTTCCTCGGCTTCTTTTGCTCGGATGGAAACGCTCTGTGGAAACACGCGGGGATAATCATGTCTTGATTTTGTCTTTCAAGGCCATACGTACAGCTGAGACGCGGCGACGTTGCTGTCTGACTGTAAAAGATCGCATGTGAGAACAGATGGAAGTGTGGCTCTCAAACAGATCCAACGGCCCAATATAGAACAAGTTATGTCCGAGGCACGAATCAGGAAGTGGACGCGACTTGTTCAGCATCTGTGGGAACGTTTTCTGGCAGATATCAATTGCGAATCTCTGTCATCAAGGGGATCAGTTCGAGAGACCTAGTTTGGTCCATGTCGCGCAGCGCCGAAGAAGAAAATCGGCCAGGGTCGCGTTTCGATCCCACGTCCAGAAGGTCTCCCGCAATGCTCCAACAGATTTCTCGGAACCAAATGAGTGGAAATGTCAACCGTGAAACTTTCTCTGACGGAATGGAATCACAACGAGAACGCAACTGCTTGATGGCCTCGAGGCCCAATCGGCTTGATCGACGCAGTCAAAGCAATTCAGTGCAGGGTGTATGCGTAAGCGATAGCGAACGCTTAGTGCGCGCCTTCATTTCGATAAGGCGCGAGGTTGGAGAACGTGGACGATGGAGCCATTATCCTGGGCCACGAGGAAACAGCACACAGGCGCGCAGCAGCGAGAAAGAGCGGCGAACGGACTGGGGTGGTGATGTGGCGGCGGCGTCAGGGTTATATCGCCCGCAAAGACGTAAAAAGTGGGTCGGTCTGGGGCGAGAACCTTGTCCGCCACTGGTGACGACATGACGCGGAATTTCACGGCTGGCATGATCCGTTGAGACTGTGACATGAGATCACATGGCGTGACGTTCGTGTCTCACGTTACATCCCTCACCTCTCCTTTGCGACACCATCACCCTCATCTACGACGCGTTCCTACCTCTTAATTTCCGCCCATGTCCGATCTTTACACGAGTCTTGATGTGTCTCCAAGAAAGAAGCGCGCCCCTCCCGAGTTTGACGATGGAGAGACGTTGAGCCCTAAGAGACTTCGAACCACGTATGTCTATCTACACTTGCGCGAGGGATCCCATATAACATCATCAACAGCGCTCCGAGTCACAGGATATTCTCCTCACGAAAAGAACTAATGAATAATGATGTCACTTTCGTCAACGAACTGCCATCCCATCTATCACGTCTTGCCGCCATCCATACCGCGCTCCAACACGCACTCTCGCATGCCCTGGCAACCTGTGCCGTGTCTCCCACCTCGGACACCGGCGTCGTACGGAATGTTCTCAACCATATCTCTCTTTCTACGTACACTGGATTCCCCACACAATTTGACACCGATGATCTTCGGCGCTTATGTTGGATCTGGGAGTGGGACGGACAGACACTGCCTGGTTTAACACCTTCTGAAGATGATAACCCATTTCTCGAAGATAAACCCGTTCCCAAGGACTGGACGCGGGGCGCCATGGGTGTTGTACTCAGTCCTGCCACCCACCACTCGCGGGCCGACGGAAAGCGTGTGCCGGCCTATGGAGTGGGCATCGAGGTCGAGATGGACATAGACAAGGACATGACTGCGGGTATGGCTGCTGTCGCTCGTTGGACTGGTGCAGCTGGCGCTCGACGAGAGGCCTTTCAGAAGAAGTTGGAAGCCTGGGCCCAGCTTCACGCTGACCTGGACAAAGTCCCATCTATTCCTATCGCCGACTTGCCTCGTCTCGCAGCTGCGAAAACAACATCTCTCACTCGCACCCTTGTCGCCCTCTCACCTAAGTCACCTACGTCGATGAGCTCCCCGTTCAAGGTCCCGGCTCTTCCGACATCGCCTTCCCGGTCCCCTGTCAAATCCAAGCCAGCCAACCCTATTCCTTTCCCCCTTGCTCAGAAGTCGCCTTCCAAGAGTTCTGTCCTTTTTCCTCAGACCCCGCGAACGAACCGATCGTTGCTTGTTTCTACCCCCGGCACACCGACAACTCCGGCCACAGAAGTGCAGTCGAACCCTGCGACTCCAGTGCATCAACGTGGACCGACTGCAAGTACTGCACCTCAAACTGGATCGTCCTCAAGGCGTGATGCATTGTATGAGCGGTTACGGCAACGATCACTCACAAGTTCGCCGACCAAGGCACCAAGCAGCGACATCAAGGGCGGAAAACTGAGTCGGGATCAAATGCTCAAGCTGGGGCAAGACGAGTTGAGACGGAGATGTTTATTGGGCCGTCTGGATAAGATTGCAGAGGGAGTCTGGATGTTGTTCACGACACCTGCAACTGGGTCTGGCACGTCTCCGATGGCACGAAAACGACGAGCGTTGCCCATGGCGGAGGTCATCGCTGCCACCATCAAGTCTTCGCCTGTCCCCTTGTCTTCCGCCGAAGCCTTCGACTCCCTTACCATGCTGGTGAGGCTGTGCCCATTCTTCCTGAAACGATTTTCTGTGGGAGCGGAACAATGGCTTGAAATGCCACCCCCTTCTGTGGCACCAACCGAACCCAACACCCCGTCGTCTAGGAACAAGGAAAGCCCCTCGCGGAAGCCTGTGCCTAGCGACGAAGAAGTTCTGTTGACCCGAAGTCCGATGCGTGTCCAAAGGGAGTCGGGAGGATTGCGGCAAGTGAGAGAAATCATCCGGCGCGAGCTGGAACTGCAAGATTAACTGCTTCATCTCCTATTGCTTCATATCACTACGATGCTTCATATATAGATATCATGTACATGTCCCTGCTTTTCTGAATACATCATGCTTGCTCGTTGCGACTTTTCTCGCGGACTTGACGTTCGAATTCTGCACAATCGATGACACGACCTTCCCGTCGGCTTGTTTCGGCAGCAAACACGGTCATGTGACTCTTGACTACCTCAGCTAGATTTGTTCCCAGCGCGTTCTGTTGACCCGTTCTGACAGCACGAACAAACGCGCGGATGAGTCCGAGATCACCGCCCCCATGTCCTCCGCCTTCATCACGTGGAGTCCGCGTGACTCGTGTTCCTGTGCGGAAGTCGTGGACGGTGAAAGTCCTCATGTCGCCAACGATCTCGCCATTCGTGAAGTGAAGACGGACTTGTCGGTCGCAGATCAGCGACGTATAGGCGACCATAGTGAATGAGACGGTGCTGCCGTCGGAGAACTCCATGTTGACCACTTGGTGGTCGCAGACGTCGTTGGCCGATTCATACACACATTTCCCGTAAGGGCCAGTCTGCAATGCCTCGGTCACATTTTCGATATCGGGAACACCGTCAACCAGCGGAGAAACAGGCCATCCTGTCCTTCCGCGAGACACAGCATCCAGGTATACTGCAATCGTGTCAGTCACTCGTCCGTAGTGCGAGATAAGATGGCTTGCTCTTCTTAGCGCTGTAGGCACAATCTCTTTCCATGGGACAGTCGAGACATCGGGTCGCGGAGCCAGCTTCTGAGGGCTTGGAAGATTTGCGGAAATGCGTTAGCGAGCCGAAGGACGAGATCCGGGTCGGAGTTTGGGGGGACATCCAGAACGATAACAGGTCAATATCACTGCGAATGTGTCGACATTCAGATGGGAATAATAGATAGGAGAACGCACTGGCAGCATTTAGTCATCAGAGAGAAAGAACTCGTCTTTTCCGTGGCCCAGTTACCACGCACATACGAATGCGCAAAATGATAGTACCCGACAGGTTCAACTTGAACAATGTTAACAAGCTTTCCCAACGTGCCAGAGCGGATGTATTCCGTTATTTCGTTACTGTACGGTGAGTAACGCATCACTTGCAGTGCATTGGGTCAACGGACGTGGGGCGGCCAGCAATGACTGCGCACCATGACCCATGCCAAATATCTTCCCGGATTTCGTGACAGCCTGCTCCATTTCCAGAATGTCTTGCAGAGACGTCGCCATCGGCTTTTCACACAGGATATGATAACCTTGAGCAGCGAATGCGACAACAACCTCCTTGTGCATCTGATCCTGAACAGCAATGACGACGGCATCTGCAAGGCGCTTGCCGATCGCGTTGATAGTTTCTTCAGACGCCGCATGAAGATCTCGCCACGTCTTGAAGACAAGAGTTCCATCGACGTGGTGTGCCTGAGCGAAGTTCCTTTGAGTCTTCGGACGGGGCTCGGCTATCGCCACGACTTTGCAGTGTTCAGGAGCACGGAGAGCGTATTCCGCGTACGCTTTGCCTCGTTGACCGCAACCGATAACGGCGATGGTCACCGGATTGGGTGGGGCTGGCATAGTAGATCTGCTGAGCTTTCGTTGGAGGATGTTCTTTGTAGTTGAGAGAAGATGCGACATGACTGGTCAAGCGGCATAAGTAGTATGTACGTGATAGGCATCCAATAGAGCAGAGTCGTGTTCTCGACGTGTTTTTCATTTAGTCACCGACGACACGATCACGAGCTCTGCGATCAGCCTGAGAATGCCTCGTCTCTTACCACGACTGATAAATCTTCAACTGTCGGAATACTACCCTGGGTCAAAACAACAGGCTCGGAAACTCCACCTGTGCCGAAGAGACCGTCTCAACTCATCGAAGATTATCCTCAATCCGTTCTTCTTTCACCCCAAAACGCCATCACCAACGCACACGAACATGTCCGCCACAAACCCGCTCCTCCCGTCCTTCGAGCGCGTAAAAGACTCTCTGGTCATGATAGGTCTCAGCAACGAGAGATGTCGCCCCAAGAACGAAACTGGTGGTCGAGCCCGTACCGTAATTACCTCCGTCCTTCTTGTACACTGATTTTCTAATGCAGTCTCAGTGCGAATGCTTTCGACACCTATTCGACAGTGTTACTTGACCAAATGCTATCTTCCTTCCGGTAGACCTTCAACATCTCGTCTCTCACGGATCTGACTCGACACAGACCTGCTCATACGCCTTGTACCCATGCGCCTTCCCCCCACTTTCCGGCTGGCGCAAAAGGACCTTACTCACGCCATAGTGCCGGATGGTCTCCTCAACTCAAAATATCAGGCTCGCAAACCTGGCCGAGCATTCTATGTGGTGTGCAGAAAAGACGCGTTTGGTGCGCTACGCCATCCTAGTGCGTGCAGACCAGCTCGTCGTATCCAGGATACTCACAAGCCGGTGCAGAGATGTATCGGCGCTTGAATGCTGCTCCCTCTGGACGACTCGCGGACCACATCTCACATCTGCTGCGTGTTCGTGTGCTTCAAGAGCTCGAGATCCTGGCTCGAGGTGCGAAACGTGCGTTGACGGATAAGAGGAGGCCACAAGACCCAGATCTATTACGACGTCTAACGAGAACGGAGTGGGAAGATGTGAAGACAACCAACGTCCTACGATACCCGGGGGCTCTTGCTGTCCTGATCATCCCCCCGGTAAATCGCGATCCTACGACCAAGTCCCGCCCGGAGACGGCCGATGCATTATCGACCAAACCGTCTCCGACACCAACCAGAGCGTTCAAACCACCGCCTCCGTTGAGTGTGCTCCATCCCAGTGCAGACCCTGTCCAGAATCGGATACCCACCCATGAAATCGTGACCCACGAGTCGTCGACAGACACGTACTGGGAACAAGAGCGGGAACGCCGAGCTGGGATTGAAGCCCGCGCAAAAAGAGCGGCCTTACCAGCTATTGATTCGCTCATTGAAACGATGGAATCGATCAAGCCTGCACCTCCGAGTTCTCTTCAAATCGAAGAACAAGGCGAGATCGATGTGCAGCCACACGCTGAAGAGCAGATCCCATTATACAATGGAATCGCGCTCTTCCCTGACCGGGCCCAGCGCGCATACGCGCACAAATTGCTGACTCGGATTCTCACGCTGGAGAGCACTCGCAGGGGCCTTCAGCCTGATCTCAGGCCCAAAAAGAAAAGCCGTCGGGAAATCAAGAGCAGTCACGCGTTTCTTTTGTGTGCTGATCCGCCCGTCGACGCTGCAGCACTTGGAGTTGCGCTTTGGCGGCTGCGCATGTGGGAATCCGGAGGCGACAAGATTGGAGACCACCTGGAGCGTTGGCCGTGGACTAAGGACTTGTCTTTGTAGAAGCATTCGTTTGATCGTTTACTCTACATGCATCGGAACAACTTGCGGCTCTATCGAACCCAGTTTCTTTGAGTTGGGCACTCCCAAGACTTCCGTGCCCTGCCAGAACTTGGGCAGTTCATTTCCAGGCACGAATAGACGCTCGACGCCGTCTTCCGTAATCACACACATCCGGATGACACCTCCGGAGGATCCGTCTCGAGACATCGCAAGGGAAAGTGCTGTCCGGGCGATTGAGTATGTATACATCGGGAATGATGTCGATGCACGCACTGTTCTTCACGAAGTTGACCGTCTCATCCCGTCCCCAGCCCTCCTGGTAGGTCGCGTCGCAGTATCCGTACACATATGTCGATCCGGAACCTATTCGCATATGAGCTGGGGTGTCGCTCGAAAATAATTGATGGGAGGAGACATACCACCGATGGCCCATGGTTGCCGGAACAGTCCTCCTCCAAGAGGGATATTGTACACACTTGGTCCGATCTCCTTGTCCCAACCTGCAACGATGATGCCCGCAGACAGTCCGTCTTTATTGTCGTAGCATATTTTCTGGAACATGGATGCGGCGGTCAAAACAGAAGGGGGTTCGCCGGCCATCTGGCTACAATATCGTTACATTGCGTTTCGAGTGAGAGAGATAGGGACGGGACGGACGTGTAGAGCTGGAGGTTGTAGTGCACTGCATCCGCTACGGCCTGTGTGTCTGCTGCAGAGCCCGAGCGGCAGCAGTACACGCGGTCGTGAACATGTGTAAGCTTGTCGGTGACCCTGTTGGCGATGTAGCTCCCTGTGGTCGTGCGACTGTCTGCGCCGATGACCACTCCGTTGGAGAATTGGACCGCCATGATCGAAGTCTAGATATGCCTTCAATAGCTCGTTCTTGGGGATAGAGCTAGATACCGACCCCGAGGTTGACCTCACCATGCTTAAGCTGCTGGTAATCGATTCGGTCCATGTTGAACAACGAGAGGATGGAAGGCAAGATGATCTGGAGGAACGCGTAAGCGTGGCTGAATGTTTGACGCGTGACGCGTCGCTGTTTGGGTTTACTTGCCACTATGGCTTGATACAATCTAATCGCTCTAGTCGCAGCAAGATTTGAAGCTTAGAATTACCTATTTTCACCATCGTTAGGCAACAAAGAACGACTCATAGGAAAAAGATATGTATATTGCTTATTCGAATCCTGACGTGAGGGCGTCCTTGGCTTTCGTTTCCGCCTCATCGAACAGATCTTTCGGTACAGCAAGATGTAACCCATTGGTCTCCGGTCCCACCCACGTCATCTCGAGCTCAAACTCTTTCTCCTTCGCGTCCTCGTGAACCAGGTAGATGCTGCAACAGACGTGAGTCACAGCGCAACAAGTAAGTGACGGTGATAGCCTACATTCGAGCTGCCTCGATGACTGCTTCGCGGGCAGTGAGCTCAGCCAGCTTCAATTTCTCCAGTTCGCTCTTGGCAAGCTGGCGACCCTTTCCCACTGCAGCACCGTGATATCCCTATTGTGGATTAAGGGCGGTGCATCGAATCGACAAGTGTGCATACGCACGTAAAATACACCACTCGGCTCGATGCAGTAGAGCGCGGGTCCGTCCTTGTCAACTCCACCAAGAAGGGCGCTCACACCGAATGGTCGAACAGACGAGTATAGTGTGTACATTTGCACGAATTGGCCCATCCGATCAGCAAGACTCTGATTGCGCAATTCAAATAGTTGATTCGTCACAAGTTGAGGAGGTTGAGCGAGCGACAGTACCTTGACGGTAGGAGGCGAACGGTAGTTTTCCCGAAGGTTGGATGATTCGTCTCGTGCCCTGTTAGCAATAGATCTGCCATCTGCGGGAAGACCGGCAGTCGCCTGCATTGGGATTCGATTAATGAGCAAGGATGGAAGAATATGCCCTAGGCTCATCCACGCACCATGCCAAGATGTCGGTCGATAGTTTGGATGCGACGATTGGAGCCAGGAACAAGGAGTTTCGAATGAACGAGCTTCTCGACAGCCAGGACGATACCGTCTTTGACCTTCATGCCGATCGCAGTGCTAAAGCGAGGTAGGCAAGGGAGGACTGAGGCACAAGGAAAGGATATGTACCCGGAATTTTCGACCGCTTTGTTAGCATATTCGACCTGGAATATGCGACCGTCGGGAGAGTACGTGCTCGCAGAGAGATCGTAGCCAGTTCCTATGGAGGTCATGATGGAATTGAGGAGATGGGAGAGGGAGGACGAGTAGGACGCGATTACGCGTCAATGGCACGTGCTTCGCAAGGACGCGGTTCCGGATTGATGAATTGATCTTGAGGCTCAGTCCACATCGCGCGCCCATGTCTGCAGACGACTGGAGCACGCTTCTCACGTCGCATCCTATCTTTTCGCCATCCTCGACGCAATCTCCAAATGAAATATCAGCTATGAGCATGAGCAGCATTGGGCGGCGTCAAGTCATGATTCTGAAGGACGGGGACTTGGTTGTGGCCGTTGGTTCCGAGATTCGTCTGGCTTCTCTCGGTGCTACGAAGCCTGCGGGATCAAAAGGATATAAGGTATGATATCCAAGCGAATTCTGCCTTACCTACAAATCGATAGACATTACACACCCCCAACTTGCAATTCGAGATTAACAAATTACTCTCAATCCCAGTGGAAAGTTACTCGCAGTTGCGGGAAAGCACCAAGTTGGTGTGATAGTTCTACCTCGCTCGGCTACTCTCGTCTGGTACCCGACACCATCGACTCCAAGTATGTGATTGACCTGACCTCCGACAAATCACGCCGACTAACACTGGCCAAGGTCTCTCCAAGTCGGACAGTTCTATCACGCAGCCAAAAACTCCGCCCAGATAGCCAAAATTCAATGGCACCCATGGGGGGACTCTGGCTCTACGCTTATGGTCATGACAGAGGATGGGAAACTGAGGTGCGTGGCGAAGGCTCGAATGTGATGAATCGGCGCTCAATGATGCAGAGAATACGATATCTCAGTAGACGCCGAAGAACCGCAACAAGTTCTGTCTTTCGTGCCCGAGCGCCGTGCTGGCTCGTACCTCGCGGAGGACGCCTCGGAACGCGAAGTGGCTTCGTTTTGTTTGGGCCAAGGACGCGCCGATTGGGGGCCTCTCACTGTGTACGCGGTCATGAAATCCGGAGATGTGTACTCGATATGTCCTTATATGCCCAAAAACGCGTGCGTGCACCCTCTGGGATATCGTCCCTACCCCGGCTCATGTCGCATAGGTCGATTCCCTCTTCCTACGTGCACTCGCTGGAATGTTTCATCTCTGCGAAGCAAGAGTTCTTGTCCCAATCAAGCAGCACCTCGACCACTCATAACCTTTCGACGCTGTACGACTATCAGCACAAGTACGTGACAGCGCTACTCAAGCAACTGCCCCCAGGCACTGTTTTCCCTTCAACATCGCGCTCGGTATCCGTGCATCCGCCGACGACAATCAAAGCACGGCCGGCACGCCAAGGGCCTTTCCTTCTCCAGCCATCCCCACGGACTATTGCCGGCAGCGAAGGCGGGGACGCGACCGATATGGCCTATCTGGCATTTGGCTCAGACGACGCAGAGGATGAGACTGAGGGCGGAGAAACGGAGCATCTCGGTGTTGTCCTGATCGGCTTCCAGGACGGCAAGGTGGACCTTTGTTTGGATGTGGAGAAAGTGGAAGCCCGATGGGATGCAGGGGGGTCCAAACGAGATCAAGGTCTTCCCATACTGGCTGTCTACGAGACGATCGATCTTGGGACCGTGGAGCTTCTCCAAGGCCAGTTGGACTTGATCTCAGCCAATCACCTTGTGTTCTTCCCTGACCCAATCATGACGATACCGTCTATGTGTACCATGGGTTCGGGGTCCACACGCTCAACCTGGGACCTCTGCTGCAGAGTCTGGCTGTTGCTCTGAGAGCCGGGGATGACGATAGCGGAGCTGCATTGACTGCGGCACTAAACAAAGCAGCTGGGACTTTGGTCACGCCGATCTTGACGACGTTTTCTGTGGAACGCAAGTGAGTCCTAACGAGACGATGGCGCGCAAAATCACTGACTGAGCCTCGATTGCAGGTGTTCGAATCCGGTCATAGCAGTGGTGGTCCCGAACGATGTGTATCTGACGTACAGCATCCTCATCTTGACCTCCGCCATGCGCATCACCACCTTCCCTCTCAATTTGCGCTCCGAGACACAGCCGCTGGCCTCGGGCTCCAAAACGCTTCCCGACCCGTACCCAAAGAGGAACCGTCCAGCAGCAAGTGGCTAATACCTCGCGATGGCCCAAAGTCATACGTGTCGTTGCTGGGCGATGAGCCCTATTCCCCCGGACTGTCTGTCGCGCGCGGGGTCCGGGCTGCCCGTGAGTGCCCGACTCTCGCTGCCTCCGAAAAGCGGCGGGCCGGATTTCATGCTGACCCCCGACGTGCTGCGTTTCCTGGGCACGACCGTCGCGGCGCTGAGCTCGCAGATGCAGACTGTGCAGCTGGCGCACCGGGCGGCGGAGCAGCGCGCGGCGCTGCAAGTGGCAGAGCAGACGCGGCTGGTGCAGAAGTGCGCGGAGATGGAGAAGACGGTGTCTGCGCTGCGAGAGACCCGCAGAGTCCAACGGACGAACGGTTCGCTCGCATCAGGGAGGAGCAGCAGCAACTGCACACGCGGCTTGAACGCATGCTCCGCGGGCTGATGAGCCAGGCATCCCCCGACCTGAGCGAGCACGAGACAAAGTGGTTCGCTGAGCTCAAGCGGATGAAAAGCGAAGTTGAGGGCGCAGGCAAGTACGATGAAAGATCGCTCGTGTCCCGATCCAGAATGGTGCGTTTGTTCAATCTATCGCTAGGCAGCGAGCTGACTGCCTACTGGCCAGCTTGAACGAGAATACGAACGACTGATGCCAAATCTCAAAGCACTCATTGAGAAGGAAAAGGCGCGCAACCGATCCGCGCCGCAGCTGGGTGTCTCACAAGCATTCGAGTTTGGAGCTCGTTCAAACATCGAGTGCGTCCTGCCCATCCCTTCAACTAATCTCTCGGCTGATGTTTCTGTTGCAGGCGAGCCCGAATATCCAAGGTGGAAGACGAGCTCGTCAAACTTGCTGCGAAGCTGGATATTTCATGAATTCACCGCCGTCCGCCACGGCTGCCTAGTACGTAGTTGCTGGCATTGTATTTGTCTTACACAATCGAGATGGCCCATCCTCAATACACGTATCGGACTGTGAGAGAGATAAATCAATGTGACTCGAGCTTGGGCTGTGGCGAGGCTGGCACGTACAGTCCTGATTCTCGTGATCCGTCAAGTCGTCGAATCTGCGGGAGAATGAGCACCGCAGGAACGGGTTGAAAGCTAAAAACGGACGCTTGTCTGTGCGCGATGCGTTCTGTCTCGAGCTCGCCATTGGCCACGGTCGGCTCGACCGCCTGGGCCCTGCGCTTGAGCACGTTCAGCCGCATCAGGCGCAGGCGCAGGACGAGGATGGCCGCGATCTGCAAGCCGTACATCGCGAGATGCACTGAGTTCTGAGTGAGCGGGAGCCGTCGTCGTCGGGCCACATCGGGGACTGACCGATGAAAGCGCGGATATATCGCGGGCTGTCGTTGGCACGGAAGACCTGTGGGCCGCTATACGACGTAGATGAGAACTGGTCTGTGACACCCACGAGAGCTAACTTGCATTGCGTTTCCTAGTGCCCATGCGATGAAGACGAGACTGGATGCGACGACTTGCTTGGTCCGCTGTGATGAGGGATCAGACCTAGTCGCCCGGTGGGAAGGAATCCTTGCTTACACCGGCGATCTGTGGAAAGACTGGTAAGCCGATGTCCGTTGGAAGTAAAAATACCGACGAACATTGTTTGACATGACCGCCAGATTCAGCACGGCCACGGCACCGAATCCTTGCATGCAACTGAAAAGGTTAGATCTCAAGTTCTGTGCGCGATCCAGAGCACATACTAGAAAGCGATCAACAGCCCGACCTTGGTGTGGCTGTCCGTCTTGACGCAAATGAAGACGATCGTGCCCGCTATGTTGGGGAGCGTGTAGATCAGCGCCAGAAGCAGTTTCTGGTTGTACACTTTCGCCAAATACGCGGAGCTGAACAAGAAGAGCATGATGATCGAGCCCTGCGCGATGGCCAACAAATACGTCTGCAAGGTCGTAAACCCGAACGCCACCAGAATCAGATTCGAGAACGCCCCCAGACCGCCTGTGGGCAGCGCGTTTGTGAACGAGATGAGGGTGACCAGCCACACAGTCGGGTCTCCCAGTCCTTCCCCTGCAGGTGCCCGATTTAACCATCAGATTTCCCCCTGAGAGGATTCCTCACAGGCTTGGTAGAGCTTGAACTCGCGGTTCTGGATGCCCGTCTCGTTTTTGCGGACGCGCTCAGCAATCAGCAACCGATCCTCGGCTGCGGAACCCACTTTTGAGCCGATGCAGGAGAGAGAGAACGAGTCAAGAACGCACGCGACCAGCAATGTGCGCGCATGGGACTGTCGGGAAGCCACCACAGCACGAACAGACCCCACGCAAAGGTGAGGCACCCCAGAAGCTGGAACGTCCATCAGTCTCACGCTTTAGGAGTGTGTTTTCCTGAACCAACCGTGAATAAAATCTGCCAGTTCTTGAGGGCCTGGTTGTGGATCTGAGAAATGCCGTAGCCAATCAACCCGCCTACAAGACGATGGTCACCCGCGCAGTCGACGGCGGCGTACTTCAGGAAACGCACCGACGCACTGCTGGAATCCGTTCATCGAGTAGAACGAGCCGATGACGAGTGCTTGCTCATCGCGGGTGTAGTACATGGTCGAAAGGCTGCCAATGGTATTCAGGTCGGGCTACAAAAGCAGACCAACCCGGAGGACTGACTAGACGAAAGCGGGCTGACAGACGCATTCGAGCACTCCGAGCAGCGTGCGCACAATTACAAGGCCCGTGAAGTTGTGGCACACGGCGGTCAGTGCGAGCACTAAGCCCCATGCCGAAATGCTCGCTCCGAGGTACTTTCCAATCGGCAGACGCTGAATCAATCTGGGATCTGGTTTCCAGCGGTGCAAAGGAGGCGCAGCGCGACGGACCTGTTCGTGGGGAATTCCCACAAGAGGCTAAATTAGGAGGTGAGTCGGCAGCTCGCGTGCATTGGAGAAAAGAAGCGGGTTACATTGCAATGTAGACTGCGAGGGCAAGCGATCCATCATCAGAGCGATGCCGCCGGCGGGAGCAATTAGGGACGAATCTCACCGCAAGTAGTCAGCCACGCGTATTGCTGTCCGCGGAGATGCGTGTCCTTGATGATACCCATGATGCTCGCAAAGTTCAGAGTTCTATGCCGCCCGTCAGTCAGCCAAGCGAGCTGGCCCACGCAATAAACCACACCCTTTGTCCAGCGTTTGCGCGACTCGACGGCTATCAGCGCGACGGATCGGGCCTGTGAAGAAAGTACACACAGTATGTGACCACCATCACTGTCTAGTGAGCACCAGTGAGTCTATAGGCGTAACAGATTCGGGAAGGAAACAGACCAATACGCGTTTGTGCACCATCCATCTCAGCCGCCGGTCCGTCGCCTCGTCGATAACCACCGGCTCGCGCGGTTGCGCCGCAAAAAACTGCGCCACCTCGGCGTCAATTCCAGCGGGCGCTTCTGCGCGCATATAGATAACCCAGTCAATCCCCGGGAGCAGAGCGCGAGACGACGCAAATAACTCAACCATTTGCCCGCTCTCGCTGCGGCTCGCGATGGAGTACACATCCTTGACGTCCTCGATGCGCCGGTCCGCGATGGGCACTCCTTTCGGGACTGACATGGCGGTGTAGGGAGTGCACGACATCCCGCCAGGCCTGCTTTTGAATGGATCACCTACGCGAACGAGCGATGCCAAGCAGTGGGGTTCCCGATGCAGCACGTCTGCTGACCTCCTTCTGCACCCACGCCCTGCCATGGCCGAGGCTGTCCGGGTGATATTCCGTCGTGAAATACCGCTTATAGCGCTCTTTGGGGACCAAGGCAGCCATTGAGTCGACCCCACACCCCTGTTACCCCGCATTTTGGCCGGACCGGCCGGCTCGGCTGATCAATCATATCACGGCCTTTCACGTTATCTGGCACAATGCGCTTTATATCTCGCGTTGATTTATTTCCTCGAGCGCCACGCCACCCCGGTACCGGCATCCGCCATGCAAGCTGAGAAAGCATCGGTTTTAAAGCACATCAGAACTTGATCAACTGTCTGGTCAATATCAAGGACGAAACTGGCGAATTCCTCCTCACACTTGAGACGGACGGGTGATCGATACCAAAGGCTGGAATGACTGGGAGGTGCGTCGCCTGGAAATTCCAGGGCAGGTCTTGTTTCTCGCGGCTCATGAAGCTTAGTGGACACACGGTGTCGGTGCGAGGTTCAGTTATCCTATCGACTCGGAGGGGATGCCGAAGTTGCTGGTGACACAGGGCTCTACGGATTGCTCAGGCTGCATGAAATCACGGGCGACGAAGACGCGCTGCGAATCGCACTGAGCTGGTTCAGGGACCGATTCGCAGTCGGCACGACCAAGGCGAGCCACGTCCTCGCCTCGTGTGCGCGGACGGACACCCACCCCCTGGTGCGGCTGGCTGACTGACTGGCATTCGCACCCGCAGAACATCAACACGATGTCGCCCTTATTAACGGCGGCCTACTTGCACGAAGCGAAAAAGGCCAACTACCTGGTCCATCTCGACTCGTGGGCAGAGTGGGTGATGTACGATTTGCCTAGAACAGACGAGGGTGGCTTCCAGGTAGGCGCGGGCAGCTTCGATCGGCACCGCAGCTGCCATCGCTGATTCTGCGCACCGTTTTAGCACATCACGTACAGCATGGACAACTACCAGCAGCTGTGGGATGACAGGTCAATGATCTGCACGAAGCCGATGTAGGCTCCACTTACTCACGATACCAGCCTCATGATGTGCGTTCTCCCTCTGGCGAAAATCGGGCTCGTTTTGGATCGCCCGCACTATGTCGAGGAGGCCAAGCGGCAGTTCATGCTCCAGTGCGTCTGGACCCAGGCACCGAGTGGAGCCCAACCTGAATGCACCTGTGACAGCGTCAAGTATCTGCAAGACCTCAAGACGGGACTGTGGTTCCACGGCAAGTCTGCGTCGATTTCATATACCGTGCACACATCCCCTTATGATGTCTGCAGGGTGGACGTTTGACGGGCACCATCATTTCGCCAACGCGCTCTGGGGGCGTGGCAACTGCTGGGCGACTGCTGCGATCCCCGATTTCATGGAGATGCTGCGCCTCGCCCCGGGGGACGGCCTGAGGATGTTCCTGACCTCGAGTCTGGTGCGCCAGATAGACGGGCTCGTGGGATGCCAGGACGAGGAAACCGGGCTGTGGCACACCCTCCTCGACGATCCGACGTCCTACCTCGAGGCCTCGGCGACAGCTGGATTCGCGTATGGGATCATGAAATCTCTGCGGCTGCGCTTTATTCCCAGAGAAGATCGATATGTCCGCGCAGCCCAGAAGGCGATTCAGGGTGTGCTCAAGCACATCACAGCCGAGGGAGAGCTCCAGAACGTCTCGTTCGGGACTCCGGTATTCAGCAACATCGAGGATTACAAGAGAATCAAGCTGACGAGCATGCCCTATGGCCAGAGCCTTGCCTTGCTGGCGCTCACAGAATATCTGCGGACCTTTGTATAGATTAGATTGTGTGTGTGTCTGTGTGTGTATTCTATTGTCCAGAAGAGTTGGGTAGTGAACCGTGCTGCCATAGGGCAGGAACGCTGTGTCGGAAGGTTCGGCCGTTACTGCCCGTCTGTCGGCCGACGGTGGCTGAACGCGGCTCTCCGAACTGGCTGAGCGCTCGGCGCCTAGTTGCACCGGGAGTTCCCAGCAACTGGTGCTCCGGATCCCATCGTTCTGGGATCTCCCGCGGAGGAGTGTGGACCAGAAGCAGCGGCTGCAAAGGCTGTCAGTTACGGACTGGGGAGGGGAGGGGATCCACTGACGCGGGCAGGAGATAGCGTAAGCATGCTGACAGAGGACGGCTTGTGGTTCAGGGGATGTTCCACTCTGAACCCATTCGGCACGACAAGGGTCGGTCTTCGTCGGGACAGAGACCGTTCTCTCTCCTCTTCAGAGTCTTCCGGATCGGAAGCTGACCCATCCGCTTCCGCTTCTGTGTTGCTCTGGTGATCCCAAGCGATGATAAACACGCCAGCGAAGGTCGCAGCACACCCATATAAGAAAGTGACTAGCTGGTGGAAGCTCGCCTTCTTGAAGTCACCGTATAGAACAGCCGAGCCGACGATGGCTGATATCGTGAAGAAGACAAACTGGATCGGAATGACGACTTTGCCGTCAAAGCGCATGAGTGCCCTATTGAGATATCGTATTTGGCCGACACCAGTGAGCGCTAGGACCTGGTAGATGGTGAACACAGTGACCGAGAGGGAAATAATTAAACATACTGCGATTGTGGGGTATGTAATCCATCGAGTAAACATTTCGAGCCATTGCATCGTCAGCAGTGTAGACACAGCCTTGTGGAAAGCACAGTGAATCCTCCTGCGGAAGGAAGATAAGAGCGTCGGAAAGACAAGAAAAACATATTTAGCGTACCGAAGAGTGCGCACAGACCAACGTCGATAAAAACATATTTCTTACCCGCTGGCCTCTCGGAAAGAATGGCAAGAACAATGGCACCAACAATGTACGTGCCAGAAAAGACGATGAAGGGTATCTGAGAGATGGCTTTCAACAGAGCGTCGGGGTCCATCCTGGTGTCAGAGGCATTGGAGGCAAGAACGACGGTGACTGCGCCAATGACCGCGATAAAGATGCCTAAGATATCCCGTTTGCGGAATCGTTCTCCAAGCATCAGTGGCGCAAAAACACAGTTCGCCATCAGTGCGAACTGGAAAATTTGAGGAAGAGTATCATAACCGATTGAAAAGACGCACAGTTCCCAGCGGTGCGACCACCGACGCAGGCGCCCACGCGTATGATATAAAGTTGCCCATTTCTCCAACGTTCATGAGCGTAAATCCAGCCCACCAAAGCTTGGTTTTGAGGTAATCACTCTCGCTCCCATCTTCAAACGCAGGCGCATCGTCGATTCCAACCTGGGAGGAGGAGGAAGACTGCCGTGAGTGGTTGATATCTTCCTCCCTGATCACGTCCACTGTCATGAGCGCAGTGCGTTCGTGTGCGCCGTTGCGTGCACGGTTCGGTCGAAGGATACGAGAAAACAAATTCTTCTTGGGAGTGGTCATTTCCGTGTCTTCTCCCGTGGAGTTGATGGCCCCATAGTCCGAGCTGAGCAGCACGGCAGCCTCGCCTAGGGGTCTGCTCTGCGCATGTGCATCCTCGTTGGGGGGTGAAGACGCATTCGACGACCGAGCCGACTCCCTCCTTTCGTTCTTCTCCTTCTCTAGTCGTTTATGTGCCAGTTTCTGGAGATTGAGTGCGAGAGAGATGAGTATATTGCCCAAGATTGCGATAGATATCCCAATCTATCCCCCGTCGCTTAGCGAACGCAGTCGAACTCCAATGACAGTGAAACCTACAACGGTTCCGCTGTTCAGCTCCGGAAGTTTGCTGCTGAGGTCGTAAACACCGAACCGCGAGGATGACGACACCACGAGAGGGTGTGCTCCGGCGTAGGACGCAGCCGGAAACGCAGTCGGGGCGTAGGTGGAGGAGCGCATCGGGATACACCTGAGAGTCGAGACGGAAAGTAGGGTCTCGACACAGGTTTTCCTACCGTGTGCCTCCACACACAACGACGAGTGTCCGCAGTCACAGCTGTCCTGAACGAAATTGATTGCTGGGAGGCGAGATTCAAAAAGGCAAACCGATCAAACGTGCCTCTTTACCTGCTTCGGCCCCATGCGCGCTCAACATACCCCTCATTTTCTAACCACTTTCCCTGTATATGCCTCGTCGTTCGTGTCGGAGAACCAATTGGTTCTCGGCGGTGGTGGCGGCGCGTCAAAAACCGGAATAAAGAACAAGATTGTGAACAACCTCGACTTTGCTATGAGATCATTCGCTGACTGGGGAAAAGCGCGTCTACGAGGTCGGAAACGATCGTTCTATAGACTTGGTGGACGAACTGGAGCTTGAGAGCGGCGCCGACGCTCCAATGAGCATGGCCACGAACGTAGAGGTGAGTACGTGTCATACAGCGGCGCGTCAAATGACGTGTGTCGAAGGCTCGAACTTTCGTATGCGGGATCAACAGTCCTGAAGACAAGCTTGTTAAAGGCGAGAACGAAAACTGTCGCGTCTACGCGCTGAAAGAGGGCAAGTAAGTCGCTGGGCAACGTCATTCCATGCAGATATCTCAAGTCCGGCAGGCTTGGCCAGGTACAGACACGCGGCACGCTCGTCGCGGGAAACGTAGAAGATTATCAGGCAAGCCTGTCGCGGTGACTCTACAGGATTCATGCTGATGTGGGGACAGAAAGTATCCGTGATATCTTCTGACGGCAAACTCGTTGCTGTGGCGGGTACTCAAACGGTGTGTACTTTCATTTGGAATGCCATATTTTGGCCTAAAAGTCACTCAGCTGGACGTACTGTCTTACCCGTCTCTTGAACGGGTGGCGGTGACCATCATAACTGAGAAAGAGATATACGATGCGACATTCTCAAATGGCAACGTTAGTCTTTCATACCTCTATGCCTAGCCTTTTCACTCATCCAATACCAGCTGGTGATCGCAACCACTGAAGAGCTACTTGTCTATGCCCTGCCAGAACCCGTGTCTGAGAAGCAAGAGGCGCCGTCCAACATTAAGAATAAAGGAAAGCAGAAGGCAGATATCGTCGAACTGGAACTCGTACAAAAGGTCTTGCCTCCCGCGTTCCCAGGTTCTACCGGAAGTACTTTCCGTGCAGCAAGGTACGACTCTACCATCGCATCTGGGATGCATTGCCAACATGTACAACAGGTTTCACCCGGAAAACAACGGAATCTTGTACACAATGAGCAATACCATTCCAGGACGTACTAAGGGAAGGAAAGCTGCCCCGCGGCTCGGATATGTCTGCAAGTGGAATGCTACGACTTGGAAATCTGAAAAGGTCAAGAAAGTCAGCGACAAGGGACTGACCTGTTTTGCTGTCAGGTCCGTAACTTGTGTTCGAGTCATGTTGTGTATCTAATTTTTAGCAGTCTGGATGGCACCATGATTGCCTTTGGCTCCTCCGACTGCAGCATCGGTCTTTTGGACGCAACTACATTGAATGTAAGTTTTCAGAGTGGTGTGATTCGGACATACCTGATCCATTTGCTGGCAGCCTCTCATGACCATCTTGAAAGCGCACGAATTCCCCCCGACCACTCTCACATTCAACCCGACATCCAAGCTCCTCGTTTCCGGCAGTGCAGACAATACAATCCGGGTCATCGGTATTCCAGAGGATTCGTCCAAGTACTGTAAGTCCTCCAGTCACATTGTGATTATCTCAGTCTTGTAATCATTTATCGCAGCTTGGACCACGATAATTTTGATTCTGATCACTCTACTGATTGCCCTCGTGGCGCTTTTGGCCCAACAAACATGAGAATGGTTGGTATATTTAATTACAGAGATGGAAGAACTACCGTGTATATTGTACAGCTCAATCATAATCGTCGTCCTCTTCCAGTTTTCGTTTTGTTCCGTTTGTCTGGCTGAGACTGGTTTGGATTTCCTCCATAGCGTCGCCCTCCTCTTCCTCCTCCTCTTCTCCACCAGAGAACAATCCATCCTCGCCGTCCCCAGCTTCACTCCCTTCGCCAGCAGCAGGCTGAGACCCAATCCTCAAATCCACTGATGTGTCAATGGCGGATATGGGGAAAGGCGTGTCGTCGTATTCCTGGGCCGGCTCGGTATACTGTGTGCTGGGAGCTGGTCGAGCTGGAGTAAATGCCGGTGGTGGAATTGGAGGGCTTTGCTCCATCTCGACATCTGAGGGCTCATCATACTCGTCCTCCTCCTCGATCTCCTCCACCTCCTCGTCATAGAGTTTGACGTCTGGCGGTGGCTTGTTTGGAATCAAGTCGAAGTCGATTGAGGTCAAGCATTCGGAGGCAGGAGGCATGCGAACTCCAAAGACTTCCGGTACAGCGGGGAGGGGCACAGCATTCACGTCCGCCGCGAGGGAGAGGATGTACTGTGGTTCTCAGGTCAGGGAATAAGATTGAACATGGAGCGAAGCTAGATACCTCTTTGGGAACTCTGCCGCCGAATTCCCAACCCACACGGGCTTGTACTGCCAATACGACGTCGTCCATTTCGATCTTATTCGCACGACCAGCGTATTCGGCATAGACATTTGCATCAGTCAGAACATTCGCAGTATATCGGTGCGCGAAGTCCAAAAGCTGGTGGATAACAGCAGGCTGGACATCTTGTATAGATGGGGTCGAGGAAAGAAGTAACGCGATCGCGCGTGCGCTCGGCGGTAGATTGTCAGGACGAGACATGCAGCAGACGCGTCAGTCACAACCCATAACCGCACGTGAGAGGTGCATCAGGGACCGATCGACGCACGCGTACGTCAGTCTGCACGTGCCGGCAAGGTCAGGCCGGCGGCATTGATGACGAAGCTGGTGGCAACTGCTTTCCATACTCCCACTACCATGTTCCGTACTATCGCGAAGACTGCTCTCTCTGCCTCTCGTCCTTCCGCCCCGCGCATGCTCCAGCGGCCTGTGCTTGCCCGCGGGTATCATGAGAAGGTGATCTCGCATTATGAACAGCCTAGAAATGTATGGACCCTTTTTTGCGGTCTGGACTCCCCAAGTTTTTATCTGATATGATGCCCTGTATAATTAGGTGGGCTCCCTCCCTAAGAACGACGTCGACGTCGGCACCGGTCTCGTCGGCGCTCCTGCTTGCGGGGACGTCATGAAGCTGCAAATTCGTGTCGACGAGAACGGCATCATTTCCGACGTCAAGTTCAAGACCTTCGGATGCGGCAGTGCTATCGCCTCGAGCTCTTACCTCACGGAGCGCGTCCTGGGTCTCTCTTTGGAAGAAGCTGGCGCCATCAAAAACACCGAGATCGCAAAAGAACTCTGTCTTCCCCCCGTCAAACTTCACTGCTCGAGTAAGCGCGCCCTTGGTTTGGAATCGGACAGTGGCTGACGTCCCCCTGTAGTGCTGGCTGAAGATGCCATCCGCTCTGCCATTCGTGACTACCGCTCTAAACGCAATGGTCTGCCGGCCGCGTCACCCAAGGCTTCCTTCGTGCCAGCTGGTTCAGCCGATGCGACAGCGAACGCCCCAGCCCCCGCTGTGTGAAGTTTCTTGCCATGCCGCTCCCAGCTACTTCCATCAAACCGACATCTGCTTAGTAGTTTACCCGTGTATTATTAGGATTTGTAGAACATTCACAGAGCTACAGCACCAATCTGGACTAATTTGGCACAAAAGAAAATGTGCCTGCCGAAAACCATCGTTCGTTGGCCTCCTTGACTCGTTGAGCGGCAGCGGCCCTGTTCGTGAGCTCGAAACCTGGGCTCACATGAGTCAAAGCAATAAAGGGTGAGAAACACGCAGCTGACCTTGTGCTGGTGTGACACTGAGCGATGTTGCAGTTCCTGATGACATGGACGACGAGGAGCTGGGCTGAGTACCATCCAATAGTGCAGACCGATTGAGAGCGGCTGTCCGCAGTTTGTTTGCTTTCGACATCTTGGCTCGGCTCTTTGATTCGCCCATCCCAGCACGAATGGAGCCTGAGGCGGAACCTATCATGCCAAGACCTTTCGTCTCATCGAAAGCACCAACTTCCTCTTCAGCTTCACCGAATGCCATCCGATTCTGCAGCTTGCGCAGTTCGGTCTGAGCATAGGCTTCTTTCGCTTTCCGTGCCCTGCGACGTTAGTCAGTCTCTACAGGACAACATGGACCGGAGATAGATGACCGTTTTCCTCCACGTCTTTTCTTCGGCCCGTCACCGGGAATAGGCAGGGCTTTGACAACTTTGGATGGTGGTGGAGCAGCCAGCCTATCGATGTGCTTCTCCAGCTTATCGCGTAAACTTTCGCCGTAAGAACCTGAGTGGTTGAGTCAGCATGCCCAGATTGAGAGCGGCCATGCGACTGACCATCTCTCCGTGATCGTTCTAAATCCATACGAGCCGCAAGCACGGATTTAGCACCGATCGTGCGTTGCAGCTTGAGCTGATATTCCGGCGGTGTCTGTGTGACAAGTTCACTCTGGAAGATGAAGCCAGTGTGACGTCGCTGAGTTGCAGTAGAGAAACCAGCAGTGATCTTGCGTTGAGCACCGAGCAACTAGAAGAAGATCAGGCATTGATTGATGTAGGATAACGAGACCAACATGGACGTTGCAGGCCGGCATCTTGGCCAAGGCACTGAGACCGCCAGCCACACCGAGCAGTTTCGCAGCTGTGGTCGTGCCGACGATAGCTGATAGATTGGGAGCGAGCACATTCATTCTTGAGCTGACGTACATGAAGATCTGCCAGATGCTGAGATAGATATGAGGAAGGAATCTTGATAGTCGCACCTTTTTCCGAGCTTCTTCCAGTCGATCAGCCAGCTCACAAGCACGCTCAATAGCCTTCCACTCGGCATCAGACAGAGGTTTCCCAGGGGTTGTCGTTGCTGTGACCACGACACTCATAATGATTGCAGGTGGAAGTACGCCTGATAAATCGACTTTGGTCGGATCCTGAACGAATTAGGCGGTAATGCGAGATCTGCAATAGAGGAACGCACCTCCTCATTGGCCAGTGTCCGAACGGCACGGATAAACATGGCCGGATCGACAACCAGCTGCTCCAATTCTGGAAATTTGGACGCATAATGGTCCCGAATGAACTGGTGGGGTGTGAGTGATGTCAGAATAAAGAGTGAATGCACGCGTCACCTTATGAACGACCATGATCTCGTTGTCTAGTTCGACGGAAAGATTGTTTGCCTGTACGATCAAGGTATACTCGGGGTTTAAATGCGCAGGAAGGGCCATGGTAGCAGGTGTGGTAGGACTGGATTGATATTTTATGATTTCCTGTGTCCTGAGTCAGAGACCAAAGATGCATTTTGACGGTCTGAGGAATAACCTGTAGAATATCGGACATGCGTTTGGTCCCCTCAAGTCTCGCCACTTTAGTCACATCTTCGATATTGCCCAATTCCATTTGCTGCACGTCCTCGGCGTCCAGTTCGTCTGCTGGCTTCACACCACCTGGAAGAACGAGCCCAACCGCTTGCTCGCCCTCGGCTGCTTCTTCGCCTTCCACGTCCAGCATGTCTTCGTCCAAGTCTCCCTCGTCCTCTGCCTTGCGCTTCACGCCACTGGGAACGGAGCCTTCGCCAATTTCCGGCTCATTAGCTTCTTGATACTCGCCGCCGTCGTCTGACAGTCCATCCAGGTCGGCCAAGAGCTCGTCCGCTAGCCCACTCATGTTGCTAGAAGTCGTGACTGAGGGAATTGATTTGTTTGCCTAAGCTTGGCTGATCTTGCATTGGACCCACGACGAAGCTGAGAAACTGAATGAGATCAGGCTCTTGAAAAATGCTGTTTGCTCAAATTCCGGTCATCTTGAATACTTAAAATTTGTATTATTGAGCGCTTGAAAGTTTGCTAGAGTGATTGAATGTCTGAACTCTCCAGGACTCTGAGGAGCTCATTTGGATCGCTAATTATTACACATGAAGCCATCAATGACCTACCCCTCATGTGTCATAGCGGTGTAATGACATCACAGCGAAGGTCCGCTTAAGTTGGCGTTCTCTCCACCTCCCTTTCCCCTCATCCATCACAGTACTTAGTATGCCCTCATCAGCCGGAGGAGTGGTAGAGACTTTCAAGAGTAAACCCCATCTCTTCCCTTTTCAACTCGCGCTTATCGTTCGCAGATCTATTAAGACACGGCAAAAACCACAACCACGTTCAACGAGAGCAACAACCCGCCCCTCCTCAAGCTGACACCCCACCTGCCGATGATGCCATGTCTCGCGAAGCTGCAGAACAGATTGTGAAGCAAGAGCGTGAGCTCAAGGAGCAGATGCCCTCCTACAAAGGTCTCGAGAATTTCCAGATTGTTGAAAAGATGGGAGAGTACGTTGTTCCTCGCTTCAGCGCGAGCCTAGCGCTCAATCGTCACAGTGGAGCGTTCTCCAATGTATACCACGCCATAGATCTGACAACGAACAAGAAAGTCGCCGGTAAGTCTCACCGAGTCATGCCGGCCAACGTCGCGCTTACTGTTCACAGTCAAGGTCGTTCGTAAATTCGAGCTCAACGCGTCACAGGTTAGTCATATTTTGTGTCTATCTACCCTTCCATTTCCATCTAATCTAACTCGTGCGCGCGGCTAGGATGGGGATAAGCACCTGAATCCCAAATTCAAAAAGAAGCCGCGCGTTACAGAGGTGCTTTCTTTTTCATTCGAACATCCTCAACCTTGCAGAGACTGATGCATTTCCATCCAGCGCGCCAATATACTCAAAGGTGAGCGACTCGGCCTTCGACTCTATCAGTAATCTCACTCTGCCTCAGAAGTCCAAATAATGAGGGGCACCAACCATCCCTCCGTCGTGAAGCTTATATCCTTTTCTGAATCTGATGAGCACTATTTCCTCGTCCTCGAATGTGAGTCCATCTGACATTGGGAACAATGATACTGATGTACATGATCAGTAATGGAGGGCGGAGAGCTGTTCCACCAGATCGTCAAACTCACATATTTCAGCGAGAATCTGTCGAGGCACGTTATTCTCCAGGTCGCTCGCGGCATTCGGTACCTGCACGAGGAGCGAGGTGTCGTTCATCGGGATATCAAACCCGAGAACCTGCTCTTCCAGCGAATCCCGATCATACCCTCGAAGACACCGATACATCGACCTTATGATGAGGAAAAAGAAGACGAGGGCGAATTTATTCCTGGAGTTGGAGGTGGTGGAATCGGCCGTGTGAAGATCGCCGACTTTGGCTTGAGCAAGGTCGTTTGGAACGAAGAAACGATGACTCCATGTGGTACTGTGGGGTACACCGCGCCCGAGATCGTGAAGGACGAGCGCTACAGCAAGAGTGTGGACATGTGGGCTCTCGGGTGTGTGTTGTACACCCTTCTTTGCGGATTCCCACCGTTCTACGATGAGAGCATCAATGTTCTTACGGAGAAGGTCGCGAAGGGATACTACACCTTCCTGAGTCCCTGGTGGGATGACATCAGCGCATCAGGTGTGTGCGCTCACAGTTGAGACGCTTCCTGGGTTGACCAACCGTCTCCAGCCAAAGATCTGATTCAGCACCTTCTCTGTGTTGATCCTGCTCAACGATATACGATCGATGAATTCCTCGCGCATCCTTGGTGCAACGCAGCACCGGCGCCACCGCCGCCGGCTACTCCTTATGTGTATGGCCAGCAGACAATGGATTCTCCGCTGTTGTCAGCCGCTCGCGGTGGTCGGGCCGAAGGCCGAAGCCCTGGAATTGCGGTTCTCAAAGAAGCGTTCGACGTGACGTACGCAGTGCATCGAATGGAGGAAGAGGGTGCCCGCCGACGCAAGTACAAGGGGCGAGGCGGTGCGGGCGTTCGAGGCTTCCTTCATGGCCTGAATGAAGATGATGAAGATGAGGAGGAGGAACCTGTCCCGGCCAAGGCGCCGAGCGCGGCAGGTCGTGCTGGCCCCCGCGATCGCGGTCGTAACACGCAATCTGGGCGCTCGTCCGGTGCCAAGACGTTCGAGCTCGACATGGATGCTGCGACATTGCTTGGCCGACGGCATCGGCAGCAGAAGGGCGCTGGGGGTGCTGGTGTCGGGCATCGGAGCCCACTGGCCGGGAATGCGATGGGCTTCGAGGCATTGCATATTTCTGGCAACGACGCCGAGCTCCCTCCAGGCAGCCCAATGAAGATTGTGTAACGACCTGCTCAGCCTGCGATGAGATGGACGATTCGTTGCTCTCTGTGTTGTATATTTATCTGATTTGTATTCGAGACGACGGTGCCAACGATTTCTGCCCAGTGTGCGAGCGGATACGGCATAATTACATAAGCAGGCGAATGGCAAAGTGCAGAGGCCTGGAAGTGCAGATCAGGAGGACTATCATGATGGGTGTTACTGAACAATCGTGGCGGATGTTGACGTACCGAAAGAAGACGAGATGACAAGTCTTTAGTCGAGTGTGTTCCCAAGCGAGCATGGAAATAACCGATGTCTCCGAGACCCAAGACAGGCGGAATCGGCGAGCAACACGTGATTTGCCCTATTCAAACCAGTTCGATTTCCTTTCCGGGCGTTTTCAGGTGGTGATATTCCATCAGATTTAGAGTCAGACGGTTGATGTGAGAGCACAAGCCTCGACGTCGCATGGAGCGATTTACGACCTGTTTCCCGCGGAGGCTTTTTGGGCAAGTGCTATACAGGCCTGCGGCGAAGAATCGCAATCTCCTCCACAATTCAGCTCAGATTTAGCATGCGAAAACGGATTTGCCAGGAGCCAGTAATATGGTGGGCATTCTGCGCGCCAAAGCTCCTGGTCCGCCTTGGATCCGGGACGGGATGTCGATGGATATTTGACGCTCTTTGGCGCTGGTTGGCAAGCACGTTCCGACGGGAGTGCGGCTGTAAGAGCACAGCACCCGCTAGCACATTTGGCGTGTCTTATCCGTGTGAATGCTCGCGTAGAAATTGGGCAGGATCCTCGGAGCTCGGAGATGCCCTCCCTCCAAATTTACTTGCCAGCTGTAATCGCCGAAGACCTGCCGCGCGACACGAGGATCGTGCTGTCAGAAACCAGATGCGTCGTCGAGTCGAGTCCGTCTCGACGGCCCGCTCACTTGGGGGAGATCGTTGACAGTGATGGCATGTCGCATGCGGAGAGTCTGATGGACCGCAGTTCCCTGTGGCATCCCAGATCTCCTGTGCATGCAGCACTCAAGCCATGCCTGCTCGACTCGCTCGACGAACATTACAGGCCGCCCGTCCGTTGGCAACAGAATCGAAGCAAATAACCGTGCATCATGGCAGAATGGAAGAAGCCCGAAGCAAGGGAAGCAGTGGGTGGCGATGAGCCTTCTCCCAGACCGCGGCATGAGCGCCTCGAGAGTGTGAATGTCTCCAGACTCGATGCGAGTTCCGCTGACAGAATCAGAGATCGAGAGCTGCCGGTCGCGCGGACGAGCAAATCCCAGAAACGCACATGGTCGCATCGGCGCGCATGAGCACCCCAAATCTCACTGTTCAACGGCATCCCTGATGACAATACTCCCAGCCGTTTTCCAGAAAATCCTTGCCTGGACTGCCGCATGACGTGCAGCCAATACCGGCACGCGTTGGCTCATCCGGCACTGACCCTGGTACGGCATGGGCCCAATTGGGAATTCAAGGACCGAGGTCATTTACTGGAGCCGCAGGAATCATATCAGACCAATGATGAACGTGCCGCCAGGTTGAACAAAGAGAGAGCACGACCAGAGCACACCAAGAAAAGCAACAGCAACAGGCATCATATCACTCCGCTGTCAGAATTCGATCGAGAACAAGAATATCTGGTTCTGATATGTTCTGCACGATGTTCTGTTCAGTGGCGGAAATGAAGCGGTGGGTTTTACTTATTCATGCGTGATTACATCCTTCGTCCTGGGTATCCTATCTCCGGTGGCAGATGACGAGGTATGCTAGTAGTAGTAGTCGTGATGATATCGATACAGGAGCGGGGGAACGTCGACCGTGACTCATGAGATGCGGATGGCAAAAGCGATACAGATACAAATCAGGGCGTCCTGATAGAAGGTCCAAGTCAATTCACGAGCAGAGAATGAACGAGCCCAAGTCCGCACACACATTAGCGAACATCTCTTGAATGACCACGTCGGCTTCTTCCCAATGACACGCCATATCAGCCCTACAGTACATATTAGGTCATTCCAGGTCCAGTGAGCCAACACCACTCGCCGGCCGCCTTGCCCTAAATTCTCGTTGATTTGCGTCAGCACAATGTATTTACTTCAGCGGCGCAGTTAGCGCCCCCATTCCTGAAGTAGTCGCCATGCACTCACAATCCACTGGGTTGAATCTCCAGCATCCTCGTCTTGACGCGGTCACCAATCTCTTTTGTCCACCCCTTGACGCGATCCTTGTCCTTCGGATCCCATGAGCCGACAGATTGGAGGGTTGCAGGCAGCAGCGCCTTCGTGTAGTTCTTCAGCAGATCAGCGTCAAAAGTCGGCGGACGCGGCGGAGGAAGTGAGGAGCGGTACAGCGGCGACGGCGAGGCGGGGTCAGAGCGGGGAGGGGTGCGGAACGAAGGTGACGAGAGGCCAGCCATCGCAGTTTCAGTAACGTTCAGTGCGTTTCCTACCCAGTCGCCGATGGATAGCAGCGGTATATATCGACCTCAGACTCCAAGTGGTACTGTGGTTGATGTTCAACTTTGATTTCCATCCCAATCGGGTCATAAACTTGACTAGCCGGTGTTTGCACTGTTTACGAGTCGAGCGCTGGGTCAACTTGGATTCATACCGTTATGTCGCATATGTCCTTCCCGGGAGAAGACGCCTCCGGCTCTTTCTACATGCCCTTCGAGTCCCAGGCATCCTCTTCTGCGTTCCAGATGAATCCGCTCTCGTTGCATCCGCCGCGCACACCCCGCACCTCTCTATCTTCTGCGCACCCACAATCACATGGAAATGGTTTCTCCGGCTATGAAGGCAGTTCTGCGAAGGAGGAGTCGAATACTATTGCTGAGGTGGACGAAGAGGAGGACTTGGAGGAGGACTCTGCGCGCTTGAAACTTGCACAAACGCGCGTCTCAAATGAAGAAGTCTGGCGCGAGATGTTCTTGACCAGCAACGGGAGGGACAAGGCCTTTGTGCGTATCAGGTGTTGCTCTGGTGCTCTCAAGTCTAATTGGGCGCACAACCAGAAATTGATACAATATGGCTTGAAGTTGTACTTGCTGTTCCATAACTCTGTCGCCTCTACTCAACTGTTGCACCGCTCGAAGCCACCAGCATGGGAACAGGAGCTGAGGAGCAGGCTATCCTCCACGGTGGATGGGCTCTCACGGACAAGGTATGAGGCATGCATGCTGCACGTGTGCCTGCTATCTGAATGGCCCAATCAGAAAATGCCTGCTGCTATTCAACTGGCTCGCGCCGTTAACCGCCATTCTGGCGCGACGGACGGAGTCTATGTCTATGGGTGGTGCCTCCAAACCAAAGGCGCCGACGCCATTCTTGCATACGCTGATGCATGCGCCGCCGCCTGTGTTACTTGATCTGGTGCACTCATCTTCTGATGATGTGTACACATTCTCGCTTCTAGGGCTTCTGTCGAAGGAAACGGGGGAAAGAGCGGCTCGATTCTCTGACTGGTGCTGGCTGCTTGCCACCCTGGTTGGTCTCGTGGAGAATGGTGTCGAACGCCAGATGATCGGAGGCCTGCAGCATGAAGGTGAGCTTGACACGACATCCCGAATCGTGCTAAGTGTGACAACTGGCACACAGTGCATTCGCGCCTGTACGCAGAATCTATGGCAAATCCGGGTAAATCAAAGCCGCTGTCCTCGGCGACTGCCAAACAGGACGAGAAGGAAATGGCGCGATTACAAAAACAAGATTTCTGGCTCCAGATCACACGGACAAAGTTGCTCATGGATCTGATATTCGTTTGTGCGTCGCTTCTTTCTCTTGTCAGTGGAGAGACCCGACATTAACACTCTGTTTGACATAGCCTACGATGTCTTTAGACTTCAACGGTGGCGGGACACTGTGAAGACTTGTGCTGGCCTGACATCAGGCATGTTGAGGTCAGTCAAGCTTTTGTGCGCCTTCTTTCGGACTTTCCGCGACCTTAATCATGCTTGCCAGTGCCTGGAAACTGTACGATCGCCACCAGCGAACGCTTTTGAAAGCCGCAACGACTCTTGCAGCCTAACCTTATTGCTACTGTTCCATTGACTGTCCGCATTCGATTCTAACTCCTGGTTCGTTTACCCGTAGATTACTTAGGCTATTTGGTGTTCATTCTACTCCCCGACCGGTGCTCGGGCTTGCCGCGGAGCTGTCCACCGACTCGTATTAAGGTTGTCGCACTGACGAGCCGAGCGACGATGTGTAATTGGCTGGCCTGCTCACGCCCAGTTCTGAGTTATCTACCCTGCTGGATATTACTAGACGCATTTTAGTTTAGCTTTAGTTTGGCGAATGGAAGTCCAGTCCTTTGAGCGGCTTGGGTCGGTCGGTGAGCTATCGCGCCTTGGTCTGTGCCTGCCGGGCTTGCTGGAGCGCGTCAAGTTCTGCTTCAAGCTCCGCGAGCCTCGCTGCTTGGGTTTCCATAATCTTTTCGTGGGATATAGTCAGTTGAGTCATGCGCAGAGCCTGAGCGCGTTCAGTCCCGACCCTGCTCGAGATCGGCAAAGCACTTGCCGTGTAGACCGCGGCGGCAAGCAGGGATATAGGCAGCATGGCGGGCATAACATTCGAGTACCAGTCGCCCATTGGTGTATGCTGCGATCGCGGGGGCGGAGGGGGGCGCATTGACGCGAACCTGCGACGAGATGGTGCTCTCATGGTATGGCTGTGCGACGGCTCAGCTTCCAGCAGGATACAGGGAGCAGGATACTCGTGAAGCAAACGGATCATACTTGCCTGAGGAACTTCCACATCGGTCTGTTCACTGTGACTAGCGGTGCAAGATGAGCCCAATTGAGTCCTGACGAACGTTGGCGGGCGGCAACTTCCGCCCCGCGTCAGGTTCTAAATTTTGATGCCCCGTCACAGCGTGTACCTTGCTTCCCCCCACCTCCACTTTCGTTGAATATTCGTGGCATGGACCACCAGCGGCCTGGGCTGCTGTCTACACAGTCTCCCGTATCTTCAACATCGACAAAGTCAACACCACACCGCCAACCTCAATCACCCTTTCGTTATGCGCCGCAACGCGACATGAATGAGAAAGACGACTCGACACTAGAAATCCGTCTCGACGACCGCTATCCCTCTTCGTCGTCCAGGTTCACCTCTAGATCCCGGTCCCCTTCACCGTCACCTAGACGCATAACTCATCCTCCCGCACCGCAGTCAGCACCCCTGAGCGCGATCGTTGCTCCGCTCGGAGGGCATGGATCCCCGAGCGCGCAAAGCCCTGGCTGCCAGTGCTAATGTACGCACTGACCAGCTTAATATTTGTCGTTGCCATTGCGTTCTATAAGGCGCAACTATTTACGTGTAAGTGACAAGCATCGCATTCGTACCTGCAGCTTACCAGAGCCTACTAGTCCTAGACGACCTTGCAGTCTGGTTGCGTGCGGATGTATCCTTCGGATATACCCTCCTATTTCTCCTCATCTTTATCACGACGTTCCGTGCGTAGCCCCACTGCCCCGGATCGGTGATATCGGCTAACATCCGCAGCAGCTCCTCTCCCTCTCTACTCCACACTCATCGTTTTGGCCGGGTACACGTTCGGTGCATGGGCGGGTGCAATCCTGTCCTACCTAGCCGCTCTTGCAGGTGCTATCGTCGTCTTCCTCTTATCACGCACGCTTCTCCGGGGCCCGATATCTCGTTGGCTCGATTCCTGCCCAACCATCAAGCAGGTTGTGCGTGCCGTTGAGAAACGACCCAAGCTCCTGTTCCTCGTCCGTTTGGCCCCCTATCCGTACAATGTGATGAACTGCCTGCTTGCTGCAGCTCCCAGTCTCACGTTCCGAACATATACGCTGTGCACCGCTGCGTCTCTGTTCAAGCTGATCGTGCACACCAGTCTTGGTGCGTCGATCAGGTCCTTCAAAGACTACCACACGTCGAGCGGGCAGAGTGGTGAGACGGAGGGCACGGTCGCAAGCGCATGGACCATCGCTGGTGTGGTGCTCTGCATTGCCATCCTGGTCTATCTGTCCATCGTTGCCCGACGAGCCGTTGACGATGAGATCGGCAGCGAACGCGAGACGGGCAATGCGGAAGAGCGGGAAGGGTTCCTTGCCAATGCTGACGGGGACGCGGCTGACCTGGAAGCTGGAGGAGCCCGGCCGATGGTGGAGCTGCAGCGATAGTCTGCGGCTGTCAGCATTTACGTTTTACTCACCACGGACGATTCTCGATTCGGTTGTATTACTTGCGTATCTTATCTACCACATTCGTTTAGTTATGTACTGTGTCTATTGGAAAAGTCTCGAGTGCAAAGGCTATTCTTTTTAACGATACTAAACCCACGAGGAAGGAGATCGGGACATGTCAATCGCCTGGACAGGCCACGCGTGCCACTGCCTCGATCGCCATCAATCCAGCATCAAACGTTCCACACCGTCGTTGGATAGGGAAATTTCCTTTTCCCGTTTACTGCCGGACCGGGCCGGAGGAGGCGGATGGTATCTGGGGAGATCGATTGCAGAGAGATACATGTAAAGCACAAATGATAGTGGTGGTATATCCAAATACACAGAGCAAGATGGTATGTCAGTCCACACAGCAGCAGCAGGGAGTTCCAAGACAGGGTGATCGTACACGGTTCATCACAGCAAAAAGGGAGTGTGTGGATGCAGCAAGAAAGGGAAAAACGTCCGCCTCCATCTCCAATCTAAACGACGGCCGGCGACTTGGCAAAGTGTTGTTGCGGCAATCCGGGATGTTCGTTCATGGCAACATATCCAAAGTCGGGCGAGACTGCCGACGCGGAAGAGCAAATCAGTAAACCGCGTGTGGGGGATGGTCCAACGATACTGCAGCACGCGACGTTTGTGAATAAACGCGAACAAAACTCGACGCGGATCGCCATCGAACCATGCAAAAAACGAGATTACTCACATCTATTGATGTCCGTTTCCCCGTGGAATCCCTCCTGCACAGGGGGCGTGTTGGCCTGCGAGGACGACGTGTGCGACGCCGCAGATATCGACGACGCCGCGGTCGACGGCCGCCCGCTTCTCGCGCTCCAGCTGTCCCCGATCGAATCATTGCTTTCCACCGGGTTGTACGCAAACTCAGCCTGACTCGGAGTGAAGCTGTAAGGATCCACCGATGGCAGCTGGATCATGCTGCGCACCCTCGGCACAGCGCTGTGCCCGTCATCCATCGGTTGCGGAGAAGTCGATGGCCGCTGGTGCTCAGATGGCTCGTATGGGCTTGGGTACGGGCTCATGGCTTGGCTGTGACGTCGCGGCCGTCTCACGATGCCCAGCCCATTCCCTGAAGAATACGATTTGGACGAGTGTGGTCTTGGTGGCGAAATCGGCCGATGGTGGCTCGAACTCGGCCGAGAATAGTCATCTGCGTACGGGAGTGACGAAACTGACGACATCGAGTACCCTGTCGTTGGCCGACTGTCGGGAGACATGGACGATGAGCTGTGCTCCATGGGCATATTGGAGAACGGGGCTGGATACGAAGTATTGATGGTCGGAGTTGGGCGTTGGTAACCGCCGTTGCTTGGGTTCAGAAGAGCCGACAAACTGCCATTGTGACTGGTGTACCCAGAACTGCTTTGCGACGACCAATGGCCTTGCTCCGTCGGATAAGGGTAGTGCGAAGATCCTGAGTATGAATTGAACGCAGGTGACGTCGGGGACTCGTCTCCGGGGGTCAGCGGATGCAGAGGGTGCGGCGAATGGTGGTGACTGTACATCCCAGGTCCATTGGGGATATGAGGAGGATCGGATGGAACCGTCAATGGCGGCAGAGCAGCACGCGTATAGCTGCCGTTCCAGCCAGAGGAATTTTGAATGATAGGAGGGAATGAGCCCGGCGCAGAGAATCCACGGGCCCTGCCGATGTGGCCTGACTTGTGCGCAGAGGGGCCGACAGAGGATGGGACCGTCAAGGGCACCGGGCCCATGCCAATGGCAGAACGAGGAGGGGGAATTTGGGGTGATGATTCCTGAGTGTCGCGCTTTCTAGGTTTTGGGAGGCGCGGGGGCACGCGGCGCTTGAAATTGGCCACGACTTCGGGGGGAGAATGCCGATTGAGAGTTGGATGTGCTATCGGCGCAAGTCAGCTGAAGAACGTTGTGGTGCAGAAAAAAAGAAGACGAACACCAGGTACTGGCGTCCGGGTCGTCTATTGCAGGATCGACATTGCGCAGATTCACTTTTCGCATGAAGCCATAGATCTATAAGTTCAGGAGATTATTAACAGAACATTTCATACTTCGAAGCACGACAACGTACATTTAGTTGCCGAGAGAAGCTGGCGAAGCGGGACTGGCGATAGATACTTGGGAGAACGTGCAATGCAAGCTGCTCAGGGCGTTCGACGACGATATGCTCGCCTTGCGGATCCCATCGAATCATGTGGTGGTTCTCTGGCCGCTCGAGAAGCCTAAGTAGAACGCGACCTAAGTCGCGGGAGAAGGTGCAGACGAAATGGGGTATACGGACGCGTATAGTTTTGTCAGGAATGTTGCCTGTGGCTTTGCTTCCGATTTTTGCTGCGCCGGAGTTTGCTGAGGCGACTCGGACTGCTTGGAGGGACTCGGGGGAGACTGGTCGCGGAGGTCTTCTGCGCTGCCATTGTCATGGTGGGGATAGGAGTAGGAATCCTGGCGGTGGAAGGAGCGGGATGGATACGAGGGCGGATAGAGGTCAGCCATAGGGGACAAGCAGAGGAATGGGATGAGATACAAGTCGGTGCGTTTATGGGTCTTCGTTGTCACCGGCTGTGACACGAGTGACCGTGGTACGCCGAGGACTACGAAACGGGATCTGAGATCATCAGATCGGTTCGAGAAGAAACTGAGCTGGTTCTGATGTCGGACAAACCAAAGACAGGCCGAGACCAGCAGATAAAAAAGTATTAGAAAGCTCTCTAATCCCCATCGTAATGCAACGTAACACTTGAAAACCCGCCAAACAAGTCGGCACCCTCTTCTATGTGTTCTCCATCCAGCTGCAGAGAGTGTGACTCTTTCATGTGCCGGAAATTGACCGCGTCCTGCCCATTGGCCAGAGTCGGAGTGATTGGCGGTCGTGTGTTGCGGAGGAGACCCCAGTTGGTCTTTGCAAACCATTTGTGCTGCTTCACCTCACTAGCGCCGCTCTTGCTACCGAGACGAGTGCGCTCCTTTTTGTCGAGCAGACGGACGATGCAGTCTTTGCCGGCCCTTGGAGCCATCAGTCAACGCTGCCGGCCAAGAGTGATGGCAAAAACTTACTGCGACACCTTGGGCGAATCCTTGAAATGTACCGGATGGTCACGGATGTTAGCAAATGTGTCGTTTCGTTCGGAGCCCTTGAATGGGGTCGTGGCATACTAACGACCAGCTGTACGTCAGCATCCGGCACGAATCCAGACAACGACACGTACGAGCATTTCATAAATAAGAATCCCCAGCGTCCACCAGTCCACCGCGGCCGTATGTCCTTGGGCTGCGATCACCTCAGGCGCAATGTACTCTGCCACGACCTGTCAGTCGCGCATCACTCGACACAGCGTGTCACCGACCTTCCGTTCCAACAAACGAATTCGTTCGAAAGTTGGCTGTGCACGACATAGTATCCACCAGTGGGACCTACACGCGATCCTTAGCACTCGGAAAACCCACACAGCGCCCTGACGTACCCCATTCATCTCTGACTGAATCATCACTGGCATTCCCCCTGGATCCGTTGACTGTTTTGCAAGATCGAAGTCTGAGAGCATTATATGGCCCGATTGATGAAGAAGAATGTCTGAAGGCAGTATCAGACATAGCACAGGAATGCAGTGGGGCTGCGACGCACTTTCTGGTTTCAAATCCCGATAAATAAATCCCATGAGATGCAGATACTCCAACGCCGCTACGACCTCGGCCGCATAGAACCTTGACGCGTCCTCCGGCAGACACTTGCCCGGTCGTGTCTGCAGTGCCCGAAAGAACTCTCCGCCCATGCAATATTCCATGCAGAAGAAGAGATAGCCCTCGGACTGGAACGAATGGTATAGCGTTACGATGAACGGATGGTTAGATGTTGCGAGGATCTCTTGCTCCGTCAAAGCGCGTTTAATCTTTTTGCGTTCAATCATCTCCTTCTTCGATAGAACTGTTCGAAGGTCAGGGTGGAAATAAGGAGCAACGGGTCATGAAACGTACCTTTCATCGCAAAAAGCTTGTCTGTCTTCTTCTCCTTAACAAGATACACCTTGCCCACATCGCCTTTGCCCAACATTTTGACCTTAACAAAGCTCGATGGGCCCACTTCAACCTGCGGTACGTCAATCACACGACGTAGCTAGAGGCGCGTAGTCTCACCTGCCGAACTTTGATCGAGTTGCTGGAGTACGTTCGTCGAAAGGCGGCCTTGCCGGCACCGTCGGGAATCGCGACCGAGCTTGGCGCGGCCAACATGTTCCCGCTGTGGCTGCGGGCGGGACGTCCTCGAGACGATCCCGATGAGATCGTCTCCAGGGAGTCGGTTCCATGCTCCATTGAAGTATTGAGAGTCGTGGGTAATGGTGGCACGGCATCGGCAGGTGCAAGCATGCCGTTCTTCGTTGATGAACGGGAGCTTGTGAAGAGCCCCTTGGCATTGGGCGCTGAAGCAACGCGTCGTATGAACCGAGATGCGGAGGCGCCCATGGCCTTGGGTGATAGAGGCCCGGTCGTGATGAAAACTGCGAATGTGACATGGGGAAGTCGGCCTGGGAAGGTCCAGCGGCCGCAGGACTGAGCATCTCGGAAGTATTGTTGGTGGGGGAGAGAGGATGTTTTTCGGGCTTTGAACGCGCGCGGTGTTTGGAGGAGGCTGCGACGGAGAGGGCATCTGCAGATTTCTGATGACGCGGGGTCATGCGAGTCGGACTTGCGACGAGACCGTTGGCGCGTTGAGAGTCCGTGGATTGGGTGGTGGAGGAATTGGACGATGAACGGTCTTCGGACAGAAAGGAGGCGGGCGTTAGCGAGGCGGTCGATGTGAGCGGCGTCCTCCCTCTGCCGGAAGCAGGGGATGTGGCAAGGGAGTGAGTATCGAGCGAAAGTTGGGGAGTGTTCCCGGACACTTTGCGAGATGATGAATTTGCGAACCGGAAGACATTCTTCCACCCTGGGGGATTGGAGGTTCGAGCAGTGGATGGAGCTACTTCAACTTGGCTTGTTGAAGGCATCGTTATGAGGTTGTGGGGGTTGGGAGCAACAGCCCAAAGATGGACCAGTCGAAGGTGGGGTAGGTTTGTCAGAAGGAAACCGTGATTTCAGATTTCACTATGTGCACTACATGATCTACTTCGCTTGAACAGCTCAATAATTACAGCTTAAATGCAGGAGAGAACCCCAGCCACGCGCGGTTCCGGGCCTCCCCGCCACCTTCGACCAAATGGGTTCGCGTTCTGAGAGTCTCTCGATGTCCAACATTACCGAATGCTTCGGACACAATAGTGTAGTAAGCGGTCTCGAACGGGACAATGTGAATAGTGTGCTGCTCCTAAAACTGAAGGGAACGACGGCCTGTAGGCACTGCAGCGCAGGTAATGCACGCGAAAGGTTGAGGTGGGACCATGGAGAATAGTGGACACCTGAAGGATATGCCAGGTCTTCGAGGATCACCATCTCACTTCGGCCATCTTCGGCCGTTCACGGTCCGACAGCTTCCCACGGATTTTCGTCCGTTCTCATAGGGCCCGGAGAGCGAACGATCAAGCCCGTAGTCCAAGCACGTCGCACTTGGATGGCAAGCCTTCAGACGCCAAGGCAAACATCGAGCAGCACCAACTCATGCCTCTCATATCCTCTCCTTCTATGCGTCGACTTCGTTGACGTGTCCTCCCGAGGAAAATCGCCGGAACAAAACGTGGTCGCGGGACTTACAATACGGATTCGTCAGACGGTCGCAAGAGAAGGATGTAATCCTCGGGGGCGCCTCCGCGTCTACGCACTTGGCCAGTCCGTGACGCCTGGACTGCCCCCGGGGCCGGTGATGCGGAGATCTCGTTTTCTTGGTGGCCCGACTATGGTGGATCGTGTCGTCAATCTCCATTCCCCTCGAGCCCTGACGCAGTGACTGATATCGACGGTGTTCCTTGGAAGATGTTTTGCGCAGAGACTGGAGCGAACCGAGTTTCGGACCGAAGATGTTGGATCACCGTTAGCCGGCCAACACACCGCTGATGACGGAAATTACGATTTCTACGTCCCTCGTCAAATCGCTCTAACATGTGCCCGTGCCTCAAATGCGCACGGATGTGCCAGGAATTAGATTCCCAATCTCGCCTCTTCCTGGCTCAAGAAATACCACCGCTTGATTTGTTACGGATCCCAGGAATTTATTGCCCTCCCAGGCGCGTAACCGGACTATAAAGAACAACGGCCTTGACCGGTTTCAACGCATCCCCCCGATGCCAGACGCTGTCTCCTCCTCCTCCTCATCGGCTCCAGAGTCACAGCGCCTCCTCTCCAAACCCCCGCCCTCGTATCACAGCGTCGACGATGGACCCGTCTCCGAGCAAGACTCTCCGCCCCCTCTATTGAACAACTTCAGCAAGTCCGACACTGTTTGGATTCTAGCTGGACTTTGGTCGGCGGTGTTCCTCGGGGCTCTTGGTAAGTGACGCGATCACGCTTCAGCGCGCTGATGTCATGGTTATTCTTGCGCAGATGGTTTGTCTGTTCCTTCAGTGGAGACGAGATGTTTGATCCCGTCCAGGGACTGTCGTCGCCACGCTCCTGACGCCCATCGGCAGCGACTTTAACAAGTCCAATCAAGCGTCCTACATCGGGACTTCCTACCTCTTATCGTTGTGCTGTTTCACACCTCTATATGGTAAGTACGCCTCGTTCAATAACCTTCATGACTCTTATTCTTACCGCGATCTGCAGGCCGTATGTCGGATATCCTGGGCCGCAAGGGCGCTATGCTTACTGCCTTGTTCCTTTTCGGTGCGGGCAGATCATCTTTCACGGGCAACCCGATCAGCTTTCTGTAGGCACTGGAACCCTTCTTTGCGGATTTTGTCCTTCTATGAAAACTCTGATCATGGCGAGAACGCTGGCTGGAATGGGCGGTGGAGGGTGAGCCCGTGTTTCGACATCAATCGCCCTGAAAATGACACGTTCGGTGCAGAGTAATGACCGGTGCATATATTTCCGCCCCCGTGAAATCCCGCCAAGCTCATATGTCGCACAGTTGCAACCATTATTGTCACAGATTTCATACCGTTGTGCGTTTTCCTCTTGCATTCGGTTGTCGGCCCTTAGAGATCCGCAGGAACCAACGAGGATTATACCAAGGAATGGCGAATATGTAATCATGTCGCGCTCGTGGTGGGTTCACATCGTCTAACGGCTCCGCAGTTTGTACGGTCTGGGGGCAGGGATCGGCGGACCTTTGGGTGGCTGGGTCAATGACAAGTTTGGATGGTGAGTTTCCGCTGTGATCGTTGTTGGTGTGTCTCATTTGCCAGGCGATCGGCTTTCTTATTTCAAGCCCCATTGCTCATTGTCAGTGCGGTACTAGTGGCTTGGAAGGTAAACATCAGGCTTCCCTCCGAAGTCGAATCACAGTCGCTACACGAGAAATTGCGTCGCGTTGACGCACTGGGATCTGCCACCTTAGTCGGAACTGTGGGCACGCTTCTTCTCGGATTCAGTCTCAAGACCACCGAAGAGATCCCGTGGTCACACCCTTCGATCGTCTCTTTGTTCTCGGCTTCTGCAGTATGTTGCGTGTCTTTTGTGTTGGTGGAGAAATACTGGGCGCCTTTCCCGGTGATGCCACTTGGTCTCATCACCCGGAGAACGCCTCTGGCGGTATCTGTCGCCAATCTGTTTGCCAGTATGGCTGCATTCTCGATGGTGCGTTTCCGGCTCCCGGCCCCGTTCAATCTTCCCCATCGATTCTCCAGATATACAATGTCCCGCTGGTCAGTTTTTGAATTCCCGATGGCCGGTTACAGGACCAACCGCGTGCTAGTACTTCTCGGCTGTGCGACTGTATTCGGCGGCCAATACGGGTGAGATTGTTCTCCGTTATGTCGCGGCAGAGCGCTGATCCCACACCTCATTCGATAAGGATCCCACTTGTTACCCCATTCAGTGAGCACTCGGCCTTGTCTTGCGGAGTTGGACATCCTCAGCCGAGATTTCGCCCAGATAGCTATTTCCTTTGGCAGCGTCTTTGCCGGATGGTCAGTCCAATTGGAACTCCGAGTCTCGATCACCGCACCCACACGTTACAGGGCAATGCGTCGGACAGGCAAGTTGTACGTACTCACGCTCGTGGCATCGGCCGCCAGCATTTTCGCCAACATCCTTGTGATACTTTGGGACGAAAAGACATCTCAGTGGCATCTTTGGCTCGATATCGTTCCCCACGGCTTCGGGATGGCAAGTTTCATCACCACCACTCTGATCGCAAGTCTGCTCGCCCATCTCCCCCAGCTCCCCTTGTGACTGAGCTATTCAGGCCATGATCGCGGGCGTAATACGAGAGGAAATGGCCGTCGCCACCGGCAGTGAATGCGCAAATCCACGCTGTGATCCCAACCTGATTGATTTTCCAGTTACCTATCTTTTCCGCACGACCGGTCAGGTCCTTGGGGTCAGTCTCAGTGGGGCAATCCTGCAAGCTGTCTTGGTCCAGAAACTCCGGGAGCGCATCCAGGGCCCAGGCTCCGCAGAGGTCGGCTCTTGTCATCTCCACCCAACACTTGTTTCTGATATTCATTGTTGTCATCCCAGCTGATACATCAAATCCAGTGAGTGTAACTTGCTTACGGGTTCGCGCCCGATTCATTCGCCTCCAGACATGCGACGGATAGCATTGGTCATCTGGACCCCGTCACACGAAAAGCAGCGGTTGATTCATACGCTGACGCACTTCGCGTCGTCTTCATATTCCAGGCGGCGATGTCCTTTTTGGCTTTTCTGTCGTCGATCCCGATCCAAGAAAGTCCCTTGCCGTAAGCTGCCTTGTCGGAGTTTAACGTTTAACCTCTGCACTGATCACTACGGGCCCTTTCATAGCGGAGCGCGACGAGAGCAGGAAGAACGTTCCGAGAGCCGCTAGCAAGATTCAGAATCAGAGTAATTGCTTATTCAGTTCAGAGGGTGATGGATGAGGGCGTCTATATCAACGAAACTGCCTGGGATTCCGTAAGGATAGATTATTTAGTCTTCACTCCTGGGTTATGCTCTCCGTCGTTTATTCTACGGTAGACTCGGTCCGATTGAGCGCCGCCGCGAAGACCGGGGCCGTACAGTAGTCCATATCACGGTCGGACTAGCCTGACGGGTAAAATACAATGAGGCTCGGTCGTAGAAAGCCAGAGGGGAGAGGGAAGGGAGATGGAGCGCACCTCATGATTGAGGTTTTGGGGGAGGATGCACTTCCTCTATCCACCGCCTTGCTGGTCGTTTCGCAACAGTGACCCGATTCACACCCTCCAGCTGGCCACCGTCCTTCTCCTCGTCATCCGAAAATCTTGCCTTCTGAGGCCGCACAGGGCACGGTAAGATATTAGACGCTGATACGGTGACGATGGCGGCAAGGAAGGTGAAGCCAAAGAGGGAGGATACGAATTCGCGTTGTTGTGAAATTCGAAACGCGCGATTCATGTCTGGAGGAAAAGGGGAGAGCGAAAACAATCAGCTCCCTCGTCTCCAGTCCATCGAGCCTCCTACAGTGAACTCACCAAGCGGACGGGCATGCCAGGAGAGGCAGAGAAACAAATGGATGTGGTCGGATCAAAGTTGGGGCAAATTGTGACGGCTGTCACCGACAACTTTCTCTCGGCCGTGATGTCCTCTGCTGGAGGATCCTATGCGGTCAACGCCATGCGCAACGCACGCGTCATGCGCGATGTGAAGGCGCGCAAGGGCGTGCTTGCAAACGAAGTCACTCGTCGCGCGTACCTCTATGTTGCTCGGAACACCACGCTTCCGGCCCAAGTCCGCCACCAGGCGCAACTGCAGCTTAATAGCTTCGACAAATATTCACGCCCTACGACTGTGAAAAACCGCTGTGCAGAGACTGGACGGGGGAGGGGTATCATCGGTGAATTTGCGCTGTGCAGGGTACGTGCTTGCATTGCACACTGGGCTTCCGTTCATTACTTGACTTTGCATAGCATCAATTCCGCCTCCAGGCTTTGCACGGTCAACTCAATGGCGTCCGAAAAGCCATGTGTGCGTTCTTAGCGTCCGTCTCTTATCGTTTGATCCATGCCTGACCTCGGTCCTAGGGTGAATAAAGCTTGCCGGTCCAAGAGATATAGTACTAATACTGCTATCGTACACCACCACCTTCAAGTAGTCTTGGGCGTATTTTCTGCACTGTTGAGTTCGGCTAGACGAATCTCAGGTTCACCTCTCTCTCTCCTCCAGCGATTGACGATGTTGAGAGTCGCTGGGTCAACCAAGAAGCTTGAAAGCGAATGAATTGACAGACCGGAGAGAGTTGGACTGAGAAACACTCACTGATACTGGCGCAGCCATTTTTCGCTGATTTCCCAATTGCTGTGGGCAAGGACATCATCGCCATGTATGTTGACTGCGTTCCGGTAGTCCAGCAGGCAATCGACCAGATCAAATCGACCTAGAATGTGAATGAGATTCAATCCGACATTGCACAGCCAAAACCACTTGCCTCGCAAGAGAATCATTCGATCTCTGAGTTCAGGGTGAAGAATACGATCTATAACGCTCTCTGCGGAATGATCAGATGACAAGCATGATGACAGGCCGGCACAAACCATGAGGAACAGTTCTACGCAAGCAGTCAGTAGGAGAGAAGAGTGGCGATGCAGATGGAAGTACCTCTGGACAAGAGTGGGACGAAGCGAAGAGGGTAAGCAATATGCCGTGTTTCGCTTGTAATTGTCGAGATGATAACTGCACTGGGAATGAGGACCGGGACAGTGAGAATACGAGAACACCGACTGAATGAGTTTGTATGCTTCGCTCTTGTTCGGATCGTCATCCTCTTCCGCTTGATCGGTGTTCAATTGAGCAGCCGAGGACGGGGGAACAGACGCCGGTTGGACAATTGCAGGAGAGAAAGACAGAGGAGGAAGTGATGGGTCGACAGCCATATTCACACCGGACATGTAGGTAGGCGAATAATTAGGTTGCGGGCTATTTGCGAAAGCTGGTGGAGGATTGGCACCAGACCCGGGACTGGGGAACATGGGTGGATTGTTTCCGCCTCGCATGAGATCGGCAAAGTGAGTCCGGTCGTACACGTTACTGTTCGTCATGGATGCACCCATGTTCATGAGCACAGGATAACCGTTCTGAGCAGCGTCGCTATCGTCCGTCCGACTCTTCTTGTGTGCATTCGACACATCATCTTCTGCACCCCGTTTCTGGCCGGATCCCGAAGCAACATCAGAAGTCTTCTTGCGTCGCTGATATCCAGCCCAAGCAGTGTCCGTCTCTGTCCTGTTCACGAAGTTGTTGAACTCTGACAGATCCCAACCGAGTTTGGGAAGTAGCCCTCCAGCCCCTTCACCGATGAAAGCAGACAGACTGCGAAGCAAGGTGCGCAAAGTCTGATTTTCCTCCATGAGGTCTGCGATACTTGAGAGATAACCGCAGTCTTCAAAGGCCCAGAACGCACCTTGCAGCATGTTTTTCATCTCGCCTACAGCCTTGTCCGTCCCGCCGGAGAGGATCTCAACTCGGGTCTCAAGATCGCGTATCTGGTCGAGTCAGACAGAGTCGCAGGAACGACCGACACGACAATGTGCACCTTCTGCTGCTTTCGGAGACGAAACTCGCGTTGAGCAATGCGATTCTGGTCGCGTCTGGCGGCCTGGGAGCTTGAGCGGGCATGAACGTAAGCATGTTGACTCGGACATGACGAGGAGAGCATTACATACTTGGGGTTTTTCTTGCGCCCTGGCTTGCCGGGCTGGGCGGGGGAGTCCCCACGGTCAGAGTCCTGGAACGGGCCATGAGATCTTCATAAAGACGGTGTGTCAGGACCGCACATTTTCCACAGAGACACTGCGTTCCGTTGCTGACATGGTGTTTAGTGAAAGAGATTACGAGCAATGCCAACACATGACGACAAAATGTCACAGCCACCCTTACCTGCCAAGATCCATTAACATTTACCACGAGACTAGATCGACGACCGCCCGCATCAATCCATGCCCATCTCAAAGAAAAACAATTTGATCCCCGTGGCACCCGAAGGAAGAGAACAAGTTCTTGTGGTCAACGCGGCATGTCCTGAAAATACGATGCTAAGAGCCTATCACCGCCAGGACGACCATGACTGCCCTAGCTCCCACTCCTGCATCTATTCGCAGTGGGGACGCATGCAACTCACTCGCCCCCCCTCTTGCGTCTAATCCCTCCATCGACTCGCTGCTGCCTGTTTCTGCCCACCTGAGCATCGTCGGCTACAAGCCCGGGGATGACCGCTGAGCGACACAACCTGGCCACCCCCTGGTCGGCAGTGAGGTGTTGTCATGTTCCGCCCGCAATTCTCAGGCGATCTATCTTTATCAGACTTCTGGCAATTGCCCGGCTCCAAAGATCGTCGTTTATGGCCCAAGGTCTCGGCCCCCTTCGCCTGAGCTTCGCATTATGTTATCGTGGGAATGGCTTGACGCAACGATCGGTCCTGATGGTTTCGTATGGCTCTCTATGACACTCTATGATATGGCTAAACCAAGACGGGAAGACGACGACAGGGCTATACGATTGTACTGGTGGTACTGATAGTATCTATGCGCCTTACTGTACCCTCAACAGATCACAAGTTCTAGACGAGTAACGAAGCCAGCTGTTCGCCTTGATCATCTAGAATGCACGATTTACTGTGCCGTACTCGTCTCCACCTTTGGGAACCGGTGGCCATGAACGTGTCCTCCAGTGAAAAACTCTTGGCCGCCGTGGTAGTGGTTTGATCCCCCTCTCGCATCCTCGGCAGTCATTTGTACCCAGTCAGATAGCTCGCCAGAATAATGCAGAGGACAAGGCGGAGAGAGGCTTGTAACCCGGCAGCAGAATTTTGGCAACACGGTGTCCGATGTCTCAGACCAAGTCGCGTATGAACTTGTAACCGATTCCTCCATTCAGCCCTGAACAATGACTTCATACAACACCAGCAGTGCGGTTCTGTAGATCAAATTGCGACGGCGGAGAGCAACACTTTGATCCACGACCCGTGTCTGCTCTGAGAGTCTCAGCATCAAATCGAATGCAGAGATTTCAACAGATTATGCGGTTTTCCGCCAGGGCAGGCCTTGGTCCACGTGCAGATGAGTGCAGATAGTAACATGCAGTGGACTGTGAGGCCGTCATAGGATCGCTGTGGATGGTGCGCTCCACATCGTGATCTCAGATTATCTCAAGGACGAGCGGGCTGGGCCCATCCTTAAAAGCACGCAGACATGGACATCGCTGAAACTCGCCTCCTGCTCAATGGATACCGTCTTGCACTTCGTTTACTCCAAAGAGGACGAGATCCGGACGTTCAAAGCCTTCCAGAGACTGCAAGAAGGCGACGAGGCGGTAGAGCTATACGAGGTCAGACTTTGTTCGCCTCGTAGATCGTCCGTCTCATACCGTCCGTGGTCAGTTCTATCATGCCTCGTACGGCCACGGCTCTGCGGTCACCACCTTCCAACGTAGGAACCGCGCAACCTCGGTCTTCGAACCAGCGGGGGAGATCGACTGGCAAGGTTCGAGTTCTGCAAAGATCAGCTACCGGACTCTGATTTGACCAGGAAACACGACTGCGACGGTCCATTTCGGGATTCATGAGGCATGTGAAATTGCGTCTTTGTGTGATACATGCCGGAATTTGCGCAGATCTCCCTGAAGGACCTGAGAAAAATGAAAAAGTCGACCAGCCAGTTAAGCAGTCCGTCCCGGAGTGTCCGGAGACAGAAGCTGATGTCCATGTCACAGATCTCGCAGGTTCAAGGCAGGTGGTGTGGAATACAAGTGGAAGATCGCGGAGGGGGACGATCTATACGTGCGAGATTCCGCCTGCAGTGAGCGCGCGGTGCCCCATCACCATTAGCAGTGTGTCGAAGCAAGCAGCAAGAAGACGGTGGCGACCTGGACAGACAAAGAGACGACGTTGCGCGTGACGGCCTCGGCTGAACAGGTGTTGGATCGGATGGTTGTGACATGTGTGCTGAACTTGTGGGTTAGACACTTGGGGCTCTGGTGACATGAGATGTAATTCGAGACATGATCAATGCCAGCGATTGTGCTATGAATCCTATGATACAGATAACCTGAGATGGGCGCTACGCGCAGCCTTCGTGAGGGGTGGTCACCGTGCTTCAAATTGTACCACTGGTGTCAGAAATCGTCAGCGACAATATGTCTTCAGAGGCACGAAGCATGGTGCACACACTGCGTTTCGTCCTCTCCTTATACGTGACGCGATGCCCACATTCGCGACACCGTATAGGTTCCCAGGCTTTGATCTGGCCGGCTGCCCTAAAGTATGCCCATGTCATTAGACGAACGACAGTCACTAGATCTCCACGAACCCGCGTGCAGCTGTATTCCATGATTTCCTTTGGCGGTAACGAGAACGAATTACCGTGGCGGGTGCCGGCTGCAGGACCTGGGTCTTGTTGGGAGTTCATGATCAAATCACAATGCGATCACATGCCCGTGAAAAGGAGCTAGTGCCAAGGTACTACTAGCAGAGCCCGCACCCTCATAAAAGGTTTAAAATCTGGTCATGGCATAAGCTGTGTCGACGACTTAGACAATTTGGTTGATCTCCTTGAGTGCTTCGAAGTCTTCTCAGGCTCCGAATCGCCTTTGAAGCGTGTCGCAGCCTGAGCTGTCTGCTGAGGGTGTCCGAATTCGACCAGACTTGGCAGTGTCCTGATCGCTTGGAAGAATGTCAAAGCTCAGTGACGCCTTTGTCACATTTATGCGTCGGGCAGGACATGGAAGTGTTCAGAGGAGGTAACAAATGCTTGGAAGAGTTGCAAGCCCTTGCCGCGCTTTCCAGAGATCGCTTCGCGGGATGCCCAGCATTTCGTGATGAGTGAAAGAGACCACGAGAAATGCTAATACAGCACAATCAACCTCCACAGCCCCCCCTTTCCTGGCCAGATCTTAGCTTATCAGATGTTCGCGGCGACCTCTAGACTAGAGGTCGCCAGGCTCCAGAGGTACCTGATCTTTATCAACTCATGCGCGTCTTTCACAAACGAAAGCTGATCCCGGGGACACCCGCAAGAGAAGACCAAGGTCTTGTGGTCGACAGAGCGCATCCGAATCCACGGAACTTAGGGTCTGTATCGCCGCAAGGGCAATCAGAACTCCAGCAATGCCGAACTCCAGCAATGTCGAACTCCAGGAACCATTCGTGCAGGGAACGCGTGGTACCCTGTTTGCCTCCCCTTCGTCGTGTGCTTGCCCTATTCGCTCATTGTTGCTTGTCAATGTCCGGTATCATCGCCCGCACACCCGGGGATGACGTCGCACGACACAACCAGCTTCGCGAACATATGTAGATACCCTACGGCTGCCGGTCGGCGGCGAAATTTTGCCTTGCTCCGCTCACATTTCTCAGGCTATCTGCGTCCATCAGGCTTCCTGGCATCTGCTCGGCTTCAAAGATCGCCAGTTGCGGCAGAAGGCCTCGGCCTGCTCTACTTGAGAACTTCGTTTTCTGTAATCGTGTGAACGACCTGACACAATTTTAATCCTCCTGGCTTCGCGTGACTCTCCATGACTCCGTACGGTATATAGGATGAAAGCAAGACGCAGACAGTGAGCGAGGACGGCCTTGTAGGATGATAGCAGGGGTAGTGGCAGTGGGACCGCAACACCGGGCTATATCGAGGCTCAGTACATCACCAACTCTAAGCAGAAAATACCTGTTTGTGTTGATCTTCTGAAAATCACGTTTCACGCACCTGTCTCCAACTTCAGGCAACACCAACCACGAACTTGTCCTCCAGTAGCGAGCATCTTAATGTTAGTATGTCCCCCTGGTATCCGATTCTTGATGGTGTCGTTTGCAGTTGATAAAAGTCCTCGTCGGCGCAGTCCACGACGATAAGAAAGAGATACTGGCAAAGGACTGGGGGAGTTTGGAAGACGCCGTCATTTTTTTTTTTGACGATGCGGCCTTAGAGTCCAATACTCTGCAGGCCAGATTGACCTAGCCTCGACCGATGACTTCATGCCGCACCGAAAGTGTGGCTCTGAAGATCGAAATGGGACAGTGGAGAGCAGAACTGTGATCTACGACCCGTCTACGCTCTCAGTCCCAGCATCAGATCGAATCCAGGGATTTCAACAGTTCATGGGCAATACGCCCAGAGCAGGGCCTAGCCCACGTGCAGATGAGCGCAGATAGCAACACGCAAAGAGCGCTGAGGTCACGATGGAATGGCTGTAGATGGTGCGCTCCACATCGTAATCTCGGATTAATTCAAAGACGAACGATCCCTGCTCATCCTTAAAAGCACGGAGACAAAGCTTTCACTGGAACTCACCTCCTGCCCAATGGATACCGTCTTGCACTTCGTTTACTCCAAAGAGGACGAGATCCGGACGTTCAAAGCCTTCCAGAGACTGCAAGAAGGCGACGAGGCGGTAGAGCTATACGAGGTCAGACTTTGTTCGCCTCGTAGATCGTCCGTCTCATACCGTCCATGGCCAGTTCTATCATGCCTCGTATGGCTACGGCTCTGCGGTCACCACCTTCCAACGTAGGAACCGCGCAACCTCAGTCTTTGAACCAGCGGGGGAGATCGCCTGGCAAGGTTGGGGCGCTGCAAGTATTTAGTACTTGGACTCTAACTTGACCAGGAAACACAACTGCGACAGTCCATTTCGGGGTTCATGAGGCATGTAAAATTGCGCATCTGCTTGGGATCCTTGTGACGACTGCCGGAACTTGCGCAGATCTCCCTGAAGGACCTGAGAAAGATGAACAAGGCAACCAGCCAGTTGAGCATTCCATTCCTGGAGTGTCTCGCGACAGAAACTGATTTCCGTATCGAAGATCTCGCAGATTCAAGGCAGGCGGTGTGGAATACAAGTGGAAGATCGCGGATGGGAACGATCTATACGTGAGAGATTTCTCCTGCAGTGAGCGCACAATGACCAGTGACCATTTTCAGTGTGTCGAAGCAAGCAGCAAGAAGACGGTGGCGACCTGGACAGACAAAGAGACGACGTTGCGCGTGATGGCTTCGGCTGAGCAGGTGTTGGATCGGATGGTTGTGACATGTGTGCTGAATTTGTGGATTAGACACTTGGGGCTTTGGTGATACGAGATAAGATTCGAGACATGATCAATGCCAGTGCTTGTGTTATGATACAGATAACTTGAGATGGCCGCTACGCGCAGCCTCCGCAAGCGACGGTCACCGTGTTTCAAATTGTACCACTGGTGTCAGAAATCGTCAGCGTCTATGTGTTTTCCAGCTGCACGGGGCATGGGACGCGCACTTCGTTTCGTCCTTTTCTTATACATGATGCGATGCCCACATCCGCGACACCGTATAGGTTCCCGAGCGTTGATCTCGTTGGTTGCGCTAAAATATGCTCATGTCATCAGATGAACGACAGTCACCGGATCTCCACAAACCCGCGCAGCTGTATTCCATGACCTCCTTTGGCGGTTGCGAGAACGAATGACCGTAACGGGTACCTGCTTCTTCTTGGGAGTTCAAGATCAAAAAGCGTCGCAGCCACCTTTCCTGTCAAGATCTCAGGCATTTGCTTATCAGATGTAAGCGGCGACTTCTAGATAGACACGACCTTGATCAACTTACAGTATATTCATCTCAATGAAACGAAATCTGATCGCCGAAACGCCCGCAAGAGAAGATTCAAGGCCTTGAGGTCGACACAGCGCATCCGAATCCACGATGATTGAGGTCTTTATCGCCCCAAGGGCATCTAAAACTGCCCAAGCTCCGGCTCCCGCAACTATTCGTACTGAGGGCGCGTGCAGCCCCATTTGCTTCCCCTCTGTCGTGTGTCTGCTCTAGTCGCTCATTGTTGCTCGCTCCTGCGCACCTGATCGTCATCATGCGCACGATGGCGTTGAGGGACCCAACCAGTCTCCGCGGACCTATGTAGATTATCTACCTGCGGCTCCCGGTCCGTGGCGATATTTTACCTGGCCCCCTCGCTATCTGTATGCATCAGGCTTCCTGGCATTTACTCGGCAGCAGAGATCGTCGGTCACGACTCAAGGCATCGGCCCGCTCTATTTCAGATCTTCGTTTTCTGTTATCGTGGGAACGACCTCACCCAACTGTTGGACGTCCTGGCTTCACATGGCTCTCTATGCCTCTGCATGATATATACGTTGAAACCAAGACGCGAAGACAGTGAGCGACTAAGACAGCTTTGGATGATTGTAGTGGTAGCACTGTTAGCAGTGGCACCGCGGGACCAGGGTGCATCCAGGCTCAGCACAGCACTAGACCTCAATGGAAGATAACTGTTTGCCTTGATCATCTAAAATTCATGTTCCACGTACCTGTCTCCACCTTCAGGCACCAGAAACCACGAACTTGTCCTCCAGTAGCGAGCATCCTAATGTTAGTATGTTCCCCACTGTATCCAATCTTTGATGATCGTTTGCAGCGAGTCAAAGAGATTGTCGGCGCATTCCTAGAGCCAAGACAAACAGACGCTTGGAGAGTAGCGGGAGAGCTGGGAACGAGCCGTCAGCGCCCAAAGATCTGGACCATATCGTCTTTGCATTTTCTACTCTCCCGGGCCAGGTTCGCCCAGGTCCGACCGATGACTTCATGCCGCACCGAAAGTGTGGTTCTGCAGATCGAAATACGACAGTGGAGAGTAGGATTGTGATCCACGACCCGTATATGCTCTCAGAGTCCCAGCATCAAATCGAATCCAGGGATTTCAACAGTTCATGCGCAATACCGCCAGAGCAGGCCCTGGCCCACGTGCGGATGAGCGCAGATAGCAAGACGCAAAGAGCTCTGAGGTCACGATGGGATCGCAGCAGATGTTGCGCTCCACATCGTAATCTCGGATTAATTCAAAGACGAACGATCCCTGCTCATCCTTAAAAGCACGGAGACAAAGCTTTCACTGGAACTCACCTCCTGCCCAATGGATACCGTCTTGCACTTCGTTTACTCCAAAGAGGACGAGATCCGGACGTTCAAAGCCTTCCAGAGACTGCAAGAAGGCGACGAGGCGGTAGAGCTATACGAGGTCAGACTTTGTTCGCCTCGTAGATCGTCCGTCTCATACCGTCCATGGCCAGTTCTATCATGCCTCGTATGGCTACGGCTCTGCGGTCACCACCTTCCAACGTAGGAACCGCGCAACCTCAGTCTTTGAACCAGCGGGGGAGATCGCCTGGCAAGGTTGGGGCGCTGCAAGTATTTAGTACTTGGACTCTAACTTGACCAGGAAACACAACTGCGACAGTCCATTTCGGGGTTCATGAGGCATGTAAAATTGCGCATCTGCTTGGGATCCTTGTGACGACTGCCGGAACTTGCGCAGATCTCCCTGAAGGACCTGAGAAAAATGAAAAAGTCGACCAGCCAGTTAAGCAGTTCGTCTCGGAGTGTCCGGAGACAGAAGCTGATGTCCATGTCACAGATCTCGCAGGTTCAAGGCAGGCGGTGTGGAATACAAGTGGAAGATCGCGGAGGGGGACGATCTATACGTACGAGATTCCGCCTGCAGTGAGCGCGCGGTGACCCATCACCATTAGCAGTGTGTCGAAGCAAGCAGCAAGAAGACGGTGGCGACCTGGACAGACAAAGAGACGACGTTGCGCGTGACGGCCTCGGCTGAACAGGTGTTGGATCGGATGGTTGTGACATGTGTGCTGAACTTGTGGGTTAGACACTTGGGGCTCTGGTGACATGAGATGTAATTCGAGACATGATCAATGCCAGCGATTGTGCTATGAATCCTATGATACAGATAACCTGAGATGGGCGCTACGCGCAGCCTCCGCGAGCGGTGGTTACCGTGCTTCAAATTGTACCACTGGTGCCAAAAATCGTGAGCAACAATGTGTTTCTTGAGAAGCACGAAGCATGGTGCACGCACTTCGTTTCGTCCTTTTCTTATACATGATGCGATGCCCACATTCGCGACACCGTATAGGTTCCCGGGCTTTGATCTCGTTGGTAGCCCCACAATCTGCCCATGTCATCAAACGAGCGACAGTCACTAGGTCTCCACAAACCCGCGCAGCTGTATTCCATGATCTCCTTTGGCGGTTGCGAGAACGAAGTACCGTAACGGGTGCCTGCTGCAGGACCTGGGTCTTGTTGGGAGTTCATGATCAAATCCCAATGCGATCACGTGTCCGTAAAAAAGGAACTGCTACTCTTGTATTCTCGAGCTGGAACCCTGGCTTCGAGCTCCGTGCAATCTGTTTGAGCGCGGCGTCTGACGTTTGACGGCATAAACGCGCATATGGGCTGCTGTATCATTATTATGGTACAGGATGGGGCTGTGGCAACTGTAGTCTCTGAAACCATTTCGAGTAAGTATCTCCATAGACAGTACCGTGAGATGCGACTTGACAGCGCCTCATCGGTCCGCGTCTTGTGGATTACCTCCGTCGGCAGTATATAATCACGCTGGAGGAAGCCAGAGGAAGCCACATTGTCCAAACATCATACGTCGCACAGCGCCGCATAGCCGGCTAAAAAAATTCGGAGACAATATTGTGTCAAGTCACCGGTGCACCCGACGTCTGAGGAGCGGTCGGACCTTTTCATGCAGGTACCCAGCCAGACCCTAGGAAAGCTAAGCGGGGGGATCAACTTGTATCAGACCATCGCCCTGCCGACAAGTTGCAGATGTTCTGTTCCGGACGTGTCCTCAACGCGATGATAATTGTGGACGATCTTCTTAGCAACTGGACGTGGGGGCGTTTCCAGGGACAAGCCGTTATATATGGTCGAGAGGGACACGGTCTCCTTAAGGACCGCCTTCTTGTTTACATGCCCTTCTCCGCCTAATTTTCGAGCCCATGGCCACCACACTCCCTTCCTTCGTCGAGCTCATGTCTTCTCTGGGCTTGGAGCAGACTGCAGCGTCTCATTCTTTATCATCCCCACACTCTTCACCTTCAATGCCGAACATCACCCCGCCCTCTCCGGATCGGTCGCGCTCTAGTCCCCCTCCTCCTCGCGACTATGGAATCTCACAAAACCGACGCGCGAGATATTCTCCGTATTCGCCCGTGTTTCCGGCGTCTCGGCGGCGGGGCAGTAGCTCGTCGTCTTCGTCGTCAGAGCACGAGCGCCGTGTATGTCGCCTTCCAGCACAAATGGATAACAGGCTCATGCAGTTAACAGCCCGGCTCGACCTCACCCCATCCGCCGTCCTCGCCTCGCTCACGACGACTCCGGGGAACTCTTACTGTGAATGTCTACGATTCGAATTGCGACCTGCCAGCCAACACGCCGATCTCGACCTATGTGCGCCGTAAAACGCCAGGCGCTTCACCGACGTCGCCCACTTTTTCCCGCGCTACGTCAAGTTCGCCTGTGGCAGCATCAACGGGGCCTCTCACGTTGCCGACTCTGCCCTCATTCTTCCCTCATTCTGCCAGTGTCGAGTCGTTCCCCATCACACCCAATCCCAACGTCGAATCGTTGACTGGCAGCTCGCCGGCTTCCATGGCCAAAGTCCTCCCTGAGGTGCACTCGGCTAGCGTGCATGCGCATCGAATTTACCACACCGGAGTCCGTCTCTCCTCACCCCCAATTGATCGACGACAGGTGCAAACAGCTTGATGAAGAAACTCTTGAATTCCAGGGCATCCATCACTTGTACTTGTAGCTGTATTATAAGCATCGCTGGACAATCTCTAGCACTCACTCACACTCACTGTCGTATCATCTTATATCCTTGCTCCCGTTTATACCATCGCTTTGGCCTGTTGCTCTGACCATCAATCGTGTGCGTCTTCGTCCTCCCCTGGGCACGAGCTGGCTAAATCCTCCGCATTCTCATATTGGCATCCGCACCAGAAGCAATACGAGTAGCTGGTACGCAGGTAAGAGAGCACAATCTTCAGGCGATCGGATGCCTGCAAAGGACAAATCAGGACCCATGTCAGACCACTATACACTGCTTACTTGTAGACGAAGAAACTGTGCCGCTTCCGCCAACTGTTCAGGCGAAAATTGAATCGGCTCAGAGGCAGTCGGATCCACATCGTCTTCCAGTGCGGCCAGCGGCTGCAATGATTCAGCTGCCATCTTCCGCCTCAATCGAGCTTCCGCAGCTCGCGTTGTTTCGCTGCAACAAAGCGGTCCTTCGTCATCACCGTCTTGTTGCTCTCCTCCGGAAATAGGAAGCGTAGTATTCAACTCCAAGGCTTCCAGAAGCCCAGACGGAAACGAGCCAGGGTTACGAGGGTCAAGCCATAGCACACTGAACTGCAGGTCGGATTCAGTGAAGTCAGTGGTGCTCGCGCTTCAAGGCACTTACCGTCTTCCCCATTTTATCGTCTAGAGTTACACATGTTCGTTGCGCCGGTCCTAAGAACATGCTTCAACATACATGTCCCGTGTTCAGGAGTTTCAGAATCTAGAACACACCCAGGCGACCTTCAGCACGTCTTTCTTCATACTCTCTACGCGCACGATCTCGGAAGTCATTGTGATCGCTCGCTTCTGCCATTTTCGCCATTTTCGCCATGCGCTCTGCAGACAAGGGAGATGGTGGCCGCTTCTGCCCCAGTCCGATACCCTTCTTGCCTACAGCCATGGTGTCATTGTTGACCGCATACCGAGTCAAACTGAATCTGACCTGCCCATTCTTTGATTTTCAGTGGCTCAGATTTGTGGCCAGAAGAGCTGCCTGTAGCGGGCGTAGGTGCAGACGAGCCTGCAGCAACGCTCGAAGAAGTGGGAGACGGCGGCACGTCGATCTGTTGACCCAGCGCTTGCCCAGGTTTGAAACCCATCTTCATCATCATGGAGAGCGCTTTGCTGTTTCCTGTCAGCCCAGCCTCTTCTTCCTCTTTGGCACGCTCGAACAGACTCTTGCTCAGTCCCTCTGTACGAGATTCGAGTTCACGTTGACGTCGACCTTTCATTCGGTTTTGCTCATTTTTGGCGGCGGATCGCTTCTCTGCCTCCTTGCGACGCTGAGAGTAGGTCGTCGAGCTTGATTTCGAAGCAGGCGGTGGAACAAGGAATTTGTCCAGGTCAGCCAAGTAGTCATCGTCGTCTGAAGCAGACATCTTGATCGGGAATGCAATCACATCATCGGGCATAGTCACGGAGAGAAAATCGTCGACGTTCTGTTCAAGTACGGGAAAACAGAAAGATCGCGACTGACTAACGATACGTTAAGTGTGGTCACTGAGTACTGAGTAGGGATCACAAGTTAAAAGGGAAGACGTTAGTGTGGTCAAATATCGACAACCCACTATAACATGAAAGCAGTAACAAGCATGAACGAACATGGAAGGGGACGCGTTTAAGGCAGAGCATAATCATTACGCAGCAGGGGCGGGGACAACTTCAGCAGGGGCGGGGGCAGCAGAGGCAGCAGGGGCGGCAGGGGCGGCCTCAGCCTCAGCCTCGTCGTCATCATGGGGAGTGTTGACAGCGATCTTGACGGCGATAGCACGACCACCGAGCTCTTTGCCCTGAAGGGCTTCAATAGCCTTCTTCTGTTCCGCTTCACCACCGACGTCGACGAATCCGTAGCCCTTGCTCTTCCTGGGCTGACCCCAGCGGCGACGAACGATGCGAGCAGAGATAACAGCGATGCCGGCCTCAGTGAAGAGGGCGGAGAGACCAGCGTCATCAATGTTGAAGCCAAGGTTTGCCACGAAGAGCACAGTCTTCGAGGGCTCGCCAACAGGATCTTCGCCAGCGGGACGGACAGGACGGGGCACCTTGGGCTTCTTCTGACGAGGAGCCTTCTTTGCAGCACCGGGAGCAGCAGCATCGGCATCCGTGGCGGTGGCGTCAGCAGGAGCATCAGTCGTCTCGCCTTCCTTTGCCTTGGGCTTACGCTGATTGAATCGGAAACATGAGCAGTGACAAGAGAAAAGATAGAAGAAAACACACAGCAGACTTCTTCTTCTTCTTCTTAGGCTTAGCCGCATCACCCGTCTCGGTGGCCTCAGCAGGCTCATCAGTCTTGGGAGCCGCTTCGCCGTTCGCCTCAGCCTCGGAGACTTCACCGGGAACAGCCTTGCTGCCACGCCTGCCGGATCTCCTCTTAGCCTTCTTCTCTTTCTTCTCTTGGTCCTTTTGATCGGCGGGCTTTGCGACCTCGATGATGACCTGACGGCCATCGAGCTCCTTCTTGTCCAAGAGCTCGACAGCCTTTTGAGCGGCCTCTGCAGTCGAGAGAGCGACGAAGCCATAGCCAGCGGAGCGGGTGCCCCTCTGGATGACTTGCACGGAAAGACTACACACAGATCAACACGAGTACACCGGCTGCCAGCAAATGCTGTGCGCGTGGCGACACGTACACGTCGCTCTGCACGGGGGCAAAGAAAGCCTTCAGCCCCTCATCCGAAGTAGAATACGCAAGGTTGCCTGCGAAGACCTGCAGAGGGCAAGGAATGAGAACAGGTGACAAAGGACTGAGAGCGATGGATGTACCTTAAAGCCAGGGACTTCGACCTTTTCTTGCGTGACGGGCGCGCCAGTTTCGGGGACCACGGCGGCAGGGGCTTCGGACATGATGAGGATGAACTGTGTGCTTGAGAGTGGGATGAACGATGTCGATGAACTCTTGAACCGGTTTGGTGAAAGAAACTTGAGGGTTAGAGAATCGTCTGTCGTGTGATGGCACCTGCATTTTATTTGTCCTGTTTGCATCATCACGCGGTTTCCATGGTAGTTGGCCTCGTTTTCGACTAGATTCAACGTTCGGGACCGAGTGCTACATACTCTTCACCAACACAGAAGAGCAGAAATTTGGTGCAATATCGTTCTCTCTACAGGAGGTTTCTTTTTTCGAGCTTATGTCTAGATTCGGAGCGGGCACGTAAATTGAGTGGAGATTTGATTGCTCAGTCGTCAAAATGATGATGCCGTTGAGTTTAATCTTTTCCCAACCCTTCTTCCCTTCAACCACCACCATCGCCATTCACTTGGCCCCGACACTCTTTTCTATACCCTCAGATGGCTCCCACTCGCTTCCTCACCGCGGTCACACTTGTTGTGGCCGGCTTGCTCTCAGTCTCGACGATCACTCCTGTTAACGCAATCGCTCTTGAACCTCCTCATGTGGTCAGGAGCCACCATGCCATCGCTCAACACAAACACAGCGGTGTGCGCAAGCGGACTAACGCCAGTCGCTGCAAGCCCAAGTCGTCCTCTCTGCACAGTTCCTCCTCGCAGACTTCGACTAGTTCGACGGAGACTTCGACGTCGACACATGCTACCACCACGACACATGCGGCTCCTACTACGACTACGACGCATGTGGCTCCTACAACGACCACTACGCACGCGGCTCCCACCACTGCGAAGCCGCCTCCGTCTCCCACGACTTCTAAGCAAGCTGTTGCTACCCAGTCGCCCGGCAAGAGCACTGGCGGAAGCGGTCTTCGTGGCAAAGCTTGTCTTGCTTGGCCCAACTCCAACTTCAACCCTCTCGCACCCTGGATCGGCAGCACTGTTGGCTTGTGAGTCTTGGCAGTTATTGATTCCGTAGTTTTTTGACATTTTGCTCTAGGATCTACAGCTGGGATGCCACGAAAGTCCCGGGCGCTGAAGAGCTCGGTTTGACTTACGCGCCCATGCTCTGGGGTTGGAAAAATGCGGAAGACTTCAAGGCCAAGGCTGTCAAAGGCTATTCTAACATTGCCCTTGGTTGCAACGAGTAAGGCCGCGCTTCTCGGCTACGTAATCGCATCTCTGATGACTCTACAGGCCGAATGAAGCTGGCCAGAGTAACATGGACCCTTACAGTGGCATTTCTCTCTGGCAGCAGTACATGCTCCCGCTTGCCAACGAGGGCTACACGCTCATTTCGTGTGCGACGTCTTCCAACCCGAACGGCAAAGTTTGGATGAAGACTTTCTTCGACAACTGTGGTGATTGCAAGGTTCGGTTTTTGGCGTCTCAAATTGTTTCGTTCTTAGAAGCATTGTAGGTCGGAGGTATCGCCGTCCATTACTACGGGACGGACATCGAAGATTTCAAGAACTACGTGACCTACTGGCACACCACGTACAACTTGCCGGTTTACATCACCGAGTATGCTGACCAAGTAAGTGTTATGCTTTGTGTTCCCTGTCGTTGCGTTAACTTTTAATCTAGGACTTCAACAACGGGCCTCAGGCGGATATGGGCCAGATCTGGGCGTTCTTACAGGCGGCGACTCAGTTCGCCAATGAGAACGACTGGATTCATGCCCACTGCTGGTTCGGTGCGATGAAGGATATGACCAACGTCAACACTCTCAACACGTTGATGGTTTCTGGTTCGTGCCTGTCCTCTGTAATAAATGCTCGCTCATCAGGCCCGACAGACGGATCCGGTCCCAACGCCCTCGGAAACTGGTTTATCAACAACTAGATTGTCCAAGATATCTACGATCGCCGTGATCTTGTCTCGATACCAATGGCAAGCTAGCCTTGCCACTCATACGTGCCACAACTGTTGTGCAGCTGTGGCCATTCAATCGTGCGGCCCAGTGGGCCATTAGTCACTACTTTTGTATGGCAGTGTAGAGCACTAGCAATGAATGAATGCTTGTTAGGTATATTGGCCTGCCTGGAAATAGGTCTCCGGTCCGTCCCGTGGGAGCTATGACCGCTCTCCATCACCATCTCGAACAACACTCGTTGTACTGACAACCGTCATTACAAGTCAACTCAAACGCGTCCTGGCAGTCTTGGAACACTGCGTGCGCTATGGTCAAGCATCTCCCTCCCGCAATCAAGCATCTGTTGACTCTGCGCAATCCACATCCACTTCCCGGACCGCCAGTCGCGAAATTGCAGTCAGTCTTGACCAAGACCTACCAGGACGCTAGAAAGCGCCATGCTGAAACTGCTTGGCTCGTGCTGACGGTAACGTTCACGCGCCCAGCATACACCCACGCTTGGTGTTTACGGAACTGTTCCTAGGCCTGCAGTTTGGCTACGACCAATCGACCTGCTTCAATGTCACAACTCTATCAGTTCATTCGACCAAGTCAAACCCCCCTGCAAGAAGCCGTCAACAGAGCGGCTCTAGCTCGCGAGGCGATCTTGAAGAGCGTCATCTTCATCGGAGTTCCCAGAGTGCGTGACACGCTTATTGGACCTTCATGTGTTCGACTCAGAGCAGGTCATCCTTTCGTTCGCTGCATTACATGATGCACTGGAGCCCGAAGTGAGGGACGCGCTCAGAACCATCTCTCGCCGGTGGGAACACTTTCTCGGGCTGTTCATCTTTTGCCCGCAACTGCTGATGATGATTTATTTATACCAGAGACGCGAAGCCCGAGGCCGCCGAATCAACCGTCGAGCGGGGAAGGGCGTTGTGGAGTTCTATATATTCTCCGCATGCCGAAAAACTCCACGACAAGCTGGGCTTATACCATCCGGACTTTATTTGTGAGCCTTGATCTTTCCGAGAGAACCACGTGTCAGCCACATGTGGCATGCCTGAGAGCGCGCCTTTCCCTTTTGCCAATCTGATCCCGATTGCGGTCCTTTCTGCTCCCCGATTGCTCATTTACTCCCAGCGTTCATTATCCAGAGTTACGGCACCGTGCTCTCTCCGTTGCCGGGAAAAACCAAGTCGTTCTCGGACATTAGCAGCGCGGTTGATCCGGATCAAGGCAACCTTAGCCGGGTTATGGGTTCGGTGGTTGGGGTGGCCTGCTTGCGGGCGGAAGAGCGAGTGATTCCTCAGCTGACGAGCCATGTGTTCGGGCTGCTTAAGGCGAGAACTATCGAGGATCAGTCGGCCGAAGATGCTTGGCTCGCCAGCGACGAGGGCGCGGAATGGGTTATCCGGACAGTTGATGAGATTGTGGACGTACTAAAGGCGGAACAGGAAGAGGTCCGGGTGAAATTGTGAAGAGCGGTGTGTCCCCCCTCGATATTTCTATGAATTAGAGTTAAGGTCAAGATATTCGCTTTCATCAGATTGCATCGTGGCCTGTTTCATCAAGATGGCGAGGCTGGGCGCAAACAGAGACTGGCTGCTTGTAGTTTGAATTTCCAATGAATTCGGATAATCATGACACGAGTTGGAGATTACTGATTTACATGTACAGTGTTTGGAATAAAATACAAGCCCGAGGTCCCCTCATCCTTCACTGCAAGTTCCACGCTGCGCAAAACCGATAGAGCATCGCGGTGACAGTCACCATGTCCATGATCGGTGGATGCGTCTTGGCAAAAAGTCAGCTCGGGGACGGAGAAAGAGGGCTTCGGACGCACCACCGTCCCAGATCCCGCGGTGCGAATGAAATGTAGCTCGCCGTACACATCCCCGATTTGGTACCGAGTCAGACGCATTGGCCTGAAGAATGCGACGATGACTCCGTTATGGTCTTGCAGCTGCGAACGCATGAGCCACGCCACTTGCCCCGAAAGAGCCGTCGGGCGTACCACGATGTCGGTGTTGTTCGAGCTGGGCCGCCAACGATACTGCAGTCCATCCGGCCCATAAAACACTCGCGAGTCCTGCGGCAGGTCAGACACGGGGATGGGGAATCGTAGACGATGACCACACACTTGTATGCGCGGATCCGCTCGGACGAGGTCAGCCATGGGGAGGGTGTTCTGGAGAGCGGTGTCAATGGTGAGTGAGGCTAGTAGCAGGGCGGCTTGCCTTGCCGATGACGACCCGGCCAAGACCACCGTTCTGCGCCCATTCGAGCTTCGCGACCCGGTCTTCTTTGTTGGGCCGGATCGTGCGATAGAGAGTGGTCACGCTCTGGCCGGTCGCGCTGACCACGGTCTGCTCGCACGGTCAATGGAGGCCGGGCCACGAACAAAGAAGCGACGAACCGAGAAGCGGTAGATGACACCCCAGGAATTGAAGAGGATGCTTTCGCGAGGATCCTGGTTGGTCCAAGAGAGGACATCGTTCGAAGTAGAAGTCATCACCGGCGGGCTGGAGGAGTGGGTGTATGCAGAGACGAGGAGTGGATGGGTCCACTCCCCATGGTTTTGGAGTCCATTTTATAGCAGAACCAGTGCGATTTGGAGATCTACATGTCTTGCAAGAACGGCTCAGTGGCCCGATCGGAAACGTGTTGGCGATAGATAAAGCATGGCGGGGAGGAACATTTTTGAAGGGCCTGCTGTCAGCCCTGGACAAATACAAGGCGCAGGACATGCCATTCGATCGAAGCACGGTCGAAGAACATCACCAGCCGCCGAGAAGCGAGAGGAATATGTTGCGGCAGACCCCGAGATTTGCCTTTGACATCCAGACCAGAGCAAGAGGACACGCAGAAAACATTTGTTGGGCACATATAGTTGTGTTCGAATCTGATCTACGGACCCCACGAGGCTTAACGGATTAGGCAGCTGGGAAGCAGCAGTCTGGCTCGTGCGATCGGAAGCGTGCCCAGCATCCGGGGATTCACAGGAGTTTGCATGCATCTGAGGCGTGTCGATGCAGTCGTGATATCAGCCCGAATCCCAACGGCGGAACCACAGGCAGCCCAGCCCACATCCAAGCTTGCCGGTCCAAGCAAGTGATATGAAGGACTAAAAAGGAATCTTAGGAACCCGCTAACGGAAACAAAGTCGTAAACAGCAACTTTGGCGCTGCAAGGTGGCGAGGTCGGCCAGTGCGCACGATCTCGCATCAGATTAGGAAGGGTGATTTCATTACGCCGCACTCTAACTCGGGTATCGGGATATGAGCCATGGATCTGGGCCCAGCTGATGCAAACGCAAAACAGGCATGGGAACACGCCATCGATTCCTTCACACAGTCTTGTGGCCACTACGTCAATAACCACACTGCGATTATATCCGGCAGAATACGCGCCTCGGGCATCATCATGGTACAACCTGCACTCCGAGTGATCGTGCACTCCCCACTATCATCCTCGCCACCGACTCCAATGGGATATGTTGCATATGTTCATCCAAGGCTTTGATTTTCGCAATTTCGTACACGTGTTTGAGACTTATCGTTCCGGTGGTCTCCTGCCCAGGCTTCCCCGCGCCTTTAGTTATACCGGCGGCTTTTTTGAGAAAATATGAGGAGGGTGGCGATTTGGTGACGAAGGTGAAGGTGCGGTCGGGCTGAACCGTGATCATTGTTGGTATTGGTACACCAGGTTCGACATGAGCCGTCTTGGCGTTGAATTCCTTGCAAAAGTCCATTGACTTAACACCGCGAGCACCGAGTGCGGGACCGACAGGCGGAGTGGGAGCTGCCTTGCCCGCAGGAATGAGCAGTCGCTAGGTGACACATTAGAGGTTAAGGCGACGCATGGGGAGAAGACTGGACGTACCACTAGTTGCGCTCGACCTTTCAACGCTGCCTTAGACATGCTTCCAGAAAGTGTTCTGTGTTCGGCGTCGACAAAAAGAGTTGAAATTCATTTTGATCGACGACTTTCAGTGACAATGTCACCTTTACGGTCACGTGATTAGAATGGACATAGCGCCAAGGTTAAGGTTAGACTGAGACACAGGTTTCTGGCAGCAGACTTGTCACTTGGCTAATATTCGTCCAGATCTCTGTCTGTGACTTCAAGCACCGAAGAAAAGCTTGCATCCGCGCCAATTCACGACCTCGTCAATTTTGGAAGAGAATCGACGGACGCACATGGATACAAGTTGAATTTCACAGATGCAGGCCACGGCACGCGCTCTGCTCTTAGTTTGACCCTCGAAACTTGCACTCAGTATAGATGTATCCTCGTAAACAAAACGCATGTAGTTGAGGGCGCTTAATCGCCTCTCCGCTGCTGGCGGCGCCATCCAAAAGTTCCTGTCTCTCGCTGACGATTAGCCCTTTCGTAATCGAGATGTAGGCGAGCAATCGGGATAGAAGCGAGCAATCACCGCGTGATGCGCGTGCACGCGAATCAGTCAGTTGCGCTGACGCGGTTGTTCCTTGTTCTCTACCATGATGAAGACCTCCCTCATCGCTCTCGCTTGTGCCTGTGCTGCTCTAGCCGTGCCTCTCACTGAGGACCAGACGCCATTCATCTTCGACCATGATTACCAGCACCCAGACTTCCCCGGATTTGATCTTAGTGCCAAACGTCTCGTCGAAATGGAAGGCCAACCTCCGGTATGGATGTCCGAGCTGGAAAAGGAAAGCCCCTCGTTCTATTATATGCTCCTTGGTCACTTTCGCCTAACGCAATGTTCAGATCCAAGCGAAAGCACGAGGCATCAAGTTCTTCGACATGTGCTCTATTCAACAGCACAAAATCCGGCAGCCAAACTAACTTGGGTTTTAGAACTGACACGGAGCACTTGACCGCCGGGAATAGATTCCAAACTCAAGGTGGGAGCATTTATCTCTACCCCCAATAATCCGGAGGCTACAGCATGTCAATTCTCCAGCTTCTTTTCCCGCACCTAACGCCACTGAGAAGGTCGGCTTTGCTGTTCACAGATTGTAGCGGGTCTCACGTCGCTGCAATAGGTCTGGCCGATTATCAAGAAGCTCTCTACCGAGGGCCCTGAAGAGAATCTCCGCACATTCACTAGTTTCCGCACGAGATGTAGGCCGCCTTGTTCATTTCTCTTCACTTCGCCGCTTCTTACTCGCTTCTAGACTACCGCAGTGACGTAAAATTCATTCCATCTTCTGAATGTCTGGTTTCTCACTGCGTGGTAGACAGGAAAGCAGAGCCAGCAGTGGCTCAAGGAGAAGATCAAAGAGGTGTGTCAATGTGGAACCATGTGGCTCTTGTATTATCGCTCACGCGCTCCAGACCACTTCCAAGTGGGGCTCCAAGTCCCTCCAAGATCTCATCTCAGTCTCCGAATTCTCGCATAGCTGGGGTCAGCACTCTGTTGTATGTGTTCGCCCTGAGCAGTGCTTCGCGAGGCAATGAATATGCGCGACAGATTGCCAGAATCAACGGCTCCTCCACAAGCGACGATGCGGTTATCATCATCGGTGCTCATCAGGATAGCACGTTGGTGGCTTGTTGAACCTCCGTGCATTATCTCATTTCATGACAGCAACCTTTGGCCTTTCCTTCCTGCCCCTGGCGCTGACGGTCGGTTCTTTCTGGCTCCCGTGATCGATATTAACTGCCGCAGATGATGGCTCTGGTTCTGTGACGATTCTTGAGAGCTACCGCGCTCTTCTTGCTGCCGACTTTCATCCGAAGCGTGCCATTGGTATGTGCGTGCTTCAATGCCCGTTCTTCGCTGAAACAGGTCCCTTCAGAGTTTCACTGGTACTCTGCGGAGGTCAGTACTGCAGTCTTGGAAGATTGCGTCGGCGCGATCATTAATCCGACACATAGGAGGGCGGTCTTCTAGGATCTCAAGCTGTAGCTCAATCGTATCAGCAGAAGGGTGTCAATGTTCTCGCCATGAGTCAGGTTAGATTTCCATGGCCGAATGCTCGCACGCCAGCTGACTGGGGTCTAGTTCGACATGACAGCTTGGGTCAAGGTATGTCAGGCTGTCTGCGACGTTCGCAAGCCTAATTCTGAGCCAGGCCGGAACCCGCGAGGAAGTTGGCATTATCACGGACTTTGTTGATCCTGGGTTTGTGGTTTGTTGGTGTTTTACGATCTCCGTCTCATCTATTCCTGCTTCAAGGGTCACTGAATTCAACAAACAACTCGTTGAACTCTATCTCGACATTCCTTGGGTCGGCGTGAGTGCATTTCTATAGAGTCCGAAACATGAACGTCAATCGCCTTTCAGACCGAGTGTGGCTACGCTTGCAGTGACCAGTCTGTCCTGATTTATGTTGGTGTCACTATCCTTATCTTGTTCTAGCGCTTCTTGGGCCAAAGCCGGATACCCCAGCTCTTTCACGATTGGTGAGTGACTCTGCACGCGTCACATCTTCGTGCGACTGACGCTTCCCACAGAAAGCAGCTTCCCCAACTCGAACAAGAATATCCACTCACTGAACGAGTGAGACATTTTTTCTCCATCCGGCTTTCTTTTGACCGAGTTGCAGCCGCATTGATGTTTCCGATGAATTCAGCTTCTCACACATGAAAGAGTTCTCGAAGCTCGCCGTTGCGTTCGCCGTCGAATTGGGAAGTGTCTCCAAGTAGATAGATAATGCCATGTATTTATTTACATTCTGATCAGTAAACACAGCCACTGTCTGCTTCGTCCTATAACCCCATGAGCGTAGAGGATGCACAACCCAATGATCTGCGGGGCAGGAGCCATATGCACAATCCCATACCGTCAATCCGCACGTCCCGTTCACTGTTCCAGTCCAACCTTAACACTCGCTTCTCCGTACCTGGGTCGTCTAAGCGGCGCCCTGACGCACTGACACCGAGTTCACCCGTAAAACGGCGCCGTCTGAACAACCTTCGACAAAAAGAAATCATCAAAACACTGCCCCAGGCGTGTAGGAAAGGAGTGCCTGGCTGTCATCGTGAACGCAAGCAATTCCTTGCACGCGAGATCGAAAGTCTAAAAGAGTCGGGTCTGGGGTTGCAGGTCGTGGGATATACGGTGGCGGGCGACCACGTCGTGTTCTCCTGCGAACAAGATGATCTCATCAACTGTTCACTCGCCCCCTTGCCAGATCCTGTACGAGAGGCGAGACATGCTGAAAAAGTGCTGTATCTCTATCAAGTCCACCGTGATCATATTTCTTTACAAGTTGCTCCAGGACGAAAGTGCATGGGCGAAGGAGCTGGCGCCGCATTTGCAGTCCCCTCCTCCACTGCCAGCTGCGTCGTCGTTTCGGTGTTTCAGCTCCGGCAGACTTGTATTCAAGCTGTCGGATTTGATTTCTCCGGGCGAATCTACGCGCAAGCAAGTGGCCGTTCCAGACAACGTTCCTCATACTTCATCTTCCAAGATTCTTGTCGTCGATCAGGAATCGGCGCGAAGATCTCCAAGACCAAGGGTCCACTCCTCATCTCACCGGCGGACTGCAACTCCGGAATTTCTGCAGCCGTTGTCGATCGCATCCTCATCTTCGGATCTGCCTGAGATAGATCCAGATCCCTATCCCGGGCCGAATGTTCGCGACGACGACGACGGAGACAAACTTGTGATTCCGTCCATAGCGGCTGCCACGGTCGTGCCCACCTACAGCACTGAGGGAGCGGAGTTTCGGATTCCGGCCCGCCAGCAGTACGACAAACTACGGCGGTATCTGTGCGGGTCGGCCACGAGTTCTTTGCCCGTCGTGGTGTCGATGTATGGAACTCTGGAACGTGTAGATCCGGTGACGAGAAGGTGGGTGCGATTCGGTGTTTTTACTTTTCACAGACTCTCTTTATCGATCTCCCAGACATTTTCAAGTCGCTCAGGTGCCTTCCCCGAGTCGAGATGTTGTCGATGATGCATGTCTGCTGGAGCAGGCGGGCCGGGCCGCTGTTGTGCTCGGACATAATCGAGACGTCAAGCAACTTTCGCTCGTGCGTTTCGACCAATCGGGGCGCATGGTGAGTATATTGCCCGGTCGCCAATAATATGTGTTGATGTTTGTCCAGGCCGAGGTGGCGCATCTCAATCGTCCATGGTCGTCTTCCAAGAAGGGTGGCGTGAGTGCGGTGGCTCACATGATGGCCCCTCGCATGTTCGCCACTGGCGGATATGATCACATGGTCCATTTGTGGACGGCGACTCGAGATTTTGCTTCAGCGGCGCCGCAGGTCCTGAACATGAAACACACTTCGCAGATCCAGTCATTGCTTGCCATCCAGGACACCAGCCACAAGCTGGTGTCTGCCAGCGCCGATTGCAGGTGTGTATAGCATGTGATGGAGACTGCTTCTCCAACCCGCATGCAGCGTGAATTTCTGGGATCTGTCCTCTGAGAGGGTGGCTCACACGCTCAAGACATCGAATTCGGTGTACCACGCTCACAGGACCCTCTCCTCATTCTGCACGTTGCTAGAGGCCAGTAGCCGCGTTATTCGACCGGCATATATTCATGAGGCTATCCAGGTCGCACACCGCGAGCTCCAATTCGAAGTCCGCGATCACCGCTGCGTTCCGACCGTTCCGGTGCAGCGATTCGGACACACTGAAGCTCAGCTCGCAGGGCGCTATGCGAAAAGTGCATCGCTCGAGAATTGTTTCGTGTCCGGCAGTCGAGACGGCGTGGTTCGTGTCTGGGACCTGCGTCGGCCGGATGAACCTCGAGAGACGGTGAGCGACGAGCAGGTCTTCTATCTTGCCGAAACTTATACTAACATGTATGAAACTACGCAGATCAACTGTTTCGAGGGCCAGAAAATCGTGCAGGTGTTCATCCATTCATCGTCGCGCTTCGTCGCATGTTCAGAGCACAAGCAATTCCGTGTGATCAGCGCCATGTAGCTTATTCCGATAAGATTAGATAGCTTTGTGTAGTTCTACGTCATCACGATGTCGTGTGTGATCGCCATTTTCTGCTTCTCACTTCCGACCGTGGATGCTTGAGCAGTGAGCAAGGAAAGATGAGCTCTCGAACGAGAGACGACGTCGAACAGGCGTATACGCTCCAGATCAAATCCGGTCTTCAGGTCCGCGGCTTCCCAGACTCGCACCTGGTGGTTCTTATGATACATCGCTTTTTAGGGTGCCTTCCGCGGTCTGTCGACGGGTTTGGGACTGACGATCATCGCACACTACTCTTGGCCCTGGTTCAGGTGTGTGGGAGAGAGGAGCGGACGGGGATAGCACAAATGAACTCACTCCCATCAACTCTAGACGCCAGACATTCCCATTCAAAGGTTCCACTTCTAGACTATCTATTGCGTCACCTGCGACTCACACACGCACAGGGTTTCTCGTATGCACCTCGACGCTCTTCGGCATGGTCATCAGTGCAGAGGCTGCGCTGCAGGAGTTCGAAGCCGTGCGACGGCACGAGGAGAACGAGATCCGCAACCGGGCGCGGTTGGACCTCGCGCGACAGGGCATCATCCCTACTGAGACGGCGTTGCGAAAATGGAAAGAGGAGAACAAGGTGCGCGCGTGTGTGCCAAAGACATTGTTTCATTTTTACGAGACAGATCTATTAGTAGGGCTAGTGAATATATGCGACGACATTATTCGTAATTCCACGCCACTGGCGGTCGGGGTGGTGGTCCGGGATAATATGGCTGTGGTTGCGGTTGTGGCTGCGGCTGATAGTCGTAATCCAACGGTGGTGGTGGTGGCGGCGGCGGCAAGGGCAAGTACGATGAAGGCGGTGGCGGAAGACTTGACTGGCGATGAGGAGACGGCAGACCATCGTTGAATGTCCCGCTTTGCGGCAATGGTGGCGGCGGCGGTGGCGGCGGCAGTTGATGGAAAGACGCGTTGCTGGGTAGAGTGGGACTGTACGCTCCTGGAAGAGGAGGTCCCAGCGACGACTGGCTCGCCGACTGTGGCAAACCATATGACACGTGAGGGGGTCCGGAATGCAACTGTGGCTGTGGCGGGAGAGGCCGTGATCCGGGCCCTGAAGATAAGTTCAACGGAGGCCCGGGGCTAGGTGGAGATGTGTGGCCAGCAGACGGATGCCCCGGAGACGAATGCCCATTGTTGGGGATGTGGCTATGATTCGTTCCATTGTAGCCTGTTGTTTGCGGCGTTTGGAATTGTGAGTATGGGAATGAATGCGACGGCGGAATGCCCTGGGGTGGGAAGGTCTGCTGGACGTGGAATGAGCTGGAAGGTGGCAGCGACGGCGGATACTGGCCGGTTGGTTGGGAGGAAATTGGCCCATACGATGCAGACGGAGTCATGTGAGAAGAATAGTTCGCCGGGGGAGGAGCCCGAGAGAACCCGGCATCGTTGTTGGAGCTGGACAGCACGAACCCGGATGATGTCGTCGGAAGACTGTATCGGCCGCGAGCAGGGGGTGTGCTATAGCCAGCACCAACATTTGTTTCGTATGTCGGTCGATACGGTGGTTGAGATCCGTATGGGTTTGGCAGTGCCTCGTGCGGTGGTCCAGGAGGTGTTCTGGGGCGATCATACGACGGCTGTGGCTCATACTGCTGGTGATGTTCATAAGGCTGCTGCTGTTCGTAAGGCTGCTGTTCGTAAGGCCGCTGTTCGTACGGCTGCTGTTGCTCGTACGGCTGCTCGTACGTAGATCGTGCGTAAGCCGATGGTTCGTATACCGACGCTTCGTACAAGGAGGGTTCGTAGCCTTGCTGCGGCGGAGGATAAGTCGCAGACGAGTGCCTGGGTGTATACATGGTTGAGTGATGAGTAGGCTAAGGCAGTGGCTTAGATCTCGCAATTGAATCACATCAGTATCCACTGACCGGTAAACTCTCTCGTCGTCGACCTGCTGGTCCAATTGCCATATCTGCAAGTCCATTTGTTACTGCAGTAAACGAAGAGACGCGACCACGATGAGCTGGTGGAGGCTGTTCATAGGGTGACCGGTAAGTATCGACCTGCGCCATAGAGGTGGCTGGCCTCATGGTTGATGATGCTGCATCAGACTGTCGCCCTGAGTGATTATATGACGCGTTCATGGATGGGATTCGGTTGGGCGAGAGCGTGGAGTCGGGCGGCCGCCGGACATCGTCTGTTGTAACAAACGATCCCGGCCCACTGTACTCGCCGTTGACCCGAGCGGCTGGGGCCACTTTCTTTTCCGGCGGAGGTTCCTAAGTTTGGATTCAGTCCTGAATCACAACCGTCTTCCGAACATGACGCACGTTGGACCAGAAAGTCAACTCCAGGTACACCTTCCCGGCGAATTTGTCTTTATTGGACAGGTCAAACCACTCTGCGTGTCAAGTGAGTTTAGAATCCAAGATATCAAAGAAACAAACCATCTGTTTCGCCCTTTGTTAGCACCTCCGTCAAGTCGACATCGGTTTGCCCGATGAGATCAGGCTCCCGTGGGTCATCCGCGAAACACGAAAGCTTCATGATGGCCCCCCCTTTGATGTTTCTTTTGCCGCCCTTGGGCGGAAGTGGAGGCGGGGCGCCATCGGGCCCTGTGGATGGAGGGGCGTCCTCGTATATCGTAAACCGCAGCTCCTCGTCCCATTCCGGATGCTGTCCACCGCGTTTCACAACCTTAGTGCGCTGTTTCTCGCCATTCACCGAGACAGAGCAGTACGGGTCTTGCTTTCCGATATTCCTGGCTTGAGTCAGACAGCGAGTGGATCGATTACATCAGGGACACCTTTTGTTGGGTAGATGTTGCTAATGCTATACCGTCAGACGAGAGTTGCAGGCTGAAGCAGTGGGATCGCGTACGGCTTTCAGAACGACTACAACCAGGGTACCTATTTCGCGCCCTACGGACGACATGAACTGCGGAGACCAGGTTCTTGGCAGGAGGAAGGGCTCAGAGTGACAGTGTTTGGAGTTGTCGTTGCCGAGCCCCGATCGAGGACCATTTTGATTGCGACATGTCGTCTCGCTTTATACCCCACAACACGCTCAATCTCGCTCTTTGTGCCCTCCTGGGAGCTTTCTGCGCGTTATCATACAGGAAATACGCATCGTATAGCGCACCGCTTCGCGAGCCGGACGTCACTGTAGTGCTGCTCAACTGGGCGCGATTCGCTAATGTGCAAACGATTGTTGCGGGGTTGTGCGGGCCGTCGCTGGACGATGTCGTCAAGGAGATCTTCGTGTGGAATAATAATCCCAACCACACCGTTGAGGTAGAGGAATTCGCGCCTTGTCCGGCCCGGAAGTTAAGAGTTTACAACTCCCCGGAGAACTTGTATTTCCAAGCACGATTCATCGCTTGTTCAAAGGCTTCTACGGTCTTTTGTTTTATCCAGGTGGATTCTTTATCTTAAGTCGCATTGTGTTGTTCTCATAAAGAGGCTAGGATGACGACTACATTGTCAAGCCAGAAATCATACGGGCTGTCAGCTCGCGCATAGCTGACCAGGATATCTTTCTAAACCCTCCCGAGGAAAGGCTGTCAAGCCAATGGCTCTCTATCATGTCACCACCTACAACCTTTGGCTTCTCTTGGCTGGGATACGGGAGCATGCTTCTGAGGCGCCACGCCGCGGCCTTTCTCCAGCTCATGGACGATCTGCAGATGCCGGATGAGGAACGGAAAATGGCGGACAACTATTACACGATCCTGCGGAACCGGATGCCGGAGATATGGGTTGGAAGCGCTCACCCTTTGACGAACGAGAGTGCCTTTACCGTCGGTGAAGAAGGCCAGGCCAGGAATCGAGATCACATTGTATGCTTCCTTCCGGCTGCTGCCTGCCCGCCCAGTGATCACGTCGACGCAGAATAGAGCGGTCAGATATCTGGACACCTTGGTGGCCAATCGCACAGAGAGACCCTACTTCTCTTTGTCGTTCACGACACCAGAACCCCGCACACTCGTGCACACCCCCTGTCAAACCGGGACATGCGTGGTTGAGACCACCATCCGATCGCTACCAGAAACGGTTTCCAAATATCCGCTCGCCCAGGACATTTTCAAGCGCGAAGCCGAGCTCACGTCGTTGTCTGCTGCTGCCGGATCCGACATCTCGCCGTTCTCTCAAGCTGTGGATTCTGACATGGCCACTTTCTTCAGAAGCGCGGGGGGTACGATTCAGAAAGATGCCTGATATGATGTCCGTCTCTGATGACACTGCTGTACTTGCTAGATGCTCGCGCGGGTGACTCGATCCTACTGGATAATCTGGATGTTGTTTCCACGATGGTCGACTGGGTCTGGATGGTCGATCCATCAACGGCCCTTGCCATTCAGAGCACACCTTTGTCTGTATCAAAAAATGGATTGGAATGGGTGAGACATCTCCCAGCCCGTCTCTTTCTGCTGATTTTCCCATAAGACCACGACGCCCATCACGCCAAATTGTCTTGCTTCGGGCGCTGGGATCGTGGAATGCCATTTCACAAGCGGGCTTCCTGCGAGATATCTCCGGATAAAACTCAGCTCAAACTGGACTTCTCCCTGGTGTATATACGAGACTTGGCTCCAAATAGCTACATGAGATAATCGCGTGGACCGCGTTGCCTCACACGACGCACGTGATCGTGCACCTCCGATCAATCACCCACTGGCTTGTCCCAAAACCACCATGTCGGACGAGCTTCTAAAGCCGTTGCACGTCTCGTATATACAGAACCTGGGCAAGGTACATACGTCGCGTTGCGTCTACGAGCGTACGGTGCTATCAGCACACAGAGCACAGATGACTTGATGTACCATCTCACCGCGCACTTGCGCTTGAGTGCCATCTACTGGGGCCTTACCGCACTGTGTGTCCTAGGAAGTGAGGATGCCCTAGATAAGGATGAGGTGATCGATTTTGTGATGAGCTGCTGGGATGAATCAGCTGGTGCGTTGCCGCACTCACCTCGCTACTCGCCTCGACCGCACAATCAATGGCTCAATTAATCTATCACGCTCGCACACAGGCGGGTTCGGCGCTCACCCAAGGCACGACGCGCACATCCACCCGACGCTGAGTGCGATACAGATCCTGGTCACGTACGACGCTCTCGACCGGCTGGACGTCGCGCGCGTCACGCACTGTGCGCTCTCTCTCTCGAAACAAACGCGACGAGATTGATGAGACTGATCGTCTGCCCAGTTATCTTATCTCTGCAGCAACCCTCCGGAGTGTTTGCTGGGGACTCGTTTGGGGAGATAGATACCCGCTTCTCGTACATCGCCGTCAACGCGCTCTCCCTGCTCGGCACTATCGAACAGTTGGACAAGGAGAAGACGGTGGATTACATCAAGCAGTGCCGAAACTTTGACGGCGGCTTCGGGAGCTCCATTGGTGCAGAAAGCCACGCTGCTCAAGGTAGGTAGTGATCGATCTTGAAGGGGACTGGACTGATGTCATGCAGTGTTTGTGTGCGTTGCTGCTCTGACGATATTGGATCGATTAGACGAAGTGGACACTGAAACCTTGTCTTGGTGGATGGCTGAGAGGCAGCTCCCCAACGGTGGTCTGAACGGCAGGCCTGAGAAACTAGAAGACGTGCGTCGTATTTACGAGTTATCAGAACGATCGACTTTCAACTGATCTTCGACAGGTGTGCTACAGTTTTTGGGTTCTGTCGGCCCTGGCTATTCTAAAACGCGTCTCGTGGATAGACGCAGACAAGCTCATATCATTCATCCTCTCGGCGCAGGTAGGGTTTTCCCGGGAGATGTGCAGCACACGATGAGTTCTGAAACAGGACCACGAATCCGGGGGAATCGCCGATCGGCCCGGCAACATGGTGGATGTCTTCCACACGCAATTTGGCATCGCCGGACTATCGCTTCTGGGGTACCCTGGGCTGGTGGATCTCGACCCTGTGTACTGCATGCCTGCACATATCATTGAGGCGAGGGGACTAAGGAAAGGCTGGAAGGGGCTGGACAGACGGACCGCCTGAGGGTTTATTGACTCTCTCAGCAGATTTGGCTCGGCATGTAAGGCCCGTTTCCTTTTAGGATCAGTTGGGGCTTACGGTGCGCCAGATCGAGGATCATTCTGGTGTGGCAGTCAACCAATCTCAGGGTCGCTTCTCAGCGTGTCCACTTACTCCGCAAAGTAGCTATTTGCCTACGTGAACAGATCAGATCTGGAAGAATGCTTCCCAGTGGTCACACCATACCCATGCAAACCAAGATCTCGTGTAATCTGACTGGTCGTAGATCGACTGCGACTCGTGGATCAGACCGAGGCCAGCGGTGTTCTGACGAGAATGAGATCAACTGCAGTGGACCATCTCCGGGGGTTGCCCACATTCGCGATCAGATAAAGCATCTCGGATATCTCTTGGTCGTCATTGGTCCCGAAGATACCGGAGATCAGCGACATGGGCCTGGAGGGCACACTCATCAACGTCCAACACAGAAGCCCCGTTCAATGCTTAACTGACCAAGGGTGCCATGCGTCAGAATGCGGACCGCTATCAAAAGTCAGCTGCGGTAGATCCGATGTTGGTGGACGTACCCAATGCCTGAGAAGTTGGATCCGGATGCAAAATACGGATTTTGCCGCGATAGCAAGAAACGGCGTGTTGATCTATACGTAGGATCGTGCTTGTCCACAAATCCGAGATATGGTAAGGAAAGCAGCGACTTGGCACTATTAGTTTAGTCAGCGCATGATCCAGTCCGCACCACCCACCGGCACATTCGCATCGTCCATCATGTATACACTGCCCAGACCTATCGGGCGTCAAGTCAGCAGAACAAGAAAGAGCCAAGCCCACTGGTACCGTTGCTTTCATAAGCAAATATCCCGTCCAGGACCTAGCATATTAAACGATCTAGTGTATGACGAGATCGGCAAACGCACTGTTTTCGACCAGATCGAATCTCGTATTCGCCCTGCGACGAGTTTCGCAGTGGAGCTGAGGTCCGGTCGAAGTGCGACTGAGTCTAACATGTGGGCCAAGCCGTCCAGCTCGACGCTCAGCATCGCATTGGCGGGTGTTAGAAACGCTAGCAGATGGTCAGGGGTCATATTGGAATCAGGTATGACTGCAGCTGACCAAAAGTGCTCAGGTCGTCGCTGGGACGATGGTGCGTGCCAACCATACCTAATAGGATGAGACGCAGGGACGAGAGTGAGAGTTCCTGCACGAGACGCACCGGTGTAGCCCTTGGGCTCGCCGTTGCCCCCGTTGGGAACGCGGGGAGAGAGTGAACCAGCCGTTCCTGTCCAGTTGTAGAACGAAACGAGTTTCCCATCTTCGTCAAAGGTAGCCCGAGATTGTTCTTCTATTACACGGAATATCGCCTCGATAGCGCTGAACCCTGTATCCCTGCGTCAGATCAGCGGAAACCGTAGCGGCTCAACCGACATTCTTCGTCCATGAATGTTGAGTCACGGGTGCCCTCGTAATACTGCCGCGAAAGCTTCAGAAAGCCGGCCAGGGAGTCTAGCTCATACTGCACAGCGCTGAGTTGGCAGGATCAACACAGAGAGCGGAATAGGCAGTACTTTGCATTCGAACACGACGTTGTCATCGATGGGCCTGTGCACGTCTTCAGTTCTGCGCACATCGCTTAACCGACGGAAGAAGCGCACGGATTAACAACCACATGGTCTGCCCAGTCGTTATGGCTGGGCGAAAGCCCTGTCTGAGTAGGCGGTTGGAAAGCCCCACCTGTCCACAATCAGGGGCAGACAAGAGACGTAGGGAGGCACACGACAATAAGGGAACTGAGAAATGAAGCCAGCTTCGGTGTTGATCACCGCGCGGACCAGAGCAGCCAAGTCGTCGTCTGAGGACAAGAGGGTTCGATATTGAGAAAACTGTCACTAGTGAACCAGTCGTTCTTGCAGCGAGTTGTCAGACCAACCTGGTTGGCCGTGTCTCTCAACCACTGAGCACTTGAAGAAGATGCGTATGAGATCGCTAATCGAGAAGCAGGTCAAGACGGGCGAACGTGATATCCTGGAATGGTGGATAAGATGCGAGGTGTAGGTGGAATGGGCATAATCACCCCAGTGATGATGAATGCAATGTTCTCCGACTGAAAGGTGATGCATGAGCAGGACATGGAAAAGATGTTGCAGACGACGGACCTTGTTGAAATATTTCACGGTCGTGTCTGCGCGCGTCAACGAAACATTTAAATATTTCACGGTCGTGTCTGCGCGCGTCAACGAAACATTTATGACGATGCCCCAAAGGCCTTACCAAGCGTATTCGCAAAAGTGTTTTCGAATAGTCTAGCAAGGTCCGGATCTCTCAAGAGCAGGTTCATATCTTCTATCACGCGCTGGGTCGAATGAGAAGGGAAGCGACTCTCGGAATGAATGGGAAGGTTGCCACAAACCTCGACAGATGTACTGTTGAAGGTCCTACAAGCTACCATGGCAACGAGTGAGGATTTCGGAGTGCAGATATCAATTTTGTGTACAGACCAGGCGCAGGCCGCATGTAAGGCAATGCAAGGACACCATTCGACGGGTTGCCCTGTGCGGAAGCCGAATACGTCGTGTAATCTGGGCATGAAGATACAGGTCTGTCCGCCAGAGGTGACCAAGTCGAGTTCAGCCCCATCCAGGCCATCCCTAGTCGAAAAAGAGCCTGTACGACCATCATGAGTCTGGTGTACCGTGGCGGAAAGAGGCAAGAGATGAGAGCGCGTGACGTCAATATCATCATTTCCATATTCGGCAGATCACTTGCCAAAAGCGTTTATGTCAAGTGCTGAAGTGCCTTGCAGGCAACATAACTCCATGAAATGCAGCATAGTGATGGAATTGGGCCGATGAAACTTGAATAGGTATCAATCTCACCTCGTAGGCGTATATTTATTTGACTGCATCCCGATAATATGAATCAAGCACATTACACGATCACATTTTTGTCTCTCCATGATCCACATCGAATTCCGGGTAGCCACTCCCAGTGATGCCCCTACACTCGCAGAACTCATCAGGCGCGCATGTAGGGGCAACCAAGGATGGACCACCGAGTCGGCTCTCCTCGACGACGAGAGAATCAATACGGACGGCGTCCTGAAGATGATAGACACCTTAGAGATGCGTCACGGTGTCTACATCGCGACCGACGGGGACGATAACACTTTGGGATGCTGCGAGATCGAGAACAGCCAGGACAATACTTACTTCGGGATGTTCACTGTTAAGCCTGCGCTGCAAGCAGCAGGTCCCAGCCGCCAGATCCTTCTCCACGCTCAGCAGGCGCTCGAGTTTCGGGGTGTGCGCAAGATGGAGAGGACGGCGGTCGCTCAGAGAGATATGCTTGTATCCCGGTGGGTCATTATCCGAGGAATTTTAGCCACGCTGGCTCAGACGACCGCTGGCCCAGGTACGAGCTTAGAGAATGCGTCTAAACAGAGGAAACGCGACCTTTTCAATATGATCAGCTAGTGAACGGCTTTGCCTTGCGGGATGATATTTATTTCATAGTTATGGAGATGATTTTTAGAAATCGAGAGCTTGCGTTAATGGACTAGAGCCAGAAACAGCTTGAGAATGTGGTTCCAATGTCCTGCGGGATTATCGGCTATCTTCGATTATCACGTGATAAATAAATAAAATATACATAAGTATCAATTCCCCATTTGGCATATCAGTTGCCAAATTGGTTCAATCGAGTCATCTTGGAACCTACATGATTTCATAGTTCAAGGCCTTCAGGTTCGCTCTGTACTGATGGATCATAGAGAACGATCTAATTCTGGAAAACTATCAGGCCTCTAGATAAGTATTACCATGACATCTGGGTAACATCAGTTAATGATATCACTACCGGGGGACGAACAAGTTTACCACCAGTGCCAAATTAACCAAGTCGTCAAAGAAAGGGGACCAAACGGATTAGAGTCTGATGTTCCACCTGAAAGTTAGCATTCAGATGAACGTTGCGTCAAAGCTGTCAACACGATCGGACTGTGAGTCCAAAAGTCGAGGGCAGCCTGCATCATTGTCTGGTTTCTATCTCTTCCGCGATTGAATTTGACTGCGGCGGAGGAAATCGGACGATCCTTACGGGAGGATTCTCCCTCCTGCGTTTGTTTGCGCCAATGTGGCCAACTAACCCCGGACTAGTCTTCCGACATTCGAAAAAAACATCCACTGGACTTGTCAAGCTAACCTGGCACCATTTCCCGTAAATCTGAGTCACAATTCGTGTCGATCTGAGTCAGTGAATTTGTCTGGTGTGGAAATGGTACATATGACTCGGTTTCAGAGCTAGGTTCTTAAGGCTTATTCAACCTAAGTGACGGCAATCAGAACTTGTCTCTTTCAATGACTCTGCACATCCAAGTCAGATTGGCCACTCCCAGCGACGCGCCTGCAATCGCAGACCTCGTCCAGCGCGCATACCTAGGAGTTGAAGGATGGTCGGTCATAGGTGGCATTCGCAACGACGAAAGAATCAACACGATCGGCGTCCTCAAGAAGATGGAAACCGCAGAAATACGAATACACGTGGCTACCGATGAGTACCAGAAGATACTGGGGTGTTGCGAGATCGAGCATCGTCAAGACAGAGTCTACTTCGGAATGTTCGCCGTCGACCCGTTACTGCAAGCGGCTGGCATCGGCCACTGTTGATCAAATGATGATCTTATCATCTGCCACGGATGTCGTGATACACATCTTATGACTCCATCACGTGTCATCTAGAGTCATGTCGACTCGTCCTAAATAGACACAAATAGCCCCCTGTATTGTATATAATGTTGATCAAATGATGATCTTATCATCTGCCAGATGGATGTCGTGATACACATCTTATGACTCCATCACGTGTCATCTAGAGTCATGTCGACTCGTCCTAAATAGACACAAATAGCCCCCTGTATTGTATATAAGGAGGGCTCTATTACCCTATAATCCAAGTCTCTTGACTACTCCCGCATAGTGCCCACACTAAGCTCTCACTCACACAGGTGAGCTGCTAGACGCTCTCCCCAGTGCTCAACAGGTTATGGGCCCCGAGAGCTATGTCTGCGCCTCAATGGCCGCGACATTCATTGTATGCGCCGTCACTGGCTGCAACGATGAGCAGCGTCTTTAGCCTATCTGTCATCACTTCAGCTGCTGCATAGCGCTGGTGAAACCATGCCGGATCGCGATTACATCGCTTGATCCAGATGCATCGATCTCTGAAGGAGATTATGATCTATGAGGATCTGATCATCTTTATCTTTGATTTTATCTATCAGATTAGATTGATGCTGATTAACTCACACAGATCAATATGTCGTCCAACTCCAACAACATCTTCAATGCTGTCTCCATCTTTGATGGAAAGCACTGGCTCGTATGGTCCGGAACTATGGAGTCCTACCTGGAACATCAGGGGATCTCATATGTGCTGACCGAAACGGCGCCGACCGAAGTCAAAGCTACCAATGGCTCTGTGACCAACGCATCGGAGATCAAACAATGGAAGCATGATGATCTCAGAGCCAAAGGCAGCATTAAGTTGCGCCTGACTGAGGGAGTCATTGCTAACATTCCTCCTGCGGATATAGTGTCAGCTGCCAAGATCTGGGCGCATCTGAAGACCCAATACGGTGGTGCTCAGTGCGCCGACCTATATGCGTACTTCCAAACCGCGTTGAACGCCAAGTACAACGTGGGGTTGCACCCGGATCCACAGCTGCTGGTGATCACTACGGCGTTCGCTCGCCTGGAGAATGAGTCTTTGAGCATCCCTGAGTTCCTCAGAGCGATGATCATTCTCAACATAGCCCGGATTCCCTCCGTCACAGAGACTGTTCTCCAGACCTATGAAAAGGACAAGATCAAAGTCTCGGCGGTTCGTGACGCTCTCTTGACGCATTTCGCTCAGAAGCAGTCTCAAAGCCAGAATCATGTGGCCAAGTTCAATACCAAGCGCAAGCGCGATGATCCTTCGTTCACCAATCAGCAACAGGGCTCTGGCTCTGCACCCGATAAGGGTGATAAGGCTGATGGAAAGAAGAAGAACCGTCGAGGCAAGCGCAGTGGGAAGAACAAGGACAACAAGGGCAAGGGCAAGGCTGATCACAGTCATGTCCATGGAGTCTCCGAGATCACTGGCTCCCTCACTATTGGTTCGATCGCCTCGCTCACTCCATCTATCCCTGCGCCGACGATCTCGCATATCACGCACATCTCTCGCGATGGACCCAAAATCCGCGCGGTTCAAGAGAAGTCTCCCGTTAACAACAATGGGATTATTGACACCGAGTTCCAGAAGCCTACTCGTAAGGTCTTCGAGCTGGCCAAGAAGATGGATGTGACTGTGACCGCAGAACGCTTCCGGACTCTCGACAAGATCGCCAATGAGAAAGGAATGCTCCGTGAGGACGCAATAATGCGTTCTCCATCTCCGGTTGCTTCCGGCTCGAATCACACGCTGGATGGTGGTCCTCCTGCCAAACGCAGTCGTATCGAGGAGATCCCCGACGTTGAGATGGCCACCGGCCAGCAGAACGATCTGGATCTTCTGTTTGGAGATAGCGAGTTCGCCCAGGCTGAACCGGTCAATTGGGATGAAGTCGTCGACTTCAACACCCTTCTGGAGGAGATGGACGCTCCTTCCGCCGAAAGGCAAGTACCCTGCCTTCTTGGGCACATGCACAATTCTGATTGTTGCTCACAGCCAGAGCGCGTAATCACCGCCGCCCCGGGTTCTGTACTTAATTCGTTGATGATTCGTTCGCATGATTTTTGTACCAATCTATTCTGTGTGCACTCCGATTTTGCTGCCTGCTCTAAGTGTAAGGGGAAACATCATCATCATGAATTAGGGCCTCTATGGCTTCTTGATTCAGGTGCATCTCTCCATGTGACATCGGAGATTAGTGATCTGGTCGGATATGAGAAGCTCTCAGATCCTATTGTTGCTCAGACCGCTGATAAGAACACACGTGTTGCCCTTATTGGTCGAGGAACAGCCTTCATCGATCATTACGTCACAAGGCATGGAGAAAAGACAATGGTGACTTCTCAAATATATCCAGTGTACCTAGTGCCAGGATTACATGGTCGTCTCATGTCTTTGGGCTCCTTACTCAAAGGAGGATCTCGCGTTTGTGGAGACGAATCGCGGATCAGCTTACATCGAGGGAAGTCCCCACTCTCGATCATGGAGTTTAGAACTCTAGGGAAGGACATTGCCTTGTACTTCCTGATGTCAAAGCCTAGCACGGCTGAGACAGTGCGATCCATGTCCACTGTTTACAAGGTGGATTATGAGATCATGCACCGACGATTTGCACATCCGTCGAAAGACGTTTTACGTCAGGCAAAGAAGAATACCAAGGGCTTTCCAGAAGACCTAGTATTTCCCGAGGAAACCCGACCGTGTAAAGGATGCGCGCAAGGGAAAATGCACCAACGTGCCTTCCCGCCTTCCGAAAAACGAGCGGAGAATCCGTTTGATTTGATCCACTCGGATCTCAAACAATTTCCCACGGTGTCTTATCACAAGTACCGCTACTTCATGAGCTTCTTCGACGAAGCACTCTCCTATGGCTGGACAGTATGCCTTGCGCAGAAATCCGATGCCAAGCAGGCTATGCGCAATTTCATTGCGATGGTCAAGAACCAGTTCAATGTCACCATCAAAAAGTGGCATATTGACAATGGGGGAGAATTCATGGGGATGGGAATGGAAGAATTTCTCGCGGAACAAGGAATTCTAGTGGAGAAGGGTGCTCCATATGCTCACCAGCAGAATGGGCATGCCGAGCGCTTCAATCGTACGATCATGGATAAGGCAGAAGCCATGCGCTTCACTGCCTGTCTTCCTAATTCATATTGGGAATTCGCTATCAAACATGCGACACGGATCTACAATTTGACACCTATCAGGCGTCTAAAATGGAAAACTCCATTTGAAGCTCTTCACAAGGAAAAACCGGATGTTTCCGAACTCCGAGTCTTTGGTTGCGCTGCATATGTCTTTATCCCTGATGAGAAGCGCGCCAACAAGTTATCGCCCAAATCGGAGCTGATGACCTACTTGGGCATTCCTGATGGTGTGAAAGGATTTTTGTTCATGCGCACAAACAATTCCACGTTCGTCGCCACCAAGGCATTGTTCGACGAGGAGTTGTTCCCCCGCTGTCCTGACAGCAATCGACCACCCCACGTTCCTGTTGGAGAGGAATTTCCAGAACGTGATGACCCAGTGAATCCACAAGATCCACCACAGGTAGACGGAGAAGATTGGCTATATGGAGATAATCCTTTTCCATTTCCCATGCCATCTGATCCGGCTCCACCACCTCCCGTACAGGGAAATGATGATAGTGACGACGGTCATAATCGTTGGGACCCACCGTGTCAGGGGACGCCGCGCTCCTTGGGCACGTGACCATGCACGTGACCCGCTGCGCCCTCTCTGCCGACCCGTGCCTGCTCACCTGTCGATCACCCAGCCTCCTCCTCCTCCTCCGATCCTCACCTCCATCCATGCCGACATCCGCCCTCTCCCTTCTTCCCCTGGCCATCTCCCTCGAATCCCCGCAAGCGTTCTAGCCAAGCCCGATTCCTTGCACCAGGGAGTGCTACTGCCGTACGCACTCCTCCCCCTCTACTTCGGCCTTCTTCCCGCGGATGTGGTCTACTGCCGTACAGGCTCGTACCAGATGCCTTGCGCTCATCCGTACCACCCCTCTTCCCAGTCAGGCATTGGTCCTCGCCTCCGATGCCTCCACTGGCCGGCCCGGCACTGGCCTGGCCACTGGGCTCCTCCAGTGTGGCCTTCCACTGTTGGTGTCTCAGGAGCTGGCCATCACTGGCCCCTCTGAGCCACTCACTATCTTATCTGGGTTTGTCATTATCTACTTGTCATCTGCCATTGTTCCATGGCAGTGATATCCCATCATCATCAGTCACTTGTCACAGCTGACTATATAGTGTGACACCTGGGCACATGGATCCTTGAACCGTTCTCTAAGGATCCCCCTCTGTGCTCAGACTCATGTGAGGTTGTTGTGTGCTGTGTGCTCTCTTCCTTCGGGCTGGCAGGAGTTGCCCTTACACACCGCCAGAGCGTCGGGATGAACCTCAGAGGACTCGTAGAAGTAGAATTCCACGACCAAGTCGGGAAGCTTCACCAGCTCCTGAGCCTCGAAGGTCTTCACGCCAGCGGAATGTGCCTACACGTCCAGGAAACGTCTATGGGGAAAAGCGTACCCCTACGGATATAGTCCGTGACATTCAGAACAGCAGAGGATGGAAGCGGTATGTTGGTGAAGATAAGGGTAGCTCCCAATCTCAACCATCAACCGGTGCTGATGCAGGGGTTCCCGGCCCTAGCTCGCAACCAGATTCCTCAAACGCGGGTGCTTCTGATGATCTAGACGAGGATGCACGCATGGAGAAGCTATGCCGGGAAGGGGGAGTAGAGCTCATCACGGCACTGCTGTCAAAAGCGGTTCCAAATGAGAACCTACCTGATACGTCCAAAATTCGCGATTGGACGTTCCGCAATATCAAGCGGTTGCCTTCTGAACAACAGAAAGGTTGGATTGATGCTTGTCGCGACGAGTTAGAGGCACTTCGTCAGCGCAAGGTCTATTCCCTTGTGGACCGCCCGAAAGGACGGAAGGTTATCAGATGTCGCTGGGTCTTTGACCAAAAATCTGATGGCCGAAAACGTGCCCGCCTAGTTGCCAAGGGTTTCAGTCAAGTCGAAGGTGTTGACTATGACGAGATATTCTCTCCTGTTGTCAGGTATAAGACGTTCCGGTTGGTCATGGCGCTTGCAGCGCTCAATGATTGGCATTGGTCTGGACTCGATGTCAGTAAGGCTTTTCTCTACGGAGAGCTTGACGAAGAGGTCTACATGGAACAACCCGAAGGCTTTGTGGCAAGAGGCCAAGAGCGCAAAGTCATGCGCTTGCACAAGGCAATCTATGGACTCAAACAAGCTGCTTTAGCATGGTGGAAAGCGCTGACCAAGTCCACGAAAGCCATGGGCTGGATCCGACTGACATCGGATGCTGGCGTGTTCTTCTACAAGGACTCTGATGGCAGCATAGCCGTCATAATAGTCTATGTGGATGATGCACTGTTCTTCTCCAAGAACAAGAAGCTCCTCGCCTTTCTCAAGGCTGAGTTCAACAAGCGATGGGAATGCCGCAATTCTGAAGATACTCCAGAGTTCTTGCGCGTGCGCCTCAGTAGAGTAGGATCTTCGATCAAGATTGATCAGATTCCTTATCTCGACAAGGTGCTAGAGCGCTTTGGGATGCAGAACGCCAAGTTCGCAGCGACCCCTCTACCGGCTGGATATGTTCCAATGCCAAATAAGGATGAAGTCGATCCAGAGCTCAGGAAGAAATTCCAATCAGTCATTGGATCTCTTCTCTTCATCATGCTAGGCACACGTCCTGACATTGCATTTGCTGTGACCAAATTGTCACAATTTGCTGCCAATCCGTCCCAAGACCACCTCCATAAAGCGCTGTATATCTGCCGCTATTTGGCTGGTACTAGGAATTATTCGCTCATTTTCAATGGTGCGACGGATAGAGGGCTCATTGCATTTAGCGATTCAGACTGGGCTGCTGATCCGATCAAGAGGAGGTCTACCACTGGTTTCTTCACGAAATTGGCAGATGGGATTATTTGCTGGCAGTCTAGACTTCAGCGCACAGTCGCGCAGTCTTCTACCGAAGCAGAGTACATGGCGATTTCAGATTGTAGTCGCCAGGTGATGTGGCTGAAGAGCGTCCTTTCGGAACTCCAGTTCAAACTCACCATCCCAGTACCCATTTGCGGTGACAATCAGGGTGCACTCTTCAGTGGCAGCAATGCCTACCGAGACCGCAGGATGAAACACATAGACATCCGCTATCACTACATTCGTGAGCGAGTCGAGGAAGAAGAGGTTGAACTGTTCTTTATTCCGGGCAGTGAGAATCCTGCAGATATGTTCACCAAGAACCTAGGACGCGTCAAGTTCGAGAAGTTCAGGTCCCAACTAGGACTTGAGTTCAACTCGTCCTGAAGGAATGGCCGATGAAGATTTCGCTTTCAAACACTATCCTGTGGTTTTCAGCGTGGGGGAGTGTTGATCAAATGATGATCTTATCATCTGCCACGGATGTCGTGATACACATCTTATGACTCCATCACGTGTCATCTAGAGTCATGTCGACTCGTCCTAAATAGACACAAATAGCCCCCTGTATTGTATATAAGGAGGGCTCTATTACCCTTTAATAATAAGTCTCTTGACTACTCCCGCATAGTGCCCACACTAAAGCTCTCAACTCACACAGGTGGGTTGCTAGACGCTCTCCCCAGTGCTCAACAGCCACCAAATTCTTCTCCACGCTGAGCAGCAGGCGGTTGAGTTATGGGGCGTGCGCAAGATAGAGTTGACCGTTGTTGCACAAAGGGATGCGCTTATAGCTTGGTAAGTCGTTTCCCGGAGACGTATCAGCGTGACCGAGTCAACCGCTCGCCCAGGTATGGCCGCAGAGGATACACTCGAACAGGCGAAACTCGGTCCTTCCCGTACGATCAGATAGTCACAAGTCATGTCCTCCGAGACGACTTGTATTTTATAGTCCTGGAGAAGAGCCATAGCACTAAGATTTAGGATAATGAACCATGGCTCTAGCCATAGGAAATCCATGATAACGTCTGGCTGTAGCCATGGCCGCTCCATGTGACATGGCCATCAATGCACGTGCCACAGAGCCCAAATAAGGAAATTACTTGAGCGTGAATTGAACGGTTGCCCTTCAAAAATCTCAAACACATCTGATGCATAACCACTGCACCATGCATCTGTTCAATCTCTTGTCATTTTCCCTAATAGGTCGGGCACTTGAAATGCTTTGGGCACAGAGCCAGGTGAACTACCCTTACCACCTAACCTCCCAACCAAACCAAGCCTAACCAAACCAGAACCTATCTCTAACCCAAACTTAACCTTTGAAAATGACGATATATGTCCCTAATCCTTAGCACTAACCCTAGACACGAACCCTAACCCAAACCCTAACCGGCTAACTAGCGGGCCGCAGAGGCGCCCGCCTGTGCCTGCCCATCACAGAAGTTCCTAGATTGTCAGCCGAGTCACGTGCTGTGGTGATTGCATCAAATATCTGTAGCCTAACACCATGGCCCCAGCCATGCCATGGCTACAGCCATACATTATCATGGATTTTCTATGGCTACAGGCATGAATTATGCTAAATCCTAGTACTATGGGTGTGGAGAAGCAATTGTAGAGCTCGGGTTTAGATGACATCATGCGATGAAGTGAAGAGATGCGAGCCTCACTTTGAACAGAAAGCTTTTTGTCCTCGTCTATCCTGATCATCGCGGGGGCATTTCCACATGATCATGGCGACGCGTGAACATTGAATATTGAATGCCCGTGACACCGAGATCGCGTTGTGTCACACTTTTCGATCTATCAGTTTGACGTCAGACCTCACGGAGGTTTGGGTGGAGCCAGCCAAGGCTCGCATTCGGACCCAGTAGGTTTTTCGACCGGTTTTCACCTTGGCTTGACGGAACACAGATTGTTTTCCGACTTTCCCATCGCGTCTCGAGGCTGCCGAGCCTGCAGTCTGCATGTCATCAAGCTTTATCTCAAGCTCGAATCTCACCACTTCGAATCGCGAACAGCCTCCGTCGCGTTCCCCCGTCACCCCCAAGTGGCCATCCAGCTGCGCGCCCAGTCCCGCTTTCCCAGTAGACGATCCAGGTGAGTTACTCCCAGTGCAGACATGGCCGAAGATCCTTACTAATGTCCGGCACCGCCTCCAAAGTCGATGTTTCCAGCCAGGTCTGTCGTTGCCGCACGTCGGCCGTGTTCCCCATGACTAAACAGCGAAATGCAGCGTTCCACGTGCAGGCATTCCATATTGCACCAAGAAGCTAAGCTCGCGTCGCTCGACAACGTGCTCCTCCAAGGACCTCGGTCCGATTCACTGTCTTCCGCTTCGACGCCATTATCCACGAGGTCGTTCCCGTACTCCAGCTCTTCCGGATCCATGTCGTCAATCACCATCGTGACCGCGGCACCCTCGTCTTCGCCGTCGAAACGCGGTCCAAGTTACGATATGACACGTGACGCGGCACCGGAATCGCATGCACGACGGGATTTAGATCCCCCCTCAACGTCAAGTACCAAGGTTGGTCTTCCGACAGTTACTCCGCCGACTCCCACCAATCTCGTTCAACGAGACTCCGAACCCTCTTTTCCTGCTGCGGGTCCACAACTTCGCAGAGCACGCTCACAAACGCATTCCGACGGACGTAACTGGAGTCGGCCGAGTAGCGACGTTTTTGGGCCCTCCGTCAATGCATTGGAGTGTGGAGATTCCGACAACGCGATGCAGGCGCATACAGTCACCCTTAGTGCGTTGATTCCCATATACACCCCCTGTGACCGCAAGCAATCTCATGTCATACTCCCCGTTACAGATCCCAATGGCACTCTCAACTCTAGTTCGACAACCACACTTTCAACGCTGTCATCCACGACGTCATACGCGACAGCGCGTAACGACCTTTCTCCATCTCCGTCCTTGAACAGCTTGCCCATGGGTTTAAGCGGCATGCCCGTACTCTCCCGCAATCCTGCCGACAGAACGCCGCGGGCTCATGTCTCAGGCTTGCCTTACGTTTCTGACGCTGATTTTGTGCCGCACGGCGCCCCGGGATATCTCGGCGGCGACGATGGCTTTCCTTATCCCGCATCACAAAGCGAAACGTCAGTGCACGTGAGAGGGACTGTTCCCGATCTTCCGCCGGGTGCAGCGAAAGCTCGGAATCCACATACGTATTCTCCGGGATCGAAGATAACAGCCGCGACCTCACCTCCACCCCAAGACTCGAGGCGGGCTTCTGTTGCCTCGTTTGCATCGGGCACCTCTGTGGACTCGTTTGCTACGGCGTTGAGCGGGGCTAGCGATGCAGGAAATGGATCGGACGAGGACGGCGACGAAACTGTGCTGATTGCACCCACCGCGGGACTAGGCGCTACCTCGAATTCGGCACGAGATCTCATACCTACAACGACACCGATGACGCCACCGTCAGCAGAAAGACAAATAATCACACCGAAACCGTCGATGATTGGATCTTCTGCCAATATACCCGTAGCGACTGCCAACCTACCTGCTCCAGTATCACCCTCGCGGGCGGCTCCTCTTCCTCCGCTGACGACCATTCCGCTTGTGATTCCGGTTGGACAGCCTGTCTCCCAACCGGCGTCTTCCAGCTCACCACCGACATCAACTTCTCCCACGTCCACCAATCCACCGTGGGGACCGAATGGATTCGCATCTTTCCCACGGAACCGGACTGCATCGTCAGGATACAGTTACACTCCATCTTCACCTGCGTCTTCGCTGCGTGGCACACTACCCTCGAGGCGGCCGCCGTCAATTCCGATGACGATGAATCGATTCAGTATGACCTTCAACGCATCGGGGAGCGGGCCGCTCTCTCCCGGCAGCGAAATTGGGAGGCTCAGTCCCAGCATAATTGTGCGCCAGCCCCCGCTGGCTATTCCGGTTATCAAATTGCCGAGTGTCCTCAATGGGTCTGCCACAGGGACCGATGATAACCTCGCGAGTGGCGGCGTTGGCCGACGATCGAGTGTCATTTTTGGATCTTCGCATGATCGGCAGTCGAGTCGCGCGGCGGTCAAGGCCATGCCTGCGCTGGCTATGGAGGGCGGTTCGGATGACGATGGACTGGCGGCCGGAGAGTCGGACTCGGAAAATGAGGATGGAGACGAGGACGAGGATGAGGACGAGGACGATGGTGTCTCGCATGGCCCGTCGATGGATGAATCCCGGGAAAGCGGCGCGGCCGAGTCTCCGTTTGTGCCATTGGAGAGGATCCCTCTGTCGCTGGACTTGGCCGGGTTGGGGCTGAAGGGCAAAGGAAAGGAACGCGAAAGCGGGACAGTCGCGCAGCAGCCAGGTTTCCCGGCACAAGTCTTCGGGACTAAAACACCGGTGCCGCAACATGTGCTACATTCAGACTACTTCGCCATGCGCACACCAACATCGGAAGCCCGAACCCCTCTTGGGATGCCCTCTACCCCTGGTGTTTCTTCGCCAATCGCTCGGACCATGCCCATGCCACCCATGCCGGGTGCTCCAGATCGACCCGGAATCTACAAGCATGCGTCCCGGAGCATGGTCCATCTGCTGGGCTCAACGATAAGCGGTGATCCACCCTTGGAAGAATCGTTGGGTGATGCCCCTGCTTACGACAGCCAGTCGATGGCAACCCGTCGGCTGAGCACGATGAAGCGGAGACGCTCGATGCCGGAGATCATGGCCGTTCCCCCGCCGTACACATTACCACTGCTCCCGCTGGCCGGTGTCACGGGTCCCCATCCGCTCGCCCAAGCACGCGTCGTCCCACGCGACGACGAAGGCAGGGAGACCCTCCCGGCTTACTCCAACTCGATTCTCGTTCGGGCGATCATGCCGCGCAAAATGGAATTTTCAGCACCCGGACAGCAGGCACGTGACCGTAAATGGCGGAGAGTGCTGTGCGAGCTGGAGGGCACGGCGTTCCGGATGTACAAGTGCCACGACGAAGGATGGTGGGAGCGGCAAGTGGGCGTTGGTGATGTGGCTTCGACTGCCGTTGGGCCCGCTGCGGCATATGCTTCGGCAGCCGTCAAGGCGCGGGCGGCGGCTGCCCAGAGTGCAGTTGCCGTGAAGATTGCGAGCGAGGAGGCTTCGATGCCCGACGCTGCGCCTGAAACGACGGAGGTGGTCATTCCTCATCGAACTAGTATCTCGTCTTCCCGCAGCAGGACCTCGTCGTCGGCGACTACTGGATCTCAGACGAACGCGGATCCTCCCGCCGCTTCGCGCTCTCGACTGAACCTGGGTAGTCTGCTCAAACCCCGATCACATGGCCGATCCAAGAGTGATGTGCAACCCACTTCGCCGCCACCGAGGGCGTCGTTGTCGGTCCCGCGGCCGTCGTTGAGTGGGTTGATCTCGTCGAGCACGACCGTGGCATCTCTTTCCACAAATACCACCCCCTCGCCGTCAAAGGCCTCGCCCACGAAGAAGAAATCGCCGACGGAGGGCTCGCTGCCTGAGCCCAACCGCGCTGACCTGATACGCGCATACACGCTGCAGAATGCGGAAAGCGGACTGGCCAACGACTACCTGAAGCGGAAGCACGTGATACGCGTCCGGATGGAGGGCGAGCAGTTTCTGTTGCAGGCCCGGGATGTCGCCGATGTCGTCGACTGGATCGAGGTTCGTTCACTTTACAGCCCTCCAAAGAGCATGTGACCAAGCAGGCCACACCATAGGCTTTCCACAGTGCCTCGAATATCGCCCTCGATTTGGACGAGCGGGTCATGCCAAAGGGGCCCATGTTCCCTCGGTCAGTAGTTTCCCTGTGCATTCACGCGCATATATTCATTGTGCGCAGCAGACGACGCCGGCGGCAGAACGGGCAGCGTGCGGCTGCGAATGCGCTTCCGGTTGAGCTGCACGCATCGGCTCCTGCCGGACCATGAATCTAGCATGTTATATTTCTCTGCTCCCAATGTATGTATAGTTAGCGCACTTTATACAGTAGAGCATGATGCATCCCGAATTTCTCGGTTAAGAAAAGTTACAAATGTACAGTACTGTAAGTAAAGGAATGTTTTCAAGATGTCAGGTCATCAGTGCTGGGAGGAAGGGGAACAGTCAAAGGATGGGCAGCTTCTTTAGCAGGCGTGGTCTGGGAGCCAGAATCACTGTGGGCGTCGTTCTCAGGGGCCTCATCCTCCTCGTTTTCGTCGCCTCCCGCATCCGACTTCTCATACATATCACCAACACCTCCGGTCCGGGTGCTCTGTGATGTCCATATACTCCTTCCGTCCCGAGCGAGCGAAGGTGTGCCTGCTCCTACGCCTCGTGCACTCCAGCGACTGGCTTCACTCTCCCAGCTCCCTCGACGAGAGCTCCGGGGCCGAAGCGCCCGCACACTCGCATCGACATCGTCGTCCCCGAGCAGATACTGGCTCGTGCTCTCCGCATCAGCATACGTGATGCTCCCACCAAAGTGCGAGATCGAATCCGCCAGCGCGGACGGTGGGCCCGAGCTCCACGCCGTGTTCGCATGTTGCGCCACCGCCGCGCGCACAGGGATCCCGAAGGCAGACGATGCGAGTGTCAGCACCGACGCGTTGTCCTGCGGCGGCGATGACGGGCGCGGGTTGTTTCGCGGATGGTGCGATGTGTGCAGTGGCGCCTGCACGGACGACAGTCCCCCGCCACCGCCGCCGCCGACACTCTGCGACGAACCCGAGTTGCTGTGGGAGTGGTGTGCGCGGCTGGTCGGCGAGGGCGGGAGCGCCGAGAAGGTCACGCCCGCGCCGATGAGCGACGTGCTTGTCGACGGCGAGCGGACGTGCAGCCGGCTGATAGGCGCGGGCGGCGCTTGTGCGATGTGCGCCATGCCGTTCCCGTTGAGATCGATGCTGAGGAGCGTCGTCGGCTTCGTGCTCGCTGCGAGGCTCCGGAACGTCCGTGGGTCCGAAGCGAACGATGACGATGAGGGAGATGGTGACGGGGGAACACTGGGAGGCAGCGGCCGCACCGAAGCGTCCTCGTCTGCCTCGAGTGCACTCGTTGGAGACCAGCCTGCAAGCGACGAACGTTCAGAGGCGATGTCATTCACGTATAGTTCCCCGTCGTCATCCTCGTTCAAAGATATCGTCTTCCTCTTTGCCGCATCTAGCTTCGAAAGATGCTTGTTACCGCCATGAGGTAAAGGTGCAGAGGAAATGCGGTTGGAGACCCGGAGAGGGATCGTTGAGGGTACCCGTCCTTGGCCAACCAAAGGCTGGTTTTCTGCACGCTTCGGCTTGACGAGCGAGCTCCCAGCACCGAGCTTGCGTTGGAACCAGTTGATGATGGGTTTCCCTGGCCGGTGCGCGGCCTTCTTCTGCTCTGCCGAAGTCGCCGCTTTAGACAGAGAGACCCCGCGCTTCGCAGGCAGCGACGGCGGCGGCAGAGGCTCTGTCCGCACAATAGCGACGGGAGCGTCTGAACCAGGAGCTTTGTCGAGGCTCTTGGTTTTGCTGGTGGGGGACGTTGTTGTGGATGAGGGAGACATGTTCATGGTGGCTATGAGGGCTCAGTCGATCGCAATCAACTTCGCGCCAGAATAACGGAGTGACACTGGTGAGCGGTTTATGGCATCCATGTGACTCTGTGTACTTTGCCTACTCACACACACGCGACCCTTATTAGTTTGCGGAAGCTGTATTCCGAATTAGTCGAATTCCGCCCCCTACGTAGATGCTATGGTTTCTCGTCTACTGCCGGGGAGGGGTCCTCAGCGATAACATAGTGCTCAAACCGCTTGGGGCGAGCTTGCCCGTGTCTGTGATAGCCAGCAACCTCCTGCCACTGAGATCCACTGATTCGCTTCCGCCCCTCGGTCGACCGGAAGTACAAATCCTTTCCACGAGAAACCCTGCGGCCCAGCCGATCCTTTTGTTGCATGCTTCTCTTGTGTAGGATGTCTGTCACGTGCTCGTACAAAGCCTCGATCTCACCCAGGTCGCGTTGGAGGAGAGTCATGTGCAGATCGAGGTTGAACAGTTTCGACGGAGCAGGAGGGGGGCCGCGCTCGTCGTCAATGTCGAGGTCAAATATGTTCGGGTCAGCGCGGGATGGCGTCTGCTTTGGGGGCAGATGTACCGGGATGTAGTTTGGGTCGTCGTACGGGAATTGACCCAGTCTCCTCCTCCTTTCCCGCAGGGGAGACAGAAAGAGCAACTCACCCCGCTTTCTGGAAATGATATCGGGCATCTTGGTATGAAGCCAGCGCATCAGCCCGATGTTTCTATCACGGTTGCTGTGTCCAAAGACGGAAAGCAACGTCCCTCGGTTGATGGCGAAATGTGGGGCTGGGATTTCCTCGAATTGGAGGTTTTCGATGTTTAATCGCAGAGAGTATCTCGTGGTACGCTCTAGTTCCATCGCGCAGAGAAGATAATGCCGAGCGAAAACCCCGTGTCCAGCCTGAGACAAATGCCGAATGAGGATATTGTACGTTGTGGTGTTGGGCAAAGCATGCGGCGTCACGAACGAAGCGTTGGCGAGAACGCTGTATTGTTCCTCCTCGTCGTCTTCCAATGGTGGTCGCTTTGGTAGTGGCGCTGTCAGAACCTCAAACGCTTGGACCATCCGAGGAATGTTCTTCAAACGTCCCAGGGTGTCGAGCGTCATATTGAGGGCCGCAGTGGAAAAAGGTTGTGGATTGGACAAGGTACCCGAGCCCTGAATGTATTCCAGAGGAGGACAGTCGGGATTTGCGAGGTCGATTCCATATCCCCATCTCATCAACGCCTCAAATCCGGCCAAGTCCGTCGTCTCCTTCAATATCCGCATCGTCAAGTCCAGGTTTACAGACGTGAAAGGTATGCGATGCGTTTTCATGTCATTCACGAGGTCGGACACCATCCGCCGCGTGACGAGAGTCCGTTCTGCTCTTAGCGCTTCGGCCACGGGCATGGTCAGGCGATGAGCTATGGCTTGCAACAGCAGTCCGAACGTTCGCGTGCGTGGTGCGATTCCAGCCGTATTCATCTCCGAGTAGACCTTCATGGCACCCGTATGATGGCCCACCGCCGCGAACTGCTCCAGGATGAAGTTGTAATCCCCCACCGTCGCTTTGTAGCCAGACAGCCGCATGTTGCGGATGATGGTCTTAAACCGGTCTTCGTACTTGTGAGATGGTGGTGCCTTCCCCTCGTACATACGGCGAGCAACATTCGCGCGGAGAAGTGTGCTGGTGGGTGTACATTTCCGCAGGACCTCCTGATGGAGTTCGACAGGGAGGCGCTCGTAACCTAGCGTGGAAATAGCATTGGTATAGTTGTTCCAAACGCGTGAAGGGTTTCCATTGATGTCCAATGACTCCAACAAGAGTTCGAAGTTTCGTTGGCGGAGAGAGTCGGCCGAGGGAGCGAAGACAGCGAGGGATAGGTCAGAGACGGAGGCGGAGGCGGTGGCGGAGGAATTCCTTTTCGGCTGGAAGATTCGTCTGAGAGTCCGAGACCCTTTAAGTCGGGGAAAGGGAAACGCGACGCCGCTCATAGAAAACCAACTCTCATTTCGCGGTGTCGAATGCCAAAATTGTTGTGTGAGCCAAGCACACGCAAGCAAAGGCGATAAGTGATAAGATCACATCATCAATCAACCTTGCCCTCGACCGCTATCTTGTTATCCACCCACAATGCTTTTCGTTACCCTGGGAATGTTCATAATCGACGAGTTTGAGTATCTGGATGAAGATGGAAAGCCTCTGAATCCTCAGCCGCGTCAAATTGAGCCTCAAGTAATTATTGCGCGATGACCAACTTCCTGCTGAGACCTTGCTCGTCAGATCGGTGGAGGAGGGACTTATGCTGCAGTCGGTGCTCGAGTCTGGATACCTGCGGATGAGATTGGAATGATTGTCGACAAAGGTCCTGACTTTCCTGCCGCAATGGAGGCGCAGCTCGCCACATATGGAGATATGTGGTTCTATCGTGCTCAGCCGCAAGGAACCACTCGGGCGATAAACTCGTATCAAGGAGATCACAGAGGGTTGAATCCACACCTCTGTGTCCGACTCCTTCCGGCTGACGTCTTTTGCCCCCAGTTTCAACTACTTGACCCCCCGCGTCCGTTTGACCCCAAGAGATCTTATCGGTAAGAACAAGTCCGACCTATCCAAACGACCGATCGACTATTTGCTACATCAGATACACGTTTAGACAGACCGAAGACGCTCCATTTCATTTGCTCTCCGTCACGCGCCATTGCAATCATGGACGAGGTCCAGGAGATTCCAGATTGGAAGCCCATTGTGCTCTACGAGCCTATACCAGTTTGTTGATCCTACCTCAGCCTTTTATGTGGGTTGCTGAGTGGGTATTTTCCAAGGACAGATGTATTCCAGAAGAACTGGACTCTTTGGTGCAAGTCTTGCGTCGGATCGACATTCTTAGGTCATTTGACGCTTGAGTCTTCAGCAATTATTCATTTTCGAGCAGTCCAAATGCCGAAGAAGCGTTGTCCCTCTTAGCAATGCCCCTACCGCCATCCAAAGAACGCATCGAACAGGCTGCTTCCAAGTTCCTCGAACTCGGTGTAGGCCCGGCTGGCTCTGGCTCTGTAATAATCAGAAGTGGCGAAATGGGAGCCTATGCTCTCAAAAGGAACTCCCCGGGTCAATGGATTCCTGCTTACTGGACTGCCCAAGATCTGGACAAAATTGTCGATGTGACGGGTAAGCTTGAGGCTGCGCTTGTGCTCAGCTCACTGAATCTGCTTCTAAGGTGCAGGAAACAGCTTCTTGGGTGGCTTCGCTGCCGGACTCATCTTGACTGGCGGGGACGTCTATGAAGGCAAGCATATCGTCAAACGTTCTTGCGCAAGTTGCCAACTCCTAAGCTTGTAGCCACACGATACGGGTCCGTGTCCAGCTCCTTCATAATCCAACAAGAAGGGCTCCCGCTCATTTCCGTGGACAATATGTGGAATGGCGACATCCCTATCCGCCGTTTAGAAGAGCTGAGAGCGAGAACGCGAGATGTCCGAGTCAATTAGAATTACAGTGGTCTCACATACACTATACATTTAGGCGGTCCATCGGTCTTATGCTGCGGGGGGCTGGGGTCCAGTAGACTGGAACTTGGCGCGGCTAGCCGCGAACAACTCTTCTTGGGCGGCCTGAAGCTCCTCGGGTGTCATTCCGGACTGCTCGAATTTCGAGACCTTCTTTTCTCGGTCCTGGAAATTGGGTTACTCGGGAGCGTACATGAATAGTTTTGGGATCATGAAATACCTTCTGTTGCTGCTTGTGCTCCTTCAGAACGTCCTCGACCTCGGAAGTAAATGAGTCGAATCCGAGCCGCTGGGTGGTATGTTCAGCTCAAAAATAATGCGGGAAATACCGCAGCTGTGGAACCTTGAGAGCACCAATAATATGCTCGGGGGCAATGGTCTTCTTCGACTCCTGTTCGCAGATTTCATTTGCCTCCGACGAGATGAGGTGTATGAATTCTGGGCGGGTAGTGTTTGAATCGAAATTGCGAGCAAGCGGGGAGAAGACAATAGCTGAGGGCTCACCTACGCAGCACTCTATCACCAGATCCCGCGTTTCCTTCGCACAAACGATGTCGCTGGGGAGTAACTCTGTAGCACAGAAGGCGATGATGAGACCGCGCGCAGAATCTGGAACGCATCCACGCGCGCACCCGAAATCATCTTGGCCACAGTCGCCTTTGGTAGTGAAAGGTCGTCATCTCCGCCTCCAGAGGTCCCTTCGCGGTCCGACATGAAAGACTAAACGACGCGTCCAGGTGAAAGATGAGAATACTGTTCCATCGACGATCACTGCATTCACGTGCTGACTCTTGAGCTCAACCACCATCATGTCTAATGCACGCGTCTCGACTTTGTGCGTTTCTTGTTTAATGACCTGTCTTTCCAGGTAAACCCCGTCAACCCCAAGCCTTTCCTCCAAGAGCTGACAGGCAAGCCCGTCTTCGTCCGTCTAAAATGGGGGCTTGAGTACAAGGGCTTCCTGGTCAGCACTGATGGCTTCATGAATCTACAAGTTCGTAGAATACATGCGCGACTGCACTTGTTAATCACCATCTGCTCCCACAGCTGGCCAACACCGAAGAATACCAAGATGGAAAATCGAATGGCACATTGGGAGAGGTTTTCATTCGGTACGCGCAGCACTGTCTCGCGTCGACAGGCCACTGACTTCAACTCGATAGCTGTAATAACGTTCTCTACATCATAAGTCCTCTCTCGCGACCTGCCATCGTCCATCCAAGCTCACATCGTCCTTCACAGGGAGGCACCGTCTGAGTAGATCTATCTTGGATCAAAACCACCTGCGCGCCGAGCAGTCGTTGTCCCAAGTCGTTTTTTGTTTTGTTGTTCAGCACCGATGTATCAATCCATTCTATTTTGAGAACTGGCAAGAACTTACTTGACCGAGACGCGTTCAGCGCGCGCGTCCCCCCTCCGCGTTGGGCTTTTCTTGAGAGCCGTTTGGTCGTGTTTGATCGAGATCATATTTTTTGTCGCTTGCACTCTGCCCTCCATCCGCCCTCATTTATACCTAGAAGATGGCTAAGTCCACCCGATCCAAAATAAAGCGTGCCTACCGGTCGAAAAAGCGGACGGATAGTGTCTACGCCGTGACTGAAGCTGCACGCCTCGATAGACTGCATGCCAAGCTGAGCGCGATCGTCGACAAGGCTGCTCCGGAACCTGAGGAGCAAGAGGGTGAGGATGAAGAGGAGGAAGAAATGCCAGGTCCATTCACTTGCGCCCTTGACTCGACCTGCAGCTAACGATGTCCAGTTGACGGAGAACCAACGACTGCAGATGCTGGTCCGTCGTCTATCTCGCTCCATTGTCCGACATGTTTCTCAACTCAATTACGCAGATATGCAAGTCGACGGAGAAAGCTCGAAAAAGGTCTCCACGCACGGCCCTCGTGGTTCCAGGAGAGAGGAATGGCGGTTATCGAAGGGCATGTCCGCGCGGCCCTCCACAAAGGGAATGAACCGGCAAGGCGGCGTCTCTGCACGCAGAAAAGCAGGCCGATCGAAGCGCAGGCGCTGAGCTGCCCGTCGTGTGCTGGTCTCTCTCTGTCTTGTCTACTCCGATTTGTATTCTGCTGCTCTCAAGGACTCTCTGCGCTGCGCCCCAAGGAAAGATTGTACATTGAACCAAAAGCAAACGAACGACATGATACATATTACGAGTTTTTATCCAGCCATACTACCGCGAAGTGGCGGTGGATTCGGAGTACTCGGTGGTGTCCTCACGCACCGAAATCGCATCTCCGTCGATTCCGTGTCGGCGAGCGGCCTCGAGATCGTACCGCGGGAGGTCATTCTTGCTGTATGCCGCATCAGGCAGCGTCGGGGACCTGCGGACAGGTTAGGCAAAACGGACATGCGCGGAGAGCCGAGACGAACTGGGCGAATTCCGCCATGGTGATGTGCTCGGTCGTGACCAGAACCCCGTCTGGGCGCGAAAAAGCGAATCTCGGGGCTGTGGGCAATGAAAAGGGCATGTGGCTGTGCCTGGGATCGCTCGACGGCAGAACAGCAGCCATCGACTGAACGTACAGGTCAGAGTTGAAGTCGAGCAGGCGCATCACAGCCCGGCAAGCCGCAATTGAGCTGCCGGATTTGAGTGCAAAGTCGACGCTTTCCCGTTTGGGATGACTCACGAGACTGTGCCAGCGGGAATCTGGGGAGTGTGTCAGCTGAGGGCGGTGGTTATATGCGAAAGTCCGACAACGCACAGTAGCAATGCTGAGACCAGCCGTTTGTCAGAAATCGATGCGGCGTGGGACCACTTACACATTCATTGGAGCTATGGTCAGCTGGATGAGCACAGCGGGGACAGGAGACACAAACGACACGACGCACAGTTGAGATCCAACAGGTTGAGGACTGCTGGAACGCAGTTCATGCAAAATGTCACAATAAAGTAGACCAATCCCTAGAAGCGTTCAGCCGGAACACTCGGTCCTCGCACAAACCTACATCGGTAAACAGCAATCTCCATAGATCCGTGCGCGCAGAATGCCGGGAGATCAGCTGGCAGAAAAGACTGAGCTGAACGAATCGGGGCATGGAAGGGGCTGGACCGACCGCGCCAGCCGTGGTGGCAAGGATGGTGAAATCGAAGCCGATCGTGAAGAAGAATGTGACGTTGAGGAGCGACGACTTGGTCCCGACAACAACGCAGACTTGCGAGTCTGAATCCCAGACGGCTTGTACGACGAAGATTGTGCGATATAAGAGTCCCCAGTGCCCGAGAGCCAAGGCAACTAGGGGAATCACAACACGCCGATTCCGCTCCCATAGCGCAATGCTGCGAACTCGGGATTAGCCGCAGCCGTGGAATGTCAGTCGGGAGGTACTCGCGTGCGCAGCATGAGAGACGTCGAGGCACTCAGGATGGCCATGTTCCCGCTCCACTAACCAATCATGAAAAATGGAAGACACATTTTCAATTGGTGGGCCCACCGAATTGAAGGTAAACAATACTTGGCAGTTTATCTGGCTCGCGTGTCACGGTACTGTCAATGCGCATTGCATGGCAGGACGCACAGGATGGTCGCTCGTCAAAGCGATCATTCTAACAAACCGTGAGCTCCAGTGCAATCGATGGGGGAAACCGCCCACAATCCGATGATCGAGAACAAGATGCAGTAGCGGGAAAGAAAGAAGAAGACTGAGTACGGGTTAGTCGGTCTCCGGTGGGAGGGAATGTCGATGTACTCTAGTGCGCTGCATCAACATGACTCTCAACGGGTGATGCAGGAAATCGAACCAATGGCCACCGGAACTTTCTCCGTCCAGTGAGCAAGGACCACTCGAATCCCCAGGTCATGAATAGCTCCCAGACCTGGACCCCAAAGAACGCGAAAATGATCTTTGAGAACGCATCTTCGCCCTCGTATTAGCCTGATCGCGGGTGATCAGAGAGCGCTCACCGGAGTCCTTGACGATTTCAGAGGGGTCAGACCAATTGACCATGGCCGAGCGAGGGTGGGAGCGAGCGTAGAGAGAAGAGCAGACGCGCTGAGGCCTAGCTCGAAGAAGATTTTGAGTAAAGGTAACATCCGACCGGAACATTTTAAGATGCTACCCGCCACACTGTGGCGTCGATAATGAAGGGCTTGCTCGGTTCCATGCAGACTTCTGTTACACGACGCAATCTGTCTGGGAGAGTTCCGTGTTCTACATCGAAATACGGCAGCTGCTTGAGAATGGACGACATGTGATCGACCGATGGAAAGTAAAACGCAAGTTCAGCCTTTCGAGCTTTAGTCTGGGCCTCGACTCCGGTCAATAGTCGGAGGGCAAAGTTCCCTTACGTGAGCTGAAGGGGTAGACAGAGTTTGGCGGTATGTATTTGTTGCTCGAGAATCGTTTGAAGACGAACAGAGCACTTGCGTACAACAAGGTTTTGTCTGATGGATCTCCGTTTGCCGTACGAGAAAATCCGTGAGAGCCAGAGGGCAGTCGGCCGGAAGATAGAACCCGATGGACCTCAAATACAAACTGATGTGAGTGGAGTGGAGCGTTGTTACGTCGCTCGTTGCACCATGAACACAGTTTAGACTCAAGGTGGTCGAGAAGATAGAGATCAATGATGGCATCAGATGTCTAACTAACTACACCAAACGCCCACAGTCCCATCCGCGCCAGCACTGGCCAGCCACGGCTGCCGAGGGACCCATTTTAGCTGGAGGACGCCCAGACCGTCTTTCACGGAATGTCCCCTGAGAATTTTCAAGGGGACGATCAATGGATCAGTCATCAAGTCATTGAAGACTCGGGCGTGGAAAATTTGTATCGCCCCGTCGTCCGACGAAGACGCAAATAGAGGGTACGATGGATGGAAGGCCAGCGAGCGGATGGCTCGAGTATGATACCTGGGTCCTGTTGAGTCACGTTGGATTCGCACCGGAAGACGACATACCGTAAGATCTTGTACGGTTTGTCACTCAGTTCGAGATCGAACCAGCACAGCTTGCGATCGTACCCGCCAACGATAAGATGGTCGCCGGAGGGATGAACGTCCATCGACGATATCCATTTGATCCCAGGAACCAATGTTTTCAGGAGCGTCTGTTCGGCGAGATTGTAAACGCGGACATATTGCTGCGTCTGATGATCGCGGGTCAGCGATGTCGGCAACAACGGCAGCACGTGGCGTTTACTTACTGCTACAAAGAAGTGGGGCTTCATTGGATGGAAAAGCACCAGCTGAACGGCACCCCTGATCTTCTTGAACGGAGCCTGAGAATGTCGGCGGCCAATCTGGTGCATCCAGACACTAGATTGCGTGCCTTGACTTGCTGTGGAAGACAGTCAGACAGATTCCGGCAGGCCAGAAAAACGACAAACAGACTGTGGCTACATAATCACCCCTTCTGTGCCATGTGATTTGTTTCGGCAGTCCTGACGCTGAGGGGAGGTGCACGGTCAGGATGGGTGTATCGGTCGACCACGTGCTCGTCGGCGCGGTGACCCATTTCACAAGAGATGGCGTCTCTGGAGCCGCGGGGAGAGTAGCAGGTGCCAACAGGTTTTGTGTCGAGGCCAGTATTGTCGACGGAACATTCGGGGGAACGATGAAATGCAGCGTCTCCTCGCTGAGGACGTCATAAGCCGTAGACGCAGTCACCGTCGAATGATTCACTCACACTCCGACAACGAAATAGCTGACATCAACTCGTGGGCACCAATCCAGCGCACCGATCTTCCCGGTGAACTTCCACCGCTTGACCTGTCGGCCGACGTTGACCTCCCATAGGCTCACTACACCGCTCTCGTCACCACTGATAGCCCAGGCCCCATCTGGACTGATGCTCAACGATCGAACCCGAGCCAAGTGAGCAAATTTCAGAGACTTGTAGTTCGGGAACGGCTTCAAACTCTGTGGGCTGGGCAGCTTGGGTATCAGAGAGTTGGGATCGATATTGAGTTTGACGCGTTGGATCCGGGGTGCCAGATACAGATCAAGCTGGCGACTGAACCGCTCCTTGATGAAGCGGTCGTAGGCAGGTACTAGTCGCAGAGACGTGTACTTCTGGGGTAGATAGTCGCGTTCTCGATCTTCAGGGTCCAATGCCTCCCACTCCGTCTTTTCAGTTTCAGTTGGGAGATACTCCTCTGGAGGATTATAAGATTCGGAGTTGGTCGGTAGGCGGGGCTTGGGAGCTGGAAGAGGAGGAGCATGCGAGCTGGAGGGTTCAGACCAGATAGAGTAGAACTCCAATTTCGAAGTCGTTTTCGGTTTGGAGGGGAGAATCCGGCCTTGTCGAATTGCGCGAACAATTTTCATGACCTGCGCGATTGTTAGTCGAGCCAAAGAAAACTGGTTTGTGTACCTTTTGTTTTTCCCATCGACTGGGAACCCATCGTCGTTTCGGTTCAGGCGCAGCAGAAAGCGGCATGACTTCCTCTTTGCCTTTACCAGTAAACCATTCCACCGTCGGCTCATACGGATCGTAATCCGCATCGGGCATTTCATTGGCGTACAAGCGACGGATGATGTCCAGCTCTTCAGAAGACAACGGCTTGTCCATCTGAGCAGTCTTGTCGAAAGCGGACGTCCTAGAAACAAGCGATGAGGTGCCGCGGCATCCGAGAGCGGGAAATGAATCTACCAAGCGGAAGGATCCTCCACGGTCGACAGAAACTTGTCCAATTCATCTCCGCGCGCGGGACGCAGGACTTGTTTTCCGTTCATATCATACCCAATATGAGGCAGGTCATCATACCAATGCATGGGCACATCTCCGACACGATTCTGGGTCTAGAATCCGTTCAGACAAGTGAGAGGCGACATTGAGGCATCGACGTACGTCCTCCGTCGAGGAATCAGAGTCGTAATCAGGCTCGATTTCGGGGTAGACGCGTTTTGGCTTCCCAGTAATGTCTGATATTATTGTTTTTGGTTTCGGAAAGATGTCGCGGCTGAGAGAATCGTCTGAATCCTCGTCGGCTTCGAAGATCTCATCCTCGTCTTCGTCCTCTGATCCTTCGCTTCCCTCCTCCTCCTCATCTTCGTCTAGCCCCTCATAGGATCCATCTTCGGAGTCACTACCAGCATCTATCTCAGGAAAGTCGTCCACATGCCCATCGTCGGATTCAGCGTCCTCGGCTCCTTCGTCCTCACTGAGCATTTCAAGATTCGACTCCGGAGCGAAAAAAGTCGCAGTCTCAGCAGGAGCGTCTTCATCACGAGCGTCTTGCTTCCGCTTCTTGGTCCTCGATTTTGCGTCGGCCACAGCCATAGGTGGGCGATGTCCGAGACTGAACAAAATTTTGACATGTCACAGACGCGGCATCACGACGTCACGAGTTTATACGTGCCAAAAAGGAAACTCTCTGGTTCGTGCCATGGTGAATTACGGTGGAGGCGCGTCGAACTCGTCTCCGACGCTGCTGTCGCTCACAGTCTGCTCCTCCAGATGAAGTTTCTGCGCTCGTTGTCGACATCGGCGCCTCTTCTGTACGCGTAGGCTACGCTGGGGACGACACACCCAGAGCCGTCATTCCTACCACATTTGGGTTCCTGCATGCACCACCAGAGAGCGACGCCGCGATGCCAGACGCCTCGGATGAACCTGATACAAGCATACCGTCGAGAAAAATCGCGAAGATGTTCATGGGACAGTTCGGGCCGTCAGTGTGGAGGGAGGGCATGGAGATTTCTAATCCTGTCCAGGATGGTTTGAGTGCGTCTATCCTGGCTCTCCATAGCGACGGTGCACCGACAATCCTGATCAGTACATGACTTTGAGGCGACTGCTGCTTTGATTCGACATGCTATCACTCATGTTATGCGCTGCAATCCCTCTGAACACCCAATATTGGTCACAGAACCGGCCTGGAACACGCCGGCAAACAGGGAACGCATGGCGGAGATTATGTTTGAAGACTTCAAGGTTCCAGCATTCTATATCGCCAACACAGGCGTTCTCAACGCGTTAGTCTGTTTTGCTGGCTTGGCTCGATGGAGGTGCTCAAGTCTCGTCCATAGCTTTGCGGCTGGAAAAGGATCTGCCCTTGTCATTGATGTAGGGAAATCCATGGCCAGTGTGACACCCATTGTAGACGGCTTTGTTCTGCGCAAAGGTCAATCTCATGTGCCTAGCGACCAACTCCTCATTGCTCAACTTGACACTAGGACTCGCATATTCTCCGTTGCCGGGACTGGTCCAAGCAAATGCTCGACACATCCTCAGTTCGCCGACACCTCAACGAAGTGCAATCGAACTGTACCCACACCAATTGATCGCAAACAAGAAGGTGAGCTGAGACGGTTGTTTACTTTTGAATCGTTTGACTGTTTCGCCAGCCCGTGGAAGTTGGCGCTCCTCCACAGTACACTCTCCGTCAGGATCGTCTTCCGGGGACCACACAGACTTGGAAACATTGGTATGAGGACCGGGAGGTCGAAGAATGGCTTCAGAGTGTTGGAGGTGTGGTCGAACAAGGGTGGAACGATCAGTATGTCTCCAAGCTGGGATCTCGACTTCCTCCTTATTTTCTCGCTTCAGGGTTGTTGCCAGTAAACCGGCTCGTCAATATGAGTTTCCGACGGGGCAGACTGCCTGGTTCGGATCAGAACGTTTTACAGTGGGCGAGCAATTCTTCCACCACTCACCTCACTTGACGGTGCGGTATCTTCTCGCTTCCCGCAGGCTATGTAAATTGACCCGCTCTTAGGCAACCAATCCCCACTTACCGAAAACGATCACGGCGTTGATCGCCGATTCTCTCAGGGCATGCGATCCCGAGTTGCGCCCGGTGTTGGTTGGCAATGTGGTTCTCACAGGCGGCGGGAGCCTTTTCTCGGGACTCAGCGAGCGACTTCACAGCGAGCTGGGCCGGTCCTTCCCGCATGTTAAAATCCATGCTCCAGGTAACCCGATAGAGCGACGCTTCGGTGGCTGGCTCGGTGGTAGTGTGCTAGGCAGTCTGGGCACCTTCCACCAGCTTTGGATCAGCCAGGAGGAGTGGAAGGTGCGTTGCATTCGCGCATGTAGAAATGGCAGCAGCTGACTGACTGTCCACCAGGAACACGGTAAAGCCATCGTTGCCCAGCGATGCAAGTAGATGACTGCTGCTGTTTTTTCTTGGTGTATAATACATATGTATGTATCTGACGCAAAGCGTTTCATTACAACAACAAAACTCGTACATGCTGCTCTGTATACACTAGATGTAAACTGAAACAGGCAAGCCACAGGAAGCACTCTGCAAGAATCGGGCAGACAAGCACAGCTCGCGCGCGGGTCAGCGCAAAACAAACAGTTGCAAAAGCAGACTTCAGCTGAATGAATGTATAGGATGCCGCGATGTTAAATATTCAAGCAGCATGTTCTTCAGAACGCCTCCACCACGCTGTCTCGCTTCTCGCGCAAGTTCATCAGGCCCCCGATCGCCTGCCGTCGAATTCGAGCCGCAAAGTTCTTCGGACCCAGTTCATCCGCACCCGATGGAGGCCCTCGCGGCTGGCGAACAGGTTGACTCCCCATTTTCGACAGCGGAGCGGTCATCGGCGGCTGTTCGATCACAACCGTCGGAACTGGAGCAGAACGTTCGATCCCCAGCCCCTCATATAGTTTCCGGCTTGCCTCCTCTCGGGGTGAGAGAGGGATCCCCGTCGAAGAAGCGGACGGAGGCGTCGTCGGGTTCGAGTTGGACGACTTGTGCGAGCTGACTGATTCAGCATCGACATCGTCGTTATCGGCAGCTTCGTTGGTATCGATCGAAACACTGGCCATCGGCTGGGACACTGCAGCATTAAGACGCAAAGGCATCGGGCGGACTTTGCTGCTGGGCAGAGCAGCTGGAGGTGGCGGCGAGGTCCGCTTCTCGATCGGCGGTGGTGTGATCTTCACACTAGGCGAGCGGTTGTTCCCGCTGAGAACAGAATTGTTATTGCCTCCGCGCCGCCAATTCGAAGCTGTATCGGATTTCGATGTAGTTCCGGCGCTGGCTCCACCACCCAAAGAGGTGCCTCCACTGATAACAGTAGTACTTGGCGCCGATGAGATATCCTCGTACTCGTCTCCACCAGGGCGACCAGACATATTGATAGGTCGAGCACCAAACTTTCCTCCCAGAGCGGCCGTCATCGGCACCGGTTCATCGAGAGCACTGCCCTGCGAGGCGCGGCGCATCTGAGCGCTGAGCGTTGCAGATCGCAAATCAAAGGAAGACGTGAGCGGACCCGCAGTCGCCGGAGGATTATAACTGGCACGTCTGGGACTTTGCATCTGCATCTGCTGCTGCTGCTGGGCCTGCAGCTGAAGTTGAGCTTGGGCCAAAAGCTGGGCTTGATATTGCTGGGTTTGTGCGTGCTAGGGAGATGCATCAAGGTTCAGTCATCGGGCATGACGATGCCACCCACCTGCATCTTCATCAACTCTAATTGCATCATTTGCATCTGAAAGGCTTGCGCCTGATTGGGATTGGGCTGTTGTTGTTGTGACATGAAAGCCGGGCTGAAGGGAACGCTGTTAGGGTTCATGCCCCGTTGTTGTTGTTGGAATCTGTGGTCAGGCCCATCTACGGCGGCAGTCATGGGAGCGCGGGGTACGCGATGGTTGTTGAAGACGGAACTTGCAGGCACTTCAAGAACCTGATCTTCCTCTTCTTCAGGAAAGTTGGACCCGTGAAGTTGAGGGGCTAAGCGTGGGACGTTGAATGACCCGCCGGGAGCAGCAGTGTGTGGAATGGTCGCAGACGCAGAGCGGACGCCTCCGGTGCGGAGTCCGGATAGAAGGGAAGCGCGCGGATTTGGTGAGGTGCTTGTCATGGTAAGCGATAGATAGGTCGATTACGTTCAGATGAGGATTATGGGAGAATGTAACGGGGAGCCGCAGACGTTTCTTTGAGCAGAAGTGGAAGGGTAGATAAAAGAGACAAGAGAAGAATAAGAGGCGATGTGTGGTCCCGAGTTCAAGATGGATTGGTGGTCACCGAGAACGCGAGACTGCAACTCGCCTGTAAAATAGAAAGAAAGCGGAGGCAAAAGCCGTTAACCAGTCACTTGTCACTATACCAATCATATACAAGCGTGGCGTCACAGCCACTGAAGCATGTTATTTCACAACGTGCACAGGATCGGACTTCGACGCGCTTGGACCCATCAGTCCCTGAATTTGTCCAATGCGAGGACCCAATACTCCAAGAGGATTTTCTCCTCCACGAGTCGTAACCGGAATTACCGCCATAGTCGCGGTTACTTTCGCTTCTTAGACGACATTCCTGAAAATACGATCTTCTGGGGTATCATTGGTTTGAATGGTGCCATCTTCGGACTTTCTTGGTGGGCCAAACAGAAGCTGGTCCCATTCTCCACCGCTTGCCATCTCTATCTGTCTGACTTGCCTTAGACGGTCGAACGCGACCCCCGTCTATACACCATGATGCGCAAACATTTCTACGCCAACTGGCATAACATCTCGTCCGGGCGCATGTAAGCCGATCAGCGCCTTGTATGCCCCGAAGTTTTGACTGGCTCTTCTTCTAGATGGACCTTGTTTACTTCTATGTTCACTCACAACGACTCGGATGTTACTCACATCTTGTTCAACGGCTTCACCTTTTACTTTATGGCACCGTTGGTTCTACAGATACTAGTGAGATCTCTCATTTCGATTTAATTGTCCTAATTGTCCTAAACTGCGGTAAGGGAAGTCGTCGTTTTCTGTTCCTCTATCTCGGAGGTGCGTCTGTCGGGCTTCGCCCTGGGCTGGAAGGCTAAACTCCTCAGGCGGCGCACTGAGTGAGCTGTTTTCGATTGCATACGATCAGATAACTACGGGCAGAGATCGATACTCTGTGGGCGCTAGTGGTCAGCCTCTCGGTAGGCTCTGAATATTGATTGCCCTGACCATCCTCCAGGTGCCATCTATTCCATCCTCTCTTTTCTTGCTTTCACAGAGCCTCGTATGACACTTCTTATCTATGGAATCGTGCCTGTTCCCATCTGGCTGACGGTCACAGGCCTCTTCTCGTATGAGACGTATCTCACGGCTTGGGATAAGGTTCGTCCATTACCATTTCTCCACGCTCAAGCCTGAACCGTCCTATTAAGGCCGGAACCTCTAATTCCAGTGGGCATGTTGGAGGGATCTTGTCTGGAGCAGGGTATTTCTTCCTCAGGCGTTTCAGAATCCTTTGAGTCGACAGTGAATTCGAATTGATCTGCTGCTCACAATTGGACTGGCACTACATATTTAAACATCAATCATCGTTTGTTCCTTCAGCATCTCAATACTTCTCGCATCATGGAACCGTCCATCCTTTCGTACATCTTCATGCGACGGCATGAAAACACTATATCAGCCAGGAAATGAATTCTGGTTATGGCTTTCGGGATTGCGTCAGATGGATCAGCGGCAATAGTGGCAGTTAAAGGCTGTTGTACAGGCTTGCGCGAAGTCGCTCAGTTCGCGTCCACTGCAACACTGCTCTTTTGTCATGGAGTACAGTACAGGGCACTTTATCCAAAACGAATACACAAGTAGATGCCAATTCCATACAGCTTACTTGACGCGCGTTTGATGCTTATATGCAAGGTCTGATGGATCTGCATCCTTCCGAACAGCCTTCTACAGCCTTCGCTACACCCATGCTATTCTTAAAGTCCTTGGGACAACCGACTGTACCTCCCACCCACCGCCATAACGTCAGAACTAAACCCAAGCACTAACATGGATCGGCCGTCTGTTCCTCAACTCCCTTCTCTCTCCTCCTCTCTGGTCCAAGCTGCCATTCAAGCCACAGCGCAGTTCACACCGGTCCCGGCCCTGGCACCAGTTGCACAACTCGTGTCCAATATCATCACGCTCTGCCAGAATGTGTCTCAGAACAAGTCGGTCTTCGTCTGCGACGCGCCCGAGACCATTCATCTGAACCGATTCCTCTTACAAGGGCCACGGCGGCACAATTGAGCACTAGATGCCATCGGATGCTCCTCGTCATCAACGAGAGGCATACTATGAATGAAAATGTCGATGCTGCCCTGAAATCGTTCACGAAGTGCGTGCGATGGTCAGAGACCATAAAGATGAACTGACGGATCGCCGTCAGATGCCTGGGCGACGTGCAAGTTATCATGGAGAAGTGTGTACAACTCTCGAAACTCAAGGCGTTCCTCCACCAATACGATATCTCGGTCGAGATAGCGAGGTGTCACAGCATCCTCTCAGACTGCTTCAATGCGTTCCAGGCATGGGTTGTCCTCAGGTTCGGTATTGGATCCTTACTTCAAGAACAGATCGCTTCGCACACTGAGCTACACGAATGGCAAGCTCAGTTTAAGGAATCTTCCAAACAAGATCATCGAGAACTCGTGGGATATCTAGGGGACATCACGAACTCACAGACGATCATCTACGATCTTCTAGAGAAGATCCACGAAAACACTCTTGCAGAGAGGCAGGTGCGCGCTGGAGACGATGTTCCAGGACCTCTTACTGACAGTCTTTCGTAGTCGCAGTCCTCCGATGTTAGACATACAATGGAAATGATGCAGCAGGCGAGTCTATTCTGTATGTTGCCTGGAGAATCTGAGCACTGACGGGATGTACCTAGTTCTTGCGCGAAACCAAAGTCAAAGACCAGTCGCATATCGGGCTATCGAGCAACCTGTACGATCTGCAGCTGCAGAGTCGCGAGCTCTTACCCGACTTCAATCTGCGCTCTGGGGAAGTGATAAGAAGCGGGATATTTCCGGTGAGCGGTACCAGTTCTATGGTCAGTTTCACGCACGTGCTCCTTCGTTTCCATGATCACCCATCATTCTCCAGGACATCTATGAGGGCCTTTACTTGCAGCGCGAAAAAGTGGCGATCAAGGTTGTCAGAGCTGTCAACGCCGGTCCAGATAGTGCACGTGTGAGCTGGTCTGTTGTCGGCATCATTCCTCTTTTAACAACGATGTGATAGAGATTTGAACGTGAATGCGAAATTTGGAAAGAATTGTGGAAGCGTGACGGAGGCAAATACATCCTGCCGTTTTATGGTTTCAGCCAATCGGATGGGCCATTTCCGTAAGGGCTTCCCACTCTTTCCAATACGAATGGACGCTCATGTTGCAACCCAAGTTACATCGTCAGCCCATGGCAAGCTAACGGGTCGGCGATCCAATATGTTAAACGGCACGATCTATCGGTGGACTACCTCAAATTGGCAAGTTTTATTAAGGCGACTTTCGATTGTTGTGTTTGACCTTTTGATAGGCCAAGGGTATTGCCCTTGGCATTCAGATCTTGCACAATATGACACCTCCCATTGTGCATGGGGATATCAAAGCAGTGGGTCAAAAGATCGACCATTCCTGTCATGTTTTCACATTCTGTAGATGAACATCGCAATCAATAATCTAGGAAACCCTCTAATCGCCGATTTTGGATTGTCTTGTGTACGTATCCCTCTGCTTGTGGATTGTCTGGCTCAAACCCGCCGGTCAGATCGTTGAAGACATCACCGGGATTCCTTTCAGTCAGAGTCGGGGCGTCAGTGAATCGTATCGCTGGTTTGCACCTGAACTCTGTGTGGGGCAAGGAGTTCTCTCTGCCAGCTCAGACATCTATGCTTTTGGTATGACTGTGCTCGAGGTGAGTCTGGATGCCTGTAGTGCAGGAAACGGACTCACGCTGAGGTTTTATCAGCTGTTCACCCATGAACATCCCTACAAGGAGGTCAAACACACCGCCGAGGTCGTAATCAAGTCTTCTCAAGGCATACAGCCCAAGCGTCCGACCTCAGAACGTGTGCTGGAACGCGGGCTTAGTGACGCTCTGTGGTCTCTGATGTTGACCTGTTGGAATAGCAATCCGGCGGAAAGACCCAGCATTGGTGCCGTCATTGAAGCGTTTCCTACCCACTGATTTTTCTTGTGTCCCCTTCCTTCTGTAACGCTGTATCGTTCAAGTTTATCCTCAAGTATCTATTTCCGTGTATACTACATACGTATGACCTGGCCTGCGCGTATCAATATCAGATCACGTGCACATGCACCCTTTTGCTTCATACGTCCTTCGCAGCTACTACAAGGCCACAGGCTGGAACGAGGACAATCTATACGCCAACATCACTCGGTCTTCGAATGGTTTGCTCGACACCACTCTTGCTCTGCTTCTTACTCATGCAGTGAATCAGCGATCCTCGATTTCTCCGTCCCCAGAGGGCTCCATCTCGCGGTGTCCAAGTCACCCAATTCTCTCTTCAAGACAACATATTCCATGACTGCCATGCCCTCACTCAGTGGCTCTGTCGGCTACATCTTCACTTCTTGCGATCTCGATGTCAAGAATTCCGGGAATGTCCGGTTCAAGGATATGATTGAGCGATTCCGCGTTTACGACCAGCCGCGCCGTGCCGAACCAAAGGAAGAGGAGTTTTTAAATGGAGAGCTAGTAAACAACCGTGGTGTGTGATCTAATTATCCTCATGCAAGAGGAGGGAGGAGCAGTCATTAACCGGAACACTAGACTACCTCATGTATGGCCGGTTTTATCTCCCCACGGGCCGTCTTGACGCGCTCTACTCGACGCGTTTATCACCGACCGTCCAGGCTCTCGTGGCCGCTATCTCTCATCCGCCTTCCAATATCAACTCTCCTGCACCGCGTAACTCGAACGTCAGCAACCTGATCGTCAACATCCAACACGACGTGGGGAAGTGGTGCACAGAATACACCTGGAGCGCAGACGATAGCATGTGGGGTGTGCGAGTGCTGCATAACTTCGGCAAGCTCGGAATGGCCCAGGAGAATTCAGACGATCCGGAGAAGGCTGCTGCCCGGACCGGGGTGAAACGGGTCGACGAGGAGGATGCGATCGAGGGGGGTCTGAAGGGACGCGTTTCGGCCGGGGCCGAGTTTTATTTCAGCGCAAGAGAGAAAAGCGGTGGAGGTACAATTTCCCACCTGCGTCATACATGTTCAAAGGCACTGATACGCTATCTTTGCCTCAGTTTCGACTGGTTTTCGATTCTCGACATTACCCGAATCAAGTCCTCCATCGTTCCAAGCCCCGGGACCATCTTCTTCGCCGTTGACGACGATAACCAGGGGTCCGCCCACTCAGGCGCCGACGACGATAACGGCCTTGTTCAACCCTATGCTGGGCCACATATCGAGCGCTTATTCCAGCCGAGTGTCGCGAGATCTTTCTCTTGCTTCTCGGTTCGACTTCAATGTGTACAGCTATGAGAGCGAATGGACGATGGGTGCTGAATGGTGGATGCGCTCGAGAGCCGACGCAGATAGTGAAGACGAATCACCTCTGACATCGAGAGAGAGTGGGCAGGTGCGAGGGGTTCTCAAAGCACGTGCTTCAACGAACCGGGTGAGTGGCTGGCTGGCTTCTCTCTGGGATATCTTTTTCTGACGTTTTTGTGTGAGCAGGATGTCGCCTTGCTCTGGGAAGGCCGTGTGCAGCAGACGCTGGTTAGCGTGGGTGTTGTTTCTGACCTGTCCAACTCGGCGAAACCGATCAAGGCAATCGGACTGGAATTGTCGTACTTCAGCTCAGACGAAAAATAAGCATTCATTGTTGTTGTGTGATCATATCCCGAGCCATCCTATAAAGTACACAAAAAATAATGATAGGCACAGAGGTGAGAAGAGGAGCAGAGCATGTTCATGAAATCAGAGATAAGATAAGATGAGCTGAGATTGAGGGGTTATCATCATGGGGTCTTGCTTGGAGCGGCGATGGTGCGCGCAAGCCTTGAAATTGCGGCTCCCGTGATGACGGGTCTGGCGTGCGGAGGCCGTGGGTTGCGCACAGAAGCAGGGGGCGACGAGTGCGTCCGGGCATGCTGGTTTCCCGGCGTCCTGGTTCCCCTCGTGTCCCGCTGGTTCAGGTTGTGCGCAGACCTCGAAAACGTTCTGCCGACGGTATGGGCCCTTTGATGCGTCGGATGGAAAGTCTCTGCCGGATCATCAGAGTTCGACGGCGCGTAGATGGACGCAGCGAGCCCAGAAAGAGGCGCCGGCTGGACGGCAGGCTCGGAGGATTTTTCAGCGGCCGGCTGGAGGGACGTCGGAGGAGGCGTGCTTTCCATCCTCGGCTGCTCGTCGGCACTGAAAGGGACCACCGCCTCCTCTTTGACATCTGCAGGGGGCGCAACTGGATCCGGCAATGCAGTCAGCCCATCGACGATGATGGGAGAAATCATCATGTCCTTTTGGGCTTGCACGCTATCCTTGGGCTCGGGCTCCACTGGCTTCTCCTCCTGTGTGACAGTCTTCACACCCCAATCATCAAGATCCGGCAAGCTTTCGTCGTCGTCACCAGCCCAATCGATGTGACTGCCTGGAGTATTGGGGCGGTTACTTTCCATCGCAGAGGCTCGCACTCGTTCCACAAAGGCATCAATGTCATTCTGCCTGAATGATCCGGCCAAGTGAGGAGGCGTATCCTTTGAGGGAGGCGGAGCACTGCGGGGCGCTAGGAGTCTGTTCTGCGGCCGGAGAAGGGTGCTATCGTCCGATGCCGGTACATTGACTTTGAGATTACTTCCGCCGGTGCTGATAGCCCCATTTCCTCCCTTCGCACTCTGCTGTGAACGGCGACGGCGGTTCGAAGGTCGGGGGACAGGCGCTGTAGCAGGGAGTACGGTCGAGGGAGATGGTCCACCCACAAGTACCGCAGGAACGACCAATGGTGTGGAGCGCGATGGCTTACGACCGTGACGCCGCGAGCCCGACGAAGGAGTGGTGGTATTAGACAGCGCCGAGATCGAAGGATTGGGAGATGGCTTAGGTTTAGGATCCGGTGTTGATGTCGTACTGGCCGGTGTCGCTTTGGGCGGCAACGATTCGTTGTTCGTTGATTTATCATTCTTCGAAGCATGCGAAGGCTCGGCACCGCCATTGTCCTTACTGTGGCCGGTGGAGTTGGAGTTAGGGTTCGGCCCTCGACCACGACCGCCTCTGCTCCTTCCCCTTCCACCACCACCACCTCGACCGCCTCTGGGGTTTCCCCCGAACGCAGAGGATCCCAGCTCTGTTCGAGGCCAATCACGGGCTCTAGAGTTGCCAGATGGAGTGGCAAGTGGAGGAGCAGGAGCAGCCATGCTTGACCCAGGACTCGGAAATCAACTAAGGAGGCGGATGAGGATACTGTAAGACATAATTTGAGAACGCACTTGATGACTAGCCTGTTGTAAGTAGACGTCAAGGATCAATAAGATCCTGAGTTGTGGGGATAGCGTGGAGGAGGTGAGGCTTGTTGGAAGGTGAACAATCAAATGTATTTTTGATGTAAACAAAGTCACTTCGTATTGGCCACCATGTCGAAAGCGTCCCAGCCTGAGTTGAAAAAGGTATAACCTCCATCCACTCTCCCTGTCTTTCTGACGTCCGGATGCTCACAGTTCATGGACAAAAAATTGTTCGTCCATTTGCAAGGAGGACGCAAAGTCAGCGGTACATTGCGCGGCTACGATCTCTTCTTAAATCTGGTCATCGACGATGCTACCGAAGAGACCACTCCTGCCCAAAAGCATCCCATCGGCACTGTGGTATGCAGCAGCACCATTCATCTAAATCTGCCCCTTGCTGAATTGCTGCCTGCAGGTCATCCGAGGGAACAGCGTCACGTCCATGGAAACATTGGAAACAGTACGATAGTATCAGTCTTGTTCTGGTCTTGGTTGTATGAAGGTCGGTGGCTGCAGCTGGATGGTTTATCGCGTGTAACTCAGTCGGTGTTCATTACAGGCGTCGTTTGTATCACTGTCTTGCTCTCTCTATCTGCTGTACCATCAGCCCACTGTCGGTGAATGCGAATATCCGCACCCCATGGCGGATCTAAAGCGTGACTCGTCGATATGGGCATCGGCACCGCGACGAAGATTGATCACAATGACTACTATTATGCGCACGGACCATGCCTGTATTTGTGTCTGGTTGTGGATGGGTGTTGGAGTGAAACTGGTGCATGTATCGCCAGTACTGTGTCCAGAACCAGTATACATTTGACATTTCAACAACAGCATGTAAGTGGAATACGTCTTCACCAATCCATCGTCGATTTGGCCGTTTTCGTCAACGCCACTGGTATCCGAGCGCCCTTGAAACCAAATCCGTCCAACCACGGCCAAATCTCGCTTCTGCGCTTCTCAAAGGTGGTGATGGTCTCCGCCCGCTGCATAGTCAGAGCGATGTCATCGAGACCGTTCAAAAGACAGTGGCGGCGGAACGGATCGATCGTGAAAGGGATGGCAGCTTGCCCGTTTGGACGGCGGACCTCTTGTTTTTCGAGATCAACCTCGAGCTCCAGCCCGGCCTCGGCATCTTCCGCCAATGCTTTGCACTCTTCTTGAGAGATGGCGACAGGCAACATGCCATTCTGCATCGTATTGTTTTTGAAGATATCGGCGAAACTCGGCGCAATAACACATCGTATGCCAAAATCGTTTCTGAAGCTGGTCAGCATTGGATTTGTTGTGGAGCACATGCGACTCACAAACTCCAAGGCGCGTGTTCCCGCGAACTGCCGCATCCGAAATTCTTGCCAGTCGAAACGAGGATCTTGGCCTTGTTGTACGGGGCCCGGTTGAGAACGAAGTCCGTGTCCTTGCCTGTGTGCGGGTCCTTGCGCAATGTAAAGAACAAGGCGTCGGCGAGACCTGTGCGCTTCAAGGTCTTCAAAAACTGCTTCGGGATGATCATGTCGGTGTCGACGTTTTCGATGTACATGGGAGCGGCGATGCCTTTGACAGTGGTGAACTTCTGGACAGTGGACGGGGCCTCACTGGGTGGCAATTTCCCTGGCGTTTGGGGGGCAGCCGAAACTTGCGGCTCCGGAGGAGGAAGAACGGGATCATCCAAGAATTCAGAGGCACTCATCACCTTGAGTTTGGGGGCCGACTCGATGTTGGCTCCGACAAATTTCCGGACGTCAGTGAGCTTGCCGGTCATGGCGGCAGCGGCTGCCATGGCCGGGCTCAACAGATGAGTGCGACCGCCTGATCCCTGGCGACCCTCGAAGTTGCGGTTGCTTGTAGATGCACACCGCTGGCCGGGGGAGAGCTGATCAGGGTTCATGCCAAGACACATCGAGCAGCCAGCTTCGCGCCAATCGAAGCCAGCACGTTTGAAGATGGCATCGAGACCTTCCGCCTCAGCCTGTTTCTTGATGAGTCCAGACCCGGGAACGACCATCGCATCGACATTCGCAGCAACTTTGGCATCCGGCCCAGCGGCAAGCACGATCTTGGCGGCGGAACGCAAATCCTCGATGCGACTGTTGGTGCACGACCCGATGAACACCTTGTCGACTGTGATTTGCTCGATGGGCGTGTTAGGTTTGAGCCCCATGTAGGCCAAGGAGCGCTCGACAGAGGAGCGTTTTACGGGATCAGCAAAGGTCGATGGGTCGGGAACAGAGCCTGTGATGGGCACAGTGTCCTCGGGCGAAGTGCCCCAAGTCACGGTCGGGATAATGTCCGCCGCAGCAATGTTGACCTCGATATCGAATTTTGCGCCGTCGTCGGTCTTCAACGTTCGCCAGTAAGCCTCTGCGCGATCCCAGGCCTCTCCCTTCGGTGCAAGCGGTCGGTTGCGGAGATACTCAAACGTGATCTCGTCCGGTGCAACCATGCCAGCCCGGGCACCACCTTCAATACTCATGTTGCACACGCTCATCCTTGCCTCCATGGAGAAGTTGCGGAAGACAGAGCCAGCGAACTCGATCACACATCCTGTCCCTCCGGCTGTGCCAATCTGACCGATGATGTATAAAATAACATCCTTCGAGTTAACCCCGTCGAGCAGTTCTCCGTCGACCGTGATACGCATGTTCTTTGCTTTCTTCTGCAGCAACGTCTGTGTTGCGAGCACGTGCTCTACTTCGGACGTGCCAATGCCAAACGCGAGAGACCCAAATGCTCCGTGTGCTGGAAGAAAAGATCAGACGGACTTGACGTGGTGCAAGGAAGAACGGACTAGACGTGTGAGAGTCGCCACAAACGCAGGTGATACCGGGGAGCTAACATGCATTAGGCGTGAAATCGAAAGCTCGTAATATGCTCACAGTGAATCCTTGTTCGGGGCCGATAACGTGAACGATGCCCTGTCGCTTGTCGGTCATACCGAAATAGGTCAATCCAAACTCCTTGATGTTGTCCTCCAAGGCAGCACATTGGGCACGCGAGTCGGGCTCTTCGATGAACGACGAAACAGAGACAAAGTTCTTGCGTGACACAGTCCTTTCAACATGTCAGCCAATGAGATGTGCGGTATGAAGGGAAATATCTCACGGGATGTTGTGATCGACCGTAGCCAGCGTGCAGTCTGGTCGCCGCACAGGTCGCCCCGCATTCCTCCTACGTCATATCAGAGCCAGGAACGAGATAGGAAGAAAGAAAGCACAGACAAGCCCTCGAAAGCTTGCGGGCTGGTGACCTCGTGCACCAGGTGCCGATCGATGTAGAGGAGAGCGAGGCCGTCGTCCTGGACGTCGCTGTAGAGGATGATCAGGTACGGGATCGGCTGTGAACAAAATGCTCTACACGACATGGTCGTCCCAGATTTTATCGTAGAGAGTTCGAGGGGCGTTCGTCATTGTAGTTGAGGATAACGTGTCAGAAGATGCGTGGTTAGAAGTAAGAATGAGGTTAAGTACCTCGAGTCTGCAACAGAAGGAAAGTTATGTCCGATCGGCCGATACAGTCTTTCGGGTCGACTTTCGGAGACGGTTCCCGAAAGCCAATGAGGATCAAGGAATTTGCCGTCAGTCAGGTGACATTTGTATTACGTCACGCTCTAGACTCAGCTCGCGGTCGATTTCGGCATCATACTGCACAGTTGGTGGCTGTACGATTCCGTTCACGTAATCCCTCAAGGACTCACTTTTCCGACCCTCAGCAATGGCCAAGTCTAAGAAGTGCGTTTCGTCGTCGTGACGTGCTATGCGACACTTATGTCTCTGCAACTTACAGCCACACGAATCACAACCAGAACAAGAAGGTCCGCAAACGAAACGAAACGAACTGAATCACGCGGTGCTAATTGGAGGATCGTAGGCGCACAAGAATGGCATCAAGCGCCCCATTGCTGGTCGTACACGGTCCTTGAAGGGTGTAAGTCGTGTCAATACAAAATTCTTAATTTGTTCGCTCACGCACACATATCACAGGTTGACTCTAAGGTCTGACTATATACGCCCTGCCTTTGGGGCCTCCTGTGCTCACATCTATCCAGTTCCGCCGCAACGCTCGCTTCGCACTGGTTGGCTCGGTATGTGCCCTTGCTGCTCGATAGATATCACTTATTGATGAACTGGAATAGCACAAAGCGCGCAGGGAAGCAAAACTCGCCGCAGCCGCATAGGGATTCTACCCGACACGATATCTGTGCGCAGTAGTTCAGGGGAGAGTTTCAGGCGTTTGAGGGTCGGATGCCGCGCCGAGCACAGGCTCGATATGCCATGCAGTATGCTGTTTGCTATGCCCTTGCTTTACAAAATCAATCAAAACCTGGCAAAAACACATAATTCCGGTGCCGCAATGCTGAATACACGGTATCAAGAAACTATGGACATCGATCAGTCCTTCGGTTCGGTGCGATCGCGCGCGGTCTTGTCTAGTGCAGCCCTCAATCTCAAGGCCTGATAAAGTTAAAAGGAAGGGAGTGGACTGAATGAATAGATAGACGCACCGCAGCATCCTCCGGCCTTAATGCTCCCTTGGCCATGTTATGCTTGCCCAGTTTGAGACGGACGTTCCTTAGATTCGAGAATTCTTTGCCTCTGCTCGGCATTTGCGCCGACGCAACGAGCAGTTGTCGGCATTCTTCGTCTGTTGCCGGATAACCCTCCAGAGTAGTGAAGAACTTGTGTCGAAGGACGGTCTTGATTCTCTCGAGGGCGTACGTTGTGTACCATCCGTCACGTTCCTGACTTGATCTTGAGCATTCAGATGCTACAGATCGATCGATCGAGAGAAACGAACGTCGCATTCTTCTCTCAGCTCGGACTCGTCTTCGATCATCTCTTGGAGCATAGAGTCGTGGAGGTCACAGAGCTGAAATGATGCTGTTTCCCTTGGAAAAGTTTTGCCGTCATATATATGCGACTTTCTTCCACAGAATGAGCAGTAGACGGGGCTGAAGGACTGTACACCCACTTGCGTTCAGCATCCTTCTCCGATCCATCGACAATGCTGTTGTATTCGGACCCACCAGTAATGGAACGATCTTGCCGCCGCGTCATCACAGATGGCTTGACAATCGGGTGATTCACATTGCGGAAATAAACTCGTTGGTAGCTGGATGACATCAGGACGAGCAACAAGGAAAAGTTGGATAACCTACAATCTGGATTCCGCTTTCTGCCTGGGATCGTAACCGAATCGAACAAGTGTGTCTCTCCATGGTCCATCGCTGAAAACGTAACATACAGTGGGCAGCAATGCTTTTGTGCTGCAGAACCATATGAGCTGCGCGCGCAGTAACCGAGGTGCGACGTACTTGGTGGCTTCTCTGGCCTCTGAAGGCGTCAACTGAGTGAGGAGAGCTGCCCTAGTCCATACTGGTCGTGTCGTGAAAATCTTGCCTTCTTTGAGTATCGCGGCCTCTGCAGCGAGAAGAAATCGCAAACCTCCAAGAGCTTTTTGACCAGAGCCTCGTTCAACGTAGCTCGCGCGCCCTGAATGTTTTGCGATGGTTTATCAGGTATCTGACGGCATTAGTTTCATTACAGGACCAAGTTATTACCGTGCGTCACCTGGCGATCGCTGAACGAGAGCGAAATTGGACCGAATCCTTTCCAGCGCATTTTATTGATGAGACGTTTCCTCTCCTCTCCAGTTTCTTCGTTGACGATCGACGTTACCATGGATGCCGGATTGGCCTTGAAACTGAGACTGTGAGCAGACAGTAGCGAGTTATAAATATTACATACTTGTATGGCTGAGGAAGCGCCTGGCGACTGAACAGCGGTGGCGGAAACAGGCGCAAGTTGCTTTGCCTAGGCTGGCGCTGAGCTTCTGCGTCGTCCGGCGTTCGTTCCAGAGCAGGATCGAGATTGGTCATGGCGTTCATGTCCGTACTGGAGGACTCGGGAGACATTACAGGAACAAGGTACTCAGCACGTTCAGCTGGCATGGAATAACTCCGGAGGGTCTCGACTGTCCTGAATGAGCAAATTTGAGACGAAAATGAACAGGTACCGATACCATCCATAATGTCCATTGCCGTCCGTAGCTTAGTCACCGGATCGTTGGCGTCCGGCTGGTACTGGTAGTCAGCCATACCTGATGGTCTCAGTTGCCAAAAGATTCCCAAGGATAGTATACGTACTTCTGAATCTCACCGTTTTGGAAGCCGCACCGACGATCTCGGCAGTGTACTCCCCGACCGTGCCTCTGTCGTCCATTCGATTTTTCCGACGGCGTTTCACGATTTTGAGGACAAGGTTATTCGTCGAGACAACATCTCCGGGGATTGGGTGCGCGAAAGGGTTCCCAGGACGTAGTTTCAGCTCCAAGGTCGCGGGTTCCGTTTTCGCCCTGCGTTTGAAAGCATTGTCGAGTGCGGCTTGCCCACCAAGATTTTGTATCGCGATAGGCACGGATTCTTGACGGACATAGCCAGGATATTCAACCGAAAAGAAGTGTCTGTTGGGGATGGGATGCTCGGGAGCAAGAGAACGGTCTTCGGACTCAGCCTGCATCAGGGTCAAGAGCTGAGATTAGATCACTGATTTCGGACGCGATCACGTGGAAAATAAGCCAGATACTGAAACTTATAGCTGACATCGCGCGCTGAGGATGATGACACAAACGTACTGGTACTACAATTCTTCCGATGCACAAGTGACATTTACAAGTCCGATAAGATATGAAGATGTTGGCACATGCCGGGATCAGAAAAAGAATCGAAAGGGTCTAGATACGGACGTGGCTCCGCTGTAGCCTTGAGCTACCAGCCCCTACTGAAGGCTCGGATTGTATAACACTGCAGTCCATCCCTTGTCGGTATCGCCCTTGAGGCCGAATAAAACAATCTCCCCAGCTCCTAGGCCGAGCACGTCCACAACACAAAAATTGGCAACGGACGCATCACCTCCGCGTCGACGAGCGCAAGACTGGGAGACGAGCATCTGCCTCGCTTCGTCGAGGCCAAAGTACTCGTCCCGCGAAAGCGGAGAATAAATGTGTCTGTGCAAAAGCAACACGAGATCTCTGATCGACATTGAACTTGCAGGAACTTGCGCAGGTCGGGTCTCGAGCCCGTTGTAGCTGACCACCCGGAGAACAAAAGCTTGAGGATGGCGGAATGCTGCCGTATTCTGCAGGTCTTGAAGGTGGCGTCTTACATCTTCACGAGACAAGCTAGAGCGGGAAATCGGGAATGAAATTGTATCTAATGAAGGATGGAGGATAGGATAGGTAGAAGGCAATGGGACGGCGGGCCAAGAGGGCGTATGAGGAATGGCACGGGTGGCTGCAGCTGGATGTTGTAAGACGAGGAGCCCGTTTGGGTCCCAGCGGGAGCAAACAACGCACTCTGACCAGACACTGTGCCATACGTTGGCGGCAAGGTCACACATTGAATCCATGGTGTCGAAGGTGCCGAGTGTGATGGCTGAGATGAGTATTGAGGAGGAGGATCAAAGCTGCTCTGACGAGTATGCTTGGAGGATGAATAAGACAAAGGCGAAGAGTTTGCAAAGGCTTGTTGGACATGACTGAAGTGAGGGTGAGAGCGAAAGATCGAGTCAGAAACGAGGCAATCCTTTAAAAGGAAACCGCACAATGCTGCACGCGCAGATAAACTTAGGAACACAAACAAACGTCTGAGGTTTGTTTGGCAACCGAATTCATTGACGAGAGGTCGCATCAACAAGTTGAACTTCCCTTTAGGGAGATGGCGTGATTGATGGCGGTGTGACCGAGGCGCGTGTGACCCGAGGCGCGCTTCGATCAGCAAGAACGTGTTTCAACACGGGGGCCCCAAGCCGGTCTGGGTCAGATTGGGCAGCTGCTTATCTCAAGCACGAAGTCGGATTTCAGTCGGGGTACTAAACAGAGGAGTGTATGGAACGGTGTCTATTGGGAACCTGACTTTGAGTTCATCATCTGCTGTGCGACCTTCAAGAATTCCTATACCCAGATGAGGCCTATCAGTATTACCAGGCTGAGTAGCTCACCTTGGAGCGCACATCTATCCCCGCCGATTTCAATTCGGCCTCCAACTGTCCATACGACTGTAGAAACTGGGGATTTTTCGCGAGTTTCATGAGCTGCAGGGGGCCAGGCATCTTTCCGCTTGATACCGAAATACCTGACAGCCGTAAACAAGCAAAGCAAACAAAGAGATATCTCCGGACCTTCATTCTCGAGGAGTGCCGCAAAGTTCTTGAGTGCCTGAAGAAGTTGTGGCTTGCCTTGCAGCGCAGTCTGGAAATCACGTAGTGTTTGCTCCGTGGCTGCAGGGGCTATTGCGGATGAGTCCTTGTTGCCCCCTAGACCAAAAAATGTACGCCGAGGAATAACAGCTCGGGAACTCCGCAGACGCTGCCCACGCAAAGTTGAAGTGATCAGAGTTCGAGAGAACATGTTATGATCTAAGTGAGTTACGCGTGACGCTGCGCGTTCGGGCTCTGCGGCCGCTCATCTTATCATGGAGGACGATTACTTTTCTATCGACGCGATTCTGGCTGAGAATCAAGTGAGAAGCTTTACTCAACCACTTCCCTGGATTCCCAGCTCACGAAACGCGTAGAAAATTGCCTGCAAATTCACGGTCGACATTGCTGAAATGGGTCACCTGGGAGGCGGCGCCGAACGCGATGCAAGGATCCTCTTTACATTGTTAATGTCTATAGGACTTACACGTTCGCTCAGATCCATAAGTCAGCAATCGTTCAGATTCCTTTGTGGCTTGTTTATGCCGTCGTTCTATCGTAAGTGGGGCCTCAGCACATCTCAGACTTCTCTAATGTCTTGTAGGGACTGGGCAGATATGATCATTCCCCCCGCGTTCAACGGGAAAGTCCGCAATGCACTCAGAGCAGAACCTCGTAGTGTTCGGCTATCGTCTTTGGTGGGATCAGGTGGTCTATGGTATGGACTGGGGAAAGCAATCATGGAATTGTGCGTGATCACCAGACTCTTAAACGACGATGTCTCCATCTCGGAACAGGCTGGATAAAAAGGATGAACTGTCCGACTTGCTCACGAATGTGCGGATTCACAGCATACTGATTCCGCCGACAACTGATCGCACCGCCAGACGTTCAATGTACGCTTAGTGGAGATCGTCGACCAGGCGCAACACTTCGGAGCCCTGGCCCAAGCTGGGGGCACGGGTCCGGCTGGCGACGCCGCTCAACTATTCCGAGAAGGACTAGATGGAACGGAGCGTGAGCGTGAGTTGGCTGGTGTGCGGCGAGGGAAAAGACTCATAGCCCTTACAGTATTTGCTCTCGCTCAAGAAGGTGCCAAAAGAATGAAGCGATGGTACGAAGAAAACGACAAGATCCGGTGGTAAATGATCTATTCAAGAGTCCTTTTTTGCTTCTTGCTCTGATTGTATTGGAATACGCCCGAGTTCATAGACGAACCTACTGTAGCATTAGCTGTGATGAAGAATCCTCTTCGTATCCCCTATACCATTTCACGCTTCCCCATAGACCTAGTTCGATGAAGATGAGAGAGAGGAAGTGCAAATTCCAGGATGTGATGACGAAGAGAGTGGTGAAGACGAAAAGAAGGGCCACAAATGCGGCATCCAGTATTAGCAGGAGTCTTGGATCCAAAGAGGACCCAGGCTTGAGGATATTGCTGAAGAATGATTCCGACTCTGACGTCGTAGTGTCCGACGACATGGCTTCTACCAGAGGTCGTGTGGCTGTGCAGCCAAGCTGATTCCCGGTTACGGTCACATGATGCATGTTTGGAAACACGACTCAGTGGCGGTGAGGCTCAAGGCAACCTCAAACTTGTCCCCCATTTTCGATTTCTAAGGCGTTAGGCCATGATACCAGCACCCGCCCCCGCTCACAAGCGCTATCCTCTCGCTCCTACCGACACCAATGCCGCTGCGCCACAATCCCCACCCCTTCCTCGCCAGAACAGCAAGACAACACCTCCCTCTCCGCCCAGGGTCATCGCCGACAAGCTAGGCAAACATCAGTTCCAGCGTGTCGGATTTCTGGGAGAGGGTGGCTTTGCACGAGTTTACGAAGTCATGGACTCCCAAAACAAGCGCTTTGCATGCAAGGTTGTTACTATGAGTTCCCTCAAGACCAAGAAAGCGAAAACGAAAGTGAGCCGACTGAGCTGACCGATGATGCCCCATCTCTCATGACCATGTCCCACAGCTCTATGCGGAAATTAAGATTCACCGTTCACTCTCACATCCCAATATCGTCCACTTCATCGACTGCTTCGAGGGTGATGACAATGTATACATGACCATGGAACTTTGTCCATCTGGTTCCCTCATGGATCTTCTCCGCCGGCGAAAGCGATTCACCGAGCCTGAAGCCCGTTTTTTTATGGTTCAGCTCATCGGCGCTTGCCACTACATGCACAACCAGTCCGTCATTCACCGCGACCTAAAACTCGGCAACCTCTTCCTCGACAGTCACATGAACATCAAAGTCGGAGATTTTGGGTTGGCTGCCCTCATCGAAAGTCCCGGCGAGCGCAAGAAGACTATTTGCGGCACGCCCAACTATATTGCTCCGGAGGTCCTATTTGATACCGCCAGCGGTCACAGCTTCGAGGTCGATACGTGGAGTATCGGTGTTATTCTGTACACACTGGTCGTGGGTCGGCCGCCATTCCAGACCAAAGACGTCAAAGCCATCTATCAGTGCGTGAATGGTATTGTCGACGCGGGTCGTGGACTGATTGCCGTTTAGACGCATTCGGAACAACGATTATGCCTTCCCATCGCCTCCGCCCGCCAGCCCATCGGTCCCCAGTCGTAACCTGATCGGCGACATCCTGACCCCCGATCCACAGATGCGACCGACGCTGTTGTCCATCGTAGCTCACGAATGGTTCACGATGGGTCCCGTTCCCCATTACATCCCGACCAGTGCACACGACAGCCCTCCCGAATGGGGCAATATCTCGAAAGAGCGCAGCGACTACAACCTGGCAAAACTGAAAAAATATGCCGGCCTCGACGGTCAAGAAGAAGCCGCGACAACGAATGTCGAACCCAAGACGGCGGCGTCAACCATCGCTCGTCAAGAATACGAGTTCCAGAAAGCGGTGCAGCCTGGTTCACCAATCTCTGCCCTGCTGAGCTCTGCGCGGCAACCCCTCGTTCGCGGTGTCGGAGCCAGTCCTCTTGGGCCCTCGCACCAAACACGTCCTCCTATTCCAGGCTACTCGTCCAACAGCACCAACGGCGCGCGGCCGGCGGGGGACGGATTGTATCGGAAACTGCAGGCGGCTGGGGCCAAGTCTCCTTTACGCACAGCAACCAGCTCTCGGCGAGGCTTGGGTAATATCGTCGAGGAAGATTTAGCCGGATCGGATGCCGCCAAGCTAAAGGAGAAGCGCAAGGGCAAGAACGAGACCGAACTCGAGAGTCAGAAGGCTCGGATTGTTGTGCAAATGGCCCCCTCAGAGGAAAAGGTCGAAACGCGTGCCAAACCGGTAGAGCAGACTTTTAAAGCGAGTGTGCGCACTGTCACGAAGGAGCAACAAGAGAACATGGCACCCTTCGCAGTTGCGAAGAAGCCTCGAGTGGTCTCCGATTGTGAGTGCTGTTCGCCATCACGTGCAGCTCGTACTGATCTATTGACAGTTGTTGCTCCCACTTTGCCTGTCAAGAGAGACGCGGTCTCTCCATTTATCGCCACGTTCGAGACCTTGACGACTGCTTTTGCCTCTTATTCTCGGGCCCGGTCATTCCCAACTCAGCCTGGCGAGGACAGCTTGCAGGACGAACGTGTCTTCATCGTCTCATGGGTTGATTACTGCAACAAGTATGGGATGGGCTACGCTTTGACAGACAAAAGTGTCGGGGTACACTTTAACGATAGCACGAGCCTGGTTCTCAGTGCAGATAAGATGTGAGACACAGGAGACTTTCTCGGGCGTGATACTGACGGATATCTGCAGGCACTTTGACTATATCACGCCATCCCCTGAAGCTGCTGGAACGTCTGCTCTGGCTGCCCCAATCGCACAGACCGAGTCTTTCACCGTAGACTCGTATCCGACGTCCCTCAAGTCCAAAGTATATCTCCTCAAGCACTTCGAAGGATACATCATGGATCGCCTTTACGCCGAGTATCCTTACACATATTCAGACACGAACAAGAAAACGGGCATGTCCTGGGTCATCAAATACCTGCGCATGAAGCATGTGATTGTCTTTTTGATGAGCCATGGTGCGCTCCAAGTGAGTGCTTCTGTATTTGTTTGTGGCACTCTTTTAAGTTCAATCACATAGTTCAACTTTTACGACCACTCGAAAGTAGTCCTCTCCTCGAATGGACTGCTGGTGACACACATCGACAAGAATTATGAGATGACCAAATGGACGCTCCGCCAAGTTATGCGGTACGGATTGAGCGGGAACGCCGGTCTCGATAAGGACAAGGCAAAACTGCTTACGAAGCTTATTGACAAGCTGAAGTACTGCAAGGAGGTTTTGGCCAGCATACAGGCTGCCAGTGGAGGGAAAGAGCTTAAGGAGGGGGAAGATGAATATCAGTTGACCACTGAAACCGTCGAGCGCAAGAGCTCCAAGGTCTCGCTCCGTTGACCAGGACAATGCCAGATTGTCCCTGGAGGTTTTCTGCATCAGGCGGAACGTCGGTTCACCAGGAATCACACTTTTTGTAGTTTGCATACATCTCTCATGTCATTATCACACACAATGGGTTTCGTTTCATGATGCCATGTCAGAGTTGAGGCGCATCTAATCTTATCTTCATGACATTTTACTGAAGTGATGGTATACACAGCCACTTGGGACTTGACGGCTCCTTTCTAAGTACTGTCTCTCCCTCTCCCTCTCTTGATCAGGTCCTAATACATTGCAGAGAGGCAGGCTTCAAACCCTCTCCTTACCTAGTGGCTCTGAGGTTTTGAGCTAGTCTCTACATGGTGGCTGCTATCTCATATTGTCCCGCTGAGCCTACTATGGCGTGCTCCCAGCCCTTTCTTTGGCAAAGCAGCTAGGCCAACCAGCTACGCCTCCTACGTTCCGACGGGATTTAAATTTTCGGCTCATTTGCTCCGACTGCAAAGACCCGAACCCCCAAATCCCCGAGTTCAGCAGCGGTGACCCGGTGTGTGCGGGCTGTGGACTAGTATTGGGGGACAGGATCGTGGACTCGGCGGAGAGAATGGCGGGTTCGCTCCACTCGAATCTCCCTTTTGGCTGCGGTGTCTCCGTTTGCCTCGGCTGACCTTCAGTAGACCTTCGCCAACGACGAGGGTGACGATCCATCGCGTGTCGGTGCCGCCTCAGACCCTCTGCTTGGCGAAGACCTGGACACGATGGTCAGCTTCTGGGACTGCGGGCCGGGTTTTGCGAAGGAGTCGCAGCGCGCAGCATCCCGTGCGCAGAACGCGCGCTCGGAACGCAGCGTTCTGACTGCCATTCGCCAAATCGGCACATGGTGCGACCAGTTCTCGCCCCCCAAAACCATCAGCGATATCGCGAAACAGCTTTACAAGAGCGCTGACGATGAGAAGCTGCTGCGTAATAAGCCTGCCGACGCCGTGGTGGCTGCCTGCATTTTCCTGGCGTGTCGTCAAGCGCGGGTGTCCCCCGCTTTCCGAGATATGCGAGTTGACAAAGGCGTCGAAGAAATTGCTCGGGCAGTGCTGCAATGCTATCCAGAAGACGCTGGACTTGAACAATGGTTCATCGACGTCAACCACCCAGGCTGGTGCTGAGGCGCTGTTGGCTCGATATCGCAACCACCTAGACCTGCCGCCGAACGTGCAGTCGATCTGTGAGGAGATTATCATGAGGGCCCGCAAGTTTGGTATTGCAGAAGGCCGGACTCCGTTGTCGATCGCTGGTGGTGCGATCTACTTCACGTGCAATCTCACGGGCAAGTCGATCCGCGACATTGCTGAGGTGACCAAAGCCGGCGAGCATACAATAAAACTGGTATATCGGCTATATTGGTCGTATCGAACGAAGTTGGTGAGAAAAGAGTGGATCGACGAAGGGAGGGTGGATTTGAATGGCCTTCCGGACGACTCGACATAGCTAGCGCTATGATCTCTGTCGAGACGAGGCTGGTTGTAGTTGTATGTACAATGCATGGAAGAAATTGTATCGATGGATTTCTTGAACGAATTCGATGGATAATCATACAGTGCGAAAGCATAAGGTACCTACAAAAGCCTGATCATAATCATACAGTAGCCTGCGGACGAGGAGGTGTGCTCGTCCTCGTGTCTAGTCTACGCATCTCCTTCTCCAGTTTATCGATGCCCGATGGCCCAGAACCCGCCGACCGCCTTGCACCATGCTTATCGAACAAATAAGTGAGCAGATTCTTCTTCTCGTCGGCCAGTCCATCGAGCAGCGCAAAAAGATGCGTCTCGTCGCGAAGGGCCAGTTGCGCTGCAATGATCGCGGCGGCAGCTGCCTCGCGGACGACCAGCGAGCCTTTGTCGTTGAGTGCGGTGATCAGCGTGCTCTTCAGCCGCGGCAGCTCCTCCTCGGCAATCTCTCCCGGGAGCCGGAGGACAAACTTGCCGAGAGCGATCAAGCCAAACGCATACGATGACGACTTGGTGCTTTCGCTAGACGATTCGGGGTGTGGCAGCGCATTGAACGCTTTCAATGAGGCGTGCATCGTCGTCAGCCCGTAGACAGGCTCGATGCGAGTCGTCAGGGCGTCTCGGATGGTGTTGGTAGCTTCCAGCACGTTGTGATTATCACAATACCGGATCCGAAGCAGGAGGGAAAACAAGTCGCTTTCGCGGCCTTCCAAGTAGGCGGCCTGATTTTCGTTCAATTCCCACAGTGCAATCAGCCCATATTCGATCTCGTCTTCAGTCTGGAATGTAGTCAGCCCCAAACCAGCTGCTAGGACAGAAGAAAAGATATGCCTTGGTTGGTTGCATGAAAGCCAGGAGAGCATTGATGAGCCGGTCAAAGCTTCTGTTCTGAGCCCAGATATCACTATGGAGCGGCGGAACATGGTGAGATGTGTTCCCAAATGGACTCGGGCTCGAGGGAAAGTTGAACTCGGGGCTCAGCGGAGACGACACCGCATCAGCTGCTGGGTTCTCGATGGCTAGGAGAATCAATTTCTTCAGGGTTCCAACATCAGCCTCGCCAGCCTCGAGAGCTGTGATGTAGGACAGCAGTTCTTCTCCCCGGTCAGTCTCGACTCTCTCAGTTGCAGTTGACTTCTGCGCAAGTACTACAATGCCATCAATCAGGGATCACACATGCGCAAGGTAAAAGATCCTACACTTTTTTCGCTTTAACCACCATCCAGTCTGATGTCGCTGGTTCTGGAGCACATCCATCAACGACGCCGGGGCATGTCCATTACTCGCAGGGCTGTTTTTGAATAAAGCAGCCTGTCGCATAATGTTTCCTCGGTTGACCGGCGTTGCCGGTGGCTGCGCGTGAGTCGGCTTGATCGGGGGTGCGAGTGGCATGGGGTTGGAAGAGCTGCCGTTCAACAGAGAAACAGGAATGGTAGAATGCTGCAGCTCATCGTCATCCACGAGCTCGAGCAGTCTCTCTGCAGCGCTCTCGGCTTGCTCGGCCCGAGCTCTCAAAGCATCTTCAACGACGGGCTGACCCGGAATCGTATCCATGGATCCCGATGACAATGCATTCGACACTTCGGGCGAGTAAGACTGCGCTTGTGACTTGGACTTCGTCCGCGGAGGGGGTGAGCGTGCGCCGTACTTTTCGAACGCAGCAGAAAATGACATGAGATTGACGGAATGCTCGGACTCGCTGTCGCTGTGGGGAATCGGCACAGTCTGCGCGAGGAGAAGCGATTCGTCATCCAGATCGATCGGGTCGAACAGTGTAGAATGCCGGATGTTGATGGGCACCGCGCCATTCTTCACTCGAGGCGAAGGTGACGTCGGGTCGGGCTTGAGTGCTTTGCGGATGGTCGAAGCGCGATTGGCAGTAGACGTCGCTAGCGGCGATGACGTCCGCCGGCGGATACTAGACTGCTCAGATGGAGATGGCGGAGAGTGGCTGTGGTGAGAGGGTACGGCTTCGGCACTGGTCGACCGAACAATCGAACTCGACACGACCCGAGCCTTGGGTGAGAGTGTGGATGGCGAGGACGACGTGCGTAACGGCGATGACGGTCTCGCCGCTATCGAGCTCCTCGGCGACACAGTCGGCGACGGCGTCCGCCTTGGGGGTGCAGCACTTGCATGCGAAGTTGAGGTAGCTTGGTGCCGCAATGTCGGAGGTGCGTTCGCGATCGCCTTAGCCTTGGCGCGGCTCGCCGCAATTGCTGCAGCAACACTGCTCTTCTTGGCAGGTTTGGGTGTCTGAAAGTCCTTCAAAACAACTACCTGCTCTGGATCCGGGCAGGCTTTTTCGAGTTGTTTTCGACCGGAAGGATCCAATGCCCCAAGGATAGTCGCACCTCGTTCATGCCAAATGCTGTGGAAGACCCAGAAACATGTTCTAGCATTGTCTTTCACGGCAGGACTCGCATCGCTCAGTGCCTTCTTCAACAGCTTTTCCAACACCTCCAAACTTCCAGAGGCTTCAATGGAATGTTTGGCACGATTCCCATGCACTCTCAAGTACTGTTCGGTGTGAGCGGTGCAATAGGCTCGTGTTTGCATTGTCTTTTCCTGGAGACCGTGCCAAAGCAGCGGCAGAAGAATCCGCGGTGGGGATGATGTGTGTTCAATGAGAGCAGTGACCGACGCTTGAGACTGCTGAGCTGTCAACTTCTTCGTGAATCCAGCCATCTTGAGCAGGTTGGTGAACAGTGTTTCGCAAAAGGGGTCCAAAGCGACTCCAAGGGCATTGCACATTTCCAGATAGAGCGCGCATGTGTTTGTGGCCACGGTAGTCCGCAGACTGGCAAGCTGTGGACGATGAGAAAGAAAGATAGCCGCGGCGACAGATTCTCACAGTTTTCAACGACATTTGGATGAACTCTTTCATGTGTGCCATGAATGTATCCGCGAATCGTACATGGACGTCTCCCAGGATCATTCCACGGACTCTTTGGATGGCACGATCTCGGTCTGCCCAGTTGTGTTCATTCTCTTTCCCCTGCCGCAACATCAGCTCATGAAGAGCACAAGACCAGGCGCACTGATTACCTCAAATGGCTTCTCCATCCCTGCGAACTCGTTCTCGAGATCTTTGTTGGACGCAATCTGAGCAAGAATAAGGCCAAGCGGGTCGCACAAAGTCCGGTCACGCATACATAGACGGGGCGGATATCAGGACTCTCGCTACTTGGGGTAGGAAGAGCACTGGGCGAGTCCAGAGCAGCGGCCCGACTTGGAGGTCTCGAGCTACTCGACTGGATACTGGCGGTCCGCGAGATTCCCGTCGTGGCGCTTCCTACAGTTGGTCGTCGACTAGCCAGTGCCATGCTCGGGGGAACATATTCTTTAGCTTTGCCAGGGGCAGCCGCCCCTTCCCCGTTCTCAGAACCCTCTCTGCTGTGGGGGCTGCTTCCGTTTACACTACCGCCGAGAAGCTTTGAGAGCACAGCGTCTGCGATCGTCTTCCGCACGTTCTTTTTGGTCAACTCTTTCTTTAAGTCAGCCCGAGCTCCATCAGATACCCCCGGTCCAGAAAAGAGCTCAACAACGGATTGACGAGCAGAGTCTCGGACATGAGCGTCGGTGTCTTCGAGCGCTTCGACCAGTTGCGTGAGATAAGTCCGTATCGGAAATTGAGGTTGGGCCCGGCGGATATGGACCAGGGTGAGGATGGACTGCATGCATGTACACGTCAGAACAATCGTACAGGAACCAAACCACCAAGATCCGCACCTGTTCCCGCACTTTCCATACTTTGCTCGCAAGCCCTAGCTCGCGTAAGAACCTTTCAAACATCATCAGAGGAGTCTCATGTGCTTTCCCGTCTCTCGATTTCGCTGTCGCGGTATGGGCCGAAGAGGCCGGAGGGTTGGCACGAAACGCGAATCCTCCAAGTATGACGATACTCTCGCGAGCCTTGACCTGCATCCTGTCCTTGTCACCTAGGCGTTCAATGAGCCCGCCGGGCGAGAGGAACGCAAGCAAAAGTTGACGGAGGATCACTGCGTCGACAAACAAGCCGTTGGATGTTGTAGAAGACGCGTTTTGTTCATCGTTTTTAGCGGACGGCGCGACGAGGAGTGGAAGGAGCGGGGGCAGGGCAGATAATGTCGCGGTTGTCAAATGCTGGTTTGACGTCCGCAGACATACTTTGAGCACTTGAATAAGGCCGTCGGGGTCGTTTATCTAGTCAATGACATGTATCTGAGAGTTTGACGCGTCGGGAAGGAGACAGTGCGAACCTCAATGCCAGCCTCAAACTCGGCTTGGAGTTTCGTGAGAGCGTCGACTTTGACGTCAACATCTACAAGAATATCAGAGCAGCATTCATGCGATGGCCAGGTGGCAAACCGTTGCTCCGGCATTGGCCTACAAGAGACTCCAGCCGGGAGTCGTCCGAAGCCATCCTGGATGGCGTCCAAGTTGACACTAGCGGTTGTCTGATCAGATTGATTACACAGCCACTGTGTATTATACTTCTCGTAACTTTTGATGAGACTCTACAGGTGCAAGATGCTGGAGATATAGGATACATTGGAGTATATACGTGAGGAAAGGCGTCAGATTCAATCATCTAAATCCATCCCATCTAAGACCTCGCCACCGAGAAGCTGAGCTCGCTGGTACAACTCTTCTCGTTTATCCTCCTCGGGAGTCAAGTTAGCCAAGGTGAGCAATGCCTCAGCAAGGAACGCGCGAGTCTGCTCCTCCTCTTCCTTGAGATGCGAGCTGTCCTCTTCACACCCGAATTCACCCTTGGCGCTGCCGACGGCGCGTTCGAAGAATTCGACTGCTCGCGAGAGTCCCTCCCGGGCCTCCTCAACATCTTCTGTCTCGAAGATGCTCGATTCATCCCAGCCCTGAGCATCAGCCATGGCCTCGATATCCTCGACGCGAGCGGTGCCAACGACGAGCCAACAACGGCCTCTGGCGCGGGTGACAGGTCCACGCCACTCATCACGAGCTGTGTCGCCTTCCATGTCCATCTGCTGCAGCAGGCTGTCTGCCCAAGTCGCCCACCGAGTTCGCTCCGAAGCCTCTGGCAGACGCTCGGCCAGTGCAAGCACTTCACACGCAATAGTGAACAGCTCATTCGCCCGCGAGAACGGCCGCGCCGACTGATCCGTGGGAATCTCGTCGGAAGAGTGTGCAGGGTGTGGCATATGGAAGATCCCCCGCGTGAACTGATCCATGGCCAGAAGGAGCAGCTCGTGTGGATCTGACGTGGCAGGATGGACTCGTCGACTAGCAGGCGGACGACGCATCGCTATCGCAGCAAATGGCGAGGCTGCCGCACTGGGCCATTTTGGCTCGGGGGGTGCCACTGCAGGCAGTCCCGTTTTTTGACGTCTTTGTGCCAAAGTGAGCGCTTCATCGGTGATACACAGTAAGGTCCGTCCCCATACAAGGGCCATGCGCCAGTCCTCTGGTGCATCGCTTCCGCCATTGGTTCTACATGGAAGGCTTTCTCCCGTTTCGAAGACGTCGAGAGCCGCAAGCCAATAGATCGATGGATCACTGGGTTCGTCAGGCAGCACAAGGGATGGGTCTTGAGCAAGGATGTGTCCAAAGAGGAATAGCGATGTGCCCAGTATGGCGTGGAAGGCGGTTGGAGACTCTTTAAACTGGCATTTGATACGTGGCCTTGTCGATGGTGATACTGATATCAAACCAGGGGAGGCGCTTCGTGAGCGGGCCGGACGGGTATATAACGCGGAAGGATCAGGGTACAACAGAAGGAGTCGGTGACATTCGTGGATAACGCCGCGTATAAGTGAGAGTGTTTCGTTGATGTCGTGTTCGCCTGGCGAATGTTTTTGAGTCCCGTGAGGCGAGAGTTGAGAGCAAGTCGGACGCACTCTCATACTGATCAGCTGCCCGAGAAAAGAGCTCTTTGAGATCCGCCCAATCCTGAGCATGGGCAGACTCCGTTTCTATCGTCTGAGGGCTATCCATCTCCAAATCTGACTCTGCGTCTTGCGATTCGGAGTACTCGACAAAGTAATATGCGTCGTTATCGTCTTCCTGGACAAAGAACGATTCCTCTCCGTCGGTATCGGTGGAAGGCTGATAGCGCTGACGCTTGGACGGTCGCGGATTGTCGTCGTTGTTCAAGGGTGGGCCTAGACTATTCGAAGTCCCACGGCCCTTCCATAATCCACGAGGTTTGCGTGGCTTCACCACTGGTGCAGCGGAAGACGGCGGCGTAGGTAGTCGGAGCGGCATGGGTGCGTATCAAGGTCATGATCCCTTCACTGAGGTTTTATTGCAAGCCGGTGCAGAGGGTACAATTCCAGACTCAGAGCCTCGCGATCCAGACTCTCTCCAAAAGAGCATCACATCATGTGATCAAATTTGACAAAACTCTTACACCAACGACCGTGGCCAATGAAAGCACATTTGCGGCGGCATGAAAGCTATCCGGCCAATGAAACCCTCTTCGAAATGGGGATCGACATGATTGTTTGGCCTCAGGCAGGCCATTTGAGCAGCAGAGGTAGTTTAACCCGATAAGCCAACGGTAGGCCTAGACCAAGCTTGATTGGATCGGCACCCGGCCAATGGGAGCCCGCTTCCCGATGTGATGCAGTTTACTGGCTGTTGGCCGAGAGGCCCGAGACTACGACACATACTTACATATATGCGAGAAGTGACTTGCAGCTCCCACGCACGAAAACCAGTCCCGAGCCATGCGCCTGATGACGAGACACGATATGCACGATTGCGGCACATTCGGACGCATGCAGTTGGAGAAGAGAGAGAGAAAATGAAATGCGGTGAGCATGACCTTCGCGACAGATGGGATAATCATCGAAATCCGAAAGATACGGAGGCTACCGTTGTAAGTAGACTCGTGAGCTGCGTCGTCCGAGCACACCGAGCCAATCGCGTTTGGTTGAGGAACTCCGCCACGTGACCGCGTACATCCTTGCCACTCTCGTCTGTGCCCATCGAGTCGAAACCGAACTCCGTGGATGACCGATCCTGACACCGATATGAGCTCTCCCCATCCTCACGATACTTCCATTGGATCTGACGCGCAACCCGTCAATCAATGGTCTGTGCATGTCGAAGTGCGTCTTCAACCCCGCGCGACCGCACGCTTCGAAACGATCCGTCACCGTATCACGGAGTGGGTACAGTCTTTCGATCGTATCAACCTCTCCTCGACTCTGGATGGCTGGGAGGATGTTCCTGAGCTGGCTTCCTCTGTCGAACGCGTCCTTGTCGCTGAATCTGCCTGTCCCACTCATTCTCTGCATGTTTCCGAGATGATGCTTCAAGTCCACGTATATCAACCATCAGACGGCGACTCATTCGAGGAGTTTACGAACAGTGGTGGGACGCGCGAGGACGACGATGAGACGATGGCTGCCAGTGTATGCGAGCTACCGAACCGCAGCTGGGAAGGATTGTGGGATTCGTTGATATATGCGGACGACATCAAACTGAAACTGCTCGACTACATCCATGCTACCCTTGTTTTCAGTGACGCCAATGTCGACTGTATGTTTCACTATTCCCTCTTGCCCTCCAGTATGGTTCAATTGACACAGTTAATCTGGTTTCGTGGAATCGGGTGGTGCTTCTTCACGGACCCCCTGGTACTGGGAAGACATCTCTCTGCCGTGCTCTTGCCCAAAAACTCTCCATTCGTCTTTCGCATCGGTGTGTATTCCTTAAGTAACGCATTGTCCGGCTTACACCACAGCGTAGTTACTCACAAGCGAGGTTACTCGAAATCAATTCCCATTCTCTCTTCTCTAAATGGTTTTCCGAGTCGGGAAAACTCGTGCAACGATTGTTCTCCAGCATCACCGAGCTAGTAGACGAAGAAGACACATTTCTTGTTGTTTTGATAGGTCTGTGTTCACCCTTCGTCCATTCCTGTACCGCTCTCACACACAGTCTAAGATGAGGTTGAGTCTTTAACGGCTGCAAGAGCGGGGGCTATGGCCGGGACCGAGCCATCTGATGGGTTGAGGGTGCGTCATCCGGGAAGGCTGCGCATAAGGGGAAACCTAGAGCTTTCATTCAGGTCGTCAACGCCCTGCTAACCCAGCTGGATAAGCTCAAACATCGCAAAAACGTCTTGATCATGTCCACTAGTAATCTCGTCAAAGCCATTGGTAGGCCGCCCTATCCCATCATTTCACATCCACTGACACAGTGATTTAGACAGTGCTTTTGTGGATCGTGCTGACATTGTTCAGTATATAGACCTACCATCTCGCGAAGCCGTTTACGATATCTTGCGGACCTGTTTGTGTGAGATTATCGCCAAAGGCATTGTTTTGCCCATTGTATGTCGATGTTCAAGGCACCGCTGCCTGTTGATTCTAATCTCAAATGCGCAGAGCGTTCCCACACTGAAGCAAGCCTCGATGTACGAACTCTCGGCAATGCATTCGTCGGAACATCCAGCCAATGCCACACGAGAGAAATCAAAGAAGGTTGCTCTGCGTTTGCTATCGTTGGCCGCCCAATGCCGAGTGTGTTTCGTCTAGTTATCTCCGATGATCAAGCTTTTGACTGTCGGGATAGAGTCAAGGCATGTCCGGGCGCTCACTTCGTCGGCTCCCTGTTTTAGCTCTTGCTCGTCATATTGGGATAGGTCAACTGACGCAGTCTGGTTCTGGAAGAAAAACTCCCGGCGCCGATGTCAATGTGTGGCTGGATGGGATGGAGAAAGTGGTTGGAGATCGGGCCAAAGAGTCTGAGCACCTGCATTGATTCCATTGTTGTTGTATTCGTACTATTGCATCCGACCAATTTGTATCCGTAGTCCACGCCCAATCATCACCTGTGCTTCAATTAGAAACTTGCGCTTCCATGGTCCCAGCCAATCGCCGTCTGGCGTGTGCCATCCGTTCCAGTCTATCAGCAAGCGAGCGCAACGTTATTGCTTCCGATTCGTCTTCGATAGCTCTTTCATGCAACAGACCAACGAACTCCTTCTCCAATGTGCCCATCTTGCCTTCTTCTGCAATCGACGTTTGCTCGACCACGCTTTCCTGCTCTTCAATCTGCAAGACTTGACGCACATCAACGCCTCTCATCTCATCGATGACCTTCTGGAAATGCCGCACTGTCGTCGGTGACACCTGAATGTGGCACGGCGCGGGCTTGCAAGCTAATGGAGAAGGCAGATCGTTCAGATACATGCTTGCGATTTCTTCTATGAAATCGATGCTAGAATCAGCGAGTCTTTCGGTGAACGGAAGGCGAGCGGTGGGCGGGGGCGTGAGAGGCATAGTGTCGGTTGAGCGGGCATTGAAAGCGACAGCGGCAGCGAGATCGGACGCTTCCGGAGTGCTACGAGGGATGCTATCGAGACTGTTCTCGTTGTCAAAGCTAGAGTTGCGAAGCGAGGGTGAGCGAAGAAGGTCACGCAGGATGGACGGGCTGAGTTTGGAGAAATGCTTCATGCGCATCGGAGTCGACAAGAAAGGATTCTGTGAGCCTGTGTGTTGCGTTTCAGATAAATCTGGCGGCGTGTTTAATTCGCGGGTTTCGCGGCGAGAAGCAGGGTTCGAAAGCAAAGGACTGTCGTGTAGATCGAGGTCGAATGCTTTCAGTAGAATCTGCGTCGCTTGCTCTTGATCTTCGATGGTATCTTGATAATCGCATAGTAGGTGGCGTCGATATTCTTCTGTACCGAGCGTATGCAACACGCCTGTGTCGAGTTCCGGCTTAGCGAAGTAGTTACTGGACATGGTGGTAGCGGCTGCCATTTGAGAGTGTTCGGAAGTTACCGAGTCGCGTTGTCTGCCACTCCCATGGAAGTACTTGTGGTCAAGTACGATCCGGATCTCTTCTCTGACGAGGTGCACCACATCCACACCCTTGATGGAGTGTGTTTTCGACAACATCTCTAGCTTTACCAGCGCGCCTTGCTCGTGCTCGATCCTGAAAGCTCAGCGCGAATCCGCCGCTTCTATCGACGTGAAGATGCGTGCAGTGCGATACAGCGACTCGTTCATGGCCGCTTGTTCTGAGTTTCAGCAGGAACTCTGATTGGACGCTTTCTTCCCCGCATACTTCTGCATAGACGGGGGATACAGCACTCGCAGATGCGCTTTAGTGCGACTGCAACTGGTAAACCTTTCATCGCGAGTGAACAACCCTCGACTCGCGCGTCGGTTCGTCTCATAGAGCCATAGACGAACCCCACTTTGGATCCTCCTTTGGCGTACAATGTTTCTCACGACAACGGCTTAATCGCCATCGTAGCCTCGCCTAACTGCCGCGGACCCCCTGCATTCTCTCTCGGCATCGACGTTATGAAAGTGCGCATACCGCCTCGAGATACATTGGCTTCCTTCGTCGAAATGATGGGTGATCAAGTGCGTCCGTCTTTCATGCAGTCCCTAGATCCCATCTGCTAGCTCGACAGTTGTCCGCTCTCGAAAAGCGGCTCATTTCATCAGCGCCAACGGAGCAAGATGGGTTGGAACGCTTTTTCTGGATGTGGACTGCGAAAGAAGCATACACCAAAGCTTTGGGCCTCGGGTTAGGCTTCGATTTCAGTCGCGTCGAGTTCGATCCATTGGCGAACACCTTAAGAGTCGACGGCGCTGCTCCCCTCGGATGGACCGTGGACAAATTTAGGGTCATCCAGGACAACGATCTCTACTTCGGAGTCGTGGCCGAGTGGCACACCGAATGCTCAGATCCGGTGGTAGTGCGAGAGAGCGACGAATTGCCCGCGGTAATGGATGCTCACACATTCATAAATCATGCGTTACAGAATCTGAACACTTGATTGTCAAAATTCCATCTCGTCATCGAAAGCGAGAGTGCCAGCCACGAGCCAGTCTCCATAGTAAACGCATTCGCCGGCATTGACGGGACCGCCCTGTCTGCAGAAGTCGAATGATGCACATTTACTGCATGGCGCCTCGCTCCAGCCTAGGGATACTCGCTCGGGTCGGATTGCCCGGTACACCATCGCCGCAGAGAACTGGTCATCGAACAGCTGAGATTCGAATGGCGAAGGCGACCGCTTCATTGATCTCGATTTCTTGCGCCTGCGTCGCTCGCCCTCGTCCTCGGAATTCTCGTCGTTGCTCTCCTCCTTCATCCGTTTCTTCTTTTTCCGAGATTGTCTCTCCTCTTCGTCCGAGCTTTCGGAGGCTTCTAAGTCGCCTCTCGACTTCTTCTTGCGACGTTTTTCATCGTTTTCGCTGTCCTCGTCCAAGACATCTGTCTTCTTCTTTCTCTTCTTTGGAGCTGGATCCGACTCTGTATCACTGTCGTCCGCGGTCCTTCGCCTGGAACCGTTTTTTTTGCGGCGAGAGACCGCAATCTCGGAATTGTCGCTCTCTGTGTCATCCCGTCTTTTCTTTTTGCGCGATTTTTTCTCCTGAATTTCATCCTCCTCGGACGAATCGGTTCGCCGTCGTTTGACTTTTGTTTCCTTCTTCTTCTTCGAACCCAGAGAGCCTTCATCGTCGGACGCATCCGATACTTCATCAGGGATGGCGCTGGAGTCCCAGAGTGTGTTACCAAATGAAGGGATCTGGACGACGGTGAGTCGGAGATCAGCGCGAGACTGGAGTCCAATAGACCTTCTCAATCTCTCCATCAAGAACGAGTACTTCGAGGAGCATTGAGATGTGCTCCACGGACAAGTCGGTTTCTGTGAGACGTGCTTGCCGCAGAGATTTGTGTATCTGAGCTGCCGACGGATACTGCGGAGCATTGGAGATCGGGAAGAGAGCGTTTTCATTTCCGGCTTTCCGCTGCGGGGGGAAGCTCTGGGAAAATAGAATCGGAGGTTGTCCAACTATAGCACATCACCACGCACCACATCACGGATGAACTTGAGACATGCCTTGCTGATAGTTTCGATGAAAACCGTGTCCAATTCGTTATCCGTGTACCACGGCCCGCCGGTCAGTGCGACTGCGGGTTCGACACCTTCGAGCATATAGATCTTTTGCATGGGATGCTAACTGAGGTCAATCGAAGCATTAAACGTCCGCTCAAGACGAACCGACCTGTACAGACTGCACCCTCTTGATGAGTTTCTTCTGAATGAGCGTTTTCAGGCATCGCTCGACCACGGTCTGATGCAAATTCGTCTTGTTCTTCAGGTGCTTGATCCAGATGCCTGTTCATGTTCATGTGTCTCCAACGGATCCGCTCAAACCCGGATGACAACAAACTCTACCTTCGTTGTGAGCAGACTTGATCTGTCCCAGCACGAGAGTCTCGTCCGCCGAGAGATCCTTCGTTCTGGATGCACGCACTCAGCCGTCGCCCAGGATGGAAGGACACATGACCACGCACTGCTCGAGTTCACCCTTCGTGACGGCCCTAAAACTGAGATTTCCCTTGGCATCCTTGAGAGACTTGAAGAACCCGATCCCCAAGAGGAAGTTGAGCGCATTTTGCCTCGTTTTCGAGTCAGGGACGATGGACTCTGCTTGCTTGATCGTGATTTCCTGCGAGCATGTGTTGAGGGTCCGGGTCTAGTCCGGTCAAGAATAGGTTACATGATTGTGTCCCGCAAGAGCAGCCTGGTGGAGTTTGAGTTCCTCGTCCTTCAGCCGACGACCAGCCTTGCCAGTCATCGATGCAAACGTCAAGCGCGAAATGTCACGTATGGTCACGCACGCGTAGGTTTCCACCGCGGAGTTGATTCGTTTCGATGACAAGTAATGTGGATTAATAGTGTAAGCGATACAACTCAGATTAAAGTAAGTACATTGACTAGGAAAAGAAGAAATCTGCGGAATAGAGGTCTTCGTTCATTAATGGGTGAGCCGTGGAGATATCGGTAGCATTATTAGTAGTGGAGAGATGCGATTGCCAAACACGGTGGTCGTGCTTGGGATGCTTGGAAGACATCCAGTACATGCCGGACAACTGGAATGATTGAAGATCAGGAAAGGCTGTGAGGGCCGAGCCCATTTGCTCGTAAAATATCTGGTCGGGTTCAGGCACGCTCTGCGAACAGAGATCGCTACTCACGTTGAGTGAAGGCGCAGGTAAGTTACACGTGGATGTTATTTGGAGATATATGATAGATGGAAGGTAGCGGCCGAGAGTTTCGAGCAACGGAAGTGGCGCCGAGCTGGTCGCGAGGCTCAATGCGGCGATCGGCGTCGTGGACTGGGCTAGAGCTGCTGCCGTAAGTTCCGTGAAATCACCTGCAGAGATAAATATGCTCTCGACAGGGTTCCCAGGAACCAACGCAGCGACGGCTTCAGCACATCCCGTAACTTCGGCTAGACGTGGCATGGGAGGAACCGCCAGAGTTGGGGAAAGAGACGGGGAGTCTCCGACTTGGAGGGCGCGAAGAACTGGGACGTTTGCTAGCCAACGGAGAACGCGTGCATCCAATGGAAACGAAGAAGAGAAGGACTGTAGCCGAGGATACATGAGGTTGCCTGGCAGGATCCAACCCGCTGTCTCATCTACGGCGAGATCCAGGGTGATGAGGCCGGGCATGCTCGACAGCGCAATGGCCAGTTGGCGGTAGAAGGCGCCCAGAGGACCCGGTGTCGCGTCCTTTCCCGAAAATAGATTCAGGGAAAAGTGCCGGACATAGCTGGAGAGGTCCCTGCGCCGGGAAAGGAGGATGAGGGTCGAAAGCGACGCGTGCCCTGGGAGTCTGGAGCGCGAGATGACGATGTCGCGGTACAGGGCGCGAAGTGCGATCGAGGACAGATGCGCGTCAACGAGTGCCAAGGAGGCAAGGTCATGAGCTCGAAGACAGCTTGCGACGTTATCCCAAAGCTCGACGGGAATCGCACGGGTCATGGGGGGGAGGGGAAAGATGGAGATGTAACATCCAGTGCAGTCTTTTATGGGATCGCACATACATGTTGAGTGATAGAGAGAGAACACGTCAAATGCACTTCAATGATCCCGCAAACTGTCATCAACACGACGGTTATCTCTTCCACTCCGTCTGCTTCGCACATGCGTGTTCTCGTGCACTGCAAATCTGTTCCGAGATTTCGCTCCTATTCGAGCACACCACTCAAACCTCATTCAGGTATGCACGCCTTCTGCCAGCAAGGTCGCGTGCTCAGTTTCTTAGCGCCATTCCCCGCACGCACTCATAATTGTGGCGTGCTGACCGCCGCAGACGTTGGTTCTCGTGTCGTTCTCACTGGTTGGCTCCTGCCTGAGCGGTGATTATATCTTCCCGTCGAATCATAAGGCTCTGCTCATCTGCCGCATCAAGCAAGGGTGGCAAGCTCTTGTCCTTCTATCCTCTTCAGGATTCTTTTGGCACAACACAGCTGGTGGTCAATCACTCTTCGGATCGATCCTCTCTTTCGGACATTCCCACCGAGTCCGCTGTCTTAATTGAAGGCACGGTCGTTGCCCGGCCTCAAGCCGCCAGACGACCTGTCAGTCCCCTCGCGAGTTCCCCGCCGGTCCACGACTTTGACCCATCTGTTCTAGGGCCCGACCGGTGATATTGATGTCCACGTCGACCGACATATCCTATTAAACCCCGCCGACGCCAATCTACCGTTTTTCCCATTGAGCGGACGGACTTTGGTGCGCGCGAGTATTCCAAGAGTTGATTCATGCTGGACTTCGACCATTAGCCAAACGACGAGCTTAGGGCTCGTTTCCGGTATCTGGACCTCCGTCGTCCATCTTTGTCGTCAAATCTGCGAACCCGTAGTCGAGTGTCGCATCTAGTGCGCAATTCGCTCCACGAACTGGGTACAGCTTCGTGATGAGAACACTACTTGTGCTAACGGCTACGCAGATTTTACCGAAGTTGAGACACCGGTTCTCCTTCGGTCATCCCCCGAAGGAGCACGAGAGTTCCTGGTTCCCACGCGTCTTGCGACGGCAGTGGATGAGCCAAGATTTTTTGCCCTGCCACAGTCGCCACAGCAGCCAAAGCAGCTCCTGATATGTTCAGGCGGCGTCGATAAGTACTTTCAGATCGCGAAATGCTTCCGAGACGAAGATGGCAGGAAGGACAGACAACCGGAATTCACCCAGATCGATCTAGAAATGGCCTTCGTCTCTTGGGGAAAAGCGTCTGAAAGCACTGACGGCTGGCGAATCGGAGGCGGAGAAGTCCGCACCGTCGTCGAGATGCTTGTGAAGAAGATCTGGAAGGAGGTTCTGGATATCCAACTTGAGACAACGTTCAGGGTCATGACCTACAGCGAAGCGATGAAGCGGGCACGTTGTTTTATCTGACTTGCTCCTGAAAGCGTCCTGAATGGCTTCTTTCAGTATGGATCTGACAAGCCGGATACTCGCTTTGGACTAGAGGTCCATTTCTCTCATCCATCGTGCTCTTCAGCTAATCCTCATCAACAAGATTGTGGACGTAACACGTTTCTTGCCGTCCGATGTTCGATCTGCTCTCGAAGCCGAAGACCAGGTCCTGGAATGCATCCCCGTGCGACAGTCCATGGAGTCCGAGCTGATGCATGCTGCTCGCAAATGCGAGTTTAGCTCGCCTGTAGTACGTGCCTTCGCCTCCATCCTATTAAACGCGCCATTCACCAGCGTTGTCAGAGACGAGTCGTTTTCACTGAAAAGAATGCTTCGCAATGGCTGGCTGGGACCGCGGGCCAAGATGATAGCGTCAACCAAGAGCTTGGTTTGCAGGCCGGCGACGTGCTCTGGACATGCATAAGCCCCAAAACTCCCAGCGTGAGACGGACGTTGGCGAACTTGATGAATTGTTTGGTAATCTGTTTCCAGGGTGGATCCACACTTCTCGGGCAGGTTCGCCTCCAAATGTCAGAGTTGGCCCAGGCCTCAGGTGCGGCTTCTCAGGGGTTCTGCAACTTTCAAGCTCAAAGTCGCATAGGAAGGCTCGTGCTGGATGCCCAACCGCACTTTCTATGGATTACCGAATTCCCGCTGTTCACTCGGGCTGACGGGGACAAAGAGTTCCTTGCACAGGGCAGATGGAGCAGCAGCCATCATCCGTTCACTGCTCCAATGTGGGAGGACATCGCGGCCATGTATGCGGGAGACATCGCCCAGGCAAGTCTTGTTGCCGTTTGCGGACACGCCACTCTGATCGCAAGATCAGGTGCGGGGGCAGCACTACGATCTGGTCTTGAATGGGACCGAGATTGGGGGTGGCTCTGTCCGCCTGCACGATTCTGAAATGCAGGACTACATCTTCTCCAACGTTCTTCAGGTCGGTCCCTGACCATCCATCTAATTCATGCTCAATCTCATCCCCATCAGTTGAATGAACAAGAAAAGGCGCCCTTTGCCCAACTGATACATGCTTTGCGATGTGGCGCTCCCCCACATGGAGGCATCGCCCTTGGTGGGTGGCCCCTCAGATTCTGTCATGAGATTGGCTTATCGGAGCAGGATTCGACCGACTGATGGCTATCCTCTGCGGGACAGCATCGATCCGGGATGTGATTGCGTTTCCCAAAACGAGCGTGGGCACAGACCTGCTGTTCAAAAGCCCAGCCAAAGTGGAAGGAAGAATTCTGGACCAGTATGGTATCCAGGCCCAGGCATGAAGAAGAGTGTACAGCGAAAAAGTACAACGGATATAAACTAGATTTAATGACATATAATACCATAGGCAGCATAATCTGAACGAACACCTCAACTCGCAACAGGCTCTGGCTCAGACCCATTCAGATGCGGGAAAGAGGATAGCGTGGGCGTGTCTCCATCCGACTTGGCCGACTCGGAATCATATGGCGTATGTCCGTAGACATATGCCCAGGAGTTCGCTTCCGGCGGAGGAGGTGAGATGCTTAGCGGCTCGCTGCGATCTTCACTGGCTTGTCGCGAACGAGACTCATCTATAGGCATGAGCACACTTCGAAGCATCGACTCAGATTTTCGCGAGTGTCGACCAGTGGTGGCGCTCTGTTTCCTCCCGGTGAACGGCGGAGAGATCGATCGAGGCGGTGATGAAGGTTGATCTTCCCATTCGGGAGACAGCGATGGGAACGCGACTGTTGTTGGGTTCGGAACCATCCATGGAGGTGCGTTCGACTCGCCCGGCAGCCCCTCAGTATGGTCTAATTCGGGGATAGGTGTCGGCATCGGACTGGCCGTGGTTGGAGTCGTGCTGGTCATAATGGAAAGGGGCGCAAGGATGCTGAAAATCTGGTCCTCAGGTTGTGGGGCGCCATACGAATCGAACGGATCTGGAATGGCTTGAAGCATTGGTTCGATGATAGGATCCGACCTATTTCAAAAGAAGGTTAAGTCATTTATCGACCATGACCTCGATAGTGACGAACGCTTTAGATGTGAATTTGTCGAAGACGTCCATTGTCGACCGGACCACGATGCAGATCTTGAAAGGTTTAGCCAATGCACATATCATCTGATACGCCAGATGCACCTTGCCCTGCACAACGTTCCAGACTTCTTCCTCATGCTCCACAATCTCCTGGTAGTGGGCGACTTTGAGGTCGTCTAGATCGTCGACTTGGCGCTGAAGTACAGTCAGGGCCTCACGGAAACTTTGGAGATCTTGGCGCAAAAAAGATGAGCCAGTTTCAAGGAATTAGTCGGACACGGAAACATACTGCGCTCTTTCTTGTTCATGTTCCTCATTTCGGTATCCCGTATAATCTGGCTCTTATCCTTGAGGGTCCGTTCGTACGATGCAGAGCGCTCAGCGACAATTGTCTTGTAAGTGTCGAGATGCTGCTTCAAGGGTTTCTCGACCTTCTTGTCCAGGGTCTCCGCCTGCATAACAGATAGCGGATAGTGAGGTTTCGTTTTCCTCAACCGCTTCGTGAAACCCACCAGAACCTGCCAATGGTTTCCCATGAGGTGGTGCAGGCCAGCCGCAGCTGCAGTGTGATCATGTCAGAAGGATGTCTGCATTAACCTCTGCTTCTTCCTCGTACCTTGTAACCTCGTTCCCGCTTCATAAGATGGCCCCCTCAGTCTGCAATGAAGATGATCAGAACGCCTTCTCATGATCGAGCCAGTTGCATACACACTCGCGGCCTCCATAGCATTCGCGAAGGCAGCCGTAGCGTTCGATAAACTCACGAGAGCCGACCGATACTGAGCGCTTGCAGACATTAACTGAGGAAAGTTATTAGGTTCATTTCGCTAAGGCTGCGGAACTTGGGTGCCGACGTTTTCGTATGCGAGGATGCTGGCTTTGAGGTGGGTCCGAGTTATTATCTTTTCCGGGCCATTCACACCAAAGTTCATGGCCGACGCATTGGTGGTATCAGAGAATGTAGGGGAAGGGCTGCGGCCTCTTGCGCTAGTCCGCCTTGACCTGATGAATGAAGGGGCCATAATGGTGGAAGGAGGTGGAAAGCAAGATGGCGATCAACGCGCTTTCCAAGATACCGCAAAAGACCTAACCGACCAGATGTTGTTGTAACTTTTATCCTTGATTTTGTCTCGCCTGTACATGTGCATAGCAGGAAAGAAGAATAGAACGGTGGTCCAGACAAGCGTGTGCGTCGCGCGTTAAATGGAGAAAAACACAAGGTAGACACGTTCCTACTACGTTGCTCGCGAGAATTACTATCTACGGCTCGCACACAAACCATTACAACGTCGTCTGTGACAGAGCATATACTGCACTCCACGTAGGACCCACATGAACTTCGATGACGGGTAGCGCAAGACTGCAAGAACGAGGGCACCGTTCTTGACGTGTCACGGGCAGGAGGATTCGGAGCGAGCACCAGAACCACTTTACATGATTCAGCGGGCGTCTGGTGGGAAGCGGAAAGTCAACGCACCTCTAGTGAAGCTTCCGGTTGCCAGCGAGAGCAGTCATTTTGTCCGGTGCATCCCGGAGATAGTATAATTTCGCGCGGCGCATCCGTCCCTTGGGTGGTTTCTGGAGGACTTTGATATCCTTCACATGAGGGGAGTTGACGAAGAATTGCATTTCTACTCCCGTCCGCTGAATAACGTTGCGCAGGAGGATGGAGGAATCGTTTCCGCGACGGCGTATCGCAAGCAGGATTCCCGTGAACGTCGACGGCGCGTGTTCAACAGTGACAGTAACGATAGATCCAGGAATAAGTTGGTTACGCGACTGTCTCGAAAACAGGTTTCGGAGCATCTGCTGTTTCTCTGGATTCGGGAGAGTTTTCAAGAGGTAAGGCATCAATCCTTTCCCCGCTTTGAGAGCAGGGGCGGGAGCGACATAGGGTTTAGAAATCACAGACGCGGTTTTTGAAAAAGGGTAGGCGGTAGCAGTCGTGGATAATTGCCTGCATCCACCGCGCAAGAAATTGAGCATGTTGGCCGAAGACAGAATCGGAGGGCACGTGACAGAAAGTGGAATTGAGGACTTTCAACCACGACCAGGCTTGGAGGTTTCAACAAGTTCAGTTCTTCAGAAACTCTCAGCCTTTAGTCCAGAGCCGAGACTTGCAAAAAAAATATGTATTTTGGCTAGCATTACAGGCAAAGTAGTAGGTTTTTTCGGTGCAGCAAACATGGTAACAAGGCTCGACAAAAAAGTAACTTTAGAAACCACGTCCCCGGCCCCTACTGGCTATTAGAAAACAAACATTGCACGAGCTCGTCAACATACCTGCCACGTCCACCACGGTACGGGCTATATCCTGCGCCTTGATACAAAGTCAGCGGCATCAGATATCGGAGAGCAGGCAGCGCACCTCCGCGATATCCACCGCGATACCCCCCTCGATATCCACCGCGTCCGCGTCCCCGATTGAAGCCTGGAATATTTGTACGTTTTGCAGTAACCTGACAGCGCGTTTGGACGGGCTAGCAACCGTAGTACAGTTACCCACTTTGATCAACCGACCACGAAACAGGGAGTTATCCATGGTCAACGCCGCTTCAATGTGCTCTGGTTCTGCAAATTCCACGTACGCAAATCTGAGGAAGAGATTGAGCCCATGATCGAGACCACGACAGCACGACGGACCCTTTAGGATGGCCAGTGAACTTGTCGCACAGGATGGTCACCCGGTTGATAGTTCCACAGGCTTGGAAATGACCTTGAATCTCTTCTGGAGTAGCGCCGTAATCAACCTGTGCGCCTTCAGACTTGCTGAGACACGTGGGAGATGGTCATTGACTAACGTTGCCCACGTATACGCTGCGCGCATCTGCCATAGGCTTATCCTCGTCGGTTTCCATAGGCGTATCAGTGTCGGTGAGAGTCGTTTCCAGAGCTGCTGCTGCTTGAAGTTCCCGCAGTTTGCTCGCTTCTTTCTCCATTTCAGCAACTCGCTGCTTCATGAGCAAAATTTCCTACAAGAACGGTAAGCAGACATTCAGCCAATATGAGTCCCACTACCTTAGAATCTTCTTCGCCATCGTCAATCGTCTGGTCGCTGACGGCTGGGTTTTCGGTGGCGGCAGTGCTCATCTCAGTCTGCGTCAAGGAACAAGGTAATTTGTGTGTCACGTGTGCACGACCATCTATCACACAGCCACCCGAGATGGAATCACTCTCTCATCGATAAAGTTTGAGAAGGGTAAGGGAGCGGAAATTTTCCGAGTTTAGGCCGTCAGGTGGGTGCATGGAGATTCTAGTCTCGAGGACTAGGAACGCGTGAGTTGCCGTCCAAGATGAATGTGACACATCAAGATTCGGCGACTTCGGTTATCCGGTCCGCAAGGCATGCACAAGACGGGGAATGTCATCTGTCACGTGAGTACGCATTTGCTTGTCTCCAACTCTCCGTATGGCCAACGACGGCCAGTCCTCGAAGAAGAAGCGCGGTGACGAAGAATATCCGCAGGAGCTCGACTCTGGTCAAAAGCCGCTCCAGCTTCAACGCAGAAGGGTATGGCGTGCCTGTGAAAGCTGCAGGTGCGTAATACCTGACCCTGTGTCGGACTTGGGCCTTATCAGACTCAAGACGGAAGAAGATCAAGTGTGACGGCACCGAGCCTACCTGCTCTCAATGTGCAGCATCCGGATCGCAGTGTACCTGGCTGCAGACGAAAGACAGGGCGGCGCTGAGTAGACAGTAAGTCTTATTGTGTCCGCCTGATTGTTTCCTTATTCTCCACCAAGCTATGTCCAGGAGCTCGAGTCGCGACTGCTACACATGGAGTCCCTTTTTTCTCAGATCGCTCCAGTGCTGGATCAGTTTGGCCCTTTGCCCAATCCCACACCAAGCAATGGGCTTTCGTCGCCCGTCTCCGGGCCGTCTGGTTCTGAATCTGCACCCGCCGCTATGCAGTCCCGCAGTCTCCCGCCGAAAGATCGGTCGCCTTCTGTCCCCATAAAGGCTGAAGAAGACGACGTCAGCGAATCTTTTGGCCAGCTTGCCCTGGACGAGTATGGGCATATGCGGTGGATCGGCGGTTCATCAACCATGTCGCTGATACAATCTTTCAAAGCGCTGACTACGTCCTCTGTGCACCGTCGCTCCCCAATGGAGGAAGATCCTATGGCACCTGGTCCTAGTGTTAACAAGCTTTACTTTCCAGCTGCCGTATTCTTCGGTAAAACGAAGAGCGCATTGCCTGGTGCGGAGCAAGTCGAATACCCTCCAAGGGATCTTGCTGATAAACTTGTATGTCGCTCGTTCTGGCTGCACTGCCCTACTGATCTTGCTCAAGGTTGGCGCTTACTTCTCGCGCCTCCATTTCCTGAACCCAGTGATCGACAAGCCGTCCTTCTTGCGAAAATATAACTTTCTGATCGAGAACACGCACGATCATTCATTCGCTCGCGCTGAAACGCCGTTCCTTGCCCTTGTCTTTGCGGTGTTTGCCTGTGCAGCGCGTCTCGTCGAGGACGATCGACTTACCACGGGTGACTCACAAGATGACGGAGGGATGGGCATGGTTTACTATGAACGGTGCGGTCTATTCATTTCTCAGATAAGAGATGCTGAACTTTCCCCCATTCAGCGCCCTCATTCTCCAGTATATCAGCCATGCAGATATCCAGGTCGATCACGTGCAATGTTTCTTGCTGCTCTCCACATTCCTATGTGCAGTAAATTGTCTTCCTCAAGCTTGGATTTTGGTCGGACAAGCTGTGCGAACAGGGCAGGACCTAGGACTGCATGTATGTTGCTCAGTGCTCTGACGACTCATTCTCATTTGAACGCAGCGCTCTCCACGACGATTGACGATCACACCCATAGAGAAGGAAACACGTCGGAAGGTCTGGTGGGGAGTGTATGCCTTGGATCGAATGCTTGCCTTGGCTCTGGGCCGCCCTCTCGGAGTGAACGATTTTGATTGCGACGTGGAGTATCCTGTGGAGATCGACGACGAATACCTGCCCGATTATTTCAATGGTGTCATCACACCTCAGCGGCAACCAGCCCTTCTTGCCGGTTTCATCAACCTTGTCAGCCTCTACAAGATTGGGGGAAAGGTGCTGCGGGAAGTTTACGCGCTCGAAGTTTGCCGGGACAATTTGGAGCCAGATCGAAAGGCCGAGCTTCAGAAGACCGTCGAGAATCTGGATGCCGAGTTGACGCAGTGGTGCGAAGACTTGCCGGACATGTTCAAGTCACAGTCCGAAACGGACCAGCAAGTCTCGATGGGCGCTGTTCTCTGCAGCCATTACTACTCGGTGTTGACCACACTGCATCGCAATCTGTTGCCAGTCAAGCGTGACCAACCTGTCACAGCGAAATCGACGGTGAAAGCGGTTTCCTCGGCTCGATCGTGCATTCGGCTCGCTCCGTCCATCAAGAATGTCGTCCCAGCATGCCACCATCTTGCATTCTTCATCCAGCATCTTTTCAGCTCCGCAGTAATCCTCTTGCTTTATGCTATGCATTCATCGGAACCCCGGGCAGCGGCTGCCGCCATGGATGAGGCGAAGAGCACCCTCGGGGCGCTCGAATCATGGGAGGGTCACTGGCCCGGGGCCCGCAAATGCAAGGAGCTGTTGATGGAGCTCACGACCACCGCTGCTGATGCTGTGGCCAAGCAGCAGGTGGCTGAACTCTCCGACAGTTTTCCTGGCAGAGAGCGCCGTCGCTCGGTTACCATTGCAGCAGGTTCGAGTTCGCGGATCAGCAAGAGCAAACGGAGGAATCAGTCGCGGGACCCAGGGACGACCTCTAACCGAAGACTTGCGGCCGTGTCCCCTTATCGTGTAGACAGTAAGTCTCTCTCTTTCTCTGATCATAGTTTGAGCTTACCGAATACACTAGGTGCTCAACGAGCTAGATCGACCTCTCGACGGCGGGGTCTCGATGACGATAGCAAGGACCGACGCTCGTCGATGTACCAAAGCTTCGCGAGCCCTGCTTCTGCACAAAGCGCCAGCCCCCACAGTTCCCCTCCTTCTGTGACTGTGCCATCACCGGTTCCTGCGCTGGAGAGCAGCTCGCCTCAGCCGAGCCCGACGCTTGCCGCTAACACTGCCTATGGCTACAACCCCAATTCGTTCGACTTTGAGTACGGCATGAATCCGCTCAGCCACAACGGGAACGGGCAGCAGCCGTGGAATGGATCTTCGAACGGCGACTCGCAGGGGGCAGAGCTGTATCCGCAATACAACAACTCGTATGCGCCGTACAGCGATCTAGACTCATTCTCGTTCGCCGGACAAGCGACTGATCCCGGCTTGGCCGAGCTGTCCTCTGCGTTTGCGCCTGGACTTCCTTTCCGCGGTCTAGAGTATATCCGGAACTACGGGAACGGGAGCGGGAGTGTTGCTGGGGGCTATCCTGTGGGCGAACAGGACTCGTTGTGGAAGAGCTATGATCCGAACGCATTTGAGTATAACCCGGACCTGCCCTTCACCTTCCACGGGGACGCCATGACCACTGACGAAGCCCACTAATGCTTATCTTACTCACCATCATCTATATGCTTTGCCTTATTGAACATTGTTGTACGCAGAATCTGTAGTTTTTGTATCCCTACTGTATGCATCGTCCATGACTACTGGTCACAGTAATCTCGAATTTCTTTCCAGTGATCACTCGACCACCGGGTGTGCAATCACCGGTGAACCGGTTTAAGAACTGCCAAACCATGATCGAATTGAACTCACCTTCCCCGCTTTCCCCACAATGGCTACTACTCCCCACCCCGTCGTCGAATATACCTCGCCCGCATCATGGGCCATGGTCAGTCCTCTCTCGCTCACACCAATTCATCCTGACCGCGCCAGATCGAGGACAAGTTCTCGCCGTTCGCGAAGGAAACGCTGGCCAAGCTCATCAAGTTCTTCGAGGCGCGTGCTTGCCCTGACGTGCCCGGACACCGCCCGCTGACACCACACGCATACAGGAGGAGATTCAGCCCGCAATCAAAGTCGCACACGCGCAGCTGCCCACCGACCCGTCCCTCCGCTGGAAGACCGTCATCCCGGTCATCGAAGAGCTCAAGGTGAAAGCCAAGAAGCTCGGCCTGTGGAACTTGTTCCTCAGCAAGGCGCACTACCCGGAGCACGGCGTGCCTCTGACGAATCTCGAGGTGCCGCGGGTTTCCCTCCATTCTGTGGGAGCCGGAACTGACCTGCTGGCCGCGACCGCCTAGTACGCGGTGATGGCCGAGATTCTGGGCCGAGGAGGACATATGGCCCCGCAAGCTGTGAACTGCTCGGCGCCGGACACGGGGAACATGGGTGCGCATCTGACGGACATTTTACGCTCGACTGCGGTCTCACATCAGGACAGAGGTCCTGGCCAGATACGGCTCACCTGAACAACAGAAGAAGTGGCTCATTCCCCTGCTGAACGGCGAGATTCGTTCGGCGTTTGCGATGACGGAACGTTTCGGTACGCACAGCATGTCTGGTCTCTCGAGACAGGTAATCACGTTGTTGCTGGCAGTTGCATCCTCGGACGCAACGAATATCAGAACCTCCATCCGGCGCGAGGGCGACGAAATTGTGATCAACGGTCACAAATGGTTGGCTGGATCGGCTTTTCACACTGCACCGGCACTGACCTCTTTGCAGGTGGATCAGTGGGGCTGGTGACCCTCGAACCAAGCTCCACATCGTGATGGGAAAGAGCGATCCCAATAGCAAGAACACATACAACCAGCAGAGTGTCGTGCTGGTTCCCGCCGACACACCAGGCGTGACTGTTGTCCGGCCCATGTCTGTCATGGGATATGACGATGCGCCTGAAGGCCACTGTGAAATCATCTATGAGAATGTACGCGTCCCACTGGGCAACTTGGTGCTCGGATGGGGCAAAGGATTCGAGGTCCGCTTTTCTGAGCTGATCTTGTTTCGTCATTTCACTAACTTTCTCTACAGATCATCCAAGGCCGTCTTGGCCCTGGCCGGATTCACCACTGCATGCGCTCCATTGGCGCTGCTCAGCAAGCTCTGGACACCATGCTTCGCCGCGTGACTGACCCGGGTCGCAAGACATTCGGGAAATTCCTGCATGAACACGGTGGGTCTCCCCGCTGCTTTGGTCGTACGCCCAACTGATCCAAACAGGAACCGTCATCGCGGACATCGCGAAGTCCCGCGCAGAGATTGAATCTGCGAGGTTGCTTGTGCTGAGCGCAGCTCTGCAGGTCCAGCGATCTCGCCATTCAGGATAAACACCAGTTCTGATGCGATGCACAGATTGATAAATTCCAAGCCAAGGGCGCTCTGAAAGAAATTGGGATTGCCAAAGTACGCAGTCGAATGTCCTGCTTGATGGCTCTGACGATCCGCAGTTTGTCGTGCCCTCCATGGCTCTCGGTGTCATCGACCGGGCGATGCAGGCCTTTGGTGCCGAGGGACTCAGCCAAGACCAAGAACTCGCCTCTGCTGGGCCGGCCTGAGGACTCTGCGGATCGCCGATGTTCGTGGACTTCAGCTCCGTGGGATACATACTAAGCGACTTGCAGGGTCCCGATGCTGTGCACATCCAGCAAGTAGGCCAGCGCGAACTGAGGCGTGCGCCGGGGCTGGTAAAAAAGGCTGAGGAACGATCTCGGCGCGAAAAGCGCTCTTTGCAAAGGCAGGATTGTCCAAATCGCATCTATAAGCGTCTCTATCGTCGTACATACAATGTACTTGCGTCTACTTTGGTCTCACTTACCTGCTCTGAATCGCTTAGTCAAACATATTACTTTCCTCATACCCACGTGATCGTAAATTCTCTGCCTCTCATGTCTCTGTCACCAACACTGCGGCGAGCCATCACACACACGCGCGCCTTCTCGTCGACGCGCCATGCAGCTCAATCCTCCAACGCAACGGAGCTCTCGCACGAGAAGCTGCGCGCCCTCGTCACCATGTACCACCAAGCCGAAACCTTCGTGACGCTCGAGAACCTGGACGAGAAAATCCAGGAGGCGTTCCTGGTGGAAAAGAACCAGGAGATGAACAAGCAGCAGAACATCAGACACAGCGAGCTGGTGGCTGCGGCGCGCGCGCGCAGCGCGGCACCCAAGGTCACGGAGTGGAATGCGAACCAGGAGCCGCGGGGGGCGATCGCGCTGCCGAACAGCCTGTGGAGCGCGTCGACGTCGATCCGCGATGCGCAGGTCAAGGAGGCGCTGTACGGCGTGTCCATGTTCTCGGACGGGAAGTCGCAGCCGAGGGCGCTGCCGGGTCTGGAGGTGCTGCTGGACGAGCAGGATGTGCTGCAGAAGAGTGCCGCGGAGGATGCGGCGGCGGCGCGGTATGACGACCGGGACTGATGTCGTCCTCGTATGTGTCGCTGGTGAGTGGGTCTGCGGCTGTGGGTTTCGTGCTCCTGACTTGGCTTCGTTCGTAGCTTAATGGGTTCCACGTGCGGAATGAGATGGGAAGAGCTGCCCCATTGTATATTCCTTGACTTGAAAGACGTCCACTCGGACGTCCGGGCCAACGAGAGTGTCCTCTCGCAGCTACAGTAGAGACGGGATGTACTACTCCCTTTTTTCTCGGGTACATGCATAATTCGAGAGATGGCCTCGGTGATCGAGACGAGAGAGTTCGCCCTTTACTCCATCGACTGGAATGACCTTCAGAGAGAGCAGTGCACTTCTACGCCGTTCCGATACTCAGTTTTCACTGTCTGTGCTCTTGATCGCTTTGGGTCCATTCGAACACAGCGGTCCGGCACACCCTCTATCCCGCAGCTTATTATGTCCGACAGGCGGAACATCCAGCCCACACTCTGCGCTAATCCTGAGCGATGCGAGAATGGAAAAAACTTGGCCCAAGTCTATTCTAACTTGGCCCACAAAATTTATTGTAGTCGGAGAATGCGTGCGAATGACTCCTCTAGTCCAGTGCGCTTTCCTTCCTTTCTTCCAGTGCAGCCGAGGAGAAAATATTCTGGTTTCAAGTTCGAAAACCGTGGAAGACTATGCCCGCCGCTACCTTGACGGATCAATCGTGAATGCGATCACGCGAATACGATGACTGCGGAGTGATCTCTACGTGGCCAGGAATTTATCAGATAAAAGCGGCTCCATGTACAGAATATTTTCTCTGCACATTCCGCCCATCCCACCCCTGCTCCTAGCAAGACCTAGATCTCTCAGCTGCCTATGGGAAGCCTACCACTGAAGAAATCACCCTCTGCCCTGAATGAGACGCTGTCCGCGTCGGGAGTGCCCGTAACACTCGCCGACTGTCGCACTTGCGCCGACCCCTGCGACCAAGGTGCATAACCCATTTCCCACTCGTCCCACTCGGCCATTCACACGCAGTGTCCGCATGCAGGGCACTCTGATTATCCGAGGGGGTTCTCCGTCGACCTGAACTCGGAAATGCTGGGCTCCGTGAAGCCCTATCGTCGACAGGTACGCCAGCCGAGTTGCCCACGGGCGCTGAGTACCGGGAACGCCGCCGACTCGCACGACTCTCGCAGATCGTTATATCGACCGGCAAATCGGACTGGGAGCACGAAGTAACCGAGACCTCCGGCTCCCTCGCCTTTCACATCGCGCAGAGCAGACCCGCCGAGCCCGCGCGCGCGAAACTCGAGAAGAGACCGGAGCAGAAGCAGCTACCCCAAATTTCGGGTGTGTTCTCGTCCCGCGATGCGACGCGGCTGTCCATCCTGAACGGGAGCCACAAGACGATCAGCCACGACGACGAGCACGAGACGGTGCTGGTGCTGCCGGACTACACGATGGTTATGGGGGTCCCCCGCACCGCAGAGGGCGCGCGCGAGATGTGGGCGACAGACTTGAATCCGCAGTCCGCGTCGCGGCCTCGCGGGGTTCCGAGCACGTTTCAAACGTGGGTGATCCCGTATGCTTGTGTCATCCTGTTGTGTGGGTATCTTATCAGATTGCCTGGCCTGAGCGCGGCTGACTGCGGTGGGCAGGTTCACACAAGCGTCGAGACACGCGCTGTGCGATAGCGGCTCCGCGGCTAGAGAGCGGTCCGTGGCGCCCATCCTGTTGCCTTGGCCTGTCTGTTTGACTCAAGATTCTCCAGCATTCGTCCACTCGCTCAGTAGCCAGGGATGGACAGTGGAGACGCAGCTGGAGCACCCCGTCGAGCCTCCATTGGAAGACCTCCCCGAGGTGGACTTGGAGCGGCATGTGTCAGAGACACTCAAAGAAGTGGGGAGCGCCAAGAAAGCCCTGATCCTGCTTAGCTCACATATTGGGGGACACAAATATGCGGGGAACTGTATCATCTACACCCCGCAGGGCTCGTCTGTCTGGTACGGGCGAGTGACAACCCACAACGTGGATGCGATCGTGCGCCATACGATCATCGGCGGACTCGTGCTCGGCCCTTTGTTGCGTGGAGGACTGGATCTCTCACGACCTGGATGCGCGACATTGCACGACTGGTGACATTCTCCTCTTCGATTTGTGCATTCCGCTCGTTGTTATGTTACACCCCATACCCTCTACTACTACGGCTACTTTACAAGATTTCGAAAGCATTAAGTACGTTCTAAGTAGGATTGTATACAGTGTTCGAGTTTTGTCAGATATCATCCCCCAATCCGGTGAAGCCCAGCCCTTTCCTTCGTTTATGGGCGTAGCGACCAGCGGGCTTGCTTGGGTCCTCGAATTCGTCTTCGGTGCCACCCGCGCTGTCGTCCGTCTCGCCGTCGGGTGTCTTGGCCCGCGCTCGCATCGCGAGGATGCCCGTAGGACCGCCGACACTCTCCCCCGAATACGTGAACCCCCGGAAATTCTCCTGCACGCTGTTCGTCAACGGCGTCCCCACAGCAGTCTGCGTCTTCTTCTTCGGCTTGATGTCGATCCCCCGCGGCGGAGAATCCTTTTTGGGGGAGTCGCTCGTCAGATCACGCTCGCTGCCGAGTGGGCCGTTGAACTGGTGCTGCGTCAGAGAGCCTGCAAGCACCCAGTCTTCCGACGGGTCGGCTTCGTCGATGTCGATGTCAACCCCCACATCATGCAGGTCTGCGGACGTGAACGTTTCGTCAAAGTTGGCTGTCGATTCATCCGACTCGACGACAGGTTTGAACGGGGGCGGCACCTGCTTCCTCGCTAATGCATCCCAGTCGATCGAGGAGAAGAACGGATGCTCTTTCAGCTCGGCAGTGTCTCGGACAGCCCCGAGACGGTTCTTGGGATTGCGATTCAGAAGCTGGAAAACAATGCGTGAGACAACTAATCATAGGAAGAAGCTGGCTACGAACCCCTTTGACGAACTGTTTGCCGTCCTCATTAATCGCACCCTTGGGAAAGCGGATCTTCCCAAAGCAAATGTTTTTGTACATTTGTTGGGTGTCCTCCGCGTAGAACGGACTCCATCCGCAGCACATCTCGAACAGCAACACGCCCAGAGACCAGAAGTCGACCACTTTCGAGTAGCCCTGCTCGTCCAATAGCATCTCGGGAGCTAAGTACTCCGTTGTTCCGCAGAACGTGGTTGTTAGCTCATCGGGGCGGAGATCCGGCTTCGAAAGACCGAAGTCGCACAAGGCGACATGTCCAGTCGCATCTAGAAGAATGTTCTCAGGCTTGAGATCACTAAAAACCGGTATCAGCACCAAATGTGAGTTGATACTCTGGGAACGCACCGGTAAATGATGTTGTACTTGTGCAGATGCTCGAGCGCCAAAATGAGCTCGGCGATATAGAACCGAGCGCGCTCCTCGTTAAATCGCGTTTCCCGCTGCAGATGCCAGAACAGCTCTCCACCACTCTTAAAGTCCGTCACGAGGTAAAGATCGGTGTCAGTCTGGAAACTGAACTTGAGACCAACGAGGAATGGAGACTCCAGGGAGCGTTGTAGAATCTTCCGCTCTCCTATTGTGTGTGCGACCTCTTTCTTGGCGATGATCTCCCGCTTAGACAACACCTTCATCGCGTATATCCGCTTCGTGTCTCGCTTGCGGACTTGAAACACTTTGCCGAATGTCCCCCGTCCAATGAGCTTGAGGAACTCAAAGTCTCGCGGTGTCAATGTCCGCTTAGTCTACAGTCCCCCCGTCAGCACATGGTCGCCGTCGTGATAGCCGTTGCGCAACGGACCTTGTTCTGCTCAAATGTTACTTGGACACGCATCTCCCCGCTTACGACCTCGTTTTCGAAGGGCTCCAATCTGTGGGGAAGGGTGTCAGTCAATCCGTCTGTCAGCCCAGTTGTGTCGTCACCCACTTGTACCATTGGTCGACACTGTGATCGTGTATCAGCACCGGCTTGATTTGCACCGTGCCCAAGAACCCGTGCTCGACCGCACCCCGGTCGTAGACGTTGAACGAAATAAGCGAGGCTCCAGACGTAACATCACTGTACACATAATTCAATTAGTAATGGTAATGCATGCTGTGTGGAGAGCAGGAAGGAGACGTACAAGGATACTTCGTGCTTCCACACTGGATTGTTGGCTGAGATCCGGCCGAATAGGCCTCCGGTGGTGCCATTGGTGTGTGAAGTGCTGTGCCCGTTTGCATACGCAAGCCCGTTGCTCAGCGCGGCAGGTTTCGGCACGGACGACGACGGCGACGAGTTGGTGCTCTTGTTGCTGCTCTTACTCCCTCTCCGACTCCTGGCCTCAGCAGCGGCAGCCTTAGAGTTGATGGTGTTCAACGATGACACGGCGCTGGAGACTGTGCTGAGGGAGGTCGGGGTGCCTTTCACCTCCTTTTCCGTCTCCTCAATCGGATCTCGACTGACGAACTCGTTCTGCTCAAACTCGACGACGACATACGGACATGCGTTCGGTCGCACATGCAGGCCTCGCGCTTGGATGAGTTTTATGCGGATTTGGCCTTTAGACGTGGCTGAAGAGCCGTTGGACGACGAGGAGGCCGGTGTCTGTGACGCTGCGGACTTGTTTGAAGAGGAATGGAATCGTTTCGGTGGTGTCTGCATGTTGAATTCTGGCGCATGGAGAGAGAGCGAGGTCGTGGGTAATGCCGCAGCAGCGAAAGCTGGGGCTGGGGAAGCCAGGGGAGTAATCTGCTCTGAGGTAGGAGTCAAGAGCTGGTGGTGGTAGGAAGTGGGAGATTTCGGTGGTGGTGGAGGGTGGGAGAGAGATTCTTCGAATGGATTCCTTTCTGGGATAAGTGACGCACGGGGCGTTAGTTGCGGGTCGGCCGGTGAAGAGGGCCATAGCTTGATCATTTTCGCGGAGGCTAAGGCAGACGGCCAAGATAGCGCGAAAGGCCAGGGATGGTGTCTGGGAGAGAGAGGATAACAGTGGCTCATCTTGCTCCACAACTCGTAATCACGAATCAGATCCTCTCCACTTTTCACTACCCACGGAACACTGACACAAGGGGGCGGGTAGACGGTGGGGGGGTAAAATTCAGGGAAGAACAATCAAGACGCGTCGACTCCGTATCTATAACATATCTCAAGATATCCATGCTAACACCTCCGACAAGCCCCAACAATAGCGTTTGCCGCGCAGTCTTCCATGGCAGCCGGTCTAGCATGGGATTTGTTCAGCACCACAAACCACAGCATAATTCCCTCACTTACACAACCCAGAGAACATTCCGGCAGTCCCGACACCGGCTCCACTCATGGCAACTTCCCCCCATCCCATGGCCCGAAAGGCTTCCTCCAGACCCACCCAGCCGCCCGTCACGGCCCCGACGTACGCTCCGTCCCTGGCTGCACCTTTCAAGCCCCCCAGAATGACGCGGTAGTTCTTGGTTTTGTGGTAGTAATACCACCCCTTTTGCGTTGTCGGAGTTCGGTGCGCGTTTTCGGCCAAGAATCTCATCGAAGCCAAACGTCCGCCTCGATTCAAACCGATGATGACCCCAATCAAGGCAGCGCCCATCGGGACCACGTATGCCCGTTTGGGGATCGTGAGGTTGTACCTCGTCTTCTCCGGCCCTTGTGCCTCACTGCTGCTCATTCCTGGCTCATCCGAGGGTGACTGTTTTGGGTAAAAGGTTTGGGCCGCAGGTGCAAGGAAGCATGATCTGGCGCGTCGCGTCGCGGCACAATAATTTGAAATGATGAATGCAAATTTGTAAACGGTGTCGAAAGCAAAAATACAAATCTCAGCCCAAGTACAGACGTGCGAAGTAAAAATAGAGTTCATTCAGACTGCAAGATTGGCCATCGGAGATCGGGGTGGTGTCCGCGAGGGAGAGACGGGCATTCGCGAGAATCGACGACTTGCGCGACGCCCTTGCATAGCAGCAAACACACTGAGACGTCTGTCGACCGGGCTCCCAACGACTTCGTATCCTTCCTCGCCATCCATGACAATCTTATTGCTAAATGGATCAATGCGGAACCGTTTGTCCCGCAACACCTGCTGGATATCCTCTGCGTGCCGGTGTTGGGCAAGAAGCTGGCCCATGCCCGTGTCGGCGCCAATGGACACCGCCGAGGCGATGGTGCCCGGTTGATGCAGAAGATTGAGATCCTGCCGCTCCCAACGATGCACAATGTGGATGAATGCTGCTGCGATAGCCAGAAGGATCAGCAGCACAGTCAGAACGTGGACAGCGAAGGCGCTGGTTGAACGAATGAGCACAGTTGCTGCGAAACTGGATACAGGAGACCTCACTTCATCCACAATCGTAGCTGGAAAGTTTTCACGTGCATAGTAATCGGCTCGGTATTTGAAAGGAAATAAACCGCTTTTGCAATCAGCGTGAGGTACGAGTTCTAGTGCAACGTGAGTTTGTGAAGGACAGCGACGGCCAAGACACGCACGTAGACATCATTCGACCAGTTGACGAAGAGATCCGCAGTGAAAGATCCTTGGAGTCCGGCCGAAGATTTGACAGCCGCCTGGAAGACCGCAGCGGGCATCGTCAGCTGGATGGCACTCAGACGGTCCAGGACAAAACCATCAGGATTGGCAAGAGTGAAATTGATTCCGTTGTAGGCTCGCCCGTTGAGAGGGGCGCCGGTCAGATTCCCCGCCAGACTTCCGAACGGCGAGGAGTTTGTGAATGGACTCATCTCGACGACGGAAGTGACGTTGCCGCTGCCCAAGTCGACGGTGACCTGCGCGTTCCAGAGTGTGATCGCTGGCGTGCAAAATGTAGCAGAGGACATCGGCGACGGGTCGTACGTGAAGAACCAGAAAATGACCGGCTGGAATTGCGGCGGAGTCGGGTCGCCGCAGTCGGGAGTCGATGTCCCGAAGAGAGTGATGGCCCGGTGGTCTACAGTCCAGGCTAGAGAACACCCGTTATGTTGGAGCGTGTTGGTCCAGGTCCCGTTTTGGTTGTTGGTCATCTGCACGGGAGCAGAGACACAGTTTGTGTTGGTTCGTATCGCGGTCGTGTTCGTAATTACTAGGATAGATTGAACTTGGCAGGAGACGACTAGGTTGTTTTTGCTTACCAGTGCCGTTCGTCACAATATCGTACGGGAGATTGAAAGGTGTGACGGTATAGGTTCCGAACACAAAAGGCGGCTCTTGCAGATTGTAGCCGACAGTTGCTGAGGCATAACCAGCAGCGGTCAAGAAAACTGAGGTTTCAATCAGTCTAGCCCTCGCAGGATCGGTAGGACAATATTCACCCGTGAGATCGTTGAACTGAGTGCTCTGATTGAGCCCAACGGTTGAGATGGTGTTCAGCGTGACATCTGGCAATTGAACCCAGGTGTTTTTGACTGAAAGCAGTGCGGACGTCAGGGGCTACACAGTAAAAAGTCAGACTTCCAAATCAGACTATTGACAAATGTAAGCATTACTTGGAAAGTAAGCGTCACGAGGACCATGATGGACGCCGCCGTCACACACCAGTGTCGGTTCCGTATGGCTGATGACCAGACAAAAAAGGTGGATGATCTCGTGTAGTCCAGTAAAAGACTCTTGTGCGGCGGAGCGTCACCATGAGCGAGATCTACGTAAGGCTGTTACGGATGCATGGCGAGGTGAGCAATCTCGATGCTGTGCTTGGCGGATGTCCCACCTGCATCTTCTTGATCTCGATGTCTGTCCAAGCCCATAGGGCGACGATCTAGAGCCACTCAGATAGGCTTTATCAGCAAGGACATCGACTTACGACCGCAGCTATAATGACCGGGGGCAGAGACTAGATTCAGATCAGAAAAAACAGTTCCCGTCGAGGCACCGATATGCGACAAACATAGACATAGTGCATCACTCCCGTCGTCGAAGTCGCGTTGCCGTGCGTTTTCCACCCTGTCCGCAGCCGTTGGCATGAATGGAATGTGCTTCTCCGGTGCAACGCCACTAACCGTTCTTCTGTTGCGTTATATGGAGCATGACCTCCAGGACGATGGCCAGGAGGAGCAGCACAACCACGAGAGTGATAGCATACCAGCTCTGCAGTGGAGTCGGGACCCAGCCAGCAGGCAGAACCTCTTCGTCGTCCGGAATCAAGTTTCTCGTCTTCTCATCCGGAGTCTCTGCCGGGTAGCTGGCGAATTGCACTCCATGGGACGCATCGCCGTCCAGAAGCCGTTGCGAAGGGTCTGCGGGGGGAGTGACGGGCGCAGTGGGGGTCTGAAATATGAGATCGAAGATCCAGCCGCTGCGGTAGCATAACTCACGGAGCGCCTGAGTTCTGGTGCCGCCGCAAAAGACAGGCCGGGAGTCGGTGCTGCCATGGCACCCTTGGGGAGCGGTTGCACACCACCAGGTGCAGGTGGAGGACCGCTTCTTGATGCAGCCTCGCCGAGGTCGACACTTTGGGGGGAGGTGACCATGGAAGGAAGGCGAGTGTGGGCAGATGCTATTGAAAGCTATCGACCCGCTTCGGCGCGTGTTGGCTGATGTAGTTTGACACCCGTGATGCCAGGCCGGTGTTCACAGGTGACGTTCTGGGCCCTGAGATGGGAGGAGGGGAGGAGATGGTCGAGGTTTTGAGCAGACCTGTAGCTGGTCGTATGTATGAAAGGGATGCACGGAGACAAAGCCATCTGATGGCTCTGTTATGTGTGGACCGTGACGAACAACAACAAGCGCCTGCTACTGATCGGAGGGGGCAGTGTAATGATCCGCTCCGACGTTGACAGCCATGCGGCCAACTCGGGCGGCTGTGCCAGGGAACCGAAAATAAGCCAGTCTGAGTGGTGCGGTGCACTAGGTTGCAAAAGAGCTTCGAGCTTCCACTACGAGGATTGAATCTACTATACCCTGTGCTGGTTTCCATACAATCGTTGTCTCAAGGTATATCATAAACAGTCTGTACAGGATCGGCGCCCATCAACCTCAAACCCTCTGAGTCGGCGCCTTGCCTCCACATCAAACGCAGAGATGAGAGTCCAAGAAACGCGGCCAACACCATCACTGGTTTGAGAATGATGCGAGTGCCACAAGCACTTGAACAGATATTTCGGTTACAAGGATTGGTCCCGGTCGGTGCATTCACAATCCAGATCCTTGTGAGGCCGACTGACAGTCGAGATATCGTACATTCTCCTCATCTCCTATCACTATGACGAGAGCTCAGGATCGTGTAAATAGCAATGCAGCCGTCAGATGAAGTCAGCTACTCGTTGCTAGCCAAGGAAATTCAATGAGCAGCCGATGGGATACTCGTTGCCTTGTGCTTGTATTGCGATCGTAGCGGTCTGAATCTCTGGCGACACTCCCGCCCTCAAAGCTGAAGCTCCGCATGGATCATGTAAAACTTACTTGTCGGATGTCTATGATCGTCCACGTGATCGTGATTCGGAAGCCATGGCGATCCGATCACTCCCAGTAGCCCATGTGGAAAAGAAGGTTACGCGCCGAGAAAAGTCACAGTTCAAGACAGCTGATACAGCACTGTGGACTGTTTTACTTTTTCCCGTTCTGAACCCGGATTCGGGGATCCCCACGTTCGACCCGCTTCTTCAGTTTTTCTTGTCGCTTGCTGGTGGATTCCTTTTCTGCGGTTTCTTCCACGGGAGGTGCTGAGCGACCGAAGAAAATGGGTGAGATGACCGATGTCCAGAGCTTGAACACAGCGTAGAGCGGGATCTACGCGTGCAGAATGATGAGGGATCAGAAGACACTTGTGCACTAGACTCACGATCAAGTATAACCACCAGAACCATTCACCAAAGGCACCCGAACCAATTTGACAGGCCCCTGGGATCCGAGATAAGTTTAGAGTGGAGTCAGAGCAGACAGGCCACTTGCAGGTGATGTAGAGGATGTCAAAGCACCACTCTGTGACACCTGGCTGATTGAGATCCTCCCCGTAAGACACGAGGGTCCCCGTGGTGGGATCACGTCTTGGAGTGCCGATTTTGATCAAGTAGTTTGAGAGGAAGAATGAGGGAAAGAAGGTGACGACGTAGAGGAACAGGGATCCTTTAGACGGTGGAATAGAGCCCCGACGGAAAAGCAGCCGCAGGACGAGAGAAACGACGGTGGGGATGATCATTCCAAGCCTCAAGTATTTCACAGCAGCGTCATTCTGGTTTGCTGTATCCCAAGGTGGTTGGTTAGAAGAGCTTGGATGGATTCATAGGACACGAACCGATGCGTTTCGCGGAGGCATTAGCCATATTTCTCAAACACTATCTCCGGGTCGTTTTCCAAGCGATTGGTGGACGTAGAAAGGAATAGTTTACGTGTTTCGTCACCTCGACGGTTCGGGATGGAGGTGCGCGTCAAGAGCTGTCAACCTCAGAAGTCAAGATATTCGATCACGTGTCGCGTCGCATCTTTGATGTCCAACTTTCAGCTATCCGGCTTGGACGCCAGTTCCAAGGACCTGGCACTCTCTGCTTTAAGAGCGAACCAAGAGCATCAGTACGCCCTCGCCAAGCATGCCGAAGCCCTTGCTGCACAGCTTTATCAGCTCGACAAGCTTCTCGTTTGTTTGACCTAACCTGAACTGTTCAGCCGTTAGTAAATCGCGCCTATAGCCACAAGCAGATATACCAGATGAAGAGGCGGAGCTCAATAGCGATTTCTATATCCCGGGCTCCTCGCAGCCGACCGCACCCGTCAGGAATTTGAACAATCTTGTATGTGCGGTCCGCCTTCACTCCACGCGCCTTCCTGCAACTCAAGAGCAGGACTCTCCATTTTATCGGGATGGTTTGAAAAGGACACGCTACGTTGATTTTATTTCTCGGCACTCAAGTAAGTAACGTGTTTCCCTCTGAATGAGCTCGGATGCTGAAACTCAGGAGTGTCCGCGAAAGAAAACGAGGCTTTGAAAGGAGCTGTCGAGGCTGAGATCAAACGTGTTGAAGCTTCCGAAGGGTAAGCTGGACTTCGAAAACCGGCGATCATACCCAGATCTCTCCCCAGTACCTCTGACATCCCGAAGAGACTCAACTGGTCCGTCATAGCTGAGAAGGTGTGATCTTCTGAGTTCGATCTAGTTGGCATGGATGACATCGGACAGGTATCTGACGCCTCTTCATATGCACGCTCTGCCGAGGAATGCCGCATCAAATGGCAGGCGAACTGCAACCAAAAACCATGGAGTTCGCAAGAAACACAGACGTTACAAACGATCATCGGAAAGCGCCCCGCAGGGTCTCCGATCAATTGGGTAGACGTCGCACGCGAACTAGGGGTAAGATTCAATCTCTATGCGCCATGTCTTGCTTGCACTGACTCCGTTAGACCAACCGTCTCCCTCTCGATTGCATGCGGCACGGCGCGAGCCGGACGAGACACTCGTGGACTACGGAATCTGACCGCAAGATCCTCGATGCCGTCAACCAATACGGGCAATCGTGGAGTCTTGGTGTGTCGAACTATGTTCTGCATCCTAGCCTGGACTAATTTGAGCAGTGGCCAAATTTGTTGCGTCAGATCTTACGCCTCAGCAATGCTCTGGCAGATACACCCGTTTTCTGGACCCTTCGGTTCGCCGTGGAGCGTGGACAACTCAAGAGGACGCACGGCTACAGGCTGCGGTAGCTGGGTATGGACCGTCCTGGTCTGAGGTTGCGAGCGCCATGCCTGGCCGAACGCACGAACAATGTCGCGAGCGATGGCAGGTGCATGGAACCACCGAAGGCAAAGAAATGGAAGGCTGGGATGACGAGGCTGACGAACAACTCGCCGAGGCGGTGGAAAAAGTCGGCAAGAAATGGAGAGTGGTGTCTGGTCTGATCGGCAGATCAGGAAATACGGTGTGTCAACTGCTTCCATCTCAATAACTCACTCATTGGCGTTAGTGTCGTATTCGTTACGAGGAACTTATTCAATCAGGCGTCCTTCGTTCTGGAGCTAACTCACCGGTCCCTGAATCCGTGCAAGCCGCTCCTCAGTCTACACGTGACCGCACCCTCCAAGGTGATGTTGCTGCACAAGCTGCTCGTCCCCAACCAAGGAGAGCCCAGCCCACAAAGAAGGTCGCTTCGGCCAAGGAAACTCAAGAACCAGTCGGAGATGTCACGCCGAAGGCAAAAACAGGACGTCCGCCGCAGAAACCCACAGCTTCGTCGAAGAAGCGCAAGGCAGCCGACTCCGAGGACAGCGATTCGGGCCCATCGAGCAAGCGACCTCGGCAGTCCGCTGTAAGGGGCCCAGCTCAGCCGACTGCAGCTGGAGTAAAAGCTCAAGCTCGCATGACCAAGTTCGAAAACTTGCCGCGAAGACGTTCTTCCCGATTCCAAACGTCCACCGCGGCTGACGATAGCAATGCGAATTAAGAACAAACAATATACAGCATCGTAGCAACCCTTCCCGAATTATCCTGAGTGTGAAGTCTTTGCGCGCTTGCGTGTCAGTTTCCATCGCTTTCGAGGATGGAGGTAGGTTTCGCAGTTGACAATGTGTCCCAACAATTCACCATCTTCTTGGCCTTGGGCATCTTCCGTGGCGATCATCAGGTTTTTCAATGACGTCTGGACTCTTGCGGCAGTTTCGAGTTTCTTTTCCAGTGTAGGAATGGCAGCTCGTTTTGGCGGTGATGCCTGGGAATCACATATGAGAGCAGAAGATGTTGGGAGACATACGACTTGCCGGTGTCCGCAGGTATGTGTGCTTCGGTGGCAACGTGGGGTAAGTGTGCGGAAGCCCTCTCAGACTCAAGGAATTGCGGGTTGAGTTTCATCGTCTGAAGGTAGCCGCTCCGGAGATGGTGAACGCGAGGGTGCAGGGTCAAGAGTTGGTGCAGATCGTGCTGCAGTGGGTCAGTGCTCGAACAAAAGCATCAGAGTTCTTGAGGAGGCACCCTTTCCCTTCTTCTTCCTTCTGTCAAGTTTCTTCCGTAAAGGTCTGAGCTCCTCTGGTGGAAGGCCGAATTCGTCAGACGCGAGAATGAGGTCGGTTACGATGGCGGAGGAGCGGTTAGAAAGGTTCGCATATTGATGTGCACGTTCATAGAGACGCTCGATAACTGTCCGACCCGATTAGACAGTGTCAATACATAGAGCTGAACTCGAACAAGCCACCACATTTCTTTCCAGCAGTTCCACTGGCTTCGACTGCGCGCTCGCGAATCCTGCGGCCTTCAATTCTGATACTATCAGCCGTTGGACCACGCCCGAAGCCACCGCGGGTGTGATAGACGTGAGATCCGGGGGAGGTGGAGGCAAATCAGCGGGAGGGGGAGTTGCAGGCTTCGGCGGCGGAGCAGGAGGGAGATGATAGCTCGCAAAATAGCTCTGTGAATAGCCGGGAATTTGTGTGGAATATTGAGCATATGGATTGTAGGATCCCGCAGGAGCAGGAGCAGGCGTAGCCGGCGTCTGGTACGCGTAGTATGACGAGGGTGGAGGAGGCTGACTCTGCATCGCGAGTCGTCGAAGCGGAAAGGGACACAGCTTCGCTTACTACTAGGTCGTTGTTGGCATCAAGGTCATGAGTCAGCGCTACCAGATTATCTTGATCATAACTCGCCTCATTATCATGTCACACATCCCACTTTGTTTCTACTCCCATGCCCACCGCAGCCGAACAAGCACAGCTAGCTGAGCGTCCTGAAGCGCCTCAGAAGACCTCCGAGTTTCGGCTTTCCCGTCCTGAAATCGTAGGGCCGGATCTACCTGAAGCTCCGTTTCCCATCTTCCTGTCGGGACCCGTGCAACGAGGATTCGGTCGTGGGGGGAAGGAGTTGGGATGCCCCACTGGTTCGAAACGACCCAATCTCTTGCTGAGACATCTCAACTGACTCGACATAGCCAATCTACCAGACGAATCGATTACTGTCATGAGCACCGTGGCGAAAACCGGAGTCTACTACGGTTATGCGCAGGTACTGCCGTCTAAAGACGGCCCCTCAGAGATGAGTCAGGAGGATCGCAGCGTGCAGCCCATGGTTATGAGCCTTGGATGGAATCCATTCTATAAAAACGAGCGCCTCACAGCCGTGAGTCTTGTTTATCTGCGTGCCAGAGGGTCGCGTGAATTCAATACACAGGAAATTCACATCATGCACGAATACCACTCCGACTTCTATGGCTATGAGATGAAAGCCATCGTGCTGGGCTACATTCGGCCAGAGCTTGATTATACATCTAGGGGTAGATGACACACACAACTGGATTCTCGAATGCTAACATTGGAACAGAAGCATTGATAGAAGACATAGAGATGGACAAACGCGTCGGATTCAATTCGCTGCAGCGAGAGGCGTATTTGAAGTACAGCAGCGACGCGCACTTCGAGCCGACAGCAAAGCTATAGAGTATAGAAGTACTTTTCTGAGCGGCCGCAGGACTAGAATCGAATTTCAGGACCAACTTCATCATTGACAAGAAATACACACCGGCGTCTACCGTCTCTTCATCTTTCTTGACCGCGTTCCTCCAATCTTGATGGGAGTGCGGTCCGTGATGGACACTACATTGCCTCGTACTTTTTCTCCTTGTTCCGTCATGAGCGCCTTGAGCATCGCGTCTCGCCCCTGACCATAGCCCTTCAAGAACAGATCCACCTTGACCCCTTCTCCCTGCGTCAAAACAGGAGCCATGCTCTCGAACATCCGCACAGCGCATTGGTACCCTGCCTCATACGACGAGCGGTTGTGTTTTTTGAACCCACATGAACCGCCGGAAAACCATGAAATAGTGTTCCCGTTGGGATCCGTAAAAGTATTGATGGTATTTCTGTTTGTCGAATGACAGTGCAGGCGATGCGGGATGACTCGTTCTTTCCTTAGCGGCCCTACTGGTACTATGTCGGAGAGTTCAGCGCGCTTGGAGATATCCTGAGAAACCGTGGACATGTATTGGCCGACATCCATGGCACCGGAGGGTTCAGTGGGGTATGCATGCAGAGGTGCCGCGGGGGAAGGCGACGCGTCGAATGTTTCGTGAGGATTTGCTACATCTGGGAGCTTCCCCGCCGACCGAGGAAAAGAGACAGTGAAAGAACGCCGAGCCACAGACCGCAGCGGTAGAGGTCGCAAAAGTGCGGCCAACATGAAGGTCAAATCCAAAAGCAGTCAACTGTTACAAACACCGATCTCACTTCCCGCCACCATGTCGGTTCGTCTCAGGTCGACGCTGCTTTTTGTGCTCTCTGAATTGTTCCTTGCTTAGTTCTCCACGACTCTCTACAACAACGTCTTCAGGCGAAACAGTCAGAAATCAATTCGCGCAATGACTTCCCGTTTGATTGACCCGCGTCTCGCTCTCTCCCAGGTGTCTTCGTCACCACCGTTTTCGCCGGCGCATTTGTGTTTGGGATAGGCTTCGACACGGCTGTGACCACTTTCTATGACCGCTGGAATAAGGGCGTGCGTGCTGCATTTTGTTTTGGCATACGGTTCATCTCACCTGGTGCCATGCAGAAACAATGGAAGGATATTCGCAGCAAGTATGTCGAGGCTGCGGATGAGTAGACCTATCCTTACACTTCAAAATTGCACAATATAGAACACGCATTGGAGTCTGGGAAATCTGAGGTCTTGCTGCTCGACCAGGATCGCTCGACCAGGACCTGATCGTTAAGTACTCTGGTGATCGAACGAGGTTCCATAGCTTGAATCCTTGAATCTTTGCCGTCCTCTACTTGTCCTCTACCGCATTTTTGTATTCGAAACTATTGCCAGAGGTCGGACATAACCGGAGTCCGGACCATCCCCATGCGTGACGCATGTGTTTGTTACGTCACGCCTTGAGACAGTCCGCTTCCTATTCTGCGGTGACCCTTGCCGGACCCATTCCAAAGTTTGAACGCAGATTGTTGTCGCGTTCGCCATCACGCCTCCATGGATTGCTCCACTTCACCTCAGAACGGCTCCACCGCAGAGGACCCCGCTGCTGGGAAAATTTCCGCATACTACTCTCTTGTCTTTCCGACTGTCACATTCTATGTTCGCACTCTATCGGTTACTATCGGACGACGCTGTAGCCCCAGCTCTGGGTCCAGCTCCGCCCCAGATGGCCCACAGGTCGACGTGGACCTCGGTGCTTTGAAGAGCGTCTCTCGTTTACATGCCAAGATAGAATACGACCAGGAAGAAGACCGTTTCGTTCTCATTGTGGTCGGAAGAAATGGAGCATGGGTAGATGGAGTGTGGTCTGCGCGCGGGTCTCGGACGCCACTCGGCGAAAGGTCTGTAGCCAGTTCATCGCATGCCGTGTGCTCACAAGCTGTAGGTCACAAATTCAAATCGCTTCACGAACGTTCCACTTTGTATTACCACCACCTCCCCCGCCAGAAGACAGCCCGTCTCCTAGCTCACGTTCCTCGACCAACCGCCCACTTTCGCCGTCTGTCGATATCGACGTCGCGTCTCTCTCACCACCTTCTTCTCCCCAATCACGCTCCCCGCCACCGGTCAACGCCAAGCCTCTGACGCCTCTGAGAGACCCGCAAATCAGTGCGTCCAAATCACCAGGCAGCAAAGTCAATACGAAGAAAAGGAAGAAATTGGAGCTGTCCTCGCCACCCTTGCCCCCCAAGCCCAAATTACCGCCTGGAGAAGTCCCGGAGAAACCCGCTCTCACTCTACGACAATTGATTCTTCTCGCAATCAAGGGTCTGGATGGGAAAGGAACATTGCAAGAGATATGCAATTGGATCATGAAAGCTTACGAACACTACCAGCACGTGGACGATAAATGGATGGTGCGTTGTGAAACGCACTATAATCTGATCCAGGCTCAATGATAATCAGAGTTCCGTGCGGCACACTCTCTCATCCGATAAACACTTCACGAAGTTGGAGCGTTCCACCCAGGGCAAAGGGTTCTTTTGGACGATCAACGAGGCCGTCGAAGAGCAGACAATCGCCCGCGAGACCAGGGCCGATAAGGCGGCTGCGGATGTAGCTTTCTTTTCCCCGCTCGGGGGGAAGCGACCAACTTGGTCAGCTAAAGCAATTCCTTCTGTGTTACCCTCGGCGCCGGAGACCGCCCAAGCGAAACGGCCAACGTGGTCCGCCAAAGCAATTCCTCCAGTCCCGATATCAGCGCCGGCGCCAGTCGAAGACAAGCGGCCGACGTGGGCTGCCAAATCAATCCCGTCAGCGACAACAAGCGTCCCTATTTCCCTATCGCTGGCAAGGCCTCATGTCGTGGCTACACCCAAGCCTGCGTTGTCTATGAATCCTCTTCCTCATGGTCTATACACGTACACGGCGCCCAAACCGACCGCCAAACCACCGTACCCAGCGTTAACGCAGAGTAGGGTGAACCTACTGACCACCACCACACCGAAACCCGCAATACCTGTTGTTCCTGCCGCTCCCATTCGTGCTGTACCTATCCCTACTTTACCCGCTAAACCGACAACTGGAACTCATAAACCTGCATCGACACCACCCGCGCATATGACTGCTTCGCCGGCAAGCACCTCGGCAGATGTGTCGGTACCCATTATTCTGGGCCCCATTCCTGCTACACACCCCGACTACTCCCCGTCTCATCCGAATAATTCTGTTAAGGAGGGCTATATGGTCTTGCACGAGCGCACTCTGATACTGGACCCGACTGTCTTCAACGGCCTGGGCACCGATACTTTGAAGGAATTGGAGAAATTGGGGGCCAGGAAAGCACTCGCAGTTCTAGCTGGTCACATGGTCCGTGTTCTCAAGGAAAGGCGAGCTCTGGCAGCTCGTGGGCGGCCCCGAGGTCGTGGCCGTCCCAAGCCAGGAATGCCCGGTCGTTCAGCGATCGTTCCACTGGCGGCGGTTGGCGTCCCAGAAACCACGGGACTCGGTCTCGCCGATTCGCCCCTTATCATTGTCGATGATTCCGATGGTGAGAGTCAACCTGCTCCCAAGCGGCAGAAGACCGAGGTAGCTTAGCACTCTTGTAGATTAGTCGCATTGTATATTTCGCATAATATGTATTGTTACGCTTTCTACTATACAAGTCGGAAATAGTTAGTATGATAGAGCCATTAAACAATACTGCAAATGGTGCGTGCGTTCCCCAGTATCAGCACTGAGTCTGATCGGCTTGCAGCTGCCACATCAATGGCTGTCGTCGACTGCCCGTCTCCCTTCTCCTACCCACTCCACAAGTTTCGACAGCATCCCGAATTCTGAGAATTAGCGGTGAGCCGTGTACAGCTGGATGTTCATCGAACCCTGCTGCTGAAGCAGAACGACCTTGCCGCTGACTGCAGCTCACTTCTTGGACCACTTGCGCAGAATGCCTTCCGCCAATTTCGCTATTTCGTCTTCGCTGTCGTGGGTTCGGTATCCCTGCATGATATACCCGAGCATATCTGCTGGGTCTATCGTGCGCCCAAGTTCGCCCTGCCAGATCTTCTCGTCGATCCACTTTCGCGGCGTCAACTCGGCCTTTTCGAGAATGCTGTTCAGCAGCGTGATGAGATTGGCGCGCTCGCTGCCCCTATCACCTCGTCGCTCATCGCCGCGTCTTTCCTTTCCGTGGAAAATGACGTAGACCGCCGTTTGGAGAGCCGCGCGCCATCTAGCCTGCTCGACAAGTCCGGGTGGTGTGACCGAACCCAAGGCGGTTCTGGGAGGTCGAGTGATCTGTTTTGTGGGCTTTGCGGACAGAACAGGGGATATAGTGTGCTTTCTTGAGCCGCCTCGAGATAACGGTTTGGACAGGACCCTGGTGGTCTCTTGCCTGACTGGACTTGGGGTCTTTGTTCGGGTGCTGTGTGCCATCATACTGGTCTTCTGGATTGTTGATGGATTGAGCCCTTTGACTCGTGGGATGCGAGGTCGTTGCTTGGGAAGACTGAGGGGCAAAGCTGAGCTTGCAACATCCTCATTGAACAATGAGTTGTTATTCCTGTTGTCCACATCACTTTGTCCCAGGACAAATTCAGAATTCCTTGTCAACCTGTCCAGTGGTTCAAGCAATGGAGAATTGGGGGGTGTAGTAGCTGGACTTGTGAGATGGTTGTCTGACTGGTACTGGCTCTGGTCTGGGGACAATGATGGGGACAAACTGGATGCCATAGTAAGATTTGGTTCCATTGATGAATTAGAAGAAGGGAGAATGATCCTGGTGGCCAAGTTGGAAGTAATTCGGAATGTGGAAGGAAATTGGCCACACATTGTCTTTGTTGCAGCATCTGTTCTAGCATCCATGAATTGTGGTTGCTGTGACAACATTGCTTTTTGTAAAGAGGAAGGATGATTTGGTTGCTGAAAAGTGTCCAGCTGTTGGCGAGGAAATGCACCCACATGTTTTGGAACAATCCATATAACCGTCTTGTCCTCAGAAGTGGAATTTTGTTGTGCAAGACAAGCTGGCAAAGACGGGGATATAGCAAGGGAGACTACACTTTGGTTGAGTGGGGCACTATAATAAGTGGAGGAGTGTACATTACCTTCTGAAGGACGGAATCTTGGAATGAGAGCCTCTCTGCCCTTCTTCCTCTGTGAAGGAAGGTTTGCAAATATGCTTCTGGTCATCCCTCAGTCAGATTGGGGTCTGTCTGTGTATTTCTCTGATTCAATAGAGACAACTGAATGGCCTCTGCTATATAGAGCTATAGAGTAGTCTATGACAGTTGGAGTTATGCAGAGAATCAGAGCACAGAAAACCTTACAGATAACAGATGGTAGTTGATTGGGGGTAGTGAAACATGTATGTAAACAAAGTGGCCCATTATATAGTATTTGTTAAAGTGTCCAAATAAGTATAAACAACTGTTGGGTTTTGTCAGCAGATGCCTTGAACAAAGGTCTATGGAGAGAAACCAAATAGAATTGGCATGAGTAAGATCTATTAATAATAAACAATGCCATGCAGGTGCTGAAACATCCACATGGTGTTTGAACAAAATCATAGCTTTACAACTTCTTTACTTGAGAAGCCAAGCTCACCCAGCACCCCTCCGACAGATCCTTGAGAAAAATTCCGACCATACGGGCCTGCAATTGCAGCGACCATCCTGGCAAAAAAACTGAACATCACAGAAATGGAAACTTAAGAGCATAGATCACATACCCCTCCGGACCGCAGACGAGGAACAACTTCTTATCTCTCTGGGCGGGATTTTTGGAAGCAAATATTGCTTGCCACCAAGATGAAGCCAGACCAAGACAGTGTTCGATAACCGGTTTGTTTATCCGACTGACCCACAGTGATGGGTCCTTATTTTGCCCATCGGTCCTGTCCACGAACAATCGAAGAGTAAAGCGGTCAGGATATGCATTCGCATAAGCGCAGAGCGGATCCATAATCTCGGGAGGCGGTAGGTCGGCCGGCGATAGCGAGGAATGCAAAAGTGTGAATCGTGCATTCTCGCTTACCGAACCAGGCTTGGAAAAAACCGAATGAATCAGCTGATAGAATGGCGCGATTCCCGTTCCACCCGATATCTGCGAATCCTCATTAGGGCAGTACACAGGAAAGTCATTAACACACCATTACGATCTCATCCCATTCCTGACCTCCGTTCCATGCCCAAGTCGACAATGGGCCTCGAAACTCGATCTTGTCTCCCAATTGCTTGGAATGCAGCCACCGTCCCACCTCTCCCTTTGGGTATTTCTTGATCCAAAAGCGCATGCGTCCCTCTTCGTCTATACCCTCCAGCGGGGTATACGGTCTCTCCACCTGGATATCATCGTCTTTGATATACACAGACCAGATGGGCTTGTTCTCGAAATCGGGGTTATGTTTGCGGAATTCAGGAACCTTCAGTTCGAGTATCTTCGACTTTGCGCTGGTAGTGACAGTGGACGTCAGGGTCGCTTTCGTGAAGTGGGAGGGAGCGAGTGAAGCATCGTTGACAGTGGGGGCTGCGCGAGACTTGTCTGGGATGAAGAGATATGCGGCAACTCCGGTTCCACAGGTACCGACGAGAGCAAAGCGCAGAAAACGAGGGAGTAGACTCATCAAACGCCCGTGATCGAGAGAGTAAGGCACCTGATCGATCTGATCACCCTCACGGACTTGAGAGTGACCGAGTTACGACCGGTAATACTTTTCTTCAGTCGCCGACATAGGAGGAAAATGTCCCTACATTGAGCCGGCACTTCTGTCTTCTTTTTCTCACTTTCTCTTGGTTCGGTTGCTAGATGGACGAATATGGGTATTCTCTCGAAGTCAAACTCACGGACGAGGAGTGGGAGCGATACCTCGCACACAAACGTCGGTGGTGTCGGCTTCAGCCACTGATTGAAACACGAGGCTACCGAATAGCGAAGCAGTATAACCCAGACAGAGTGTCGGCATGGAAAGAGCGGCCGAAGGGGTATGTGGATGAACCCAACGTATGCCTTGACTTTCTGAGATATGCCGTTGGTGACTGACCTCGCTGAAGTATCCTCATCTGCTGGAGGGTGTACGCATTTCTGACAAACGGCCTGTCATGCTCAAGTTCACTCGCACTGATCTTTGGGAGGCCCAAATTTTTCAGGACCTCGCGTCCTTCCCGGACGCGGATAATCACACCATTCCTTTATACGACGTAATCACGCCCCCACACGACCCAGACTCTCAAATGCAGTGGTGTATCGTCGTAACACCGCGGCTGACGGACTGTCGGGAAAGACATTTCCGTACCCTCGAAGATTTGGTGCAATTCATCACTCAGGTTATCGAGGTGAGCACTTTAAGTGATTGAACCCTGCCTTTTTTCCGATACACCAAAGGGTGTTTGCTTCATGCACAGATACAATATCGCCCATACGTTCGTCCAGACATTTCCTATGTTTCAAAATTCTGAGTGCGGCCTAGCGACGTGGCACGCACGAACATAGTCTGGGACAAACGGCCCATTGACGACGATCCGTTGGATCGTAAGGGCAAACCGAAATCCAGAAGACCAACGGTCGCTCCTCGAAGATATTATTTCATCGACTTCGGACTTGCCTGCGCGTTCCCGAGCTTTGAAGAACGAGGAAGGGTGCAAGGGCTATGCGGGCAGCACAGAAATATACCCGAATTATCTGAGGAGGTGCCTTATGACCCATTTCCCCTAGACATTAGGTGCGTCTTTTGCTTATCTGTGTCCGGGCTTTCTGACGCCAGGGCAGACAAATCGGAGAGATGCTCACGAGAGATTATACCCAAGTATATGCCGAGCTAGAATTTCTGGAACCTTGGATTGCCCGACTTCGAGATGATGATCCCACAAAACGACCGACGGCACCTGAAACATTGGCCTATTTTCAAAATCTCGTAGCGTCCTTACCGGAAGAGAAACTGAAAGCCCAGGTTTATGGGCGCAACGAATGGCCGAATGGGCGTCGCTTCATGACGTACGCCGTCATCATCTGGTTTCTTGCAAACGCTGTCTTTTTGTGGTGGAATTGGAAACGACTCACTACTCCTATCGTACTCATTTCAGACGACCTTTCTGGATGATGCCTCGTGCAACAATCCGAACAATGTATACTAATAGCACATTTGTTGTATCTAATACACTAATGCATGACTTCATTTGACCAAACTCCAATTCAGCTCTTTTCCAGACCAGAAGGGCACTACCGTTCCCGGACCTTCACCGAACGTACCTTCCACGACCTCTGCCTTTCGCGCAAGTGTCACTTTGCTAGCTTGTGAAGTGAGCTCTCTGCGATAGAAGCGACGTCCAAAGGCGCTTGTGAAGCCCTCCAGCTTATCCAGAGCGTCAAAAGACTCCAGAAGGTGCGCGACTAGCGGCAGAAGAACTGGAGATGTGTATATTCCTGCCGCACACCCGTGATGAGGAGCGCTCGTCGACTTGGATTCATGTGGATGGGGTGCCGAATCGGAGCCCAAGAAGAAACGCGGATGGCCTACTCATCAGATTTAAAAGGGAAAAAACCACTATCTTGCGAGCTCACGCACCTTCGCGGATGATTTCACGCAGGGCTTGTCTGTCATCCGGGTATTTTGCGACCGGTTTACAGAAGTTGAAGGACTGGCCGGCCCAGTCGTCGACGGTGAGATCAAGATGATGCGCAGTAATGGTGCAGGCAACAGTATTACCACAGGCTTTCACTGCCTCGATCGCAGCTCGGGTGGTTGCATGCTCAAGTACGATCCGAAGTCGAGGAAACGCCTTGTGCAGGGAATGAAGATGAGGCAAGAATGAAGGTTCCGCATTCAGAACGTGGATGTTCTGTGGGCGTTATCAGTCAGTGTCTGATGGCGAATGTAATTGGCCGCGTACTCACCGCCGCGGCGTCGGAAGGGACCTCACCATGAAGGTTGAGAACCAGATCCTGTTCCTGCATGGCTTCGAACACAGGATAGTACATTTCATAGGACTCAATTCCCCATCCGAATTGGTGGTAACCCCGCGAGGATAGGATTTCACACCAACTATACCGGCTTGCTTGGCCTTGACGATCTCCTCCGGAGTCAGATCGGGAGAGAGATACAGGGTCATCAGATACTCGACGTGTGGGTCGATGGCCTCGAGTTCTGCCTTGTATGCAAGAGCTTGTGCAGTGGTCGTGATGGGGGGTTTCAAATTGGGCTAGCGGGTATGAGATGTGGATGAGGTGGTAAGATGTGTTCAGATACCATGACATACGCTAGAGAGAAGCCGCCCTGGCGAACATGAGGGGTAACCAATTCGGCCATCTTTCCCTGCCGCAGGTGTACATGAAAGTCTGCGGGAGACGGGATAGATATTTCGCTCATGACGGCAAGACAAGAAGCAGTTCGCTTATCGATAATCGGTATTTGAATCAGATGAGATCAACAACGCGCTACCACGTGCTGGAGCGCTCACGTGTTCGGAAGACGCGAAGTTGAAGTTTCCACTCCTCTCACGACAAACCATCATGGTTGCTGCTGGCTCCATTACTGTGGCAGGTCCGTGCTCGATATCTCAACAAAACACCCTTCTAATGCATCGCAGTTCGCGTCCGGCCACCCACGGCTTGGGAATCAGCTCGGCTCCCTGAACCATCTTATGACACTACGATTCGGGGCGACGGCGCTCTCGCAGCTCCCCGGGCGACGCAGAACGCTGGTTGTTTACGAGAAGTGGTCCAGATTATTGATGACCGAATCCTTACTTTCGATCCGGAGGAGAGAGACAAGTCCAAGGCTTTCGTTGAGCGAGGGTTCATGCCGCCCGGAACGAAACGTTACAAAGACAAACGGTTCATGTTCGACAAGGTGTTTGCTCACGAGGTGGACCAATCTGACGTGTATGCATCGACCGCACAACCTCTCCTTCGAAATCTGCTAGATGGCTACAATGCAACGGTCTTCGCATACGGCGTGCGTCACGATCTCTGCTGTGTCTTTCACGCCAGACATCTCATTGGCATTTCAGGCTACCGGCTGTGGCAAGACACATACGATCAGCGGAACGGACGCGGATCCTGGTATCATTTACTTGACCATGGCAGACCTCTTTCAAAGGATTGAAGACCGCCGGGCTGACTGGAATGTCGAGGTCACAGTCACCTTTCTCGAAATCTACAATGAGGAGATCCGGGATCTGCTAGCAGAGCCAGGCTCGGCTGCACCCCGCGGCGGGTTATGCATCAGAGAAGACAAAACGGTCAAGGTGGCGGGATTGGTCGAGCTCAAACCGAATTCGGCAGAAGAAGTGAAGCAGATCGTGCTGCAGGGGAATATGAGGAGAACGCAAAGTCCGACCCTCGCGAATGCCACCAGTTCTCGTTCACACGCCGTTTTGCAAGTCCACGTCACCCAATCCCCGCGCACGGCCTCGTTGTCCGAAGAGCGTACCATGGGCACGCTGTCCATCATCGACTTGGCTGGAAGCGAACGGGCTGCTGCCACTACGAACATGGGACAGCGGATGGTCGAGGGCGCCAACATCAACAAATCCCTTCTCGCGCTGGGAAACTGCATCAACGCTCTGTGTGAGAGCGGAGGTGCTATTCGCCACGTTCCATACCGCAACAGCAAACTCACTCGTCTACTCAAATTCTCGCTGGGCGGGAACTGCAAGACTGTGATGATCGTCTGCATTGCACCCACCTCTGCCCATTTCGAGGACACTCATAACACGCTGGTCTACGCGGATCGGGCAACGAAGATCAAGACCAAGGTCGTTACGCGCAATGTGCTCAATGTCGACAGACACGTGGGCCAATATGTCGAAGCCATCAATCGTCTCAATGCGGAAGTAGCCGAACTGAAGGAGAGGTTGGCCGGAAAGAATGATACGGAGAACGACATCCAGCGGCGAAAGAAGGCGGAAGCGGCGGCTGAGGTTCAGCGGGCCAGGAAGGATGTTCGGCTCAAGGTCGAGCAAAACAAGACAGCCATTGCTGACGGCGCCAACTGTGCGGGCAAAATGTCTGTTGCCCAAGCCAAACTGGATGCTATCAAAGCTCGCCTGTCCGAGATCGAGCGCTGCTCAGTTCCCCTTCCTGCTGATCTAGAGGCCGAAAAGGCCTTGCTCCTTGCCTTCGCTGGACCCGAGGAGGCGGCGCTCAAGCCGGATTCTTCCCTTAGTGCTCGTGTGCGCCACTCTTCCAATTCGAACGCGATGTTCGATGCAACGATGCGGGCTGTGGCCGAGAGACGATCTGACAAGCTGGACGACGCCAGCGCGGAAAGCGTCAAATTGGAAGCACGGTTCAGCAAAGCCGAAATGGAGCGCGTCAAGGCTGAGGGCGAGAATGATGCGATGAGAGAAGCAGTCCAGGACATGGCTGGTGTGCTGGTTACTTTGGTCGGCATGCTCGGTCGATGTACTGTTCTCGTCGGAGATGCCGCCACAGCGCTGGATACCTCTGGAGGCAACCCAGGTGCCGTTGCAGGTCTCCTGAATAATCTCAGGCAGAAGAACGACGAAGCGTTCGTCAAATTAGTGGGGCATTCGACCGAGAGGTACACCAATGACCAGGGTCTATCCTCCCTCGAACACTTCAGCGGTCATACCACTAGCTATGGTCGCCGTATCAGTTCAGGGCCAGCACTCTCGCAACAGCAACAATCGGACGAGAAGCGCACGCAGCCTGCGGTTAACCGCCGGACTTCCTCGTACGGTTCAAAGCCGAGCACTTCCTCCTCCTCGAGCAATGTGACTGGCTCTCCGCGGCGCACTTTCCGGACACCCCGTAAATCATTGCGCGCTAGTCTTCAGCCGTACCGACGTCTTCCCGACAAGGAGCGGAAACCTGCGTCGAAAAACGTGCAGTGGAGGGATGAAGCCGGTCAAGGGGATTTGGACGCAGTGACTGTCATTCCCGCAGATATGTCGGAGACGTCGTGGACGTCTTCGACCCTTCCTCATCGCAGTATGTCCCTGGGCGGTTCAGAAAGCGAATGGGAGGACGAGAATGAGAAAACGGACGACAGCTTCAGTCTTTCCGCGACTGCCCCTGCCTCTACATCCCGGCCTTACGGCTCCCTGAGCAACAAGCGACCTCGACCTAGTCGACTGGATCCAGGTTTCCTCAAAGGGAAATCAAAGGGATCGGCCCTCGGCAGTCTCGCGGAGGGTGACGAATCGAGCAGCAGTCCTGAGAAACCGCGTCCACTTTCAGATATGAAGAACCGGATGGATGTTGACACTCAAATTCCTTCACGGCCGACAGCGCTTTCGAGCTCCACCAAAGGTCGGCGACGGTCTGTCGCCGGCGGGAGTGGGAAAGGCCGGAGGAGATCGAGCCTGATTCCACAACTTTCTCCGGTGAACAATAGCGAAGCCCCCAAACGCCGAGCACTACTTTCGAGCCCTGCAAAGCGTGTTAGACGCTTGTCCAACTCGAAACCTGTATCGAAAGTTGGGCGACCATCTACATTGATGGCGAGCCTTTCTGCCTTGGCCCCTCTGGACGCCAACACTAGTGCCGATATCAGCATGAACAAGAGCAAACCTACATGGCGATGAGTAGATGCTTTCATTTGTATTTGTTCCACTATGCACGTCTGTTTCACTATGCATTTCGTCGTCTCCAGTGACACCCTATTATGTATGTACAAAATATACCCATGGCATTGAGACTTGGAACTGGCAAATTATATTACGCGTTTTACTTCGAAGAACGACTGTATATGCCACCAGACGGTTAAACGCGGGAGTGGTGACAAAATGCGCACGTACCTTCAAGTAGTACACCTGCCACCCTACAACCATGAACAACACTAGCGCTTGTAGAACAGACCACCATTTCACGCGTGAGTTGGTCGACTCGGCGGTGTTTCTGTGCGTCCTTTCCCTCACGACGATATACTCCTGCTCGTCCTTGACGGATTGTAGACCACTGGCGAGCAGGCGGATTTCACGCTCAATGGGCGCAACGATGTCGGCTAGAGAAAGGCTGAGGCTGCATCATGACTCCGTGAAGAAAGGCTAACCGTCTTCTTCAATATAGATGATGCCATGTACGTTGAAGCTGGGTTGTTCGTGTCAACGGTACAGACACGTCAAGATTGTATGAACGCACGCACCTGACTATCTTGTCTGCGATGGCGCTCATTTGATTGGAGAAACAGTACTCGTGTCGCCCATCTTTCTCGGCGGTTATCGCAAGTGTTCCTGTTGACTGTCGGATTTGTTTGCCAAGCAGACGGTTGTCGGGGTCTTGCATCTGTGAAGACATAAGCCACCGCATGGGAATTCCACCAAGTCTGGGTACCCAGAAGTCTATGTCCAGATGGCCACCTCCACCGACTTGATACGTGACGGTCATCTGGGCGTCGTGAGACCGAGGGCGACGAGTTAACGCGTAGATTCGGCACCTTGTCATGTATGTGCAGGTCTTCGAAGAAACATTCTTTCTTTCCAGCTTCGATATCAATCAAATGGGCGGAGACAAGAGTAGGAAGCGCGAGAAGTATAGATAGGCAAATAGAGACGAGAGAACGGGGGCAGGCCAGTGCAACCATTTCGTGCCACAAAATGCAGTTCCGAAGTAAGACGTGTGTGGAAGTCACGAACTGCACAGCCACGGATCGAAGTTCTTGGCCCTTTTGTCGCTGACCCCCACTACATACACCCGTGTTTCTCTATCTCTTTCACGTTTTTCACGATGTCTGCACTCGATAACCCTCTGGCTGCCAAGGTGGGCTCATTTTTTTTTCTATCGCAGATGACGGGTGCATTGTATCTGCGGCCCCATCGACCATCTAACCGACGTAATGGCAAATCTGACTTGGAGCTTTCTTTGTTTTGCAGGAGGAGGAGAACCCCGACCCCCAGTTTGAGCCTGTCATCAAGCTCACTGAACAGGTTGACACGAAAACCAACGAAGAGGACGAGGATGTGCTCTTCAAGATGTACGTGCTCGGCGACGCGATCGTAGGCTCACATCCCACTCATGATCGGTCTTTATCTCTGCAGGCGCGCGAAGCTCTTCCGATTCGACGGTGATTCTTCAGAGTGGAAGGAACGCGGAACCGGCGATGTGCGTCTCCTCGCTCACAAGGAGACTAAGAAAGTGCGGCTGGTGATGAGGCGTGATAAGACGCTCAAAGTCTGCGCCAACCACGTCAGTGAGTGCACACCGTCTTCCAGATTTTTCCGTCGTCTGACTCATGATCGACTAGTTTCGTCCGATATGCGTCTCCAACCCAACATCGGTTCCGACCGTTCCTGGGTCTGGAAGGTGTTGGCTGACTACTCTGAGAACCCTCCCACGGCGGAGACCCTGGCTATCCGATTTGCCAACTCGGACAGTGAGACATCCACTGACGCATTCCTTTGAGGCCGACTGAAAATTCTGCAGATGCTGGAGAGTTCAAGACTGCGTTTGAGGATGCCCAGAAGAAAAACGCGTCTCTGACGTCCAGCGATACTGCTCCTGCTGCCCCTGCCGCAGAGACGGCTACCACCGAGGAGGTTGCCGCCCCGACGGTCGCTGCCGCGGCTGCTGAGAAGACCGAGAGCGCCGCGGCTGCGGAAGAGTCTGCTGCTCCCGCTGCTGAAGCTGCCGCCGCCGCCGAGTAGATGCAGCCTGCGTTGGTTAGGAAACGAAATTCAATACTGTGCACTGTATGATTGTGTGATATACATATGCTGGAATAATTACTACAATCCGGTACTACAATGAGATCGTGACCGCGGTGCTAGGCCTTTGCAGCCTTCGCGTCACGATATTGCCGCTCATGAGTTGCCCATGTTTCCCAGAATTCGACTCCTTGCCCTTCACTCGTCCAGCATTGAGCAGGCGCTTCACCGCGTATTGTCTCTTCGGTGATCAGCACATGTCGGACATCAGAGCCCCTGCGGTAAATCAGTCGACCAGAGATCGTTGCTTGATGGCGAAACTCACGGAACATCGTGCATAGGCTCGAGCAGAACCTTTTCCTTTAGACCACAAGTTCAGTGGAGATAGATACCGCACAGGACGACTTGCCAAAATCCCTCTCAATCCCCTAGCTCCCCCGCCTCGTTCTATAGCCCTGAGACACACTTCGTCGAGAGCACCGCTGGTGAACTTGATATCGACACCGATGTTACCAAATTGGGCCTGGTACTGCGAAATCAGAGAACCCTTGACCTCAGTAAGTATCCTGCGTAGATCAGGAACGGAGAGGGGGGCGAGAGTGGCGATGGATGGAACTCGGGAGATAAATTCCGGAATGAAGCTTAGGAATCCATCAGCCGTGTTTGGATCAAGAGTCAATGTTGTGAGTACCCGTATTTGACGAGGTCTAGACAATGTAAGCCTGGATGCGTACATCGCGGGTGGACAGACACTCACCGCTGGGGTCAACGACTTGGTCGAGAGCCTTGGGCGTAGGAGTGAAAAATGTCTTAGAGGCAAATCCCATGGCCTGTAAAACTGGTTAGAGCAAGAAATGCGCGTAGAACAATGGCGTACCCCTCGATTCTCTGCCAGCCTGGTCCTCACCAGGTTCTCCAAGCCAACAAAGGCGCCGCTGAGGACAAAGAGGATGTTCGTGGTGTCAATCTGTAGTGGCGCTTCGTCCTTTCCTGAGGGGTAATTAGGTTTATGGATCACAAGAAACAAAGTCCGCACCTCTTGCGCCCTGAGCTTTGACCGTCACGGTAGAACCTTCCATCATCCTCAGTAAGGCTTGCTGAACGCCTTCTCCACCAACATCTCGGGATCCATCTACCCCTGTTCGCTTCGAAATCTTGTCGATTTCGTCGATGTATACGATGCCCGTGCTAGAGATTGATGCTGAGATTGGAGTTGCAAGACTGGAAGAACAGGTACCTTGCGCGAATTGGATCGTCATTGGCCATCGCAACCTATAATTCGAGTGGGTTTTGTTTTCAGAGGAAGGAAAGCAGTTATACCAGCCGCTCAATGCAACTGTCAACATCGTCCCCAATATAACCTGCCTGGTCGATCAACGTCGGTGACCTGCTAGATTCGGAGAGAGGATGAAATACCTGAGTAAACGATGTCGCATCGCTGACAGAGAAAGGGACATCGAGAACCCTTGCCAGCGTCCGGACTAGAAGAGTCTTGCCTGGACAAGCCGATCACGACATAGCTCTGCGGCAGTGTTTACTGAGCGCACCAGATCCAGTCGGCCCACTGGAGAAACAGTAAGACAAGATACCAGATACCAGACATCGTCATGCGCACATGATCAGAACGTTGCTCTTGTCAAAGAGAGCCGGAGCAGGTGTAAACGTTCGGACTGCAGGTGCCTTCCGCATAGGTCGTATTTGTGCAGTAGAAACGTTGGAATCTGCAAAGACCAAAAGATTGAGACCTTGCAAGGAAGAGCATTTCTTCATCAGACATACAACGTTCTTCAGGACCGTGCACAAACTCATTGCGAGTATCGGATGCAGCCATGTTCGCGTGAACTCGTTGGTAGTGGTTGAAGACGCTGGCATTTCATATTATTGCGATGGCGAAGAAAAAGGATATGCTTCATTCATAATAGAACTCACGCTACAGAAAGGACTTTCTTCGCCGTCTCCTGCCCTATAACGAATTGGTCGAGATATTGAGACAACTACTAGAATATACCAGTCAACATCCCAGGAGCAAGTGTTCAATTTACCTGCCGGGGTGTCGCCATTCCAAAAGGCGGTGTGAATCTAGGCAGCATTCTTTCCCCAAGGCCAGAGTTGAATCCCTCAGCCCCCGCACCCCCATACTGGTGTGCTTGTGTTCGAACATATCGATTGAGGTGTGCGCGTGCTTGACGACCAAAACCGCTGCCACAGAGCATTGATAAACAAAGCTCAAGCCCGGGGCCTTGGCTGGAAGACCGAAACACCGATACGAACAAGAGAGAGGAAGCAGCGCCCGTTGGCACGATCAACGATCACCGTGCATGTTGATTAGTTGACTGATCTGGATATCGTAAGCGACTTACCTTGTTCTCAGCGCCCAATAACTTTAAGACATCCATGGGTCGATCCCCTTCACCGCATCGGAGGTATGCAAACAGCAAGAAAGTGGACAAGAACTCATCATACAGACGGACAGAAGTCGATGACCGCGAGCGGCGGAGGCGCGACCGCAGCCGCAGTGCAGAGCGAGATGGACGTGACTATTCACGCCGTAAACGGGACCGAAGCCGAAGCAAGGATCGCGAGCGGGAGAGTAGGGATAAAGACAAGAGGTGCATATCTTCTCGAATTTCGGCGCTACGCAGTCCTTCATTCTCTCGCAGGCGTAAACGTGAGACTTCTGAAGAGCGGCGGGTGCGCAAAGCGGAAAAGAAGCGTGCGAAGGAGGAGGACGAGGCGCGAAAGGTGGCCGAACTCAGCGTCTACAGCGCTACCGACAATCCGTTCCATGACGTGAACCTGGGTCAACAGTTCCGCTGGCACAAGAAGAATGAGAAGGAGCGCAAGCAGGGCATGTCGACTTTGGATTCTCAACGAAGAGACGCTTTGCGGCGCGCCGAGGCTAAGGAGGAGCTGGAACGACTCAACCGCAGGCGCGCTGAGCGGGAGGCGGATCAGCAGTTGAGAGAGGAGGAGGAGCTGAGGATGGCCAGACTGCAAGAATCAGCTCAGATGTCTGAATGGCTCTCAAAGGAAGGAGATTTCCGTCTCGAGCAAGAGCGCAGTCGGGCTGCTATACGGATCACGGAGAAGCGGGCGAAGGCCATCGACTTTTTGGCGCTCAACTTGAAATATGTGAATCCTCCCTCAGATGAAGAGGAGGAGAAGGGTGAGGACGCCGGTCTGGAGATTGACTTGGATGAGCCCTACAATATTCTCGACGTGAGTATCTCTTTTGGATAGATTGCCCGCTCTGATGTTTCTCTGTTTCAGAACCTGACCTCAGAACAAGTCGAAGAGCTTCACGAAGATATCGAGCTATACTTGACTCTGGAGCAAGACAAAACCAATATCGATTTCTGGACGGTTCGTATTCCTTCGTGCTGTGAAGTCTTTCGCTGATCTTCTGGCAGAACATGATGGTCATCTGTAAAGACCGATTGGAGCGAATCAAAGCAAGCCAACAAATGGGTGTTGAAGCTGCCGCCGCCGTTGAAGCCGATATATCCGCTTTGTTGTCCACCAAGACCTATGATCAGCTCGCCTCGTTGCAGAGGCAGATCCAAGATAAATTGACCAGCGGAGAACCAGTGGATACTGACTATTGGGAGAATCTCCTCAAGAAACTGCTCGTTTGGAAATCAAAGGTATATGAATCTCGTCTCGAGATGGATGTTTGCTGACATGGTTTTAGGCCAAGTTGAAGAGTCTTCACGAAGTTGTCGTACGAAACCGTCTAGAGCAACTCCGCAAAAGACAGAGGGACGAAGCACTTCAGGCTCAGGAGGAACTGCTGGCTGGTGTCGCCAAGGCTGCTTCAAGACGAAATGAAGTCATTCACGAGGGACAGATTTCCGAAGTTGAAATGATTCCTGCCGAAGAAATCGAGGAATATCGCAAGGAAATGGAGCCACCTCTGCTCGATATCACCCAACTTTCAACTGAGGAACGAGAGATGGATATCATCACCGAGCTTGAATACCGACGCGCTCTGGTAAGTGGAGATTTGCTCCCTCTGTGCCGCTTACTGATGTTGGTACATAGTTTGCTCAACGACGGGCCGTTGCAGCCTCTCGGTTCGTGCCCAAAGCGGCACCTGTTATAGCTGACATTCCCGAGGAGCCATCTCAGAGTAACGCAGACCTGGCGTCCGAAGCCCTGTTCCGCGCCGAGGCCGAGAGAGAACTTGACGAAGAAGAGGAACTGTTCAATTTGGAAGAAAACATATCAAATCCTACATCGTACAACTGGGAAGATAAATACCGGCCAAGGAAACCCCGCTATTTCAATCGTGTCCACACAGGATACGAATGGAACAAGTACAATCAGACCCATTACGAGTATGTTCTCCTTGATATCGTCTGCGGACGTTCCTGATGCAGCCTCAGTACGGACAATCCACCGCCTAAAGTTGTCCAGGGTTATAAAGTGAGTCAAAGCAGGGGTACCAGTTCGCCACTTCTAATCTCTTACAGTTCAACATCTTCTATCCCGATCTCATCGACAAGTCTAAGGCCCCGACATACAAGATCGTCAAGGAAGATGGAAATGAGGATACAGTTCTGCTCCATTTCAGTGCCGGTCCGCCCTACGAGGATATAGCTTTCCGAATCGTCAATAGGGAATGGGAGTACTCCCACAAGCGGTGCGTTTTGAGTCTCGCCTATAGCCCGAAGACTTACCCGAAAGACAGTGGTTTCCGAAGCAGTTTTGATCGGGGCTGCTTATCTTTGTGGTTTAATTATAGGCGGGCTGTGCGTCGCTCCTCTCGTCCCACTCTATTTTTCTTGCTGACTGTCGGCAGTTCTACCGCAAGTAACAAAGCTGTTGCCTGGCTGGTCGATGACATCATCACTTCGCATACCGACGCGAGATCAACCATCGGTCATCCTTAGCATTTATCACTCATATCTTTGTCTTGCTGAGTCAGTACAATCATGAAAAGTCATTCAAGTAGTATTGAGGAGATGTGCTAGAATGTAACTGAAGGTGACCGAAGGGCTTCACGTGCTGATCAAAAGCGGTCCCGATCTTTGGTTCCCTTACGACTGACTTCCACCCGCAACCACCAACTACACTAATACCAACCAAATCCGTCTGCTACGATGGCGACCTCATCCAAAGTCGACACGAAGATGGATGTCGATGAGCCCACCATCGATGAGAGCTTGTACTCGCGTCAACTGTAAGTTTCCACACATATCCGTGGTGGCCTCGCGTGTTCATTGGATTCTTAGATACGTCTTGGGCCATGAAGGTACGCCCAAATAGCAGTATGCGGGCTTTGAGCAGGATCACATAGACGTGTCTAGCGATGAAGAAGATGGCCACTTCCAATGTTCTCATAGTGGGCATGCAGGGACTTGGTGTCGAAATCGGTGCGTCCATTCTCTCTCATCCGTCCATGGGTCCTTCGGTCCGATGCCACTTTGAATAGCCAAGGATATCTGCCTGGCCGGGGTCAAGTCTGTTACGATTTTCGATCCCGAACCAGTCACGCTGCAAGATCTCAGCTCGCAAGTGAGATGTCTCCGTCATCTGGACGCGTCGAACGCCATCTGAACACCGTTTAGTTCTTTCTGCGCGCAGAGGATGTTGGGAAGAGCCGCGCCGAGGCGACGCTCCCGCGACTAGCCGAATTGAACGCGTACGTCCCTGTGCGAAACTTGGGGGGCAGTGCCGGGCAGGAGGTCTCGGTAGAGCTCGTTCAGGGCTTCCAGGTGCGCTGCTATTGACACGGTTATAGCGCTAAGGTGTACTAACTCCATACGATCAGGCTGTTGTGCTGTGCAACACGTCGTGGAGCAAACAGCTTGAGATCAACGCTTGGACACATAAGAATGGCGTTGCTTTCATCGCGGCTGAGACGCGCGGTCTGTTTGGGTGAAGATCTGGAGTCCCAGTTGTTGTTCATTTTGCTAATCGTCGCTCATGATAGGTCTGTGTTCAATGACTTTGGCCCGGAATTCGTCTGTGTGGACACCAATGGCCAACAACCTTTGTCGGGCATGATCGTCGAGGTAGAGCAGGTGAAAGATCAGCTCTTTTGTTGATTTGGCTGCGTACGAATGAACTTTCCTTCTAGTCTGCTGACGGATTAGTAACTTGCCTGGACGAGACCCGCCACGGACTAGAGGATGGCGACTACGTTACTTTTGCGGAAGTGCAGGGCATGACTGAGCTCAACGGATGTACACCCCGGAAAGTTACTGTCAAGGGCCCGTACACTTTCTCTATTGGTGATACGACCAATATGTCTGGATACAAGGCTGGTGGAATCTTCACTCAAGTCAAGATGCCGAAGACCATCGCATTTGTATGTTCCCCCGATTCTCCAATGCTGACTGCGTCCTGACCTTCCTGCAGAAATCCCTCGAGGAGTCGCTGAAGACACCAGAATACTTCATCACAGACTTTGCCAAGTTCGAGCGCCTTGCAACTCTGCACGCTGGTTTCCAGGCGGTCTCCGAGTACAAGCAGCAGAACGGACGTCTTCCTCGGCCGCGCAATGCGGAAGATGCTGCGCAGGTGGCTGTCCTGGCGAAGAAACTGGAGCCTGAACTGGACGAGAAGACGTTGGCCGAACTTGCTTACCAAGCCAGTGGCGACGTTCCCCCGCTCGTCGCAGTTATCGGAGGATTTGTGGCACAGGAGGTGCTCAAAGCCTGCACAAGCAAATTCCACCCGATGCTGCAACATATGTACTTCGACTCTCTCGAATCGCTGCCCTCGACGCTTCCCACGGAGGCCGATTGCCAGCCGATTGGCTCGCGTTACGACGCGCAGATCGCCGTGTTTGGCAAGACGTTCCACGAGAAGGTGGTTAACTTCCGTGAATTCTTGGTTGGCTCCGGCGCCATTGGGTGCGAGATGCTGAAGAACTGGAGTATGATGGGTTTGGCCACAGGACCCAAGGGACAGATCCAGGTCACGGATCTGGATACGATCGAGAAGAGTAACCTAAACCGACAGTTCTTGTTCCGGGCAAAGGATCTCGGTAAATTCAAATCGGAGGTTGCTGCTGCTGCCGTTGCCGATATGAACCCTGATCTCAAGGGCAAGATCGTAGCGAGGCAGGATGCCGTTGGCCCGGATACCGAGAGTCAGTGATAGTGTTTTGACTGGGCTGAATTTCTGATCACCGTCACAGACATCTACGACGAGGACTTTTTCAGCAGCCTCGATGGAGTGACCAACGCACTGGACAATCTCAAAGCCCGCGTTTACATGGACCAGCGCTGTGTGTTCTATAAGAAGCCTCTGCTCGAGTCGGGGACTCTGGGAACCCAGGGCAACGTGCAAGTTGTCGTCCCCCATTTGACCGAGTCGTATGCCTCGTCTCAGGATCCGCCTGAGAAGTCGATCCCGATGTGTACCGTCAAGAGCTTCCCTAATGCTATAGAGCACACGATCGAGGTAAGGATCATAGGCACTGCAAGATGACGCTTGGTACTAACGACTCATTACAGTGGAGTCGGACGGAGTTTGACAAGATGTTTGTGGATCCCGCGTCGGCCGTGAACGCCTACCTGTCGGAGCCGAACTATCTCGAGACGCAGCTCAAGTACTCGGGCCAGCAGAATGAGCAAGTGGAGCAGATTCACTCATTCTTGGTCACCGACAAACCGATCACATTCGAAGAGTGCATCGTCTGGGCGCGGCACAAATTCGAGGAGAAGTTCACCAACGACATCAAGCAGCTCTTGTTCAGCCTGCCGAAAGACTCGCTGACGAGCACCGGGCAGCTGTTCTGGAGCGGACCCAAGCGAGCTCCGGAGCCTCTGCAGTTCGATTCGAGCGATGTGTGTTGTTCGCGTGTGATATAAATCCCCGTCTCTGATGAATACACCTCATTACAGCCACTGCACCTTGAATTCATCATCTCCGCTGCGAATCTACATGCATTCAACTACGGGCTGCGCGGCGAGACCGATCCGGCAGTGTTCCGCAAAGTTGCAGATGCTGTGATCGTGCCCGAGTTTTCACCCAAAAGCGGGGTCAAGATCCAGATTAACGACAGCGACCCGACTGCCCCGGCTGGGGGAGACGAAGGCCAGTAGTGTGTTTGCTGCGATCTGTGGTGCCTAGATCCTGACTCGCTGCAGGTGATCTGGGGGAACTGGTCTCCAAGCTGCCCGCTCCGTCATCTCTGGCAGGGTACCGGCTGAACCCGGTCGACTTCGAGAAGGACGACGACAGCAACTTCCACATCGACTTCATCGCTGCGTCTGCGAACTTGCGCGCGACCAATTACAGCATCGCTGTTGCCGAACGCCACAAGATTAAGCAGATCGCCGGCAAGATCATCCCCGCTATTGCCACAACCACTGCGCTCGTCACCGGGCTGGTCTGTCTCGAGCTATACAAGGTAAGCTTGGATCTGATCCTGGACTCCAACCTCACCTTACCTCATCTCGTCCCATCTCATCTAATCGCACAGCTCATCGACGGCAAGACGAAGCTGGACGACTACAAGAACGGATTTGTAAACCTGGCGCTGCCCTTCTTCGGGTTCTCAGAGCCGATTGCGCCTGCCAAGCAAAAATACGGGGAGACCGAATGGACGCTCTGGGACCGCTTCGAGTTCGACAACGACCCGACGCTGAAGGAGATTATTACCTGGTTCCAGGAGAAGCACAAGCTGGAGCTGACGATGATGAGCCAGGGCGTGAGCATGCTCTGGAGCGGGTTCCTGCCCAAGAAGAAGAGCGAGGAGCGGCTGCCGCTCAAGTTCAGCAAGCTGGTCGAGACCGTTAGCAAGAAGCCCGTTCCTCCGCACACCAAACACCTGCTCGCGGAGGTGATGGTCGTCGACGAGGAGGGCGAGGACGTCGAGGTCCCGTTCTTGGTTGTCCGCCTGTAGATAGCACACGAATCAAATGTATCCTGTACTGACCACACAAATAAATACCAATCCATGCTTTTCCCACCTGGACCAAAACATACTTTATCATTTACTTTTGGTGGGGGAACAGAATGTGGTATTCTTGACATCCCAAGGCATGAAACTACGTACGCGAGTACAGCGGAAAGGAGGGAGGTTGGAGGGAGTGCGGCAGGTAGGTAAATAGGTGGGTAAAAGTGGGTGGCGGGCGAAGGAAGATATGTTTTTTTTTGGGTTTTCTGTAACGATTTTGCGCTTTTTTTGGTGGCTCCCATGGAGCCCTACAAGGATAGTAGGTAAAAAACGCAGAGAGCGAAGAGAAAGGCAGGTGTATAAATACCAGACAACACGAAAGAGGCAACTGGCAGAGGCGAGGCGAGCCACAAGCGTGGGAATGCCCCCGCCAGAGTCCGTGGCAAATCGACAGATTCGAAGCAGTCAGATGGATGGATGGATGGCCCCTTCAGACAGGATGGATATGTCCGGGGCCAAAGATGGGTCGAGTCGGGTCGGGAAGAGACAGACGACGGGAAGCAGAATAGTACAGGTTGGCGGTATGATAGATGTGTCAGAAAGGCATGCATGCGGAGGGGGAATCTTCTAGCTCAGAGAACCCACAGCCCAGGATATCCGTAATGAGCTGGCGCCGGGGCCCAGTGGTGACATTGCACCCGCGGATCCATCCCTGGTATAGCCACGTGGGGATCACGTGCATGGTATCCCAGCGACTGGGAGCAGGACCGCAGGCGATTACGCGAGTGTGTATTATCTTGATCATAAGAAAGAGACTGAGAGCGATGGTGGCCGTGCACAGCATGCGTGGGAACGAACGGGTACACCGCAGTGTCGAACATGTAGCCAACGACCGCGGCAGGCTTGGCCGGAGCATAGCTCGTCGGCGCGGGGGGCCAGTTCTGGTTCTGACCATCGTGGGCCATGTGGTGGTGGAAGACGGCGGGTGCAGCCGGATACGACACCATGAGCGGCGCTTGAACTGCCACATAATGACCACTGACTCGGTTGCGGTCCCGCAGAATAGGCTCATCTCCAGCGGGACTCCAGGGCGCCGGTGGTGGGAGCTGATTCTGCCCATGTATGACGTCCTCGTCGAAACTCCGGATAGATCCCGAGCTCCGACGTTTCGGCAGATATTCCTCTCTCAAAGGCCCATCTTCGTCCAAGTCAATCTCCTGAACAACAGCCGAAGCATTGTCACGATCTATCCGATCGCGTCGCCGTTCATCCAGACCGATAAACACCGGCTCGGCACCACTCCGTGCGTGGCTGATATCCTCGAGTGCTCGACGAATAATGCCATGCGGAGTGGTCGACGGTCGCGAGATCGGCTGAGGGCGACCCAGTCCAGTGGGACCAAGCATCGGCGACGCAAGCAGCTGGTGGTATGACATCAGATGTGTCAGCCACTTCGACCAATCGGAGGTCGAAACACTGAGATCATAGCAGAAGATGTCAAGCGCCAGAGATTCGAGCTTGTTCAGCATGTGGATGGGAACGTTCGAGATGGAGTGCCTAATCGTCATCAGTCGTGCTAAATCAGGATATATCTGCGAGAAGTAACGTACCAAGTCTTGTTCGAGAACGTGTGGTCATCGAGCCACTTGTTCGCAAGCATGCATCCGAGCACGACCAACCGGAAAGGGGCCGAGGCTTCACTGGCTTCTTGATCGTAGCCCATACCGAGCAGATGTGCCCTAAAGATCGACTCCTTGCCAAAGGCGGGTCCCAACGGCGCTGCATCGTAGCACACCGGGAGCCGCACAATGTACCACAGAGCAAGAAAAACAGCTGATGGCTGCAGCAACGTTGACAGGAGCAGCGAATGAACGGCACTGGCGAGATAGCTTGGCGGTGAACTCGCACGCGGTTTCATAGGGACCCTGTAAGAAGACAATCAGCTCTAAGAAGCTCACAGATCACACCGCTTGTAACGTACGAGGAACAAATGAAGGCAGGAGGAAGACTGAAGCCGGTCGTGCAGGCCTTCCAAACATAATTGGCAACCCAATCAGCCAGCGGCTCAGCGAGCTTTCGGTACCCAACAGTGGCGGTTGGCGTTACGACCTCAGGAGCCGGAGCAGAATCGGCGACATTCTTCTGCCCGCGAGCGTCGGCACTGCTCTCGAAAGTATGCCCATCGTAAGACGGCGGGGCAGAGCTTGGCAACTCCGCTTGAGACTTGGCACCTTCGGCGACCACACGGTCGACGTATTCGCCAAAAGGAGTGACTGGACCAATGGGGCTCGAAGACTGGTCAGGGCCACTGTAAACGCCGGGAGACTGGTCCTCAAAAACGGGGGTGAACGCGCCACGCTCGTACAAGCCGTGGGTGATGATTGTCGGCGGGGAATAAACACTGAGTTCCGCCTGAGAATGATAGTCCACATCCATCCCCATGGAGCTGCAACTCCAGTCCGAGTCACGGTCGTTGCTGACCCTCTCCACAAGCGAATAGTCTGAGCTCATTTCGTCGTCGGCGTCTCCCTCGAAGCCAAGAGGCTCGGCGGGAAACATGGAGGACAAGGGCGGAATACACGCTTCAGCGCGAGATCCTTTAATAGCAGGTGCGTCGTTCGGCGCAACTGCCAACCCACTGTGAAAACCCGGCTCCGCACGGGCACCGGCGAGGCGAGAGTCCTCCTCCCAAATGTGGCGCGGCTTAGTCCTCCTCCACGTAGGCAGCGAGTTGATCCACTCCTCGCGGGTCCCAAAGGAGGGAGGAGGCCCGGGAGGAGAGACTGGCAGGGAGCAAGTCAGGCTTTGCAGAGGGTTGGAGACGATGCGGGGCTTCTTGACGGAATGGGCGGGTTGCTTGTAAACTCTAGGGACCGGAACGGGCATTTGACGGGGTCTAGGCGAGATCGCAGAAGTCGCCACACAAGCAGGCGGCGCGACTGCGGTGTTCAGAGTCCGCTCCTTCTCGAAAAGAGAGAGAACGGAGTCTCGGGGGTCGTAAGGGTAGTCGTGAGAAGGGGACAAGACCGGGGGTGGCGAGGCGATGGCAAACGCACAACAAAGGCGTGCCTTTTGGGAGCCCTGGGCAGGAAAAGTCGGGAGAGGGTGACCTGTACCGCAGAAAGGCAAAACTCTCGTCAAGGAGCTTGGCTCTCTCTTCAGTCTGATGGTCGTCGCGGGGAGAGTGAATCGACGGGGTGTCGATCCGCCTGAGAGAGTGGTCTTCTCCAACAAGTTTTTGCTCTTTATACCCCTGTGCCGAGATCCGATGCCGAACGCACGCGTTGTTTGTTTTTCCAGCGATCTCACAATAGATGTTGGATGGTTGTCTCCTTAGTTCACGAGTCATTATGGAGATGCTACGGCTACAGACTAGCCCTTCCGGGCTGATTTTACCCAGATAGATGCTCTACAAGCTCCAAGAAAATCGATAGCAGCGCCACGTGGACAACCAAACAGGGCGGCAACCGCCGAACAATCTGATCGTGACGCCAGCATGGGGTCACCGCCGTTGGAGTCATCGGTGACTGCTGTGCGCTGAGGCCTGTGGACATCTGTATCATGACGAACTGCGATCTGTCGTTTCAAACAGCGCGATGCAATGCCGGCGTGCACTGTCGGCGTTGACAACACTATATGAAAGGCGGACCGTGAGATATGATCCCCAGGAATGGATCTGGGATCCGGGGTGGCCACGGCCCCCATCTCCGGTGACCAGCGTTCGCGGCAGTGATTCGCGGAAAGAGCCCGTGTTTCGTGAGGGCTACGTTACACTCCTCCTGGGAAAGATTCGGGACGAGGTGGCACGAGAGGGGACAAATACTTTCGGGCTTCACGAGGTGGTAGTGCCTTTCGCGGCGTCTAGTCTTCAGTGGATCAGTCTTGCCGCCGTTTGGGGGTGTCAGGCGAAGCACGGATCCGCGTTTCTTGTGAGCAGGAAACACGGCGGTCCCTTGCGAGCAGGAAACACGGACCGGGCTGGAACGTTGCCGGATGATCCGGAAACGCTGCCTAACGCGATGCGGTGTGGGAGAGCCCGCAACGAGAGCCAGAATGGCGCGATCGCGAAACACCGCAAGCGGAAGCCCCCAAACTGAGCGACATGATGGTGATGCAATGTATACTAGATACTATAGTGATGTGCAATAGATTATTGGAATAGTAGTGTTAACGTAGGAATTTTGCACGACGCGAGGCCTGCTGATCCAAAACTGGATTGTTGGTACGTAGGAATTCAATGTGTAATGGTGCGAGAATGTGGAGACTGCGCCAATATTCGAGGAAAGCGTCCGAGGACCAGCGCCCGGTCGCCTTCACCACCAAGGGATCGACCCCGCAGCATAGAAGCTCTGTCGTCCCGCCAATGCGGAGGCAGTGGCCTGTAAGGCGTGGATGCCCAAGTGGGCCCAAGATGTCGTTCACTCGACGGACAACCGTCTTTGTTGTCAGGCACACGACGCTGTTCTTCTTGCTGCGATACGAGAACAGGGGGCAGTCATGCGGGAGCTGGTTGACCGAAAGGTGACGCGCCAAGGCAGCAATGGCATCGGTAGGGCCGTCTTGGCGGCAAAGGATTGCCGTATCACCTCTGGAACCCTTCGTCTTGGTGAAGGGTAAGAACAGCGAGAACGAGCCGGAAGCTGTAATAGGGCCAGCGAGGTCGGAAACGGCGGATATCATGCGGTCTTCGAATGCGCCTTGTGTGGGGGATAAGACCTCGCCAAGGCGAAGCTGACCGTGAAACGCTGACGTGGCGAGGGCAAAGACGGCCACATCGAGTGGGTCGTCCTTTGAGAGCTTGGCTGCGAGGGTTTCGAGGTGCTGCATGGTGAATGGCGGGCGCTTCGGGAATCGTGACGACGCTGGCGTGAGGTTTTCCGCTGCCTTTTGGCATGCCGAGAGACGCTCGCCTCCGTTCCAGACGTAGCCCAGTTGTGTGTGCCACGCGTGAATTGCAGCGACTGCACCGCGGATAGTAACGCCTGCGATGGTACCGGCACGGTGCAGAGTGAATTTGCAGAGAGTCGTTTCCGAAGCTGGGAGAGCGCAGACGCCCTCTTCTTCGCAGAAGGTTTGGAATAAAGACGTTATGGGTATGCGCTTCTTGCGAGTCGATGGAGCCCATGCGTTCATGATCATAGACGGAATGATGCCGTCGTCTTCAATGTCGGGTGGCTGGTTTCCATGGGCAGCACGCGGGGATGGTACTGATGTGCGGTTTCGAGTTTTGGCAGTGGTGGCCCGTGGCATGATGCAGAGCAGGCGAATGAGAGGGGTATCGCGTAGTGGTAGCCAGAGAGGAAGAATAATAGGTCACAATGTGACAGTGGTCTGATTAAGGAGGAGCGGGCCTCAAATTATTGAATCGGTAACCTCGTACAGTGAGTCATGTAATTCGACAGGTAGTTTAGGAATAATCTTGATTAATGAATCTATGCGTCCCAATTTTCCGCGCGATGGTGCGTCTGCAAGGTTATCTGCCGAAGCGACCCAGACAACGTCTAGCCAAATGTCGCGGTCAAGTAGAAGAGATGTGATTCGCTGAAGTACCAGGTTTTCTTCGGCGTTGTGCGATTTCCCTGCGTTCAAAGCGCCAACGACACCCTGATTGTCCGAACGGAGTTGGAGGGTGGTTGCGGTCAAGCCCAGGGCAATCGCTGTCCGAACTGCGAGCTCGACTGCCACCATCTCTCCCCACCCAATATTCCGACCTGGTAAGTCCCATCCCTGTTTATAGCGCCACGCCAGCCAACGATTCCTCCACACCAGGCCGATACCCCATGACGTTGATGCGTCAACGAAGATACTATATGGATGCATGGCAGGTGGAAGGGTGATGGGAAGGGTGATGGGCGAAGCGAGCCTGGAGAGCCACCATGATGTGTCGTGGCTGGCCTCTGCGGAGATGGGAAGACGGGCGAATGGGTTTGAGAGGTGATTGAACGCTGAAGAAAGTCGATAAAGAGAGACGAGTCGTGATCGACCCTCTGGGGCAACTACGGCCAAATGGTTGAGCGTCCCAACAACAACCTCGCTCTCCTTCCTTGATGTTGAGCCGCCAGCTAGCCAGTCCCGAATCCGGGTCAAATACTTTACCCGTTTCTTCTCTGGTAGAGTACAGGTCCGACTAGAGATGCACCAGTCGAATCCGTTGTAACTGAAGGTGTCACCAAACGGTGAGTGCTTCTTCATCTCCCATGGGAAGCCAAGTTCGGCTGCTAGGTCAATGAAAAGGGATTCGTCGATTGCGTAGGTGGGATGATTGTGGAGGTCTATCTCCACCGGCTTCCGGAAGAACACGAAATCGTCTACCCACTTCAAGATCTCTTCTGCGCTGTAAAACTTCAAGAGAACGACGAATAGTTCCGCGAGGCGATCGAAGACGCCGGGCGAGCTTGTTGCCCCAAAGGAGAATACGTGGTCCAGGAAAATGAGGCCCCGCCAGGAGATAGCAGTAAACGGGCGGTCTGCTGGTAGTGTAGGGATGTTCCTGAAGGCGCTTTTGACGTCGAAGACAGATGCCTGGGTGCTGGACGGGGCGGATGCGATGATTCGGTAGCAGGCGCGCCATGAAGAAAGGGTGCACGGAAAATCCAACTTGTTTATCCGGCTGTTTACTGAGTGAATGGCCGGGTTGTTGCGTGGGTATGAGTGGTCGTTAATCATACGAAACTTGCTTGTTGGGTCGGATGGGTCTTTCTGGACGACACCCAGAGGAGATGTATTGACAAACTGAGGGATGAGTATGAGGTACATATGAATGCAAGTGTTAATTAACATACGCCTATGAATTGTTCGATGAACGACTGGTTGTAGCCCGGTGAAACTCTGCCAAGTGCGATTTCAGAAAGAAGGTAGGCGTCAATGACGTCGGCATGATCCAGAGCCGACTGATGATTGTTTGGGATATGCGAGTTGGAGAGAGGAGGAGAGGGAGCCAAACCGTGTGGAAAGCCATTGCGGATGCCTTTTGGTACGTCCGCGAACTCGTCAGATCTTCCCATTGCTGCAATATGCCGCTCCCAGGCATCCGCAACAAGTGGTGTGACGACTGGAAATAGCTTAGAGCGCAGGACAGGATTGCGCAGGGTGGCTAGTAGGCGCGTATCCTGGGGCCCCGGCCCCGCAGAGCGAGCATGCGTGGTTGAATCCGCAAGAGCGAGAGCACTGCCCTGCGTTGAAGCGCCAACAGATGCTGAAATTGGCAATCGGCGTGGAGAGGCCGCGACCATCGTGGGATCGACGCATCCATGGGAGGTGTTGGGCGCGGCAATGCCTCCCGTGTTGGTCTGCGGGGGCGTCGCGCAGTCCGCAGACGGAGCAGCGTAGGTTTTGCTTTGCGGATGGGGGAGCGCTGAGGCCTGAATCTGCGATAGGGAAAGACGACGTGGGGGGGCCACGAGAGTCCCAAAAGGACTGCATCCTGCGCGTCAAATCGGCCTGGCCATTCCGAAGCTCAAGAATCACGGCCTCGTGACGGGCATTGCGTTGGGATTCCTGGAGTGCCTGGCGTTCGATCTCCAGCTGCATGTCGTGTTGGCGAAGCCTAGCAAGAATTGGTAGCTGTATATTACCAAAGCAGAAGTTCCCTCCGTGAGCGCGGAATTGGGTCTCGACCTCGTCCCAGTAAGCCAGGATGCGCGGAACGTCTGAGTTGAAGCGTAGCTCGCCCGAATTATGGAGAAAGGACTGAAGTTTCATGATAGAGCGGAAGAGGAGAGGCCCGTTCGTTGGGTGGAACTCTAGCGCACAGTCTGCCGCTGACTGGATGGCCTGGTGAACCTCATCCACGGTCTGGATGCTGGGTTGCGAACTGCGCTTCTGCTCCACCAGTTCGAAATAAAACCCCCCGATGCTCGCACGCTGCATGGATGGCTCGGCGTGGCGCTCCTTTGGGTGGAAGTCCGGCAAGGAGAGCGGTTTCGACCATCCCCCTTTCATGATCTGCATCACCTTCTGCGAGAAACTCGGCTGGCACGGCTGGATGTTCACCTCAGCCAGCCGGGTCAGCGGTTGCAGCGGAGCCGGTGGCTGGGAAGGAAATTGTAGACCCGGGCCATGAGAAAATAATGGTGCGTCAGCGATATGGGCGCTGATAGGGGCCAGGCGGTAGGTGTAGGTTTCGTTTGTGGCTGGGTCAATAAACGTGGGCAGGTTCTGAGGGGGAAACTGGTATGCAGGTTGGGAATGACACTGAGGTGGCGCTGTGACCTGAGCAGGGGGCGGCGGTGCCGGCACAGGCTGGTGTGCGCCCTGGGCTGGTATGGGCTGCCACGGGGGCTGCGGCCACGGAGCTTGGGCTTGCTGTGGCCACGGAGCCTGGGCTTGCTGCGGCCCGGCTGGTTGCTGGGTAGGGGCCAAGCGCTCGGAAGGTGGAAACGGCCGGTGTTGCGGTGCCTGCTGATGCGGTGGGACCTGCCGTTGGGTTGATAGTGGGGCCTGCTGGGCTCCAGACAGATAGGCAGGTGGGAGGTGGAGGCCTTGCTGGAGCGACTGCACCGCGTTGGCCTGCGCGAAAGCCTGCTGTTGTGGAACGGCAGGTTGCCCTCCGCCACGATAGCCATGATCACATGGGAATGGTGAGGGGTCGAGACCTCCAATCGGAGCTGTGATGGGTGAATATGAGCAAGCGGCTCAGGAAAAGGCAAGCGGCAATAATGATATATAGGAGGGCAAGCGGCCCAGGGCAGAAAGGAAAGAGGGGAGGGCAAGCGGCCCAGGGAAAGCGCAGGCAAGCGGCCCGAATGCGCGGGCAAGCGGCCCAGGACAGAAAGGAAGGAAGGGGAAGGCAAGCGGCCCAGGGGAAAGCGCAGGCAAGCGGCCTGGATGCGCGGGCAAGCGGCCCAGGACAGAAAAGAAGGAAGGGGTAGGCAAGCGGCCCGGATGCGCAAAATAATCTAGAGAAACATACCTTGAGCTGCCAGAAATGCCTGGTGGGTTGCGGCTCTTTCCGCATCCTGTTGGTGGATGTATGCGCGAAGCATCGCTGTATGAGGTGGCGGACTCGTCGTGAAAGCATCCTGGCGAGTCCTGAGCGCGTCTGGAGATGGAGGCGCCGAGCTTGGGCGGGCTGGCTGGTGGCGTTTGGCCTGGGCACCCGCAGGGGAGTTTGCAGCGCGTTTCTCCGTAGCCACGATGTTAGGAGCAAGTCTGGGACCTTGCCCGGAAGTGAAATCCGGACCAGACGCAGCCGCCTGTTGGACCGTGTACTGGAAAGCAGGGGCGAGATGGGCCGCGTGACTGGCGACGGGCCGGGCCGCAAGCTGGTTGGCGGACTGGATGGTAGGCCGGGTGGCAGGCTGACCAGCAGGGTGGGCAGCGGACTGGGTTGCGGTGGAGCCGGAATTGATGCACGGCCCCGCATTCGCACGAAGGTGCGCGTCATGCGCCGCCTTTTGGCGCGCCGACTCCGCTTGCTCCGCCATCGCCTTGGCGCGTTCCAACTGGTCCTGCTCCTCTCTTGCAAGCCTCAGTGCTTCAAGGGCGGCTGCCGCGCCCTGCTGGCGGATGGCGATTCTCTCCCCAAGTCGCACGCATACGGGAGACGGCGACTGAATGGGGGAGGAGGGCTGGTCAGACATGGGTTGGTCAGAGAGGGGTGCCCGAGAAGGGAGGCGAATGCGCAGGCGAGAGCTATCTGCGGGATTCCCGTGGTCGGCCTCATCCGGGGCCAGGTTCGATGGGGTAGCTTTGGGTTGTGCATCCCCAGGTGGGCCCGTGCGCGCGGTGGTAGTATTCGAAGGACCAGGCGGCGCGAGAGAAGGGGCGTCCCTCGTGGTCGGGTTCGGCTTCCGCTTGGGGACCGTCGTGGGGGGTGGGAGAGTCTGCGCGGGAGCCAGCGGCGCGGCGTCTGGGGGTACCCCTTCAGCGTCGGGGACGCGGGTATTATGGCGGAGGCCGGCGGAGGAAGACATGGGTGGAGAAAAAGCGCGATTTTTTCGTGTGTGCTGAGACGAGAGCGACACTGCGAGCGTCGACGACGCGCGCGCCAACCAGTGTGTCAATGTGTCACACTGTTTGGCCGTGCCGCTCTCGGCATCAGGTCCTCGACTTCACCCGAAACTCAGGTTTCCTGCTTCGTCCCTCGGCAGGAAACACCCAGTCACGTCACAGCTGTGATGTCGTCGATGTCGTCGTTGATGTCCATTCACAACCAGCCACCGGAAAATGCATCGGGCGCAGGTGGTCAGGGGGGTGGAATCGACTCGATATCACTTGGACAGCTCAAGCAGATAGTTGCCACCATGCCCAAAGAGCGGGTGCGCCGATTGCACCGTCTCCTTCTGACCAGTCGCGCTGACGGTCTCGATAGCAATGGTGGTATGACTACAAGTACGACGACGAAGACACAGTCATGAATGAGATCGACGAGTTCTATTCTTACGTTGAGATGCCGCAGGTCGCAGAAAATCTGAGGGCATGGGAGGGTTCATTCTCGGGAGGTAGGCCACTCGTATTCCACGTTCCCGGCGTGTCATTTACGCGTCTTATCCTAAGAATGGACGAAGAGCCCGCTTGGAACGCGTCGCTCACACGTCGACGTCCTTCTCGAGAGTTTGGAACATAAGAATGCTGAAATCCGGTTCACGAACGCACGAAGATTGTTTTACATCTTGCAAGGTCCGTCGTTGTCAGATGCCCATCTTACGCCCTGTCGAGCAAGAGAAACAGGGACTTTTGCGGAAACCGTCTCTCCGGAACATCAGCTGCACTGGATATTCGAGAACTGCAAGATCGTTCGGAACGCCAACGGTCTGAGCAGCATCATTGAAGCGCTCAAGATCGCCACCTCGAAGCACGACTTGCTATGGTATGACAGTTCAATGGCTGCGTGCTATGCACACCAACTCATGTTCCCCGTAGCGGCCTTTCCGATGCTGACGCCGAGCACATTCACATCTCGGCTGCCGAAAAGGCGGACTTTATCGAGGAAGCTCAAACCGAGATCTCCGTATACCTCGGCATGCTGTACCACCTCGTTGAGATATTCAAGGGCCATGATGATTTTGCGGATGAATTGAGTGCGCAGTCCCTGCTTACTTCATATCGCTTCTGACACGCGGCAATGCAGTGAGCTTTGACCCGCCATTGCCTGTATACCTGTTCAGTGTCGTTGCCGGCTTGCGTGACAAAAGTGCCAAGGGATACCCTGTAAAAAAGGTGCGCGCATTTCCATTGAGTTATGAGCAACAATCGGATTATGCATGGCAGCTACTTTTGGTGCTTTGGAAGACGTTGCTTTCGTGTTGTGGGGGAGTCCGCGACCATGCACGTGTGAAGAAATTGGCACGAGAATTGGGTGGCTTACCGGCAGTCTCTGATGCAGGTATGCACAGAATCTCCCACCCTCTCTTCGTGGATTGACGGACGGCAGATGATGCGCCGATCAAGACAACACCATTGGATATGGAGACTTTCCACCAAGAGACGACCGTCAAATATCCAACTTTCACACAGCACTCGGAGCACATCGCATTCACGGTGAAACCCGCCGAAATCGCAGCGCCCAAACCTATCACAATCACGACTTCTCGGTTAGCACAAGCTTATTCCCCGATTACTGTGCGCCACCACTATCATCATGAAGAACCCGAAGCCGGCCAAACTTCCGCGCAATTCCATCCGTATCATGCTACAGGCGCCCCTGGACGTATTCCGCAGCCGGCGACACCAGCACCATCTCCGCCTCCGATACCCCAGAATCAGCCTAAACCCAAGAAGCAACAATACCAGACAGATCAGTCGCGGCCGTTTTTATTTCCGTTTGGGATGAGCGGACCGACAAGACTCGACAAAGATGCGAGGCTAGTGCCGTTTGCGGTCGATGAGGCCGATCGGCTCTATCATAAGCATATGTACGTCAGCCTGGCCTTATGGCAGATGTATCGGACCCGACAGGAGTGCATGACTGCAGAGAGTGGCCTGGAGAAGATGCCTGGCTCAGAAGGTGAGGCCGAAGACAGCATCGTGTTTAAGGTAAGACTCGATCATCACAAATGAAATCCAACTCAAGCCACCCAGGAAAGGGATGCTGCCGAACCGTTCCCCGATGTTGCGCTTCTCGACGCCAAATTGGCAGAGATTCGCGACGACCCCAATGCCAGCTCATCAGAGAGGCGCAGAGCGAAAGAGCGAAAAGAGGACTTGATGCGGCTGAAACGCGTCGAACAAATATATGCAAGTTGCAGTTCGCCTGAGTGCATTTCCGTCGCTCATCCGCTTTAGAACACGGGCTTGCCCATCATTCCTAATATGGTGCTGGTTCTCCTCAAGTTTTTGTTGGCTACAGTGACTGCAACGTCAAACATGCAACCGCCGCCAGCCCAGGGACCGCCCTCTGCCTCCAGCGTCTTCCCGCCTGGCCCCGGGTTCGGAATGTCACGTAGGCTGTCTCTCGGCTTCCCTTGATTTGTTTGCTCATGTCATGATTAGCTGACCAGCCATTACCGCCCTCGCTATCCTCCGATGATATTGACGTCATGCGCCATCGCGAGGTCACTTCCAAAGCAATTTCTGCCATTCTCTTGCTGCTTCTCAAGTGGTTCAAGGTCTCACGTTAGTGCCCGTGACTGTAGCCTGGCACCGGGACCTAATCTTATTGACAGATATCATGAAGTTCCATTATTTGGGCCAGCTTTTGTTGGACTCGAACTGTCTGCTGCTCATTCTGAAGTTGTTCTCCGTACAAGACGTTTCTCAAACCGTGATATCCAGAGCAGATTGTCCAGACAACAAGTGAGTGTCCGTGCGACCCGTGGGATTGATCTGACGTCCTGAGCCAGTTTCTTTCGATACTGCATGCTCAATTTCTCGAAGAATCCTCAGCCCGCAGATAGCCAACAACGACCAACAAGGTACACTACGAAGAAGAGTCGCATGCTGCCCAACGGCGAAAAGCACGAAGAGGATATCGACATGGTCACCGACTTCTCATGGCGCAACTTCTTCTCTTTGATCAACTTTGCGAAAATCGTTCAAAAGTTGTCTAAGAGTCGCGGACATCGTATCTGGCTGTTGATCCAATACAAGAGCTCTGTGAGTGGTGAATGCACCAGGGCAGCTCAGAGAATGACAACATTTTAGCCAGTGCTTAAGCGCGCACTCAAGATCCAGCATCCCATGCTACAGCTGCATATCTTGAAGATCATCAAGAGTCAGGTCCCCTTTTGTGGTCGAAAGTGGCGGCAAAGCAAGTGTTTCCCGCTGTCATCGCACCGTGATTTTAACTTTCCGCAGCCAACATGAAGATCATCACATCCATATATCTGAATTGCCGGCCAGATCTACGCGACGAATGGCTCTCAGGCACTGAAGTTGAAGATGCAACTGACGCGCAAGCGCAAGAGCATGCTCTCAGGCATCTGGTCAAGTTCTGTTTGTACAGTTCTATCATACTTTGTGCCTAACATGACTCAATCCTCGAACAGACAATAATAAACGATACGGTCCGGTGGCCACCCAACACGGCCCGCAGCACCGAAGATCGGGTAGCATGTCGCACCATCTCGAGGGACTGCACCCGGGGCCGGAACTAGGGCTCGAACGACAAGATGGAACCAACAACATCATCAATCCTGATGTTTTCCCTCCGGTTCGATCCCAGGCCGCGGACCCACGCAATTTCCTTCCGTATATTACAGAAGATATCGCATTTGAAGAGGAGTACGAAGACTACTTGTCCGATCTTGGCTGGTCGGATTCCGACCATGAGGGCCAGCAGTTGTTTGGTGGAACATCGGCATGGCACAGACTTCCGTCGTATGCGCAGGAAATGGCCGATGGCATCAGCGACAGCGAGAGCATTGTGTCCATTGGGGAGCTCGGCGACGATGCGCGACTGGATCCAAGTCGTGATGATCCCGAAGTCGTCGACGAGAATCTGAACAACTGGGAGGTGTGTATAGACGAATAACTGCATGCATGCGCTGACGAGTAGTAGCACATGAGTCCAAAAACTATGGCCGCTCTCCCCAAGTCTCCTGCCGGCAGGCGACGGTCGAGTCAAGGCACCGGGCTGCGACCTGTTCTGCCATTCGGATTGGATGATGGAATTACTCATGGCGACGAAAATGATTCCGAAGATGACGACATTGACATTGATGTCGACGAACTTGGCCCCAGCCCCAGGGAACAAACAAGTTTCTCGAACGGAGCCGGTGTGGATGAAGTAGAGTATGCGTACGGGTACGTGATTCCCGTGTCCTGTCCAGCCAACTCCCTGACAATCCCGCAGTGTTTGAGTTCGCCTGCTGTACTTAGATAGACTACGAGAGCATCGTCGTTGACGCGGTTATTTAGTTCAATGTATTGCCTCGCAAAGCCGGAGTGAACATCCAAAATGAGAAATCGTGGGCTGCACCGCCCGACGAAAGCCGGTCTAGATATTGTGATTGGCAAGAATGACAAAGACAGTCAAGGACGGCGAAAACGATCATTCTCGGCGGCGAGATAACGAAGGCAAACGAAGGAATAGAGACTCATTGAGCGAGCTCCAGCAGTGTTTTGTTTGCGGGTTTGTTGGGATGAGTTGTTGTTTTTGAGTGTCTTCAGCGATTTGGCTTGGTGTTGGGGGGAGTTGACCTGATGGCCTGCGACATCCAACACAAGCAAAGCAAAGCATTCGCATTCATCGCGCGCCCTCTAGCATGTTTCGTGAACGACCATATCGACGAGGACGATGGGCGGCCGGTTGGGGCGGGTCCGTGCGAGATCAGCTGTCAGGTGACACGAAGCCCGGTTGACCACCTTCCTTCTGCCCCTTCACCACCTTCGTATCGAGTTCGCCCAAATCGTCTCCCCAATGTCTCAACCACCGCAAGGAATGGCACCTATGCTCGCCGAGGGCCAGGAAATGGCGAATTACTACCCGGATAATGATCTCACGGGTGGCCTCCCCATCAACCTCGACTCGCTGCGCGATGGCCCACCAGGAAGCAAGCCTTTCTATCCGTACTCCACTCTTATTCGGTGGGTCTCTTTCCCCTGCGGCGAGCTGGAATCTGTCCCGTGGATCGCACCATCTGCCCAATGTCTCGCATGGTTTGCTGACTCGCCATTGTCTAGCTATGCCATCAAAGGTTCTCCGAACCAGAAACTCCTTCTCGAGGATATTTACTATGCCATCGAGTCTCGTGTACGTTTTTTCATTCTCTTTTGGGATACCAATACCCATGGGCACATCTCCTAGTTCCCCTATTTCCGCACTGCTCCCAACGGATGGAAGGTACGCCACCAGCACCTCAGTCTTAAACCCCCTATAACATCTTACCAGAATTCCGTCCGGCACAATCTTTCACTGAACCCCTGCTTTGAGAAAGTCCCTCGTCCGTTGACTGACCGCGGCAAAGGCTCCTATTGGACCGTGAACGACAATGTGGATCCGCGGACTGGTGTTCATCGTGTACGCAAGAAGAAGACGAAGGGTTCGAAGCGAGGCGTTGGCGAGGATGAGGATGGGGAGTTTAGACCAGCCGAGGGCTCTTTTGATGAGGCTCAGTTTGCCGAGCCACAAGTCGACGAGAATGGCAACCCTCGCCCAGCACCTTATCCTCCCTTCCCTCCCCAGTAAGTTTTCTGAGCTCGCACGCCTAGGCCGTGCTAAGCATCAGCTTCAGCTTCAACCCCAACTTTCCCATGATGGACATGCGTTTCCCGATGCCGATGCCAATCGACGATACGTTTGAACTGGATGAGACCGGACAAGTCAACTGGCGTCTTGCCTGGTTGAAGGAGATAGGGCATCTGCAGTCGCTTACCGCTGAGCACGAGAAAGCTAATGTGGATCCGGAGTGGTATCGACTGATGTTGTACCGAGTCCGGTCTGCGTTCCTCGCGCCGCTCCCGGAAACTATTATTGGGGTTCCTATTTCTGCTCCGCCTGCGGTTGTTGCAGAGCAGCAGCCTCCTCCGCAGGCTTGATGGACAGAACTTTAACATACCGAGTGTCTTATTTGTATCATCGAATATCGTCTGAAAAGTTGCATGGTCAATTGTCCACGCTACTACTCGTTACTAATGCGGACCCTCCTGTTTAGCAAGAGTAACCATGCCAAGGCTATCAAAGTCGATGACAGAGATTACAAATCAATGCTGACTTCACTTGAAATTCTTGCTTCTCACGAGTCAGCATGTCCCCCGCTCTGGATCTTACTTCCCCCAGTCTTTTCACTTCGTCGTCGACTCCCCTCGTCAAAGGAATGGCCCTCGCAATTGGCTCTCCATCTACTGCCCAGGATGGGCAATATCAAACTCTCATTGCTGACCTGGAGAGTTCGCGAAAGGTGGACAAGCAGATGCTGGACAGACTAGTCGATCAAGGTGCTCCGCTTTCATATAGGTTCAGACGTGCTGAAATGAATACACAAACCAGCTACATTCCTGGACGCTTCCTCCTACGCAGGCGTGCACATTACACTCACGGCGCGCGAATACGAGGACCTGAGCTCGGTTCCCGCGCAAACCCAAAAGCTTTTGAAGCAACTGCAGGAGTCGATGCAGCCGTCGGCAACCCTCCATGTCTACGGCCTGTCACAGAGCTCTGGGCTGAGGGCCGAGATCGAAAAGGCGGGTTTTACGTCGCTTTCGGACGCAGCCGATACCACGGCATTCATTGCGCAGAAGCCCGCGGCGGACGCCACCGCTGCTGTGCCGCTCCTGCGGAAGAGGAAGACGGACCCCGCGACGAAGAAGGCGCTGTGGACGCTGAACGCACCGGCGACGCCGCCCATTGACGCGGAGGCGCTGCTGACTGATGCAGACCGGGCCCGTCCCGTGCCGACGTGCGACCCCGCCGTCGCGGGTGCACCGCGGCGGAAGCGCGCGTGCAAGAACTGCTCCTGCGGGCTGCGGGAGCTGGAGGAGGAGGAGGCGAGGACGGGCAAGGTGGTGATGATCGACGGGACGATCGATGGAGAGGCCTCGGCCGTTTCGCAGGAGGAGCGGGAGCGGCTGATTAGTGCGGCGAAGGCGGCGCCGAAGGCTACTAGCAGTTGCGGGAACTGCTTCCTCGGCGACGCTTTCAGGTGCGCGAGCTGCCCTTACCTTGGTGAGTCGTTTCAATTTCTCTTTTGTGAACCCATCGCTTATATCCACTTAGGGCTTCCGGCTTTCAAGCCCGGCCAAAAGGTCGAGATTGACTTTGGTATGGACGACATCTGAGTAGTATCATAGAGTAGCATGTATATCAATAATTCGAGCTGTATTATCTTGCACACACATAAAAAATCGACCAATATAGCTCGGAAGTTAGCAGTACCCATGACAGCAACAGGATCCCACCCTGTTTCACGGGGAATCCCACCCTGTTTCACGGGGAATCCCCCCCGTTCCTCATCCGGGATTCGTTCCCGAGGTGATGTCGTTGAGCAGTCGAGGGATAGCATGCAGCCAAGGATTGAGCCATCCGAGGACCGCCTGCCCTTCACAGTTGATTAGGCTGACGTACCATCGGCCGAAATGTGCGAGCCGTTCCAGACTATGTATCTCGACATGCGATAGCAGACACATCGGGATATTCGTGCCCGGAGAAGTCGCCGAGCCCCACATGTTGATGTGAGAGTGAAAAAGCAGACTTTCTGTGATCGGCTCGTCAGCCGCGGGTCGTGTCCGGGAATGCACGCCACGGTTGAACGGGAAAGCGATTGGAGAGCAACCGGCAGAGATGCGTGCAGCGGTCCCGGGCAAACCGGCTGTGTCTCCGACAACAGTGACACTGGTTACTGATTAGTCGTTTTTATAGCGCAAGAGGGAATCAGTCGCGTACTATGGGCAGGCAGGGCAAGTTCAAGTTGAAAGCGAAGGTTTTCCAGCACATGAATCGCCAGAACTGGCAGCGAGTCCACCGGTTTTCTCACCAACGGATTAGAGACTTCACGGGCAACCAGGCTAACCGGAATTGGCTGCCCGTGAAGGTAAACATGAGATATCACAGAAATCTCACTATGTAAGGGATCTTGACAGGTCGGTTTGGGTGGAGAATCCGTGGCTGGTGGTCAGCAACTGCGGTCACCGTTTCTCCGCGAGAATAACCGCAATGATGTCGGGGAAGCGTACGCATTCAAGTTCATCGCACTGAGAGAAACGTAGGTCACGGAAAGATAGGTAGCGATTCCCAAAACGTATGGATCCTCTGATCATCTTCAAGTCTGCGGCCGTCGGTCAGTGACCCAATGAACGAGCGAATTCAGAGCTCACTCGTTTTTTAACCAACTGCTTCAAGTCCACATTTTTCACCGACTGGTACCCCAATCCAGCGAAGCCCATCCGACTGGCACCCTAGTTTTTCGCCGGAGTCCGAGGAGTCTGATACACCACCAGCAGGCACGGCTGCCCCCGATTCCCAAGACTGGGTTGCATCCGAGGACTCAGCCATTGGAACGATTATGACGGGCTGCAGTTACACCCTCGGAGTAGGGTTGAGCGAAGCAGGGCTCGGATGCGACAGCGTGCGGATATCTCTCGGCCCGGAGCGTTGCAGCTGAAGAATTGGTAGTCAGCCCGCGTCAGCTTTCGCGAATGGGATGTTGACGAAGATCCAGCCAGCGGGGGTTGACACAAGGGTGAAAGCAGTTCCGTGCGACGAAAGCCACGACCGTCCCTAGAGGTGAGACATCGTATCATTCACCTCTTCCTCGGAGAGCTGCTGCGCGTAAGATCAACTGCTCGCTGTATCGACAACAAGCAAGCGGGACTCCAGCCCAGCCATATCATCTTGAACCGAGTGCAGCCTAGAGTCGATTGTTCTCAGCAAGAGCGGCACCGGTGGAAACAGATCTACGTTGCGCAGCATATATCCTCTTGACCATGATAAGAGGGTTCGAGAGACTCGGAGATTCAGTAGATGCGATGGACCGAAGAGCGACGAGCGACGCGTTGGACCCCATGGATGGATGTCATGCAGTACCCTTTCTACAACCGGTCTTTGAATAACTCAGTTCCCGTTGATTCCGACAAAGACAAGCTGCGATTGCGATTTGAGGCCCAACTATCACGAACACATCCTCGCAACAGTCTGCACTGGCCAACAGGCGAAGACCACTTTTGAGAACAGTCTTCGCTACTTCGAAGGCATGATGTTCCATCCTGTGAATGTCGAAAGCTGCCTGAGGACAGATTGCGGGACGGAAGGGGAGTAAATACGCGATCAGACTCATCATCAGAGTGCGCTGCAAGCCTTGGCCACCTGTAATTACATCAGTCACGTATAGTCGCTGTAATGATCGCGGGACAAATACACAATTGAGATAGATTGGGACCCGAATCCTGATTCCATGACCGCTGAATAGAGCTCAGGTTGGACTAGTTCAATCATGACGCGCTCGGACGCGCCAAGCCATGGTCGAATCTTCAAGATCATCTTGCAAGTCAATGCCAGCAGTTAGACACGGACTCACGGAGCAGGCGAAGAGAACGCAGCCGGAATATGTATGGTTACCTCGGCGCCGATGGAAGACTCAATCAATCCTGTTTGGTATTCCAGCAGACCAACTGATCGAGATGAGTAAGTAAGGAAAGCGACAGCACCCGATCCTAACCCCCATTAACACTGGCAGCACCACTCGGTTCTCCGACTTCAATAGATTTGGTGGATTTCAGGTGAAGACTGATTACTATATGGAATAGCTCTTCACGTATTCTTTATGAATACCTAAAACGCGCAAATGAGCTGAAAACCCGCGGGATGAGAACCGACTCCCCAACTGACGCGTGACGCACACGCGCGAAAAATGCACGTGAAGCTATATCGGCTTTTGCCGACAGCTGCAAATTTGTCGAGCATGTCTACTTCGACCGTCAAAACATCGCGTCTGCCAGAGGCGTCCCCCTCCTCCTCGTCCCAGCCTCTTTGCTCACAGTGCTCGCGCAGCTGCGCAATCTACACCTGTCCTGGCTGCTCCGTCCGCACCTGCTCTCTCCCATGCTCTTCCGCGCACAAGACTGCCACAGGCTGCTCTGGAATGCGCAATCGGGCAGCGTATGTCCCCATGAATCGGTATGGCTGGGGCGCCATGATGGATGACTACACGTTCCTGGAGGATGTGGGGAGGAAAATCAGCGAAGTAGGGGTTGAAATCGCGAGAGGCGGTTTCCAGGATCGGTCTGCTGATGCAGTCGGAATGGGCAGGGGGAGGGGACGAGGGAGAGGGAGAGGACGTGGTGGAAAGCATACTGCACACGGGAGATCGAAACGCGATGTTCTATGCATGCAGTTGGAAACACAGGATATCAACATGGAGGTCTTGCCAGCCGGGATGGACAAGCATAGAATAAACCAGTCGTCTTGGGACTTCAGGTATGCGACGCTGTTATCATGGACACTGATTGTTGACTCCAATAACGTAGATCTCAGTCTGCACTACTGACAATCGAATTCCGATTTCACCGACCACCTGATCCATTACTTCCGCCATCCGAGAAGCCAGACCCACCATATTCGCTGCTTACCCATCGGAATCGCCTCGAGTCCCCTCTATCCACACTTCTCAGCTTGCTCGCCGCGCCGAAAAAGAGCAAGGACAGCGCAGCTCCCTCATGGGTGCATGCGATGATCGATGAGGATGCTCAACCCCAATGCCTGTTACGTGCGCCCCGAAACCCACTGAAACGCACAAGACACCGAACCTATCTTCGCCTAGACACAAGTCAGACGCTGGGTGAAGTCCTGAAGGGAACACATTTCGTGGAATATCCGACGATCGAAGTGTGGGAGGAGTTCACCGGCCTAGTGGTGGACAAAGTGGGCAACATTACCGAGGCCGGCGTTTGGGAAGAGGAAGACGATGGCGATGCAAAGAGAAGAAAACGGAGGAAGGTGGATGGGAAAGCCATCGCCGGTTTGCTGGACGGATATGGTAGCAGCAGTGATGAGGAAGAGATCCTGGTACCAAAGCCGGAAAGCAAACGCAATGCACTCGACATGTTGGGAAAATATTCTGGGAGCGAAGACGGCGACGAAGACCTAGACGCAACGGAATTACTGGATTCCGACGGCGACGAGCAGGAAATCAGTCCCGCCGCGCTCTTGGAACTCATGCGTTCAGTACGAGGAGATGCAAATTGGATGCCAGAGGGGGACGAGGGTCACGAGGAAGACATAGATTGGGGAGAGTTGGATTCCGACAATCCTTAGATGTCCTGCCTGCGTAGATCGAGTAGACCTTTCATCAAGATCTGAACCTCCACGACCGCGTTCACCACGAGACGGATCGGCGTTTCCTGCGTGTTGCGTGTTGGAGATGCGGATTTGACTTCCACCTCCCAGAGGGTATCAGCATGTGCCGGGATGGGTTTCTCAGTTTTTGGATCCACTTGTTCCTGCTGGAACATCTGTGTGCAGTCGCTTCAGCGCGAAGACGCCCGACAGTCGATGACGAATACGCACCTGAATGACCAGAGGCCCCCTGCGGAATGAATAGCCTCGCTTGTAGATCTGCGACCGTCGCACGTATCCCAATGTCGCCGCGAAGCTTAATGCGTCGCCTACCACTTCACATGTAGCCCAAGGGCGCACCGTTGCCTCCGGGTGGGCACGTACACTCTCTGGCTTCAAGTAGGAGTATAGCACCCATCCCGCTGAAGGATCAGGATCCGTTAGATCGCGTCGCGCACGAAGAAGTACGGGGTCGGCACCCGCAAGATGGCTTGCGTCGAATGGCTCGAAGACGACCTCTCGGAGGTGCAGGGGCGCAGCGTGTTCCGAGTGTAGAGTGATTCGATTCAGTATTGCCTTGAGGTCTTTAGAGAAGAATTCTCCGAAGAGTGCGACCTCGTAGAATGGTGAGGACATGAGCGCGCGAACGAGAAAGAAACCGGCAAATGCCGAACACCAATCTCATCTAATCAGCGATCTCCCTGGAATGAAATTAGTCAACTCAATCTGTGTATCGACTGTATCGACTGTCATTCAAGTACCTATTCCAAGCATTGCTACTCCATTCATCGCCTCGCGGGACTGCTGACATGTAGCCTTTGATGTCACCATTGCCAGTCACAGTCAATGTTTCTGATGTGCAACGTTTCACTGGCACAGCGCACGTACACTTTGCATACGACATCTTCTTCATCTCCGGCGGACTGAATTGCTCCTTTGAGAATGGAAAGATTTGGCTCCTTGCGAACAGCCTCACACGGCGCGGCCCAGATACGTGCCAAATTTCCCTTCATTCAATACCGCGGCGCCGCTTTGGTCCCGCGCTCAACGTGATTTGGAGTGGCTGCCGCGCACCGGCAGTCAATGCGGAGCACTGGTTGCTCGAAATACCGATGAGGATCGCTGGGTTTAGCCCCGTAACAAGTCGACGTAATTTCTCAGTCTGGCAAACATTCACCGTTGCTTGACATCCACGTGACCGCATACTGCCCTTCTGCCAGAGCCATTTGTGACCACTGAGGGGATGGTACTGGCTTGCCATGCCTGGTTCATACAACACACCCACGACATCGACGACCGACTCTCTCTCATCTAGTCCGTGCCCTGTTTTTTCGTGCCAGAATAGGGTACTCACCGTTAGCGTGCAGATGCAGCACTGTCTCCTTCATCAAAGTCGTTGACGACCGCGAACGCTGCGCGGCCGAGACTCGCTCGCCAGGAAACCGAACTTTTGGCCAGCTACTATCAGTCTGACCTCGCCGATCAGGGCCTCAAGTACAGTCCACCTTCGAAAGCTCGTAGCAAGCGACATAGCAGGAGTAGTTCAGATGCGTCGACGTCCTCCTCCGAGTACTCCTCCGTTGCGACGTCGTCTGATGGAGAAAGGGAAGAGGAGCCTGCGTCGCCTCCGCCTCGACGCTCGGGTGTGCCGTCTGAAGGCGGTTCGGACCGACGCCGGCTTGCCATCGTGCCCATGGACACGGTCCGGGAGCGTGGTGCAGGTGCGAGCCCCAGTACAAGCTCCTCCAAATCCCGCAGCCGCGGGCGCCTCGAGGGGCTAGCGCTAGTCGCTCCGCCGGACGCCGCCCCAGGATCGTACTCGAATCTCTCATCTCCACCCTATTCCGCGCCACCCCATGCAGCCGCAGACCACATGTCCTCGTCGCTGGCATCCCCGACGAAATCTCACGCGCGCTCAACATCAGAAGTCACAAATACGTCGGCCAAGTTACGGGATGTGGGGATCGTCGGCACGGAAGCTGACCCGGGTGTTGTTGTGAATGAGCCTCCAAAAAAGTTACGGTTGGCGGTGACGCCTTCGAGATCTGGTTCGTCCTTATCGCTTCTTCCCGCGACCGCGGGCCCGGTGTTCCAGGAACCGCACCCCTCCCGAGGGCCCTCGCCCCACGCTATTGTCACCCCGAATTCGAGCACCCCTGAGCTGCGGTTGAACATTCTGAAGCGACGATCGACAGACCTTTCTGTTCACACACCGGAGATCGGACAGTCGAAGGATATCCATGTCCCCGTTGCATCACCTGTCGTGGTCGACCTTGGCCTAGACTCGTCGTTGCATGCTGTCTTCGATGCGCCTGGACGGAGTCCTGCTGTCTCTGAGGTCGTTGAGCCTCGCGTGCCAGGATCGCCGACGGGATCGTTGCCTTTGTCGGCTTATCTCCATTATCAGCCAGGTGTGTGTAACATCACTCGCTAAAATCTGGTTATTGACCTGCTAGCAGGTGTCCATTCCACCGCAGGACCGCTTCCACCACCGCCACGAGCGTTGTTCACCATCGATCCGGCGACACCGCCACCCCCTAGACCGCCCCGGTTACACTCTCCCCCGCCAAGGAGACTAGACGGAGCATCGCCTTCGCTAATGTTTTCTTCTTTCTCATCGAGTGGTTCGAGTTCGACTTCGAGATCGGTCTCTCCTGCTCGGATAACCCCGTCCGAGGACGAGTACGTTTCTCTACTGTCTGATGTTTCCGATTGAATGATTTGCAGGCCGCTCCATCTCCGTGAAGGAGCTTTCTCGCCGTCGTTCATCTCGCCTGTGACATCGCCCATCTGCTCTAGTCCATCGGATTATAGCCCAGCACAGGTCCCCCAGGTGCCGAGCATCGCAGCTGTCGCAAAACCACCCGAGAAGGAAGAGAATTTGCCTGATGAATGGACACATATCAGCCGTGATATGACTTCGTCATCGGAAGAAGAGGAAGAGGAAGAACCTTCCGTTGATCAGAAACGGTTTTCTTCTCTGCCGAGGACACCGTCTCCGTCACACGCAAGCTTGGTCTCTTCGCCGCCGCTGCCGGCATTGCCCAGGAGACGAGCAGTGCGAAAAACTGTGTCCCAGTATCCCGCTGCGTTGATGAGCCTAGAGATCGCGACAAAGAAGACCAGCTCCGAGCGATGTGCGTTGTACGCCCAGAAGATCAACGAGCTGTATCTGCATGACTGCGGCCTTTCGGTGTGGATATCTTTTGCGCAGGAGGGCAAAAAGAAGCGCGCGTATGGCGGATTATCCTCTGTTACCGAGGGTGAATTCGGAGAAACTCCACGGCAGGTCTCGAATACATCTTCCGTCCGGACCCAGGCAACGTTCCCTCGGCGTGGAGATGCGACATTGGCGACGGATCTCTCGACGAAGCCAAGCGATGTCGCACCGTTAGTGACGGCTCTACCATACCCCGCCTTGTCTCTGTCGCCGCGGTCTGTCACGAGCACACTGCCAGCGTCGCTGTCGGCGAGAATGCTGAGTGCTGCGAGTTCTTCCGGGCGGTCGAGCAATCTCGGATTCTTCTCCTCATTGGGACGCAAGACCAGTATCAGCAGTGCCAGCAGCCACGGGCACAACAACAGTTTGAGCAAGAGCAGGGGGAACTTTACACTTGGGCAGCCAGCGACGGCGAGGCTGATTAAGGCTCCCCCACGACCGACGCACACGCCGCAGAATCCGTCCATGCCGGGTGGGCCACGCGCTGTCCCAAATCGAGCGATTAGAGCTCAGAGCACGATGGGGCTGTCCATGGCGCCGATCTCGCCGCTCTCCCAAGCGATGTTGAGGCGACCGTCCATGATGACCCCGCCACTGGCGGTACCGCCGGGTTCTGCAGAGTTTGAGAGACAGATCGACAAGCTGTCGCACCTGCTTCCGCATGCTGAGCGTGCTGTGCTTTCTGGTTACCTGAGACGGACAGGTCAGGATATGATGGCGATTGGGCAGTATCTTGAAGACGAAAAGAACGGTGTTCTGAGGCGCGACTAATTTCACTCATATTGTACTCATATCATATTATTGCAGTCCAGTCTACATGCTATGCTCTCTGTATGTCACATAAACTAACCGCTGCGCTGCATTCCAGCCGCTCTGAAGTTGCCAGACATCCGTTGTTGGACGGGTGCGCCTGGCGGCGCGAAAACAGCTGCAAAGATCATCAATCCAAAGTCATGAACATCTGTCCAACATACCTCTTGGCACAGTCTTCATCCGCGACACACTCGGCGCAGTCTGCCATCCATGATTCGCACTAGCCCGGGCCGCGTTGCTCGTCAACAGCATATTCTCTACCTCGTTGCTACTCGTCGACCGGTCGGATGCGTTTGAGTATGACTGATTCGATGCGTGCACGCGATCTCCTGCTGCGAATGGCTGACGATGCGTTTGCACACGTCGTGCCGATCGGGGAACTTGGAGTCCTTGCTGCTGTTGATGACCCTGCCCCCAGCTCGCGCCGCTCCGAGTTACGAGAGGCGTTCGCTGCTGTATCGAGCCGGGTGTCAAGTCTGAAGCAAGTCAAGGTCGCTGTACTGGATCACGTACAGAAACCATTCCCCCATCTCCAAATGCCTTCAACTTCAGCTGTTCCTCGTTTGGAGACATCTGAGGGCCAGCCCCTGGAGCCAGTAGGGCCTTGCGTTTGATCTTATCGTGTTGAGCCTGCATCCCTGTGTTAGCACTGTTACTCTTGCTTTCGACAGCGACGAGAACCTTGAGCTTCTGGTACTCTTTATCACGCTCTCGCGCTGCTTCTTGTAGGTCTCGCACTTTGCGTCTCTCGAGCTCAAGGTCGCGTTGGAACTCTGGGACCATGTAATCTCTGGGTGATTCGATAACCCATCAACTTGTGGCAAACCTGCGTTCTTGTTGCTCAACAGACTGATTTCTCCGTTCGCTATTGATCGAATTTAGACAGCACTTCATCTAATTGCGAAGTTGAACCTTCTCTCACGACGTTCTCGAGCTGTTTCTGCAATTGGGCGTTCTTGTCGTTGACGCTCCGGACTACTGCTTGCTGGAATGATCTATCCATTGCGTTCAACGAGGTCAAAGTTCGCATAGCAGGCAAAGAGGGGAATACATCTCTTGATGAATTTGGTACTGCCAGAACGATATCGCGCTAGAGGGGTCTCATGAGGGACTCGTGCAAGGTAAGGACTCACGCACCGACTGCAGATCTCCAGAACGACAGGCGGACCCAGACCGGAAAGAACAGACTGATGGCGTCAGTGGCGAGCGCTGGATATATGCCTTTCCAACAAACAGTTTTGTAGTCATTCGACGGATGGAGCGAGCAAACCTGTGCACAAGTACAATCTTCGCTGCCAATCTATCCTCAAGAGAAGCACGCACCACGACATCATCTCTGCAGCCCAAGGCATTTTGTCAGGGGATCAGACGGGAGGAGTAGAGCAGTGGCCAATCACGGTTCGGAGAGAACGGTTTCACATGCTTCGTGGAAAATGAGCGCGGTGAGCAGGCGGATGTGGCGAAGGGGAGTAGCTCACCGGGGCAAAGACGCGATGCGTTGAATAGTTCATTGGCACACTCGACTTTTGGATCACAAGACAATTTAGTCAGTGTGAGTGGGGAAAAAGTTGTCGAGAGACATACCGCAGAATATATGTGAGCCTTCAATGGATAACCGCGCGTCAGTGCCCCCGCCGAAACATGGGTAGCTGAACGTACAAGTGGTCTGTTATTGGAATTACGCTTAGCCGTCGCGTGTAATCGATCGAGACGAGATACTGACCACGACAGCCTTGTCACTGAGTGGACGTCGGCAAGTGAGCCTGTTGCACTTAAGCTCGGTGTCCATCGAGAGTCGAAACTAGGGCGAATGGGCGCGAGCACACGAGAGTGATTTAGCACGTGATCGTTATGTATTGGTCGATTTGTTTCTTGAGTCTCCGCCATCACTAAATGGCGCCTGCGGCCTGTGCTCCCAGCTGGTACGCTCGAGGTGTTGAACACTACCTGAAGTGTTTCCCGGAAGCGCTCACTGCGTACTCAAGCACCTCCTAAGAGTGATAGATATATACCAGGGGCTCTTGAGCGACGCCCCAACCAGCCTGACAGCTTGGAGCCCTTGAACAGACTAGGAATGCTCAGAGGTGTTGAGGGGTACTTATAGCATTGGCCGTCCTCGAGAACCTTCTATCTACTCGATGTGGTTATTAGACATAAAACGCATACTCTCATTCAACGAGCTTGATGTTCTTGAGCATACTGAGTGCCACTTGCGAGCAAGTACGAGCCATATCCATGCTTCACAAACCTTGATTCTACTCCTCAGGCTACACCGCCGCTATTCAGGGAACAAATGCATATTAATTGATCGTACTACGATGTGGGTACAAATGTGAATAAAAATTAACGCAAAAACTTGATTGGGAGTTAAGACATGTATTTTGCTCCGGCAACACCAACCGAACGTGTACCAGTAGTCATACCATGTATTTGTCTTGAATGTGAATACTCCATGATTACTCTTGAACTTATTCGATGTCATCGCATCCCTGTAGTCCCTACCGTCGTGCTCGCCGGGGTGTGCAGCATGTGATGACTGCTTGAACTCACATAGTGTGCGATAAGATCTGGGTTCATACGACCGGAAGAATCTGCTTACCCAATAACTTTTTCCCAAACACGCACGTTGGCTAACAGACGACCTTGCTGCCTCACAAATTCCTGCAAACAGCGCAAGCGCTTATATAGTCGGTTGGCTACATGTCTCTAGAGCAAATACACGTTGAGGAGATGGATGGTATTATGATGGGCAGCTGACTGATCTCGAATCAAAAACCCAAGGAAAACAATATGGTAAGTATAAGCACGGTATTACGTCGAAATAAGACCAGGATCATCCTCGTCGGCTCTGCCAAAGATCTCCTCGAAGATTTCCTGGCCGTCGGTCGGAAGCGGGGGAAGTCGAGTCTCAGCGGCAGGATCGTCCTCGCGGCTGGCCTTGATCCGCCGAATCCGCTCCTCGTTCCAGATGTGCTCCAGCGCATCCGTCAGACTGCGAAGACCAAATAGGAAACCCCGGTCCGCCTCCTCGGGATAATGAGGAGGGAAGCGAGCATAAAGCAGCCCAGAGGAAGGATCGATCTCAGCGACATATCCCGACGACGTCTGGCTCGACTCGTGAGGCCTGTCATTGATATCTGTGTAAGGAATCCAGTCCTTGCCCGTGGTGGTATGTGCAAAATCAACGATCCGGATATTGATCTCGCCACGGTTTTTTCGTCTCCGCTTGGCCACTGGACCCACGAGCAGATCTTCACTGTGGGTCCGGCGCAGAGCTTGTGGTCGCGAATGCTCAGAACGCGAGTTGCGCCGCTCAAGAGATTCTCCCCGTTTGCTCCGCGAGGATGGCTGCTCGAGGGACGACGAACGAAGCGTTTCTTGAAGGTCGCGGTCTCCGTCGTAGATCAACAGGATGCTACAGCCGTAGAACCGATAGCCCTTGAGTCTGTTTACGATCCTAGCCAAACCGTACAGTTTCTGCAAGAGAATCGGGATCTGGTACGCCAGTAACCGTTCTCCGTCGTGTAGAAACGACGCTAGAACGGTGTGAAATGCCTCGGGCCGGACATCTCGGCCCATATATTTGTCTTGAGAGATATAGGATTGGGTGGCATGGTTCCAAACCTAAACGTAATGAGATGCGTCGCAACACGAAAAAAGTAGCAAACGCACCTGCATGCCACAAACCCTGACTCCCAGTGGCCGACTCGTCGTCCGATCACACTTTTTGCGCTGGCTCTTCTTTTTGGCCGGGGTTGCGTCAATGCCGTACTGACGAGTGCCCATCTTCAAGTCCATCACACACGGCCGCTTGAGACGACCAGTCAGATCTTCCATGAGAATGAAATGGCTCTGGCGCGTCGCAGCAGCATTCCCAGCAGGCGGCGCAGGCGGTACAAAATCGAGTGAGCGAGACCGACTTCGCCTCCTCAAGGGAGGCAGCTGCCAGTCGTTCTCCCGGCTCTCGTCGAAATCCAGACCGAAGACGTTGATCATATCTTTGGTCCGCCGCTCCTCGATCGCCAGAGACTTTAGTTTGGCGGGGCTGGCCATAACTGATTCACTCTGCACTCGGCGGATGGGGGGCGATTTTTCCAGGCCCGTCAGGTCTCCTACTTGGCTGATCAAAGGTCGGATTTTCCCACTGCGTGTTCTGCGTGGGGTGTGCTTGTGCTCCTCTTCCTCCGCATCAGCTACATCCCCATCATCGTCCGTGCGATTTTCGGTCGCCAACCGGCCACCCGTCCGACGCCGGAACCGTCGAAGGACAGTGCTGAACACATGATCCTTGAGTTTGGTGTTGACCATTGTGGACCCAGTGCCACCGAACCAAGGCGACTGCGTAGTTGACGGGAACGCGCTGAGCTGAGGCTGAGTGGATGCTTCGTCCGCGAGAAAGTCCGGGTTGACGGGCTGCGGGACAAGTTGTGTGGGAAAGGCGCGGATTGACTGGCTGGGCGAATTCACAGGCGTGGGAGCCTCCATCTCGCTGGTGACAAACGGAGGGTATCGTGCAAGCGGACTCATCCTCGTCCGGGAGGGGGCGACTGCAAGATCAGGACTCGACACGGCGCCATTGATCAGATGCGGTCGATTCAGCCGGCGGTCGACGAGTGGAGGGACGCTCATGTTGGACTGCGATAGCGAACGATAGCGCCCGCGCAACATCCACTCGGGGATAATGTGACGATTCCGATCGAGCGCAACTTCAGGCATTTCTGCCGAGTCCGTGTCAGATTCTCCAAGCTCGTCAGGTGCGTTCTCTGTGACCTCTCCGTCTCGCGCGTGATCGGATAGAGGATGTGAGAATATAGGCGACGGGGCCTTGGGTACCCTTCGGTACGTCACGAGCATGACGCCTAGATAACGGGGGATGTATCCCAACAATGGAGGTGCATCTCTCTCCACGGATTCATAGAAGAGATTTTCTCGAGAAACGAGTGGCTACCCAGGAGCGTCAAGCCAAGGTTATTAGAGACGTGACTGAGAGACGTACCTTGCACACGGCCTGCTTCGTGAATCGATAGATGGCACTGTGGCCGCCGACTTGATTACGAAATGGACGCAGGGGGATGTGCGGCAAGTCTTGATCCGGTAAATCGTCAAGGTCGAAGTCCAGCACCTCGTCGTCGTCGTCATTCAAGCCGACGGCGTCGTGCACAGCCGGGGAAGAGATTGCATGCAAGCCGTCCGCACTGGTGGCCTCTTGGGAGTTGAGCACACCAGCGGATGTGGTTGAGGTAGAGGTGGTAGTTGAAGCTGTCTCCCACGCTGATTCGTCATCAGTAGACCAAGGTGAGAACGCTTCCGAGTTATCGGCAGAAGGCGGTTGGAGCAGGGTCGGTGGGGTCGAAGGGACTTTGGCGCTGAATCGCGGGGTCGCGATGGGCGTCAGAGTGGCAACATCGTTCACTCTCGAAGCGGTTCTTTCGCGGAATCGAAGAGAAGGAACACGAGACGAACGAGATTTTGATGAAGACTGATTGGGCGTCGAAAGCTTGCAATCAGGCTCGACTGTCACAGGAAAGGGATGAAAACATACATCGACGTCGAAAACTATAGGTTCCTCTGGGGGCCGCTCCCGTCGTCTCCCTCGTGAGCTCTCTGCCATCGTAACAACGCTTTCGCGCCATTGTGTCAGATCCTCGATGAATGTCTCCCGCGTAGGAGACCGCGCCGTTTCCTGCGTCCCATCCGCATCGCTTTCACCCGTCTTCACTCGACCCAGTGTGGAGAAGCTCTTTTCCCGTCGAATAGCAGCAGTCCCTCGGTCAGGCCATTCCGAACGTTTAACGAACTGAAACTTGGCTTCAGCGACATCATCTGCTCGCTTGGACGAGGCGGGCCGTGCAGAAGATGGTCCGGCAGCAAAGGAAGACGATTCTGGATCCTGTGTCTCCTTAAACAACTGCAACGTCTCGGCTACTTTCCGCCCGATGCCGCCGGCGGCGGGTTGTGAGCCCCCCAAATGCTGGTCCCGACCCCAGGGGAAAACGACGAAGACGATGAGGAGACACTGGATGCCCCGGAATGTGAGCGCGCTGAGAGCGGCCGGGCGATGGTTGGATGGTCCGAATTCAAAAGTAAGGCCAATGCGCCGGAAGAGGAAGCCGAGGAAGGCAACGTGCGCGCTCGGGCGGCATTTCGTCGAGACGCCTGGGAGGTGCGCGGGACGACCCTGTTTGTTGATCGCTCTGTGATGTATCCGTCGGAATCGCTCCCCTTGTCCGGGTGGGTGTCCTTTCGATGCTTTCTGGGGGATGTTGACCGATGGAAGAAGGCAAGGTCACCGACAGGAACGTCATGGTCATCTTGTTGTGGGACAAATGACGAAACCGTGGAAGGCGGCGAGTGCGGGAATCGGTGGAGATGTGGTTTGGGTTGGTGGTTGTCGACCAGAGACGCCATGGACGATGGAGACGGGAAGGGAACAACCACCAGGTCAAGCGAAGGGATTTGTGCCCAGGAAGAGGAAAAGACAAAAATGCAGTGGAAGTTGGGTGTCGAGAAGCAAGAGGATGATACGGACCGTGTAGTGAGGTAGGTAGGTCGCGTTCAGAGGCGCCAGAAGAGGATAAGGAGTGATATCATAATCGAGCCGGACACGTGCATACTACAATCGCAAACGTTCTACGAGGGACTTTATGTAGGTCCAAATGGACTCACAAGCTCGCGAATTTCCGACCCACGCACGTTTTGGATAAGACGGACTTACGACAGCAATAGCATTTTTTGGCGTGTGGCTGGGTTCTAGCGCAGTGCTCTCCAACTGTAACTGGATGCCAATCAAAGACGACGACTCTGAGGGGAGCTCGTAAGCAAATGTAATACCGTCTTGCGATGCAATAAAGCTATGTAAATACGAAAAAGCATGTCCGTCTGCACTTGCGAGTCCCTCCACTTGTCCTGCTCACCAAGTAGTGGGTCGCCAGGCAAACCCCGGGCTTAAAATGACAGCTGAGCGACACAACTCCCGATGCGGAACCGTCGTCACTTTGTACGCCCACATTTTCACACGCATAGGCCGCGTTGCTTGCACCCTCTCCGCTTCCTCCTTCCTCAGTGTACGCGCGCGCATGCCTGTCTGACCCACCTCGCTTCTCATTATCGTACATGCCCCTTTCTTGATCACGCCGCACACAATAAATATTAATGACCTCCCTTGACCCCGCGGAGTCGTCTGGTACGGCCCCCGCGCCAGGGCCCTCAGCAACGACCGAATCTGGATCCGCTCCCACCACTGAAGCCCTGGGTTCCCCCACCGTAGAACAATCTCTTGAATGGCATGAGGTAATCTCACTCAAGACGTTTAGTGAACGCAAAGTATGGATCGAGGACAAAACCAAAGTGCGTGGGCGCCATTTCAGAGCAACTCAGTGCACTCAACTCCATGGTAGTTCTTAGAGCAGCTGCCTCCCATCGAAGTGTTTGTGGGCATGTCCGCTATACGTGAATCTGCCGAACAAGTCCCCGGGCTGCCCACCCGCGAGGAGTTGCAACGTTGGCTGAAGGAGCACGACACGATTGAGAAGGAGACGGAAATATTCGACAGTGGGGAGTTGAGGACAATTAAGAAGTTTACGAAAGGTCCGTGTGTCCTCATTACACTCGCTGCGCTCATTTGTACTGAGTTACCTCCAGCCGCCACACAACGAAACCTATCCCCTCAAGACACCGACTTGATCGAACTGACGCTAACGACCATCTACTCACTCGACAAACTTCTGCACCTTCTCCGGGACCGTTCCGACAACCTTGAGCTCCTCGGGATTCGTCTCACCTGGGAAGAGCACCGCATCGCCGCATGGGCCGACCGGCGCGAAATCCTGAGTGACATCAAGACCTTCCTCCAGACACGAGCCCTATGGTCGCCCGCCGTCTACGACTCCGAGCCTGCGTCCGCAGGGAGCACACAAGTGCTCACCCGACGGGCATCCTTGGCCTCCATCGCCTCCTCGGATACTTCCTACTCGCTCGCTTCTGCATCATTCTCACGCTCCGCTCGTTACAAGCTTGCGGAACTGCTAGCTCGCGATGCAGCGCACTTCTCTGCGCGTATGACAGCTCTGCGGCACACCCGAGTTGGCGCAGCAGGCAAGATGCTCGATCGGCTGATCGACACAAGCCGAAAACCCGTGCCGGAGGAACTGCTAGACGAACAAGATCGGCTGGAGGAGAAAGGCATCGCTGAATTGGAAGGAGTGGGCAAGTTCGTGATGGCAGCTGTGATGCAATGGCGCAAGTGCGTAAACTTTGACTTCGTTGCGCTCTTGCCCTAATGGACGTTGATCAGAGCGGACGAATTCTACATAGACTCTCTAAAAGACCAAGCCGCCGCTCAGGCGCTCTGGGACGAGATTGAAGCTGCCAAGTTCCAACACCCCACGATCCGGCAAAGCACCACTTTCGTACACCGCGCTGAATCTGTCTCGAAACGGCTTGTTCTGCGAGGCGATCCGAATGGGTTTCCTCGGCCCTCGCACGCCTTGTTCCCCGAATACACGACTTTGACTGAATCTGTCACGGAAACACTGGCGGCCGAGCTTAGCGCTGCGCAAGATCTGACGAAGAAGGTTGAAGGAGCAGCGAGAGAGTACAGGCTCAACTACGAAGCGGTGAACCGCGTCGAGCTGCTCGTTGAGCAAGCAAAGACGCTTTGCGCGGCGTACGAGTCTGCCATCGAGCGGCTGGAAAAAGGCGTTTCGAAGTCAGCGGGCGACGGAGACGGCTCACCTCCCGATCTCACTCGCGAGGATTCCCTGGATCCGACGCGGCATGCAGCGTTCCTTGCGCTGCTGCCGTCGATTCTCCGCGACCTGGACACAGCAAGCGAGTCCACCGCCCAAGTGATGCGCGACTCTCGTGGCGCCCTGCTTGCGCTCTCTGTGGACAACGACACGTTTAAGAGCGCCTCGGCCAGCGTCTTCCAGCAGCTTTCCGGTCTCCGCGGCCGGGGCCAGTGGACTCGTGACGACGTGACCGGACGTGTGGACAGGTTGCGAGAAGCGCGACGCATCTGGGGCCTGATGCAGGCTGAGATGGGTGAGATGGGTAACCTTAAGAAGGAGATAGCAGACACCATGGAGCGTTGCCGATGGCAGCAACAGGCTATGATCGATACGGCGCCGCCAACCCCTGAGAGTTTCTCATCTCCGCTACCTGAGCCGGCACTGGAAATGGAAATGGACTCGCGATTGGATGCACTGGATTCGAGGCTGGAAGAGACGCTTGATGCGCCGCTGGCAACACTGAGCAAGACCCTCGAGGTCGCTCTCCAGACGCGGTTACAGCAAGCTGCCATGAACCTCAAGAGCCAGCTGGCACAGATCCGAGCGCAAGCCAGTCTGCTCGAGCAGATCAAGATGCAGACCAGCGCAATGACCGCCGTGCGAAGCGAGTTTGCTGAGCTGCAGTCTCGAATAGAGGAACTCCGGAATCGCGTCGATTCAGAACTTGAGGATGGGGTATTGAGCAGTGAAGAGTTAAAGGCGGAGGTGGAGGTGTTCACTGCTGGCCTGACCGGCCGAGTGGTGTTCATCGCTTCACCCTCGAATCCACCTGGACTGCCTTTTGATCCGCGTTCACTGGACACCGCAGTGCGGTCAGACTCCAACTCCTATGCCATCACACTCGCAGGCCAGATCCAGGCACTCGAGAAACGCACTGCCATGGCACAGCTTGCCAAACGGATCGATTCAGACCTCGCTCCGCTCAAGGTCCAAGTCGACGAGTTTGCTGAAAAGGTCAGGTCGGGGACAGAAATCGAGTTGCTGCAGATCATGGCAGAAAGCGGGCGGATATCTTCATCCTTGTCAAGTGTGCGGGATATGCTCACACGTGACGATATGCTGTTGGCACGGGCTCGTGCCTTGGAAGAGCTGGAGACAAAGCTAAGTGTGTGGGTTGGTGAGCTGAGGAGCCGAATCCAGCAGGCGGAAAAAACAAAGCTGGAAGAGGAGGAGAGAGAGCGTGAGCGGGTGCGGGTGCGTTTAGATCAGGAACGTCGGCTAGCTGAGGAACAGGCTGCTGCTGCTGCTGCCGCTGCTGCTGAGGCAGCGAGAATTAGAGCTGAACAGGAGAAGGACGCCGAGAGGATGCGCGCGATCAATGGTAATTGTCACCTGTTGGTATTCACCACTTTTCTGACGACTTTGGTGAAGACATTCGGGACCGACTGCGGTCCTTGGGAATAGAGGCATTGGCAACGTCTTCGTACTTGCCTGACGAAGCAAGACTCAATCAAGTCATAAGCGGCTTTCGCTCGCTGGAACCTGAAGCGTCCAAATTTTCCGAATTACACGCGGAAATTGCCGAAGCTGGTGTTCACATCGCGCACTTGAGATCGTTGGTGCGCTTCCTGGGTGCACTGCACAGGTGTGATGCAGCCTTGAGCGATCTCCTTGAGCACATTGACTCGTATCCGGACGCGCCAGTGCTCTCCTCTTCCTCAACAGATCTCCCACTTCCGGAACGACTCTCATTCACTGCTGCCTCTATCGATGCGCTCTCCGCCGCCTTTGCCGACGTGAAATCAGACGAGAGAGCGACCACAGAAAAGGACAGGGTGCTTCAGACCTGGACTGAGCTGGAAGAAATGGCCCGAGATCGCATAGGAGGCAGGCGCTCGCGGGCGGCCAGCGTACTGTCGAGCACTAGCACTGCCTCCATCCGTGTCAAACCAAAAGCAAAGCCAGTGGCGAGCAATTCAAAAAGCAAGACCGCGAGCTACGCCGGACTGTCCGCTGGCAAGAGCCCTAGCCTAAAAACCCGCATGGGTCCTCCGGCACAAACACCAAAGCGGCCGATTTTGGGGCCTGCTTTCGTCGAACAACCTGTGCGACGCCCTTCAAGCCAACTGTCGACGATCTCGGTGTCCAGTTCCAGCTACCGATCGATCTCAGGCCCTGTCGCGACCACGTTTGCATCGAGACAGCGAACGGCGAGTTTGACGCCCAGTGAAACTCCTCGAAGGTCGTCGTCATCGCTGCTGAGACCCCCGCCGCAACGAACCGAGTCTCCGAGTGTGTCTGAGTTCGGTCATATGCACTCCCACTCGCACTCCCATTCGCATTCATATGGACGTACACCATCTCGAGCATCTGTCTCAAGCTCGAACTCGACGTGGGCACGTGCTCCGCGCTACTCCTTACCCAAAGTGACACCGCCTTCGACCCCACAACGATCAACAAAACCGCCCGTGAGGAAAAAGTACATCGCCAATCCGAAGAGCAAGCTCGACGTCGCCGTCGGGGATGTCATCAACAAACTTCCTGTCGGCATCAGCATCGAGAGTCTGGCTTCAGAGGGCTGGAGAGATCAGAGCGGCAAGTACTGGATCGGGGACCAGGATCCCAAGCTGTGCTTTTGCCGCATTCTGCGGTCGTCGACGGTCATGGTTCGGGTTGGCGGTGGGTGGCAGGAGTTGTCCAAGTACGTCGGCGTCGTAATCTCATCCATCAATCGTGTTACTGACCCAGGACAGATTCATCAAGGACCACTTTGCAGACTCTTTCAGGCTCATGTCAGAAAACGACTCGCCTCCGCGAGGCTCGGCCGAACCCAAGTGGATCAGCTCTGCTACCTTGCTCGAGGAGGAGAGCTTCTCCGCGCCCACGGCCGTGGCCAATACTTACCACGCAAACCCCTACACACCACCGCGCACGCCCGAGCCACGCCACGGGGTGCCCAAGTTCCAGCTCGTCACTCCCGAGGGCAAGAGCCCGCAGTCCATCACCTCCAGTCCCGGCTCCAAGAATGGCTCGCCGCTGACTCCGCTGCAGTTCATCCGCCGGGCCGATCCGACGCTGAGCAGCACGGGGCTGGCGTTCCCCGCCCGACCCGGCACTCCGTCGAAGCCGATGAGCCACGCGAGCATGAGGACGCGGACGATGTCGAATACACCCGTGAGAAATTCCGTCTGGCGGCCTTGAGGGCACTTGTATCATAGCTTTCTGTATGCGTATCTGGACCGATATTACGAATAACGAGGATTTATGTGTTTGTGAGTGTGGGCGTTCGGTGCATAACAGTGTATGTGGCACGAGATGCGTTGGTTGCGCTGGGTGTTGAAGACATTCTGGAAACGCCATGAAAATTTCTCTGCTCCGAGTGTCTCGATAGGTTCATTATCTATGGAAAATATACTCGCATACACTCCAATTGAGACTGGCACAATGGATGGCACACATTTGGTTGGAGTTACCGGAGCAAACACACTAGGTCTAGAGCCCATGACGAGGGAGTGTGCCGGCTCGGAGGCATGAAGAGCACTCGGTTCGGTTCGGTCATAAACGAAGGAACGAGCGTTCCAGATATAGTGAGAAGAATCGACAAATCGATCACGACACACACGGCCGGCGGTGCAAGTGGAAGGAGGAATTGACATCTCGAGGCACAACACCGCGAAAAGAGATGGAGTCGCCGGGAGGTCAGTCACTCGATCCCCTCTCTACAGCGAAAGCACTGATACACGAGAGATGTTCGATAACGACTGGCCGCGGTATGAATTTGAAGGATGGGAAGAGATCGGGAGAAAGAAGGTCAAAGAGACGCCCGCACACAAGATAGTGCACCGGAATTCGAGTCGTGTTCAAGTGGTTCCAGTGAGACACGCGGCGGGGCGAGAGATTCAAGAAACAAACCGACTAATACATAACGATCACGTGTCAGTGCTCCGTGCTCAATCTGTGACATGCTCTTTCTCTCGTTCGATGGAAGGGACTCGGATACAATTTACAAGTGGCTCGAAAGACGTTCCAGATAATGATGCGTGCTACACCACGACCTGAGGATAACAGGCTCAGCAATCTTGATTGCAGAACAGGAAATGATTTCTCACCGGCCAGCCACTCGAGAAATCCAAGCGATTGATGCCCAGCTGCAACAAACGTGAGTCTATGCATGCTTTCAAATACCGATGATACTCACGAAGCTTCCCGCCGACGTGTAGTAGTCTAGATAAGAGGGCTGAGTGTTCGAACACGCTGATTAGGACAAGAGTGACGCACGGTAAACCATGATCGGCCCGTCGCCGTCAGTCATGAGATCCTGACCCCCGGGCCCAACGATCTAGAGGAGTTCTTCATGAGAAGAGACGAGGGTAGATGGAAGATCAGACGCACGCTATCATGAGTGCCCAACACCAGGGTCCCGCCGCCGTTGGTCAAAGCAATCCCGGCCTGGTCGACGAAGCCGCCAGTAGCACTCGTAGACCGACCGACACGGATGTTGTACGTGCTCGAGGTTCCCTAAGAACATGTGAGGGACACGGTTCCGAATTCGGAGAGCATATCTTACTTGGCAGCATTTGTCCCACGAGGTGAACAGATAGTAGAACGAGCCAAACTTGTAGATCACGCTGGCCTCTATCGCATCGGGGCTGGCGCGCTGGGAGATCGAGGAGACCGCAGACGAGGACGGTTTGCCAGTGCTGGAGCTCAGCGTCTGTAGTTTGATGCCCGACCAAAAGCTGCCGAGGGAGAGGTACCAATTACTTCCATCGATGAGCAAGCTTCGAGCTGATCAGTCTCGAGGGTTGGTTTGAGTCATGGGGCTCATACTTCGGATCAATGGCCTGGCAAAGTGTCGGTTACAGGTGGAGCGAAAGTGAGAAGATGCGTACGTTGTAGGCGGCGCCCGAGGATGTCGATGTCACGAGACCCTCGTTCGTGAAGCTTCCCGGCATACCAGTCGTCGACTTGGCGAAGAAAATTGCCGACTTATTCCCTGTCAGTGCCGGATCTGTTTGGCAGATCGAGCATCACAGACCTTTTGCGAGCCAAAAGTAGATGCCGAGTAATAGAGCTGTGCGTCATTTACCGATATTAGGCGTCGTTTGTTTCGTGAAGTATATGGAAACTTGCATAGAATGTGTTTCCGACGACCGTGCAGTCCGGAGCCCACAGTGCTCTGCTCGAAACATTAGATGTACTCTCCGAGCGTAAATCTCAACACGCACCCGTTACTAGTACCAGTATACGCATCCGTCCAGCTCGCGCCGTTGGGCCACACCGAGCCCACATGCGTCCAGGCCGTCCGATCGGGCGAGGTCCGGATTTCGATTCCTGTTCCTGTAGCTGATAGTTCTCCGTCAAAGGAGAGCGCAGCCATCGCAAAGAGCACTTGCAGAACACGAAGTAGGTTCCATCCGACCGCTTGCACATCGTCGGGTCGTGCACCGCCGTGTCGCCCGTCACTTTTCCGGGGCCGACGACGGCGTGAGCGACAGGAAGAAGTGCGAGCGAGACCGCAGAGAGGACCAGTTGCAGCAGCATTTTGTGAGTGACCAGGATCACAGCGAGTGACCGCGCATAGATCGTCCAGTCTTATAATGCCCAGGGCAGCACCACCAGACCGTATCCATGACCACCACCGAGGTCTTGTGGCGGATCGCAAAGCCAGAGCGGACCGCGGAAAGTACCTTGGTGAAACAGAGATCTGTGTCATCGTCATACAAGCAGGTGCTGCCTGCGGCGTCATATCTTCTGCATCATCACGCGGGTATCCTGATTGGGGAGACGCAGCAGAGCGGCAGCAGCCCAGTAAAAATTCCGAAGGGGCTCACTGGGTCGGAACTCGGGACTCGACATGGAAGGATGGTGACGCAGTCTATGTTTGGAACATCGTCATCTGGTAAACCGGTATTCACTAGACAAGTGCGAGGTTCTTCCGCACAGACACAAAGGTGATGCTTCGTCCATCGATGATGCCCAATAGAAGGTGGATGGATGCCGCGTCCGAACGTCGGCGAATGGCTACGGAAAAGTGCAGCGAGGCTTCCGGTTGGCTGGGGGTCGCCTAAGAGAATTCGGCTCCACGGCGCTGTCAGTCGATGTAAAAATAGATAACGAGCCGGCGAGACATCCGCATATATTCCGATTGCATACGACTTTACATGGGTCCAATCGTTGTGCAAGGCTGGGAAGAGATCGGGTGGCAATCTGTGTCCGTGTTACACAGACTTTTGGCACGTCGTACGTCAGACGAATGAGAGGTCTGAGCGTTCGATCGGATACAGATCAAGAGAATGCATGGGACAAAGGGGCGATGCAGCCCTAGAGACTTGAGTTGGAGATGCATGTATATGGACACGGCAGTCAAACTGGCAGTGACGGGCACCACCTTGCATCAGCTTCAAAAAAGGTCATGCCAGTGAGAAAGCTGAGTATTGTCGCTATATCACACTCACGTGATCGCGAGGCGAGCCAGGTGTTTTCCGTTCCTCCGGCTTCAACTTCCACTTATTTCAGATTTCGTGCATTCCTTTTGCAGATTGAAGAATCTTCTTGACGCTGAAGATATCGACCTGAATCCTGCGACATGATCTCTTGACATCCTCAAGGCTCCGTTGATTATGATTGTCTGGATTAGGTGCGTACACTCCAGGGTCTGCTTTCCTGTTCTGTATCTCCAGTGCCGTTGTTGCGTGATGCACGCACTGGACGATGGTCGAAGAATGGATGGTTTTATGCACTGGCTATCCCATTAGTGGCTTCTTTCCCTGTTCACCATGTCTCATTCGAAGCTGTCCGATGACGATCCTCGATGTGGTATTGCATAGCACGGGCCCTGTTTGCGAAAGCCTACACTTCATGAGCTTAATCTATTGCCGTTACCCCATTACTCGCCTTGTCTTTGCCATCCTGAAACTTGGCATTGTCTGAGGATGATGTTGATCTTTCATCCCAAACGGATGTTAGTCCAACAGGACATCGCTAAACGCACAGATGAGCTCACCGATTTCTGGGCGCAAGCAGTGAGCGATCTGCAGGTGGCACCCGCATTCAGGAGTAAGTACCAACATCTTATCCCGATGACAATCGCACTGGAAATGCATCGCTACGATCTATCAGTGCAGTCCAAGTCGCAAACGTGGAGTAAGTACCAACATCTTATCCCGATGACAATCGCACTGGAAATGCATCGCTACGATCTATCAGTGCAGTCCAAGTCGCAAACGTGCGTCAGTAATTACATCGCGTCCATCTCTAAGTATATAAATGCCGATGTACGTCCCTTTTTCATTTCGCCATGAGTGTCCAGTAGATGAAACTGGTACTGGCTCAAGAAGGATCGAACTGATGCTTCCACAATAGGTATTACATAATGAACGCGACTCCGATTCTCGAGTCGTCCTGAACGCCGACGTGACATTTAGTCCGGTCATAGAAACAGTACACACAACTTAGTCGCGGCATCTTCCATCCCTCTTATCCTCTTTCCAGATGTCGTCCGAGTTGTATGAGTTCGGGTCCTGTGAGAAGTTGTGCGGCGACAACGGTCCCTTTGAAGTTCGTCCTTCGATTCTCTCGTCCTGATATCCTCCTCACATGCGATCATTCCCAGTCATCCAGCCCTCCTCCTCGTGAATCCACTCCGCCCCATTCCAGTCCTGTCTCTGTTTCAATCTCTGCACCGGTCCCCGTACTGCTATCTGAACTTTCTGAGGGTTCGAGTGACCCCATTGACCTTAACGTGCGGTCTGTAAGATGCAAATGAGCTGCTCTCTCTGATCTCGGGAATAGGACACTAAAGAATGCGACATGCTCGACACGCCCTTGACTACATAATCACCACTGACTCTGTTTTGCATCATCCCCAAGTACTCACCTGCGCATTCAGCCCATCTTCGATCGACCACACTGACGAGGATCTGGTGGCGAGAAATTGGTGCGTTCACCACATTACTCGACTGAGATGTTCCCACGCATATATCCAGGATCTGGTGGTTTCCGATGCTTGTCTCGACGAGAATTTTCCCTCTGCGACTTGTTCTGATTCTTTGGGAGATCAGCTCTTCTACACTGACACCACATCACCTCCCCTCATCTCGGAAACTCATGATCAACAAGACGTCGTCAGACCGATCCACTTCCAGCTACCCATTCCCGATTCCAATGCTTCGACGTCCTCCTTGATGATGATCGACCCCCAAACGAACCACTACGATCTGATCTTATCTCAAAGCGACATTGCGCAACCACCAACCCAAGAACAGCCCACTTCAATGCTCGTGGACTCACCTGCAATGCCTATCGTCTCATCCCCTGCTGCAAGTCTTGAATCCCCCGCCCAGGATTCCCAACTGGCTTCGGATCCCCAGCTAACGGCGCTCGTAATTTCGAATTCTCAACCTGTTATTAACTTGGCATCGCAATCCGTGCCCTCTCGTCCCGTTGCTGTCGAATGTGGCACTACTTGCAACGAGCCTCCCCAGTCTCTGGCTTTAGACGACAGCCCATCTGCTTCTGAGGTTCTGTCTAGCCTGGAGGATGAGGCCTCGAAGATCCTTCCAAGCGTTTGCTCTGTAAGAGAGGCTTCTTTGGGTCCCATGGCCGTCGATGCAGAAATGTCCTCTGTTCTTTCACAGAACGAAATGCTTGTTACGTCTGTGGATGAAATTGTTCAATCTGCGGCATCAACTTTCCACCAAGAACTAATGTTCATCCCTCAACTGATTGATGATACTGACTCGATTCCTGGCTCTGTCATTGACGAGTCGCCGGCCTCTTGCGCATTTGAAGTTGCAGCCGAAGAAAATGGGATCACTTGCTTCGCAGACTCGAATGTCAATGACTTGTCCGCTGAATACGACAGTGTCACACCCCAGGGTCTATGCGATGAGATTCAACCTCTGACGTCAAGCCCTATCGTGTTTTCTTCTACGAACTTGCCTTCGTCCGAAGATTCCACTTCATCACCTTCCTCAAGTCCTGGTGGAGACCGCATCTTCACGTCATCTCCTCCTGCTACTGTGCCGTCGTCTGACTCTTCTGTTCTCGACGATGTCGAGGTGCTGAAGCATGTGACGGTGCGCAGGGTATCTCCTCTGTTGGCCTAGCCTCTGCTGATTTTTACACTTTGAAAGATCGGCGCTGATACACTGCCCCCGAGCTCGAGTCCGATGAATCCTTCTTCTGAGCTTGATGAAGACATGGACGTATCAGATGTTCAAGTAAAACCTGGAGAGTACACGCTCGAAGAATCTTCAGTGAATCCTGCGTTCGTGGTAGATGTCGGTGTTGAATCTGAAGTCATATCGGACGGATTGCAAGTCGAATCTGCCCTCGAAAGCGCTAATGAGAACATTCCAATCCAAGACGAACAATGTACCAATGAAGACACCGATGGAAGCAAGAAACGCAAGCGAGAGGTGTGTTTCTCTTGTATGCGATATGGTCGAAATCAAACAAATACACAGGATGAGACTGGTCATCTTCCCAATCCCAAACGCCCGACGATGGCTTTCCATAAGCAACAACACAAGAAGCTCGCCAAGCCGTTTCGGGCACCGACGATGACGGTCCCAGAGCCGATGCTTCTGAGTAAACCTGACGAGACGCCGATGCCGGTCTCAGCGCAGCCCGTCGGGTCTGACTTGAACAAACATCGAACGAAGCGTGCTGCGGCCCAATTCAAATCTCCCCTTGCCCTCGGCTCGTCTGTTCCTCCATCGTCTGCGAGACCGACGCCGACGATCCAATCTCTCGAGCATCGAGCGCATGTGTTGAAACGCGCGGTGAAGCTGAAAAAGGAAGGCGAGGAAGACGGATTGGAGGGTCTAGTGAAGAAGTGGACCGAGGCCGGAAGAGACGTCGCGTGGCAAGTTTGGGATCTGGTCAAGGACAACAGCAGCGGCGGTGAATCCGCCGAGGCCGATAACGGCAAGCGCCGGTTTTCGGAATCATGGGGGTGGGGCGATGATGATCCAGAAAGCAAGCGGGTCAAGGTCGAGGATTCGGAGGGTAACTGTGGATGGGAGGTTCCCCAGAACGGTGAGGATGAACATGTCGAGGATAACAAGCCCAAGGAGACGTTAGGGACGATGCTCTTGCGTCTTGGAATCGCGCATTCGACGCTTGGTTGGGTCGAGGACGACGAGGACTTCGTTAACGTTTGCTAAGGGACTGTTCGAGTAATTGATATCAATCGTTTTGAGACACTGTGCTTGCTTTCCCTTGCAACAGCTTATGCGGCCAGCATATCTGTCATTACGATCCCATGGTGGAGTCAAGACACGTTTCATTTCTCATATATCCTGTTAGAACACCTATCCCAGCTGTTATCCTCTTGCACCGAGTAGTACCCCCCGCGTAGCCACTACAGCACCAATGATACACTCGAAGAATCGCAGTCACAGGAGCTGGAGAGCAGAGGGATTAGAGGATTCTCGCATCGCCGCGCCGTTCTCAATTGAGGTTGCGCGCGCGGAGGGCTGCGAGGGCACAACGCTATTTCCGGCAAGGGATTCAGCTACTGTTAGCGCGAGTGGAGCCGTTTCATGGCGATTTTGCGCGGGATGGAGTGGTATATCTCGTACGCGACTTTAAGGCGCGGCTTCAGTCGGTCGACCGACGGATACGGTGGTCGGTTCATGTCTATATCGGCTTCGTCGTACGCCGCTTTGAGTGCGTCCACTGGGGGATTTCCATTATGAACAATGCGAGGAGTGGATTTGTGTAGAGGACGCTCACGCGACGTGATCTTGAACGGAGCGAGCCTGGCTTGTTCCGCCTTGCTGATCATCTCGTCCCATAACGAGTCGTTGAAAGCTGAGAGACAGTCAAGCTGGCGCGGAGAGAGGGAACGACCCGACACACACACCTGAAGTAACAGGTGTTTGGGGTTTGGGCCCGAGCTTGGCGGCCGCGGGTTTGGCGGCGCCTGGTCTCATCTGTTCTTGTACGAACTGAGGGACAGTCCGGGCTTTCTCCTCTTCAGCCAGTTTTCGCTTGGCTCCCTTGAGGATCTCCTCCAGGCCCTGTGGTTGTCGGTTCGGAAGGGGCCTCACTAGGGTTCACTGCACACTCACTTCGATGAGGTGGTCTTGGTCTTTTTCTTCTTCCCAGGACATGGGTCGCACCCTGCCTTTCGTGCGCATACCCCGACATGAGATTAGAACGCAGCGGGTCGTTGTGGACCTCTGCGCTAAACGGCGGACAGGCAACATGGTAGTGCTACTGGACAAGTGTGCGCAAGATGCACCATCGTGATTTAGTGATGGGACGGTAAGACGCGTAGATAAGATAAAGATGGTTGAGATGAGAGCTTGCAGGTTTCCATTAATTGGGCGGTTTTTGATCGAGCAAGCTATACGATTGGCAATGTGGTAAATTCTTAGACCAAGTCTACGGGACAGCCATTTTCATAAACAACAGCAAGACCTCGCTCTTTCATAAGTTGCAGAATTTTCGGGGCTGACGACCTGCGGACGAAGGACCTCGACGTGTCATGGAGAAAGATAGTTCGTAATCCCGGGAATGGGGATCCGGCCAAGATCTGGAACTGCGCTAATCTGAATTGATCCTCTTCAGCCAACGGGTCTGGATCCCAGCGGGCATTGGATAGAAGACCCACACCACATGTTTATAAGGAAACCACGTTTCCGGATCGATCCTCAGCCGCACCTGTCTGATGCGAGGAAGCTGGAGATGCGAGGGGAGCGATGCGATTTCTGGGGCCCCGAGATGGTAGACGAGCTCTTCGATATTCGGGCAGTGCGACAGCAGTTTGTTCATCTGACTGGACGAGTAGGCGACGTGAGGCGCAAACGCAAACTCGAGGACCTTCAAGTGTCGGCCCAGGGGAGTTATAAACGAGACAAGTGCCGGGGATATCACACTGTGTAGAACCAGGGTCGTGATACGAGACGAGATGTATGCGCTAGACACAGCTGGACTCGTAGCCAGTTCAGACTGGTGCAACACCAACGTCTGCAGCGCTGGCGCTAGAGAAATTTCGGCCAGGACATCTGGTCTGTCTGACGTCAAAGCCAGATAACGCATATTTGGAGCAGCTTTCAGGATCCCGGATAGCCGACTTGGAATGTCGCTCCTGTTGCTGTCTGTTTCACTGGGGGCTCTGGTCAGGAGGAAGCCTCGTCCATTAGTGGAAAATCATACGTCCACTCCAGTCTCTTCAAGAAGGGCAATGAGCAGCTGATTCGGTCCCATCTTTCTGGGCAGGGTCGAACGAGAATTTCCAGACGGGGGCAAAGCTGAAGTATTTCTGACAAGGGAAGACAACTCGGAGATCCGGACGAGGTGGTGTGGAATTCGAGGCGTCGCACGTAGCGACCGAAACATTCGCCCTCGCCGTCTATTCGTCGAAGACCGTGAAACAGATCTGGGAGATGACGGCAGCTCTGAAGCCGAATATCGTGATAAAACAATCCCGCGGCCAGAATTTGCCAGCTCTTGCACACAGTGACCAAGAGTACGCAAGTTTTCAGCCGCTGGGCGTAGTGTTCCTGCGAGAGATTGTAGTGTTCAGATGTGTCGGCTTCCAAGATCGTACCTCGGAGCAGGCGGCTAGCTCTTGGACGCCCTGGAATGGGCAATATTCGGTTGTGTAGCAGATACTTCCGGAAATCTCCACAGTGAAACCGAAGATAATTCGCCATATTTCCGGAGGGAGAGGGAGAGAGAGCATCTCGGCACGGCATCCGGAATCCAGACGATGCACTTATAGCTTCCCGGGGCGCTTACAAGCGATTGAAGGTTTCCGAGTACACCTGTATAATGACTGAACAGGTGCTTGCATCAGCCTCGCCCCTTCTCTTCTTCAAAAGCATGCCGCGAAGATGGCAGCTGGGCAAAGATCGGCGGCAGCAGCAGGCCGACCATTGTGCTGCACCGCACTGAGGTAAGGTCGGGTGTGGCACAGTGCAAAGGCGCCTCAGTCTTCAACCACAATTGAATTGCTTGTGTGAATTAGACCAGTTAAGTTAGCTGCGTATTTAGAGCGAGAGCGACGGTTGACGGGATCCACATGCACATTTTGATGTGGTACGCACTTTGATTCCATGAGTCCCATGTCGCAGAGAATTTGACAGGACGTGTATCGCAATAGCCCGATTGGAATGAGTACCTGAAGGACATGGTCGATGCTTATCACGCGGATCTTTAGAGCGATGCAAAAACATGGCACACCAAGGCCTCATTAGTACTAGTAGCGGACAACCTCGACCCGGTTGATCCGGCTGCATAGCAGCTCAGCACAGCAAAGTGATGACCAAACGGAACACGACAAAATTTTTGCAATCGTCATCTCTTGCATCTCTCCACAGGCATCGCCAGGTCGTATCGACAGAACGATTCAGCGGAGCCACAAGCTCGCCCAATATTCCTGATCAAGCAAGAAACAGGGACCTTCGTCTCTTGACCCTTGAGTGCGTACATCTCTGGTCACGTACATCTACTGTATAGTCGGGACTAAACTTCTCACTCAGGTGGTCGTCCGTCCGTGGTGCGTATCCCCGGACGCCACATACCTTTCACCATATACTCACCTTACACCTCCAGGTGAACCCCCTTGACACGACTCCCGCGTCGTCGTTTTTATATATCACTTATCTACTCCCGGACGCGTTCCTTGTTCGCTCCTACTTTCTCCGCCCCAAACCCACCAGGCCTCCAAGCCTACCAGCCCCATCCTTGCCCCATCCGGCGAGGACCCTCACCGACTGACAAGCGCTCTCGTTACCGTCCTTCCGCCCGGAACTGCCGTCCGTGGCGGTTAAAGGCTCGGTAATCAGAGTCACCGATTCAAAACCACCCATAGATCTGTCGGATCCCATTAGAAAAGCCGCTGCTTTTTTAGCAAAGCTAATACCCTCTGAATCTTCCTCCACACACGCGACTGCAACGACAACTACTACTTCCACAACCACTCCAACAACGACGACGACAACCATCATGTCCTTCGTCGAAACGCTCCAGGCGCCCGCCGCCATTGAATTCCAGACTACGTGGCGCTCAACCGATCTCTCGTCGACCGCGACTCTCAATCTCACAGGCACTTCCTCCCATCTGGATATCGATAACGATACCCCTGCCGATGTTGATAACCACACCATCTTTCCCGATCTAGCGCCGCTCCATCAAGGACACCCGGAAGTGCACTTGCGCAATGGTGTGATGGAAGCTGCACGGTTGGCAGTAGAACATGAGACGGACGCGGAGGGCGCCTTCTTCGTGGCTGATCTGAGCCAAGTTTACCGGCAGCATATACGCTGGCAGGCTGCGCTGCCGGAAATTCAGCCTTATTACGGTGCGTTGCAGAGATTCGTGGGGTTGGCGCAAGGTCTCATCCTCCTTCTGCAGCGGTCAAATGTAACCCGGACCCTTATGTCCTGCGTCTGCTCGCTGGCTTGGGTGCAGGTTTCGACTGTGCATCGAACGGGGAGATCTCGCAAGTCCTGTCTTTGGGAGGCGCGGCGGTTGATCCCTCCCGCATTATATTCGCCAATCCGTGCAAGGCGGTGTCTTTCATCCGCAGCGCCGCGAAGGCCGGCGTGAACATGATGACCTTCGACAACGCGGACGAGCTGTACAAGGTCGCTCGCGCGCACCCGAGTGCTCAGTTGGTCGTTCGGATCTTGACCGACGATACGAGCAGCCTGTGCAAGCTGGGCACCAAATTCGGTGCCTCGCTGGCCAATGTCCCCGGCTTGCTCGCAAAAGCTAAAGAGCTCGGGCTTAATGTGGTCGGAGTAAGCTTCCATGTTGGAAGCGGATGTTCCGATCCTCGGGCGTACTCGGATGCGATCTCGCGTGCCCGGGCTGCCTTTGACATGGGTGCTGCCGTCGGATACAACTTTTCTCTCCTGGACGTCGGCGGAGGCTTTGAGGACGGACTCTTCGAGGACGCTGCTCGGTGTCTGATGGAAGGGATCAATGTGTACTTCCCCGACCGACAGGGGAAACTCAAGATCATTGCCGAGCCAGGGAGATTCTATGTCTCTCAAGCCTTCCGGCTTGCTACGAACATCATTGCCCGGCGAGCACCGTTGGTGCCCGATGAGGCCGAGGTTGATGCCGAGCGCCCCAGTGTGATGTGTGAGTCCGGTCTATAGACGGCGCTTGGTCCTCGCTAACGCCTCGGCCAGATTACATCAACGACGGTGTCTACGGTGCTTTCAACTGTCTTCTATTTGATCACCAAATCGCCCATCCCTACGTCCTCTGCATGGACGGCTCGTTCCACGTGCCGGACACCGAGCCGCTGGTCACTTGCAGCGTCTGGGGACCGACATGTGACTCCATCGACTGTGTCGCTCAGACGACCCGACTCCCTGGAGCTCTCCGCGTTGGCGACTGGCTGGCCTTTGACAACATGGGCGCGTATACTGTTTGCGCTGCCAGCCAATTCAATGGCTTTGCCGTGAGCAAGGTTGTCTATACGACCGGCGGTACCGGTGCCACACAAGTTCGCCGGGTTCTTGCCAAGTTCGCTTCTGCCGAGTGAAGCTGTAGTCGAGTACTTACAAAACAACAAAATGGACACATTTTGCAACCGTACACCCCGTTGCACATATTCGACCTCTGCAGAATCCATATTAAGGTGCGAACCATGTGAATTAAATGATAAGCTGGAGGAATAGGGTACTCAGTAGTATCTACTTCTTCTGGATCGCGTTCACCAACCTGTTCAGTGTCAGCGTGGAAGCCTGGAAGGAATATGAATTAGCACGCACCAATCCAGACCCTCCTCGAGCCCCTCGCCCTTCGTTGCACAACTCCCTCGAACACTCCACGGTCGCGACTTCTCGCCACCAGCCAGACCGAGCTGCTCGCTGATCTCCTCCGGCTTCAAAGCGCCCTCCACATCCTGCTTGTTGCAGAACACGAGGAGCGGCACGCCTTTGAGCTCTTCTTCCGACAGCATCGTTAGTAGTTCGGTCCGTGACGTGCTCAGCCGCGTGTGATCTGACGAGTCTATAACGTATATGATCGAAGACGTGTTGGGGAAGTAGCACCGCCAGTATGGTCTGGGATGCGCATGAGACGAAGCTGGTGGGGGCGCAGAGGAATGGAGGGGTAGAGGGCGCACCGGATGCTGGATTGTCCGCCGAGATCCCACACCTGGAATTTGATGTTTTTGTACTGTCGTCGGTGGTGAGTGCCGGGGACACATGGAAGCGAGGGGTAAAGAGTCGTACTTCAACCGTCTCGACGTTGAATCCGATGGCTGAACAGGATAATGAGCTCCACAGCACACACAGTCGAGGATGAGGAGAGAACGGACTCGGTATTGTGGAAACGACTTCGCCAATCTATAGGATGAGCGCAGATGAGCGCGCGTAAGATTTTCGAGGATTGCTTCCAACCTGTAATCTATACAGTATCGTCGTCTGCGCTACGTGAATGAAGGCAAGAATGAAGTGCAAGTCTCGCACCTTTCCGGCAGAGTCGAGCCCGAGCATTAGTATACGGACGTCCTGGTCTTTGCTCCATCGAACTAGGGAAGACAGGGAGGAGAAGAGCGTTGATATTGAGAGACCCATGGGAAATTCGGCAAAGAGACAAGGGTGGAGAAAGAAAGATGCAAGTAAAGGATTTGCCTTCGGACCGGAAATGGATGACTGATCCGTGACCAAGCACTGGTTACACACTACTACTACCACTACTTATATCTGTTCATTGCGCCCACAGCCAGTCCCACCGGCTGTTCTCTGGGTTATCCAGGCAACTCCGATGAGATTGTGCTTCAGGTCTCCAAATCCTGACAACGCCCTGGTCCCAGCAGGTGGCTAACATGCCTTCAGCCCAATCAAGTCCTCCGCTATCACCGTCTCCGCTTCCTTTCAACTCCAGTGCATTCGATGACTGATGCCCGGTTCTACGTTGGCCTTGGCTGTCCACGTCGAACACAAATGCGCTCGAAGACTCCGACCCGTCCAAGCGGGCACCACCACTCGCAAGCCACCTGCCACAAGCCGACGTCGAGAGTTTGACGTAGAAGTTTGTTCGCAGGTTTGGATGTGTGAAAGAGTTGCCAGTGGGTGCCAGGGTATCGCGTGCATAGGTATGGATATGGGAGTCGGCGCCCAGAGCGAAGACGAGTCCTGCGGTCGGACCTGTGCCCGGTCTGTCCGAGAGGCTGACAATGCCTCGCGGTCGCCGGGTACCTTCCATAGTTGTCGGATCTTCGCTAGACGATGCCAGACATGACACTGATGATTTCGGGCTTCTGCCGTTCAGCTGTCGTAGGTCCCAAGATCGCAAAACTCTGGAATCTCGTCTGTCATCATGCTACCCCTGCAAGCCAGCAGTTTAGAGCACATACCCATCTGCAGACCCACTACTAATAAGCTGGTGCTCATTTCCATCTGAATACAGCAGACCAGTGACTGTCGGAGAACTCGTACTCCGCTTCTGCGCTCTTCGCTTCGCCCGCGAGCTGTTCTCTTCGTGTGCAGCGGAAACATTCAATACGGGTTTCCCAGAGGATTCCCTCAGATCCCAAAGAGCGATCGTTCCGAGCCGTGAGCCAGTTCCGAACAGACTAGTATGGTTGGGATTCCATGAGATGCATTTGACCGTGGCGTCATGTCTGAATGTCCGAATGATGTGCCCCATCTTGGCGTCAGTCACTCGAGCGGTCAAATCACCAGCGGCCGTGGCAAGGAGCGTGTCGTCCCCGTTCCATTTGATGTCGAAGATTCCATTATTGTGTTGTCGAATTAGCTTGTAAGAAGGTTCTGCCACAATCAGTACAACTACGGACGGTGTCACCCAGCAAATCATACCTGGGTCCCACTCCTCTCTCTTCCTACTATCAAAGATGAACACAGTGCCTTGCTCTGTCCCAACGGCAAAATGCGTCGAAAGTCCCTCTCGTGCGGCTGCAGTGACCAGTCAGGATGGTGGCTACATACATGACTGTGCAAGGATCGCGCACAGTCTGGGTAGGCACAGCAATATGCAGGAACGAGACAGCTGTCGTTATCATTCATTGATAGACAGCGAAAGATGTCTGATTTATGCGACGACACGAGCGATTGTAGAAGCGGTAAGGTGGATGCTGTGGACATGGGCTGATTGTGCTGTATAACGCAGCGTAGAAAACACACCAAGAGGACGGCCGGAATATGAGAGTGGGTGTCGTGAGCAATGCAATCTCGATCTCCATGCGCGTTTGAGTGGTGGTGGCTTGCATAATTCTTCTTCTTCGCTGTTGCCGAGCTCTGAATCTGAATTCGAATCGAGAGGCGATTCAGAGACTTTGACCCGTTTAATCGGGTGTCGATCGATTTCATCTAATGGAGATGAACGCTTTCCAGGTATAAGCCAGGATTTGAGAAGGGTGGTAGCGCGTGAGCGTGTCGGGTCAACCGCAGAAGTTTCGGATGGTGTAGTGTTGGTGCGTTCAGCGAATACGCGTCGGGAAGAAGATGAGGCCTTGTAGTGAGCCATTCAGGGGGTGGTTTCGCAACGGAAGAGACGCGTAGAATGAGGTATGGTGTCGCTCAGGACGCGAGGGCGCGTGCTGGAAGATCACATGAGACTCACTGGCACCAAACATTCACAACCGTTTCGGACGTTCGGCCGAAACGCGGCAGTAATGAAGTCATTCTACCAACTTTTTCTCTGCTGTCCACTCAAGCAAGTTTGCCCGAGATGTTTCGGAACGCGATTCGGTCAATGTCGACCTCTGCAAGGCAGTCTTTGACTGTTGGTCTTATACCCGCAGATGGTATCGGCCTCGAAGTCATCCCGGTACGAGTCAGCTCCCACCCTCTCCATAGACAGCTTTTGACCCAACGAGACAGGCGGCCAAGGATGCCATGGTTGCTGTTCAATCCGAGCTTCCCAAGCTCAAATTCATTGACTTGCTCGCTGGATGGGATACCTTCACTCGAACCGGAACTGCTTTACCGCGAGAGACAGTCGACATTCTCAAATCTGAGTGTGACTGTGCATTATTCGGTTCTGTGAGGTCTGTTAAACACATCTTCTTCCATGTTTTTACTCATGCATTCCAGCTCGCCCTCTCGCAAGGTGGCTGGTTACTCCTCGCCCATCGTCGCCCTGCGCAAAGAGTTAGACCTCTACGCTAACATCCGACCCGTTCGATCTGTGAGGTCCTACCTCATCCTTCTGAATTACTGCTTACATCTAAAGGTGTCTGCTGACCCTTCTGCTTCCGCTGTTACCGACTTGATCGTCGTCCGAGAGAACACCGAATGTCTCGTGCGAATGTCTCTTTCGAGTTCCTTGCTGTCACTCATCTCCCTAACAGTACATCAAAGACGAGAGCATCACTTCGACCGAGAATGGAAAGGAGGCCCGGGCCATCCGTTTGATCACTGAACGCGCCTCGACTCGTATCGGAAAGATTGCGTTCGAACTTGCCAAAGCGCGACCTCGCAAGCTTGTCACCATCATCCACAAGTCGAACGTGTTGTCGGTCACAGACGGACTTTTCCGGGAGAGTGTGCGCGCGGTGCCAGCTACCTTCGCTGGCCAGTACGACGATGTGCAGATCGAGGAGCAGCTGGTCGACAGTGCCGTTTACAGGTGCGTTTTAGTCCTCTGACAGGTCGAAGCGACTAATAACAATCGAAAAGGTTATTCCGAGAGCCTCAGTATGTGTACCAACTGAGGGAAAGTGCAACTTGAACATGGTTGATTAGGATTTACGATGTCATGGTTGCGCCGAACCTTTACGGAGACATCATCTCGTGAGGATCATTCGATGCTTCGCAGCTTTCCAATATTGAATTCGATCGAAGGGACGCTGCCGCTGCTCTCGTTGGCTCACTGGGAGTCATTCCATCTATCAACGCTGGAGACGACTTTGTGATGGGCGAACCGTATGTGAATGCATTACGCGCTTCCCACGCACTCACTTCTTGCAGTGTGCACGGCTCGGCACCAGACATCGCTGGCAAGGGGATCGCGAACCCAGTCGCCTCGATTCGCTCCGCCGCACTGATGCTCCGCCACTTGGGATATGCTTCCCCTGCAGACAAAATTGATGCCGCTGTGAACGAGACTTTGGCTGCTGGCAACATCTCCACTGCTGATCTCGGTGGTAAATCATCGACGAGTGAAGTTACCAACCACATCCTCGGTCTGATCGCAAAACAGTATTAGACTGCAGGTTTATCTAGAATCTCATTGATTAGTAGCCCAGAGGAGATGAACTAGTTTCTTCTTATGATCAGAAAACAGGATGAAAGTCCTGTTCGAACTCATATAGAGAGAAATAGTCCGAGAAGCGGTGGAGCAAGACTACTGTCGCTGCTGCTGTTACTCGAACACGAGTGCGCGAGCCAAGCGTACGTGACGCCTGGACACGTGACCGTGCAAATACTTCACTCTCATCATGTCGCAGGCAATAGATGCACTGAAGGTCGTTGCCTCGTCTGCACTCTATGCGTTATTCGAATCAGGGAAGGTCTCGACCCCGATCTCAGCTTCACAGCTGCTGCTCCGCGTTATATCCATCAAACCTCCTTCTGGATTACTTCCCCACACATCGACACCTCCACGCTTCCGCTTGACGGATCTGTCTCGCTTCGAGTCGATCTTGGAGGGTTTCCTGCCAGTTTGGGAGCATGGGTCGATCTCACTCTCGCGCGAGAACGGTGTGCTGCTGGTCACTGCCGTGTCACTGGGAGCAAGTAGCGGGGGCAGTTCTGGGCGTGGAGAGAGTCCGAATCCGCGAAAGAGGAAACGCGTCATCGACGAAGAAGCTGATTCTGCTGCTGGAGATGAGGACGAGCTGGAGGACCACCTTGACTCGTCGCCTCGGTCGGCGTTGGGTAGCTTAAGCAGAGAGCTGAGAGAGGTGTATTCGTTGATGCAGAAAGGTACTGCCAAAGGGCGACTACTGGCTGAGCAGTTTCATTCAACAGATGAACGATTCGAGCCTATTTGCCCCCATATCACCAAGGACGATTGCGCGAGGGCGCGTCAACTACAGTCTGACCCCACGGGCGCCAATACGATGACCGACCCGGACGAGCCGCTGACTATCTGTGGTCGCATTCACTTTAGGCCGTTGATTCGTCCGCATACGGATCCCTCGCTTGGGCATTGCTCATATTTGAACACCTGCTATTCCGAACCAACGTATGCCCAGTCACCGTCCATTCCGCCTTTTCCTGGGCAAAACCACGCGTTGCCGCCCAACGCAAGAGGGCCCAGCTCTTTGCCTTCGGGGCTTGGTGCCGGTGGGCGTGGAAAGGACAAGGCTCCGTGTCGTTATCTGCATTATGAGGTCGACTGGGATAGCAGTGACGGAGATTGGGCTGGCATGAAGAGTAGGGACAAGGAAGTTATCAAGGACGATGCCAGACATCGATTGGACATTGGATGTGGACCTCTAGGTCGGCCCGCAAAGCTTTTACCTCCACAATGGATTAATTGCGACGTGCGGCGATTCGACTACTCTGTGTTGGGCAAATTTCATGTGATCATGGCCGACCCTCCTTGGGACATTCACATGAGTGTTCGCTTCTACTCGTTCTCCTCTGGTAACATGTACTGACAGCGCCGATAGCTACCCTATGGGACCATGACCGACGATGAAATGCGCGCTATGCCGATCCCAACTCTTCAAGACGAAGGTCTCTTGTTTCTCTGGGTCACCGGTCGGGCCATGGAGGTCGGACGAGAATGCCTCAAGGTGTGGGGGTACACGCGAGTCGACGAGGTGGTCTGGGTCAAGACGAATCAGCTGCAGCGCGTCATCCGGACTGGGCGGACCGGCCATTGGCTCAACCACACCAAGGAGCACATGCTGGTCGGGGTCAAAACCAGACTCGACCCCCAAACTGGGCAACTTGTCCTTCCGGCGTGGGCAAACCGGGGTGTGGACACGGATGTCATTGTGTCCGAGGTGCGGGAGACGAGCCGGAAGCCTGAAGAGGTTTATGGGTTGATTGAGCGGATGTGTCCTGGAGGGCGGAAGATTGAGATATTTGGGCGCAAACATAACACGCGTCCCGGTTGGGTTACATTGGGGAATCAACTTGGCCCTGATCAAGTTTTCGAGGCAGATATGGCTGCGAGAATTAAAGCTAAATATCCAGATAGGCAACTCCAATCCCCACAGGATGCCCAGACTTAGTGTGATTTCTGTAGCTGTGTATTATTCAGAATGTGATATTGCACTTTATACAGCTTCGAGTCTCGAATGCATGAAATGCTTGAAGTTGGATGGGACCAACTTACTAGCGAGCCATCACTCTACCCGAGGCTGTCAATTGTTGACGCGTTGATGTGATCGCATTGACGCGTTATTTGCTCCAACCACCATGGTCAGCGACTCGGAGCACGCAGATGATGCTTTAGACGCCGAGGAGGACATCGACGACTACGATCAGGATGCTGAGGAAGACACCGACGTTGCTCCCGACGATGGAACGGAGGACGGAGACGATGCAAGTCCTCGTTTGGCTCATTCGTGCTAGCTTGGTCTAATTCCGTGCAGGATCTCCAAGATACGGAAGTTGACGAGGACTCTGAAATGGAGGGTTCTGAAGCTGACGATGGGGATGGAGACGATTCATCTGTAGCAGGCGAACCTATGCTGGAAGATAACGAAGAAGTTGAACCATCTGCAACTGCTAGTGATATCTCCCCTCTACCAGCTCCTCCTCCGTCTGCAGCACCACTTCAGCCACCGCCGCCCCCAAAACGTGCAACAACATGTACTTCTGCCTTTGCCTTTCGCTGACTTTCGCTCAGAACCTTCACCACCGGCACAAATATCCCGGAAACGCTCCCGATCTCCTTCACCGGCGTACACGCGACGGAAACTTCTCGTTCCGTCTCCATCACGACCCGGTCCACGTACATACACCGTGGAAGCCATATGTGCTATGCCGCACCCGGTACCCACGCACGCGCTCGCGTCGTCCACCTGCCTAACGCACCTCATCACGGGGTCAGACGACGGCTACATCCGCGACTACGACATCTTCGCAGCGGTGAACAGCAACAAGACATTCCTCACGGCACCACAGAGACACCATGCAGGCGTTGTGGAGGGCATCATGAAGGCGGGACAGCTAAGATTCTGGTGGGAGTGTCAAGCACCGCGGATGCACCCTCCCCCACAGGATCTCAACGGTTTGGGATTCGTCGAGGAGGAGATACCCTTGCTCCCGATATACAGTCTTGCGATGCATTCGGACGCGTTGTGGACTTTGGCTGGGACAGATGTAAGCTGCTTACACTGTCCTTTGCTTGAAGCAAGATGTTCATCCGCTAGTAGATCGGCTTGATTAATCTGTTCACAACCCGCCACGAACCGGGGCGGCTGATACACACTATGGCTGGTCATCGAGGACGACCTGTCTCTGCTCTTGCGTTGGAGCACGATGAAAAGGGATTCTACAGCGCCGGATGGGACGGAGATGCCACGGTGCGTCGCGAACGCTTGGACCGGTTGTGGACGTTAACACACAAACAGCTGTGGGACTTGAACAATGGGCAAGTCGTGCGGCAGTTCACATCGCACGGGGCCCAGCTGACAAGTGTGGCCGTGCGGCCGATGTACACTGGGCCAGTCGAGTCTGGGCTGTCACAAGCGTCGTCGACTACACTCGTTGACACACAGTCGCAGCCTGCTCGAGAAACAGACGCGAAATCCGACGCTTCATTCGATCCTCTATTCGACGACGAGCCCGAGCCCGAAATGGCGCTTCCAACCAAAACGGCGCAGTTCAAAGCACCGCCCGCTCGCGCGACTGCGCCTCCCAAGAACGCGCCGCCGCTGCTCGACACGTCGATCAGCGGTTCTTTCTCCGCCGACATCATCCTGACCTCGTCAATTGACGGACAAGTGATGATCTGGGACAAACGGGCGGCAGGGAGTGTGGGGCGTTTATGGATGAGCGAAAAGACACCTCCGTGGTGCGTTTCTGCTTGTTGGTCCGCCGACGGCTCTCAAGTGTACGCTGGTCGGCGGAACGGGACAGTGGATGTGTGGGACACCCGACAACTCGGCAGGTCGGGTGCTGCCAGCGTCCCCCGACTGGTCAAGACCATCCGGAACCCCGCCAGCTCTGGAGTGGTTTCGTGCGTGGTGGCGTTTCCGGATGGGAAGCACATCGCCACCGCATCAATTGACAATCTGAGATTGTGGAACGTTGCGGAGGCTGGTGAACCTGTCGAGGGCAAAACTAGAGGTGGTGTCCAGTTCAAGATCATTCCGGGGCATCATGGTGGCTACATCTCTCAAATGCGTAAGCTCATTTCCGCTCGCCAGTTTCTTGTCCTGACAACAGAATCCTCAGTGGTAGATCCGGCGGCCCGTTTCCTCGTCAGCGCGAGCAGTAATCGCGGCTGGCACGGAGACTCGACTAAGACTGTGTTTGTCCACGACATCAAGCACATCGCTTGAGCAGAGTGTTATTTCTAATACACAGCAGACGACGACTACTAGACAGACGGAGGAGGCACCGGAATGGTGTTCGTAGCATCACCAAGCACGACGGTAGGAGTGTGGACCTTGAGCCCGGCTAGACTAGGGCTCGCTGCCGCTGCCGCCGGCTGCGACGTCACCGGACCGAGGAGAACATTGAACCGGCTTCGAGCAGCGACCACCCCCTTCGAGTCGATCACAGCGCGTTCTCCATCGTGCAGAGTGACCGGCGCAGCAGGACCGCCCAAGCCAAGTTGGGCGTCAGTCCAGATGGGTTCGGGGTGAACCGCGCCTTCGACGCCAACACCGGCTCGGCCGCCCAGTCGGACCCAGTCGCTCAGACGGTTGATGTTCAAGTCCGTGAATACCTGGTCGACAGCAGCGATGAGGGTGTCCATCTGCTCGACAGTGTGACGTTGGGTGACGGTGATGCGGAGGCGCTCCTCGCCGCGGGCAACGGTCGGGTAGTTAATCGACTGCACGTAGATGTTGTGATCAGAAAGAAGCTTGTCCGACGCAGCCTTGGCCAGAGCCGCATCTCCAACAAAGACCGGAACGATGTGTGAGGGACCGGGTACCACGGGGATGTCCAGCTCGGCGAAACGCTGCTTGACTTGCCGCACATTGACCTGTTTGAGCTGTCGGTCACCGAGATATTCCTTCTGGTACACAAGACTGGCATGCGCGCCAGCCACTGTCACCGGAGGCAACGAAGTCGTGAAGATGAACCCGGGGGCGTACGATCGGATCATATCCACAAAGTCGTCAGAGCCTGCGATGTATCCACCGACAGCGCCGTAAGCCTTGCCCAGGGTTCCTAGAAGATGTTAGCACGCTCTTGCATCGCTCACTGCAAGTCACATACCCGAGATGATGTCGATGCGATCCATGACCGAGCCTTTGATAGGGTCCGGGGAATCGCCAGCAGCCTTCTGAGCTTCGAAATCCAGGTGTTCAGCAACGCCGGCACCGCGTGGTCCGTACAATCCAACAGCGTGCACCTGTTCAGCACATCAGCAATTGCTTGACAGAAGTGAAGAGAAAAAGAAGACACACCTCATCCAAGAAAGTCAGAGCACCGTACTTGTCCGCGAGATCGCAAATTTCCTTGATGGGTCCGATGCTGCCGCACATCGAATAAACACTCTCAAACGCAATGATTTTCGGTGTTTCCTTGGGGTACTGCGCGAGCTTGTTCTCCAGATCCTCCATGTCGTTGTGCTTGAACAGAACCTTCTTCGCATTCGAGTGCCGCATGCCTTGGATCATCGAAGCATGGTTCATAGTGTCCGAGAAGAAGACGCAGCCGGGGAGTTTCGAGCCGAGAGTGGAAAGCGTGGCGTCGTTGGCGACGTAGCACGAGGAAAAAACGAGCGCCGCTGGCTTGCGATGCAGGGTAGCGAGCTCCTGCTCGAGTCCAAGATGCATAGCAGCATTGCCAGCGATATTACGGGTCCCGCCAGCACCGTGGCCGTACTTGTTCAACGTCCGGCTGCGTTCGGTTAAAAAATGGTCCGAAAATGCGAAAAAAAATGAGGCGACGCACTGCATGGTCTCGAGGACAACAGGATTGTTGCCCATACCCAGGTAGTCGTTGGAGCACCAAACCTGGACTTCTTCCTGGACGTCCGCCGTGTGAGCGATGGGGAACTTCTTGGCGAGGCGGTTGATGTTGTTGAAGTACCGGTACGACTTGTCCTGGTGCTTCTTGTCGAGCTCGGCGACGTAGAAGCCCTCATAGTCGAAGCCTGAAGCCGATTTCGCCGCCGATGCCCCGATCGCGGTCGCTGCCTGGGGGACGGGCGGGTGATCGGCAGGTATCGCAGCGCCGGCCTTGTGGAACGGACAGCCGGCAGCGGCAGCAGCCTTGGCCACGTCACCCGGCTTAACAGTCTGAGCAGCCTTGCGAGCAGCAGCGGAGGCCAGGTCGTTGGCCATCTGGGCAGCAGCCCGGGCCGCCGATGCATGGGGACACATCTCGATGGTCGCGCCAGCGGGGACCTTGACGCCCTGTTCCTTGTGGATCTGAGCAACATCGCCGACCGAGGCTACGCTAGCGTAGCCCGCGACGATCTCCTTACCCCGGACGTTGAGGGTGGGGCCCATGACCGGGCATTTCGTCGCCCGCTCCGTCAGTGCTGAGATGGACGGAAAACGAGGCGAGGCGCTAGTGGAGAGCGAACGCAAGGTGGTTGTCTTGGTGTGCTTGAGGAAAGGGCATGACGCCTTGAAACGGGAGAAGGTGGACAACTTGTCCATGGTGAGGGGGGAAACTTGAAAGCTTGTTGGCAAGCGAAATATCGACCTTCCTTATACGTGTGCTGTGCTGTGATGGGAAATCTGAGGCCGGCTAACTCGCCGTGGACCAATCAGCACCTCGACATTTCAATCTCATCAACCTCTCTTCGGGATATCGAGACTCCAGACCGGGAATCAAGTATGCGGCGTGCAGATTACATTGTACCGCGTCTACTAGATGCCTACCGAAACTGCAGCTTGTCTAGATCTATAGCTCTCGAATGGCCTCGGTAACCACACCAACAGCGATGTCGACCTCCTCCTTGCGCACATTTAGGCTAGGTACCAATCTCACTGCATTCTTTCCGGCAGTCAAGACGAAAACACCTCGTTCCCGCGCTTTCTCGACAACGACGCCCGGCTTTGATGCATCCTGAAACCCTAAGCCCCGGATTAGTCCTCGGCCTCTCACCACTGGCTCAAGCACATCGGGGAACTGTTTCGGCAACTGCTGCAGCCGGGAATCAAGATGTGCCGATGTTTCCGCAATATGGGACGCCATTTCGGGGGAGGACAATCGCGATAGAACATGGTAGCCCACGGCGCATGCAAGCGGAGAGCCACCGAAGGTGGTCCCATGTGACCCTGGTAGAACGATATATTAGCATGGCCCAGTGTCAGTCAGTTCATAATATACCAGCTGTCATCGTCTCCGCCACTGTGTTGCGCAACAGGACAGCGCCGATGGGATAGCCGTTGGCCAAAGGCTTCGCCATCGTCACAATATCTGGGTGTCCCTCCAGCGGAAGCGTCGAGTGGGCCCAGAGATTCCCAGACCGGTATAATCCGCACTACGCCCATGTCAGCGATATACCGAACAACCGGAGACTCGCACCTGAATCTCATCGAATATCAGAACCGCGCCGACTTCGTCACATCGCTTTCGCAATGCAATTAGCCAATCCGCATGCGCAGCGGTGACACCCCCTTCGCCCTGGATCGGTTCCACAATCACCGCACACGTCTCCCCGGTGACCAGCGTCTGCAAGCCCTCGTGATCATTCATCTTGCCCACAGAGACGCCTGGAATCAGCGGGGCGAACGGGCCCTGGTACTTGGGATTCGGCGTCACACTGAGGGCACCCATACTTCGGCCGTGGAACGCGTTTTCGAAGCACACGATCCCTGTTTTTTGCTCTCCGCCTCGGTCTTTACCGACCTTGCGCGCGATTTTGAGGGCCCCTCGTTCGCCTCCGTGCCCGAGTTTGAGAAAAACACCTTCGCGCCAGCGGACGCGGGACTGCCCGTCGCGAATCCCAGTCCGCCGTCCCGTTGGGTCAGATTTACGAGCAGTTGCGCGAGACGCGGTGCCCATTCGTTATGGTAGACGTTACTTGTGTGCAGTAGCTTGGCTGTCTGCTCCGAGATGACCTGCAAGGAGACAACTGAGCAAAAGCTCTGATCGCACCTCTGTGTACTACGCACCTGGACAAGCTCTTCGTCCCCATGCCCCAGCGCATTTACCGCGATCCCAGCACTGAAATCAAGGTATTTTCGACCATTCGTGTCCCAGACGTAAGATCCCCGGCCATGAGAAAGTACGAAGGGCGGACGGGCATATACAGGAAGTAGGTAATCTGAAGCTGTAGCCAACAGCTCTTCAGTCTGAGTAGCTGCGCTGGACTGAAAACGCTGTTGCAGAGCAGTCGGCCGAAAGCGCAGACGAGACGCCGCCACTCGGATGGAGTTGGTTTTGTGCATTCGCCAGAGCGGGAGTCAAGATCGTCAAGCCAAGAATGCACATGCAAAAAGTATAAATACTGACTCGAACCCGGCTGCTAAACTGACTCAAAGTTGGAACATGGACGGGCGGCAGATATCCCGCAAAGCATAGGCCAGTCCAAGAGATCGCATAAAATTCTTGGAAACAAAACAGATACGGGCCAATGTATTTACAAAAAATGACTCATGACCGAGACCTGCTTCGACTGCGAGACCTACCGGTACTGACAGACATAGACGAGCCCGTAGATGCCGAGCGAGAGCGGCGGCGGACATCGGGGGACCGGTCACGGACATCGGGGGACCGGTCGGGGGACCGGTCACGGACATCGGGGGACCGGTTACGGACAGGAGACCTTCGGGGTGGGGGAGACCGTTCGCGCCGTGGGGAGGAGCGATCAAAAGTGCGACGAGGAGAGGAGCGATCGCGTCGGGGAGAGGAACGGTCGCGCCGGGGAGGAGGATAACGTTCGTTGTCGCGCCGTGGGGAGGCAGACCGTCGACGACGTGGAGGGGAGCGAGAACGAGAAGGAGATAAAGAGCGCGAAGGCGATCGAGAGTCAAACCGACGCCGAGTCCTTGCTACCGGAGACGGCGAACGGGAATGATTCGACGTCGGGGCGCCATACCGGGGCTACGGCTTCTGCTGCGGCTCGCGCCCCGATCGGCGCTCCGCCCTCGACGGGTCGACGGCAGGGGAGGAGGAGGCATGTCCCGACGCCGTTGCTCGGATTCTTTGCGTTGCTTGTCCTCTTCGCGCCGCCTCAAGCGTTCCTTTTCCTTGCGGTCAGCTTCCCAGCGTGCCTTCTGAGCTTCCATCCGCGCGCGCTCAGCATCCCTCTTTTGGTCCCGCTCATCCCTCTCGGCCTTTCTTGCCATGCGCATCTCCTCCTGCTTTTCACGATTGAACGCGTCACCTTCGACGTAAGTGGAGCGGGTGCCGAAAGCATTAGCCATGCGCGACAACTCGTCTTTTTTTGCAGCTGCAATTGCGTGCGTTTCGGTGGGCCGCACTCGGGCACCAGAACCTGCATTGAAGTTGGCGAGCAGTTTTTCCCGCAGCGCGCTGACTTGTTCTTCAATCTTCTCTTCAGCCAATCTATGGATAAGAATTGAGAGTGTGTCGCGGAGACAACAGGAAGGACTCGTACCCATCGTCCTCCAGTTGCAGTTGTAGCTCCAAACACTTCACCTCCACTTTACGCTTCCGTTCGTGCTCGAGAATTTCCTTGTCTGGTTCTCGATGCTTGGGCGGGGCTGTATCCCACGCACTTGCGCGGTCTTGAGCAGGTTGATGGGAACGTAAACTCGAAAGATTTCGAATAACATAACCGTTGGTTCCACTGTAAAATGCAATGAGCTCGCAGGGAAAATAGAAAGGAATGGTCTGCCTTCGACGCACCTGCCCCGCGGAGTTGTCAGCCCGATGCCATTGTACATTGTGGAAGAGGTGAGTTGATGTGGTCAGAACCAACACGCGTCCGCAGCCGATCAGCGGCACTTCGGCATTGCGCACGTCACTTCGGCCTTCGTATCCGCCGCTCGTATAATAACGCTCTCTTTCCTTAGCTCCTCATCTCGACCCTTCCAAACTGACTTCTGCACTACGCATGGCAGCGGCCATGGCCTCTCAAACTTCACTTATCCCACCCGCCTCAGAGATACCTGTTACATTTGGTGCATCCCTTCGCAGCTGGTGGGCTACGAACGAGAAGGGTTCTGCCTTGGCAGAACGACGAATATTATCTGGACTCCCTTTCGTTACCCCACGGACCTATTCTCCCAGCGACAGCCCCGTAATCGCTGAGTCGTCAATCGTTGAACTAGACCAACCCAAATTCTACCTGAATACCTTATCACTCACTCCGACCTCCCCTGCTCCGGATGCCCCTCCGCCAGTAGTACTGCTTCCTGGATATGGAGCGGGCATCGGATTCTTCTTTCCCAATCTCCCCACTCTTGCACAATGGTCCGGGAATCGCCGGTCGTCTGTCTATGCAGTGGACTGGTTAGGTATGGGCCGATCCGCCCGTGTGCCATTCACGATCAAGGCTCCGAGGAAGGATACGCCGAAGCGCGTCGCAGAAGCTGAATCATTCGTGAGTGCTCTCCATTCTTTTCATCACGTCACTGAGCGGATCTCAGTTCATCGACTCTCTCGAGTCGTGGCGAAAGAAGATGAAGCTCGAACAGATGACGCTCATCGGGCACAGTCTCGGAGGCTATCTTAGCGTCGCCTATGCTCTCAAATACCCGACCAGAGTCAACAAGCTGATCCTTCTCTCGCCCGCCGGTGTCCCTCGCGACCCGGAGCAGACCACAGCACCCGAACGCGAGTTGGAGCCACCGCCTGCTAGTCCTACATCAACTGTCGAGCCTGCGACACATGCGAAAGTGGAGGCTGTCCGCGCAGAACAGAGCCAACAGCGCCAACGATATACCCGAACTCGGCGGCTGTTCATGTATCTTTGGGAGGAAGGATGGAGCCCTTTCCAGGTCGTGCGATCGACCATGTTCTGGGCGCCGATGCTGATTGGAAAAGTACGTTTCATTTCTCCATGGCGATCCGACGCGTGTCTAAGCCTCGCGAACAGTACTCTGCTCGGCGTTTCACGGGATTGACGCCGGAAGAAACTAACAGCATGCACGATTACATCCAACACATTACGCTCGCCAAGGGTTCTGGAGAATACTGCATCTCCCATATCCTCGCTCCTGGAGCTCATGCCCGGATGCCTCTGGTCGATAGAGTTGCTGCTCTAAAGATCCCAGTAACGTTCGTCTGTAAGTTTGACCGACATTCTCTTCTGGCGCCAAGTCTAACCAACGTGTCCAGACGGTGACCACGACTGGATGGATCCTGAGGGCGGGGAACAGTCGGTCGAGAATCTGCGAAAAGCGGGCAACGGAAATGCTCGCTCCTACATCGTCAATGGGGCCGGACACCATGTTTATCTAGACAACCCAGATGCGGTCAACTCCTTGCTTGTGAAGGAACTCAACCGCAAAACATAGATGGACCTTTTAGATTGGGACTCAGATATATGATACCGTGTTCTAATCTGTATTATATATTCTGTAATTATATTCTTATCGCACTGCACGGCCGAATGCATCAATTCGCCATCCACTTGTCTCCTTAATTGTCACAGGGCTCCTTGAAGACCACGCGTCACATATCCACGTGCGTCTGTGACAGACGCGTTCATTCTTTTCTCCGCCCACCATGAGCTCTCCGCCTGCGCCCGAGTATGACGACATCCAGATGGAGGACGGAGCGGAGGAGGGGCAAACCATGCCTGATGCGCCTCCCCTCTTCCTTGCTGGCAGTCCTTCAGTCAGCGGCTCACCCATGCGCCCAAATTGGGGATCAGATGACCCCCAAGCCACCCCGATGCAAGGATTGATGGCTAGACGGGCAGTGGGCCTCAGCACACCAAAGAGAACGCCGCGTTTCAATGGCATGTTGCTGCTGTGCTATCGTCTCCGACCTCACTCTGACGCGATGTAGCTGGCGATTCATCCCCACTAGCCTTTCCCAGTTCTTCCCCGGCCAAAAACCCTGTCCGACGGTCGAACTTGAACTCAGATGCGATCTTTGACTCGGACCCATTGGATTTCCCATCGTGCGTTCTTTCCTTTCTGAGGGAGTGTGCCTTCCTAACGCGTCGCGTCGCAGGAGCCCCGCTAAGCGCGTCACTGCCCAGCCTGGCACACCGCGCAACAGACGAGGCGACATCCACTCTTCTTTCAACGAGACTCCCGCCTCTTCAGCGAGGCACGAACGGGGAGAGGCGCCAGCCTCCCGCCCTCCGTCGTCTGCCATCGGAGGACCACCATCCCTTTCCATCCAGCACGCGACGACCGACGAACCCGCCGAAATTCGCGCTATTTGGGGAACCACGGTGAACCTGACCGAAACGATGAAACTGTTTCGCGAGTTTCTTGAGGGATTTAAGCCCAAGTATCGCCGAGTTTATTCGCAGGCTCTCGGCCTTCCAACACAGCCGTTTTCGAAACCGGGAGATGGAGAGGTTCTTCTGTATGAAGAGTACTTGCGGCAGATGCGCAAGACGGGCGAGACGAATCTCAATTTAGATGCCGTCAACTTGCTTGCTTATCCCAATTCGAAGCGACTGCATAACCTGTTGGTCAAGTATCCTCAAGAAGTCATTCCTGTGATGGATCAAGTCCTCAAGGATACAATCTTGGATGTCGCATATCGGGATCAAGCCGACGGGTTCGAAGACATGGAGGGCGATCAGGGCGAAACGGAGATTGGGGATCTCATGAACCGTGTGTTCAAGGTTCGGCCTTATGGCTTGGATTCTGTCAACATGCGAGAACTCAACCCGACTGGTGGGGCGCACAGTCACTCTTTCTATTCACAAACTAACCTGTAGGCAGATACGGACAAGCTGGTCGCCATCAACGGGCTTGTTATCCGCACGACGCCCATCATTCCCGACATGAAGACCGCGTTCTTCCGTTGCCTCAACTGTTCGCACACGACTCAGGTCGAGATTGACCGTGGCAAGATTGCGGAACCGAGCGTCTGTCCGCGAGACGTCTGTGCCTCACCGGGAACGCTTTCGCTAATCCACAACCGATGTACATTCGCGGACAGACAAGTGATTCGACTGCAAGAGACGCCGGATGTCGTGCCTGATGGCCAGACGCCGCACACGGTCAGTTTGAGTGTCTACGACGAGCTGGTCGACATCGCCAAGCCTGGTGACCGAATGGTCGTGACTGGGATCTTCCGCAGCATTCCCATGCGGGTGAATCCGCGGCAGCGGAAGCTCAAGAGTCTGTTCAAGACATACCTGGATGTCGTTCACGTGCGGCTCATCGGAGGCGCCGATGGCCGCGAAGGTGTAGTCGCTCTCGATCCCACGACACGGGGGAGTGCCGATCGTATGCCTGGAATCGGGGGTGTTGGTGATCTGGAGGGCCAGCGTGACGAACAAGGTGTCTTGAATACAGAATTGGAGAACAGAATCCGTCAGCTCAGTCAGAGGCCCGACGTCTACGATTTGTTGTCCCGCTCGCTTGCTCCGAGTATTTGGGAAATGGACGACGTGAAGAAGGGCATTCTGCTCCAACTCTTTGGAGGTACCAACAAGAGTATTGAGCGTGGCGGAGGAGCTGGTGGACCTCGATATCGTGGTGACATCAATGTCCTGTTGGTCGGTGACCCTGGAACGAGTAAATCCCAGATTCTTCAGGTGAGTTCGATCTAATTCTGCGAGGTGTACACTAATCACGGGCAGTATGTGCACAAAATTGCCCCCCGGGGAGTCTACACGTCTGGCAAAGGCTCCTCCGCCGTGGGTCTCACAGCGTATGTGACGCGCGATCCCGACTCAAAACAACTAGTGCTGGAGAGGTGAGCGATGTTCAAGACCTCCTTGTGTCTCTCTAAGGCGCTGTTTTCAGTGGTGCTCTCGTCCTCAGCGACGGCGGTGTTTGTTGTATTGACGAATTTGACAAAATGTCCGATGCGACGCGTAGCGTCCTTCACGAAGTGATGGTGAGTTTTGCTATTTTCTCGCAGCTGCATGCGGGGTCTTACGAGGAAACAGGAGCAACAGACTGTCTCGATCGCTAAAGCCGGGATCATCACCACTCTCAACGCCCGGACGTCGATTCTCGCCGCCGCCAATCCTGTCGGGTCCAAGTATGACGTTGACCTGCCCATCACGAGGAACATTGACCTGCCTCCGACGCTCATATCGCGTTTCGACCTGTTGTATCTCGTGCTCGACCAAGTAGACGAGAACCTGGACCGGAAACTGGCGCAGCATCTAGTGGGGTTGTATCTTGAAGACACTCCCAACCGGAGGGAGGCCGATGAGCTCTTGGTGCGTTGCTTTAGGGTTACCTGTGGTCGCCCTCTGACCAGGTTATCAGGCGCTACCTGAACTCTCTGGTTACATCTCATATGCACGATCTCGTGTGCATCCTGTGATCACGGAAGCGGCTGGCGACGAGCTTGTTCGCTCATACGTCGAGATGCGGAACATGGGTTCCGATGCAGGGTCGTCCGAGAAGCGAATCACAGCGACTACGCGGCAGCTGGAGAGTCTGATTCGGTTATCAGAGGGCCATGCGCGTATGCGCCTGAGCGAGTTTGTCGAGCTGCGCGATGTTCGCGAGGCCGGGCGGTTGATGCGAGAGGCCATTAGGACGAGTGCGATGGATCCGAGGACCGGGAAGATCGACATGGGCCTGCTGAACACTGGCACGGGCGCTGGCCAGCGCAGGCAGCGTGAAGATATGAGAAGGGGCATTTTGAGCATACTGGATTCCACAGCCGGTGCCAAGACGCGTGGTGTGAGATGGGCCGATGCGATGCAGTCTCTGGGCGATCAGAGCAGCGTCCGGATTGATATTGCCGAGTTTACGGAGGTGATCAAGGCATTGGAGAACGAAGGAATCGTCAAGGTCCTCGGGGAGAGGGATCGCAGAACTATTCGTAAGATGGACAGTTGATCTGATAGTCTAGGGCCTGTGTGTACTATTTTGTTTGTATTATCGTTGTTACCTGCTGCCATGATTCATGACTTGTCGAGTAAGACCCGAATGGCCCGACATATACTCATCTTGCTATATCCAATACTGTCAGCACAGAGGAAGTTGGATATTCCAGTAAGGCAGACGAGTGGGCGTTTACTGGATGTACGTGAAGAAGTGCGGTCGTATCCCAAAGTGCTATGTCTCTACAGCTGTTGAACTCTCTTGCGTTGCTGCTTCCAATGAGTCTAACAGCAATTGCGCGCGTGTTTGTTTCAAGACATCGGGGGCAGGAGTTTTAGTTTCGGTTTCAGCAGGTGGTTCTGATGCGGGTGACAAGATGGACTGGCAATTCTTGAGCAAGTTCTGAAAGCAAATCAGAAGCTGCATCTGTGTGAGTGGGATGGATGATGCACTTCTCGTACACCGCCCTGCACATTGGACAGATACTTCGTGACGAGTGGAACATGGGATTCGGGAATCTGGAGCATTGCATAATCAGACTCAAAATTTTGGAAGCAAGACTTGATCTCTTACGGCGCTTTCAGACCAAAAATTGCGTGTCAGCCAGTTCTGCTTGGCTTTCGAGAACTTCCACTTGGACGGTTTCCTGAAACGATAGAATGCATAGGACAGAGCTTCGGATGTATTCAGCTAGGAGAAGACGCAATCAAAGACGGCTGACCCTTGCTGGCTTGCTCAGAGAGCGCCGAGTCCTCTTCCGGGTCCGGGAAACCAGTTTTATTTTTCTTAGATTTCTTCTTTGCAGGTTCGGCTTCGACGTCCGTCGCAGCTGGAGGTTCAGATTCGGCGTCTACTTCCGGATCCTTTCGGTCTTTCCTTTTGGACTTGTGCTTTTTACGATCGGATTTCTGATCCAGATCGACTGCAGTCTCCACGGGAGCCTCAAGTTTGTTCTTCTTCCGTTTTTCCTTGGATTTGGGCTCGCGCGCCGCAGCCGCAGGTGATTCCTCTGCTTCTGCCTCTGCGCGTTTGCGCTTCTTGCTTTTCTTGTCGATTTGCTGCACGCTTTCGCTAGCCATAGAATAGCTTTCGAGTCTGCAAGGTCGAAGAATAGAAAGGATTCTTGATAATCCATGTTATTTCATCATTTCAGAGGACGAGCGCGGAAGCTCACAGGATAAAATTGAATGAGCCCTTTCGAACGTATGTTTCAGTAAGGCTTTGTCGATGAGACCGCCTCCCTCGATTCAGCCGCGCTACAAAAGGCAAGTGTGAGTTCAAGTCAGTTTAGCCTCCCCGAAACGCAACAAGGCCAAATACGTCGACCCGCCCCAATCCTTTGCACGCATTCACCAGCCCAGATACGCAGCCAAGATGGCGCCCAAGCCGAACAAGTTGGCTTTCCTGTCCATGCCAGCCCCGGCGTCCTACGTCGCGGGTCTTGGTCGAGGGTCCGTGAATACTGACGCTCGGACTCATTGATTTACACTCATTTCTGTCTAGTGCTTCTGGGTTCACCACGCGGTCAGATATCGGTCCAGCGAGAGAAGGACCCTCCGCGGAAGTCATCGCGTACGTTTCACTCTTCCTGACTTCGTTGGGGAGTGACTGAACTGCTTTCCAGCGAGGCTCAAGCCCGCCGGGGTGAAGAAGCCGAGGTCGACCCGGACCAATTCCAAGATCCTGACAATGAGTACGGTCTATTCGCTGGCACTACATATGAGCAGGATGACGAGGAAGCCGACAAGATCTACCAAGACGTCGATGAAGCTATGGATTCTCGTCGGCGGGCGCGTCGGTGCGTGGGCTTCGGTTAGTGGCGCCTGTACCGAGTCCCTGATTGTTTTCATCGTCCACAGGGAGGCGCAGGAGCAGATAGAGCTCGCGAAGCATCGTGCCGAGCGGCCGAAGATTCAGCAGCAATTCGCGGACCTGAAGCGCGGGCTTAGCTCAGTCACAGACACGGAGTGGGAGAATCTGCCCGAAGTCGGCAACCTCACGCGCAAGAAGAGGAGGAAGATGGATAGGTCGTTTGCAGTTCCTGATAGCGTTCTCGTTGGGGATCGTACAAAGGGAGAGTATGAGAATTCTTTGGATGAGCGACAACAGCAGGTGCGTTTCCTGAGGTCGCACCCATTTCCGTACTCATGTCCCGTCATCTGTACAGAACGGCGGCTTCGAGACACCTGCGGAGGGGTCCCTCACCAACTTTGTCGAAATCGGCCAAGCTCGCGACAAAATTCTCTCCCTAAAACTTGACCAGGTAGGTCACTTGTGCACTCCACGTACTCTCTTCTAACGAACTTTGCAGATCTCTGGAACCGCGACGTCAGGAATGAGCACCTCAGTGGATCCCAAGGGATACCTCACATCTCTCAACAGTGTCGTCATCAAATCTGACGCTGAAATTGGAGACATCAAACGTGCTCGAATGCTCTTCGACTCCTTGGTTAAATCCAACCCAAAACACTCTCCTGGGTGGATCGCAGCGGCTTGTCTAGAGGAGCATGCAGGCCGAATGGTTGCGGCCAGGAAGATCATCAAAGCCGGATGTGAGCAGTGCCCGAAAAGCGAGGATGTCTGGCTCGAGGCTGCTCGTTTGCATGTGAGCTTTAGACGAGCTTTCTCCTTCATTTCGTTGCTGAATCTCATTTTCAGAACAACGCGGATGCCAAAGTCATTCTTGCGAACGCCGTTCAGCACGTCAGCCAGAGCGTGAAAATCTGGTTGGCTGCAGCCGATCTCGAAACGGACGTCAATTCCAAGAAGCGCGTTCTTCGCAAAGCGCTGGAACACATTCCGAATTCAGTTCGATTGTGGAAGGAAACCGTCAATCTGGAGTCGTCCGCTGCCGATGCGCGTGTGCTTCTTTCTCGTGCGGTTGAAGTTATACCTCAATCTGTCGAGCTCTGGCTTGCGCTTGCACGTCTTGAAACTCCAGAAAAGGCCAAAGGTGTCCTCAACAAGGCTCGCAAAATCATTCCGACGTCGCACGAGATCTGGATCGCAGCCGGTCGGCTGATCGAGCAAGACGCGCTGGGGAAGCAGGGCGAAGACCAAAAGAAAGACTGGGCATTGGTTGACAGGACCATCGCCATGGGTGTGAAAGAGCTGCGGAAACATCAAGTGCTGTTGACTCGTGAGCAATGGCTGAAAGAGGCCGAGCGGTGCGAGACGGAAGGTTCACCGAGAACGTGTCAAGCGATTATCAAAGCCACCATCGGGATGGATGTGGAGGAAGAGGATCAGCTGGATACGTGGGTCGGAGATGCTGAGGCTGCCGAGGCGAAAGGGATGGTCGGGACTGCGCGTGCCATTTTCGGCGAGGCGCTGCAAGTCTTTCCGTCGAAGAAATCGTTGTGGATCCGCGCTGCCGAGCTGGAAAAAGCCCATGGAACAAAGTCCGTGGTAGTTCCGCTTCATTGATAAACGACGGCTGACGTGCTTCTAGGGACAGCTTGCATGATATTCTCAAGCGTGCCGTGGAGCATTGCCCTCAGGCCGAGGTGTTGTGGCTCATGGCCGCCAAGGAGCAGTGGCTGTCTGGTGACGTGCCGGCCGCGCGTTCAATTTTAGAACAAGCTTTCGTTGCGAATCAGGAGAGCGAGCAAATCTGGCTTGCCGCGGTCAAGCTCGAGGCCGAGAACAACGAACTTGGAGTTGCCAGAGAATTGCTGGTCCGTGCTCGAAGTGTAGCCGATACGGAACGGGTGAGCGCTTGTTGATTGCATGTGCTTAGTTGCGCTTGATTGAATCCTCGACAGATCTGGATGAAATCCGCCGTTTTCGAGAGGCAGCAGGGTCGTTTGGACGCTGCCCTCGAGACCCTTACCACCGCACTGCAGAAATTCCCCAAGTTCGCGAAGCTGTACATGATCCAGGGCCAGATCTACCAAGCGCAAGGCAACGTTACCGCGGCACGTGCTTCATTTGCGGCTGGCTACAAGGCCTGTCCCAAGGAGGCGACCCTCTGGATTCTCGCCAGTCGTTTGGAGGAAGCGGACAACAAGAGCATCAAAGCACGTGCCCTCCTCGAGAAGGCACGTCTCGTCAACCCTGCAAACGACGTGCTCTGGGCCGAAGCAGTTGGTGTCGAAGAGCGTTCGGGTGGCGCAGCCCAAGCGAAGGCTATGCTCGCCCGCAGCTTGCAAGAGTGCCCCACTTCGGGGCTCCTCTGGTCGATGTCCATCTGGGCCGAGCCACGGCCCGTGCGCAAAGCCCGATCTGTGGACGCCCTGAAGAAGAGCGCTGACAACCCGATCATCATCTGCACCGTCGCGCGGCTGTTCTGGGCGGAGCGCAAAATCGAGAAGGCGCGGCAGTGGTTCGGTCGCGCCGTTGCCACGGATCCGGATCTCGGGGACGGCTGGGCGTGGTGGCTCAAGTTCGAGCGCCAGCATGGAACGGAGGAGCATCGGCAGCAGGTGAGAAAGCAGTGTGTGGCTGCTGAGCCTCACCATTCGCCCGTCTGGCAATCCATCGCCAAGGACCCAAAGAACATCGGGAAAACGACGGCGCAGATTCTCGAGATGGTTGCAGACGTCTTGCAGTGAATTCAACTGTTTGTGTTGTAAATAGTAGCGGTCGACCGCATGCAAGATATGATGCTGTATTGCTGGGGCTACGACGGCCGGAGGATGAGCGCAGATATGTAGCTGGTGTGATGACCCCTGCCCCAGTGAATGAATGGAGTTGGCTGTAACAGTATCCAGTGACAGGAATATTTGACGCATTCATGATTCCAGATAATCGTCAGATACATTTCTAAACTACAGGCTGAGCGTATGCAAGTTACATAGATACATACATTGTACAAGAGATGGCAAATACAAGCCTTCCGTTATCCCTGTTCATGGTCCCGCCTCTCGCCCTCAAACGACTCCTGCTGCATCCTCAACGCGAGAACGCGAAGCCGCTCGACAGGATCATACCCAGGCGCGCGCTCGTGCCCCATCTCGATCTCCACCCGCTGGATGATAGTCGCCACATCGCCCAGCGACAGCCCTATCGCGCCGAAAATCGACCTGCAGCAGACACGGGGGCATTCCAGCACGGAGCAAGGAGCAGGGGGGCGAGACGTGCGTACCGTGTGTTGCGTGCCTCGTTCAGCAGCCGGTGCAGCTCCCGGCCGTCCAGCGCGTCCGGGCCCGTGCGGTGCGCCGCAGTCTGCTGCACGACGTCCGCGAGGCGGAACACCTCGCTCTGCAGCGCATCGCGGTCCGTCTGCAGCTGCCGCACGTGCTCCTGCATCGCGCGCGCCTGCTCCGCGAGCGCATCGATCGCGTCCTCGGCGCTCGCCGCAGCCACGCGGGCGTCGGATATCTGGCCCTCGAGCCGCGCGAGGTGCGCGTTGGAGCCGAGCAGATCGGTGGAGAGGTCCGACACGGCCTGCGCGCGCTGCGCATCCAGCTCGCGCAGGCCCTCGAGCTCCGTGCGCAGACTGTTGAGGTGCGGCAGCGCGGGGTCGGCGGGCATCTGGTGCTGCTGCTGCTGGAGCTGTGCGTTTCCGAGCCGCTGCTGCAGGATGCGCGTCGCGAGCGCCATCTCGTCCATGCGGCGGCGCAGGGCGCTGAGGCGCCGTCGTGTGAGGAGGTACGGGACGCAGGCGATGGGGACAAGGAGGACGCTGAGGACACCGAGGTGGCGGATCGTCGAGGCGCGCGAGTACGAGGTAGGTCGCTCATCTCTCGGAGGATGCGCGGCAGGAGGGGTCTCCATGGTGGTTAGCAATACAAGGCAGGCAGCAATCCGCTTATGAATGCAGCACAGCCACTACTGTCTCATCATGAGAGACCGATAAGATTAGGAGATCCTTCCAAGGCCCTAAGATTACACTCATCAGGTCCTTCTCATAAAAGTCTGAAGTTGGACAGTCACTCGAATTGATCAGCTTCAGATGCAAAGAGCGCTCTGCGTTGGGCGCCTACGTATTTTGATGCTAGCGTACAGAAATCTAAGGAGCGTGTAACGAGTAGCAGGTCCGTCCAGTGAGTGAGAGTCCCGGTGAGTATGTAATATGAATATGGCGTAAGATATTTCTAGCGTTTCCTTTCCACAGCACCCCATCCGATCCGATCTGTCTGGCCGGGCGCTTACGGGCGGGCCATCTGCTCCGTGCGGTAGAAGATGAAGTAGCCGGTAACGATGACGACCTGGCACGCGAGCGCGATCCAGAAGAACGGCAGCGCGAGCATGCTCGACGCCGCGCCGTCCGCGAAGGACCACGTGCCCGCGTCGGGGAACACCGTCCCCGGACCGAGTCGGTCGGGGGCCGTCGCGCGGGCGATCATGGTGATCACCGCACCGATGATCTGGGAGAGCACCAGCGTCACACACACGTGCAGTCGAGAGAGCGTCTGAGCCAGAGTCAGTCACGCGAGAGAAAACACAGGCAGACAAGCGCACCTGCAGCAGAATCAAGCCCAAGCCGACACCCTGCACCGCATCCAGCACACCGAGCCACAGCCACAGCGAGAGGGCGAGGTACGGCCCATTGTGGCCTCCCCACGGCAGATACAGAGCGACTGAGGACGTACCCCAGAGCATCTGGCACCACCGCGGCGCACCCAGTCCGACGGCAAACACCGGCAGCAGCCACGTGTGCGTCTTGCTGAAGTGCGTGAGGATGAGCATGATGATCGTCCACACGCCGACGAAGAACGCGAGGATGAGCAGGAACACCCGCCACTTCGGAACCGCCGTCAGACTCCACAGGAAGGCCCAGTTGCGACCGTACGGCTAATGAGGCGATCGATCAGTGAGATGAAACAAGACAAAAAGCAAGCAAGCACACGCACCCCGCTGAGCCAGTAGTCCCGCAAAGCACCAGAAACCAGGAACCAAATGACAAGCTTCCGCCGGAACAGCGTCGCAAAGAGGCCGTGGACCTTGGGCGGGGCCTGTCTGTAGTACTCGGGCAAGCCATAGATCATGAAGAACCCGAACATGAACGACAGCACCCCCAACGGCCAGACGGCGAGACAGATCTCCCACGGGGGGACGTAGTTGCTCTGCACGTTGTCGAGCGTGTTGCCCCAGTACCAGAGCGCCGCGACCCACAGCTGCTGCGAGCCCTGCACGATGCACGCCCGGAGCGTCCACACTTCCGTCGCCGCACCAGCCTCCTCACCAAAGTTCAGTCCGAAAAACGCGAACGTCGCAGCCGACGCAAACGCGTAGAAGTACGTCGCGATGTTGCCGATCGTGTAGTGGAGCGGCGCGATCTTCGACGCAATCGACGGCAGCCCGATCAACATGAACGCGATCCCGAAGAAGAACCAGGGCAGGCCGAGGACCCAGATCGACGGCCGCAGACGGAAGAGCGGGTACCAGAACAGCGTCGCAGCGATGAAGATCCCGCCGACGATGTACAGACTCGTGCTGTCCGAGTAACTCTTTCCCGTGAGCAGCGTGATCTGGTAACTCGTCGCACTGAGCATCTGCCCGAAGGCGATGATCAGCGCGTAGATCGGGGCACCGAAGATCTCCTTCGACATCATCACTTGCAGCCGTGTCATCGGGACAGAGTCTGAGGGCGGCTGCGACGGGTCTTGGTAGTCCATGAACGGCGCTTTCGTAAGACATCAGCAAAAAGCCCCGGTTGTAGCAATAAAAAAATAGGCCACTCACATCCCGGACGTGAATCGATCGAAGAACTGGGCGTCCCCCAAATCGAGTCCCGCTTCGACGAACGCAGGCTTTCCGTGGCGTGCATCTTCTCCTTCTTGACCTGGTGGAAGAACTTTTCCTCGCTCTTGATCAGGAACCGCTCGATGGACAGCTCGTGCTCCGAGTTCTTCGCGTCCAGCGACTCGAGCCGGTGGATGAAGTCGGATGCAACGCCTCCGTCCGCGTCCGTGAACGACGTCTCCGCCTTGTTCAGCACCGAGCTCTGTTTCTCGTCCATGATCGACGAGATCGACGATGCGGAGCTGCGGTGTGTCAGCCGGTTGCCTCCGCTAGTGAACGGTCGGTTCGGCGCATTGCTGGCATCGAGGAACGGATCCGCGGCATGCCTGTTGTCCTTGGCGATCACATTGTTCGCACGCTCCAGGAAACTCGAGTAGTCGTTCGACGACGCTGGCGGCGTCTCGAGTCCGCTGTCCGACACGTGCTCGTAGCCGTTGCCGCCGCCGCCCATGCGCGGCGAGCCGTAGTCGCTCTCCGAGTCGTGGCTCCACTGGTTCGTGTCATGCCCGTACTGCGAGGCGTTGTCGACGATGCTCTGGTTGTCCCACGACGGCTCGGTCGGGGCCGCCTGGTGCGCCAGATCCCAATTCGTCGGGGCCGCCATCGGCACGCTGTTTTCGCCCGTACAGTCCGATTCCCGCCAAGCGTTCGACATCGCATTCCCACGACTGGTGTTGATCGACCGTTTGTGGAAGTCCTCCGTCCGCTGCCGCCATTCGACGACGGGGAAACGCTGTACGGCAGACCGAGCACGAAGAACGGCTCGCTCTTCTTCTGTGGACTTGAGTGCCAGCTTGATCGTCTTCGTGAATTGAGACAGCATGTGGGCCGTCGAATTGGACTCGACAGGGAACCACTGCAAACAGGTCAGTCAGGATCGCACCAAGACGAGATGACAATGGAAACCAAAACGCACCCAACCAGGCATGAGACCGAGACCACCGAGCCGACTTCCAACACCGAGCGCACCCTTACGACCGAACTCGACAGCCACGAGACCGAACGGCTCGTCACGCGACGGGATCAGCGCAAAGTCAGCCCCACTGAACAGATACGGCGGCAGCGCAGTGAACTCTGGTTTGGAGTACACACGATCGGGATACATCACCATCAACCTCGCAAGCTTCTCTGCCGCGAACCGACCGTACAAATCAATGACGGGGCCGACGGCGATGAGCTGGATCGAGGGCCGTTTCTCCAGCATCGAGGGCATGATGTCCGCAATCAGATCGACACCCTTCTGCTTCGACCATCGTCCGACGAACACGAACAGATCCGAGTTGGGGTCCTGCTTGATTCCAGCCCATTCCTGCGCCTGCCGCTTGTGCTCCGGCCGGGCGGCCTCGGCAACCTGGTCGATCTCGACGTCCTTGGCTTTGATGGCCTGCTCGTCGAGCGCCTCGATGTCACTAGGATCCGGATTCGGCAGCGAGTCGACGTGCTTGAGACACCACAGCGCGGGGTACCGAGCCCAACTACGCTTCCCGTACTTGTCCGACACACCAGCGACACCGATCGAGTTCTGGTGCTGCGCGATGAAAGAGGCGCCCGCATGCAGCAGGTTGAACGTGTTTCCGAATTGCACGTACTTGATGCAGTGCTCCTTGCTCAGGTTGAATGCCGAACAGACTTCCTTCATCTCCTCCTTCGTCCGCAGCGGCCACAGACCCTGGAACTCCGCATTGTGCAGCGAGAGACACGTGGGTATGACCTTGGGCAGGAGATACAAAGGGGCGAGAGCACCATGGTAGTCGTTGATATGGTAGATATCCACCGTGGGGGACCGCCGGATAGTCGCAGCGATGGCCTGATTCCATGTCGAGTAGAAGATGGCGGAACTCAGGTCGTCCATGCGCGCAGGATACGGGTCCGCCTTGGTCTGAGCGCGGAACACAGGACTGTCCAGAATAACGTAGGTGATGTTGTCCAGCACGTGAGTCTCGACCTCGATCAGGTACGGCTCGCCGAAGATGATGACTTCGATGGGCTCCGCTGGCTCTCCCGCAGGATATTCGACGTCCTTGACTTTGGGCACGACCCAGATGAGATCCACGTCCGTCATCGCTTTGCCCATCAAACTAGACATGACACCCAATCCACCGATCTTGACCTTGATCTTCCAGTCGATGATCTCGTACTCGAGGGTCGCGATGATGACCTTTCTGCGTTTGTTCTTGTCTTCGGGCCAGCCGATGATCTCATGATTGCGTCTGTGCGCGAATTCGTCCTTCTCCATCGGGGTGGCCACGTCGGCTGACGACTTGCCCTTGAGCGCATCGAGAATAGGAGCGTACATGGGCTTGTTTTTGGTCTTGACACCGAACTGATTGTGCTTGATCCGGTAGAACGTCTGCATGAAGATGACGACCGCGGCGGTACCCGTGAGCAGTGGAATCGCAAGCAAGAACGAATACAAGAGAGCACCGACGGCGGACTGCCCGCGGGGTTCTGGGCACCAGTCAGATCCAGTCACGTCTGCAAAGACAGCCAGCCACTCACCAAGCCTCCACGACAGGTCTGCGTCATTTACAATCAGAGCCCACGCGACATATGGTTTCGGGGGAGCCGACATATTGATATAGTTCGGAGAAAGCGCGTTCGGAGGCAGACGATCCAGGACACCATCGCCGTCCACGTCGCCGTAGAAGTAATCCCCGAGAATGTCAAAGACTGCCAGCTCGATGTATGCAGGCCACTGCGACATGAACTCGAACTCCCAGTCGCCTTGCGTGTTGAGCTCGAATTTGTTAGGCAGACCCTGGTCGAAGCCCCAGCTGTTGAACGGGCCGCGGGCCATGAAACCAGGCACGCGACGAGAGGCACCCGTATATCCGTAGTCGGCATGGACCACGCTCTCGACGGTCATCGTCATCGAGTTCCAGTCTGCGTCAGATATGTCAAAAAAGTCACCGAAAAGGAGACTTTCAAATGAGACGCACACTGCACCATGATATGGTCGCCCTGCCAAGACATATCCGATCCAGAGAACACACTCTTGTCGATGGTGGTCGTGGCCTCCCAAGCTTTCCACTGCGTCCAGTTCTGGCCGTAGTCTGGCGAGTACCGGAACTTCTCGGCGCCGAGGGCAACATGCGTGAACGTGTATTGGCCGGCACCCCCATCATAGGTGAAAAGCGAACTGTTGTAGTCGTTCAACGGGAAGACGATGGGGTTGTTCGAGAGACCCTTCCGGATCAGCAGTTTGTCTTTGACCTGTATCTCATCAGTATCTTGCTATGAATCATATCCACGAAATAAAAGTGGCGCACCCCGGACTGGACGCCAGCGGCCGAAGTTGGATTGTTCATCGTGATCTCCAAGACACCGTCAGCGACGTTCGAGAGCGTCGCTTTCCAGGAGAAGACGGACGGGTCCACGCCGGTCAGATTGGTCGGAGCTGGGTTGGTGATGTTCGCGCACACAGCATTGCCGAGTTTGACGGCGGACGTCGAGCCAGCACCTGCCGTGGAGAGGTTGAAGGTGAGGGCCTGAGTGACAGAGTTGCAAGACATGGCTGTGTTGAACTCGAGTGTGAGATCAATGCTGTTCCCGACCACTTCGGTGGAAATTCGCGCGTCGTGGCTCGGAGAGGCGCGAGTGAGATGAGGAGCAGGGGCAACCCATTGGGTAGTGGGTACAAGAGCCTTGAAGCCCAGCGGGTCCAGGGTGATCGAGGACAGACACCCGTAATAAGGTGCCTTCCCGTCCGCGTAATAAGGCGACAGAGATGCCGACAGTGTGTACGTCTCGTACGGGTACAGCAGATTGCGGACAGTCTGGCCAGCTTGGAAGGGCGACGAGATCCACAACGAGCCTTTGCAGTCGTGGGACACTGTCGTAGTAGCGTTCTCATTGGTGTAGAGCATCCAGACGACGTCGTTGAACGTTCCAGTCATCGTCTTGTTTTGGCTGACCAAGGCCGTCCGCGAAATCGACCACAGCCCCATCTCGGTCATCACACCATTCGAGCCCGGTCGCTGGATGAAGTGCGTCCAGTTGCCAAGTTGTGTGAGACCGAAACCATCCTGCAGAGCGCCATAGATCCCGCGCAATTCCAGCATTCGAGCAACCAATCTGCGCGGTTCGGCCGTGGGATCGAAATGATCCAGTGCGTTCCAATCGTCGTGACAGCCCAAGAACGCAGGCGAAGTAGAGAAGTCGAAATATTGGTCAGATCCCAGGTGATAGCATCCGTGCCGTTTCCAAGCATGTGTGCTGGTCATGGCTTGACGACTAGAGAGCGGTCAGCGCGTTCCAAAAAAAAGCAATACAACAACACTCACCCATAGAGATAATTGGACGCAAGCGAGTCAAAGACATAAAAGCCCTGATCTTCGCCGTAGAAGTACATGGGAATACCCGGCATGACCAGCGTCGTGATAAACGCAGCCATCATATTGGACTGGGTTCCGTTCTCCACACTTGGCCACCGGAACACATCGAAGTTGCTCGTCCCGTACATGTGGCGAGGGTCGACCACTCCGGTGTTCGGATTCAGGAAGTCGTTCTCGACGAACATCTCGTTCCATGCAGCCACGAAATCGATGTCGAGGTCGTATGCGGCGAGCAGATTACCGTCCATGCCCAGGAAACGAGTGAGAGCACGGTAGATGGAGTAGTGGAATGCGACTATTTGTGCGTCAGCGACGAGATTCGATTGCGGAAAGAAGAAACAGACCGCCGTCCAAACAATTCTTGCCAACATCCCGCATGAAGAACTGTCTCTCTGACGCAGTGATATTGACTGCAGCATCCCAAGACGGCGGCACCTGAGACGGCAAACGACCGCGCCCGCTGGAGAACATCAAGCACTGAAGAGCCAGGGAACAGATGGACGCACTAATAACCGGCACCAAAAGTGTTTCCACCCGTCACTTCACCCGTGATCAGGAAATTCGTCTTTCCCAATTTCGTAGCACAAGCACGAGTGCTCGTCGCCCACGAGGAAAGCCCATCGACCGTCACCTGAATCGACTTGTCGATTCGGATAGCATCGATGTCCAGTGCGGTCACGACCATGCACGAGAACGTCGTGAGCTTGTCCATGACCGAAGGTTTCCACTCTCTGAGACGGTCCTGCACCGAGGCGAACTTGGACAGCTGACGTTGCCAGTCGGGGAACACACCGAAAGCTTCCGTGTCGCCATACTGATCGAAATCGGACTCGAGACAACCGTTGGTCTGCAGAGTGACGGGGGCACCGGAATCGTCGTAGAAGTTGGGCATGACGCAAGATGTGTTCCGGACGTTGCTGAGCGTAAAGTCGCGGTACTGGGTGAAGTTCCATGGGAGATACTTCGGAGTTTTGTAAACCACGTCGTGTTCATTAAGGGTGAAGGGTGCAGAGACATTGAGGTAGCTGAAAAGATAGTTAAATATTCAATTCCTAAGATTCAAGAGTGCGAGCTCACTCTTTGAAGCCGACCAAATCACTCATGGTTCCTACCGTAAAATCTAGCATGATGTACATGCCGCGCGCATGGATCTCGTTGACGGCTTCGACCCAATCATTGATCGTGCCCCAATGCGGATCCAAGACAGTGAAGTCGAGCGGAGAGTAACCTGACAGGCTGAGTCAGACAGGTGGAAAGACAAAAGGGAGACCGTCGCACTGTCAGCTTGCCAGATCATATTCAAAAATGGTGTGCCTGCGATGAAAATCGTTCGTATGCCTGGCAGACGACCACATCAGACCAAGTGAGAGAACAAAGTATGCGAGACTGACCCATGCCATACAGATAGTCTAACCTTGATACCAAACCCTTCAAGTCACCTCCCGTCCGCAACTGCGTTTCCCGCCAGTCGGTCTCGAACACACTGCCAAAGTAGTCGTTGTTCGACGGGTCTCCGTCGGCCCATTTGTCGAGTAGAAGTGTGTAGACGGGCAGTGCACGCCAATTAGTCGGAGACTTGAAATATGTCGTATTGGCCCGGGTGGTGGAGTACTGGGTCGGGTCAGTGGCGGCTTGGTTGACGTTGAGGTTGTAGTCAACGAGGTCATCACGATAGGGTGACGCGGTCACCCGTACCGCGAACAGAAGGGAGAGTGTGAGCGCCGAAAGGCGCATGGTGGAGGGAGGAGGGGAGAGGAGGGCGGAGCAGAGAACGGACAGTGCCGTACTGCCAAGCTGTTAGCCGATGCCAGATTTTCGGGCAGGAGTCTAGGGGGTCTCCATGCAGAGAGGAGATCCTTTAGGCGTGATAAGAATAGAATGTCACATTTTGAGGAGACTTTGCTACGCTTTCAAGGCACGGATGCCGGAATGAGTGCCCATGATGGACATTGGCCAAAGGGCATTGAATGGGATGAAAGCAAGTGAGTTGAGCAAAGCTTTCACTGAGCCGATCCTCAGTCAGAGCGTATGCTCAGGAGACAACCGGGGTCTACCGGGGTCCAGTCTGGACCGAAATCCGTAATGGGATCAGACTAAGTACGAGGGGTGTCTGTAGATCAATTGTTCCCATCAGACTCGGAGCAGCCTTGCCGATCTCGGCCGGACTTCACCTCGCCGACCATGTGGTGGGTGGGCCACGACATCCATCTGCATACATACTTCGCAGCTTCTAACTTATCCCTGCAGAGCATGGGGGGCAAGCAACTCTGATCGCACCAGTCCATCTCCCGCAATCAGTCTTCCGTCAGTATGGCTTTTGTCTTTTCAACAGCAACTGTCAGGAACGGCCCGTTTACGCCACTTGGCGATGTTGTCAGCAACAGCGGCCCCGGCCAGCATCCAGACGTAGAGCTTGGCGATGTGGCGGAGCATACAAGTTCTGCAGCACAAGGCTATAGACCAAAGGGGATGCTGATTTCTGGGCTGTCCACCCTGTAAACCATTGTAACATTCTTGATAACGCCCGTGTAACATGCTAACGGCGTTGGTGCATCATCAGTCGAAAGCTGAAACTTTTGTTGTCGTGAGTTCTGGATACTTAGTCTGATACGGCCCAGTCAAACACGGCCTCATGGGAAGATATGACATTGACAATCATCTTGTCCTGGAGACTTGAGGTGGGTGAACGGAGTGAAGAGAAACCATGACACACACGTGATCGCGTCGACGTCTTAAGATTGACAACTCGACGGTCGGAGTCTCCGCCGCAATTGAAGACGATCGAAAGCTTCGGTAGCGGAGGAGGAAGAAGTGTGACATCCCATGAGATCCAAGGGTCATCTCCATGTAAGGTAGCTGTGTGCTTTTCAAATCAGGGGCTTGTTACTCGATGTTCTACGATAGCTGCGTCGCGCCCACGGTCTAAGCGAGACTGAGGACAGATCCAGAGCCTGGCAGACACTGGACTGACAAGCTGTTGACATATTTCCTTATTTTGGTGACTAATGTGGATTGAAAACGATACGCGCCGTGGAGCTGGCCGACAGCTACCTTGAACTGGATCATGGGACTGCGACTCAGCTCTGGCATATTTAAGCACTGGAATTACTGTAATGTTCCAGAGACATTCCTTTGAAATATTTACTCCAATGCGTCTCGGCTTTGTTCTTCCTCTCTTCGCCCTCTTCGTCGGCGTCCAGTCGCAGTGCAACCAGATCAAGCCCTTCGCAGCGAGTGTTACTTCTCACAATCAGCCACACGCACTACTGACGCCTTCGAATCGGTCTTCAGGAATGCCCAGATTACTGTTCAGGGTGCTGTGCTAGCTTTCATCATTCTTCCACGATGGACTTTGAAGATTGCATCAACTCGTGCACCATTAGCTGCAGTGCGTTGGAACTTTCAGGTGTAGCCTGTTGGATTACTTATCCAGTCCTAGTACAATAGCCGCCCTTGGTTCTGAATTGCAAAGGGAACGAGGAAATTAGGGACTTGAATCACATCCATGTATTCTCTCCATCTGTTAGAGTGCCTTTGTCCACTTCAGAACCGTGCCTTGGTTCTCGACACAGCCCACGGACTGCCAGCCGAGTAAAAGTCCATCGGATACTCTCCTTGAGACGATTCCTCTGTTGGCATCCAGCTGATGGCTTTGCCCACAGCGACAGCCGTTTCATAAGGACTGAGGAGCGGCCGATCGAATGCATAACCCCAGTCAATCGACAATCTGGGACACGAGGTCTGCACAAATGTCGAGATGTGCGGATTAAATAATGCAAGTTTGGCAGGAGAGAGCTCAGAGAGCAGGATCGGAATGTAGGGAATCGGAATATGGGACTCTTGTAGCTGATGTGTTATCGCCTAGAGAAAGATCATGAGATGTAGCTGGCGGTCGCGGAGACACGCACCTGGAGCTGGCGGAAGTTGCCTTGCCGTCCCAGTGTTCCAAGCACAACACCCCACAACGGGGCTTCCTCTTGATCGGAAAAGGCAGCGATACTACGCCGCGCGACTTGCACTGCATTGTCACGGATCGAATGCATCTCTTTGTGGTCGTAACGCTCTCTGGTCAGCTTTTTCGAGTACGGGTCGTACCGGAATGCAGGGACGGACGGATTGGCGATCATAATGGATTCCAAGTGGAATCGACCGTCTCCCAGGTACCTGGAACATGCGATGAGCATCTAACTAGCACTTCAGACAAACCTTACACTAATGCATCCACGTCATTGAGTCGAGGTGCAGTGCACCCCAGAATCTCCCCAGGCGAGAGCGGTTTGGAACGAGGAATGGTAGTCTCATATTTTCCCCTCCACAGTCTCGACTCATCAGATGATTCACCACCTTCGTCAAATTCGATGCCCAGGTCCTCTTTGAGCCTTTGTAGCGGTGAAACGAACTGTATAGTTGACACAAGAGCTAGTCTTGTAGGTTCACCGGACGGGGTCGAGCTCGACGACGGGCCCTCGATACGCAATCTTGACGCCGCTCCAATTTGCTGCCCAGCAGGTATCTGGCTGTCGGTCTCCTCCGAGTCCAGAAGAGCAGCATGGAACAGACTTCGATCATCGGGGAAGTTGAGCCGGATCGTTTGCGCCAGATGCGCGGAGTCGATGCCAATCTCCACAAAGATATACAACGTCTTGATTGAGGTTTGATCCATGGGGACTGGACACGCGATGTCAGATGAGCAGTCTTGTGGAGACGCATAACAAATGTACCGAGGCAGCTGTGGCCATAGTGTACCAGCATGTCGCACCCTAGTGCTACGGCAGTGTAGTCATCCACGCAACAAGCACCGTATGTCACATCTCCCATGATGACCGTTAACGCCGGGGTGAATCTGGAATATCTTCAGCCGACCCGCCTCTGCTCTAACGCCGGACTGGCCAACTTTTCGATGATGTCCGCAATCGCACACGCAAACATCTGCAGACCCTCGGGCATCTGCAGTGCAACCATCGTTGCATTGTTTTTGCGGACGTGGAAGATGGTTTTGTGGATCTCGAGAGAATAGTTCGTCGGGAGAAGTGCGATGGCCGCGTTCAGGTTGGCGTCTTCGAGGATGTCACGCGGGATCTGGTTGTTCAGGACGGAGGCCACGCCCGGACGCGATGGCGTCGCGGATTTCGTCCCAACGAATCGCCTGCGCGGTTTGCTTGCGTCCGAGGGCATGCGTACAGATTCAAGAGACTCAGATTAGCAAGGGGATCTGTGATGGCGTCACGAAGATCACGCGCCTCGCTTCGTCGCGGTCCCCGTGACGTCAATCTCACTCCGACTCACTTCACCCGCATCGTGGCCGCTTGCGTACTCTACTCTGACCGCAATGGCAGATAAGCAAGGCCACTGTGCTATGCGCGGGTCCTGTGGGGCTACTGGCTTCAAGGATCTCCCGTGTCCGTATGACGGGCCAGCTGTCGAGGTACGTGGCTTGAGTACTCCCCACATGATCACATTGGCTCACAGGCGCATAGCCTGAAGACGCAGCCGAGCGAGAGCTCCTTGTCAATGTATGCGGAGAAGAGTACGCACAGGGCCCCGTCTGCTGCACGGCCGATCAACTGGAAGCTTTGCGCGATAATTTCGAGCCTATTGAGGGCATACTCTCGAGCTGCCCCGCCTGTCGGAACAACTTCCGCTCGTTCTTCTGCAAATTTACCTGCTCTCCCGACCAGGGTACCTTCGTCAATATCACGTCCACACAGACGACGCGGACGTCTGAGACCGCTGTCAAGTCGCTCGACTTTTTCGTGGGGAAGGAGTTTGGGGAGGGGTTCTACGACAGCTGCAAGAATGTGCAGTTCGACGCGGCGAACTCCTATGCTATGGACCTGATAGGTGGTGGTGCCAAGAACTACTCTGCGTTTCTCAAGTTCATGGGCGACGAGAAGCCGTTGGTTGGGAGCCCGTTTCAGATGGATTTCCCTCTCGAAACGAGCGGAGGCATGGTGGCTTTGAACCCGAAGGCGAGAAATTGTTACGACAGCGAGCTTTCCAGCCGGTGTCCTTGCATAGACTGCCCCTCTGTGTGCGCCGTGCTCCCTGACATCCCGGTCCAGCCAGTCTGTCACGTCGGCTTCTTATCCTGTCTCTCGCTCATCCTCGTCGTCACCTATCTCATCGCGTCTGTCGGGTTCTTTGGTGGATACCTGCTGCAAACCACACTGCGCAAGCGGAGAGAACAGATATATGAACGGATGGCATTGTCCGCAGATACCGCATCCATGTCCTCTCCTCGGATCCAGACCAGAGGGCTCGTGGGTGCTGCCTCGCTGGCCCATTACGTGGATGATGACTCTACTGGCACACAATTCGAATCGCGGCATCTGGGTCGTGGTGCATCCTTAGTTGACCCCATCGAAACAGTGCAGCCCCGACATTATGCTTTGAACAGCCTCCTTCGCCGAGGATTCTATCGGCTCGGGATGATGACAGCCTCTTCCCCGTGGCTGACCTTTGCGCTGGTGTTCTCCATCATGGGATTTTTGAACCTAGGGTGGAGGTACTTTGACATCGAGAAGGATCCGGTGCGGCTCTGGGTTGCTCCCTCTTCTGAAAGCAGGCTACAGAAGGAGTACTTCGACGAGCACTTCGGACCGTTCTACCGACCGCAGCAGATATTCGTCACCGCCGCCGAACCCGGACCCGTGCTTTCCTGGAAGCATCTGCAGTACTGGTTCGAAGTCGAGGAGGAGATTCGCTCACTTCGATCGCCAAATGGCTATGGGCTCACAGACGTGTGCTTCAAACCTGCCGGTCCGCGAGGCGCTTGTGTTGTTCAATCAGTGGGCGGCTGGTTCGAGAACGATTTGAGCATGTACGACGAAACGACGTGGGGCGAACATCTGGACACATGCGCTCGACAGCCGGTCGAGTGCAGACCCGATTACGAGCAACCACTTGCGCCTCAGTACGTGCTTGGTGGGGTTCCCACGGATGAAGGCGGGTCGAAGGATTACGTTTCAGCCGAGGCCATGGTGATCACGTATGTCGTGAACGACTCCCTTGATCCGGCGGTCAAGGCCAGGGCGATGGAATGGGAAGAGACCCTGAGGGAATACCTGGTCGCGCTCAAGGATCGATCGGGTCCGCAGGCTGGACTCGAGATATCCTTCTCGACAGGAGTTTCGCTCGAAGAAGAGATCAACAAGAGTGCTAACATGGACGTCAGGATCGTCGTTTTATCCTATCTTGCCATGTTCTTCTACATCTCGCTGACTCTCGGGAGCGGATCGGCCATCGCCAGTGATGATACTCTCGTCTCATCCTTGGCCCAGTGGGCACACAACTTCCCTCGGTTGTTCAAGAAATCCACCGGCCTTTCGTCGAGCGCCTCACTGGACTCGAGAACGACCCCGCACTGGTTCCCCCGGCTTCCTCGCTCGTTGTTCATCAATTCCAAATTCCTGCTGGGATTGTTTGGAATTTCGTTGGTCATTCTCTCCGTATCCTCATCTGTGGGACTCTTCTCTTTTTTGGTGTGCATGCCGTGTTACGTTCGGCGATTTCTTTGCTGACGTGATCACCAGAATGTCAAGGTCACACTGATCATTGCTGAAGTGATACCGTTCCTTGTGCTGGCTGTTGGCGTGGACAATGTGTTCATTTTGGTGCATGAACTGGACCGCCAAAACTTGCTGCACGGCCCCAACGCAACACCCGTCGCAGATGCGCCAGGCTTCGCGACGCCCATGTCTCCGAGTTCTCATCGCTCGCCGTTCGACTCGACACAAGATGATGTGGACATTGACGCGGCGTCGATGCCGCTGTTTCTGTCTGCTGAAGAGCGCGTTGCTCGCACGCTCGCCAAGATGGGGCCGTCGATCCTGCTTAGCACGATTACTGAGACAGTCGCGTTCGGCCTGGGCGCTCTCGTCCCTATGCCTGCTGTCCGGAATTTCGCGCTGTATGCTGCAGGCAGCGTGTTCTTGAACGCGATGCTCCAGGTCACGGTATTCGTCAGTGCTCTCTCTCTCGATCTCAGGCGAGTAGAAGTAAGTTGCCTCCCCTTTCATGTAGAACTTCGTCTGACCAGATGTTTACAAAGGCCAGCCGTGTCGACTGTTTCCCCTGTGTTCGACTGCCATCCCGGATATCACTATTGGAAGCTCCCGTTTACGGTGCCTCATTGGGCCGGATTGCCCGTTTCATTCGTCGTCACTATGCGCCGTTCATTTTGAGACCCATGGTCAAAGGCTGGGTCACAGTCATCTTTGGAGGCATCTTCGTCGCATCAGTGATATCGATTCAACACATCAGATTGGGTTTGGGTGAGTTCTGCGTCTGTGCAATGAATGCGTTGTTGAGTGTATTTCAGATCAACGACTAGCCCTGCCCTCTGAATCGTATCTCGTCAACTACTTTGACGACATGGACAAGTATCTGGATGTCGGACCACCAGTGTACTTCGTCTCGTCTGATATCGACGTTACGAAAAGACTGGGCCAACAAGCGCTCTGTGGCCGCTTTACGACTTGCGAAGTGAGGTCTGTTGCCAACACACTCGAAGGCGAACGCAAACGACCCCAGTCTTCCTTCATCGCAGAGCCTTCTGCGTCGTGGATCGACAACTTCTTCAGCTGGCTTGACCCGAATGCCGAGGCGTGTTGCCGGGTCCGCAAAACCAATCCGTCGGTGTTCTGCAGTGACCGGGATCCGGCTCGAATGTGCCGGCCCTGTTATCAGGACCAACAGCCTCCTTGGAACATCACCATGGACGGTTTCCCCGAGAACCAAGAGTTCATGCGATATATGTCGCAGTGGCTCGTTTCTCCCACGACTGAAGAATGCCCTTCTGGAGGACGAGCGTCGTTTGGCACTGCCGTTTCGATCGATGAGTCCGGGGACGGCATTGCTGCATCCCATTTTCGGACATTCCACACGCCGCTGAAGACACAGGAGGACTTTATTGACGCCTTTGCTGCTGCCCATCGTATTGCAGACGATCTCTCGCAACAGACGGGGGCCAAGGTGTTCCCGTACTCTCTCTTCTACGTCTTCTTTGATCAGTACGGCCACATCGCTGCGATCACGCAGGAGATCCTGGGCCTCGGTCTATTGGCTGTGCTCCTCGTGACTGCTCTCATGCTGGGCTCGTGGAGGACTGGCACGATCGTCACGGGCGTCGTGGCCCTCACAGTTACGAACGTCATGGGTGTGATGTCTGTATGGGACATCCGGCTGAATGCTATCAGTCTCGTCAACCTCGTCATCTCGCTGGGGATTGCTGTCGAGTTTTGTGCACACATCTCGCGTGCCTTTATGAGCGCTGGATCCGGCCTTCCGATCGATCACCCTGCCGGGCAGAAGGAGCGAGATGAAAGGATGTGGACTGCGCTTGTCGATGTTGGGCCCTCCGTTCTGTCCGGTATCACATTCACCAAGCTTATTGGCATGTCTGTTCTGGCACTAACTCGTTCGCGTCTGCTCGAGGTTTGTATCTTGTTTCCGTCACCCGAACTCGTCTAATTTGTGCCTCAGATTTACTACTTCCGAATGTGGCTTACACTGATTCTGTCCGGCGCGCTGCACGGCCTGGTCCTTCTTCCGGTCGTACTCAGTGTTGCTGGAGGGCCCGGATTCCCTCAACAAGAGGCGGACGAGGAATGGATGTCGAACGCCATCAGGAATGACTATGACTACGCGTTCGTCTCGATTTCTCTTTTCGCGTCAGTTGAAGCTCACGCCTGCTCTACAGACCATTCCTTGCAGACGACGACTCCATCGCCAGTGATTAGAGTTGTCCCCGCACTCCCATATACCTCGGAGACGTATTGTACTTATCATAATATCACACAGATTGACTGTGCATGCACATATTTCTGTGAGCTATGTAGGAAGTTTAGATGTTTTTGCCGCTTTGGCAGCTTCTCTCTTGCGTTTCAGCGCTTCCAGTTTATTCTTCATCACCACCACTTTCATGTCAGCCTCTTCCTGCGCCCTCTCCTCCTCCAATAAGCGATCCATGATCAGTTCTCGCTCATCCACTTCTCGCTGACGCCGTTTCTCCTCCTGCTCTGCAGCATCGTCCATCGGTTCTTCCTCTGCGTTTTGTGACGGGAGACCTTCGAGTGTGTCCACCAGCTGCGCCTCCGCCATGACCGTCGCGTTGTCGTACGTCTCCATGTGGTCCGGTACATTCACGACTTCGCGTTGAAATCGTTCCCATTCAGCGTCGAGTGCAGGCGCAGCCGAAGCTGTTGGGAGAGCGGCAGGGAGTGGCTGTTGTTCATCTTCGTCGTCCGACGGAGGCGCCGGCGCCGCGCGCGATGGGTCCGAGAAAAAGTCGGCCGGGAACGAATCGCCACCGGGACCTGCGTCGACCCGCTGGCGCTTCGACTCGGGCTGCTGAACATCCTCCATGTCCGCGTCCTCGGTGTCATCCTCCTCCTGTCTCCGCTTGCCGCTGGCGAGCCGCCGCCGCCGCTCGTCTTCCTCCTGCTCTTCCTGCCTCACGCGCTCGGCCTCCCGGCGCCGCTCCTCCTCCCGCAGACGGGCGACGTTCGTGCGGTGCGCCTTGCTCCCGAGGTGCCCTTCCCAAGCCGATGCGTGCTTGACGGGCCCACATGCGATGCACCTGAGCTGCCCGTTGGTATTGTAGGATGCAAGGGGGTGGGAAATACGCGCTTCTTCGCGTTTGGCTTTGAGCAGGGCGCGGACGTCGGCCATGGGCGTGGCTGGTTGTAGGGTAGGCAAATATCTGTAAATACTGATAGCCAGAAATGTTTGGGGGCTGATAAGATAAGATTATTGCTCTCGAGTTTCATGCGTGACATAACGCTGTGACGGCCACCTACCTCCACACTCAAACAAGGATGTCGATAAGAGGCCGTTCAGGGTCGCCGTCCGCTATGGACGTGGACAGCAAGCCCTCTTCTGATGCCAAAGTCGTCATAATCAACAATCTCAGCCGTAGCGTTGTCGAAACACACCTTAAAACGATATTCGGCTTTTATGGTGACATAGCCCAGATTGACCTGCCGCTGTTTGGAAAATGTCCGTGCCCTCCGTGCTCATCGTAAACTAACTCGATAACTGACCGTTCTTCTGAACAGCCGGCCAAAATCGCGGTAAAGCAGCACTCGAATACGCCGACGCACCCTCAGCCCAAAAAGCCGCGTCGCACATGAACGGCGGCCAAATCGACGGCGCAGTCATCAAAGTAGAGCTCTCCGACCTCCCCATCCGCACCCGGGGCCCGCCGCCTCCTCCCCCGCGCAACCGCTCCCGACCACCCCGCAGCACGCGCCCGCGGTCCTTCTCCCGGTCCCGGTCCCGCTCACGCACCCCGTCACGCTCTCGCTCGCCCCCGGGCGGCGGATACCGGCGCCGTGGGCCTGGAGACTGGGATCGCGATAGACGGGACCGCGGGCGGGGAGGGTTCCGCCGCGGCGGCGGTCCCCCCGGTCGCGACTTCTACAGCAACAACCACAACAGCTACAACCGCCGGGGCCGTGCGTCGGACAGTCGCAGCCGCTCGCGCTCGCCCGTACGCCGGGGGCCGGACCGCGGGGGGCGCCGCCGGAGCCCGAGCTACTCGCGGGGCGGCTACGGGCGGATGCACAACAGATCGCGCTCGCGCAGCTACTCGGTGCGCTCGAGTCGGTCGCGCTCGCGCACGCGGTCGGTCTCGCGGTCGGTCTCGCGTTCACGCTCGCGGTCGTACTCGCGGTATACGCGCAGCCGGAGCCGGAGCCGGACGCGGTCGCGCAGCGGTTCGCGTGACCGGTCGAGGGGACGCAGTCAGAGCATGAGTGATATCAGAGACAGCAGGTCGCGGTCGCCGAGAAGAGACTAGCCTTGTTATTATTTCTTGTTCTTGGTCTGCTTGCTCAAATTCCAGTGCTTGGTAGATAAAATGCCAAGTCAATTCAAGCCTACGTCCAAGAGATCGCAACTTTCTGCCCTTGGGATTCCTTTTTGGGAAGGACCCAAATGAGGCAATGACCGGCCGATGGCAGGTGATGGGCACCGAAATTCCTCGAAAATCATTATTTATTGAATAAGGAGGGTACAAATGCACAGGGAATAATGTCTAAGTGTTAGGAACAAGCTTAGAATTGAAGTGAGCAGTTTTTTTTGTTCAGAGTTCAGTCAGAGGGGACAAGGAAGTGGCATTTACATCTAAATACATACAGCACTGTAGCTAGTAGGGACAAAGAAGCTTGTACAGTTACTTATGTACATGCACAGCAGAGGGCCTGAGGTGCTGTGTGGCACAGGAGGAGAAGAGAGAGGGGACGACGTGCAAAGGGGAGGGGATGAGGGAGTAGCGGAAGAAAGAGAGAGGGAGGATGCCGTGACCACACGCTCACGGCGTCACTCCTGATGACCTCCCTCCGTCGAGTACCGGCGGCGGGGCGGCAGCCCAATGGCGTGGAAGGCCTTGCATGCGCGCACATCGCGTGGCACAACCAGCTGCGGGCGGGGGCGGGTTATCGTTGGGTCATCGCGTCAAACGGGAGGAGGGGGATGGGCAAGGGAGAAAGATGGGAGGTCACGAGGTCGTCAACAAAGTTATTTACTGGACAAATACACCAATAAGTAAAATAAATTAGGATCCGGAGCCTCCGTGTGCACGTGCCGGACGCTTCCCAAAAAGGTAGCTTTGTCAGAAAAGTCAAGGGCAGAATGTTAAAATCTACGTCCAAGTGTGATCTGACATTCATACCACTGAAAGCACGCGAGTCCGACTGTGGTGAGTGGCGCATGAGAACGGTGTAACAGGGCCTGCTGGGTTTCTATGCCAGTACAATAACTTATGTGCGAAAGGCGGAGCATCTCTCCAGATCTCCGTAAACGTTTTGGCACGTGAAGGACTTACGAAGAACCGCATCAGGATAAGAGTAAACTACTCTGCGCGAACATTGCTGCTATCATAATCGCCCGAGACTGAACTCGAGCGACGCAAGAAGGAGCAGGACTACCATGCGTGCTAAGATTGTAGACCCCGCCTACATAGAAACGTTATGTTACAGTCATGGCGAGAAATAAATGCGCAAGACGAGGATGGAAGCTTGAAATTCAAACTTCTACAGATCCTAATAGCGATTTGCAGTATCTACCACCCTCGACCACGGCCGGATCCATTATACCCGCCGCGTCCGTGCCCGGGCCCAAAGTTGTTGTTGTTGCCGTTATAGCTTTGAGCCTGGCCGTATCCGCCATAATTCGTCTGCTGGGGTGGCCCTCGTCCGTACGCGTTCTGCGGCGGTTGCTGATACGCGCCGCCGCCATAACCTTGATGTGGCTGCGGAGGAGGCGGCCCACCGTACCCGCCGTACTGCTGCTGCTGTTGGGGAGGCGGAGGTCCTCGGTAATTTCCGCCACCGTGCGACTGATCGTATCCCCCTCCGCCATACGACGGAGAAGGATTATGGCCGGAGCCGTATCCCCCGTATCCCCCTGCGCCATTCTGCCCTCCCCCGTTATAGCCCCCGCCCCCGCCGTTGTACCCTCCGCCTCCGTTGTACCCTCCACCCCCGTTGTACCCTCCGCCAACACCATGATGACTTCCACCGTTATACCCGCCACCGCCGCTATTATAGCCCCCGCCGCCACCATTATGACCTCCTCCACCGTGATGACCTCCGCCACTGTGATGCCCTCCGCCCCCTCCTCCTCCTCCTCCTCCTCCCCTCCCATAACCGCCGTTATGATTATGTGAGCCATACGAGTCTCTCGCCGCACGACTGGCATGGAACGAATCATTTCGCGGCCCGCCCCTCCCCCGCCCCCGCCCCGCCGCTGCCCTCCGCGCCATCTCCAGGTCGGTCGCCGTGAGCACGCGCCGCGGCTTGACCGCCCCCGGGAGCAGAACGCTGCGGTGTGGCGTGACCTGTTTCGGGAAGTAGTACACCACCGACAGCGACCGGTCGTTCCGCACGTCCTCCATTCCCGGGAGGTTGTTGACGTTGGGGTACGTAGAGCCGGGAAGACAGTCGGGGTTGCGCGCGATGCTGCCCGAGATGCCGTTGCTCAGCTTCGGGTCCAGCACGACGGGCTGCGGCGAGAGAGAGATATGATTAGATTAGATAAGAGCACACCAAGTCGGAGATATGACTCACATCTTGCGTTTTCCTCTTCCCATACAACGACTCGAACACCGGATAAACCGGATGCTCGTCGGCAGCGAACATGACGTTTTTGCCCCACGCATTCCGCCGCCGCTCGCCCTCACTCAAGAACACCGTATACGGCGGCTCGTTCTTCGCCAACTCCATCTCTTGAGCCGTCAGTGCCGGCCGCTCATCAGCCGGCAGAAACGCATACGGCTGCGCCATCGACGACAGCAGCACGTCCTGGTCGATGAACGACAGCAAAGCGACCCCCTGCCACGCCATCTTCTTCCCGTTCATGTCGATCTCGAACTCTTCGGGGTAGAAGTCGGGGCTCGGCTTCTCGTTCTCCTTGTCCCCGCCACGGAGCGGAGACCGCTCATCCAGCATCAGCTGATGGAAGATCTCCGGGATGTGTTTGCGACTGCAGATACATCGGTCACAACAACACGATCAGTGAGAGGAACGAGATAGCGCACCTTGCAGCGGGGAACACTCCCATCAGCTGCTCAAACGGCTTGAACGGCATCCCCAGCTGGAATCGGATATCCATGTCCTTCACGTTCTCAAAGTCAGCAGCAAACGGCGCAAAGTGGTACGGATAGAACCACTGCCAGGATGGTGCGCCTTGGTAGTAGTACTTGAGCACCCAGCAGAGACCCTCGACGTAGGCTGTCGTGATCTTCCTCTTGAAATCCGACTCCAGCACGGCATCGGGGAACTTTTGCGCATAGTAGCGGTCCTTGTAGCCTGGTTCCCACAATCTAAACGTACACAGCCAAAAATTAGAGTTTGAATCCACACATTGGACGCGGCGCACTTGACAACATCCTCCTGCTCGACTGTTCCGTCGGGGTTCACTATCAACTTTTTGGGAGCCGACACATTCGCAGGCGCACTGGTGTCCTCTTCGTCTTCACCAACGGCATCTTGCTCAGACTCGTTCACCTCAGACAGTTTGCGCTTCGAGCCAGCCAAAGAATCTGCGGAAGCGGTGGACAGATGGGTGGAAGTGGTCGAGTACGTGGTCGCGACATCACTCATATCGACATCGGCCGCAGGGCTCTCAGAAGGTGGCGGCATGCTCGGCGGAACAAGGGGGGTGACCGGCGGTGGTGGCTTAGCAGGAAGCGAGGAATGCGCAGACGGTTTCACAGGCACGGCACTGGCCATTTCGGCCTTAAGCATCTCAGCAGCAGACATATTGGCCATCCGAATCGCACGTCGGTTCGCAACTACATCTCGATTCGATCCAGCCAGCGCTTGGATCGCAGTAGCGGTGTCTGCTGCTGCTGCAGATGACGATGGCAGGGATGGCTCAGCCGCAGCTGGCGAAGTGGATGATGACACAGCCGCTGTTCCAAATCCAAGCGCATCGGCATTGGCAGCAAAGTTTGGTCGGGGAGGAAGGGAATGATGATGTTGTACAGGCGCAGTCGGGCCAGAGGTCAGAGCTAGACTAGACGACGGTCTGATATCATTTTTCATTCCTCCCTCCAGCTTGCGCCGTTTCGCGTTGCTGTCTTGTCTGTTCTCCGCTTTGAGCGCGTGAGCCGTCAGCATCCCAAGCAGAACATAACCGACGCACCTTCCCTTCGTCGTCGGAAGATATCATCCTCCCTCTGCGCCAGTCCGTCCAGAATGATCTGAGCTCTCTCTAGCACGATCTCACCGTGATCCGTCAGATACCCTCCCATTCGGGGAAGTTCCGTCTTCCAGATCGTCAAAAGCGTGTCAATCGCACCCTCCCTGATCTCCAATGACGGCAAATGCGGCAAGAAATCATTCCCAACGAAGAAAATCAGCAACACCCAATCGTCCACCGCCATCTCAAAATCAAATTTGAACGGGATTTCCGGGACGTCCAATTCGACGACGAGGTATTCACGCAGAATCGCAATGTCAAGGAAGATGAAAGGTTTCTTTAGAGCAGCTTCTTCGTCGCTTATCGCTTTCTTCGACTGCTTGATTTGCTCCTGCGTCAGCATGCATTGCGCAGCATAATGTCCCTCTTGACCGCATTTGCGGCAAGCGGTAGAACTCGCTGCGTCCATGAACACATCTTCACGTAGGACCCAGAAATTCGGCTCATGTGTCGCGATCCCCAGCATGATCAGGTCGGCGTCCTAAGCGCCATCAGCAAGGCAACACAGAAAGGAGATGCCAAGAACACATACTAGCCCGTAAATGACGTGCTTCGTGTTAGGGTCGTGGCCAGGACTGACTCGTTGACGCCGAATCCAATCCATGATTTTGTGTTCTCCTTCTCCAGGAACACCGGCGTCGGATATAAGGACTTCAAGCTATAACTTGTTGGTTTTGAGAGAGAAATGATGCTCAACACGCACATTCTTCCACCCAGGATCAGTGTTTATCTTATGCACGACCCAAAAGCGCAGAGAGGCAGCTAAAAGCTCCATAAAGGGTGTACCGGGTGTGATGGCGTTGGTATCCCAGGCCTCGCGGTCATTTTCCTCAACCGTCTTGCCCATAGCTAGCCAGATAGTAGAATAAGTCAGTAGCAGTCCCAAATAAGGCTGACCAGGGCTTGACAGCGCACCTCGCCACAGGGCGTTGGCTTCCTCCTGCGCAGCCGCTTTGTCCTTCGCCTCCTGGGCGGCACGGAATCGTCGCGAGCGCTGCTGATTCATCTTGGCTCTTGGTGCAACGCCATCTTTTCCGTTTCAGATGAGGGAGTCCAGAAAAGAAAGTGGAAGCAGACGCACCAATAGCCATGAACAAAATCTTACGAGGTCGGACCATATTGACCACCCGCTCGGTGTATTTGAATATCTCAATCATCATATCTTCTTCCGTCAGAGGCGCGGCCTGAATCCCATATAATCAGTCTCTGCAGAAGCACCACATAGATTGGGACGTGCCTTTCCATCGGGGTGAGTGCAAGGGTGAACGATTCCGTTCATATCCAGATACAAGTTATCGAATTCTTTGCCGTTGGGGTTCGCCATGGACATATTGACCGGGATGCTGAGGACTTCGCCATCGCCTGGGACTCTGATCTCCTCCTCCTCGACAACAGGGTAGACTGGGCGTTCGCGGTAAGCGCGTGAGTCGGGAGAGAAGGAGGAAGAGAAGGATCAAGCGTGACGTACTGATTTTAGGATACTTTCTGCTGAGCCAGCGGAAGAGAGCGGGAACACCCTGTAGCGGAAAAGACGGGTTCAGTGCTGTATGGCATTAACCAGTATGCAGATAGCGGACCATTCTTGGGAATTAGACACGATAGAACAGGTCGATTTCGTGGGCGCAGTTATACAAAGAAAAGGAGAGTACAATGTCGTATGGTAGTCGTCTATGGCGCACGGGAGTCGGCACTGGGCTGGCAATTCAGTTGGGGTGAAGGAAACAGCAAACGCTGGTGACAAATCGGAACTCGGTCACACTGCATCATCCATCATCAACCTAGTCATTTTGCGATCCAGATTTCTGCAGATCGCCATAGCACTCGACCAACCACGCACGCGATATGGCCGCACCCCCTGGACCCAATACACCAGGGCCTAGTGCTTCCGGGGAGAAACCTACACAGAAGACGATGACCAAGGCCGAACGACGCGAACTCCAGGAACGTCAACGCGCCGCGAAACTCGCGCAGAAACAACAACCGCAGGCTGGAGGAGCAGGCGGTGGCGGTGATAAAGGCAAGGCGAAACAAGCAAAATCCAACACACCGCAGTCGAAATCATCATCAGGAGGAGGAGGAGGAAGGCAGTGGCAGTGGAGGAGCAGGCCACTCATCGTCCAAATCACACGCGGACACGGACGCATCGGCATCGAGATCGCAGACGCTGCGGATCTTTTCGCATTTCAGTATCCCGAAGCAGGGACATGCAGTCAAAGGGGATATCCACCCATGTATCGTGCGGCTGGCGTTGCAGTTCTCCGAATTCAAGATCTGTGGCGCGAACGCGCGCTGCATCGCAACCCTGAACGCTTTCAAAACGGTTTTTGCGCTCGAACTGCTGCTGCTTCTCTGTGTTAAACGTCTCGCAGGTCATCCAAGACTACACGACGCCCCCGAATAATACGCTATCTCGGCATCTGATGACCCACATTTCCCCACAAATTACACACCTCGTGTCCGCTCGCCCCATGTCGGTCACAATGGGTAATGCGATCCGGCAGCTCAAGCTAGAGATCAGTAGCTCGGATATTGATATGCCCGAACAAGATGTTAGTTCCGTTTCACCAGCGACTCGATTCTGAGAAAGCTCATTCAATCTACAGGCCAAAGATGTGCTCTGCCAAAAGATCGACGACTATATCCGGGACCGCATCATCATTGCAGATGAGGTCATTCAAGATTTCGCGAACAAGAAGATTAAGGACGGCGATGTTATCGTCACCTTTGCCCGGTATGCCAGGTCGACTTGATCTGTGTTATGTGTACTGAGATGGATCAGATCATCTGTGGTGGAAAAAGTGCTACTGAACGCATGGAAGCAGGGAAAGCGCTTTTCGGTCATCGTAGTCGATTCGAGACCACTTTCTGAAGGTCAGTCTCTCCGCAGGTCCAACCGATTGAATCACAGCTGTCTACAGGAAAAGGACTCCTGCGTGCCTTGACATCGGCATCGTCGCGACAATCCTGGACTCTGTCAGACGACTCGCTGGTGCCTCCCCAGCCGCCTATACCATGCACCTACGCCCTGTTGACCGCTCTGCCGTCGCTGATTATCGAGGCGACGACAGTCATCCTGGGCGCACATTCTCTGCAATCTAATGGCGCTGTCTACTCTCGGGCGGGGACGGCTCTCGTGGCCATGATGGCCAAGCAGCATAATGTCCCCGTCCTGGTCTGCTGTGAGACATACAAGTTCAGCGAGACGGTGATGCTCGATGGGTTTGGGAAGAACGAACTGGGTGAGTTTGCCCGTTTGTTTCTCTTCGCAGGATACGATCTCACCTCGCCGTTTGTAGCGCCTGCGCATCTCGGGAAAACTTTGCCTCCGACATCCAATCTTGAGATTCTCAATCCATTGTACGATCTCACCCCGCCCTCTTGCATCACGGCCATGGTGACGGAGGTGGGGCTGATCCCGCCGAGCAGCATCAGTTCTATCCCAATGGCTCTTGGACGCACGACCTTGTAATGTAATCGCACTGCATCGCATCCTTGTCAACTGCTATCGAACCAAGTAATAAGTACGAATTGTATGTATGTATTACAAGACAACCAGCCGTAGAATGTGATCTAATCTAATCTTATCCCCCATCAAATCAGAGCTCGTCTTTCGACTTGGACGCTGTATTCTGCTCAGCAAGCTTCTCTTTGATCCAGCCGAACGCGCGGTCCGTGACGTGCTCGACGGGGTGGTCGAAAAGGTATGGCAATATTGGCACCTGATGCAGAACGTCAGATAGTTGTCCTTGAACACTGCACGCATACACTCACAATAGCCAATCCTGTCGCCGTCGGGCCCCACGTCTTCAGACGCGGGTTCAGCGACTTGTCAAACACCTTCTTCGCTTGCTTGACGGCGGTGTGGATCGTGAATGCCGGGAGTGCCCTGTGAACTAGTCTCGATCACCGAGGAAGAATGGGGCGAGGTCACACGCACATGGAAGCGATGGACTGGAACGTCGCGCGCTCAACCGCGGCCAGGCCTATCCGCACGGGCTCCGTGAGCTGCGCCGCCACTTCGACGGACGTCGCGCCTTGTCGGTGGACCTTGTACGAGTGGTACGAGACGTCCCCGCCGAGATACAGCCATGATATCCCGTATGCGGCGGTCACGACCCACGCGGGCACGACGGGTCTAAATGCCTCGCCCACGTCGCTCGTCTACAGGATAGGATGCATGTCTGTTTGAGGAGAGGATGCGGAATATAGTTTTTTTCGCGTACGTAGGCGATATAGCGCGTGCCGGCTCGCAGTGCAGTCCTCAGTCGAGCACCATATGCAGCGTAACGGAGATTGGAGTCGGTGGTGTCAGCGCCCTCATCGGCAAGCTCGGTGATCTCGCCTCCGACAGCTTCTGTGATCGTGTCGGGCACAGTATCGCGGGCGTCGGACATGACAAGTGGAGAAAAGAGAGCGGGTCAGCCAAGAGAAACTGTGCAATGACGTTTGTGATCGGCAAACCCGGCGTACGGAGGAGTGCACACGAACACGCGTGCCGTCCGCACGCGTGGGAAAACAATGCTATTATCCAGAAAGCAGATACAACAAGATAGCACTACGACTCCTAGACCTTTCGGGGCCTCTTCTTCACCTCTTCGTCTTTGCACGCATGCAGCATCAGCTTGTTGGGGTGTCCCGGGGTCATACCTGAATGGCCTTTGGACCAATCGTAAGAAACAGCGTACGCAAATATGCTTCCGTTCCGGTTGAAGCCAGTCGCAGAAATCGGACCGGGAAGCGCTTCGAAACCTGGGAACAGTCAGAAGAGACGTACAAGCATGCGAGCGCGACCCACTCTTGAGCCTGTTCCGTGCGTCCTTATCCCAGAAGTGTATAGTTCCGTCGGCACCGCATCTGGATATGAAGCTTTCAGCAGAGGCAGACCCCGCGCAAATGCACCAAGACTCACGTGGAAAATGTGCCGTGGACGGGATGGAAAGAAATATCGTTCACAGCGTACACGATCGAACCGTCCTTGATCGTAGGGCTGGAATCACGCCGATGGCACTTGAAAGAGAAGTTGTTGCTACAGAAATGTCAACACAAGCTGGCATGGCAGGGGCCGCTAGATCGCCGACCTGCTGTCCTTGTCTTCCACATATCTACCAGCGCAAGCACTTCAGTGATCGTGGTCTGAAAGCAGGAGGACAAGTCTCACTGGATGGCCACTCTCCCCTCGACGCTACCTACAGCAAAGCCACTGTTGGCAGAAGCAGTGAAGCAAGAGATCACACGCGTTTGCCACTTGAGTGGCGAAACTAATGTCTGAAAGGAGGACGCTTCAGCGCACCGAGAGAAACAGCGTCACGCCGCCCAAACCTTGTATGGTGTAGTGGGATTGGATAAATTGAATATCTGGACGTGTCTTTCCGCAGTCCCAACGACCATTAGTGGGTACTGAACATCAAAACTGTAGCACCGCTCTGGGAGCTGCACACTTGCCACCGGCTGGGGAGTCCGTAGATCCCAGTACTGGAGACCAAACAGCCAGGTCAGGGACAGCAACTCAGACGGCGAGCATGCACAGGACGCACCTTGATAGTTTTATCCCAACTCCCCGTGGCCAGGATTCCTGCCTGAGGAGTGTCCACCCACTTGACCACTTTGATGGGGGCGTCATGCTGAGCCACCTGTGTCGCCTGCCCCGTCGCGATATCATACATGCGCCCCGCGTTGTCGGCGCCTCCCGAAAAGATCTTGTTCCCTTCCTAGCAGCGCAAAAGCACGCGAGACCAATGAGGTTGGCCCACGGCGCGAAGGGGCGCGGCGCATACCTTGTTCCAGCATACACTCAAAACAGGTCCCTCGTGTTGATACATAGCTTTGCCTTGACTTTGTCCCCCCGCGCCAACCTCGTAAATGCGTACCTGGGTGGCGGAAAGAAAATACGCGTCAGAATATGCGTCTGGGAAGGAAAAATGGATTTTAGACAACGAACACTATTGTCCCAGCTTCCGACAGCGAGGTAATCTGCCTGACTCGAGAACGACAGGGAGGAAATGGAGTCGGTGGGTGGATCTGCCATCTCAATGTCCTTTTCGGCGGCTGCCGCCGTGGAGCTATTGAGGGCATTCGAAGTGTTGGTATTGAAGAAGGACATGGTCGAGCTGGAGAGGAATCAAACCGCGTCCAGGGTTGGGACGAGCGACGCGTCCAGCGAAGTTGGGAGTGCGATTCAGGACTGATGTGGCTGTGGGCCATTGTACATGTGACCAGTAACCGTCGATCGGTGATCTCTGATCGCTTATCTTATCGGCCAGCCACATCACCACAGGACAGGCAAGTACAAATCGGATGCGGATGATACAAAGTGCATAGCGGGATATAGAAGACTAAGGAATTGGAGCGTAGCAGAGACTAAATGGGTGCCAGATGAAATCAATAGCCAGACTGAGACACAGGCATGCCACCAGAGACAGCACCATATGGGGTCGAGATTCCACCAGTCAATCCGCCCGGCATCCCACCCGGCATGGTTCCCGGGAGCATCCCCTGCGCGTAGTTCTGAGTGGCAGCTGCCGGGACACCCGAGTGCGCGGCCATCCCGCCAGGCATCGTCATTCCAGGCGCATAGCCTTGGCTTCCAGTGACTGGGATTCCTGCTCCAGGTGTCGCATAGCCAGTCGCAGGCGGGTATCCATAGGTGCCAGGAGCTGCCATCCCCCCGGGAATCGTGCCAGGCAGGGTCCCCAGCGGATACCCTGCTGGATTCTGTTGCTGCTGCTGCTGCTGTTGGGGTTGCATCTGAGCAGGCTGAGCTGTTGCCGCCGTCGTAGGCATTCCACCGGAGACAACACCAGCAGGCCCCCCGTTAGGAATGCAGCTGATGTACAGCGAATACCGTTTCGCGCGCTCGCGTGCCCGACGTCGAGCCTTGCGTTCTCTGCGACGACGTTTCTTCTCCCTCCGCTCCTCATCTCGTCTTCGGCGTTGCTCAGCAGCATCGGGTACAAATCCGGGATAGCCATGCGCTGGACCGTACACACTGGCCTGGCGAGCGGGGTATTCGTCGTCCGACGACGAGTGTTCAGAGGAAGATTCAGATGAATCCGAAGATGTATCACCCGGGTCTGGGTATGGGACATCCACGAGCCCCGCATTCGGGCCCGAGCGACGTTCACGCCCTTTGTACAGGATCACCTCGATGCCCCGAGCGAAGAAGAAACTGCTATTCCACAGATCAATAACATCGGCAGCGAGGGAAGACTTTTTGTGAGAGCGTCCCGGTGCAGGCAATCTTCCGGTCCACGCTAGACCAAGATCCTGTGGTCTGTATTAGAACAGAAAATCCGTAATTGACGGCGACACCAACCTGCATCAGGCGATTCCCTATTCGAATTCATCAGCTTACAGCTGTCGACAACGCGCACTGACTTACAATCATGAACAAACACATCGTGCGCCTGCAGCACAGCGGGCATTCTCACTGGCTGCTCCGCCAGATCGTCCATGTCCTGGATTTTCATCCTTTCAAACGGCGTGAATGCTTGCGCCGCATTGACAGCCCGGCCAAAGCCTTCTGGAGCCGGAAGTTGCTCGACGGCTGGCTCCGGTGCAGATACACTCGAGGGGAAGGGTGTTTGCCCGTTGGGATGTGCGACGCCAGGCATTGGAGCTTGCGAAAACCCAGCCTGGGGCCCGCCAGGTTGAGGTACACCAGCCTGAGGCGGATAGGCGCCGGGAACTGGGACGGAAGATGCCGGTGCAGGGATGGGCCTGCCCTCCATCACATGACCCGGTGGGTAGACTTGACCTGCGTAAGGTGTACTGGGATGCATGCTGGGAGTATGCGGTGCCGCATAAGGTGTCGTGGCTTGCGGAACGAAGCCTGCCCCAGGCTGGGCAGGATATTGGCTTTGTGTTAGGTAATTGCCGCCGCTAGTTGAAGGGTATCCAGTAGCTGCTGCAGCTCCCGATTGTCCAGCAGCTCCAGCCGTAGGATAGCCAGTACTCGCCGCACCAGGATAAGCACCCAGGACAGCGCCAGCGCCCGTATAGCCACTGCTTGGTGCAGGATATGCTGCCCCAGCAACAGGATACCCTCCGTTAGTAGGATATCCACCAGCGACGGACTGTCCGCGATCGCCCATGTTATTGCTCATGCGGCGCACTCGTTCAGATTCTGAAGCGAATTGAGATGAACGCGTTCTTTCAGGATGTTCCAGGCCCATCTCTCCAAATTGTTGGCTTAGATCGCCCACGCCTAATCCAATGGCACCGGTGCTGTATTTGCGCTCACGAGGCTGCTCGGAGCCAGGCCCTGCCACACCAGGATAGCCGGCAGTGTAGGGGGTCGAAGGATATCCGGGATTGACTGCAGCGGGGTATGGATTGGGGGCAGGATTCGCAGGGTATCCGGCGGGGGTGTAAGAACCCGCCGCAGGATACGCGTTGGCAGCCGTAGGGAATGCAGACAATCCGGGACCAGCTGCACCCGCGGGACTTGGTTGATTCATGCTATTGCGACGCTCGCGTGCTGCTGTGCCCTGCGCGTCGCGTTCGCGAGCCTTGCGCAGCTCCGCGTCCGCTATGCCCGCTCCACCTGAGGCTCGCTGCTGTTTGGCCAGCCGTCTCGCTTCCTTCGCTTCCCTGGCCAGCTGTTTCTTCTTCTGCCTTTCTTCGTCCTCCTGCCTGCGTCCTGCATGAACAAAAGCCACTGGAGGGCAGATCTAAGAACGCACCAGTCCTTGAGCAACTTCCTGTCCGACTTGGATACAGGCTGCTGTGTCCAAGACGCAGCAAAATCCTGCGTCGGTGGCTTATCAGCGTGTGATAACATCGATTAAGAAGGACGCCGACCGCGTCTGCAGGTTGCGCTCCCGGAGGAAGCACCCGCGTAGCGTCCATTGGGACCCATTGGATTCCGTTCATCGTTCCCCCCGGCATCGGGAGGCTGGTGATTTCGGTTAGAAGGGTCGACGGAGATGAGGGCACAGGCACCTCGCTGGGGTTGCTCTGAACGGGTGGAAGATAACATTTCCATTTCTATCGATGCTGGTCGTATATGTGATTGCTCCTGGGCTGATCGGGGCCGGTGCCGCTGGTGCTGGTGTCTGCGACTGTCTACCTGCACCGTACCCAGAGAACATCTCGCAGGGAGGTGGTAGATGCAGGGAAAGCAAGGCCCTTTGTATGCTGCTGTGTGATCTGATGATAGAAGCACCCTTGCGCGCTCGTCTGCAGATCGCGATTTCGATTCAGAAATCCGTGTGATAGAGGCAGCTTATGTACTGTAATAGATGAAAGTATGCTAGTACATGTCAGAAGAACTTCCAGTACAATACAATGAGAAGGACGAGCACAACCGCGCCGACAGGTGCGTACTGGCGGATCATGGCTTGTATATTGATGTTCCGCGCAGCCTTGCGATACTTCTCTGACTCGGAACGAAGTGACGTCGAGAGGTGCGACATGCCTGTGGGAGAGCAGTCAGTCTGGGGGAAATTTCACGATGGTCGGAGGTGTGACCTACGATCCAGCGAGTCGCCACGCCATAACAGCTCCTCCATGTTTTTGGTCATGATCCGCGTCACATCCTGCAGGTCGTCGTTGAGTCGGTCTAGACTCGATGCACTGGCGGCATTGCGAGTGTCCCGGTACAGTCGGGCAGTCTTGGACATGAACGTGTCTGCATGTGTGTCGTATGAGGGGGCATACCACGCTGTGTGGTATAGCAAGCAAGCGCACCGAAGCCAACGAACGCATACGGCTTGCGTATCGTCTCCACCTTCGAGCCATATGTGGTCGCAAACTCTTTTGAGAGCTCATCGAGGTAGGAGAAAGCCAATTTGCGGGGGTATGACTTGTCAGCGATCGTCAAGAACACGACATTGTCCGAAATGAAGTAACTGGAACAGCATTGAGCTGCATATGACTTTACAAGAGCGAATGCACTGACTGTAATGTGAATTGACCGCTCTCTATCGAGCACCGAGACTCCGAATTGGGCGTGATGCGACGGAAAATCAGCTTAGCCTGCTGTTTGTGTTCTTGAAGAGCCAGCTCAGTCTGTGGTTAACCCGAATGAGATGAGAATTTGACAATTAGTCGAAGGTGACACAAGCCTGTTCGTCGTCTACACTTGCTGCCAAAGGAAGCGAATCTGAGGCTCTGACGATTATGGTCGAGCGCACCATGGTAAGTGAAGTCGGAGGGGAGGTGTCAGGGAGGCACCGCCACGTACTTGATTGATCGCCTCAGTGATCGCCACAAGACAGGACACGACGACTGGCCACGCACTTCATACAGCTCTCCATGCGCTGACCGCGGACTGCCAGGGTACAGTTTGTATTATTTCCAAGAGCCCATGTCAATTGGAAGAAGCCTCTGCCTCAGTCACAAGTCTGTGTATAGAGCCGCAGCTGCTGAGTCTAGTTGCCTCGCCTGCTATCGAATGGTCCTCGGCTCACCTGGTCCAGGACCGAAGGGCGACCAGTCCAATTCGCAGCTTCGGATGGCATTCCCCCGGTCCATAGCTACAGTTCTAGGCCCATGATCTTCCAAACTGACAAGAGCTCTTCCGGACATTAACGACACTCGAGTCACAGAGAATTCACAATATGCTACCACAGTTTATTGAAGGCATGAGAGAATCTCCTATTTAATAATGTCCGATCCAGTCCTTGCATAAATCCGAGTCCAGATTGACCAACGGAATCCCGACAAGACTCAAGAGGCGCGTTCAAGTTGGGCTTTGTGTGGCCACCACGCTGACTGTCAGTCGCCATCAAGTGATCGGGGTCCGCGGTCCCGGTCCGGAGGCTTATAAGTGCTGGGGGATCTTCATGTGTTTTTGATCAGTTCCGTCTCACCCTTCAGTTCAGCAACCATGTCCAGCAAGAACCTGTTCGATGTCAAGCACCAGCTCACTTTCTACGGTGCTTACCACTCCAACTCCACCAATGTCATGATTCATATCGTCTGTGTCCCGCTTCTGCTATGTCTGTCTATTCTCCCGGTTTGTGTCCTTAGAGACTGATTATTGCGTAGGGTACATGCTCTTTGAGCGTACCGAACTGCAACTGACTTGTAGTACTTGATAGGAGTGCCCAAGTTATGCTCGCTCAATTGCCGGTCCCGTCCTTCTTGCCCTCGATGCATTACGTCTTGTCGAAGTACCTCATCTTCGATTTGAACTACTCGTCCATCCTCGCGGCTGTCTATCTGGCGTACTACTATATCTTGGAGCCTACTGCCGCTGTGAGCTTGCATGCTACCCTCTCCTGCGGCGACGTTCGGGCTGACGGAATACCCTAGTTCCTCTACACTCCCCAGTTCATTCTCTCGACTCTAACCGCTAACGCGATTGCCGGAGGAGGACATCTGCAACAAATTGCAGCACTCCACGGAGTTTGCTGGGTGGCGCAATTCGTGGGACACGGTGTGGCTGAGAAGCGTGCCCCGGCTTTGCTCGATAACCTTGTCGGAGGTGCGTTATTCCAATGCTCGCATTCCGCGATGCCTGAAACGATGGTCTAGCGATTGTGCTCGCTCCCTTCTTTGTCCATCTCGAGATGCTGTTCTTTCTGGGTTACAAGCCCCAGATGCATAAAGAGCTGAACAATGCTGTCGGTGTCGAGATCGCTCGCGTGAAGAAGGCTGAAGGCGACAAACGTCGTGCAGCTGCGGCCAAGGCCCAGTAGTCTGTTGTTCAGTCAACATGACGATACAGAATCTTTCACATGTTATTGCTTTGTATCTTTCGAGTGTCTTGTACAACCGTTCGTTCGCATGTACAACACGTTTCATTATTACAATTCGGATCTAATCGTACCCTAAATGAGGCTGGCCGGAGGAGGAAGCACCGGTTCACCGAGGGCAGTAACATAAGCTGACGATAATCCACCATCGACTTTGAAATCGGTGCCCTGCCAAACAGTGAGCTATAAAAGACTAGTGAAAGTGGCACAACATACAGTCATGTAACTGCTGTCGTCACTAGCGACTGGGAGAGAAATCAGCAGGTTTGCCTCCAGACGGAAAGCGGTAACGAACGGAAAAGTGCACCCTTGGCAACCTCGACTGCCTCTCCGAATCGACCCATCGGCAAGTGGATCATCCGGCGATCCCGCTTCTCAGCCGTGTTCAAGAAATCCATGAGAAGAGCTGAGATGACAAACTCAGTCCGGCTTGACGCAAAGGGTGACGATCGTGCTTACGAGTCTTGAGCGGACCACTGCGTAAAAAAGATCAGCATCTTGAGCTCCGTATGGTTCCGAAACGTACGGGCAAATAGAGTTCAAGCGAATACCCTCCCTCGCGTGAACCATAGCCAACTCGCGAGTCATCGCGAGGACACCCCCCTATCAGACGATGAGCCCAGCGATGCCAGATAACGTCAAGATCAAACCTTGGACGCGGTATCTGTAAAACGGTATCAATATTACCGCAATCGGCGCAGAACCGGGACTCACAAGCCAGCTGGGGCGTGGCGGCGCCCAACAAAGCGACGAAGCTGGCGGTGTTAATGATGCTTCCGCCGGTGTGCAGACCCTTGGAATCGTCCGTAGGGTTCTCCCGCATGGCCAGGATCGCATACTTGCACCCCCACCACACACCCTTGAGGTTGATCGTCATTGTCAGATCCCAGATCCGCTCTTCCGTGTTAAGCGCGTTATCGTCTTCGGGGTGCATTATTCCTATCGATGGATGAGGTTCGCGTCAGACGCTGCTCGCTTCGATCGACGAACCGGCATTGTTGAACTGACGAGAAAGCTCAGCAGAGGAAGAGGTGGCACCCAATAGGAGAGAGACGGACCATAACATCCAAACGACCGAGTTCTTTGACCGCAAGATCGACGGCAGCCTTGATATCCGCCTCTTTGCCCACATCAGCCTTCGTGGCCAAGGTCTTCACGTTGGGGTACCGCTCCTTGATGATGGCAGCTGCCTTTTCGGCGGCAGCGAGGTTGATGTCGACGAGAAGGACGTTAGCACCCTCTTGAGCGAACAAGATCGACGTCTCCAATCCGATTCCCCTGCAAATTCAGTCGGCCAGACGGTCCGTCACACGATATAGAAGCACACACGATCCAGCACCGGTAACGAGCGCAGCCTGAGCTTGGTCAGAGTAAAACTGGGAGAGAAAATTTCTGCATTACTTTGTGTGCAAGGCGTCCAACCATACCGTACGATGTGGGCGAAAGAGAGGTTAGAAGATCAGGCGGGCGATTATCGCATTTAAGGAGTCCTAATCGCGATCCCGTGATTCATGATTAGATACTATCTTTGGCAAGGTTGTTTGAGACAAGGCTGTGACTACTAACTAGCCTCTACTAGCCTGCTGTACATTATACGATCAATCCTGGGTACAATCGGAGCCCCAATGGCCTCGAAGCGACTGCGGAAACGATGAGGGATAGCTACCAGCATTACTGTCCATCATATCCAAGAACTCTTGCACCGCGTCTGGTAACGAATGCGGCTCTTCGATGAAGCTTTGACTTGAGTTGAAGAGGTTGTCTGACGAAATAGTATCGTTTTTACTCAATCCCAAGTATGAGTTCTCTCCATGTTCCGTCTGACGTGTAGTGGAGGAGAGACTATGTTCTCGATATCAGCATCTAAGCTGACATCGAGATATATTCACTCACCACAGCACTGCTGAGCTCCGTCGTGCAGAGTCCTCTTCGACATGTTCATCCTTTTCGTCCGCAGGCTGGGAAAAGTACTGTGTCTGGGAGGACGGCACCGCCATTTCATCATCGTCGACATCTCTCGTGTCCAGAGAAGACATCCACTGGGATTGAGAGGACGGGACAACATCTAAGCCACTGATCTGGGGCAGTTCCAATGCTAGTTCGTCTTCTTCATCTGAAGAGAGTATTTCTGGTGCAGACGCCAGCCATTGCGACTGAGACGACGGAACCTCGGCGGCGGCATCATCATCGTTCAACACAGGCAATGCTCCGAAATACTGAGATTGGGATGAGGGAACACTATCGTCATCCGGAACGGGATCTGAAACCGACGAGATGCGACGTTGAATTCGATCCTGAGGAGGTGGAACGAACGGCGGAGGACTGGAACGATCTGGGGTACTGAAGATCGAGGCAGGTTGTCTTTGAGATGTGATGGAGGAGTCCAAAGAGGTGGGTGTCCTCTTGGGATCCCTAAGCTCGTCTCTTGCGGGTGTTCCACGGGGAGATGGGGTGGTGGCAGTGGCAGCCAGTTGTGTTTTCATGGATTTAAGCGGTGCCCGCACAGGATCGAGGACTGAAGCATTCGAGGGTAGGGCGGCATTGTGGATCTCCAGAACGGGATCTTGGGATGGTATCGTGAGGTCTATGTCATATCCCGCCTTCGGTAAATCAACTGCTTTCCGTTTCCGACGCCGTGGAGGGGTATCTAGAATGATGATTGGTTCGTTGTCCCGTGTAGTCGAGTAGCGTCTTTTAGGTGCTCGTACAGACACATTTCCTATTAATGAGTTCGATTTGTTTGCTCCAGAATCTTCCGTATCGATTCCTTGTCGGCTGGGCCTGGTTTCCTCTCGTTTCTCACTCTGTTTCGAAGGGTTAATGTTCCCCGGCAAGGAGGAGCGTGCGTGTCGCTTGCTTTGGTGAACGCGTGTAAAATAAGAGGTGATTTGATTATCTTCGCGGTCCTTGGGCATGCAAAGACGAAAGGTGCGTAGAATCTGTTCGTTGTTCGAGATGCCAGTGTGAGAGCAATGACGCGTATGGTTGTGCTTGGAGGTGCTTGCATGTCTTTATCCTGTTGTGGTCACGGAGCTTCCGGTCCGGGAGATTATGAGCTTTTAGTCTGGCACTTGCTACTTACCTTGATCATGTCTGGATCTCTGGATCTCATTTCCATTGCGTATGCACTCAATCTTATACACGATCTCGTGCTTATCTCTTAGAATGATAACAGATTTCTTCCACCCAAATGTTGGCGGGGTGGAAAATCACGTATATATGTTGAGCGCTTGCCTGCTACGTAAAGGGCATAAAGTGACGCCTTACCTTTCCGTGTTCGCTCGAAATGGACTAACCATACCGCAAGGTCATAGCTATCACTCATGCACATACCCCCGACCGTGTAGGCGTGCGGTGGCTTCTGCCAGGGCTGAAGGTGTACTACATCCCTTTCGTTCCAATCGCGTCCTCCGCCACCCTCCCCCAATTCTTCACATTCCATCCGTATCTTCGTACCATCCTGATCCGCGAACACATCCATCTCATTCACGCGCATGCCAGCCTGTCGTCTCTCGGACACGAAGGAATCTTGCACTCCCACTTCCTTGGTGTGCGCACTGTGTTCACGGATCACAGCCTGTTTGGATTTGACGACGCAGCGAGCATACTGACGAACAAACTGCTGGCTGGGACGTTAAGGAATGTGGACGCTGTGATTTGCGTCTCTCATACCGGGTGCGCCTCGATTTGATTGTCAAGTTTTGCGATCTCATTCCGTGGCAGTCGCGAAAACACCGTTCTTCGTGGACAACTTTTCGATCGCTCCCCAAAAGCTCCTGATGTTTTCACCGTCAGGAATAATGTTTACGTTATCCCGAACACATTGGTCCCAGAGAGATTCCAGCCATCTCCACCGCCGCCCAGCGAAATTGGTGAGCAGCCTTGCTTCCGACCCTTGACTTATCTCCTTCTGACCATATTTAGTCACAATCGTCTTTCTGAGCCGACTTGCTTACCGCAAAGGCATCGACCTCTTGGTGGCAACCGCGCCACGAATCTGCGCGACCTTCCCAAATGTCCGTTTCATCGTAGGAGGTGACGGACCGAAGGCGATTGATCTGCATCAAATGCGAGAGAAATATCTCCTGCAGGACCGTATCGACATCCGGGGTGCTGTGCCTCCCAGCGAGGTTCGGGAGGTATGTCATGTCTGTCTTCGTCTCGTTCGTGTTCATAATTCAATCCCCGCAGTTCCTTGTACAAGGCTCTATATTCATGAACACGTCCTTAACAGAGTCTTTCGGAATCGCGATCCTGGAAGCAGCATGCGCTGGGCTCTACGTGGTCTCGACCCGTGTAGGCGGTGTGCCTGAAATCTTGCCGCAAGACATGATCAGTTTTGCCAACCCGGACGAGGATGGTTTGTCTCCAGTGACTTCTTTGCTCGGCGTCTTACTCTACCAGACGTTTGCCGTGCGGTTGGGGAAGCCATCCGCATCGTTTCAGAAGGAAAACACGACCCTCTTTTGGCTCATGAACGCGTCAAGTCCTTTTACAGCTGGGATCAAGTCACGGAACGAACAGAAGCTGTATACGATGCAGTTCTGTGTTCGCCTCAAATGGAGCTCTGGGAACGAATCGAGCGCACGATGCAGCTAGGACTATTTGCAGGACCCATCTACACGATCATTCTCATAGTCGACTGCTGGTTTTTCATGTTCCTAGAATGGTGGATGCCGAGAGAAGACATGGATTTCGTTCAAGAGCAGTGGAATCAAGATGCATTTGCACAAGTGAGTCGTTAGGTTCTAACCCAGTCCTGTGTCTTGATATCCGGTCCCTGTGCCCAGCTCTGTGACCGATGATCGATGACCGCCGGGCAACACAAGTGCATGAAGACAAGCTGGCGGGATGACATTTACATTCCCTCGCAATTGAGTCTTCGCAGGTCGATGCTGCTTATCTCGGGAACCGCATTTCCCTACCTGCATGATACGAGTTTGTGTCTATAGTGGCGTTCGTGGCCAGCCCTGCAGGGCTGCAGCCTCTGCTTCTAATTCGGCAATCGCTTCTCCGATTTCTTCTTCTTGCTCCAACACCATTGGCTGAAAATCCCGCTCCATTGCCACGCCAAATCGTCGCACGAGTCCAGGAATCTCGTCCTCGACACTTGTCTCTTTGCCAAGAACACCCTCCACGGAGGCAGCCTTGACCCCGACCAGTCCACATGCCACAACCTCGTCGAACCACGCCAGCGGTTCTCGAGTGATATTCAGAGAAACTCCGTGAGTTGTAAGCCGATGCCGCACTTGCACGCCGATACTGGCGATTTTCGTGCGTGCGTCGAGGAAGACACCTGTATTGTCCGACGGTGCATGCATAATCCCGTGCGCCTCGAGAATGTGAGATTGGAGAATCTTTTGAAGGCGATCGACGTAGTCCCTGATCATCATTGGCGTAGATTGAGATGGTCGCGGACGCGAGAGATCAAGCAGTGGGTAACCGACAATTTGACCCGGCCCGTGATATGTCAATTCTCCGCCGCGCGCAGTGCGCACGAAATCCGCACCCATGCGCGTCAGCCTCGTGCGTTCGTCTTGGATTGCATCTTCGGTCTGTCGCCGGCCAGCGGTATAGACCGGTCGGTGCTGCAGGAGAAGCAAGATATCTTTGTGTCGCCCAGAAGCCTGGCGTTGGGATCGCTGGATGGCATGTATACGTTCCTGCAAAGCGAGAGTCTGGGCGTACGGTACAGGTACGCGAAAGTAGTGGTAAAGAGCAGGAATGGACATGTCATTGTCGCGTGACGTAACACACTTTGTGCCGGAGGTGACGATGTGAGCCCATAGTACCAGCCGGTACGCGTTTCTTCAAGTCATTGGGCGCCTCGGGATTCCACTCTGCACCACCCGAGTCGTCTTCGGCACGATCTACTCGTGCCTCGTCCTTCACATCCGCTCCAGAGCAAATTCCTACCCCTCGCTCACAAGGCACGTTAATCAAAGAGATGCCAGGTGAACTGGGCACACAGGTGTACCAGTTTCCAGTTGACGACATCGCTGCTATGCTGTCGCCCAAGCGTCTCCGACGAAAGTGGAGGGGAACGGAGGGCCCCCATCACCTCGCCCACTTCGACTGTCTTGTGGATTCCGAAGTTGTCACCCGCGCATTGTCTTCACAACGCCGCCCGGCGAGTGTGTACACATACGAGGACTTGAGTGAAAGGGCTCACTACAAACCGCTGGCGAACTACCTCAATGGACACCTAAAATTCGCGCACAATGTCTATAGAACCACCATGGATTCTCAGGCAGAACTCCGTGTGGGCGAGACTTCCTTTCCCGCCCTAGATGATGACAAGCAATTGTTTCCCGACCTTACCTTCTACAAGTTCGACAAGAACACCATCGACAGTGTCGAAAAATCGTATCCACTCAAGCCTGACCTTGTTGGCATCGACATGAAGGACGCTGTGGACGCAAAATTGGACTGCTGCTGGCAAAGAACGATCGACGGTCATGATTCCAATCGTGACTTGCAACAGATCCAGATCGCCGTTGAGGTCAAAAACAGCTGGAGCACGATGGTCCGGCAGGCCGCTACATACGCCCGTGCGCAGCTAAGTGTGAACCCGATGCGCGCGTTCTCTGTCGCAATTGCCTTCAATCACGTCGATCGGACACTGCGCTTTCTCATCTTCCATCGCGGAGGCTTGACGGCCTCGGTCGGGCTGGATGTTGCGAAGGATTCCACTTGCGCCCTTGTCGAGAAAGTCTTTCTTTCGATCGCTCTCTGGTCGTGTCGGGAGGACGCTGGCTTTCCCTCATTCACGGACGGCGTTCGGTTCGTTCTTCCCAAGATGGATGGTGTCGGAAACCCTGCGGCGCGCTGTTTTGGTGTGATGAAGACAGTTCTGAACGCAACACGCTCTGTTCGGGGCCGGAACACTCTTGTTGGAGTTGTCACCGTCAATGACCAGGGGTTTCCATCTGATACCCAAAAGCCCAGGGTCCGTTCAAGTCAGAGAAACAAGCGGGTAACAGCCAAGGCACGTGAGAGAGAGACGGAGGGGCAGCCGCCCGGTGAGTGATGCCACGCTCGTCTCTTTGTTTAGAAACCGTAACCACATTTCCAATAGAGACATTTGAGCTCATTACACCACGACCTTCGACTCGGAATGATGAGCTGAGATTACCTCAAGTCACCCAAGCGCTCACATCTAGCCCCCAGCAAGGACCAGTCGAAGACTTGATTGCCAAGATTATATGGTCTCCTTCGCACAGAGCTGAGATCGAAGGGAAGATGCTGCACGGCTGTTCAGATGCATTCGGTACTGCTGGGCATATGCTATCGTTCATCCCATGTAGTGAAGACGACGTCCCTCTCACCAACGACATCTTTCTCCCCGAGCTCGAACGCATGAAAGATCGTCTCTGGGATTATTGAAAAGCGAACTCTGAAGGAACCGAGGAATTCCCTGATCATCGGACGATGTGCGTGCACATCACAACCGGCGAGGGGGAACGCCTCGAAAGCTGCAAGACTCCCTGGGACCTAGTTATTGCTGTCGTACATTGCATGCTTGGTAAGTGCTGCTTCTACTACAGGCCACATTTTCTGATGCACTGGTTGGTCAGGCTGGCTTTCCTTGTTCCAGGCGGGTTTTCTTCAGAGAGACATCAGCCTTGGCAATCTTCTGCGATTGGATCCGCCCTTGGATCGACCGGAATTCACGGCTACGGTCATCGAACAAGTGCTCCGGGACATGTCTACCGATTTTGCTGCTTTTGGAAGGCAGTCAGAGTTCCTTGAGGACCTCGGATCTCGTCTGGATCGCCTCCACCTTCCGGCTGATGCCCCTCTTCCTGAATTCGCCTCTCTCCTGCTGTCGCACCGAAACGAGCCAGCTAAGCTCAAACTGGCTGAGCTGGCACACGCTGTGCAAATGGCTGTCGGTGAGCTCGACATCGGGACAGAGTGCCGGGGTATGATCATCGATGGCGATCAGGCATGCGAGCTGAAGGACTACTTCCGAAACGACCACAGTCGAGGCACTCTCTCGGTGCGCATCTTCTCTATTTGCATCCATGTCACTTCATGTCTGACACTGTTCAGGGCACACGCGATTACATGTCAACAGCTCTCAGAACGGCTCTCGGACGCGGCACACCTTATTTGCAATCCCCTGTCGATGACCACGAGTCTGCGTTCTGGACATGCCTTGATGCGCTCTTACAAGGCCATGCTGACAAAGACTCGGAAATCGAGGTCCAGTGGGCGATTGATCTGGCCTCTGCCGATGTCAAAATTCGGGCATCTGTCATGAGTCCTGACGCTCTGGGTGAACCACGGGAACTCCTTGTGTCCCAGACGAAGAATCCGTTCATCCTTGCAATGGCCCCATTCCTCCAAGAATGGTTTGATCAGATTTTGCAGGCACGGAGGGCTTGGAAGTCTGCTACAATGGCCGTTGATGCTCGTACTGGCAGTGATCAGCCGACAGCCGACGACAAGGAACTTCGTGGCTCCCTCCATGCTGTCCATTTCCAAGAGTTTGCGTATCGAGGCGTCCTCACGCTCCTGCGCGTGGCCAAGAACCATCGGGCTTCACTTCAATCGTACGGCACAGAGGACAAAAAATAGGTGCCGAACCTTCCGTAGGGCTCCTGTACACAAGAGATCTCAATATACGCCAATCACACTTTGTAGCATCGAAGTCTGAGCCTTTCAACGCATCGTTGAAGTTGACCGACCCGAGTGCAACTCTGAGAGACTATCACTCATTTTGGCAGATGCCAGTTAAATGGATTCGAATTGGCCCGGCGCTCAAGACCGCTGAACAGCGGATAGAGGAGCACTGGTTGATTCCTTGGTACTTACAGCTTCTGCTGTGGCCAGGCAGCAGGGCCCGTGAATACTGATAGCATCACTGTGCGTCAAGCGACATATAGGGACATAAGACCAGGCAGAACGAGGAGGTTGGCTGTCGCAAGCTCAATTCCCTTGCTTGTCAAGGCTTCTCCACCCTCATAATTGGCTCGATTTCATCGGACCCGGCTTCCCCCGCTGTTCCGTTCCTCTCCGTGCTCTTCCTGTCGGTCTCGAGTTCGACCCGTCGTAGTTGCCCGTATTAAAGAAAAAATTAGAATTAATTTTGATATCAAATAGCAAGGCAGAATGTCGGCGGAGCCGACGCTTTCTAGTTGTTCACAGTGACATTGTAGTCGCAAATAGCTTTGATGAATTAGTAACAGTGCGTATCAGTTACATAAATAAACACTCGAGTGCGGCGGGGCACTGGGCACTAAGCTCACATCGGCAATGATAACAGCGCAATGTCTGCAGACGACATTGGAGATTCTATCAGCGCATTTACGACGAAGACCCTGGTTGGTCGTTTCGTTCGTTCGAGCATGGCCCATTGTGCAAGTCGCGCGCGAATCAGTCGGACCGAGGCTGATCTGGGTACATTTCAACCCTAGAGCACTCTTAGAATGTGAAACAATCTAGATGGGACCGAGGAGAGCATTGGTAGGAAGCCAGCACTTGAGGTCAAGAGCAGCCACGATCCAGCCCCAGAGCTGAAGTCATAGAAGATCCTAGTACAGGGACGATCGCCTATGGCATCTTGTCTCCTACACTACCTATCCGATCGACTGGCGGTGCGCCCCATACAATGGTGTGGCTGGTCGGATCCAATAGCGTCGGATATCGTTTCGCTAGGAATGCGGCGACCACTCCGCGCGGAGACGCAGCAGCAGCAGCCGCACTAGCGTCCGCCCCCGCCGAAGCAACAGCGAGATCCCCATCCGCTCGAGGCTTCCTTAACGTCGGACCCTTCGTTGCAGCACTCGTAGCAGCCTGCATGACCCGTTTTTCGTCCTCAGCCGACAACACGACCCGCGGTGCTTCCTGAAGGGCGCGTGTCTTCACTTCATCGTCTAGGTCGTCGAACACGTCCTGTTTCACAGCAGCGATGGAATATGCGAAGACACCAGCGACGAAGGTGAGGAGGACGACGCCGCCGAAAGTGTTCTTGGTGCGGAATTGGCGTCGGGCACGTAGAAGGCCGGGAGACATTCGCTGTTCCGCTGAGATGAGCGAGAGGTGCCGGAGTCTGGCGCAGAAGGGCTACATACCCCATTTTTCCAGTATGAGGCTTTTACTTCACTTCGGTCTACATAGCGTAGAGTGTCAGGCTGCCAGGAGGCTCGTAAGGCAGAAGTCAAACGCATGGCGAGAATTGGAGTCCGGCAAGACCCGAGCCTGATATCAAACACACAAGCGTAAGCACAGGCTCGAGACCCAGCGACTGCACGTGATCGTGGCTACCTTTGAGTGCCTTCGGATAGATTTGAACTGCTCAAGTTCCGAAACGAGACTGAACAATTCTAGTGCCTCGATTCTCTCCTCTTGGACACAGCAGAAGAAGAAAAATGCCTGAAGCCAACTACGAAAATCGCTACCTTGCCATCTCTTAGGAGCGCAACGGTGTGATACTGAGTGGGCTAGACCAATTGTGTATGACCCCTAGTCCGACAGTTTAGAATGTCAGGATCCAGACCCAGTGTCCCCCCTCAGAGGCGGACTGTTTCGCCAGACCCTAAAGCACAACAAAATGACATGTGAGCCTAGGGCTTCTTACAAAGATAAAGCATCGATAGAGGTTGAAAGAATCGAAAATACAGATCGTCAAGAGGGAGCAAGGTCAACGGTGACGAGGAAGTTTGGCTTGAAAAGATTATAGTCTGTTATATGCTGAATAGTGCCATCAAGTCGCGGTAAGATAGAAGGAGAGAAAACGAGTAGAAAAGCCCGTGTGATATTGGAGAGCTCATTAAAGACTGGGTGACTTTCCATAAGCATATTTACATAGATTGACCTACATAAAACATAAATGCCGAGGTGCCGGGCTGTTGATGGGGACCCCGGCGTGTCCTTATCTCGCTTCAGGCCTTGCATAGACTTGCCAAGTCGACAAATCTGTGTGAGGGGTAGGTACCCCCTGCACAGACCATAAACCACTTGCATAAACCAAAAAAGGCAGGAGCCATCACATCTCCGCTGTCTACGCACCTTATGCCCGCAGCGTTCCCACGTCACTCCTCCGCTCCTCCTCTCCTACCATGTCTCTTTCTTACACTGCGTTCGTCCTCTCGCCAGCGCAGCGCGCTTATATCTCCAGACTGCGCGCCGCTCGTGATAGCCGACACCCGATTGATGCCAAAAGCACCGTAATTTCGGTGGTGACCAGGTACGTCCACTGCACGTATGGCTAATGCTATCGTGCTTGACTCCCCTCATACACAGCTTCGAAACCGGACACAGTTGAGGTCATGGGCGCGTTGTCAGGGTCGCTGGCTGAGGATAGATGAAATGGAGTGGAAAAGCAGACGAGAGATCACCGACTTCACATTCCAAGCATGTCTCAAGAGGCGAATCGTGCTCCCCTTCTGCCCACCGAGAACCCCAACTTCATGCGCGATGCCAGCGGAGCGCTTTACGTCAGGTGTGCTGACACCGGGGACTTTGTCCCGTACGTGGTACGCACTGATCATCTCTTTCTTTGGAATCAGTCATACTGACGAGCTGAAGCCTGTCTCGACCCCAGCTCATCCTCCCGCCGTCTTCCCGCCACCATTGTCAGGTCCTCCTCAGGTATCATCTCTGCTTTCTATGTTGGTATGCATTTAACTGACAGGCTCAAAGCGCGCGCAATTCCAATTCACACTGAATCCTGCACCTGTGGCTGCGCCTTCACCCGCTCGTCCGGCACCTCCCTTCCCTTTCCCCATCGACCCTCTCCTGCTTGAACCGTCGCCGCCGCCTCCTTCGCCTCCACCCATCAAGAAGCCAGAAGCTCCCAAGAAGGCGAAGGCTGTGAACGTCGATGGCAGCAAAGCGAAGCCTGCCAAGTCTTCGAGGAAACGGGCTCACTCCTCCGTCCCCTCAGAGGATGACTCGAAACCAACGACAAAGCGTGGTCGACGCTCAGGTGCCGGTAACTACAACAATGATCAGGTGGATGTGCTCTTGGATGCGGTCGAGGAGGTTCTGCCTTTTGGAGCGAAGATGTGGGGCGATGTGGAGAAGAAGTACAATGCGGTTGCTAAAGAGCAGGAATGGCCGAATCGGACAGGCGACTCATTGCAGCGCAAGTACAAATCGGTGAGTGCTGATTGATCTACTTGTGTTCCTACTTCTCATACATGGATGTCAGTTTCTGACCATCAAGAAACCAACCGGAAGTGGCGAGCGACCACCTCATATTAGCCGCGCTCTCCTTATCGAAGATAGCATCACCAAGAGCGCGGGTATGGTCGAAGTCAGCGATTCTGAGCATGACACTTCCGATGACTCAGACATCGAGTATGTCGACATGAAGAAGCGCACAGCCGTTGCCACACGTGCACCCTCTCCGCAGCGTCGCAAGTCCCGGGTCAACGCCAACGAGATCATGTCGAACGTGGCGCGTGCATTCGACCCAGAGACTCAGCGTGTCCGTGATACTGCACACGCTCAGCGGATGCGCGAGAGCGCCCAGGCCATTGTGTCATCTCAGCAAGTCCGTGACCTGCAGAACACCATCAATGGGCTCCATGTGAGGATCGAGCAGCTGCAGGACCGCTTGCATGAGGCCGAGCGTGCACGGGATCGTGCGGAGATGCGCCTGGAGTTCTCCCAAAGCGTGACTCCCTACCGTGGTCGTCCTCAATCCCGGTACACAGACTATGATGACGACATCCATTACCACTCCTATGACCCGTCGCCTGCACGCCCTCGCCAACATCCTCGTCTTTACAGTCAACCTCCTACTCCGGGACTGTCCAATCACCGTAACCGTCGTCTCTCTACCCCGGAACCCACTTTGCCGAGTACCACACTCCTTGCCAACGCTGCTCAGGTCACAGTATCGCAATTGGATGGTGCTGAAATGACCGTAACAATCAGTCTCAGCAAGGGGAAGGGTAAGGGAAAGGAGGAAGTAGACTGATCATTCCTAAACTCTCTCTACGTATACCCCGTATGCATTTCTTAGACAAACTCTAGTCACTCGTTTACTGATTTCCACACACACACACTCTCTCTCTCTGACAAACTCGAGTCTCTCTTTTAACGCCCGTAATACATACAATCATTCTATTCATTGTCATACACCGGGAAGTTGTGAAACCGACTAACACGATCATTCTTACGCTGGTCCGCAAACAGAATGTTACCAAAATCATTCCAGATTCGGGCATCCTCGTCGGTCTGTGTCCAGACTGGCATATACACCGAGCGTATCTGATTGTGCCCAACCCGTTCAGCTCGGAGGTTATGCAATCGGAGACAGACTTCAATCAAGCTTGCCCGAGCGTCCTTGTCACCAATAGGTAATGGAACACGCAGTCGTCCAAAAGAACCTTGAATTGTTCGCATGCCCCACTCAGCTGTTTGTCGATAGGAAAGTAGCTCCCTGTCAAAGGCAAGCTGCTCCTCAATCTCGTTTGATGTTCCATGCACTCGCTGTCCAGTTTTAATTGGAGCGCGTATCTTCCCATCAATTTGAGCAGTTCCACGGGGGAACGCAGTGTCGGCGACAAGATAGAATCCATGTGGTGTTCGCGTGAGCAATTTGTCGTAGATTGGTCTGGCCACTCGAGAATCGTGCCAGCTTCCGGGTGCATTCAACTCGGCTGTTATGATTGCCTACCAGCAGTTCCTTAGAAGCAAGGAAAGAGAAAGATTCTACAACGTACCTGTCGGAGCAAATACAATGACATTGCTCACAAAATGCTCTGAAAGCCACCCGTTATATGTAGCATTCTCTATCTCTGCATCATCTGAGGTCTGCACCGCAAGATTCAATCCGTCGATGCTTGCAAATGCGCCTGTTAGACGTGGATGCCGGACAACAATCAAATCATTAAGGCGCTGGAACTGAGCTTCGTCCTCCGGCCACCTCAATCTGGACTCCGGAATTCGTTTGCGCAGTACAATGAGAACGATGTTGAGGCCGAATGTGATGTAGCGGGATACAGTGGATGGGATGAGCGCAAAGATCTGCTGTAAGCTGACTTCATGCATTGTCGAGCTGAGGTAATGTAGAACAAGCCCAAGTGCTCCAGAAGCGTCGAGAGATCGAGCTCCTGGTCGTGGAGGTGCAGAGGGATCACTGTCGGTCCGGGGGATAGACGTGGTGTACCACAGATGACTGAATCCGGCGTCCAGGATGAGCTGGAACGTGAGAACGTCAAAACCCATGGTGGTGATGAATGCACGATCACTTTGGCTTGCATACAAGATCTGCCACGGGGTACCAACTCTTGGATTGGACGGTAGCTGCGAACGACAAAGATATAGCCGTTTTGGAGCACGGCTTTCTGCTTGCAATCTGCGTCCTTCCACATGAGCTGCGCCAATGAGCGCCAGTGCTCCCCGTCTCCTCGCCTCCTCCTCCTCCTCGTAGATCTCCTCTGAGATTTGCTGAATCTGTTGCCAAAGGTGCACGTCCTCGCCTTCCTCCATAGTCGAGTGATAAGATAGATCGGAGTGTCGAAGATCGATGACCGCGGAATGTGACAGTGCATCAGCGCATCATGGCATCACACAATTTGTGCTGTTATGCGGAAATGCGATGTGGAAAGGGCACCTTACATAGACATATCCCATAAATGTAAGCGAGATCATTTGGCACCCCGTTTATTATCTATGTCTATGTAAATATGTTATGGAAAGTCACCCACTCTTGGATACAACTGAGACTGCAAGTGCCGACCCTTCAAGTTGGAGGGCAATCATTGACAAGTGGGTGTTGATGATGGTTTGCATTGATCTGTCTTTTCGATACGTCCTTCTCTCGTCAGCTCTTCCATGTCCACAGACTCCCCTCAGCTCAAGAAAAGAAAAATGTCCCCAGAATCCGAGCTTTCTTCACCAGTTACTCAACTGCTCATCAAACGATTGTCGGACAAGTCCAAACTGCCCACCAGAGGCTCTGCTCTCTCGGCTGGCTACGATCTATACAGGTGACGCGTTTTGTCCTCGTTTCGACGCGTTTTCTCATGCGAAAACTGTTAGTGCCGAACAGAAAGTCATCCCTGCGCATGGAAAAGCTCTCGTAGACACCCAAATCTCCATTGCAGTCCCACCTGGCACCTATGGACGCGTCGCGCCTCGCAGTGGCCTCGGTCCGTGATTACCATTCGTCTGCCACCTGCCTCACCTTTAACCCTGCTCGACCCATCTCTAGCTTCCAAGTTCATGATCGACACGGGGGCGGGTGTCATTGACGCCGATTACCGCGGTGTGGTCTTTGTGTTGCTATTCAACCTCTCCGACAAGGACTTCCAGGGTGAGTGCTTCCAAGTCACCTGTTGCCTCGGATATATCCATCTGTTCTCTTGCAGTGGAGGAAGGGGACCGTATCGCGCAGCTGATCATTGAGAAAATCTACACTCCCGATGTGCTTGAGGTCCAGGTCTGCTCTTCGCATCCTGGGAAGGTCATATTCCAACTCTGCTTTAGGACCTCGAGGAGACCATTCGCGGTGCTGGCGGGTTCGGTTCCACCGGTGGCCACGGTTCACTGTGAACTCGTATCATCTCCCTCAGTTCTTGCATATTTTTTGATCTGTAACTTGAGTTCATGCCACGACTCTTCAACACTAATGGCTCCAGCGATTTCCGTATCCGTGACTGCTATAGGGTTACACTTATGCTAGGCTGATATGGTCTCGATGATGAGATAGCTAGGCTTCGCGAGCTTGCCGCTTGGGTATTGCAAGGACGTTAGGCAATGCTATGGAGTGCCATCGGCACAATTATCTGAAGAAGAGTCATAAATTGGAAAGTACAAGTTGAAGACACTAGACGCACCATTGCGGCTTGTTGGCGTCTACAACATAGAATCCACCAGAAGTTCTCTTAGAGTGTCGAAGGAGCGTCCTACCTCCCTGAAGCGCGTCTCCGCCATCTTCAGCTGAGGTTTCAGCAATCACTCGCGAGGCTACGACCACCCCATCTGTATCCACCAATTTCACAGCCTCAACTAAGCGGACCAGTCCCTCCAGCCCATTCTTCAGACGTTCGTATTCTGGAGTGCCCTCCGTGGGTGCGCTGAGAGCCGAAAGATCGTGTAGGCGCTGGATGGCGGAAGCTGATAGTGTCGGACGGGGGTAGGACGAAAGCAGCTCGTTCACAGACCATGTCGGCGTCAGAGGAAATCCACATTCATCAGTGTCAGACAGACTCCGCGATTGCGGTGGAGGGATATTTGAGAGTGCGCGCCGCACGACGCGACATGGCTGCGAGAAGAGAAGTCGCATCAGCGGAGTTCGAAATCTTCTTGCGTCTCTCCATCACTCATGGCCGCGGCGCCCAGCATCTCGCGCTCGCTGCAGCAGCTCCTTCCGGCGACCCGGCCTCTACCGCCAGCCCTCAAAACCCACCCCGCCAATTTGTTCAAGGTCTTGGCGCGGACACCAAACGTCGTGGGGAAAGAGGTCCACCAAATTCGATGGTCGGACAAACAAATCTCGGACTGCTATTGGCGCGTCACAAGAGGCCGCTTCAAGTGCAACGGAGACCACGGTAAACTCTGGGGGCAATTGTACTGGAAAGGTTTGTTGTGACGCGTGTATGAAGGTGTTCGCTGACGGAGTGTACGGTCAGGCAAACTTGTGACCAAGGGAGTAGACGAGAGGATACGAGGGTCTCTGAAGTATAAATGGATCGATGGTCGTTCAAAAGCCAAGGAGGTCAGCCCTCCAACCGTATGTATTTCACCTGAAGCTAATCCTTCCAAGGTACAGTAATCAAGAATACGTTACCCCTTCTGTTCCTTTCTCTGTGCCGCTGGAACTGTCAGAGAGGTGCTCCCTACGGGTCGTTAGTTATCTCGAACCGAGCCTCGTCACCCATCGCTTTGGATCCATCGACGCAGCCCCCCGCTACACGACTAGTTACTACGGGTAACTATCGAATACAAAAACAATCGAAACTCTGTTCTTTCTACATTGTGATCCGTTCCTTCCATTTGTTCTGCTATAAGATGATGTCCGGGCTGGAATCATACATGGGGCTAGCACTACGACCGTTCCGTTCCACCTCTTTCTGTTACTTCCTGGCAGATACTGTCGCTTACTTCCCAGAGCTGCTGATTGAGCCGTCGGCACTGGTAAGAAAAGTGTTGCTGATGGAAGATGTTGACTGCACAGCATCAACTGCTGAAGAAATTCCATAGAAAGCGTGCAAACTTAGTTTACTTGGTGAAGCGTTCGTTATTGATCTTATTAGGAAGGCCAGAGCGTCAACTATTCGCCCGTTTCAGTCCAAGCTGAGGGGAAGCCACAATAACACGTGAAAATTCCACGTGTTCAGACACACCGATCAGTTGCTGAGCTCAGATTTACTGCTTTGCTCGCACGCTCACTTTCACCTGCTTCCCGTCACCGAAAGGTGCTTCCCTAGTCGACCTCCCCTCATCTCTATCTCTCCCGTCGACTCCAGCCGCCCCGACAGGGCTCTCCTTTGGTGGCATCTAGCCCCACAATGACGACCTCTCATGAACTAATTGACGCCCAATTCGATAAAGCTGTTTCCATCGTCCAGGCGCTTCCCCCTGCGGGCCCTATCCAGACCGGGTAAGAAGATTTGCTGCTTCTATGGTAGCCAATTCGCTTATCTGTGCGGCCGCAACGAAGGTATGAGGACAAGCTCTTGATGTACAGGTAAAGCAAGCATGTCCGCCTCCGTTCTAGATAAAGATGCTCATTTCTCGTCTTCAGTCTTTACAAGCAAGGTTAACGAGATAATTTGAAGTATTTGCTGTCTTAGTCTGACTGTTGCCGTCCAGCAACTGCCGGGAATGTGAACTCTCCACGCCCCGGGTTGTGGGATATGCTTGGGCGCGCAAAATGGTACTTGAATGCTGGAAGCAAAGAGGGCCCTGCCTGACGATACCGCAGGGATGCTTGGGCGAAACATAAAGATCTCAACTCGTACGAGGCCAAGTGGATGTATGTCGGGGCACTGCTCAAGGTAAGTATCTCCAGTGACACAATCCCCTCGAAGAGATGTTTCATCTGTATAGGTTTTGCGAAGATACTCTGACCGAACCGCGGCAGCTGATCTTATTCGGGAATTGGAGGAGTCTGGAGGGGACCCCGCGAACCTGGTCATGAGCAGTGCGTTTCTCGTTGTCTTTGCTGGCTCATCTGACGCGGTGCTGATAGGGAGTCTATCCCGCGACTCCGATTCTTCCGACTCCGAGGACTCGGATGAAGATGCTATTCCTGTCGGCTACGTCGAAGCACGCTCTCACCTGATGGAGAGCGAAGGACATTCCCAGATCCTCGAGCATCAAGAACGTCCACCCAGTGCATATGAGCGGCAATCACAGATTTCCCGTCCTCCCTCGTCCGTCTCTTCCAATCGCTATCGAACGCCAATGGCAAGCTCGATGGCCACGTTGCCCCCACCGACCGCGCTGTCGCGCGTGCCCGAGACGCAACCCCTGCCTGGTTTCGAAACACCCTCCGCCTTTGCTGATCCATCTGCGTCTTCATCTTTCTATCCTCAATCTAGCCCGTACTCCGGGCCATATCCTGACTCGCGTATTGGGCTGACGTCCCCTCCGAACGTACACCCTCAATCGACCCAATATCGCACGACGCAGACGCTCCCGCGCCCTGCCTCGCGGTCTTCCCTGGAACACAGTGTCGAAAATGTGCAAGCCCATCTTGCGGCCATATCCGAGCGACTGGAGCTGCTTGAATCGACGTCGGGACGGCTGTCCCAGTCCCGTCTCAGCGCAAGCCCACGCGCAAGCCACTCGGACCAAGGCTCGCCGAGAGGGAGGCGCAATGACCCGGAGCTGGATCTGGACGACCTGGGGATGTGGTCCCTGCTGGTCAGCCCCGTGTCGCGTGGACTGGAAGTCGGGCGTGCCTTGACTCAGTTCTTTGCCCGGGACGAGAACCGGACGCCGGGGATGGCTATCGTGCGGCGGTTGACTCTGGACGTCTCGTTCTTGTTTTGCGTGCTGTGGATTTTCCGTTCGCTGTGGAGGAAGAGCGGCGTTAGGCGACGAGAAGTGCGGGCTGCCTTGATTGTTCTCTGGCGAGCGGTGATAGGCTCGCAGCCTCCCAGGACGATGGTCGACCGCGCCGTCTAGCTTTGTATATGAAGAATACTACATGTTTATCGGTTGGCACCGTGGTTCTTTGTACAAAGTATCTTAGGTCTGCATGTTGACTACACAACGGATGCATTCTCCCTGCTGTTTCCAAATCGTCAGAATAACGGACTGGATAGGAGGCTGTTCGTAAAAACTCACGTGCATGTCGTGGAATCCGCCCGTGATCTCTGGAAGAGTGCGGGTGTGGGTGACATATTCGTCGATCTTGAATGTGCCCTTGAGGTAATCTGCAGCCGATCAGTCCTTCATCGTACGGTCCGTGCTTTGAAACAGAGACGAACCCTCGACCAGGCCCGGAATCTCAGTCCGACCCTTCACACCACCAAAAGCCGATCCTCGCCAAGTACGGCCGGTGACAAGTTGGAATCTGGATCGAGTGAGTAACAACAGGGTAGACTTATGGACATCAACTCACGGCCTCGTCGAAATTTCCTGGCCAGCAGCCGCAACACCGATCACAGTCGAAACACCCCATCCTTTGTGGCAAGCCTCGAGAGCAGATCTCATCACATGGACCTGAGATCCTTAAGATTACAAAAAAAGGGACGACGACCTGAAAGTACGCACGTTTCCGGTGCAGTCAAAGGTGAAGTCCAGACCACCGTCAGTCATCTCGATGAGATGGTCCTGGATCTTAACGCCCTCCTTGAGCTCGCTGGGGTTGACGAAGTCTGTGGCGCCGAATCGCTTGGCCCATGACTCTTTGCGGGGGTTGGTGTCGATAGCGATCACACGGCTGGCACCGACCATGGCGGCCGTGTTAATGACACCGAGCTGCTCTCGTCAATAATGGGCCGCTGGATGAAGTAATGGCAGCACTGACACCGATAGCACCGCAGCCAAAGACAGCGACCGTCGAGTCCTCTACCAGAAGTGATGAGCGCGGACGCCTGGATTATTGGCCGGCGAACGCACTAATTCCAGGCTGCTTCATAACGGCACCCCATGCGGTCGTGATGCCGCATCCCAGAAGGCAAACCTTCTCGAGAGGTGCCTTCTTGTCCACAGCGACGACCGACACGTCGGCCACCACGGTGTACTGGCTGAAAGTGCTCGTCCCCATCTGGACGCAGATTAGATAAGAACAGAGAGTATCGATGACATCACTGACGAAGTGGTGAATCGGCTTCCCGTTAATCGAGAAACGGCTGGTGTTGTCGGGCATGAGACCCTTTCCCTGGGTCGCACGGACTGGCAGGTGGCGTGAGCATCGAACAGGTGGAAGGCGATATCACCCCCACCTTTCCCGCACAGGTTCGTTTTCCCACTCTTGCAGAATTTGCATTCGCGGCACTCTGGTCATGGGTCAGATCTGCTGACGCTCACGCGCATGGAGCTATTTGTGGCTTACCTGCGGTGTACAGAGGAATGACGTGATCCCCAACTTCGACGTTGGTCACACCCTCGCCCACGGACTCGACCTGCGCAAAGAGCGAGGTCAGTTTCATCAGATAGACGACAGTCAAAGACTCGCAATGCCTCCTCCTAGAAAGCAGTCAGTGTAAGCCATGAAGAGCGAAAGCAAGAGCGACCTTCGTGGCCCAGAATTACAGGGAATAGACCCTGTTCGCGTAAATTAGCTATGCCCGATGATGACGAGAAGTTCGAAGATGAGCCACCTCGGGATCGCGTCCAGAGCGCGTATACTCGTCTAGAGATGTGTTTTTATTACACGCGGAAGGTTTCTTTAGGACACGATGCGACGAACCAGTGTGGCAGATGCCAGTGTACAGTATCTTAATTCTGACTTCGTGCGCTTGAGGAGGAGCGACCTGGACGTCCTCGATCTTGAGTTCTTCGCCTGCGGCCCAGCACACAGCAGCTTTGCAGGTAATGGTACTCATGTTTTCGGTTTGAGAGGGTTGGAGTGATGAGTGGGAGAGTCGATGATAGAGTAACTAAATCGCATTTGGTCGCTGAGTTTTATGTATGATCCACGTCTGGCCGGAACACCGATCGAGAGATAATCCGATGAACCTGAAGAAACGTCAGAGGTGACGGATCAAGCCGCGAAAATAGATCCCACGCTGGTCGCCCAGCCCACGATCGGACTGTCCTTGATCCGAGTGCAGCTGCCGACCCGTTATTTCCCGACCAACCACAGCGAGCACCTCATTGACCTCTACAAAGCCTGGATCTTCGCGTGCTAAATCAGTATCTGTATCCGGGGAGGGTCGAATCCTACAAATACTCATGTAACCCCGCGCTCCTCCCCTTGGAGGTAACCTTGGGTGATCCGGGTTGATTCGGGGCAGACCGCTCGGCACGGACGGTCCGGACATCTCGGTGTTATTTCACTCTCAAGTCTCTCTGTCTCAAGATGGCGACGTTCGCCAACTCATACTACAAACGAGTAAGACCAGCGCTCTGCACCTGCTGCCAAGTCAGCTAGATATCTAGACTGCAGGCACTCCCAAACCTTGCTTCGTCTGCTACAAACCGACCCCAACTGTTCTTGCCACGATCAACACCGTCGATTTTTTCTACATCTGTCCGGTCCGAGATGTTACCCTGACCTGGTCCGTGTTTACGATGAGGTCTCTTTGTGCAGGTCCATCTCTCGGATCCCGGGTTTGCGAGCCCGTTGAAGAGCCCCGATGCTACACCGAAGCCAGAAGTCAGCCAAGAGGATGTCGGGAAGGCTATAGCGAACTGGGAAGATCGACAGAAACGGAAAGCAGCCAAGGAGAAGGAGGAGAAAGAGAAGAACCAGGAGAAGGACAAGGACAAGGGGAAGGAGGGCGATAGCAACGAGAAGGACAAAGGCAAAGCTAAAGGCGACGATTCTAAATCTCCGACCCCCACGCTCCCTGGTTCATTCACCCCGAAGCCCGCAACGCAAGGGCCCACGCACGAGAAGTTTGTGTTGCACAGAGACATATTTTCCAGTTGAGTTGCCGATGCGCCACCCCGGCGACCTATCTCAATTGCAGACAGTCAGGACTGGAGAGCACCGCAAACGAAGGCAGACCGCTCAGGCCAAGGATCTTGCCCCCCGCTTACCAGGTAAGCCGAACGATTCATCTCTTCGAGTCTCGACTGAATGTCTCCGGATTCTAAGGTGCGCCGAGAGGGGATTTGTAAATGGGGTTCACAGACGATCTCATATATTACTGGTTGTATGACTATTCGCAAATTGAGTAGCAGTTTGTGACCGGAAACATTGGAATGAGAACGTTCAAGATGCGCAGACCCTACATTGAGATAACGCGAGGCTAGTCCTCCATCAAATAATCACTCCAAAATCTTGCCTTCTTTGGGACCTGCCAGCGCGTTCGCCCACCCTTCGCTCCGGCTACAGGCAGATTTCTTGGCCTCTTTTTGGTCTGCCCTCGCACATCCCGTTATCAGCACAGTGCTGGAATCGGATCTTGGGTTGCTGGAAGTTTGTGCACAGCCGCGGCAAAATCAATGCATAAAAATTCGTTCGTTCAACAACCTGCGTACCCTCCACCGCTGCCTCCAGGACCGCCTCCGCCTCAGCCTGTCCAAGGTCAACCGGACTACAACTCATACTGGAACGCGTCTCAGCAGCAACAAGCGCCCGCGCCATCCATCGGTACCTTCAATCAGCAATGGACTGCTGCCCAGCCAGCGCGACCTCCAGCTGAGCAGAGCGCTCTGTACGCCAACTACGGTTACGGGAACCAGGGAAATCACTGGCGCCAGCAACCACCGCCGCAGCAGCAGCATTATGTTCCAGCTCAACCGCCCCCGCCGCAACCAGGATACAATCCATATCAGCCTACCGCCGGCTACGCCCAGCCTTATGTGCCTCAAGTACCCGTCCCATACGTACAGCCGCCGCCGCAGACGCCCCAGCAACTCCAGCAGTTCTTCCCGCACCCCGCGCCGCATATGGGCCAGATGCAAAACATGATGCTCCAGCAGCAGCAGCAGCAACAGCAGCAGCAGCAGCAGCAGCAGCAGCAGCAGCAGCAGCAGCAACAGCAACAGCAACAGCAACAGCAACAGCGGCATCTTCACCATACGCCGCCCCAGCACATGCCGCCGGCGAAGCGGCAGCGATTCGATGGCCCGATGCACAACCGGCCGCCACCCGTCCAGCCACAGTTTCAAGCGGCTCCAGTGGTGGGAGCAATGCAGCCCGGTCAATTTGCTGGTCGAGGTGGCGGCGCCATTGGGAATCACGTCCCGATGGGTATGCGAGGTGGAGGACCCGGAATCGTTCGAGGAGGTGGTGGAGGCACAGGGCCGATGGGTCGCGGAAGAGGCAATGGGGTGATGAGTGGTGGGAATCGGGGAGGCATGCCTGGCAGGGGTGGAAATCGAGGTGGTGGAAGCTTCGGTGGGAACAATCAAGGTCGAGGCGGCGTCAATTCCGGCGGGCCGCTCAGGGGACATGGCGGCTCTCGGGGTGATTTTGGCGGCAACAAAGACTTCCATAACCGCAGAGGTGGTTCCTTCGCGTCGGGTGGCGGCTCGTTCCAAAGCAACTTGGGTTCCTTCCGGGGTCGCGGCCACGGCAACCTAAATCGGGGACGGAACAATGGCACCTCCTTTGGAACGCGGGACGGATCGAATACGAGTTTTAACTCTGGTAAGAAGGACGAGAACCGTCGCACGCTCACGGACTTTAAGATCGTCGGACTCGAAATACGTGAGCTGGACTGGTCCTGGGGTGTGGTCCCACCAGCAGATCCCCCAGAGAAGACTGCGGCGGCTGAGGATGCTTCTGTTCCTCCTGTTGTCAAAACAGAGTCTGAGCCTGGAGACGATGTCGTCGAGGCCGTGCCAATGGCAGATGGGACAGACTCGAAACCTCTTTCTTCAGATGCTCTGACCGCGAAAGCGTCGGCATCGGACCTGGGTCCACCGCCCTCGCGAATGCGCATTTACTTTCACACTCCGGTCACTGCAGTGGATTCACATCCCATTCGGGACGGGGGGTCTTTTTCTATGGGCACTTCTCCCTCAGACTCCCGGAAGGGGAAGAGAAAGAAGATAGAGTCTGACGATGGAGACTTTGAAGAGGGCCGAGCCCCTCCTCCCCCTCCTGGTTTGAATGATGATCGGGGCAGTGTAGCGCCCAGTGTTGCAGAGACATCGAGCGAGGGCGACTGGCTGATGGCTGCTATCGTCGATGGTGAAAGTGAATCGCATGTGCAGGACGAAGAGCACGAAGACAATGCAGACGCTGAGCATCAGGTTATGTCAGAGCATCATGATGATGTTCAGCCTCCCGATGTTCAGCCTGGCGATGATCCTCATGACGATGTTTCCTCTCAGGGCAATGTCCGGCAGGAGAATCCCCATGAGTCAAGGACGGAGAACACGGCCGAGAAGCAGATCGATGGTGAGCGCGCTCCCTTGTCCTAGGAGATCATCATTGCGTTTTGTGAATCCCTCTTGCGAGGCGTCCACATTTGCGCATCGCTGACTCCGATTTTGCAAGGCTCTTTGGCCACCGAATCGCAACTTGAAAGCAGCGATGTTCCTGTGGATCATGTGCCTGCTTCACCTGCCACCGGCTTTTCTGCTCCTGTCTCTGAGCCGCCGTCTGCTGTGGATATTCTGTTTGACTCTGCTCCTTCCTCTGTCCAAGACCATGTCATGTCGTCGCCCAAGGCGCTTGAGCATACGAAAGAACTGCGCTCGGCTACTCCTCCCATTTCCCCAGAAAAGCCACCTGACGAGCTTCTCTCTGCCTCTGCAACTTTGCTCAATATTGATGATCAGCTATCTGATGGGCAGGATATTCGTGGAGAGGCCACAATTCTGATGGGTGATCCTACACTGGAGGACGAGTTCCAGGATTACGATGGCACACATGTTGATGAGCCTCCGCCTTCAGTGGCTGATTCGACGACATCGTTTGCAGAGGCAGTGAAGCCAGAAGTCAAGGACAACAAAGTTCCTGCTGCTAATCGTTTGTCCATCTCTTACGAGGGCGGGAACTATCGCCTCGTTTTCGATGCTGCTATCATTGAGTCCATGACTTTGTATCGTCGAGAAGCTCGAGCCGAAGTCCATATCAATTTGACTGACGAGGAGTCCGGCCTCAAGGGCGTCTTGGTGAGTATCATTAAAACTCAACCGGCTTCCGCTAACCGTTTCAAGATGGAAAGTCTTTCTGAGGCCACCAAGTCGTACAACCCGACTGATCCGACCGCTGGCTCTGCTCACTTTCCGCCGTTCTTGCAAATAACCAGACCTCAAACTATCACATTATTCGTTTATCTTGACACCAACCGTCCCTTGTCAGAGCCCAAATGGGCCAGGACGGGTGATATACCTGAATGGCTGAAGAGTCTCTTCGGCCGAATGTTCTGGTTTGCGGGTGATTCGACTGAGAGCTGGGAGAAGAAAATCATCGTCTCCGATCCTGACCCAGTGCGTTCTGCTCATTCCTTGCGCGCTTCCATAACGCTGACATCCGTCCAAGCCCCCCACTCTCGCAACAGTCCTCGAAGCATGGTCCAACGCATCTGGCGCCGGCTCATTGACTGAACGTCAACGCTTCTTGAAGACACATCTTTCCAAAATCGACAATGTTGTCGAGATCTTGCTTCGCCTTATCCGCAACAATCAAGGTCCCTATTCTCAGCATGCGCCGTTCGCTGCTCCGCTGCTGGCCGCTATCTCGCCGGAATCGGTCCATGGCTCTCATCAGATACCGATTTCACTGGCGGTTCTGGCGATCTTCCGCATCTCGATGGAATATGCAATCAAGGCAGACGGAGACAAAGGCAAGGCAGATGTCGAAGAACGGGTTGGCGAGATCATCCGCTGTCTGCCTCCGAACCAGATGCACAAAAGTTTGGACGCTATCTTCAAGGAGTGGAAGTCCGACAAGAGAAGCCGATGATATCTGACGCACTTACTGTACGCACATAGTCAAGTAATGCTAGACACGCGCCTGGCAATAGCATGAAATTACACGCCAGTCCTTGGACATCAGCCGCGTAAGTAACACAAGTGTGACAGTCACGCTACTCGACGCGTCAGCCCAATAACACGATCTTCCTTTACTTCGATCCACCATGGCAAGGCTCTATCCTTTGATTGCTTAGGAGCGCGTTTTCTAACGTCTCGTACAGTTCAGGAATACCTACGACTCCGACAATACCGTGTTCTCCCCCCAAGGCCGATTGCATCAAGTGGAATATGCACTGGAAGCCGTGAAGCAGGGTTCCGCCGCTGTTGGTCTGCGATCCAAGACGCACTCGATCTTGCTGGCACTCAAGGTAACCAAGCTTACCTCTTCCATGAAAGTGCTCGATTGACGCGTGTGTGTAGCGTTCGTCTGGGGAGCTCGCGTCCTACCAACAGAAGATGTTCCGGATAGATGATCATGTCGGGATTGCGATTGCTGGACTTACCTCGGATGCGCGTGTGTTGAGGTACGCTGCTATCCGATTCTGGTATATATAATGCCCTCTAACCGGCTGATAGCAACTTCATGCGGCAGCAAGCTATGTCCTCGAAAATGGTCTTCAACCGACCGGTGCCTGTAAACAGACTCGTTGCCTCCATTGCCGATAGTGCGTCTCCCCTCCAATCGAATGTAACTGACTGCTCAAATGGGGTGCAGAGGCGCAGGTCAACACGCAGGAATACGGAAGACGACCGTACGGTGTGGGTTTCTTGGTCATTGGCCAGGACCAGTCCGGGCCGCACCTCTATGAGTTCTCGCCATCGGGAAACTCCTACGAGTACTACGCCATGTCCATCGGTGCGCGAAGCCAGAGTGCCAAGACATATCTCGAAAAGCACTTCAAAGAGTTCGAAGATTGTACGTGCCCCTGCATCGTATTTGGCATTCGCTCGTAGTCTCATCGTGCGCCAGGCACATTGGAGCAACTGATCCGACACGGCCTGCACGCTCTACGCGAAACGCTGCAGCAAGATAAAGAACTGAATGTCAACAACACTTCCATCGGAATCGTTGGTCCTGGAGGCGCTCACGAGAAAAGCGTGACACCAGCAGGGCCTTTCCGGATCGTTGAAGGTGACGATGTGGAAGTTTACTTGCAGAGCATGGTACCGAAGGAGACGCCAACCGATGCTGCGCCTGCGCCTGCCGCGACTGCATCTGCCGACGAGGATGTCCAGATGGAGGGATAGTTTGATTATACGCGGGGAATACAAATTATTTTGTGTACACATTATGGCCGTTGTGCTTTCTGGGCCGTTTTAAGATTCCTCCAGGCTTGGGCTGCAGCACCGGGGCGTCGGAGGGCAATGAGCAGCTGCAGCATGGCCGTCAGGAGCAACAGGCTCCCGGCTTGATGTGCTGCAGCGAGCGGCACCGGCACCAGATGAATGAGAGTGGTGATACCGAGCAAAACCTGGATGTTTGCCATTGCGAAGGCGGCTCTGACTCCGGTAATAGCGAGAGGCGGCACGATCTGTTTCCAGGCTGGGCGGAAGGTTTGAGCAAAAAGCAGGGCGATCCCGGTGTAGGTGGTCGTAGCCTTGCCTGGACTGTGAGTCTGACGTGACGACCTTCACGTGAGGGTACTCACGAGCATTCGGTGGTTGAATTGAACTGTGGTGGGGTTTTCGAGCACGTTCCACCATAAGTCAGACTTGTCGGCGTTCTTGGCATAATGCGGCGAGAAGAGCTCATCCGTTGGTGGGACCAGTCGGCCTCCCATCAGAGGCCATTCGTTATAAACCAGACCGGCATCCAATCCCGCCACAAAGACCCCTGAGCGGTTCAATCAGAAAAGAATTGCAAACATCTCCAGTCCACTGACCTGAGAGCACAGTCAACAGTACCAGTCCTGTCATAGCCCACGAAAGCGTCTTGAAACGCTTCGTGATGGGATGCTTCATTGCCTCGGTAAACGAGGTCAGAGAAAGGCCCCCGGCCATCCCATTTTTGACGAACTTGGTGTCTTTGATGATGGCCATGCCAGTCGAAAACATGCCGATGTACAGTGCGAAAGCCATCGAGAGGTGCGCAGCGAGTCGGTAATGGGAGACACGAGGAACAGCACCGTTTTCGATGATGGAGTCTTCGAGCCCAGACTGGACCATGTACCATCCGAGAGCGCCTTGAGCGCCGATGAGCAGGCCGAGGCCACCGAGTTTGAGGGCTAGCGGAGTAGAGATCTTCTTCGTGGCCTTGAAATAGATAAGCGGTCCCACAAAAACGAGGCCTATAAGGCGCCCGAGAACACGATGTCCCCATTCCATGTAGAAGATGCGCTTGAAGTCTTCGAGAGAGATGGAGTGGTTCAACCTAAAGCAGCGGTTAGAACATCGCATTCTGAAAGGAGGGCAGGGCAAGCGCACATCTTGAACTCCGGTGTGGCCTTGTACTTGGTGAATTCCTCCTCCCACGCTTCCTGCGTCATGGGAGGAACAACACCTGTGATGGGTTTCCATTCCGTGATACTCAACCCAGATTCAGTCAAACGAGTGACACCTCCAACGACGACGACGGCCAACACGAGTACGGACGAGACCATGAGCCATATGCCCACGGAGACAGGTGGTGGGGGTGCAGTGCCCGGGGTCGCCGCGTCGATTGTCGCGTCTGTTACGGTAGATGTTTTCTGCCCTGGAACGGTCCGTGGAATACCGTCGTCGGCAGTGAGTTTTGATGTGTGCTTGGACGCATCGAGAGTCACCCATCGACGCACGGGGAGACGAGAGATCCCCGTTTTAGTTGGTGCGAAGCGCGCAGAGATGCATGGGCGCGACGCCGCAGTGAAGGAGGCAGACCGAAATGGAGAGCAGAACGCAGTTTGTGGGGCACGAGAGCACGCTGAGAGGCTCCTGGATTGAGTGGCTCTCTTGAGGGCACCCAGCAGCATGTCGGGAGAGACGAGAGACTGGAAAAAGTCGGGTAGGATCGAGTGCTCAGTCACGACAATTCTAGTCTCGTGTAGTCATCTATAATTACGCGCTTTCTTGGCGGCCGGTTGCTCGGCCTTACAGCTGCCTTTCTCAGTAGTTCGGCGGCCGATGACCAATTCCCGACTACCCACTTCAGCTCTGCTTTTGCGGTCATAATGCTTGCGCTTTCGACGCGTCGATTATTCGCGACCTCATTATGCCGTGTCCGGGTCTTCTCGACGCCCGCTTCTCCAGTCTCTACAGAAGATGTCATCCGCGCCAAGCTGACTGAAAAGTGAACAAGCGCAGTCCTCTCTGATTTGTATGTCTCGCGGCTGAATGGACCCAGGTTTTCTCCGTCTCAACTACAGATTGAAGACGTCTCTGGAGGATGCGGGACATTCTTTGCCATTGTGATTGCCAGTGACTCGTTCCGGGGGATGCCCACGGTCAAGCAACACCAGCTAGTAACACGGACCATCAAGGAGGAGATAGCTGACATTCATGGACTCCAAGTAAGGCACAGAGCCACACTTATCTGCCGCCTATGCTCATGTGACACAGATAAAAACCTCGCAATGATCTTCGTCAGCCCCGATGACCTGTTGCATACTACACGGTCTCGATTTCTGGTCCAGGTCTCGCTTCGCGACGGAGACTGTTATGGTGCCCCATCATTGAAGAACGCACAAGCTTTTCGATAGTTTTCGATCCGTTCAAGACGATGCGGTACATACAGACTGATCTCTGCGGGAAGAGTACGCTGTCAAAATTAGAGGTACTGCATCTGTTCATTACATAGACTATTACATTGGAAACTAGCTAAGCAACATAAGCGGAAGAAGCGACCTCTCTGAGTTCTTCCACGGCTTTTTCTCGAACAAAAGTCCAAACGACATCTCTCTGAGCACGCACATCTCCTAGACTTTCCCTGATATCTTCCAGTCTCTCGGTATACTCCCGTCCATCGTCGTGCAGCTCTCGCAGCGTCGCGATGGCTTTCTCAAAGCCCTCTAGTTGTGTCGCAGGCGATGCGAACTGAGAGTACTCACGTACCGGCGGAGAGCCGTCGTTACTGGGCGCCCATGTGTCCTTGAACAGCTTCTGCGCCGGAAGGGTGAGGTCAGGCGCGCGCGCCACTCGTTTCGCGACATCGTCCATATCATCAACATCAACGTCCTCGTCATCCTCCTGTTTAGTAGACACCGGAGGATTGCTCGCCTCGTCGTTCATGGCCTGCCACAGCCGGCCGAGAGCCTGGCGCATGGCGGCTTCGCCCTCGATCAGTCCGTTCGTGGCATTCTCGAGTTCATCCACCAGCTTGGAGCGGAAGGTATGCGTCACGGCTTTGTCCATGACGAACGACGTGTATGTGAGGTGGTGTGTCATGGCTGGCGGATACGGAGAACGTATGGGCGCGGATGAGGGGTTGGAAAGGTGAGGGAGAGCTGGGGGAGATGGGGACCGTCGCTCCTGAGGAACGAGCATCCTCAGGCGCTTTCTGGCGCGGTCTTCTTCCTGGAATGAAGCATGGATTTCTAGTCTATTGGACCGCATGGTCGGGAGACACGCACCTCCCATTCACCGAAATCGGGACCCCAAGCCGACAACTTCCCCGGGCGCACCCAACGACCTCTCTTTTTGGCCTTGGCTCCCCAGTTAGAGTAATGAACGTTGTCGTCGTCGCTTGAGTCGCAGCCATACGATGGGTAAAACCAGGCGTTCCGATCGCTCATGGGCAAAATGAGGTCCCTGGACAGTCACGTAAGCCGTTGGAAGGAAAGAGCCAGTGAGACGGCCTACTGGGTATCATTGACGCGTCGTTTCGCGGACCCGGGACTGGGGGGCCGAATTGCACTCATGGATCTTGGGTTCAAAGTGAAGTGTTGTGGCCCACTCTACTGTACAGCCACAGGTACAAATACATAATCCATCTTATCGATAATCTAGAGCGAGGCTACGGCGTCGGCGCTGGCGCTGCTGGCCTGAACCGGCTTGATCACTTCTTTGCGGGCAACACTGGCCTGCTCGAAGCTGCGCATGCCGTCGAGACCCCAGCGAGACATCATCGCCTTGTCTTCATCCCAAGGCGAGCCTGGACATGCATCAGAAGGGGAGCGGAGATCTGATGCAGGCAAGCCCAACTCACAAGGTGTCGTCAGCATCTGCTCTCCGGTGAACACCGCATTTGCTCCTGCCATGAAGCACATCGCCTGCTCGGATTCAGCCAGGGTGTTCCTGCCAGCAGCAAGGCGGATGATCGTGGTAGGAAGCACAATTCGTGCTGTGGCAATGGTCCGGAGAAGGACGTGATATTTGACAGGCTACCTCCGGGATCAGTCTCATCACGGGTTGTTGATGAACCACACTGACCTCGTTATTCTCCAGAGGAGTTCCGGCGATAGGGACCAACGCGTTGACAGGGAATGACTCCGGGTGCTCCGGCATGCTGCAGGAAGATCAGCTCTGATGCCAGATGACTCAAGTGAAAAAATACTCACTTGGAGACTTCCCAGATTAATCCCACTCGGTCTTTGTCCGATTCTCCCAATCCAAGAATGCCTCCGGAACAAACACTTATGCCCGCGTCCCGAACAGCGGAGATAGTGTCCAATCGCTCATCGTAGCTGCGAGTCGTAATGACCTGCGGACATATGTGTTGATGCACTGCAGCTCAGGGGGGGAACATACCTCGGGATAGAATTCTCGCGACGTATCAAGGTTGTGGTTGTACGCAGTGAGGCCGCTATACGGACATGAGGAGATGCTTCCAGAGGAAAAAATGGGACGCACGCTTCTTTCAGCTGCTTCGCTTGCTCCGGAGAGAGCATGCCAAGCGTGGTGCAGACCTCCATCCCCATCCCTCGCACCTCGCGAACCATATCCAGTATGCGTTCGAATCCGCGCTTGCGGCCAGCGAGGTCCCTCCATGCAGCACCCATACAGAAACGTGTGCTGCCATTCTCCTTCGCCTTGCGCGCTGCCTCCAACACGGGCTCAATATCTACCAGCTTCGAAGCCTTTGTCGGGGTCGAATAGCGCGACGATTGAGAGCAGTACGAGCCTGCGAAGATCCAGAATAATCCAAGTTACCGCAGAGAATAAACATACAGTCTTCAGAGCATCCACCAGCTGTTGAGAGGGGGTTCAGCGTTAAGTAGCGACGATCGGTAGAGGGCTACCCACTCTTGATATTCATGAGAGTACAGAGCTGGATCTTCGTCGGATCATGGCTCTGGCGGTGGACGGCAGCGGATCGAAAGACGAGGTCAAGCAGTGGAGAGTCGTAGACGTCTTGGATCTCCTGCCTGGTCCACGATCTCCGAGATACGGCGGATGCTGGGCTGGCATGCGTTGCGAGCGCGCGCGAGAGAGGCTTGTTAAAAAGCACTGAGGATCTGAACATGGCTCGCGACGTTCGTGGGGCAGCAGACGTGCGGCAGAGGTGAGTAAACCGAAAGTAAGTAGGCAAAAGTTTGGGGACGGCTTGGGTTTTCACGTGCTGTCATTGGTGGAAGATAATCGTGTGGCGGTGCAGCCGGCCCGGGGTATCATCACGCCGAGTTATCACCGCCCAAGCACTTGGAATCTCTAGAACCATTCTCATTCACAAGCCACTTGTCACTTGGCTGCTTCCGAGAGGCTTCTGAGAGCCTCTATGCCCGACGTCTATCGCTCATTCCACATTTCATGTCTTCTGAAAAGCCGCTTCTTTGATCGCGCCAATTCACGGTTGCTTTCGTTGCTTGGCGGCGGCCAGATTGTCTGACACATCAAATACAGCGCACCGATAGCATTGTTATAAGTACACCAGGCCGCAAAATGCAGCAGATTATGGACCATATAATACAAGACCAAGAAGCAGGATGAAGTAGACAAAAGATTAGGAAGAAGCAGATTAAAGCGAAGTATAGGCTAACCGAGGGCGCTGACAAGCCGCACGGTGACGATCGTGGTGCTACATCTGCTAAAAAAACAAGAAGTGAAAGTGAACGACGATGAGCACGCTGTTGATAATTAGAGTGATAATGTACGAGTTGGTGTGGATGTGTAGTGTTGAAAGTCCAGCAAGTCAGTCTTGTTTGTTGTTGTCAGCGTTTTCGTGAGGACGTGGAAAACAGTCGTGAAAGGAACGTGAGGGAAAGCGTTCAAATGCGCACGCGCCAGCCGTAGGCGTCGTTCGAGTTGTTGTGACGAGAGCGGGCAGGTTTCGGTGCGCCACCGAGCATCACACCACCCGTCAGGACAGTGGTCTTGCCACCATCGTAAGGGGTTACCTCGTTCTTAGACGTGTCAATGAAAACACGAGCTTGGCGAGCACGATCCCTGCGAGACATCCGCGGGCCTTCCGACATCGAAGGCGACGACTCCACCGAAGAGAACGTGCTACCCGAGCTGCTCGAATTGGAGGACCGCGAGCTGCACCGAGAAGGAGCCGAGATCGGAGAAATGGACCGGGACTTGGGGAACTCTGCGACGACGGGTGTGAACCAAGTCGGGGCGCAGGCTTCATCGGACAGCATGGTGAAGATCTGCTCGTCCGACTCAACGTCGTCTTCGAGCAGCTGTTGCGCCATAGTCTTCGTGCGCGGGATGTGGATTGGGACGCAGGTGGCAACGATGGGCCTGGGAGCAGGCGTTTGAGCGACCCACAGAGGGATGAGCTCGCTGTCCGGGCCAGTACGCTCCAGACGCATCGAGATACAACCAGGGTCGACGAAGAATTCGACGTCCTTGCCACCAAGCAGGGCAATCCAGTCGAACCACTGGACGCCAGCGGCGATGCAGGCAGCGTAGATGGCTCGAGGAGGAAGACAGTCGGGGGAGAGCACGAGGCAGCGACGGGCAGAGCCACGCATCGGCTGGTGGACATCCCAGGACTCGGCGTACAGCGCGGTGAGGTTGGCCTCCAGGACAAGCTGGAGCTTGACGATGGTCTGAGGGGAGTAGGCCTTGGCTAAGGGCTGGGTCAAAAGGGACACGGCATGGGCGACGGTGTTGGTAAGGCTAGACATGGTTCTTGATGAGAATACGAAGGTGTGAGATCGTCCGGCGATGGATTTGTGCGGTATCGAGTGCGCGCGAAAGACGAGGAGAGACGTGAGATATATATTAGAGGATGCGAGATGCAAGAGCGTGGAAATGCGAAGCAAATAAGCTTATGAGAAGGAGTGAGACGAGTTGTGCGTGTAATGCGTGGATCAGAAACGGGGGTCGTAGATGTGGTCTGAAGAGGAAAGATTGCCCTTCAATATAACAAATTGACGGATGATCTCCTGTGTCAAGCTCACCTAGATGAGACACAGCGGAAGTAGACGGGAGAGGGGCCGGATGGGTGGCACGGCGAGCTCCTGCGCTTATATTCTCACTGGCGTGGAAATGGAAGCTTCTTGCCGCGCCTTGTTCCAAAAGAGAACAAGAGCAGACAATAGGAAGCTATTACGCTCATCCCCATTCAAGCACAAAAGCCGTTTGCCGCAATTGTCCTCTTTCGCTTATTGTCCCCTGCTTTGTGTTGCACCATGTCACTTTGTTGCGCAAAAACAAACACGTCGTGCAGTCACCAGGGGACCTTCCGTAAGGCCGCCGTGTTTCAATTATTATGTAAGTCGAATGTTCATTCCGGAACGGGCAGGACTCGGCCATGGAGACTCCGAGACTTTTTTAGCCTGTAGCCTGTCACCACGGCGCGTGGTGCCACACGAGGTTGCCATCCAAGGCTCGACAACTCTGCAACAGACAGAAGGAATACAGTAAAAAAGCGTAATGAGAGACATTGGCATCGACACAGATCATGCATTCTTGGTTTCAGGAAAGACTCGGAACGGAATTTTGTGGTTCTCCTTTGGGATCAACAATATTTTAACTCCCCCAGCCAAGTACACTACCGCCAAGCCATCTGCGTCTGAGCCGGCCCGTGATTCAAAAGAGCGTCCGTAACGAGATACGAGTACATTCTAAACATGAAGCTCACGGAACTCGAGTCACACTGGAAGCGAATCCCCCAGGTATAAGTCATTCGCACTACTGTCCATAAAGCTTAGGGACAGCGGAGGTATCACTTGCAGTGAAAGAAATTATTGGATTCGTCAGTCTCGAGCACTGGAGTTATGTTGCAGAGGACTTGAGAAGTGACAAGATGCCAAAGCTTGATGATCATCACCCGGAAAAGGAAGGTGCCCAAACAGACCAACAAACGTCCTTGGTGGGCAACCTCATCGCAGGCTTCTGGGTGTAATGGAGGTCATCGCCGCCGTTCAGCGACAAATAGAGCGGTGGGGCGCTGGAGGGGAAATAGAATGGTGCATCCAGTCGCCCTTCATTCTATACGATAAGAGCTTACCGTTCTCCACGCAGTTGCGACACGCTCAGAGCCGCCCACAAACGCGCTTCGGACCCTCAAGTCTTGGACACGCTCACGACGACGTATCAAACGCTCTTGTCATCGACGCTGGCTACATGGGTCCCGAAACACGCGCTCTCCCCCGCAGCGTTCGTGTCGTTCGTGAAGAAGGCTCAGGACGGTCTCCCGTCTTCCTCGTCCGGCCCTCCCGCATTCTCGGACAATCTCTTGGATATGATCTGGGCTTTGTATGCGCAGCTGGACGAGCTGGCTTCCACTGCGAAAACGACAGTGACGAATTGCGGGGACACGCCGGAGGGCAGTCTCGCGACCGCGCAGACACAAGCTAAAAAGGCGGCGGAGACGGCAGAGCAGGATAAACAGGTCCTCACTGGAATTGTCAAGCAGCTATTGGTATGTGACACAAACGACTTGGACTCGGAATGGTTCTGACTGCGGGTAGGAACTTCGTCTCGTAGCGCCCACCACGATATTGGAGCGGTTGGATACGAAGATAGCTGAGGATGCAGGTCTTGTGAACAAAGTTGCATTTGACAAGAAGGAGATTCGTGTGCGAACGGGACTCTTGTGTGTAATCGCACTCTCTCCGACAGCTTTGTCTGACAGACCACAGCTACAAGCAGAACAAGTTCAACCTTCTACGTGAACAATCTGAAGGCTACAGCAAGCTCGCGGTGGAACTTACCAGTAACCTTGGACCTGCACATTCATCCATCACTGGCGAACCGATAGAGCCATACTCTGCCATAGAAGAACGAGCACGACCTGTATGGGAGAAACTCATGAGTCTCATTGGGTACTTCGATTTGGATCCCAACAGAGCTTTGGACATCATTCTGGACGTGCTCATTGTGCATCTGTCTGCCCACTATAGCTTTTTCCTTGCCTTGCTTTCGTTCTCGCCATGGGCGCCCCCGACGAGAAGGCCGTTGAATGAGAGGGATGGTATCGATGAGCCGATACACTGTTATGAGGGAAAGATTCTAGATGACGTGCTGGCTATGGCCGATCATGGAGGGGAGCAGCCTGCATCAGTTGAAGTCAGCGATCCGCGTGTGTTGGCACAAGTGCTTGGCTTCAAGTTCACATACTATCAAGTGCGTTCCCGCTTTTTGCATTCCGATACTTTCTCTGAACAAGAGCTCAGTCTGCCGATGTTACTGAAGCAACACCGAAGAATTTGTATCTCACTGCTGCCCTATTGATTCGACAAGGCTACGTTACTCTCGAAGATCTACATCCTCATGTGCGTTCCGCAGAGTCCGAGAGTGCGGCGTTGACATTGATGCTACGTCCAGTTGGCCCCCGACGACGTTGAGATGGAGAAAGTGCGGACCGAGTACGCGAACTCGGTCAAGGCCCGAATGAGTGCTGCTCGAGTCAGTGCATTGGCCATGGCGGCTCCTCTGACACAAGAAGGACCTCCCGCTGCAAAAAGTAGCAGCAAAGTGACCTCGGCGAATCCGAAGCCGGCAGAAGCGAAGAAACAGGAAAACCAAAAGTTGGAGCTTCTGAAAGCCCTGCTGGCAATGGGCTCGCTCCGACCCGCCGTGGCGACCATGTCCAAATTCCCATATCTTGTTGATGCGCACCCGGAGACCGCGGATTTGGTGTTGAGGACGCTCAAGCACTCGGTTTCGACGTTGTACGAGACACAAGTGGCCAACAAGCCTCGAGCTGCGAATTTCGGGACACCTCGACCCCGCTTTGGAACGACGGGCCTCATACGGCCACCTCCACGGAAGGGTCTGCTCACGCTCGTCGCACCAACTCCGCCATGTACCGCCACCCACGACTTCGTGTTCTTTTTCCCGCGGTGGACAGAGCGGATACCCGTCTGTTCGACGCTGGACGAGCTGATTCACGTAGTGGAGCCGCTCATGGCATTCGTCGGCATCCATGCCTCACGTGATCCAGTGTTCCTGACGAAGCTGTCGAGACTCGCCAGGGTGCATCTCCAGGCGTCCAAACCCAGCGACGATGGTGAAGATCCTATTCGGAGCTTCTGGTTCATGATGTTGCGCAAGTATCTGCTGCCGTCTCTGAGCCTAGGCAAATCGAATGCGACGCTGATCGTGGACGTCTGGAACACTATTCGGCAATACGAAGCGGAGAAGCGCTGGCAATTGTATGGAGAGTGGAAGACGACTATGTATCAGTCGCATGCTGAGTTGCGGGTGCGATTCGTGCAGGTTGACAGGGAATCGAAAGGCATCATGCGCCGGCTGTCGAGCCAGACTGCAGATTCTCTCTCGGGTTCGGTGTCGAAGCTGGTCAACTGCCATCCGTGCATCTTTTTCGCCAACGCGGTAAATCAAGTGATGGCGTACGACAATCTGGCGCAGGTCGTGGTGAACGCGTTCCGCAATCTGACAACGATGGCGCTGGATGTGCTGGTGTTCATCATTCTGGATGCACTCTCCAATCCAAACAAGGACCGGGTCAAAGAGGATGGGGTGAACACGAGTGATTGGCTGCAAAGTGGGTCCCGTTCTGGCCCTGTATACTCCTCAACTGATGTGACGCAGGTCTCGCGTCGTTTATCGGCATGCTCTTCAAGCGCTATGCCGGAGATCTGACGCCTGTTCTCAAATATGTTGTCAACCAGCTTCACAATGAGCAAACCGGCGAGCTCATTGTCCTACGCGAGCTCATTTGGAAGATGGCTGGAATAGAACCTTTGCCGAGTCTGTCTGACTCGCAGATCGCGGCGATGGCCGGAGGACCTGTACTGCGGATCGAAGCGATCGCGTCCAGCACCCGAGGAGCTGCGCTGGATCCAAACGAGGTGCTCAGAGGACCCCAAAGGCTTGGAAAGGCGCTCGTGGACTCGTCGCTCGCGCTGCCGCTGCTGATCCAGATAGCCCAGCAGCGAGAGGCTTGTGTATACAAAGCCCCCACACCTCACCTCAAGTCCCTGTCCAGTCTGTTCGACTCCACGCACGGCGTTCTCTTCCAATATCTGGAGCTGCTCACTTCCCCGTCGATCGTGTCTGGCGAGGATTATGCAACCAAGGTTCTGCCGTCGCTCGCTGAACTGGGCGATCTGTATGGGATTTCTGCCCCGATGTGCATGCACA